>CAVNZL010000140.1:7557500-8840000 GCA_963693355.1 Pontia daplidice | reverse complement strand
CCAGTATACGATGTATCCGAATTCTATACTTTACTACAATTGAGAAGTAAATTAATAAATTATGTGATCATAAAAACATTTAGCCGCCAGAATTTCTTTAATTCCAAGACCACAGCGTATATAAATTATACACGGCATTGTAAGAGGCGCCTACTTATCTTTTATGATAGTCTGAGATGAATTAACGATGTAGTAAACAAACAAAAGAATTTCTTGTTTATGATGATTTGTATTGGGTCTATAAAGTTAAAATCCATAGTCCTAATCGCATAATAATTCACTCAAACAATGGACCGAGCAAAAATGTACCATCATTGCCAAACAACCGCTGTACCAACATCATAAAACAGGATTATCTCAGTTTCTGTGTCAAAGTCGTTTCGATAAGGGAATTTGTCAAATAAATTGCCGCTGTCAGAAGAAATACGTCCGCAATTCATTACAATAATGCGTTACATATTGCGATCATTAAGTTTTTCTATGAAATTAACTGACATACTATATTATCAGATTTATTTCACTAAAAACCGGACGTTTTGCGTCGATCCCTCAAACAAAAGAAATATTTATTCATTTCTGTTTAGTTGTTGCGGCAAAAGAAATACATCTCTGAAAATGGCAACTGTCTAACTGGATATGGTGACCAACAAACAGATTATACGTTTTGTAAGAGTTCCACGCCAGCCACTTTGCAATCAACCATTAATAGGCCGCAGCACCTTTATATAATCCGATTAATATATATTACCGTATTCAAATCTTCAATCCTGGTCATAACACCCATAGCCATCTCCCTGCGGTCAGCCGGAGCTTCAGGGCAAGGGTAGAGAGTGGCGCGGAAGCCTTCGCAGATCTTCTTTACGCGCGTCTTCAGCTGGTCTCCTTGGAAGAAGATTATGAACACCGACTTGTACACTTGATCCGACTGAAATATACAAATATTAAAATTCGCGAACCGTCACTAGCTGAACATATTTTTCATACGCGGTTGTTAAGATACTACAGATGAATAAAGTTGCAAACTAATTCTAAAGAATATTTCTAGTGGTCGCGATGCCATCAACGGGCTGAAAGCTGAATGTATTTGAAAAAGCTAATCGTATATTAAAGTATTTGCAAATAACTGTGACTTTTCAATCATAGTATGCGGTTATCACAATTACGACGTAGCTTTCGACCATACGTACCGAAGACGGGTCTTCCAGCGGCGTATCAATTTCGGCCTGTCTCAAAAATACATTGCCCCTGCAGGCCCTCCATAACATTCTTTCGAAGGCAGGGATGCGCTCCCGAAGAATAACACCCGCGACGAAGCTGCACAGAAACATGTCTCAGCACCATGCATTGGCGACATCAATATGATATGAATGAGTATTTACAATTCAGATGTACCATTTCGATTTTCGTCACAGCACGTCTGAATAATGTGATCCATTAAAAGTCTCGCTTGTCTCTTTTGTAATACAAGACTTTCTCAGGATGTATAATGAATACTAATCATGACCTAGAGACGAAGAGAGATATCAATCGGATTGTTTTTTTCAACTTCAACGCTATTTAGTAATAACAAAGTCATACAATGATTTAATTGAATATTTACGCAGCGCAAACATTTGCAAGACAATGTTCAATGTGACGCAATATTTATTTAATATGATATGATTTTAATAAATCATTTTTGGTTATTTACAAGCAAAGAAGAGAAAAATCGAAGATTGTCCTGTCCTATGAGACTATTATTGTTAGAAGCTCAATATCGCTAGGCGTTTGTAGACACTACAGTTTTTAATTAAGCTATTAGTTATAGATATTCTTTAGCAAACAATTCAAAACAAAAACAAACAAAAAAATTACATTTACGAGATCTTTTTTTTATTTATTATAACTGTAGTGGATTGATGACTGGGATTTATATTGATGATAATATCACGACAGTATAAGTGGAAAATCGTAGCGAATTTTTTCCATTACAAATCTAACTGATAAATCATTCGTAATGAGAACTTTATCATTGATATTGTTATCACTTATGTAACAGGTGACGTCGTTCTATACATTCAAAAGAGCATATTTATGCGCGAACATGCCCCTATTAATGTAACCATTATAGAATTTGCATAGAATACTGTCGGAAATTGAATTGATATTATTGAGTTCGAAAGTTTTATATCACGGTGCAACAATTGTTTGACATGTAAACTAAGATGGCGCAGTATATAATTTGCATGTTGAATTTAGTAAATTAAATTAGTGAGTGTTTTAAATTTTCTTCCCTGATAGGTCAATTAAGACCATATATAGTCAACCTAGAACTATTTCCATAATAGGTGTGGAGTGCTGGGTGCCAAGGGAGAAGCTCGATTAGTCGAGCCACTGACTGGGGCGAACGCTCCGCTATCGGAACGAACGTGCGACGATTGTTTAAGGGTTTTTTCGCGGAGTATGGCTAGTAATTGGTCTATTAGATTTTTTATCGCCAAAAGCCGCCAACCGTAGCTGTTGATAAGTTGCTTATATACTTTATATTATAATTTGGATCAGACTGTGACGATATTGTTAGACAACAAAGCGCTAATGGACTTGTTAAGCTACAGTAGTATTATAATGTAACTATTTCTCTGAATAAAACTGATTTCAATACAATATATCAGTTATGTATTGTTTTGGTCATGTTGGCTTTCTTATATGGAAAGGAATTAGCACCATCCGTACATGAAGCTGTTAAATTGGAAAAACCTTGATAGTTCACTTAAACTTGGCAACAAAGCGGACCAACCTCCAAAACGTATTTTGTAAGGGACAATATGATAGTAGAACATTTTATACACGTTAGCCCCAAGGTAAGCTATTTATTGCTTGTATTATGGGTGCCAACACTGATTAACATTTACTTCCATTTTTATATTAATACATATAACAGCCAGACCACAGTCAACTAATATGAATCTAGTGAAGACCGTACCGGGAATCGAACCTGATACGGTCCAGCATGTTCATAATGATCCAACTGGATTTCAAAAACGATTTACCATTGAATCATGCCCGAATTAACTAAAGTTTAAAAATTACTAAAATCTAATTATCCATTATATTTACACGAATAATTTTCTTCATTTTGTGTCTAGGATGATATAATTACATGATATAACTATGTCTAAGTATTCACACAGTCCGCTATCGTTAACGTTATGTATTACGGATGCTGTAAACGATACGGCAAACACGTCCCTTTGAAACAGGCCTAGCTGTAGATAAAAATGATACTGTAAATACGGAATTTCTGTGAACGAGCCCTCATAAGGAACTATCATTGAAGGTAGGATTTGCACTATCTTGAAAAAAACGCTTCCTTGGTGTTAGAGATTTTCCGATAACTTCAATTCTTATTAATATATGAAATCGTCCAAATATTACAATCCCACGTTTCTATATTTCAAAACTGTATAGTGTTTAACGTATTATTAATAGTATTTTGTCTCTATATAAGAATTGACAAACATTTCATGTACTATGATGTCATGTCTAGCCATTTTGGCTTTGGCCCAATGTTCGTTGAGTTCGTCTCTTATCGTATACAAATATTTCATTACAGAATTGATAGTTCCATCATGGTAACTCTAAGCTTAAACTAGCTCAGATATAACCGAAAACTATATGAAAAACAAATAAAAGCTACCTCAAAGGAGGTTCTCTATTGAATAATTAAAAAATACTTGTTTAAATAGTTTCAACTGGTATTAGAAAAAAATGTTCTTTTTTATTATTTTCATTGAAGTTTATATACCGATCGATATCTCTCTACGATTATCCATCACCATTAAGTGTATTTAACAATGCTATTCATTTATAGTTAAATCCGTCTGCTCATTAAAAAGAAAAAAATCATTGCGAGTAGGAATCGCGCACGCTATTCATGAGAAAAAATTGCGTTTGTTGTTTAAATATGTATTTCAATCCAATTTTTCAAATTTCACGAGGTTCGGCCCGGTGACACACCGAATACTGTTATTGTAAGTTATAAACCAATTAAATCTCCTGCTGACAAGTTGTATTAAAGCTGTAACGGCAAAGGAATACTAACGCTGCGCAGGGCCGCTGCAGGGTCACGTCGAAAATATAATACATATAAAATACATACGACAACCTTTATTAGTAACTGCTTCAAGAGCTTTTTCAACAAATTACTTATTTGACAAAGCGTACAATGATATATGGTTAAATGTATTAAATTTGAATTATTTGGTACGTGGTCAATGATAATGTCGAGTTGAGCCAGTTGCCCGACCCACGCCTAAAACTTGAAATACCGCCTCTTATGAACATATAAAATGTACCAGATTGAAACAGTATATATATTGTATTAAATGTAAATTTAAAAATGTAAAATTTACATTTCTCCTTATTTGAAGATGTAACTGCAGTTCACAAGACCGCACATACATCCGTCGTACTATTTCATATGAACGTTAATTTTTGCAAATGCTTGAGAAGCGACGGTTAAAAACCTTCAAGTATGCATTCAAAATAATTACAAAGATTCCCACGGTTCGAAGCGTGAGTTTAATTGGTCACGACAGCTGTAAAACACCCATAACTGCAAATACTTTGTACTAATATGCAATTAGTTTTCGTTAGACGCTGATCGTATAAGCTGCGAAATAGCAGGGCTCGTTTGTAGTCCTTTAATTGGTGTCAGAGTAGAATGTATTAATGAATGGAACGTCGTAAAATTTTAAAATAATGTAATATACTTAAATTTTGTAAAAATACATAACTTAATCCGTTAACAGAGTGTTTTTCTTAAATATAATAGTTATGTTAATAAAAGACAATATTATGAATTAATGATGTAATGACGCATACTAATTGATCTTCATTAAGACCTGCATGCGATCGGTGATATTTCGTCAACGAGAGCTTTCATTCTTAGATCATGGTTTATTTTATGCATATTATGCATATATTAGAATATTACTCTTAAATCATACCTACAACTCATATATCCAGACGAATTACGTTCATACGTATATAAATGTTTAGACTGGATTCGAGAATTGTTATATAGGAAGGAAATACACTACCTTGATGTCGCTTCAAATTACTGGTAATAAACCAACTATTTTAATTCTCTGAGTGAATTGACTTGATTAAAAAACTCTCACGTATCAAAAGTATCAAAAAGACACAAGCGGGCGCTTGTACTGTTCAGTAGTTCCTTTCAGCCAAATTACTCCATAAATAGTCTATGGTAATAACAAAGGCATAGAGTAAAACTAGGCTACGATACGTGCGGTCAACTTTTTAATCTTTACTTATATTTCAAATATCATTTACACTTTTTAAAAGACGATTTAAGAATATAATTAATAATATAGCTAAACATTTACATGAGGAAATTTTCAGATATATTAAGTTAGAAACAAATTTAGTTATCCAGACTGTTTATCTAAACGAGAACTGTGTACACAGAGTTCTATATCACGCCGATTGCATTGAAAATATCCTACGCAATATATTTTCGCTCTTTCAGAGAAATCTCAAGTCACATGAACATCACATTAGGGTTGTCTTATAACTGTTATTTTAATTTTAATTTCACCAGTGACTTTTTAATGTAATAAAATTTAATCTAATAAGATTTGTAATCGAAAGTATTCTATGATTCATTTAAAATAACAACGCAACGGCTTATCTAATTGGTCCTGGGGTAATCTTTTGAAAGGATGAAACCGTACTAAAGACGGATTCACATTGGATTTGTTTTTTATGAATGGATGTTTCGATGCTGGCAACCCTCGATATTCACAAATTATCATCGTACCAATGAACAAATCACGAATTGCAAGGTAAACGTCCGGTGCTAACGGTTCAAGTTCGTAGAAATGCAACCATTTCTTTAACAATAATTGTTTATATTCGTAATATTTACACTCACATACGCGTACTTAACTTTGAGTACAGACAGATATTACTCCGGAACGCTATTGCTCTTAGCAAACATTTTTTAGATTATCTTAACTGCCGAAGACGGATTTTCGTAATTTTTTGTAAATTACGTTGATATATTTTATAAAACCATAGACAATTAAAACATTCAAAAATCTTGCTAATAGCGGTCATACTCAAACAGATTGCAACGTTCCACTATCCACTTATCAATGCTTTTATAATATCCTTCTATCAATCCTTATATTGCATATAATACGATAATTCAATATCAATCGATTCCATACTCACAATTCAAGGTTAGCAGACGTGATATACAAATCGTTGCCAGAGCAACGATAACGAATGAATAGCATTGCGAAAATAATTACGTAACAGACCCAGTTTAATTATTTCCTTGTCTTGTATTTCTAACCGATATTAGAGAGTTGAGACATTCTGAATTCCGCGACACTATCCAATGTCGGAAAGTTAAGATGAAACATGCTGATAGTGAAATGAGTTATAAATATTTGGTGTTCAATATTTGGTATAATATTCTATGTTAAACGCCATATCCCTTGGGCTAGACGTGAGAGGGTCGCGGAAGTCAGATAAAATACTATTCAAAATCATTAATAACTCTCCCGAACAAATATAAATTATAATTGCCTTTTTAATGTTTTAAAAATGTATTCTAATTTAAACCAGCCGTACCAAGACGCTGTTAGGACCGATCGAAAATAAACGCAGCCGTAATGTCTTATACAGATTATTTAATTAAGTTTATAAGAACGAAAACCGCATATCTTTTGATTCAATAACAGAGGAATGTTCTCTTAATACGCTCATTTGACTTTAATAATGCAAATTCGAGAAAATCTCCACTTAGCGACCGTAAGCCCGCATAGCAATCGCTATGTACACACTGAATAATCTTTGACATAAAACGTTACGACTGACGTAAAATACAGCATTTACAGTTCGCACCTAATCCATCATCTATTCTTGAAGTCCAAACCTCATCACGCGTTGATATGAAAGTGAGTTAGTGAGCTTTAAGCTAACCAAAGCGGAAGTTCTAGAAGAATATACCCACAACCAAACGCTACGATAAATACTTTGTACACTACTAACCAGGGCAGGAATTCCAAGGACTCTTGCTTGTCCCGATAACTAGGGAATAAACCAAGCACAATTAATTATGCATTAAGAACATTTCAATTAGTCCGTCAGAGGCATGCATTATCAGATTGTTTATAATTGATTACATAGAAGAATCAGCCATCGACCTGCCACACGAAACCAGACTTCCTCTTGCCAAAGCAAATATTTACGCTTCGGCTGTTAGTTTGACAAATAATAAAAACGTCACTTTGTATGAACGAAAAGATGGATCGTCTGATGTCGTGTGTTAGAACGAGTTGCGGTGTTCGGTTTCTCAAACTTTTTATAATCTCAAATGAGCTAATTGAGCTAAAACTCAATGTCACGGACGTGATTATGGTAAATTGAGTTTTTTCGTCCGCGAATCGTTTGATTCGTCTCGGTGGCAACACGCAAGGTCTTCGTCGCACTAGCGCTGTATGTACATATACATACCCTAGTTGGACTTGTCCCAAATGTCTGTTGGGGTCGTCGGATATGAGCGCACGCGTCATTGACTCAGTGGTGGTATTCGCACCGCCCTCG
Organism: Pontia daplidice; assembly: GCA_963693355.1. NCBI lineage: Eukaryota > Metazoa > Arthropoda > Insecta > Lepidoptera > Pieridae > Pontia > Pontia daplidice. The sequence goes on along the minus strand of CAVNZL010000140.1, from coordinate 8,832,383 downwards.
TGCTAGCGGACAAACAAACAAGTACAGACATCGCCCGGCACATACGAAAGCTTTGCAACATTTACCGCTCGACAATCTGTTGTAGTAAAAATAGCACCAACACGCGTGTGCTCCATTCGTTCCAAGCGGATGCTCATTGTTAGTGTTCCGTGTAACTAAATCGATGCTACGAAAGTAACAGAAATAAAGCATGCAACAAATACAGAAAGCAAGATGGATGAACTGTGTCCTAGCGGAGGTTCCTCAGACGTGCGAGCGGAGACATGGTGGACTTCAAAAATAAATTATGCTGTTAGTCAAATTCACTCAGGCAGCAATTGATTAGCGTTCGATATCTTCTACGTCTAAGCACGCATTAGATGTCTACGGATCCGGTCTACGTTAAGCTATCGTCAATCCATCACACATTACGTTAAGTGTTAATCTATCTGTATACTATAAACCGGCCGTCTCCAATGCTTGCCTGAGTGGTGAGCGGTAGACTCCCGAATCAGCGTCACAGTACAAACGCTGTAAAAATAACATAGTCCAGCATTTGCTTTGACATGAGCCAAGGCAGGCCGGAGGTGAATTAATCATACCCCAACTTGAGCGCTTGCCCTCCAGCCATCAGGCCCTCCTCCCCAAGCAGTGTCACTTGTTCCTCCTCTCGAGACGGGTCCGCCATCTTGTGCACATAAGCGCCGACATGGCGCGAAAGTCAGCAAACGCTCAATGTCAATGTCACATTTTTTCGACCGTAAACACTTTTGATTGAATGCACTTTGATATTGAGCCGGTTGTTCGGCGTACTCGGTTATCAATTAGAAACGCAAGGTCGAAACGAATGTGACAAAGACTTTGGGCAATTTAAGATCCTAGGCGTGACGCTTAGAAAATTTTATAGTGAAGAAAGATTGCAGACCCACGACCTTTGAAGTTATAGAGGGTGTTATAAATCGCTTGAGTTGTGCGCAAATTTAGTAAGATGACAAGAATCGGCCTTGCCACGGATTTCATAGAAAAATTATAAACATATTTAAGCATGAAACATCGATCAGAACTCAAATAAACTAAAATAAATGGAGTAATAATTTCACTTTTTTAGTTACGTCTTGGAGCTACTTTTGCTACAACAGCTTCTTCAAGCTCTTCTATGAAAGAATAGGCCAATAAAAACGATAAACATTCTGGTTGCAGTGACGTCAAACCAAACAATAATTAGTTACGTTTATAATGAATTGGTTGATGATCGTAGATCCACCAACAGATATGGATATCACGCGGCTCACGCGTAATTGCTGACGTAGGCATATATTATTATGACATAGAGTATATAACACTGTGTACTCACCTCATCGAAGAAAACTTGAGTTTTTCTCAAGATGTGCTTCAGCTCTGTGAGCTCGAGGTAGTTCCTCTTCAGAGCCTCCGCATTTTGGTTTACTTCGCGAAGTTCATTTTCCAGTTTCTCAAAAGTAGCCTACGAGTGGAACACTTAAATTATTTATTCATCTTAAAAAAGTTTACTACGTGATGGCATTTTTAAAGCTTTTTTCCAAACAGAATAAAGTTAATCGAATCTGAGATACGGAAGTGCCCTCGCCAAGTCAAGCAAAGACCGGCTGTATTTACAATCAAAACTTTCCCTAATAGACCAGTCTACAAGCAATACTCCGGGAAAAAATTCACAACCACTCGACATACGTTTCGCCCCGACACCGGAGCATCCTCAAGATGTTGCCTCTACGAACAGCGTACGATGAGTATGAGTAGTCAGGATGTTGATTGGTCTATTAGGGTTTTGTACTATGTTTTTGTACTTTAATTAAATGAAACCTTTCTCCAAATGAAGCCATTCGAGTTAAGTATGAAAAATAATAGAAAATCAAGTTTTCAGTGACTAATACGACAGCAAGTATATATCTAAATTAATGTCTTCTACGTACATTAATTATTTCACCTACACATAATTACAAATTAGTCTGGTAAATATTAAGTTTTAAATCAATTTAATCAAAGTATTGAATATTAAAACCCTAACAAAACTTATTCAACCTCTTTTAATAATTAAGAAAACACAGTGAAGTTTAAATGGGTTTTAAATCCTATTTAAACAAAAAAACATTCACAATGCAGTTCTGCGGTTAAACAAACCGCTTAATACCTATTACCTGCAGCTGTTCGACTCATTCGTTATAATTGATACTTTGAAATTTTATTGAAACAATACCATAACAAAATTACACTAAATTAATAGGAACCACCACCGACAAATTTAATTTCGTGGTAAGAAGGGGTAGTTTGTTTGAGATATATTAATATCGCAATAGAATCGTCGTTAAAATGCGAGCTGGTATTAGAATGATAGACTTTGCCGCGTGCGTTTCTCGACTCGCCTTTTAAGATGTAAAAAATGTAATAATTAGAACAATACGTTAATAGACAAAGTAGCAATTATGGCCAAATAGCCAGACTGCTCTCAGGTATGCTGAATCATGAGACGTGGTTTAAATATCAAAACTTTTTACAGCAGAACTGCGTCGTATGTAGTACATACATTTTTGATTAAAAAAATTCTTCCCACAGATTACTCTAGATAGATATCATGATCGGAAGTATAGATATGATGGACGTTAGTAATCCAATAAATTGATTGATATTTGTTCTCGTTTCACAATACAAATGTTTGTGACAAAAATCGTCTGTGAAACAAATGAAGGTCGCAAGTGTTACTTTAAACTTACTAGTGTTTAGCTGAGTTACGCACGTACCATTTATGACCCATCTTAATCATTATAAATCCGCTTACCTAATATTTAGACTAAGCGCAAAATCCCACTTTTATTTATTTAATTAAAACATAGTGTCTTGATAAATAAATTGCTGTTGTTTTAATATCCATTTACTGACATTTATAATGTATCTGAGATAGAGCCCGTACAGTTTTTTATATTTAATTGTTCTAGCGAAGTATGTCGCTTTTTCCCTTTGTGTAAAAAAGGGTGTAGAACTCTGAAAACGGTGTTAAACTGAAAATTGGATATATACCTCAAGATCAATCATCTCTCTGGGCTGTGGGGCTTCGGGACATTCTCCGGGTATCTCCAGCATCGGTATACCATCCTTTCTGATCTCCTTCTCCAGGTATCGGAGCTTCCTTTCCATCTCATCGCAGCGGCGGACTTCATTAACGAATTTACGTTGAAAGGCATTGACGTCAGGATTTAACTATGAATGAAATAAACATTATTATTAACATAGCAAATCGTTAATAGACATAAAATTATAGGAATTTCAGTTTTAAAACATATATTAATTGGTTTACTATATTATAATAGGCTGTAGTAATAGGTTTACTAATTAACAAGTTGTTGATTCTTTACCGTCTGAATCAAAGTTCCATGAGTAATAATGAGAAATAATAAATTTTGTCTAAAATTACTATAGCATTTAATCAATAAAAAATACTGTTTCATTTCAGAACATTCAATTATTATTCTTTGGAGTGAACTCTTTTAATATTGGCAGATGTTTTTATGGTTGTTTATAAAAACTTAATTTATTGATGAAAATACAATCATTCATAAATGTAATATAATAAATAACTGCTCAGCTTACAATAGAATATAAAATATCTTTATGGGCTGTGAATACTAGTGTTACTCTACTACTTTTGTTCATATATTTTTTTTTAAATTGACTTAGTTAACTTAAATAATATTTATAGAAAATATAAACAATATAATGGAGGATAAAGCAATGTAGTATGAGATATTATGGCATACATTTTCTTGATAATTCTTAACACTGATTTTTGCCAACCTCCTTTTTCTAAAGTAAAAATGGTCTTATGAAAATGTGGGAGACATCTTTCCCCTTCAGTTATAATATATAAAAAAACATTTTGAATAGTAAACTTCCTCATTCCGGTTTTTTGGAGAAGATTAACTAAAGGAGGTGATTTTGAAACTTCAATTATATATCCAACTGAACAAGAATTCATTCCTTTATTACATAAGCATTGATTTTGGATAGAAATATAAATTGTTTCATAATATATTATTATTAATTGGGAATAATACACTATTCTGCTCTTATCAAATTAATCTATAATTATCATTAAAAGTTAAATTAGTCTGATATCATATTAGGTATGTTAGTGATAACATGACAATTTTAAGACCTTTTTTATTAATTGATAATTTAAAATCATGTGATTGAATAAATCACATGATTTTAAAAGACAGGTGCATCCAAATGCAAGATCTTCTTTAAAAAAATTTTCATTCACTCAGACAACAATACTGATGATAATGCATCCTTCATAAATTTTCTACTAATCCTTAATTACTGTAACTATATTTCTTTACCCCCACAGTGTTTAAATTTTAAATAATATATTATCGCCTTCAAGGTTTCCAACATTTTATAGTTAACGCTGAGAGTGTAGTTTCTTATAACTTTCACTAGAATTTCCGATATTTAGAGACATGTACTATTTATACATTAGTTATTACCTACATTTGTTATATATACTGCCTGACATAAAAACCCAGAAATCGTTTTAGGAACCACAGCTATGAAATATGTCAATATATAATACATATAATTAACGAATGAAAATATTCTGCTAAACGGAGGGCGTGTTTCACGAAATTGAATCCCACTATGAATCAGGTCAATGTATATTGAACAGTCAAACATATTAAATTCCCGACTAAATTTATAGAAAGATGGTCGTACTTACATCACGAAATTGTACAAGTCCAAGTTCTCCTAATTCAGACACGCATGCATAAGCCGCCTCACTTTGCAGGAAGAGCTGACATAAAGTCATTTCCTCACTTCGAAACAACGAACCCATTTTTACGGATTTCTTACGACACTGCACGTCAAATATTAAATTAAAAGAAGGGACTTCGCCGCATCCGTATGCGAACGGATTTTAGCAGCGACGAAACCAAATTAAACAAGAAATCAATAGAACCTCGCCTGTCGCCACTCCGGAACAGCCAATTCAAGCCTATTGAAATTGTGTCATTCTCATAAGTCATAACGTCATAACGTGCGCAGTGCGCATTGAGTAGTCGCGATAGTGCTGCCAGCTTTTTGAATTGAAATGCACTCCTGTGGCTACATAAAACGTTCCCCTGGCTTAAATTCGTAGTATAATATAGCATTTTGGAAAAATACAAGGGTAGAATAAAGGATCTTAAATATAACATTTAAACGTTTCTCTTTAAATAAACATAAAGCAATCGATGACAGTAAAACAACCTCACAATTTTACGTGAAGATATATTAGTTCAAACCATTTGATAATTGTAATAAAGAATTAAGCAATAACTTAAGCCCTTGCAGAACAATTTACAAACAGTATGTGTATATATATATATTATAGTAATGACTGACTATAAATGAGGCCTCTTCATGCCTTTCGGGGCGCTTAGAAGATAATCAAGATAAAATTAATAACAAATAAAATAGCGAAAAATGAGAAGATTAACAAAATTATCAGCTAAATAGTACAATTCCACTGAAGTTGGCTTATATACTATTTAATCTCATATATTTTTATGAGACCAGTTGATTATGTAACTATCGTATGAATTCGTTTAACTTTACAGAGTAACGGTTGTTTCTTAAATGCCATTGTCACTGTCTCAGGCCCCTGAATAACAACAATTCCTAATCATAGTTAAGTAATTGATCAATAATTAATAATAACCATGCAAGAGGGATCTGTTTGTTTTTGTTTTGTATCAGATGCCAAATGAACATTGAACACTGTTACTTCAACTTATCTCTTTTCTGAATATTTACATAAATAAGGTTTAAAATCCTAATTTAAAAAATTCAAGTATATAAGTTTAGATAAATAATTGGCCTTGATTCGTTTGACTAGATATGAAGCTAAGTAAAAAGTAAAAACAATTGTTCTTTGCTTGCGCTCGGTCTCATTAATAAAGTGTGTAACACATACTTTTCAGCTGTATAGTTTGAGTGAATAATTTTGTTACCAGCTGCTCAAATGTTATTAGTTAATGTGAAAAAAAATATACTATAAAAATATACTAAGTGAATAAAAATAAAAAAATAAAAATAATCGTCTTCCAGCGGAGGTCTTCCCCACGGGATACGACCTACATTTCTATAAAAAGAGAGCGTACTTTTTCTTCAAGGGTCGGCAACGCATCCATTGATGGGTGCTTATGGGCTGCGGCTGTTCCCGCTTGGGCCACCCGCAAGCTCGTTTGCCCCCCCTATTTTATATTAAAAAAAAATAAGCGAAGTCATCGCAAACCCTTTGAGACCTAGTACAATACACTTTTCTATAAAAAGCTCGCGATTGTATATGTCCATCTATTACGGATAACCTATAATCACAATTTTTTATTCTTTACTTATTACAAGAAATAATGGATTTACAAAGCAAAGGCAAAAAATTATAGCATAAATCCTTGATAAATATTTAATACGTTTGATAGATTGACAAACAGTCAAATATCAGTCTGATAGCAGTCCAAAGCTGCATTCGCCGAGGAAGTCTTCGCACTTCTCTCAGGTGAGCTAGACAAGTTTCGAGTGGCACAGGAAACACCCTTGGGCTAGTCGCGGCAACAAAGACATTCTTAGCAGAGCTTCACTGGCGACAGAGCTTGGGCTAAGATTTAAAGGCCCCCAGGATAGCAGCGATTTTCCTTTCAAAAACAAAAAAGTGCTACGCCCTATAGTATTTTATGATTAGCAGCGATTACACGCCATTCCAAGAGCTCTCTAGCGAGGATAACAATGATTACCTGCTTTATCTACAAAACGTGCTTTTCAGTGTTACAGTTTAAGCAAAAAAAATCTTTATTAGTTTTCTTATTGTATTTTTATAAAGATGTGCTTTTCAGACCTAATTTTTTTTTTGAAAATGTAATAATAATTCAAGAGTGACAATTAGAGAAAATTTTTTTCCATATTCTCATGACCAAAAAACTTTTATAATAAATGTTGTATATAAAGACATTTTGTAAGATATTTAGTAGAACTTAGAAGCCGGTGCTAGTCGCTAGTAGAGACTAATTGTTTTATTGTTCTTTCTATCTGTAGTCTATTCTATATGTAATCTGTGCTATATGTATATTTTTATTTCAGGGGACATGTTAATTTATAAATTTAGGTAAAGGTTAGCCTCGAACCGGAATATATTAATTTAGAACTTAAATTATGTCTATAAGAGGAATGAGTTAACTATAGATTAAGACTATAGGTTCACCATGGTTTGTAGCATTTGATGTTAATTTGATATTTTTTATATACATTTAAAATTATGAAATTTATCTATTTTCAGGCGCTCCTAGGAGCTCAGCTCGTTATAACACTTGTTATGGTTTCAATTATACAAAAGCTTGGGAACTATTCCTTTGCGAGATGGTTATTATGTTCGCAAGGTTTATATCGGTACTTGTATCCTGATAATAGTGAATTAAAGAGTTTAGCGGGTGTTCCAAAAGACAAACCGAAAAGCAAGAAAGGTGGTAAAAATGAAATTAATGGAAAATCTGAAACATTTCATATCCCTAGAAGCTTAGATATCCAGTTGGAAACAGCTCCAGTAACACCATTAGATGTAGTACATCTTAGGTTCTATATGGAATATATATGGATAGTTGATTTCTCATTATATTCTAGCATAGTTTATATAATATCAGAGGTGAAAATTTTCATTGATTTCTTTAGTTTTATCTCTAAAATAAGTATTGTAAATATATTTTTTTATTTTCAGATATACACCTGGATTTTTCCTCTTAAAGATGAATTCAATCTGAGTATGGTATGGTGTCTGTTGGTGGTTCTTTTTTCATTGTATCCTTTTTATATAAAAATAATCTGATCAGTATTATTTTCTTTTTTAAAACTATAAAATTTAGGTGGCGAAAATGTTTTAGAACAAAGACAGTTGTATGCCTTTGAGAAAATTAATTTGTAATGTTTTCCTTAATATATATACAGTAAAATATTACTCTCACTCACTAAACAGTACTTCACTAGTGATGAGTCTATTGGAGAAAGGTCCACTTGCATTGTGGCCTTTTGTGTTTTCCTCCTTGTGGCTATGATGGTGCTGATTGTGGATGAGACCAATTTGGAGGTTGGTGTTGATCCAGCATATGACAGCTTTTATGAAAATGCTTCCAAGTTCCTGGAAAACCAAGGGCTGAGTTCTGTGTAAGATTACATTATGTTATTTAAAAATAGAAGAATTGTTAGTTATACTATCCCTAGGAATTGTATCAATTACCTATGTAAAATATGTAATTGACAAATATAAAGAAAATTCATTACCTGTGGTTGCAGTGTAAAATATTTATAAATTATTTATTTTATATTTAGAGGTCCAGCTTCAAAACTAATTCTAAAGTTATCATTGGCTGTATGGGCTGCTCTTATTGGCACTCTGTTTACATTTCCTGGTCTACGTGTTGCCAGAATGCATTGGGATTCACTAAGGTAATTATACTTTGTTTTAACTGAACTCATTAAGTCACTTTAACATAACTTGAGACAAAGGAATAAACAGTACTTTTGTTAAGAGTCACTTCATGAGTCTTATGTTCTTCTATTGTCAACAAGTGTTAATCAGCTTAAATCAATAATTATTCTATGATTTTGCCACATATGAATAAATGTTATTGCCAATGAAACAATGAGAAAATTTCAGGTATTATGGGGAAAATAAAGTGGCTGCCCTGATTCTTAACATTAATTTTGCGATGCCATTCATCCTTGCCCTTTTGTGGGTGAGACCTGTCACTCGACACTATTTAAGTGTCAGAGTATTTAGTGGAATGACTGCACCACTGTAAGTATTGTTATAACAATTTATGATAGAGATTTTGAAAAAAAAATTTGAGTATTTACCCATTTCCAGCATGACATCAGCCCAATTCGACTCCATGCGTCTCATTTTGATCATCATCACAATGGCACTTCGAGTCATTTTAATGCCGCGTCAGCTTCAGGCCTACTTGGATATGGCGCAAAGGAAACTTGACGCCCAGAAAAAAGAGGCTGGTCGTATCACTAATATTGAACTTCAAAAGAAGGTAATTTAACAAGATTATGGTGTCCTATACTATATTTAATTTACCCTTACTTTTAATAACATATAACTTCCATTGTGTATAATTAAGTACTAATAATATGCAGCTATGTTTTGTTTTTTTTTTAACATAGTCAAAATTTCTTATATTTTACTAAACTACTAATTTTAGAAACTTTTTCTATTGTTTTTGCAATAATTGATTATAAAATATTTTTTTTCAGATAGCATCAGTATTCTATTACTTATGCGTCGTGGCTCTCCAATATCTATGCCCTGTGGTGATGTGTGCCCACCTTGCACTGATGTACAAAACTCTTGGTGGGTTCTCATGGTCTGGGACAGATGTGGAACCAGCAGTGCAGACATTACCTATGGATAGTATGGAGCAATTTCAAATGGCGTGGGAGAACTTGAAAATGGTATATGTTAAAAATATATTTTAATAATACTTTATTGGAAGTTTGTGGTGTAGAAGAGATAAGTTTACTGATATCATTTATGTGGTTTATAGTGAATGTTTCTCATAATTTAATAATTCAAATTCTTTAATTGCTCCTTGAATTTCTACATAGATCAACTTAAAAGACTATTGTTACATATACACTGGCTCTTTCCATCCAAGTGGAAACAAAATTTAGCAGAAAGAGAGGAAAAAATTGATAGAGGGCCACTATACCACTTGTCTCGGGTGGTGGTTGCTGGCCTATATAGGTATATTTATTTAAATAAGGCATGTTTATTTTGCAGATATTTACCACAGAGGTGTATCGGGGCGTATTAGGTTTCAGTACATGGTGGTGTTGCTTCGCGTGGTTTATCACCACATCTCTTGGTACCATGTACCAAAGCTACTTCAGAATCTCATGAGATTTCCTTCTAAAAGCGTGTTTTCTACTAGTGCGGTGCTTTGTATGAGAATTGATAACACAAATGAAATTAGTAGCCAATCCACAACATACAGTCTCATTAATTTTAAAACTGATTTTGAATAGATCCTTATTAATATAAAGTACATCTTATCTTGTTATCGCTGTGTGTAACAGATTTGACTTTAGGAAAACGTGCAATAAAACTGTATTAGATTTTATGAATAATTTTATTATTCTGTGCTTTACAATATTGATTTAATAAAAAATAATGGTTTTAATTTATCCTAGCTTCTTTAACACAATGTTATTCAGTCAACCAGTGGTATATTTTCCATAAAATGTATTAATACTAAAAATGAACTATAAAATGGTAATTAAAACTGGTGTACCAACTTTTGCAAGTGCTGTTTTGTTTTTAATATTTTATTTATTTTGTGTTAAATTTTTAGGTGTGGTATTTATGTTTGCTTAAAATAAAAAATATACGCTGTGAGATATTAGTTAGTGAGTGATAAAATGAGTTTAAAAATGCCGCCGAAAAGCATTTTTTATTTCATATTAAGTTGTAGCAATGTGTATGTGAATTCCCTTATTTATAATAATAGTGTTGCTTCTATTGTTATTTTTTGTACTTTTTTGTTTGAAACATTACCAATATGGGCTGGGAGTACAGAAAAAAACAGATTATAGAGCATTATATTTAAAGTAGATGCCACTGACATTGAAATCATCGACATTAACTAAAGGACATACCCATTTTCTCTGGTTAGGAATTTTCCCGTTATAATCTATTTGTTACTATGTCCTCTAGAGAAAGACTGACACTTTACCGGTATGCTAAATTTGACTTATTTAATATATTTATATCATATAAGGTTTGATGCATATGTATACCGGATTGTTTCAATAAATGTTTTTTTAATTTTAAAATATTTTTTATTCTTCCATACATTTTAGAAATATGGGACCAACATAGTAATTATCATTTATCAATATAATTAATAGAAATATACTCAACTAATATTTATAAATGGGTGAATTTAGGAAAAATACTTTTCCTATAATCCTAATTGCTAAAAAAATATCGTTATAGAGTACTAAAAATGAGGCTTCGAACGAAACACGGTGTGATTTTCGAAATGTTTGCCTTTATATTTATATGTTAAGAGATTGTTCGTACGAGCGAGTCCTAATCCCTATATATTGAGTCATTATGTATGACTGAACAATATTGATTAATCAATCTGCACTGCAGTGACCGAACTTTCCGAAAGTGAGCGAAAACGAATTGTTAAAAAGGATTCGTAAAACTAAAAGTAAATTATGTATATCTAAAGTAACAGTATATATATGCTATTTTCTCACAGATTGTTTCAATTATGTAGGAATATACTAACAAACCAACCAAGCCATCATTTTAAAAACTCTTAACTCATTGCATTTATAATTTATATTCCTGTGACTAATTACCGGAAATTAATCGGCACCGGCATCTTCAGTCGTATTGATTTTTCATATTATTAGATATGCTAATAATCTATGTATCTCTTTTTTCGGCTGTATTGAAAAGTTTGAACTTGCCGCGCTCAACCTACTTAAAACTGTAATACTTTAGAGAACTGTCAAGCAATAGTGATGTACATTCGATAAATAGTTCAATATAATTGGTTTGATATTAATTTGTTTTTTAAATTATATCTTAGTCAAAGTATATTGTACTTATATTTTCATGCTAAGGTTATCTAACATCCTGAATTAGGTTAGATGAAAATAGGTATACTAAGAGTAGCAGGAACTTGGAGAAGACTTAAACAATAGGAATTTTGAATAAGAATTGAATGTGGCAATTGACCAGGGATAACTTGTAAACATTACATAGAATATTTTATTGCAACAATATTGATTATAGTTAGTTGTTCACTTGAAAACCTGAAAGATTATTGAACATAAAAGTTACTTACAATACAGTGTAAGATGAATAGGAAAAGTTTAGATTTGTTTTAATTATCATATAAATAATATGGTGCATGCAATTAATTCCCTTTTCAATTATTTCAAAAAAGTACTACTATTTTAATAAACATCTAACAAAAATATACCAATGTCAATGTCATAAACATAGTATTTAAAATAAATTTATATATAAGTATTATTAAAACAATTATATTTTATATATATTGTATCGATATACAACTACACACATCATTAATGTCTGTCGAGGTTTTATTTCTAAACGTTGGCTGTAGTGATAACGCTATTTTACATCCAATGAAATTGCTTGGCGCCGGTGATCCTGTCTTCTGATTGGTGTATTCTAGGGAATATTCCAGAAAATCCTAGTGACGTCTAGTGATTACGCGCTTGCATATAAAATCCTTGTTCAACGTTGAACGCCATCTTATTTCAAGAAAAGAGGCCAACAATCGCGCACCTTTGCTAAGAGTTCTGCTAGATAAGACATTTGAAGTGATAGAAACAGATTAAACGCAGTAAGTACCAATAATAACGTAGTTATATTAATAATTGCATACAATTTCTAGATTATTTCGAATAATGCCGAATTTATTGCGAAGAATTTTCCTAACAAATTTCCAGCGGAAGTTGCTTGAACTCCAGTAATATGATGACTCATTATTCCTTAGAATGTTATCTATCTCCTATTAATAATAACTATCTAATTGAATTTCTTAATCAGCGTTTTTAAGTAGTAATTGAAGTTGGCGTGGTTTTTACTTTTATCTCCCACGTGTTCTTTCTAAGTAAAACGCCTTTGTGCTGCTTACTTTGGCCTTCATGACCTTGTTTGCAGTTAGTCATGACTCTTTGCGGTATTGATTAATTTTATCATATTTTAACCTCTTAGTCTGGAACATTCGCAACTTATCGATTTTTGTTATGGCCGGCGTTTTAGTTATGACGTAACTAACTTGAATATTTTGTTATAGATGGCGAAAACACCAGCGGTAGGTATTGACTTAGGCACCACATACTCGTGCGTGGGCGTGTTCCAGCACGGTAAGGTGGAGATCATCGCCAACGACCAGGGCAACAGGACTACACCTTCATATGTTGCCTTCACAGACACCGAACGTCTCATCGGAGATGCCGCCAAGAACCAGGTGGCCTTGAATCCAAACAACACCATCTTTGGTGAGTAAATTTCTTTAAGATTTCATAGGTTATGTATTAGTTCTAGAAGGGCCGAACTCGACAAGATTATAAATGATCGAACACGTGGTTTTTATAAATGACGCACGCGTTTCACCTTTTTATTAAATCGTTGACATTGAATTATTCATAACTCAATGAAATAACAAATATTTCTTTCTCAGCCTTCAGCGATTTGAAGTTTAAAACTATTCTTCAAATTTTTATGATGATACCCAAATATACTAGACTAGAGTCTCTGAAAATATTGAATGATAACAATAATCTGATGAAATAAAAAAAAGTTGAAGCTTGTTATGTAATAGCTTGTATTCTATAACATTGTTCTCTTGTTACAGACGCCAAACGTCTCATTGGTCGTAAGTTTGAAGATGCCACAGTTCAGGCTGACATGAAACACTGGCCTTTCGAGGTAATCAGTGATGGTGGAAAACCAAAGATCAAGGTTTCATACAAGGGTGAAGACAAAACCTTCTTCCCAGAGGAAGTCAGTTCAATGGTATTAACAAAAATGAAGGAAACAGCCGAAGTTTACCTTGGCAAAACAGTGCAGAATGCAGTAATTACGGTTCCAGCGTACTTCAATGACTCTCAAAGACAGGCCACAAAAGATTCTGGTACAATCTCTGGTCTAAACGTTCTCCGAATCATCAATGAACCAACTGCTGCTGCGATTGCATACGGTCTTGACAAAAAGGGAGGTGGAGAACGTAACGTCCTTATTTTCGATCTTGGCGGCGGTACTTTCGATGTATCCATCCTGACCATCGAGGATGGTATCTTCGAAGTTAAGTCCACCGCTGGAGACACTCACTTGGGAGGTGAAGACTTCGACAACCGCATGGTCAACCACTTCGTACAGGAGTTCAAGCGGAAGTACAAGAAGGACATTTCCTCCCACAAGAGGGCCCTGCGTCGGCTGAGGACAGCTTGTGAGCGCGCAAAGAGGACTCTGTCCTCATCGACACAAGCTAGCATCGAAATCGACTCTCTCTTTGAGGGTATCGATTACTACACGTCCATCACCAGGGCGCGTTTCGAAGAACTGAACGCCGATTTGTTCAGATCGACCATGGAGCCCGTAGAGAAGTCCCTCCGTGACGCTAAAATGGACAAGTCGCAAATACACGACATTGTCCTCGTTGGAGGGTCCACTCGTATTCCTAAAGTGCAGAAGCTCCTTCAAGACTTCTTCAACGGCAAGGAGCTGAACAAATCCATCAACCCAGACGAGGCCGTAGCCTACGGAGCGGCTGTCCAGGCCGCCATCTTACACGGTGACAAGTCTGAAGAAGTACAGGATCTGCTCCTGTTGGACGTGACCCCGCTTTCCCTCGGTATCGAGACCGCCGGCGGTGTCATGACCACCTTGATCAAGCGTAACACGACCATCCCCACCAAGCAAACGCAGACCTTCACAACCTACTCTGACAACCAACCCGGTGTGCTCATTCAAGTGTTCGAGGGTGAGCGTGCCATGACCAGGGACAACAACCTTCTCGGAAAGTTTGAGCTCACTGGCATTCCTCCTGCTCCCCGAGGTGTACCCCAAATCGAAGTCACTTTCGACATTGACGCCAACGGAATTCTCAACGTATCGGCTGTCGAAAAGTCTACCAACAAGGAGAACAAGATCACGATCACCAACGACAAGGGCCGTCTGTCCAAGGAAGAGATCGAGCGCATGGTCAACGACGCTGAGAAGTACAGGAACGAGGACGAGAAGCAGAAAGAAACCATCCAGGCTAAGAATGCGCTCGAGTCCTACTGCTTCAACATGAAGTCCACCATGGAGGACGAAAAGCTCAAGGACAAAATCTCGGACTCCGACAAGCAGACCATCCTGGACAAGTGCAACGACACCATCAAGTGGTTGGACTCCAACCAGCTGGCTGACAAGGAGGAATACGAGCACAAGCAGAAGGAGCTGGAGGGTGTGTGCAACCCGATCATCACCAAGCTGTACCAGGGGGCGGGCGGAGCTCCCGGAGGCATGCCTGGGGGAATGCCCGGGGGAATGCCAGGCTTCCCTGGCGGAGCGCCTGGAGCCGGCGGAGCAGCCCCCGGCGGCGGATCCGGACCCACCATCGAAGAGGTTGACTAAACCGATTGACCCGTACATTCCACTTTCTCATTGTAAGATCTTCTCGGTGTTATCCTCTCGATTAATAAATGAATGCAACTGAATTTTGTTTTACTTTGGTGTTACTTAAGACGAAGTTCTTTGTCCTAAGCAGTGCTTAACTCTGATAGAATCTTTTTCAAATTATTTTAAGAGCTTAACCTATGAGATTATATCGCTCTATTTGCTATACATATACATAAAATATTTTAAGAATCTATAACTACTGCTAACCTAATAAACTCCTCTAATATAAGTCAACCAAAAGTGGCCTTCTCTGAAAATGGACAAGCTAAAATAATATAATATTGATATCGCAGCTTTGTTTAAATATATCCTTGCATTCAGATCTAAATGCCGAATTCCTAGTGCAGTCCAATATTAGGTTATTAATGTCTTCAAGAATACCACATTGTTTACAATCGGCAGTTGAAACCTTTCCCGTAAGAAAGGCGAAGTTGCTGGATGGAATGTGTCCAGACCCCCCCCCCAAAAAGGTCCCAACTTTTTTTTTTTTTTTTCCCCGGGGGGAACCCAAGAGGGTGCAGTTCTATGGTTTATTACCATATACCCTTGTCTTTCGATCTTAAATCAAAATATTCTTTCTATAATTGGTAGCACTGAGTTTTTAGAATTGTAGTGCAATCTGAATAAAATGGCAGGATTTTATATTCAATTCCATCGATAATAGCTTGCTTAGCCATCATATCTTTGAATAGATATGTATTATATGTATTTGAATAGAACCCTACGCTGCCCCAACATAAAGGAGGTATAATAAAACTTCAAATTAATTTATATTCATCTTTAAAACAGCAATTACATACCTAATCCATCATTTAACAACTCCGTTCGACAATCAAAATGGCAAAATTACGCATTCTTGTGCTATACAAAATAATATACATACTATTCTTGAAAATTACACCTAGTATGTAACCTATCTACTTTACAAATAATTCATGTCACTAATAATGTTTGATATGGCAGTAATATCCATCACGTAGAGCACTTTGAAGGTTATTTGGCAGACAATTATTTTCACTTCAGCTAGATAAATTTAGAAATGTATACCTAAACGGAGTCTTAATAGAGCATGCTATAGAGAAAACTGAATCTTGTAGGTACTTTAAGACAATGTAGCCATATCGAACATTTCGTGCATAAAATAAGATTTTTTGGCCATATTTTGGCAATAAACAATATTAAAACTATAAACAAGTGTCTTCTTACAACGCGTTAATTTAATACAAGCTCTCATATACAAATATAAGTTTTCTATTTATACATTTTTAGATATCTAAGCGTAGCAATTATAAACGAATTTGTTACTCTCGTATTGCTAGCGTATATCTATCATCTACACTTCAAGTATCGTCTCTAACCAACGCAAAAATTTGCTTTATTTAGTAAATGGAAAAATATAACTTACTAAACTAACAATTTCAGTATATTAATGAGAAGTACAATCCTCGTTTGTAATAATAATAATAATAGTTTGTTAATTCGGACGAGGGATCGATGTTGTACAACATACAATTCAAAATTTTCTGAATTAGCGATTTCTGATCATTAGCCACAAGTAACTGGAAAAGCCGTGGAATTGGTATTTTTATTAGTCGTTACAGTGTCAATACATTAAAAATAGATGAATCTTATTTGAATGTGTTAATTTGTAAAATTTGTTTTTAATTTTTTTTGTATTTGTTTTCGAATTATATATATTTTTACGTTATTTTCGATTTTCATAAAATATAATGCAGGTTTGGTGAAATCAAATAAAACCAATTACATTACCGATTGACCTAACTATCCAACTAGTTTTAACTTCGTACAGCTCGGTCGTCTTTAATTTAAAACTGATCAGTATTAATACTGGTACTTAGTATATTAGTCACGATTGACATGGCTTAATGAACTTATCTAACAATCATAAGTACATGTATATTATTATAACAAATATTTTATTATGCCTAACTACTTAGGTAATCAATTACAGCTTTGAACGATCGGTACGATACCTACAAAATATTATTTAACGATGTATCTGTGACGTTTGCATTTGGAATTTTACCACGTAAATAGGTCAGTATGAACAAAAGGCTTTACAGAAAAAAAACCTTTTTTGCACCTATTATAGAAAGAACCTCTTGTATCGTACAATTATTAATATATTCTTGTGAGTAAAAATATATTTTATAAGAACGCGGAACTATAAAATTAAAGTCACAGATACATTTTTAGAACTATTAAACCTATGGTGTTTTTCTGGCAGGGGTTTAATGATATTGTGCTTCACCTAATAACACTCACTAGCATCACAATTTCCATGTACAAAAAGTCTTCACTCTCTATCAATCGCGAAATAAATCCAATTTAAATTCGAAACGAGTCACTGGTTGCTCACATCACTATAACAATGAAAGCAGTCTACTGCGCTTTCTCAGCCATCAAGCTTCTCCGGTATAGCCAAAATAATTTACGAAAGTTTCTATTACTACATCCACGCTACGGCTGGGGTCCCGTCTGATGATAAGGAATCCATGGATCGAATGGCACCGGAAGTGACCTGCTGTCAGTAAAGCGACGAGCTGGAGCAGGGTCCATCCACGCCTTGCAACTGATCAGCACTCTGTAGCTGTAATATATTTGGTTCTTGGTTAATTTTTCGCTACAATGGAGGTTTGAAATAGGTGTTGCTCACAAATAAAAAAATAAAAATGAATTTGTACATATACTTCTAAAATCTTCGGGTAGGTATAATGTGCAAAGATTATGTTATGTAATGACAAAAGGTAATGGAATTTAGGTTTTTAGTTGACCTACTTCGCGTATTTCACACACAGCGGGAAGAAGCCCATCGGTAGAGTTATTAGGAGACCTTGGCGAAGGTGTAGGCGCGTGTTTCGGCAGATCTCGTCCCGCTGCCATTTTGTCATGCAGCTGGGCAAGACGCATGCTCATCTGCCTTCGTTCCTTCTGTTCCCTTTCTCTTTCCCATTTCTTTGCGCTGTAGCTCCTAATAGACGATGAGCTACTTTGAACTGAACTCAGACTTGGACGTCGCGAACCTAGAAACAATTGTGAGTATTAAAATACTTAACTATAAAACGATTGAGTTTAGTATAATCTAAATAGTTTTTTAATGTGTTATGCTACCAAAAGCCGTGTTTACTCAAAGTCATTTGCTACATATATAATGACAACAATTGCTTACCGAAAAGCTCTAC
Source organism: Pontia daplidice (assembly GCA_963693355.1). NCBI lineage: Eukaryota > Metazoa > Arthropoda > Insecta > Lepidoptera > Pieridae > Pontia > Pontia daplidice. The sequence goes on along the minus strand of CAVNZL010000140.1, from coordinate 8,813,918 downwards.
GACTGTACGACAAATAACTAAAGTTAAGAAAGTCCTTATTCAAAGGTAGTGAAACAAATATAAGCCCGGATCAAATACAAAGCTTTTCTGTTTAGGTACTCTTAAATAAATTAATCAATTCTACGGATTTATAATATAGACAGATATTAATCATATTTATGGGCTGCTTATATAATAAAAATAACGTTCACATGCGACATGTCTTCTCAAATTACACAAGCTAAAGCCAATGTGTTTTAATTAAATTATGAATATGAAACTCAAAAAATACGACTAAGTAGCTCATTATAGATATTCGCAAAGCAATGTTTTATTCATGTTCAATTCATCCAGGAAGTAGAGTAATAGCATCTTATAGAGATCAAGCGGAATTAGTGCCAAGAGTAGCTATTTTTGCTTCAAAAAAAAAGCTACTCTTCAGTTCCTGACTTAAGAACAAGCCATAAATAGCAGAAAGATACAAACACAAACATCCAGGGCCATCCTGCTCGCGCCACGATTATTTGTGTGACTATCACTTCAATCAACTTTGAATGCACTTAACTTTTTATATTCGTTTGTATTTTGTTTTATTAACATCTTCGACTTAGTTTACTACAGAGGACTTAAAGTGAACAAACTTTCAAGCTAGGACGATCTCCGTGATATATTACAAAGATTGAAATATACATTCAATTAGGTATTTCAGGTTTTGGCAGTTTCGTATCGATACTCACAAAGTATACACTCCATTAATGTGTTGTCCAATTACATTTGCAGTTATAGGTAATTGTTAATTGGATACAAATTTGGAGTGAACTGAAGATAAGTGCATTACATAAAAACATGAAAGTCACACACACGAAGGCTTCTAACACCAAGACGCGACATCTAACGAGCGACCTGGGACAACACATGCGACAACACACTTCGCTCCCCGAATACCTGCTTTTAATTTTAGCTTATTTTTATCATCAGCTGTTGCTTCATGGCACTTGGTGATGATGCAGCAATAGCTGATGATCTCCAAGGGACAGCAAGCTCTTGCCTAATAGGTACACTAATAATTATTTTTTTATCTTGTAAAAAAATATTTGACCTTGATAATTAATTGTTTTCAAAATTTATTATATTACCATGCAGACGATAGTTTTGCTTATATGTTTCAACATTTTTGTTAGGAGTTTAAAATAGAGTAACCATGAAAAACTAAATTCCAACCAATATACATTCACATAAATAGATTGTGTCTGTTCAAAATAAAATTTACATTTCGATATGATGTTATATCTTCTTCATGTGTGCCAAAATATAGACCTTGTGGTAATAATAATCTTACAGAATTGCGTTAATTTTAGCCGGTAGGACATTATAAAGCTATTCCGCCTTCTAATTTATTAAAAGCAGTATGATTATCTGATATATAATTTAAGAACAATTTATTGTAAACCTCTCGTTAATTTACATTTTTCAAATATGCAAGAAGGCTTATAATTTCGCTCTGTTCCATTTTAAGTAAGTTAAATCAATAATCAAAAGCTTTTTATGATTTGGACTCAACCAACTGATATTACTGAATATTTTATTCGACGTATATTATTATTTGTCGGAATAGGCTGCTAGGTTGAACAGCCAGGTATGCGGAGAGCAAGGGGCACCCACGAGATCGTGCAATAAGGGGCCGCATACATCATCCGGATCACCTTTGGCGGCGCACTTAGGCGGGTGCGCGCCGCCGTCCCTTACGGTCTTGAGGTGGCGCGAGATTAACAAGATGGCCGCCGTACGCGCCGCACCTGCGCGCGAAGACGCCGCTCGCCGGGACTCTCGGCGGGAGCTGCCTTCGAGCTCGAGAGTCCCACTGGTGCAGCCGCTGCGAGACGATGCTCGTGATGACGCGCGAGTGGCACTCAGCGTGCCGCCTGTGGATCAAATGTAAGAATGTTTACGGTGTATAGTGGCACTCAGCGTGCCGCCTGTGGATCAAATGTAAGAATGTTTACGGTGTATAGATGTAGGTATGTTGGTTCTATAAATATTATAAATATTCATATTATCATAAATGTACTTTATCTTATGATTTTTCCTTTTAAAGGTTTACTAGAGGAGATCGCTTCATTTCAAAATATATATTAAGGTGTTCAGACACCTTAATATATATTTATTTTTTTCAACCCTACACTACTGACACGGTTGTTCTAAATATTGTTGCTGAAGATGCGCGATACACCAACAGCTCACATAAGAAATATTGTATATGTGTGTATATATGTGAATTATACTCAAAGTGTATCTTCAGCTCAATAAATCAGATTTGAATACGGCTTTGGCTCATTCTCTCGCGTCCGCTCAAAGTATTATATCGTGGTGACGCTGCTTATTACTTTGAGATACTCCCGTCATCCTGAACCTCTGATCCTGTACGGTCCCACTTGCTCAGTGTCGCCTCGAAATGTTTATAAATTATATATAAGTTATAAATAAAGATACTTTAAAAATCCTAGTACCAGTGGCACAATGTCTTTATATGTCTTTATAAATGTCTTTATATTAGAAGTAATTAATTACCCGTATCATTAAGCGAGTAAAGACAGGGCGGGGTGAGCCTCGCGTCCGCTAAATGCGCGGGGTGGTAGCGCGCCTTGGTGTAAAGATGCAGCACGAAGCACAGCAAGCCGGCTAGCACGAAGATACCCGACGCGACGCCCAGCAGCGTCGGCATGTCCGCCGTCAGCAGGACCAGGTCTGAAATGTTCACATTTCTATACATATCTAGGTTTCTTTATTTCACATCTTTATTACAAACATCTTGGAATTCACTCGTTTTGCTGAGTTATTTAAGATCTTTTTTATATTGTATCCGTATAACATTCTGGAACGCTTCAGCGGGCGTTCTTATATTTGTTTTTTTATGATTTTATTTTATGAATGTAATTTTAGATTAAGATTTACAATTGGTTCTCCAGTTTTTGTCCGATCAGAAAAAGTTTTGTCCTTAAATATGTGAAACATTCACAAGGCTGTTACTATCCCCGATTCTATTTCTTCTGCATATCAATGACAAGATGACATTAGCATTCATTCTTATGCGAATGCATAAGGGATGCACTTTATACCAACCGTGCGATTGTGTCGAGCGTTATTTGCGAGCAATGCCGGAACTCTCTTGTATCTGAAGTCGATACGTTTTTACAAAATATCTTGAACTGGGGTGGACTAAATCTTGTCGAATTTATAACCAAGAAGACACAATACTACGCGTTTTTTTTGCTAATAATCACTATTTGTCGTTACCTTTTTTTTTTATCTTCTCTTCAAAAACCCTCTCCTAAAGCCTTAATCGGAATACTTAAGATAGCATTAAGGTATTGTAAGATGTTGAGGATAGTTGTCATTTGGAAAGGCAAGGCTAAATTAGCTTCCGAAAAGCAGGTGCTTAGTGCACTCGCCGAGACAGTATTTCACACCGGGCCACTTGTAACTTTATATGGCAAAAATTCACCACATGGAATGGAACTCGTCTATTGGTGGGAGCTCTCTATTACCAGTTCCCTGTGATTGAATTTAACGACCAACTTTCCAATTGGTTTCCTTTCCTTTCCTTTGCTGCTGCGTAGAGAAGAAGGTTTCTCAACACCTTCTATAGCATTTATCGTGGAGAGTGTTCAGAAGAGTTATGATTGACATCGAGGCAGAACACGAAATTCCATCCGTATCAATTATCCAAGATCCGTGTCCGCTGTGCCACAATTGAGCATCACCAATGTATGGAGCCAGCTACCAATAAAGTTATTTCATAACTAAAACTACCCTGAGTGTATATGAGCGGGGATGTCATTTAATATCAGATGAGCCTCCTGCCCATTAGCTAAAAAACACATTTAAATATTTAGAAGCCTTTCTAAAATATATTGAATTAAAAGTTTCGAGGTTACCTTCAGTGCAGAAGACGCGTTGCGTGGGACGGGAATGGCTAGTTGTGTGGTAACCTGCATCACATTGGCAATACGCGTTGTGGTTGACCTGGACGCATGAGGAGTGCGGGTCGAAGGCACGACACGTCTCCCGGTAAAAGCATTGTTCGCCCAGCTTCTTGGCTAAACATTATACGTATATATTCTTTACTTATTTCAGATATAATGATTTAGAAATAGTATTTATGCACCATCTTATTATACAATTTGCTTAATATCAAATAATAGTGTTCGCGTTTCTTGAAATACAATATATTATAAGACTATAAAAGAATAATTTTAATAAGTATGTAAATAATGTTTATACTTTCTTATACTCTTAACAGCAATTATGTTACAATAGATATATGTTTTTGTGAGGTGAGCCCGTGTGTCAACTTAGTAAAAGTAACTCGGGATACAAACGTTTAGCGCATCCTCGGGCGATGCCGAGCTCGACCGAGTGTTTGGGAGCGCACTGGCATGTGCTGGTCCGAGGCTCGCAGACCACGTGCACAAGCTTTGGATTGCACGTGAACTCACATGGCGACCCAATGTATCTGCCTTTTTCTGAAACAAGAGATCTTCATCTGAGGTTCTCTATGTGGATACAAATACAAACGCCTTTTGTCGTACAATTATACGTATAAACAATACGCATCCATTTAATATCATGTATCGTATATTATAAAAAAATATTTATTTGTTTTGTGTCTTTGTGTTGTAGCAGCGTGTGGCAGTGTATGAGATATCAATTTCTGGGTTTCTCCTTCCACGTTTTCTTGGGCTTGCCGGGTCTCTGTGCCCGGGTACTAGGTCATCTACTCGCGATTTGAAAAACGACGGACGGAACCATCCACATAAAAATTCTTACTATTATAAGATTACACGTTCTTGTTTAAATCCACAAGACTGCATAAAATAAGCAATTCATTTCAAGGAAATGGTACTTGCTATTATAATAAAGTCCCAAGCAAATTCCGAGAGCTGTCAATAAACAAATTCAAAAATGTTATTAAAAGAAAATTTATTGCCAAAGCCTATTACAGGACCGCGGATTATCTGAATGACAGAAGTGATTGGGACTAAATTGCTCCTGTTCTAAAAATTATAAGTTGTAAGCATGATCAAAAAAAAAGACAAACCCGACCGAGTTTCTTGCTTGTTCTTCTCAGACCCCGAGTCGAAGGCGCGTTAGTGAACAAGCCTATAAATTTAGTTTTAAGTGACGTGCAAATGTGATCATGTAACAATCCTACTTGAATAAATGATTTTTTGACTTGACTTAACTATAAAATTTTCACCATTGTCATGGATGAACGAAATTTGAGCAGGTGAGAGAATTATACTGATAACTTCAATTTATTATAAATGATTAAATCGTATATCTTATATATATATTACTAATATACTAGTAATGTTATTTTGTATAATATACAAGAATGACTAGTAAACACTAAATGGATAAAACAAACATTGAAAACGTAAAACGCCCATTTGAACCATGTTGTATCGAAAAACTTATTGCCCACGTTGCAGCACGGAAACAAAAACCGCATCATTTTATTTTCTTCCTGTAAGGAAGCTCGAATAAGGACACTGCAATGTCAGAGCCAAATAGAGTTAGTTCAAATGCCATATCAGATAACTGTCCAGTCAGCCATATAAGGTAGGTAAGGTAAAATAAATTAAATGTCCAATTGTATTTTGTACATAATGACTATGTGTATACTTAGTTATAAGATATTGTATTAATAAGTTTTTTGTTTTAATAATGCTTTAGTTTTATTATATGGAAAAAAAAAATATTTGCACGGTTACTACAGAAAAGTCAGGCGTGGATTTTCTATTTCTCATGTTTCTCGTTTTGAGGCTAAAAAAGATGAGGTCTACAGTTCGACGAGTATGGTTAACACTAAAGTTTATGAAGTCTTAGCAATAGAATTGCCCGATGTATTATTATTTTAATTTTACAGAGAAGTTTAAACTTCAATATGTAGTCCGGAGTCTCTTAGCACAAGCATGTTTAAAAGGAATTCGAATCAACTACACAGCTCAAAACATTTTTATTAATGATTATTAACCATATGAAGAATAAAATATCAAAAGGAATTTGGAGAATAAAAAACACATTATTCCATTTAGTAGTGTCATATAATATGTCATAGTATATATGTCACTATAACAGTGTATAGTCACTAAATCATAAGCGTAAGATTATAATCATTATTTATTTTGTTCATATTTATTAGTCAAAAGATCGAAAGGTAAAACAGCAGCCAAGAAATAACGCTCGTCGATTTCTCGCCGGAAGTCATAAGGTCACGTGGCGGAAGAAGGCTTCGCTCCCTCCCACAACACCTGCCCTTGAGAGCGTGTATTGAAGCAAATTCAATAGGAATATTGTTTGCAGCTACACTGCGATAGTGTTTTAAACTTTGCTTAATTGCAAATGACGAACGAGAACTTCACCCGACAAACTAATTTAATGAGTTTAAAAATTTGCTTAATATTTATTCAATAAGTGTCAAGTTCTTCCATATTATTTTAACTATGATATGGCAGAGTTTAACGCAACACATGTTATAATTTAAGAGGGTGGCAAATCTAATTACTCTTTACACTTTGCTATTTGTAAAAAATAAAGCTACTTTTTGTTAAAATAATAAATTTAAATAGTAGTAAATTTAAATGCATTTTATGAGCTCAATGTAAGCAAAATAAAGTATAGAATATTTTGACAAATTATAAACCGTTCCCTGTAATGAGCGTTCATAAAGATGTAGCCCTTAACATCCGTTTTGCTACTAGTTACTTTAAAACAACATATTATATTATAATTGACATCAAATATATTTAATTGCTTTGTTTTAAAAGGCCTTTTGTTATACTATTACTTTAAAAAGGATCATTTTCCCAATGGATCATTTTTCATAAAGGCTTTAAAATAAATCGATACGAGAAAGTTTAGACAAATAGTAAATTATTCAATTCGTAAAGACCAAGATTCCAAATTCCACAGCTATATCATAAGAATAGACTCCATAATGTGGCATTGTTTTCCTGCCGAGATTATAATTATAGTCAATCTAGTGTCATATTTATTCAAACGGTTTAAGCAGGGAATTGCAGGTGAACATTATAAATAGCGAGTCATTCATCAAGCTCAAAAGACGACGCAGGCCTGACCTACGTTACGTCACGGTGCAATTTTTGTCCAATTAAAATGTGCATTCAATTATTACGGCCGACAAATTGCAGGTAATTAATTCGCTGGTCCCTACTATCTGGGTCAGAGGCTGCGTTGGAATCATTTTATAACAAATGTAAGCTCAAGGACATGGAGCTGATAAATCCAAAATTGGAAGCTTCTTAGAAAAATATCGTCAATAAACCAATAGTCTAAGAAAATTGTTATATTATGTTAACGTATTTTATATCTAATTTTATACCAGCTCCTAAAGACTAAGAGGAAAGGACAGGTGACATTTTTATTTATTTAATTATAAGCATTTCTAATTGCTAATGCTTACAACGTTTTAAATTATATAAATATAGGTACAATTGAAAATGACAATATGAGTTTAAAAATAGTTTTCAAAAGCTATAAGAATAAAAATAGAACATCTAGATATGAAAGCTTGAATTACAGTGAGTAACCATGAAAAAAGTTTTACCCCGCGTGCAGTACACAACAGTTGGTTAAAATTCTCTAAAGGAAAATTCAATAAATCAAAACATAAAGCCTATCAAATGTAATTTGCATATAAAATATATAGAACCCTAACGAAGGTGACTGTTTGCTATCGTTTTCCCCATCTGTGGCCGTTTGGCGTTTTTCCAACTATTAAAAAAGGCTTTTTCAATATAAAACTGCACAAATTGGTGTAATAAATTGGATCTAGGCGCTGACAAAGCCTGAAAAATAAGGTGTCACTGGTACCGATCGGTGCTGTGTAAAATGTTTAAGGCCTTACCATATATCAATACTAGTATGAAAAATTACGATTGTAAAAACTATGAAACAAATTCAATTATATATTAATTAAGAAAGCATATACAAATAATATTTCAATAAATACGAAGATTGAGGAATAAGAGCGCGCGTGACCCCCATACTAAGCCATATCTTTAATCAAAATACGATAATCTAACATTTCTTTGGTTACATAGACGGTCTTTGTTGTATTTGACAGAGTTAACAAGCAGATAGCAGAAGATCTCTTTACAAATAGTATTTCAAAAGTATTTTTGATAAATAAAAATACAATGGAGGGGATTTTATTAACTGTATATTTATTAATAGAACTACCGATTATATGCAAATTGTTGTTATAAACTACCATGTAGTTAGTTGTTTAAAAACATATAATTTTAATTGAAAACACTGAACGCTCAAAGAAGATACAAAAAGCAAAGAATACATATTGGCGGCTGTAGATACACCTGGACTTTAAGTGGACGGATCAAATTAAGAACGGGGTTGATTTCCTTCACAAGAGAGTCAACTGTCCACGATGACCACTTGTTAAGTGCATGGATTAAGAAGTACATTTAAAGAAAAACACTTAATTAATGGATTTAAGTTATGTTAAAGACAATATTAAGTAGAGATACAGCTATGATATAAATTTACCAACAATGCTCATCTTTAATATAAAAATGAATCGCTGAATGTGTTGCTAAACACAATTCTCGAGAGTGCAAGTACGAAGATGGTTGTTACAGAGAGGAAAACTTAAAAATTAATATCTTACCACATTTCTATATTCCCATTCTAACGATTCCTAATAATACTAAAAAGTCAAATTGAACTTTTATACCCTAATAGGTTCAAATGTTAGTGGAAAGCTTCCTAGAAGGTAATACACATTTATAATGGACCTAAATAATCGTCTATCAGATGTGGTCGGTTAGTTAGGTGAATATCTTAGCTACTAAGGAATATAATCTGAAAGCATCAAAGGGAATTTGAAACGGCGAGCCTTCGGAGCAAGGCCGGACCGACCTCAATACGATTATCTGCTGCATCGGCTTATTTCTCTGCAGTGCTACAGTGTTAACTGATGTGCAGTATGAAGGACTTGTAAACGAAATCAGAGAAGCCCTTCACACATAAATAATAAAGCGTTCGACAGTATCGCATCGCAATCTGTAGTACGTATATAGATTTTGTACGTGATGATATTATATACATGAATAAATAATATGATTCAGACACAGTATTGAATAGTTGTTGTGGTACTCCTATCTCCTTGTCTTTTTAATTGTGTCTACCAAACTAAACGTGTGCGGAGTAATTAAAAGCTGATTTTGTTAATATATAGGCGTTTTATTCAGTATATTTTAGTTATTTTATACGGCAATCACTTTTTTCACTGTTCATGTTAGGTTACATTTGAATCTCGTGACAGATGCCGCTTAAGTTTGATATTAAATTCTGTTACTATCTATCTATTCATAAAAAATATACGGGTCCAATTGTGAAGTTTTAGTTTTATTTAACGGTTAGTTAAAAATCTCGCTTTTCATTACTGCTCAACAGATTTTTAAGTAAAATGGTATTGGTATTTTCGAATAAACTTAAATTTTATTCACACTTACTAATATAACAACCATTTCCTAATACAAATAACAAATATTCTCAAACTCGTATTTGTTTTTAAATAATTCGAAATATGAAAAAGAGCTTGTAGGAACTATCAAAGGATCCCACGTTAAAAATGAAATAAAAATAAATATGTTTCTAATGATATTATGTATTGACGCATGTGAAGCCTGTGAACAGATAGTTATTATAACTTTTTTTTGCTTAATCTAATGACTAACCAACGAATAAATACTTGAGAAGGTTTTAAAACAAACAAACACAGAGTTTGCCCAAGACTCATTCAAAGAAAAAGTTACGCTAATTCTGTCCGAAGTTAAGAACGGTTGTGAAACTTTTTTCGTCATTTTACAATAAAAATGTAAGAGAAAATTTAATTTTTATCCGGGGCTTATTTTTATTTGGAAAGGAGAATATCATGTTGCTGTATATATGTATATAAATTTTTCAATTTAGAAAAATGTCATCATACAGTCAATACTACGAGAATCGCGTCGGCAAAATTGGGAAACGACACCACTCAAAGCCCTCTTAAGTACGAACTTTTTATGAATGGAGAATGTTTATATCATTAATGTATAATATATGTATATAAGTAAATAATATATATGTACAACTATTAATATTTTGATAATCTTGATAAAATATTCCCAAGTACAGAAAAACGTAACATGATAAAAAATATTTCAGAGATCGTATATTAATGTGATAGGTTCACATCAGATATACTATTTTACGATACGATTCAGTCAATACAAGTTATTTTAAATGGGAAATCACAGGCTCCTGATACACTACATCTACTGACTGTATTACAGGAGTCTGGGAACATAAGTGTAAAGATTCACAAAAATATGATATACCTGAGTCTCAAGAGCTACTCATTTCCTTGTAATATGCGATAGCGCCGTAAGCTCATAATAAGCAAACAATTATCAATTAAACATTGCCTTATGACTCCGGATCTATATAGCCAATTAGGGATAGTTAACAGAATCAGGGGTTACTTTGCGGAAGTCCATAGTATACGATTCTATGATAACACATTTATTAGCAATAATCCGGGAAAATTATACTATACTACTTCGCTCAGACACCGCAGTATCCCCAGGATCTTACCTCAATGAAAGCTGTTCGTGTTACCCTTGCTATGGCCGTGTACAATACCAAAGGCTAATAAACAAATTAACACAATCAATGGATAATGTAATTAATTACTTACATTGAAATTAATAATAACGTGTGAAATAGATGTGATCAGTGCCCGGTTTACGAGGCATATTTTATTTCTCTAAAATAGATATAAGAAATGCAGCGTCAGTATTATACGATATTATTTAACAAAGGATATTGTAGCAGCATCTAAAAGCTTTTAAAGCGCAAAGTACCATCTGATAGTTTTAACCTTATTCAATGTTCGAGTTGTTTCTTAATATTCTGCGGCAATATTAAGTCTACTCGATGAATTTCGTCCGTGAAAACTTTCTAATATCCCTTCGTTTCGAGAATGTTTTTTGTTATAACGTTGATTAGATTTGTTTCATATCAACTATTTGTATTACAATAAATATTTCCTCTTCATCTGCCTTAAAGGCATATCATAAAACAAGATTTTGCCATATCTTGTCTCAATATAAATCAATATAGACTTTAGATTTTTGAAGCAAGTGTTTAATATATGTATTATAATATGTAGATACCTTATCATATATACATATCTGGGCGATAATAAGTTTTTATGAAGACTAGCCTCTACGGTCAGTCTCACCTAATTTTGAGTTAAACTGTCTTCTATTGTTATTAACCCTCGCGAGTGGTTTACCGACCCCTGGGGCCTTTCTTCTCGTAACTTAAAACCTCAGCCGACCTCGACTACAAATTTTACCAGACATTTGCATAGATAATGTGATTTTTAATATTCCTTTTGAAGAACTCTAGAATAAGTAATTTAGGAGAACGGAGGCTATAAAATTGATCCTAACTATAATCGTTTCACTTGAAATTTGAAGCGAGCAGTGACTTCAAAATGGGATTCGCAGTTAAAGAAAATTCAAGAAAATATTCTCACCTAGGAGAGCGGTGATATTTATTTTTAGCTTTATGCGATATATATCATATTAAATCCTTATATATTATACCTTATATATTAAATCGAATACTACTAATCGAAAACTGACGTTATAATGGAGACTTGACGAGTTTATAAGATAATCTCAGGAACTTCTAGTTTTTACACTCAATTTCACCCACACGTAAACAAAAGTCTGTTTAATCTATTGTATTGTTTTTAATTTATAAAACTTTTTTGTTATTACTCAATAAAAGTAAATATATAGATATATGTATTGATAGATGCATTCTTGTATCGGAAAACAACAAACACACTAACCTATAATGAAATAAAAACGCGGTAAAATCCGGTATCATTGAAATTAATTGGAGATTGATGTTTTAATAGGACACATAATGTTTGTGCTTCAGGTGTACTAGTAAATCCTCTCAAAATGCAATTTTGAGACTTGAAATAGAAGTTTTTCCACACAATTGTAAAGCATCCGAAGTCACTAGTTGGGTAAACAACTATTCAAAAGGATACATTAATACGTTTAATAAATATTCCAACATCTTTCCTTTATTATTATAATTATATATACTTCTTATTATTATTTTTATAATATTCATTATATATAGACTATAATTATAATTTTATAAATTGTACAGAGTGTCAAGCCTTATTTTTTTTATTTTTATATTTATAATCTGTTTTTAACAAACCTTTTTTAAACTAGAGCGCGGGAATTGGGGCCACGTATCTTATCATGGCATTTCCTCGCCATTCGCGTTACACAAACCTATTTGTCACAGGGATTGTGAACACAGATTAGTGACTTTGATTGTTTGTACGCTTTCTAAGAAAAGCTCGAAAAATCGAAGTCTCCGAGTGTTGCAAGATCTATATCATATTATAAGGCAGTTATAATCTAGCGCACTAAGCTAAAAAAAGTATTTGTAATGAATATAAATATATTGTATATATACACATGTGGAGAGGACAATCTCGTTAGTCCCTATATAATTTTAAACTATGAAATGAACCCTCACAACAAAATAAAAAAAATAAAATTTTCTACACTAAATACAATATAAATCAAACAAAATTAAACCATTGAAATATGGGTTCACTAACCTGTGGTAAGAAGAGCGCAACAGCCGGCGCGCTTTTACAATCCCCGACAATAAACACAATTAGATACCTAAACCTACACTGAATACGATCGTCATTCACCTCATTAGTTCAGTCAATCCCATTAATCAAATTTTTAAATTTTTAATGTGCTCCCCATTCATACGACACATAGTTCGCATCGCCTTATAAATTCCTAAATTAAAATCATGTCCTGTACTCTATCTGTATATCGGTAACGAGGCATTGTAAATAAAAAAAAAAACAAACTTAAATCTAACACAAATAATAAGCGTCTATTTTACACAATTCACCAAGTCACTAAGTAGGCACTTAATTTATTACGTGTCTATCACTAAATTAAATAACCGTCCAATTTGCTGATAAAATAAAACAAACTAAGTCTAATACTAATAATAAATAATCAATTGCACATTATACACAAACAAAAGAGCGGCCGCTCTTCAAAGGCGGCGCAACCAACGAAATTATTAGCCTACCGAGCGACGTCACAGGATAACGGCGAGACCTTGACACACTACACACTGTCGCAAACATGAAATAGAAACAATCAAACCTTCATTTCTCCCTTTCCCACATTGTTTATTGTCTGTTTAACTGTGTGTGTAGAACTATCTACTTTTTAATTTTTGGTAATATGCTTTATGACTTACGTAATGGGCATAAGTTATAAAATGAATTTTGACTAATTTGACTAAGATTTTTGACATGGCGAGTTGAGAACATGTGATTTGTAAGCGGTCATTAACCTGATAGTGATGGCGTAGTAAACAAATACGGCATGATGTAAATGTTGAAAACAAAAAATGATGTCCAATGACTAAACTGTTAGATTATTTGTAATGAATATTTGTATACTGGCTAGGGACATGATGACTTATACGGTGTTTAATTTATTGTCGCATTGTCCTCTCCACATTGTTATACATATAATAAGTATTTGTTATATATATAAAGTGAAATGATTTTCACGACCTAGTTTATATCAATAAGGAGAGATAGTAAAATTAGTTTGAAATGAAATTTATTGAAAAACTTCTGAATGTTTTAAACTGATTTCGCTCGGATTAAATATTCCGGTTTTCGTCGAGATATCGTATGTGTCATAGTTATTTATAAGTGACTATAATCATTTTTTTATTGTTTGCCTTCTTTATACAGTAACAAACAAAACCAGACAACATGGATTTTGCTCGAGAAAATTTCGTAGTATGATTTTCTACGATTAAGTGTAATTTTTTTATTGATAACTGACATACTTAGTATTGCTCGGCTTCTATCTACACCGTACTCGTATGATTGAGACGACCATGAGTTTCCCGCATTCTTAGACATACCTAGACATGAGTCAAATACAATCAATCTTACAAACATTTGGTTGCGAGAAAGCTGTGCTTGCGGTGATTCACCGCCTACACAATTTAACGCAGCCTCAAAAAATTACTAAGTCACTTCCAAGGTTTGTCAAATTTGGCGTGGGACATTGAAACAGGTGACGAAATATGGATTAATTGCAAACAATCAAAACACAGTAGATCCAGAAACATTAAGCGTTCACCAAGTTGTGAGATAGTCTCATTCAATTGTTTTTTTATTGGGATAATAAGTGATGGACACTCACAAGTGCGTTTCCGGACGAATCGCTCTTTTCTTGGCAGCTGGTTCCACTTATAGCGTTGGTTGGTAGCCCATTGAAGCGCTCAGTGAAATTAAAAATATCATCTAAAAATCTTTTGAGTTATTCAAGTTTGTACAGAAACAAAATTAAAAGTAAGTTATCCATCTGTCACGTACTAAAGATTTAAACAGTCTAACCTTAGTTAATCCACACATTAAGTATACAGTGAAAGTAAACGCTACCACAGACGCCATCATTTAGGTTAGTGAGTTGATAAGTATCAAACTGACAATTATAAAAAACGTATTCTTTAAAAATGTAATTAATGACATTTTTTTTAACTAACAGGACCTGGAATGCTGTAGTAGCTTTGCTATAAAATTGGGGACATACTTTGAATTGATGGCAATAAAGAAAGCATTATGCAATCGAAGCATTTGGCTAGATGCCAGTGAGCCAAACAACTTTAATAATATCTAATAAAGTCTCCATTGAAAGTATTAAGATTAAGATTGTTTTATTTAAAGCTGAACGCATTCATTGGCTACTATTATAAATACTCTTATTAAATGAGATTAAAAAAAACATAACGGTAAAAAACATAAGCGGGAAGAACCAAGACGCGAGGACGAGGATGGAGAGTTGCGAGTACTCTACTCTATCAGTTGAGGACCGGAAGTAAATGTAATTGAGAATCGTGAGAGTATTTTTATTTTGCAAGCCTTTTCGCAAGAATTATCTTCATATAATGTTTCATTGTTATTGAAAATTTAACTAAAGACTTAGCAAAGGTTCCGTGTGGTCAACAACGTTTCGTTTGACACAATTATTAAGGTGATGATCAAGGCAATAAATTCTGAAAAATTCAAATAACTTGGAAATAATTTTACACAAAAAAATTTAATAACGTCCAAAACCTAATTAATATGTTTAAAGTCATAGTGTACAAAGTATTAAAAGAAGAATCTTCTGATTCTTTTTAATATCTTACTAAATATTTATTTCAATTTTATTTTTACCACCTGTTTATTCAACTACAGATAACCGGTAAGCATATTTAAATTATTCAAGTGGGTATTTTTGACAATTTAGAAAACACATCATTATTAAATTACTTTATGATGTGTGATGATGTCTTGCTTTTGGTTTCGAGCATCTCTATTAAGTGTAGCGTACAGACGTTCGTAATATGCGTGCCCACTCAGAGGCTTCAATGGGTACAAACTTTTTTTTAAATTTAATTTGTCGCGATCCTCATGCATCACTCGTCCGCAGTCGTTGTTGACTGTGTAAATGTAATGAAAGTTTGGATATGTTTTGAATTGTGGAAACAGGAATTCAACATGAAATACAAGGACGAGTAGACCTTGGAAGTAACTATTAGCACATTATACAATCGTAGATTGATCGAAAGTTCTAGTTCTAGCTTTCAAGGTCCCATTCGAAGTGCACTTGACATGCTTAGCTGACGGGTCAAACCACGCCGCGCTTTTATTATTATATACCACAATAGCTGGGTGTAAGTACCATCCAACATTTTATAGACAAATTATCTTATCTGCGTATTAATATGATTTGATTATTTTCAATTTATATATATTTTATTTTTTGACATATGATTTGACTTTTCACTAGGACATGTCTACTCTAAAGATGTTATTTGTGTAAGATTGACATATTTGCATGCCATTAACTTCTGCATCTAGGCCGCAGTTTACTCCTTTATTTACAATCAGATTTAGTTCTTGGTGTTATAACAGATAGACTCTTACTAACACGGTTGTGTAAACACACGGTTGATTAACCCCAAGTGGAGCTATTTATAGCGAGTGCTAACTCAACCTGAAATCGTAAACGTAGAAACGAGTATATAATTAAAAAAAACATTTAATACCCAGGCCACTAACAAAAAAAATATGATCAAAGCTTCTCCGGTATGGGGACATGTCATTATATAATGTTTCCTGATCGCCACTTTTCCAAATGATGATTTTGTATGTAGAGTTTCAACTGTGTTTATAATTTCAAATAGTTATATTATTTTGTCATATTTCATATTTCTTGTTTACATAAGGTTAAAATGAATTTGCAACTAATTATTATTGCTCATTTAATGACTAATGTTTCGTTAATTAACAAAGATTATTTATTAACAAAAAAAAAATTCTATAATGATATATTTAATTAAATTATATATGGTGTTTGGAAAATTAACTCTACGGTATTCTAAAGAATTTTCATAATAACGAGTCAGGAATTTCTTGAACTCCAAACAAGAAGCGGAACAAATTTCTGTCCACTAAGTTAACGCGTTATATATCCAATGTCCAATTACCGTGCTTAAACAAACAAACCTCTCAGCTTATTAATATTATTATAGATTATTATTATTAATATTATATAGAACATTATGAGTACGGAAAAATGTTTATTTTGTTTTTAGTAAAACGTTTCCAGCTGCGAAATCATAAATTTTGGCGATGCCACGTCGCCATGCACTGTTATGGTCTGGGCATAAGGCTTTTAATACGAGAATTTTTACTTGAAATACGAGGGCAGATTGTATTTTGGTGCTGAATTGCTGTGGATTTACATTTCCCTTTTATGATATTTATCTACATATTTCTTAACGTTGCATGCCATGTTTAAATAATCTGAAATCGAAGGTTATCCGCTAACTTATTAGGTAAATTTCGGCAATATTTCAAAGACGTCAAAAACAAGGTTAGACATGTCTAACACCCTGCTTGAAACATTGCTCGCAATTCATGTTACAACTCCTTACCTGGTAGTAAAGGACTTAAATTTTAATATGATTGTGTGTCCTTACATTATACTTATTACAACAACTGTCGATAGTAAGTGTTTTTTATTACCACATCATTCACTTAGACTTATTATATAATAACCCAGGGTTACATAGTAATTTGAATTGCTTGCTAACTATTTGACATACTAATTGAATGGTTGACCACATGCAGAGATTTGAAGTAAAACAAACTTTATTTCCTACTATTATCAATTTATTAGCGATATTCTGCGAAATTGAGACTCAAGGAAGATAGAGACGACATCGGGATGCTGTGGGGCGAAACGCGAGTCGAGTGTTTGAGCGCTTCTTCGAGGGTACGCTAATAAATATCATAATAAGGTACAATAGCATTATATATTTCCTCAAGCTAAAGGCAGATATTATACATTTAATTACTTATTTATTGATTTACGCGAGTACTCCTAATAAAAGTACAATTATTATAATGGATATAAATATTAATGCATTCGCTGACGATCCTAATTTATAAGATTTTTTAGATGTTATGAACTTGAATTAAAAGTTTAACATAAATAATTTGTTAAATACCTATTAGGTATATCTTACCAGATATATTAATCCTGGCCTCATCATAGTAGTCCAACACTAGATCGTCTTCCTCCTCTGGAAGCAGTGGTTCCGGAGGATCAGCGCGGCGATGAGTGGCGTTAGGTGCGCCGGCGCCGGTCACCACCAGCGCGCACAGCACTGTGACCACCCACATGACGACATCACCGCGACAGGAAACCACTGAAGCCAATAAGAGTTAACATTAGTATATTTCTCTATATTTGTGTATATTAATAGGTCTATATTAATCCCAATAGGAGAGTGGAAGAAAACCTAGCCACAGCTGTGACAAGATAAAAACTCTTACTCAGTTGAAGGAGGCTGTGACAACACTACACAGCGAGGATCTTCCACTGAAGACATCTCCAGCAATGAAGAAAACTACTAGAACAGTACTAAAGGCAGGATAGACCATAGTTGCCGCCGCTTAAAACTTTCCTTAAAACTTTATTTTTGTAAGTCAAGGTGGCGAGGCAATTTTGTTTAGTTTCAGATGTTTAAGCATTCTTATTCATTTAATACATTTAGTTCATTAACACTGACTAATTAGGTCCTTAAAGAGGCTAAGGTTTCGACTCAGCATTGATATTATATGTGATATCACGAGATTTTTCTAGATAAAGTCGAGCTGGAGGGTCACTTAGACTTATAGAAGTGCTAACCGCCATACATAGGCACCTGCAATGCCAGGAGGTTTAATGGTGTGTAAAATATAAGCATCAGCTTTGTTGTAGAATGGTAGGGATCGGAGTGATAGTAATTAAATAATTAACAATTATCCTAACTGCACAAATCTACCTGTCAGTTTCGGATTGTTACTATCAACTGACATACTGTTAACCTAGATATCAAGTCGACAAGGAGTTAGTAAAGTTCAATTAACGTCATTTTTGGCTATTTTTGGCTTTCCAATTTGACAAATCTGCTATCAGATGGGTTGATTAAATTCAAATTGCAATCTGAATGATATGACAATATATCTCGACCCGAGATTTGAAATTCATAAGTAAATTTAGATGTTGATTTTTAAAAGCTGGACGTACGTACGTCAATATATATATAACGTACACACGTTCGTTATATATATTTGTTACTAGCTGTACCAGCGTCTTCGTCCGCCTGGATTAAGTATAGCAACTTAAAAATACTTATTTTAGTATGTACATCTACTATCTACGTCATACCTATATGTACTTTATTTATAATTATAAATTAAAGACAAAAAGGAAAGCAGCAGAAAACTTTGGTAAGATAAGAAGTCCGGATCAGTGAAATTATCAAACTATCAATGAAAAGTATGAAGACGACGCGACGTGACGGCCCAGTAGAGAGAGTGTGGTGGCATGTCTTGCGCGTGAGCTGCGCGCGGCTTAGATCATCTTGGAGCGCGTTTTTAAAATTAATTAAATAAAAAATTAATTAATTTTAATTTTATTTTAGCTTTTTATCGGCGTAGTAAATACACACATATCCGTGCAAAGTTCCAGCTTTCTAACACTAACCGTTTCGACGCTAGAGCGAGAACGGGCGAATGAACGGACATGACGAAGGGTTCCTTACGTAGACTGCGGAACCCTAATAAAAGTAGCCTAAGTGACTCCTTATTACATGAGCTACCAATCAAAAAAAGTCCCGTCAAAATCCGTCCAGCAATTCCAGAGATTAGCCGAAACAAACAGACAGACAGACAAAAAAATAAAAAAAAAATCATTTTGGTGTATGTATAGTATATATATATTCATATGCATGTAGTACAAAACGGTTATTTCAATATTAAAAACAGACACTCCAATTTTATATATTAGTGTAGATATGTTACAAATATACTTGTTATTTTTTTCATTGTTGAAGTTTGTTTTTGTCTTTGTTGGTTTTCTATTGACCAAAGGAACATTTTATTTAAAAAAGAGATAGTTTGATAAAGAATCTCTTAACTACTGATTGTTATCAGGTCTGGCGTGCTCTTTCCTGACTTTATATACATTATTTATTCAATTCATATTCATTATTCTCCTTATTAATGAGACATTGGCGATTTTTAAAGGGCCACAATACAAAGAAGAATCAAGATGTAGACGTTAAAATATTGTATAAGAACCGTTAGGTATGTTTCCAGATTGTCGCAAGTAAAGTTACACAGGCTGTGGAATAATAAATTTCATCGTGTCGTTATTGACCACGCTCCATGCAAATGAAAACGAATTTATCTTTTTCGGACATGTGAAGTTCAATCGTGAATAATGATCGAATTTATACGAAATGTCAGATTCACTCTTGCCGATATTCAATTTTTTTGTACATTTAAATTCCCACTATCAGACTGATATTTCGTGTTGACTGGACTCGCTCAATTTTGGCATTAATTAAAAAACGCATAAGATGGTACGGACATGGACGGTGGACGATAGTGGTTGAAATGTGAGGGTTTTTATCAAAGAATAAATTTAATTTCTACAGGTCTATGTGGGACGGCCATGTTTTCTCCATAGACGCCTGCTTGAGATGTAGTCATGATTAGAATAATATTGAATGTGTATATTCATATCTAACTAATATTAGTATAATTTATATTATGAGTAAAGATCATTTCTTCCATTATACATTTAATTACCATTAATTGCACGCATAGAAAGAAAAAGTTTAACAGGTTAACACTGCTGAAATTTTATCATTACCGATCATTATTTTTGCGAAATCCCCTTATACCAGAAATTATATCTCATCTATCTTCATATTATAAGGCGTCGAGATATGCTCAAAGAAGTTCCCAGTGAAGTTTCTTAACGAAGGTGCTAAACAACTTAACTCAAAGCTAACGTTGAAATAAACGATTATTAAAAGCTTTTCCCCTCAAGTGGTTGGCGGTTGTGCATTGCGCACTGCAGTGGTGTGACCTTTAATACAGCTTTCATATATCCCAAATTGCCTGTTATCATTATAATCATTGAACTGTTTAGGTTGTAGCTAATAAATTATTTAAAATACAGTATGGTCGAACAATAGGTGTCAATGTTAATTATATTTATGGTGCATTAATTATCATTTTCGTATTTAAAATGTACACATGAAATAATAAAGTAGTGTAAAGTTAAATAATTGTCGTCTATAATAAACATTAAAAAATAAAAAAGTTTAGCATAAAAATTAAGATGTTGTTTAAGTTCCTATTCGTTTGATCTACATACAAATTATTTCTACTTCTTCACTTCATTTGTGCTATAAAATTATAGGTTTCAAGGCCAATAGATTATAGATATATTAAATAACAATATATTATAGAGAGAAAAGATCTCGCCTAACATCAATAAACTATATCTGATCGTAGTAGTAGATCGTGACGTAGACAATCTACGTCGTTACGTCGTCTACATGTTCGTAGCACGAACCTCTACTAATCGAAAGCTCCAATTTTGAAATGAAAAAAGTCCTCTTGCATATTTTAGAATGTAGAAAATTTGATAGCTGTGTTAATTATTACCTTGCAACACTAAAATCATTGACTTACCTTCTTCAGGTGCAATTTGATAATTGTGGAGGCGAGATGATTGCATTTTTTCAAAACACGATGGTAAATGATCTTATTGTAACGCCTAATTATATGCTGCTAATATATGTCTTGTGTGGAATAATATTTTAAATAAAATTGAATTTTTCCTTGTTGGAAAGTAACGCATGACATGCCTTACAACATTGTTGTATATACATGTTTGTATATACAATATATTTTGTGATTATATAGAATATCTAATATCTTTATTAGAGAATCAATTGTTTTAAAAGAAAATAATATTTTAGTTTTAAAGTAATGTTAGTTTTCGTTTACTAAATTACTAATTGATAATTAAATTACCAATTACACACGTTTGTATAAATATCACACTTTATGTTGCTATAAATGTAAACTTCGCTAAAAACTATTAAGTAAATATGCACGTAATTTAGTACGCTATTCAATTAATTGAAACTGTAATTTAGATAATTTATCCAATTATAGAAACATCATTTTATTTTAAACAAACTTAATTGGTGAAATAAAAAATCACATTCTTTATATAATTTAATTATTGGAGGGAGAGGACTTAGAATTACACTGGTCGCAGTTACTTAACATACGTCCTTGAATCCAGAACTAATAATTAAAAAAAACGGAAATATATATATTTAGGAGAATTAACTAACATACTGTCTTCCCTTGTTTTTTAGGATCAACCTTATAACAATCTTTTGAGTAAATAAGGATTCTTATTTCACATATACTTATAATATTATGTCCTTTATATTGGCGTTTGTGAACGAACTAGGCAGGGGTAAGTACGCATGCATATTAAAATATTCACACTAAAAGACTCAAGGTTGGCACTTCAGAGTCGCAAAACATTCGCAAAAATTTATTTTAATTTTTACTAAATGTTCAAAATAAAAAATAAATTTCCGAATGAACACGAACGAAACTTTCAAAGCATTCAACATGCTTTGTGTTGCATAAATTAAGACACTTTCTAAAATATAATGAAAGTTTTAATTTTCGCGAAATGTTTCAGCCAGTTTCGCATTTCGTTTTTTAAATTAGAAATTTCGCTTGCTCCGTGTTAACTACAGATTTGTGGTATTTTGCAAGTAAAAGAAATGTTCAGAACCAAGTTCAAATAAAATTTATTGAGGTCAACCGTATGTAGGTCTTGGACTCAGACTGAAGCGGTTTCCTTGGTAATTTTTTTCGTGAAAAAGAAAGACTTTATAAAACAAGTAAGCCACACTTATATAAATTATCAGCTCACATGATGAATTCATCGATAAGAATTATTCTTTCAGTCAAACTTAACGGTGAACATTTATGACTTAATAAGCGTTAATTCACGATAAAAGTTATCGAGTTCAAATTAGTAAATGCATGTTAAAATTAAAATAGTTACACGCAATGTTTAGGGTTGTTAGGAAGGACATTTTATAAAGTCACTTGTATGGTTTAGCATTTTAAATTAATTTGTTGGAATCGGTTGTTTCCTGGGAAATTTTATAATTCTTTATAAATATTTATCAATCGCTTTTTGCCACCACACATATGAACATGCTTCACAAGTATTGTACTAATAGTAATTGTATTAGCAATCTAGCGATGACGCTCAAATTCTTTGACTTTAGTTCAGTTCCCGTTCAGAGAGCAGTTTAAAAGAAAATGTATAGTCTGAATAACTGATGAGTGATACTTGCTGGGATTGTCATACCTTCTATGGTAGGTGAAATTTCTGGAATCTAATGGTTATATAACAATCCACTGAATAGATAGATAGATAGCCTACAATCACCCTTCACGGTTTCCTTAGAAATAGTTTAACTAGTATCAGATAATTTGTTCCATATATATAATAGTTTGGCCGTAATTCCAATAATATAACGCAACTATGTAAATGAAGTCCCTTTACCGCCCAAAGGGGAATCATATGAGCACACTCACTGATAATTCTTTCATTGTAGGTCATTGACCTTCTATGTCCTTCGCAAGAGTTCGAGAATATTTGAGATTTTATATAAATAAATATGTTGAAAAATTACTTCATTTTGACTTAATCAATCTTTAAGTATTGTTTTAATTCAAAATAAGTTAGGAATTAAAAAATTAAAAAATAGAAAAGAAAAATTTAACCGGGAATATCCTTTAATAAGTATACCATTATTATTAATAATATTTATACCGACATTTGGGATGCTTTAAACCAGGTAACTGAAAGATGATTTGACAACACGTTAACGCCATCCATTTCATATCCTATTTCCCTTTAACGTAGCTTATATGTATTTTAATATCCTGAAATTTATGTAGAAGAAGTAGAACCACAGAAGCACCGGTATATTTTACCTAAAGCGGTTCCTTAATCCATTGTATAAAACATTACCGCTTCAACAGTTGAGATTGTAATATAATCTTCTTTCTAAGTCCTCTTGGTATTTTGTCGGTCATATAATCACAGCCGACAAAGTGTTGGCGATAGTGGCTTTATCAAACAGTTTTCATATTAGATCAGACATAATTAATTCATGTAAGTCGATTGTGGGCGAAAACCTTTACACAGCTCTGTGTCTAAATTGTCTTTTGAGATTTTCAGGTATTGCTACCGCACCTTAAACTAAATGTAATCTGAGCGTCCTAAGGTCTATATAGACAATAATTTGGTTGTCCCCAGCTCAATATAGGTTATATACAACTTCTATATATTCTAGGACGAGCGTCGCTTTGACCTATAAAAGGATTCTCATTTGATCAATGATGTATACAAAGGAATTGATTCTCACCTCTTAATCCACTTATGTAAGTCACGTTTACCACTGCACATCACAAAGATAATTTCATTTAAAACTATGTAACGTAATAAAATGTTATATATAACACAAGAGCACGTTTTTTTCACATTAACAAAGTAAAGCAGATTTTATGGCTTCGAATAATATTTGGAATTGCTATTATTTTGTCTAGGAATATATGTTTGAATTTTGTACGTGTTTTAAAAGGGTGGTGTAGCGCGTGCAGTGTTGTGCGGAGCGGGCGGTGGCTGGACGCGCACGCGCGGACGTTGCACCCCAACTTACAGGGAGGGATTATATGAGAAAAGAGAAAAAATATTGATTCAAAATTTTAAAAGTGTCGGAAAAATTTGCAACGCAATTATATTAGTCTGATGCTTGGGATGTTAATAAAAGTATTGTGAATTTAACCGTCTTTTCAAATTTAACATATGTTAAGTAAAGTCTTAATGTTATACTTATAACCTAGAGAGTGTAAAATAAGTTATAATAACATTAGTAAATGATAATATTATTAACGTTATTACGTTACAGAACCTTCCAAAGTTAGTTTATGTTATTTTAACTACAGTACGTCCCCCTTAGTAGTGAAGGCTCTATTTACCGAGTGACAACGACAAACACCGACGACTGCCGAAGCGAGGCAAGTTGACGATGGCCAGTACGAGTTGATCTAGGGGGCAAAAGATTTTTAATACATTTGTAACAATTCTTTTTGTGACGTCTTTTGTTAAGCAAAATATCTTGTACTATAATATATAATAGGTTTCTTTTCGCAGGATTTTTAAAGGTGATATGAGCGATAAAAATACTAAAATTTTAATGGGAATTATCATAGTTTTGGAGAAAATTAATTTAGAACAATGTTTCGTTTTATAAATATTTTGTTCATTTTGCTGTAATTAAACCTAAAATAATGTCGAGATCTAGCGAAAGAAGTCATAATAATTACAAATATGATTTATGATAGGATGAGATAATTTCAAGATATCATGTAGAGCATATTGCAATAGCAGCGACAAATATTTTTTCACTGAAACAATGAACAATTTATCGCTAGTTTGATGAAGTGTTTAATTTTTACACACTCGATTGTAAATAAATGAAATCTCTCACGAGAAGTTCGCAAATCGCGTGTGTCAATTTATAATGGTCGAAGCTGACATGCGCAGTTTCGACATCCTACTTACTAACAAGAGACAAAACACGGTTATCTAATATCCCGAGTAGGAGTAAGCATTTTTTCTAGATTCTCAAGAATTAAAATTTTGTTCTTAAAATAATGAAATTTTTAGTATTGGTTTTATTGATATATGAAAGTACTGATTTATATAGTTTGGTTTTCCTGAAATATCCACCATCTGCAAATTCAAATGTTGAAAACTGCTCACGAATATTGGGAGCTAATGATTCTCACATATGGCTCGATTTAGTCGCCAAAAGGTCCTTAATTCAACTAATAATGAAAATAAACATAATATTTGAAAATACAAAATTCACATAGAATCACATGGATGATCGCCCATCGGACGTATGCATAATGCTCACGGGTTTTCTCACGTCATGACTCTATTATTCTAAACCTGCATTTGAATATTAATTTCCTTTATGTAAATTAATTGAATTACAATTTGTAGGTTAAAATAGTCATTATGAAAATGGTTTACTATAAGTGGAAATAAATTTTTAATAAAGATACTAAATTCATGCAATAAATTCACATTTATACATAAAGATTGTATTCAAAGAAAAATGGCTTTTATTATTTAGTTTGTATACGTATGTACTTACATTATGTTTAGAAAATATTGTTTCAAATTGTGTCAATTATTTAATCATTTGATTAATGAGTATATCTGTTACATACTTCAAAACCAAAACTAATAGACCAATATACGCGAACAGCGTTCGATGAGGCAACATCCTGAGGATGCTCCGGTGTCGGGGCGAAATGTACGTCGAGTGGTTGTGGGTTCTTTCGCGGAGTATTGCTTGTATATTGGTCTATTAGAGTTTTGAATATGGACTTCCCAAGAACGCTTAAAATTTAATATTATATGTTTTTTATTTTTCTTTCAACCTTCATAGAAGTTTAGATTTGTGTTACTTTATAACGCTTGGAACTGCATTGTTTCCGTTGTCGGAGGAATACCTGTAAAGAAAAAGGGTTTTCTTTATTTCATTCACTAATTGCTACGGTATTTGATAAGTAATTAATTTTATTACAAAAAATCGGCATAAAATTCACACACTTCACACACGTTCGGTGAGAAAATCTGATAAACAATTCTTATACAGATTATAATATATGTAATATTGTAGTTTATTATTAAATAAATATAACACAGCCTATACTATATAGATTTATAGTATATAGGTATATAGGAAACAAATGTTCTTAGTAATCTTAAGTTAAACGAAATATAGAATGGGAAATCTGGATAAAATATTGCACTTAATTGTTTTCGTGAACAGAAGGAAGACCAATAATAACTTAAGAGGCTACAAATCCTTTCAAGCCTTTCAATTTAATAAATAGAATCAGGCGTTACTTTGCAGAACTCCATAGTAAAAAACCCTAATAGACCAATCTACAAGCCTCATCAAACGCTGATCGTAGATGCTCCGCTGTCGGGGAGAAACTTGCGTCGAGTGGTTGTGGGTTGCTTCGCGGAGCATTGCTTGTAGATTGGTCTATTAGGGTTTTGTACGATAGACTTCCGCAAAGTAACGCCTGATTCTATTAATTCAATTGAAAGGCTGTCTTTTAAAGAAAAACACTTTGTTAACGGATTAAGTTATGTATTTTTACAAAATTTAAGTATATTACATTATTTTAAATTTTTCCGACGTTCCGCGTGCTTTGTAGCGTGCGTGGTACCTAACGGTAGACTGAAGACAAAAGGTGTTAATTGTCAAAATAATTGTCACAGCTGCAGAGAGGTTATCTGTATATGTTATCTGTATTTATTGCCCCGGAGTTGGTATCGACTTGGAAGACACCGTGAGCCAGTTTTGTAAAAATCCTTCCGTTTTTAAGCGATATCAACTCCGGGGTTCAAACTCCAAATCCGTTAACAAAGTGTTTTTCTTTAAATGAGTAATAGTTATGTTAGTAAAAGACAATATAGTGAAAGGCTGTCACTTCGTTTCGCGTGGGCTGAAGCAAAAGTGCGCGATGCAAAGATATTCTTTATCTTTTAAACAACATTATCGTTTGACCTAACTATGGCGGTACGCATGGCTCATACTTTGCATTAATGAAAATAAATTCGACAAAACTTCGCCCACGCAGTGGATTGTGTTATCAGAGTCATTATAAATTATACTTGCATCATATACATACCTTTACACAATTATTCTTACAAATAACGAATGTTTAGTTTATGTCGCACACGTCGCATCTAACGTATTAAGTACAAATATATAAGTTATAATTTAAATTGTTACATAAAAGTGGTGTCAACATAAGTTGAGAAATACACATCGAAACATGGTAGGTCTGAGGAAGAGCACTTTCTTTTCTTTCAGTGATTATCTTCTCTGATTGAAAATTCGAAAATTTTAATAATTTATACGTTACTAGCTGACGCGGCGACTCGTACCGCCTTAGCGTAGCTTTGATGCATATTTTATATTGTATAGTTGACCTATCTTATTTCGTATTATAAGAGGGAAAGGATAGAAATACGCACGACTCTCTCACTCTCATGAGTTGACATTCGTTCTGCGCGTTTTTTAATGCAATATTAAATGTATATTTTTTAATATTCCTGAAAGATTTTCTCAATATTTTTTTCCGTAAGAACCATCCTTGGACTTCCACAAACATTTAAAAAAAAGAATTATCGAAAATGGTTCAGCCATTCACACGTGATGCCGTGACAACCGAAACGGGTTTCATTTTTATATATATAGATTAAATAATATATAACTAATATTGGGTATATTTTTAATTTGTATCCTTGTTGTGTTTTTTCTCGAACAAGAGATTTCATAGAAAATACGCTAGACCCCAAGTAAAATTCATTAAAAAATCTCAAAACGTGTTAAAATTACCGCTTCTATAACTATAATACGGTCAAGTTTTTAACTGTACGTATAACGTATTGAAACTTGGTTCTACTCACGATAAACTCCTGATTTTAATTTTTCCATCAGTAGATTATATCCATAATACGCCACAAGTGTGAAGAATATTAGAGCTAGGATAATACCAGCTGTGAGACCGATTACATGATTCTCCTGTGTTAACGCCAGTGATTTGTCTCCGACCAAAAGTGTGAAGTTGGCTGACGCAAACGTCAAACCTGCCACCGGTTGTTCTAGCTCCAAATAAACCCGAAGATATTCACAACCACTCAACTCTGTATGTACTAATGATGTTATAGAATTGTTTCTGAAATATATTAATCTTATATTAATAAATTAATTTATTATTTATTATATTTAATAACTAAAATATTCCGCTCTCGTATACACCAACCAAAAATATAAATAGGTTATGCTAACCGGCTTAACTAAGCGGTGTGTGGAATGAGTGTATACTACATACATAGTATATTAAAGTAAAAATATATAATTTCAATATTAAATGTAGTAACGCGAACATTATTTTTAATTTTCCAACATCTTAAAAGCAGAAAGCGACGACATTGTGATACATTGTGTAGCTAAATTTCAATGAACGGATGTTAAGTAGTTTTTGGATATTTAGCGGAAGTTCAAAAATAATATTGTTATTTTTATTATTCCAATTCTGTAGTATTGTCTTCAATTGGCGCAATGGCTATTACCGATTGCCGAACGAGCGGTAGCGGATTCTCTTCCCGGTGAGGTCTGCATATCTATTGGCTGTGTCTGTACTATAAAATGAATTTATAAAAGCATATATGTGTATGTATTTATGTGGAACGATGCTATAAATGGCTGAGCTTGGGTCTAACCGACCATGTCGAAATGTGTTTTCATTTAATTGTAAATGGTAAAACAATAATTACATTGGTTTGTAATTGCTGAAATCTTTCATATCCACGATATCCACTGTAAACTCTCTGCATTGTGTGTTGGCTGCAGCTTGATGGGATATAGAGTTCTGAAAAAAAAAACATTCTCAGCATTCTGAGAAAAATTGTTTATTTCGGGATCCGAACCTCGAATAAATTAAGGGCGAGAACGGGGAGCTGTTCGGATTGATACCGGCAGCTGAATTCCATCATAGGCATCGAGGCAGAATACTAAGAAATTTCATCCGTATGACCTCGACGACCGTTGTTCCACAACTGAGCGCTTCAGAAGGCATTTTCTGCCGGGCACCACTGCTATGTGGAACCAGCTGCCAAACGAGGTATTTCCGAACAAACACTACTTAGGGACCTTCAAGAAAAGAGCTTATAAAGGCCGGCAACGCACTAATGATGCCATGAGGCACGAGTGTCCATGGGCGGCGGTATCAGGTAGCTGTTAACATCAGGTGAGCCTCCTGTCCGTTTGCCCCCTGTTTTATAAAAAAAAAGTGTCGTGGTTCAAGAATTTATGATATGAAAATAATTCAACTCTTTTTCTTTAGAATGCGGTTTGTTTCACCTGACTGTCTTTTGTATTTGCATTTTGGCGTCATTTTAAATACTAAGAAATTCCTTGCTACATTAGCAAGGAATTTCATAGTATGATTATTTACTATTTTAAGTGTTCTCTATTAAATATTATTATATTATAAAATAATTATAATTTAGTAACAATTAACTTACGAAGATGCATAATAAAACTCCCAACTTATTAAGCATTTTACACGGAACATGTATTCACTGCTAAACACTTAATTATACTGAAATTTGTCCTCAAAACAATATTAATGGCATGTAATCACAATTGTTAAATTAATCGTAACCAGAATATCGTTATTAAATAAACCTTCCTTAAGTTGTTTTACTGGTAAATTCATTTATCTCAAACAATTTGACTCGTGCGCGTTATATTTTTAATTTTATTAAAAGCAATACAGAAATTGTTGCGTGAAACATGAACAAACAACTTTCACTGCTACAATATTAATAAGATTTATTTATAGATGTTTCCACTGCCTTTAAAAAAAACCTCACTTCACAAAACTTCGTGTCTTTACGCACTTATGAATCCTCAAAAAAAAACTCATACGACAATAAACCACGCAACTCTACAATCGCGCATTGGTTCGAAATGTCATATCTTAGAAAAAGAAACCTTAAATCTTAATAATGTTCTTTTTGCAGGAAGTTTAGGGGCCTGGTCCCAAAGGGTAATAACGGAATGCGATGAGACCGCAGCCTGTCTGTCACCAGGCAGTATCTCAGCAACCTTAGACAGTGGACATTATCACAGACGTGTTTCTTTAACCGCTGTCACAAATTATTAATTTTTGGCCGATTATGGTCAAACGACCGGTCGTCACTCAAGTACCTTTACTAGAATTTACATTACATTTCTTCTTCCAGCAATAATTATTATTACTCATATAATTTAACGTATTCAATACCACCTCCAAATATTGGGCTCTCCTTAATTCCATTTTAAATTGTAACATTGTATCAACAAAATAATGATCTATTTAACTTTACGCTAGCAATTCTCATTGAACTATTTTTGTGAATAATAAATTCTTTCACTGCTATCGCTACACAAAGCTTCCTATCTGCTTGACATTAGAAAATAAATTTTGATCTTTAAAACAATGTGCTAAGTTTCAAAATTAATTTGACAAAATTTACGAATATGTTTTATCACATCCGTACTTTTTCATGTACAATGTGTCATTGATCTTAAATATGAGTTCAAAATTACACTTAACATAACAAAGCTTCGTCTGTCTGTAAGTTTATAGTATTTTTTGTTTATCTTTGACGAAGCACTTCCGGTAATTAATATGAAACAATAAGGATTGGTGCATGTGTTGAGATGGGCAAAAAATTTAACATAAAAACGTCATACGGATACAATAAAGCTACAATATTTTTTACAACGTGAGAGAATTTTTAAGTAAATATTCTTTTATTTCATTTGGAATATAAACACATTTGATTTACGGCAGGTTAGCTCTAAAGTATCTGTTTTAAAGCTATACATATCACCACAACCACAACGAACAATTTTATTTTATTTTTTATTTTATTTTTATTTTATTTCAAGAAACACAACAAACACATCAATTTTTTACACACATACAGTAAAAATCAAAGATATACGTATAGATGCGTTCTAATTCAAAATAAGTAATGAATAATTAAAGCAAAAACTAAACATACAAGCAAAAATAAATTAAAAATACGGTTACATGAGAATTATAACAAAAGTTACGATTTAAGTTTTAAAAACAATTCGCACCTTTCTTTGTTTGCGTTTACCGCCTTAGGCCAATAAGGGTCGAGGTTTAGAACAAGAAATAAAAATAATAAAACGAGAATAGCAATTCGCTACTTAAATGTGCACTTCATCTGTTGAAGCTTTATATACCCAGATTTCACACAACTTTTATTTTATTCGGTATATTTGGATATAAAATAGAGCAAGCAACAAATGTAGAAGGAAAAAAAAATTTAATATTTGGATCGTTGTTTTCATATACAGTATTATTATACTACTTGTTATATATTCCCAGGATAAAACGGAAATATTTAACTATTTATAGGAATTATAATGTGACCAACATCCTTCATTAGAATTCTCGGACATTACGATTCGTATCACGTGAGTATCAAGCCATTCTTTTAGCCTTTTCATTGCATTTATGTGTGGTTTATACATAATAATTAAATCTATAAATAGAAATAAAAGAAGAAGCTCCTTAAAAGAAACGCGTTTATCGGATGTAGAGACGAGACAAGCCAAATATACAAAAAAAAATTCAAACCGTTTAATTTTTCGGCTCATAAAACAGAATTTAATAGTAACAACTACAATTATAAATGTTGCAAAATGTAATTTACATCAAAGCTCGCATATGAAAACCAATTATTAACCTAATTAGACAACTGTACGAACCTCCCGCAGAGCTGTTACGTGTGATACCAAAAATATTCCAAATATGGTTTCTCATCCAACCGACAACTATTTGAGACAATAACGCTAAATCGAACCTTGTTATACCTATTAAATGAACCGATATACTTATCCATTATTCATTAAAAATAAATCTAACTAAAGTCCGCTATCTCTTTCTATTCCAACGTCCATACATTCGACAGAAAGAGAGGAGAAGCTTTCGAAAAGAGTAGTGAAACTTTTACAAACATAACTTTAAATAACTTTAAGTAAATCCCGGTCGTTAGCTAATTGTATACAGATAGCAAATAAGTTTTAACGGAACGCGTTAAGGATGAAATTGAACTGCATTACAATTAGCATGTGTGATTTACTGTCTCTGATCACATTGTTTTCATCTCTGCTGCCATTTGGTGGTGTCACACAGTGATGGGCTTCAAATTAATAATTATTTTTATACTGAGCTGTAATATATGTGTCGATAGTTTAAAAGCTGGATCGCCCGGTGTGTGTGTGGTTAAATCGAGGTGTGTATATTAGTTCAAATTATAACAACGGATTTTAAAGATTGAGGACTCGAGAAGTTAATTTAACTGAAGTTTTGTTAACTGTGAATGTGATCAAGATGTCTTTCATATACGCGTGTAGCTTTAGTTTAGTTAGTGTTTAAGATTTGTTTGACATGGTTTGGATTTTAAACTAGGAGTCATTGCTTGTTCAAACAGTTTACGCAGGTGTAGTTTCAGAGTCTCGAGAAATTATTATTTTCTACAAGATACAGTAGTGGTTATTGACCGTGATCTAGTCTAGGGTGTTGAATAAACATTGTGAGAAATACTGCCACCCGTGGTCACTCACAATGCGGGTGGGCGAAAATTTCGTTGCCGATCTTTCAGGTGATTAAAGAGAAGATAAGAAATCTAAATCGTTTATTTGATTTGTTATAACGAATAACGGACAGCACTACTTACAATATTACTGTCACTATTCGGTTAGAATTGCTTTTAGAAATTAAAGAAAATCAAAGAGTACGTACGCGTATATAAAAGATGTGATTTCAGTGCGCGCAAGACAAGAGTGAAGCCTATACAAGTCGCAATCAACAAATGGTGTGGGAAGAAGAAATGCGTCGTGAAGAAAACAAAACTAGAGGTAATTTAATACTTCTTAATTAAGCCATGGATATAAACTTTCGTGTCACTATTACCGACTTCAAAAAGGAAGTTCCTCAATTTCACCGTATCTAGAGCATTTGCGGATTGATTGATTGAAAAATAATACTAGGTACCATGAATTTCACGTGGTCTCAAACGAATCCTACAACTTCCATGCTATATAAGATAAATAGAAACGAGAATAACAAACTTTTTTGTTAATCTCGTAACCGAATGGGGCTATGCATATGTTTCATTTATAATTTTCAGCACGAAAGAAGCTGGATCTGTCGCTATTTTAATGAAATTCAAAATCAAAGACTAATTAGGTTTGATTTTATTTCCAGACATATGTTGCATGGCGGACACAAACAGTATGCTGCAGCGGGTGGCATTATAGTAACGAAAACGACTCCTGCGCACCCCTCTGCAGTACCGGCTGCAATGGAGGCCGCTGCACAGCCCCGGATACCTGTACTTGCGACCCCCCAGCTGTCACCCATCCAGTGCACAAAAACACCTGTATAATTCCAGAATGCGATCCACCTTGTGTTAATGGCCAGTGTATCAATAGTACGTGTGTTTGCCAAAATAATTATCAGAAGTTAAATTCAACTCATTGTTACCACTGTGATCCAGGTTTTACTTTAGCTGCAAACTTCACATGTTTGAAATGCGAATGTCCAAACGGAAGCTGTTTTAACAACACCTGCATTTGCGACACCGGATTTCTCTTGAAGGATAACGTGTGTGAGCCCGTCTGTGATGGCTGCAATGGTCGGTGTACTCGGCCCAATGTTTGCGAGTGCCACGATGGGTACACAAACGTGGGGGGCAAATGCGAACCGCAGTGTAATTGCGAAAAGTGTCTAGCACCAAATGTTTGCGACTGTACAGATGGTTATAGGAATGATAATGGAACTTGTATGCCTATATGTACAGAGTGCGTCAATGGATATTGTTCAGCCCCAAATGTATGTTCGTGTGACGAAGGTTTTATGAAAAACAGTGACGGTGTGTGCCAGCCGTGCTCCGAAGTCTGTGTTTGCAACGCCTATGGGGAGTGCCTTGAAGAAACGTGTCGATTGTAAGTATTGTTTTAATAATACAATCCAGCATTTTATTAGTGTGTGGCATTAAGATTGTCTTTAAAGTTTTGTGTTTTTAACAAGAATGGCTAGGCGTTTAAGTGCATGCCAGTTGATGGTAGTGTGTTAAGTCATGCCTGTCTAGCAAATGCCCTTTATAAAGATGGCATATATAATTGAGCTTAAAAAGCAAATTAATTATTTGAAGTGGTTATAGTGCATGCATTATAAAATTGCAAATTGTTATTGCAATATTTCTGAATATCTTGACCACAAGTATCACATAATTAATGTAGTCTATAATTAGATCTTTCCCAAGAAAGAGAATGAATCAGAGAGCTAGGACAATAAGCTAATGAACTGATAATAATGATGTAGTGCGATCACTCACATTCATTGTGTCAATGCAAATGTCTATATCCTGTGACGATATCAACTGACCTCAATGTATACTTGCATTTATGGCTTATTTTGTTTAATGGGATATTTCTGCGGACTGAAAGAAGTGTTTACGATTACTCGTATTTAAAAATACTCTGCATCATTAATAATATACCTCAATATAACGACTTCCTCGATTTAACAAATTATTCGCTGTTGTCTAGAATAAGATTAGAGTCAATATTTTGTTACTAACATTTTTTTCGAACAAATTTTGAATGATCAAGAAATAGTATGAATATCTCTAATTAGCGAATTTTGTAAAGTCAAAACCTTTTTAAGTGCCCACCAATGTATGACTCCTAACCTCATAATATGCGATTCATGCCGCGAAAGCTTACGAATCGTTTTTATTCGTAAAATAATCGTTGTTGTTTGATAGAAAATAATTTTAATGCCACTACTGTTAAAGATTCAAAACGTAAAACCGGTCGGAGAAAAGCGAAGCATTATTAATTATATTGACAAAAATATGAGATGAAAAAACAATTTTTTTTTAACTTTTTATAACAAATTATAGACCATCTTAACCTCCACATAAAAATCAGATCAACGAATTACTTGATATACTGAATATCTTATTATTCCCTTCTGATCTGTTATGTCCAGGTTGCACTGTAGATTCACTGTTTACATTGTAATGAAGGGACGCCATTTACAAAACGACCTATTAATAAAATTAAGTGGAATCATTCGTACGTTACTTTTAAATACGAAATTAATAGCGTCAGAAGTAGTTTTAAATTTTAATCACGTTTACAAAGTTTGACATACATAAAACATTTACGCTTACAATTAATCTACAACTGTGTCTTAGGCTATCTATTATAACGAAGTTTCTATAATATGTCTGAATGTGTAAGAATGTGTAACGGTCCGGAGGGTTTTTTATAATTCAAACTCTATCGCAGGTATAAGCTAACTGGCATTGTAGATCATGTGATCGCCATTTAGGTCATGCTTGTAATTTTTTCAAAACGAAGTTTGAATCGATCTAGAATTATGAGATATTAGTTTTAGTATAGTTCAATTCACATTATAGTTTGCGATAGAAACATCCTACATTTGCCACAGTGAAGCATATTATGAAATTATACAGTTATTTATAATTTCTAGTTATTTTAGTTATCTACGTTTTTGAATCCTAAGGTGATCCTCATTCACAGTTTCAAACGTAGTTAGCCAAATTTTTTACAACGACATCTTGTGTTGGTTTTTACAAACTTAGTCGTGTCTGCACTTCTAATTAGTTTTTATAAAACTCGGCAGATGGCATCTATTTCAAATTTAATATAATAACATTTTAAAACTTAAATGTTTTGAACTATGTTTAAAATGATAAAATAATAATGTCGTTGAATTTTTTACCTGAATATATATTATGTTAAGCGATTTTTTCTTATTGCTAAGTAAAAAGCAATTTTTGGATGGCGATCGTAATGCTTTCATTTGTTTCGAAGCTAAAATACGAATAATATAAAAAAATAACCTGTGCAGGGTTAAAAAACGTGAACGTGAATTAAAATCACTCCTTGTTTTAGTAATTCCTATAAACTAGTAATATTAATTTAAGTGGTCTTGAATCAACAACTTCTGAATTTTTCATGACCGATTTCATTTCCAATTCTCCTGTAAAAATGTCCGTTAAACCACATCTTGTTGCATAACATAATTAGTAATGCAATTTCATATCAAAGGGAATATTCCAGTTGCGGTGTATATGATAAAAACTGTTCACACCATTTTATGCTTTATCCTCTATCGACAAGAGATGTTTTTCTATTATGTAGTCATTCTTTTCCGCTTCTGTATATTTGATAATTGAAGTTACAAGGATTTATATGTAGAGCCTTGTTAAGGATCATTGTCAAAACAGCTTAGCAGTATTGGGTTCTTAATTAGTAAACATACCATCTGCTAGGCGGTAAAGTATATTTATAATCTTTAATCTGTTATCAACTATGTTTCCCACCGAGGTAGCAAAACTGTCAATTGATTTGATTCAAAACAGAACAATCGTTAATAAAGATCACAAAGTCACTTTATAACAATCAGATAGAACCGAAATAGTTTTCTCAGATTATCTCTTTAAATAATACGATAAAAGAATGTCGCCCATCGTAAATATATTTTAATATCATTTGTATCGAAAAATTCAATAATTGTACAAACGGATATAATAAACACATTGTTTAACAAAACAACAAAAGTCTCTCATTACTCACCAGTTAATTATTTATAATTAACTATTCGATAATGCGTTTAACGTTAACTAGTGTAACGGGTGTTGATAATTCTACAGCTTTTAAGCTTACGCGTATCTTTAGATGGAGACACATAAAGGTAGAATGATTCAAATGCAAAAATAGAAGATTGTGTTTCTTCCGGGGGCCGAACACACGGTTGATTGATGGATAACCTCTACTCACTTTTACACTTCTAAGTATATAATGCTTCAACGGTAATTTCGTTAAGATTTTAAAATAATAATGACAACAAAGCATTTGCCTTTTTACTGCACAAACAAAACAGCTAGAACAAGGTCACAGTTATTTGTCCATAGTACTTGATAAAGTACAAAAACATATCGTCAATAGAGCGTTAAAAATATGGCCGATTAACGATGAACATGAGGTGAATATAAATCACTGTAGTGTCCAATGTCTATAAGAATGGGTATAGCGAAAATTTTTGGGTTCTTTCGTAAGCAGTGATTTCCTAAAGGTGAGAAATGTCAAATGAAAACAAATTTTGAAAATGGAAGATTGCGTTGCGTTGCAGAAACGCCCCTTTATAATTTCAACATTTTCAGACGAAAACAAAACTAAATTCTACGTGTAACATTTTACATTCCAACCGCACAGAAATTTTAAAGCTTAATTTAAATTTTTCAAATGTCATGCATTTAAAAACTCTTTAATTATTTAATTTGTTACGACGAATATAATTAGGTAATTTATACTTCATCTAACCGAATGACTTATCTCTGTCGTTTACAGTAATTAGTAATTACGGAACCATAAAATATTCTAATAGCTGTGACATACATTTGGTAGCGGCTTTCGTCTAGCACGTGCGAATTTTATTGGATTCCCATACATTTGCATAATATCTTTGCTTATTCAAATCCCGTACCACTATGTCGCCGGACGTAGCCAAGTGCAAAATGTCATTGCTCTAAGAGCAGAGCTCACAAATCTTTCAGAAAATAAAACTTTGAAATATAAAACACGAAATGTTATCGAGAAGAAATACTATCGGGTAGAGACAATTGATGCTATGTCAAAAGATTTCTTATAGGTAACACATGAATGTTAGAAAATTGTACTAAATATACAAATTATGTTTCTCTTTATTTACATTTACGATCAGTTCACAACGACACTCGAGACATATCCACTCGTCAGTTATTTACACAGTGAAGCTGTAACCAATACAAGGTGCATTTGTGGTAAAAAGTTTTTATTTTTATGTAATTTTTCTAACAGTTTTTCTTACAATATATATTTTGATGTCAAGCAAATGGTGAGTGGATTCGTGAAAACTAGAACTAGAAAAAAAGTTTCTGCTTCTGCTTTCTGTGCGGAGTATTGCAAATAAATTGGTCTATTAGAATTTTATACTATGGACTTTCACAAGTAACGCCTGATTCTATTCATGATAAAATTATCTGTACGAATTTTGCTATATATTGGAAAAGCAAATTTATATGTAGATACTTTATAAATATTTTATTAGGAACTAAATCCTTACATATTCCGACTATCATTTAATCACAGCATTAACTTAACAAAATTAGGCATTTTTCATAAATAAAATTTTAAAGAAAAAAACTTTGCGGGAAATGAGAGCTTACTATATGTGTAACGGGAGCTATACAGTTATTAAATAAGCTTCAAAGATTTCTATCTTAGTCTGGAAGCTCACTTCAATAATTGTCTCTAATCTCTAATTAATAATATTCTCTAAAAAATAAAATAATAGTATCCTATGTTAGGAAGTCTTAGCTTCAACTAAGCTCTTCACCAACCTAAGAAACAAAAGAAGTCTGTTAACTCTGTTATGATAAGTTTGGGTAATAACAAAATATGTTCCCGATATGATTAATTTCATCCGCCACTTCTATACATAGAGGAAGCGTTGTCTTAGACAATAACTAATTCAAAACACTCCGCTAGGGGTAGGCCAGTTAGAATTGAGCTGCGCTCGGCGGCGATCGTGCTCATTGCGATAACTTATCAGTATGAGAATACATTGGTTGTTTGTGGTGCTAACTTTTGAGTTTACCGCGTGTTTGAGATTTGGAGAGCCGAACGTTTGTCAGTGAGTAGTTCAGTCGTTTTGTTTTTTAACCCCTGGTGATGTAAGGTTTACGACAACTAAAATAACGTGTGTTATTAAACTTAAGTCAGCTAATATAGCCTTATTCCATTTCATGTAATCACGTTTTTCCCTTAATTTTGATGAGAATTTAACGTAGAGAAAATATATCTAAGTGGAACTTTTTAAAAATCATATTGGAATGGTAGTATGTTATAAAAAGGATTTAATATAAATTTATCACAGATATTTAAGTTTCTTAGATACAGCTGTACTCATTCGTGGTCATAGCTCAGGGTGTCGCACTCATTAAAAGCCTCGTCGCAAAAATATGGTACAAGGTCCTTTGCCTATCGCACCCTGATACTTAAAACAATGCCAAATTAAAAATGGCACTGTACGAGTTTCACAACTTGGAGCTTTTTCTTCGTATTTAATCAACAAGAGCTTTAATATTTTGTTAAAGAACTACCGGATATACGAAATTTGGTATATCTGGTGGGCTGTGACCAAATTGGCAATTGGCAAATTTTGATGAGAAACACTCGTGGTTCTTTCAAAATCCTATTGGTCTGAAATAATTTATGCTTTTAATAATGATTTTGAGGGAATCTAAATCCTTTGTAGTTTCAACTACTTATTCAGTTGTTACAGAATAATGTAAACTGCAATTTTGAGATAAATGTAATGAGACTCATTAGTTAATTAATAAATAAAGTTCAAATTTTCACCATAATGATGGTTCGGAAAATTGGTAGATTTTTCTCGTTGATAGGAAATTAACCAATCATCAACCATTACTTTATTACTGATGCAAACAAAGCATGTTCTAGTCAATTTCTTAAATAAAAAATATTTATATAATTTCCAAATAAACGGTGATTTATAAATTAAAATCTGATATAATTTTGCCTTACCCATATTTGAAAATCAAATTATAATGTTCAAGTTACCAAAATAGAATAATAAATAATAAGTCGTTCATAAATAAGTTTTTTAACACTGTTTACTTATAAATTTGATTTTCTTTCCAGGTATGGCCGACGCCGTGTAAGTAATTTTTCTTATTTCTTACAAACTTACTGTAATTACGACATATTCAAATGTTCGGACTGATATCTCAATCCATCTAGCATTAACTACTTTTCAATAGTTCATGAATCCGATTCATAGACAATCGATAATCAATCTGTTTTTGTAAAGCATCCTTGGGAGAGACAATTAGTAAACATAGTCAACATCTTGATTAGAATTAATTTTGGATCAAGTATAGAAAGCGGCCGTAAGACATTTTAACGTAAACAAATTTAACAATAAAATAACACAATTGTGTCATTATTATGTATTAAATTACAGAGAATCGGATGCTGCGTCGGATATACATACGATAGTGCCAGTAACTCCTGCCGTGCAAAATGCGATAACGGCTGTGAAAATGGTACATGTGTTACACCCAACAATTGCGTCTGTACACCGCCGTTAGTCCTTGTTCATGGAAAACATGGAAATGAATGTGTCAATCCAATTTGCGATCGTCCCTGTATCCATGGACAGTGTACATCAAGGAATGTTTGTTCATGCGAGACAGGGTATGCCCTCGTAGATCGCTTTACTTGCGAACCAGTCTGTGACGCAGCTTGCACGAATGGAAAATGCGAAGCTCCAAATCAATGCTCCTGTTCTGATGGATATAATTTAGTCAACAATACATGCCAACCAGTATGCAACGAATGTTACAATGGAGAGTGTGTCGCACCAAACGATTGTAAATGTAATACAGGATATACGAGACAGAACGGTGGCTGCAGACCTAATTGTCAACGGACCTGTGTCAATGGAATTTGCTCCGGACCAGATAAATGTACGTGCAATGCCGGCTATGCGATTGATCCTTTGGATAGATTTAATTGCCAGCCAGTTTGTGAAGAGCCATGCGTTAACGCTACGTGTGTTGCTCCTGGTATATGCTCTTGCTATTCTGGTTATCTACCGCTTAACGATACAATTTGCACACCAAAATGTGATAACTGTTCACATGGAGTTTGCATAGCTCCAAACGTGTGTAGATGTCACAAAGGATATGAGTCTGAAGGTGGTAAATGTGTGCCAAAATGTGATGGTTGTAATGGCATATGCACAGCTCCCGACACCTGTATTTGCGATGTTGGTTACGACTTATCTAATGGCACGTGTAAACCAGTATGTAACCCCAATTGCGTCAATGCAGTCTGCATTGGGCCGAATGAATGCAAATGTTTTGAAGGTTTCCGTAAAAACAACGATTCTGTATGTGAACGGCACTGTGATAACTGCGAGAATGGTAAATGTTTGGAGGGTAATTATTGTTTCTGCAACGAGGGATACAGCTTGGTGAAAGGCAGGTGCACTCCGAGCTGTTCGGTGCCGTGCGTGAATGCCATATGTGTGGCTCCAAATACATGTAAATGCCTAGAAGGCTTTAAGCCGAATAATACATCTCCGAATAGCTGTATAAAAACCTGCATCTGTGAAAACGGCAGATGTGTAGATGATGCATGCATCTGTGATGCTGGATTCGAGCTGTTGGAGGGCAATTGCACTGAGATCAAGCCGTGAGTATTATATTTGTTGTAGTAATATTTTTCAAAAGGTTTTGACACTATAAAATGTTAATTTCGAGATTGACAGAAATTTTATCACCTTGTTATAGTTAATTAGTGAAAAATTACTATCGCACTTAAAAGTTAATGTTAATGTTTATAAACCTCCTGTTGTTTGTCCGCAATGGACTCCTAAACGACTTAACCGATTTTAAATTAAATTGGCACACCGTGAGCAGTCTGGTTTAACTTAAGAGATATGATATTTTATATCTTTAATTATAGTCGCAATTTTATTTTATTGCAAATTATCTGTGTATAATTAATTGACAGTCACAATTGTCTATGAATTCCAAAAGATTCTAATAAATGTCGATACTTTTCTGGATTGAGTCTAGAAATGAAAATAATTTTTGAAATTTTTTATAGTAAACCGACAGACGTGTCATATTAAGATTAATTTTTAAAAAGTTAATAATCTTTTATTGTTTAAAACGCATTCGATTATAAACATATCCCCGCACACTATAGCTGATAATTAAATTAATAAATAAGATTTTTTCTAAGCTATTACATTTAACTTTATTATAGTTTATACCCTTAAACCAATTTTTTTTTAAAACTATCATAAGCTATATTTCGTAGTCGCCTATGCGGCGTATGCCCAACCCTCCCATTATTTTTATCATGGGTCTGGAAAATCGTCCCTCCATCTTCTTTTTGGTCGCCTGTTGATTCGGAAGGGGTCATCCTAATTTTTGCACATATCGTTGACCCCACACCCCATTATTTTAGCAGTCTAACACACTTCTTTACATCTATAATACTTGTCATCTTCCTTTTGGCTTTTTTACGGAAATTATCCCAAACATAGCTGATAATTATTTGTATTGAACTAAAAAAATGTTTGCTAGAGGTCACATTTATGCCAAAACAACGTTTGGCTGATCAGCTAGACATATATAGAATTAATATTATTATATTTAAATACGATAATTTAAAGATTTGAAGTATCTAAATACAATAGAGGATTCGAGAGCCAGTTATTTACTTTCGCTTCAATCGACACCTGCTTTAATCTCATAAAATAAATATTTTTAATATCGAGAACAATCGTGTTT
This sequence comes from Pontia daplidice, assembly GCA_963693355.1. Lineage (NCBI taxonomy): Eukaryota > Metazoa > Arthropoda > Insecta > Lepidoptera > Pieridae > Pontia > Pontia daplidice. The sequence continues at coordinate 8,771,154 of CAVNZL010000140.1, read as the reverse complement.
GCAAAATATCTTTCGCTGAATCTGTTTCATGTACGTTAACATTCAACGGCTATAAATAATGTTTTTGCCCCAAAATGAACTTTGATGAACCTTGCCTCCCGCTAACTTTACTCAACATTAGTCATGTATATTTTTGTCACAAAATAATTTTAAATTCTTTTATTAATTTGGGAATAAGTAAGGGCCGGCTACGCAACCATTAATGGGTGTTTATGGGCTGCACTACTTAGGCCGCAAGCTCGTTTGCCTCCCTATTTTATAAAAAAACGGTAGTTTTAACCTTTACTTAAAAACTGTATTTCATTTATTCAAACAAATATATGCGTCTGACATACTTTACCGATTTATTTATACAGTCGATTAAAATAAACCCAGAACAGGCACTCACAGGTTTTATGACTTAATAATAAATGCATATTTTTTAAAATTGTTCATTACACTTACACACAAGATACTACAAGCCAAATTCCAAACGTACTTTATATAAAAGGCCCTCCTTTGATTTTGTTAGAAACAGAGAGACCTTTTTGATCATTATCGATACGACTATGATATTTTTTTTCTACAGAGTGGAATGTAAAACTTGCAGAGGAGAGTGCTCGGATGGCCTATGTTGGTGCATGGATGGCAGACCGTGTTACCATTTAGAGGAGCCAGCTGAAGTTGGAGCCCCCACAGAGTAAGTTAAACTCAGGTTTTCCTTTACGCTCCTTCTAACTTAAAATATTTACTCATAACATTCTCGTAATTATACTGAGGTAACTTTTAGTCATGTACTAGTTTTGCTGATCTTGAACTTCACTGGCGATCACCCAGTCTCCTATTTAGGCTTATCTTTGGTACATTATTACGTTCCGAATTCATCCACATATACGGTTGAAATTATTTTAGTAAACATTTTGTTTACAATAAATCCTTATACAAAAATAAATGATTTCAGATTGGCAGGACTGGAGCTGGGCTGGCTCCTTGGCGGTGTTGTGGGGTTGGCATTACTGAGTATGGTGATAATAGTAATGGGCTACATTTGGCGGAAGCGACGAGAATACGGAGTTAAACAAACTGAAACAGGTAGGTCGTAAATATTTTGCAGCATTCCGGAGAGCCCCATCAGTACGTTCATAATTTTTATGAGCATTTGTTTACCTGGCATAAATCGCACTATTTAAAGTTTCTTTCAAATTATGCTACCTGTTTGATGAATAGACAGATTTGTTATTTGCGTGGTTACAATGTCAACGCTACGGAATTTAAGATAACTATGATATAAATTTACAAAAATCTAAAAGTCCAAAATGTATAACTACAATATATAAGAAGTTGTTGAGATGCAGACAACTTTTTAATAGTATATCATGTATGAGATGATTTAAATCGCAATCAAAATGTTCCACTCACTGTATATAGCACAAGGGTATCATGACAACTTTAGTTATGTATTTAATTTTACAATCAGGGACTACGTCAGAACTTTGCGATAATATTATCAAGCTCAACATTTTTGTATGACTGAAATAAAACTGTTTAAATCGTTTTAAATGTTGGGATTCTTTATATAATGGAAGGCATAAAACTCTCTTTTTGAAATATCTTGTGTATGTGATCAAGACATAGACTCTCGCAGTCTTAAAAGAAAGCTTTCATCATGAAAAACGGAACATATGACAAGAAGTGTTGTGGCAAGTTATGAAATGTCTCAAATTTGTATAAAAAATGCAAATTAAGTGTAAATTACATATTGGTATTACTCTAGGCTAGATCGTAATGTTTCATATGATTTGTATGAGTGAAGGCATTTCATCCCTACTTAAAAAACGCTATCAACTCTATAGATCACCATTTGAGGGTCATCATCTTCAAATCCTAATATGACGACCCAAATATCATACGACTTTAAATCACTCGTTATTTGAAATAATATTTTCCTCTTTCCAGTCAGTGAATATTTTCATACGGAAATAAAAAAGTTAATTTAATGTTCCTTAATAATAAAATATACGAAGGGATCGATAATTCAACTAAATACTCTTTAGTTTCATGTCGTTAACTAAATAAAATTAATTATCAATCGAACGTTAAGTTATAAATCATATTATCAATCGAATTATCTCTACAATTTTCAGTACACAACTGCGACAGGATATTGCGCTTTGAAAATAAATAGTGTATTTTCAAAGCGCAATATCCTGTCGCTCGCTGTGGTCACTCCAATGATTCATAATATTGACATATTTTATGATAATGCAAATAACTAGATTTTTTCGATGTTTTTTTTCAGGTGGCAACGAAATTGGCAGCGTGGTATACACTGTGCCTGACACACTGTTAACGAGACGACCGGGAAGTATCGTGAATGTCTACGGGGACAACGAAGACTTAAAGGAAGACGAAGACGAAAACGAAAGTGTAAACGAACCTTTGCGACCGAAAGACCACGCATTATAGTACTTCTTATATATAGATATTATGACATAGAAATTCTCTTACATGTATTATGGAAGAGATAAATGAAGTTGAGGTTCGTGCTACTCTGAGTTAACTCATTTATACCTATGTAGGTATAAATGAGTTCATTATTGATCTGGTGATAGATTTCGTATAATTTTTTTTATCAATCATGGATTGTAGTTTGAAACTTATCAATACCGTAATGAGAACCGATATTAAAAACTACTTAAATAGTAAAATAGAAGCAATGTACAGACATATCAGTATTTGTAACTAAAATAGCAAGAATCTTCTTAAACCTATTCTAATACAAACCGATCGAGGCCAAATTTAATCCTAACTTTTATGTGACTCAATCAACTCATATGTTCATCATTTTCTTCCCAAACTTTCCAGTAATCCAGGAAAGGTTATCAAAATCCAGGCTTTTTCAAATCTTCAAGCAGCATGTTGTCTTAGATATAATAGTTAACATTTATATGAAAATGAAGGACGCATAAATAGACGCGGCGGTTGGTAGGCTTGGCATATGCCCGGTTTGTTTTACACATATTGTGTGTGTGAGCTCACTGACCAAATCAATCTTTAATTCAACATATCAGGCACACAAAGATGATGTCATACAATAACCATGCAACGGAATCTGTAGTTTCAACAAAACTTTCGATACATTACCATTCACTCGATATCTGTCCAAAATGTTCTCAGTCATTATGCAGTAATGGAAACTAAACACCATTTCGAAATGACGTTTCGTGACAACCAAAATAAGTGTACTTAGTTTATGTTAAAGCAGACTTATTTTGCAAACCGTACCATACAAAGTTCTGCATACAAGGCCATGGGCATAATAAAAATGTCAAGCATAGCTGTAGTCTTAAACAATTTTAATGTCAGGTGCCATTATGAAAATATGTATTTAACATTATTTATTATGTGTTAATAATTAATTAAGGAGTGCTATTTAATAGCAAATGTACATAAAATAAATATTATTTTTTAACGATCTTCATTTTATTGATGTCATCATAATCAGCATTTTAGGAACCTCATTTTAAGAGATGATTGTTACTTATACAGAGGGCGCTAAAATATGATATATCGGTGGTTTCTTTCATTTTTTTTTATAATTCCCTTTGTAGGTGATTATTGCTTATGGATCACCTCACGAGCCGACCCAGCTTCAATTCAAAGTGTCTCGGAATGTATTCGGTTTTTTATGATTATTTGAAATATAATAAAATAATAATCTAGTATACCGTACTCTCACTGATTGTTCGTTCAGTTTCATTTAGTATGTGATACTCGTAATTCATATTGAATCGTTCAAACAAGAAAAGTTAGGTGGAATTAAGAATTTCACGATTATTCCAAATAGGAATATTTTTATTTGGCCTCATTGCCTTAAAACCTATGACTGTACTTATAATTGATACGACGCGATCATAGGGGATAAGGCCGCCTCGTGATTCCTTTTTGCAGTGTTAAAGATCGAATTGATACTTTATCTAATAATATAATATATAATTAAAAAATAATATTTTACATTTCTTATAATAAATAAATCTAATATATAAAATTCTCATGTCACGGGGTTCGAACTTCTCCGAAACGGCTACACCGATTCTCATGAAACTTTGTGAGGGTATTGAGTAGGTCTGAGCCAACATCAATTTTCCATCCCCCTAAATGTTAAAGGTAGCCCACCCCTAAATTTTCACCCTTCTACGATCAACACTTATTTTTTATTTATTAATTGAAAATTGAAATCACATGTATGGCAAAACAACGTTTGCCGGACCAGCTAGTAATATATATATAATTGAGGGCAAACTCGAAGGAGGCTTGATCTTAAGTGATACCGCTGCCCATATACACTTACAACGCCAGAAGGCTCGCAAGCCTTTCGAGCTTTTTCAATTTTCCCCTTTACCTTTATCCCTCTCCATTTTCCTTTAAGCTTACGTTATTATTTGAGAATGCACATTTAGAATTACTCAGCAGGAGGTTGCTTGTCGGTTATTTTCTGATTTGATACTATTTACGATGACATCATATGAAGTAATATTCAAAGCAAAATATTTGTTTTTATAAAACAGAGGGACCGTTGCCAGCCTTCAAATTTTTTTGGCTGCCAGTAGTGGGGCGCTTCAGAATGGATCCTCAAGCGTATGGGACGCATGTAGTCGATAAAATAATCTGCCTCGATGTCGGCCGATAAAAATAATCTGCATATTTATATAGTTAACAAATGTATGTATGTATGTATGTCAAAAATCTTTGCACACTCTATATTCACCAATGGCATATCTTAGATGGTTGTAAGTCTGGCTTGGAATCTCATTGGGTTTAGAATAGCTCTCTGCAATGTTAGGCTTTTAGCTGCTGAAGAACTTCTAGAACACCTTTTATCCTTAAGAATTCCCTTCGGGCGAGAACCTGAATATGTTTGTTACAAATTCCCAATTAACCACAAGGAAAACGTAAGCGTTAAAACTGCCTCGATAACAACTACATACTATAATTAATAAATTATACTATTTTACATTTTGTTATCAATTTGGAAACGGCTTGATATTGCAAAAAATGTTAATAAGAGTTACATACAATTCCTTAACATAATTTCTTTTACCATATTTCATTTATTTCTTTGAGACGCCATGAAGTATTCTTTTTATCAACATCAAATTGCTGATTTTATTTTATTCTCTAAATACAAACTTTTGAAAAAAAAAACACAATTTAACTGTGGACTTCACCGAAATACTGGTTGCTATTTATTTAAATTTAATGCAGCAAGAATTTAGCAGTTTTAAGATGGCGTATATCTTACAATGCATAATACCTTTAGCTCTGATCTAATTAAGTGCATACTTAAAAATAGAACCGCGTAGACCTTTTGGAAAGCAAAATTAAATAAAACGAATATGTTAGTTGCTTATGTGTAGTCAATGGGAGTTATGTAAGCGTAATTAAAAAGTGTTAATATCATTTAACTATGACACTCTAATAGAGGGTTAGAATTTTGTATATAAGTCTCAAAAAAAAATATTGAAGTAACCGAAATGTTCAATCAATTTGACCTGTACCAAAATAATGCTTCCGCAAGCCCTCAATCCTTTGGAGAACCATATTCTGGACTCTACAAAAATCTGTTTTCTAGAGATTTTTATTCAGAGAATTTGAAACTATAAAGATCTATCTTTATATTTTAATATATGTTTAGTATCTAAAACGTATCTAAAACGGTAACCAGACTTCTTGAAATTCTTTTGTCCTGGATAATTTTCTATCGCCAACACAAAATTAAATTAACGTGGTGATTACAATTTTAATTAATTCGCATTCTATATAAGGAAGTATTTCATATTTTTAGTTTTCATGGTATAAAAGCCTTGTCTTTATTAATTTCGGTCATTATACCCTTAGCATTCGTAGTGACCAGTGACATTGGAATACAAAATGGCGAATCATCTGTTTGCGAAGTTAACTGCATTATTGGTGAGTAATTATATTAAAACTATTTATTGGATACTTCAACATTTTTCTGATGTATGATTATTTAATGTATATTTTTTAATTATAATTGAAATGGGATGTGAATGTAAATATTTTTAACTTATACAGCGAATACAACATTTCTATATTATTCAAAATAATTTTCATTTATTCCTCGGTTAAAGTCGTTGCTAAACCCATTCATCGAGTATTTATTAATGTAATTTTAATTCCAGGTACTTCACTGTTATATTAAGTCCTTTGCAATGTGAGTAATTTTTTTTTAAATCCAACCATTTAATTAATTATAAGCGAATTGGAAGGCTTTTTTCACGTGTGTGTAAAGGAAACTATCCGTTATCTGCGTCTTTATTATATGTATTTATTCAGTGGATTTGTTTAATATACGGATCATAATTAACTGCCAAATAAATATCACATATAACAAAATTCTTTGTTATTTTGAGCTTTCTTATACCGGATTCTTTTACAGCCCAGTAGATCCACCACCGATTATACCGGAACCAATACCACCACTTGCCAAACCAGAAGGGGGTTTACCAATACCAGCACCTACTAAAACAGAAGGGGGTTTAACAATATCCCCACCTGCCAAACCAGAAGGTGGATTACCAACACCTCCACCTACTAAAACTGAAGGTGGTTTATCAATACCCACACCTGCCAAACCAGAAGGTGAATTAACAGTACAGCTACCGGCCAAGCCAGAAGGAGGATTACCAATAACCCCACGTGCCAAACAAGAAGGTGATTTATCAAAACCCCCACCTGCCAAACCAAAGGTGATTACCAATACCCCCACAGAAGGTGAATTATCAAAACCCCCACCTGCCAAACCAGAAGGTGGATTACCAATACCCCCACCTGCCAAACAAGAAGGTGAATTATCAAAACCCCCACCGGCCAAACCAGAAGGTGGATTACCAATGCCCCCACCTGCCAAACAAGAAGGTGAATTATCAAAACCCCCACCTGCCAAACCAGAAGCTGGATTACCAATACCCCCACCTCCTAATCCAGAAGGGGGTGTACCAATACCACCAGCTAAATCAGAGGAAGGATCATCTTTATCACCAGGTAAATAATTTCTTTTCTTTTCTTCTAAAATGGCGTCCATTTATTGAACAAAAATGTTTGGTGATTGTTGTTACACTGGTTTATATCACTAATATTATTTCATTTAAGTATATTTCAGTATTCGCAAATCTATAAATTGCAGCAAACTTTGAAGTGAACAGAAATAATATTTGCTAAAAATTATTATATGTAAGAACTTGAAGAAGTAGACTTGCATTCAATCATCTTATTATAAATAGAAATTGTGTATATATTGAAAAAAATCATGAAATAATTTATATTTCAGATAGGGCACAAAGTTCTACGTCGATCTCACCGTCGTCATCGAGTCTGTAAGTTCTTTTCTGATAAAAAAATAACAAATATGAACACATTTATTATAAATGTAAATTATAATATTTGCGCTTATGTTCATAATAATAATAATTGTTAATAGTTATAAAATAGGGGTAAAGGGGCAGGGGACTCACCTGATACGGCTTGATGCACTTACAAGGAGGGTTCGCAAGTGCATTACCGGCCTATCAGATGACGCTCTTTGCTTGAAGATCCCTTAAGAATTGGTTCGGAAATACGTCCTAAAACCTCTACAAAAATATATACCTCTACCTAAAATACTTAAACAATATTAATATACATATACTATACAAATATACTATTGCAGGTCACCTGGTGCAACGGCAGGAGTAGTAATTGGATGTCTGGTAGGAGCGGTGATTCTCATTTTCGTGGGAAAAGTGGCCTACAAGAAGTACACCCGTTAAAATAGATGTTAATAAACATTAGGGATAAAAATAAATTCAAATATCAAAAATATAAAATAAAACGATTTCTAAGGATTAAGTGGGTCAGTGTTTGTGAGAAAGTGTCAAGTATATGAGTAAAATGATCCAAAGTCAATGTGTAAATTCAAATAATACTGTACATCTATAAACGTGAAAAGATTAAGAATCAGTTTTCATAATTATCAGTGATGTTTCTAAATTTACTGCTAGTCAAATCAAGTAGCTAGAGCGGACGAGAAAAACATTTTTTATACTATCAATCAAATGATTTTAAATTTTTATTAGTTTCATTTCTTATGAATTATCGGCCTTGTAATATTTTCACTTCCGTACCAGTTTTAGATTTAGTTTTTCATAATAAATATTTAATAGCATTTTGAATTGTACGGAGATTTGCGTCTGCGTTACATTGATTTCTCATGCATCATTGTGAACGTTATCATTTGAACATTTCTAATATGCATGCTTACATTTATATGTAGTTCATCCTTATCTTGTGAAAAATAAATGGAAAACTTAACGTAATAGATTTAACAAAGAGCATCATGTCTTCAATAAGAGTTCTCTTTTAAATAATTTTTCGTGTCTGTCTACGAAATTTTGATGTGCAAGATATAGATATTAAATTATGCAGATAAAGTTATTTAATGCCGATAATATTGTACTCTTGTAAGTATTTATATTTGGTGGTTACTTTTCCGAAGAAAAAAATGGTAATCATGATAGTATGCCTTGTACTCGATTAGATTTATCACTAACATTACAAGGATGAAATCATTTGTGCACAAAACTTTACTGTATAACTATGTTATTAATCAGTCTATTTGTAAAGAATAGTGTTCGTCTTGCAATAAACAAATTAAAATATTAAAGTATTTAAAATAAAAATTAAAAATACTATATTTATTTTTGTTAAGTTGTTAAAATTGCAGACTTATTTATTTATCTTAATGTTTTGACATTTGAAGATCGAAATTCATTAACTAACATTACTTCTACCTACCATACATTTTTTTATCTCCAATCCGAGACTAAATTGTTTCGACTCCCAAATGTCGGTTATTATCTTATTGGGGTAGCGAAACCACTTGTCAAATATTTACACTGATTCAAATAAGAATAGTTTCCATAATAGAAAGTGCTTCACATAATATTCAATTCTTTAATGGTTTTTAGACACAACTAACTAAAATATGTTGTTATAATGTTTTGTTATAACGACTGAAACTTATCATCGACCTTTTACAGCGGAAATTATTTTAACATACCTATCATTAGTTACGAGTATATCTCTTTTTATAAGGGCGACAATGTTTTATGTGTACTGAAAATTAAGTTCAGAAAAAGTTGAGACAGAAGCTTCGCAAATCATTTAAAATATTGCTCCATGTAAGCCATATAACTGTATATTAACAAATTGTGCAATATAAAGGTATGGTAAACAATCATTCTAAATTAACATTCAAACACATCTCAAATCAAAAGCGTAGAATGGAAGAAAAAATTTTATTACAATTGTTTCAATGAAATTTTCGAGCGACCAATGTATTTAGACTATCTTAGTTTTTATATCAAGCAATTAAAATATTTAATCACTATTATTATTAAAATTTATTTCTAAGATATAGAATAATAATATGGTTATAAATAATAAAAATGAAATAACAAGTAGTCATGAAAATAGATTTTTGGAAATTCGGTTCGTATGAACGTTATCTGAATTATTTAAAATTACCGATTGTTTCGTATTGAAATAAACTGGAAAATTACTTACATTACAGTCGCCCTAATCGAGTTTATCATTGACGAAGCAATTATGCCTCATCAGTTATCGTGTATTTTGCGAATAGTTAAGTGTTAAAAATGTATATTTGTTTATTTATTTTAGGCTCACTTTTAGGAGTAGAATGCCAAGTGTGTACCGAGAAAGTAATGTAAGTATATTTAAATATTTTTTTAAGAAGAAAGAAAGAAAGAAAACAATTTTATTATTCAAGTACCAGTGCAGACAAAAAAAAATATATAGATAAGTGTACTTAAAAATAAATAAAAACTATCACACTGGTCACCTGAAAATGGATGCCACTCAGCATGTGTTTGGCCATAGCATGTGACCCAACGCTGATCTTCCGTGGCCTCCAAAGTGCAAAAAGTGACCCTACGACTAACTTAATATTAGATTTATAACTATTTTAATATTAGATTTATATCCTATAACATGAACAACATATAACTCTAACTAATATACAATGTGGAGAGGACAATGCGACAATAAATTAAACACCGCATAGCTCATGATGTCCCTAGCCAGTATACAAATATTCATTACAAATAATCTAACAGTTAAGTCATTGGACATCATTTTTTGTTTTGAACATTTACAACATGCCGTATTTGTTTACTACGCCATCACTATCAGGTTAATGACCGCGTTATAGTAGGTACCGCTTACAAATCACATGTTGTCAACTCGCCATGTCAAAAATCTTAGTCAAATTAGTCCAAATTCATTTTATACCTTATGCCCATTACGTAAGTCATAAAGCATATTACCAAAAATTTAAAAGAAGATAGTTCTACACACTCAGTTAAACAGAAAATAAACAATGTGGGAAAGGGAGAAATGAAGGTTTGATTGTTTCTATTTCATGTTTGCGACAGTGTGTCAGTGTGTCAAGGTCTCGCCGTTATCCTGTGACGTCACTCGCGTCACTGCTAATAATTTCGTTTGCGTTTGCGCCGGCTTTGAAGCGCCGCCTTTGAAGAGCGGCCGCCCTTTTGTTTTGTGTATGAATCGTGCGAAATTGGACGCTCATTTATTATTAGTATTAATTAGACTTACGTTTGTTTTATTTTATCCGCGAAATTGGACGGTTATTTAATTTAGTGATAGGACACGTAATAAATTAAGTACCTACTTAGTGACTTGGTGAATTTTGCGAAAATTATTATTTGTATTAGATTTAAGTTTGTTTTGTTTTTTATTTACAATGCCTCATTACCGATATACAGCATCAGAGTACACGAACACGTGAATGGGGGGTACATTAAAAATTTAAAAATTTGTGATTATTAATTTGATAATACCTACTCGAGGTGAATGACGATCGTATTCAGTGTAGGTTTAGGTATCTCATTGTGTTTATTTGTCGGGCGATTGTAAAATCGCGCCGCGCTGTTGCCGCTCTTCTTACCACAGGTTAGTGAACCCATATTTCCAAATGGTGTTACATTTTGTTTCGATTTATATTGTATTTAGTTTGTTAGAAAGTTTTATTTTTTTAATTTTGTTGTTAGGGTTCATTTCATAGTTTCAAAATCATACTAGGGACTATTACTGTTTGTGTTTTCATTTATTGTCGCATTGTCGTCTCCACATTGTATGTACAATATTTAAAATCACCTTAATTACTTGCTTCTTTTACATACACATGCTTCTAAAAATATGTTAAAAGTATGGGAATATGTGAATAGATATTAATTTATCCCCTAATGATGTTTTTAAATACACGATTAGATAACGCGAGAGATATTTGACCTAGTGAAAAATATGTCTACTTGTATATTCCGTCATGAATTGTTTCCGTCATGGTTTTGAATTCTTTTGTCACAAAGGTAGCTAGCTGGTCTCTCATGATGTTTTGTTCTATAGCTAAGTCCGCTCCAATCCAATACTACATTCTATTCATTAGGATTCGAAAAAAGTATAGCATATACAATATATATATGTGACTTGTGAATACGAACATTGAAAACTGTTTTTATACAATTAAAAAATGTTTTCATGGATTGCTTATCCGTTTTCACGCACTACTCAAGTCAAGTCCGGAAAATAACCTTGAGCTGATGACTTAAATCGATTGTCTCTTGTTTACGCCATTTACACATTAAAACCTCTTTAATGGGGTGCTTGGAGTTGTCTGGTAATGTAAACAATGTAAAAAGAAGTTCAATGTGTTAGTCAAGTCAAGTCAAGTCAAATTTATTTATTCAAATAGGATCTTTACATGATCACCTTTGCACGTCACTTAAAACTAAATTTATAGGCTTGTTCACTAACGCGCCCGAGTCTGAGAAGAACAAGCAAGAAACTCAGTCGGGTTTGTCTTTTTTTTGATCATGCTTACAACTTTTAATTTTTAGAACAGGAGCAATTTAGTCCCAAGCACTTCTGTCATTCAGATAATCCGCGGTCCTGTAATAGGCTTTAGCAATCAATTTTCTTTTAATAATATTTTTGAATTTGTTTATTGACAGCTCTCGGAATTTGCTTGGGACTTTATTATAATAGCGAGCACCATTTCCTTGAAATGAATTGCTTATTTTATGCAGTCTTGTGGATTTAGCACATAAATCGTTTTTATTTCGGGTATTATATTGATGAAAGTCACAATTAGTACTAAAACGATTTATGTGTTTTCTAACATACATGATATTTTCATAGATATATTGACCAGCAAGCGTCATAATATTTAAATCCTTGAATCTCTCTCGCACCGACTCCCGTGGGGGCAAACAGCAAATCGCGCGAATTGCCCGTTTTTGTAAAATAAATATAGTCTGAACCTCCGCAGCATTACCCCAAAGAAGAATGCCATAAGACATTACACTGTGGAAATAACTATAATAGACTAGTTTGGCTGTGTGAAGGTCGGTGAGGCTGCGGATTTTCTTGACTGCATAGGCAGCAGAACACAATCTATTTGAGAGATTTTCTATGTGTGCCCCCCCACTGGAGTTTACAATCCAATGTTATACCTAAGAAGACAGTGCTGTCTACATAATCTATCTCCCCATCTTTTACTTTTAATTTGGCTGTATTACAATTTTTATTACATGTGCTAAATCGTACACATTTGGTTTTCTTTAATGTTAATCACACATACGTTAGTCCATCTATGCCTGGATGCGGCCAGGGTTTATATGGTACATTTCTTAAATAATGAGCAGAAGTTTTCACTAAACAGCTTTCTACGTGCAAGCCAGTTCGAAATTTAAAATAAAACTTTGATATTTTACCTCTTTTGTCTCCATGTTGCGAAGTAGAAGAACATTCCATTATTAAATTACATGCAATTACGAACAAAGACCTCAAAGTTGGATTTTCATACAACTATTGCCGGCCGCAGCTCGACCAGTAGTACAAGTTCGATCATGTTAGAAAATTAATTTTGTGGACTATGTACACTAGAGCCATGAAATTCCAAGTAGGAACATAATTAGCTATAGTAGGTACTATGTTTTTTTATTGTAACTTTTGAACTTCGCTTGGGATAATTAACATATAATTGATTAGTTATCTAAACTGAATGTATTACAGGAACAGTCGATGGGTTCCTCAAACATTTATTAATACATATATAGAGAATTATCGTGCGAATTGCTGGTATGGTGGTTGTACGCGAACAAGGCTAGCTACATATGCAGACAGCAAGTGGGTCCAGGTTAGTATAAACTATTGCATCGGAGGTAAATATGTGCAGCTTATCTTTTTTAATCTTTCGATCGTCAATAATGAATCTATTTCCATTGACCGCATCACGCGTGAACAATTTGGCATTTAATTAAATAAAAAAAACTATCGTATAACTGTAACGAATTAAATGCGATTTATTATAACTATTAGAACTATACAACAAAAAAAAAATTCAATTCAAAGCAGTGTTTCCTCAGACTAGAGCTTAAACAGATAATGAAGTCGACTGCTTTATAATATAAGTATGGATAACCATATATTTTTCCTCATTTTGTATAAATATCATGTTCATACTGCAATATTCAGGAAATTCGATAACGATACGCTAGTTATTTGCATAATGACTCAATGAATTATCGTCATGTATTTTATTTCCAGAAAATTTTTGTAGAAGATAAGAAGACGTGTTGCCAAGGCTATATTAATAATAGTGATGATGAAGATAAGTAAGTTTTTAAGTTAATAGAAAGTCAATTTCACGAATTTAAATAAATTTCGTGAAAAAACTGCAAACACTCTATGCTCATCATCATGATATTTCGGCCGATACCGAAGCATCATCAGGACGTTGCTTCTACGAACAGCTTTTATTGAACGCGTGTAATACGTGCGTCGAGTGTTTGAGGGTTTTTCCCAGGAATATTACTTATAAATTTATGACACAAATTGGTCTAATAGAATCGTATATTCGTAGTCACAGTTTTACACATTTAAATAAAACTTCTTTCGATATTTTTATTTAGAACATGGACGAGTGTGTCAAGTACTAGACACTTTAATTTGGTTAATATGTACGCTACACTACCGAGGGTATCAGGTTTTGAGGACAGTTTTCTCCTGGACATGTTTTACATAATCTCGAGTTGGAAGACACAAATATATCACCAACACGCAAAATATCATCAAAGAAATATGGAAATATGTCTGTCTTATGCATCGATATTAATCGTTTCGGTTAATAATTCTAAGATTAATGGTTATTTGTTTTTCAGTATTCAATGTAATCCCATTTGCATACCAGCTTGTGAAAATGGCTTTTGTAATAAGCCTGGGGAATGCCAGTGCAACGATGGTTACTTCTTCGAGCCGGACAGCACCTATAAATGCCTGCCATCCTGTCAAATTGACTGTGGACGAGGCCATTGCAGCGCTCCAGATATTTGCGAATGTGACTTTGGATATGTTTTTGAAAACCAAACATGTCAACCAATATGCAATGAACCCTGTATAAACGGTACTTGTGTTGCACCAGAGACCTGTGAATGTAATAGTGGTTATAGGAAATTAGAGGATAACACTTGTGCACCGTACTGTTCTAAGGGATGTACACATGGAACCTGCGTCAGCCCAGAGGTATGCCAATGCATCGATGGATTCGAAAAGTCTGAAGATGAATGTGTACCGCATTGTGATAATGATTGTGGTTTTGGAAATTGCACTGCACCAAACGAATGCACTTGTCAAGTTGGATATAAAGTGGAAAATGGAACTTGTACTCCTCACTGCACCAACTCGTGCGAACAAGGTAAATGTGTTGCTCCGAATACGTGTGAATGTGACAACGGTTGGTCTTATAATAACAATAAATGTGAACCAATTTGCACAGTCCCATGTCAAAATGGTGTTTGTATTGCCACTGATGAGTGCGAGTGCTATACTGGCTATAGCAAATCTGAAAATGGTTCCTGCACTCCGAATTGTACGGATTGTGATCATGGTGAATGCATTGCTCCTGACGTTTGTGAATGTAATGAAGGTTGGGTCAGAAATAGCTCAAATTGCGCACCGCTATGTAAAAAACCTTGCGGCCAGGGCTTCTGTGTACAACCAAATGAATGCGAATGTTATCCAGGATATAAACCAGATTTGCGTGCCTCGAGCGGTGAAGTTTGCGTACCTGATTGTGATTTGTGTAATGATACATGTGTGGAACCTGATTGTATTTGTGAATATCCCTGTTGTATTAGTGCGGATTGCAATAAAACATATCGTACGGAACGAACCACGATAGAAGACAGCACCATAATGGAAAGAAGTTATAAAGAAAATACAAATTATCTAAATACAACGTCTAGTTTAGATTATTCTACAAACGATTATGATGACACGTCAACTAATAATATTTCAACTACAGACACTGAGGAAATCGCAAAGCATACAAATCATGAATATGATGGGTAATTCTTCTTTTATTTATTTTTGTACAACACGTATCCAAAAAGAATTTGTACTTGGCTTAAAAGTGGTGAATTGTGACGATTCAAGTAACTGATTTGTTTTCAACAAACAATAATTTAGTTCTTAGTTTAGTTATCTTTAATATAATTTGAATTTTATTGCAGCGATCACAAGGTGTAAAATGGGCAACTCATTTCATACTTAGTAAATAATATGGCATAACAGAAATAAATAAATATAATTAATGCTATGTTCTTAGAATGAAGTATATGAAAATTTTGCAAGCACTTATTATTGTTTCAGATATCCATATTGGGTCTATTTTCTTATACTGGGTCTTATATTAGTTACACCATTTTCTGTGTATATATTAATCTTTATTGGCAGACGAAGAATACGGAGCTATTTTAAAGGTGGCAGCTATGTAATAGACGGTATGTTTATTTTACAAGTACTAATGATATTAACATTGAAGCTCTGATATTTTAGATTGTGTGTAATTTAGTGAGCTTGTTAAATTGGAAGCTTTTTAATCAGTACCTACGATTAGAGTCGTCGTCGTGTCGTAATAAGAGGAAAGCAATTTTGCAGCGTTGAGTTCACAGCGTACTTCTATTCCAGTTATAAATACCTAACTAAGGATTAACCATCAACTAAATTAAATGATGTATGTTTATTTTCAGACCGCTACCCCCAGAGTAAGGACTTGGCAATATCTCAAGCCATGTCTGGAAGCTTGTCTTCAAATATATCGTACTCCGATATTAAGAATAGGAAAGACACAAATTATGTATAGGATTTTATGTAATACTTATTACTAACTAGCTGACCCGACAGACTTCGTCCTGTCAAAAAAATTTGTAATGTGGCAGTATTTTGTTCCTACCTTTTTTATATTTTTTGCAAATAAATAGCCTGAACAGAACCGTCACCCTGGTAATAATCGGTGTGAATTAAAAATAATTAAATAAAGCACTATAAGCATTTAAAAGTAAGTAATTTTAATCATGTAAATCATAATTATTAACAAAAAACAAAACAGTTCTATTTTCATTGTAGTGCTTTGTGATAAACGATGTTTTTTGTTTGATTACCTGGCGCATAGACAAACAATTCTGATGGTTTTCCAATACAGGAACAGGCAACATACAATTGACCATGTGAGAAACATGAGTTTTCCAAATTAATACCACAAACACTTAATGATTGTCCCTGGGACTTATTTATGGTCATAGCAAAAGCAAGCCGCACTGGAAACTGTAGTCGTTTAAACTCAAATGGCACATCAGTCGGAATCATTGGGATGAGCGGTATGAGAACATCTTCTCCTTTATACTGTCCTTTCAATATAGTTGCTTCTATCACGTTGCACGTGTGCCGTTGCAAAGGCGCGGTTGGTTGATATTTTGCAACATTATAATTACCGATCCAACCTTTAAGATTGTGTGGTGGCAATCCTGGCAAATCCAGCGAGTTTAAAAATTCCGGTGGATACACACACACTACATCGTCTTGATTAGGTGCCGAATCAACTGATTTAAATATCCTCGATTCGCCTGTAATTTGTTCATGAATTTTGAAATTTAATTCATTTACATCAATGTAGCTCGTTCGCTTAACCAATCATGGTTTCTGTAATTTTGAGCAACATCTGGAAATACCTTCTGAATGAGTTCTTCTTTTGATTGAGTTAAATGACAAAAACTTTGAGGAAAGTTAATGCATTCAGTCACCATGTCCAATGTCAATGAGTTGTTTAGAGAATATGTTTCCAGTTGGGTCATTTTGCAACTCAACACGCATATTCTTGCTTAAATGAAGTTCTCTGACATATTTCCACAAATTGGATGACTTTAGACATGAGTTGAGTTCATCAGCTGGCGTTGATCGTGGAATCACTGGCAATGTTTGACGAAAATCTCCTGCTTATTGGTCGGGTCCGCAATCACTTTTTTCTTAGTTTCGGAACGCGACATTAAATCCTCGAACGACGTATTCTCCAACGCACTCACGCACACTGTTTTGATAGATATGATTGGATTTGAATTTTGTATAGCGGTAAGAAAGTGCAAATTTACTTTTTGACGTTAGGAACACACCTACATTTCTTAGATAACAGTGAGTGCTTGTAATTTAATATGAACTTTATATAATAGCAATAAAGCTCAAATTGATTCTACGTTTTAGTTACAAAATGTTTGTATGTGAAAAAGAAAAAGGCTGTTTTAAGGGTTTTCCCGGCAATTATTCGATTTTTTCTCGCCGTAAGAACCATCCTTGGACTTCAACGAACATTTTAAAAAAAAGAATTGGCCAAATTGGTCCAGGGGTTGTTGAGTTATGCGCTTACCAACACATTTTGCGATTCATTTTTATATTATAGATATGGATGAGTGACTTATAGACGTTAATTAAGTTAGTTTTATCATATTTATTATTTTTTAGTTTATTGCCATCTACATAGACTATATAGACTATGTTTTAGACTAATATGAATTTGAACCAGACTGAAAGTTAATTGCAGTAATCGACCCTAGATGGCGCAATAATTTATTTTAAAGTATACTCGGCTTGCGAACACGTGTTTATAATTAGACAAGATGGCAAGCGACAGACTGGTGGCGGGTGGCGGGGCCTTTGCTTTTAGCTACCACTCGACGTCGTGGACTACGTCACCCGACGGAAGGAGATGGTACCATAAGCCTAGCCTCATCGCACCACAGTGTATTGAACCAATGTACGAATACTCAATCCAGTCGTAAAGTATCGACATCTGTTAAAATCTTTTGGAGTTAACAGACAATTGTGACTGTCAATTAATTATAGACAAATAATTTGAAATAAAATAAAATTGCGACTATAATTCAAGATCTAAACTATCCTATCTCTTAAGTTGGACCAGACTGTTCACGGTGTGCCAATTCAATTTAAAATCGGTTAAATAGTTTAGCAGTCCATTGCGGACAAACATCGTGACAGGAGATTTATATATATTAATATAAGATTTTATATGATATTGTTGACTTGGTGAGTAAATTGACAACAGTATGAAACGTAGTTGTCTTTTGACACCAGCCCTCAAAGCTAAGAAGATATGCTTTCGTGGTGGTATTATGTGGTCGGATTAGCTAGTGGACAATAATTTTTAAATATACAAACTGTCATGGTGCTTAGTAAGTAATACTTATTAAAAAAAAAAATATGTCCTATATGCTCGAAAAAGACTTTCAATAACAGTGAATATGTCTTCTCCATATATATGCAAATGATTTCTCAAATGAAATTTAAAATTAATTTCCGCATTCCCCGCTGTGGGGGCGCTGAATTGGAACATTGGCTGTATTGTAAATGTGGGAATCTCCGCTTCCATTTTATTTCCTGAACAGATTAGGCGGCGTCTTCTCTTATATATTAAATGCTTTAAGGTCCTCCAGAATCATCTTTCAGGAGCTGTTAAATTATTTTCTATTTTTAAGGTTGACAATTGACGTTGATCAAACTGAGATTGTGACTTGAACATTTTGAATCTTCTTTCCGGAAATGTCAAATTATTTGCTATTTTAACATTGACAATTGACATTCTAAAGCGACACAATCAGCTTTTCGAAATATAAAACACAAAGATAAGTTATGAGGTAAAATAAGGTACCTATTGTTCTCTAGTATATAAATATATATAACAGAGAACTAAAGATAAATTAATAGAGAAACCTTTGAGATGATGCAAAATTCAAAGAACGGACGGAAAAAATCTAAGAAGGAATAAGTACTGTACAGTTAACGTTACTAAATGTGCTATTAATTTAATTAGAATTACAATGGCTTACCTCGCAAACATAACCCATAAAAACTTAAAAAAATAATAATCTTAGTGTATATTTGAATGTGTAATACTTCCACGTTAGGAAAATTGCGCGATATTTTTATTATTACACAGCTGTCTTCACGTAGAAGTTACGTGTCCCGCAAACAGTAAAAGTTCGTAATTAATGTCCTAAAGATAAACCGGGATGTATTAAGGAGAATGGAATGTCCGCCGGCCATTATTAGATTCTTAAGCCGCAAAAGTTATCGGGCTCTTGAAATTTTATATTTTCCTTGCGTTATAACACATTATTAATTAATTATATATATACATATTAAAAATCGGTCATTCAATGAAAATTGCTTTATAACGTGTTAGCAAAGGGGAGATAATTATGTTGTATGTATGTAATGATATACAAAACAAAAGTGAACAAGCTTCGGCTGCGGAGTGTCATTGGACAAGGGTACTCGATCCAAAAGCTGAAACTAAATTAATATAAACGAAAAAGAAGTGTAAAGAAAAACACATTATTAACGGATTTAAGTAATTTATTTTTGCAAATTATTTAAAAAAAATTTTAGACCGTGGGGCTACCGTGACCACGCACGCTGTAAAGTACGCGAAACGAATTTTTTTTAAATAATGTAAATATATTTAAATTTTGCAAAAATACATAACTTAAATCCGTTTATAATGTGTTTTTCTTTAAATGAGTAACGGTTATGTTAATAAAAGACAATATTATGAAAAGAATTCGTAAGAATTAATTTTTCAAATGTAATCAATAGTTAATAAATAGGTTTATAAATTATTAATTCATACTCTTTCACATCACAAATTATACGTGTACGTTATGTACGTAATTTAAGTTCAAAGTGGGCTTTTGGAAGGCGCCATTTACGAGGTATAAAATCAATCAAAACATCTTAATAAGATTCATGATCGAATAGCTATTGAAATTCGATCAGAAAATCGTCAATGCTCCTATTACCGGTGTGGCGCCCCTGGCATTTATCGGCTAATTTTGCTATATCGAGGGGTGCAAAGCGTTATACTTAATATTTAATTTAGGTTTTATTAAGCATCAGCCCGTGCTTTGATGGGGATTTTAATCGCAATATGTTTATAACGACGAGATTGAACAGTTTATCAGTCTCAGACAAAATTCAAACAAAGCTGTTGCAACGGAAAAGAAATTTTTTCCTATGGTAATAGCATTGTTGAGTTTTATATCAAAATATTATCACCTATACGTTTTCAGCATTTACACTTGAATCACAAAAACGCACACAAAATATAATAATTAATCGTGCGACGCATCAATACTTCTAGGACCAAGTCGCTTATTGCTCCCTGTCAAGTCCTACTGTGGCGTTCGACGCGACAGATATTAATATTGTTAGGCGAAGCTTTATAGTAAATAAAATAATTGATTCCTAGAATTATATTCTAATATTTAGAGTTGGTGTCAGTTACAAATATCAATTACATTTTAATATGAAGGCAATCTAATCTAATGTTTTACGTGTGGTTGCTAACTGCTCGATTTCGTTAAAAAAAATTTGACGTATTCTGGAGCCACCTCTGACGTATATTGGTCACCTTTTTTAATTAGTTAAAGATGTCATAGATCATGAATATCATGACAGTTTGTGGTATTAATTTTTGAATTAAATTCAATTTTAAGAAAAAAACTGTCCCGCATCAGTACTCTTGGCAGTAGATAAAGACTGGCAACACTTGCCTCCTGTGCTTGTCGGCTCCAATAGACCAGCACATGCTATAGGAAAGTTTTTTTTAATAATACAGGGGCCAAACGGTCAGGAGGATCACCTGATCGTTAGTGACACCGCCGCCCATGGACACTCGAAATACCTCACAAGTGCGTTGCCGGCTTTAGAGTTAGAATTATATAGCTAACACCAATATTGTAAGGCTCCATTGCATCAGTTCCTTTAACCATACCCTCTAGGTGAGACTTCAAAGAACTACTTCGCAATACACCATCGAATCAAAAACTATACCAAAATTGCGGTTTAAAGAGAATACTTTAGAGTATTTAACCAGCTTTACAACTTCATAAAAACTAACAAAAGAAAACAATAACGCAAAAGCTGTTAACAAACATTCACTGACCCAGTTGTTCTCGGATTGAATGCAGTGGCTACGAGAGCCTAAAAGCCTCCACTAATAGCCTTCATAACGTTTGCTTTCGAAATATGAAGCGTTTTTGATGTTTTAATGTGGCGTAGACAACGCGATTAAGTATTTATTTTAGAAATTGAATATGAACGGTCAAAACTATAGCAGCTGCCATAACTCATTAACAATAATAATGTTAAATTTTATTTACGGAGACGAGAGAGTACGTACTTTTAATTACATTTACGATTTACTTCATATATGTAACTATTACTGGTTATATTATATATGGGTATAGTCGTATATTACTTCGCAAAAGGTCTCAATAGCACATACATACGGGGTCAACCGATATTTATAAAATGACGAAGTATTTGCAATATATTTGCTCAGTGAATAAATGTTAATAGCAGTTTCATCAAGTTTCTGTAGAATCTAATCTTATATCAGGAGTTTCTATCCGCTGTAAGACATAATATTTCACTTTTTATGACATAGGTGGCGACAGAGGATGGCCATGAATTTAGTAAAAGAAACTATTTTATTACAGAAGGTTTATGGTAAATTATATTCATTTGTGTTCTCTTAAAGTACATTACAAAACTGTAAATTTTTGATAACTTAATTTGAAACAAACAGCACTGTGGGCTGGGCGACAGATTGTGACCAATGATCAGCCCATGCCATCAATTTTCGATCTAAGGCAGGCTGGTTTCCTTTACCCTCTGAGCGATTGTTATCTATCATAAAAATCAACAGAGACAGAGTTCGAGACGACATCAGAGTTAAGAGTCGGACGCGCTCGCAGACATCTTGAGGCTAACACAGCTCAACATTTAATTAAAATAATTAAATTATCATTGTTTTTTAGTGATAGTTATAAACAGAAAGTTTTAAGTATCAGGCCTGTATTCGAATAAAACGAGAGGCAGTGTTTTTTGTGTAATGATTAAATTATGTTGCAATAATTTTCTATACAAAAAAAAAAAACAATTGATTGTTGTGTTTAAGTCTAGACATATGCCACAATAATAGGCCTCAAAGCGCAATCCTATAAATCACTAAAGAATACTACAGTATATGGAAAGTCTGACAAAATTCGAAGATGTAGTCACCGACAAGATCAGAGTGCCGTAAAATATCGACGAAAAAGAAGCCATGAGTTTTTATAGTACCTTAATAGTACAGGGCAGCTTGCAGTCTCATCTTTATACAGTTTTTGCTACGTTTTTATTGTTAGGTTAGTAAAAAAGGAACATGACGCGATGTATAAATAGGTTGTCGGTGGCGGAAACTTGTAGACTAATAATGGTTGTTTTCTATTTTTTTTTCTAGTACCTATGTTGCCGAAGTATTAGACTTGAAAAAGCTGAGCAAAGCTTTTTCATTTGAGTCCTTGATATTTTTTAAAATAAGAATGTCAAATATATTATTTTGTCTAAAGAGAACAGAATGTTTGACTCGAAATTATAATGTATTTGTAAACAACAAAAGAAATTAAGAACAATAATTTTCGTTTATAAGAATAATTAATTGTTTAAGTACAATTACGATACATAAAAAATAAATCTGAATTTCAAATAGAATAATTTTTCACTAGTCAGGTTTTGGTGAATTGGTACAATTTCTTTCGTAACATTTGCTTTCACTTTGCGAAGAAAGCGCCTAAACAGCGCATAGGCGCAAAAATATTTAGCTATACCTCACTTAGCGTTATAAAAGTGTATAAATTTCAAATAAAGTAGAAAAAAGGTTATATTAAACACAATCTAGCATACAGATTCACATATTGAGCAATAAGTTCTGTCAATACAACGATAGAATACAAAACATGGGCCACTGTGAGTCATATTTCAATCTGCTTCTTTCTCCCGTATGGATTTAGGTCAATAAGGCCCCAGTTTTATGTACCAACTCATACAGATGATCTGATACAAAAATAGTCCCTATGAGAGCTTGTGTTACTAGAGATAATAGATGCCATATTATATGAATGGCCAGAGAAGTATAGAAACGAATATATTGAATATTGCAACTGCACTTTGTGATATAAAAGTATTAGCATCACATCACACAACAAAAATAAACGAAATAATTCAATATACAAATGCAACACGAAAAGGTGGTCTTGTGTTAAGCAGTCATCTGTAAGGCCACATTAATACAAGACTTATCTATTGCCTGTTTAGACTCTTGGGGCCTCGAAGGTGATAATTGCATCCCTGTCTGTCGGCGTGTTCGTGAATTTTCAGCAGTTCGTGATTGATTAAGTGTTGGCGACTCGGCCTTTATGAATTCTGTTTGCGACCGCATGCCTTAATGCATGACCCATTGATGTAGCAAGTTAAATATATCGATTTTGCTTTGACCCAATTTGAGCTATGAATATTGAATTGGTGTTTTAAAGTTAAATCGAGTTGGCTATTTTGGCTTGAATAATCATTGAACAATAACGGCTCAATAAAGTGTACACTTTGAACTGAATCATTATTTATGCCAATCTAAGAGAATGCTAATAACTATTATTAAACTTTGGGGTGGAAAATATATAGAGGTTTATTGTATATATATGATATATCTAAACACAGAATATAATATTTTACACAAACCAGTTCTTTATACACGTTTTTGTCTAATCTGCAAAAAAATCAGAATATGTAAACTGTGCAAAGAGTGTAGATTATTGATGTTCAATATATTAATAGTTAATTTAAATATTCTTAAGTTATTGTATGAATAATATACATACATTTTTTTTGCATCGCATACACACAAAGCCCATCCCATTATCGTAAAGGTTCCGTCACATTACCCCATTGCCCCAAAACCATTACGTGTGAGCGAGATAAAAAGCGTTATCATTGTAGAGTAGTGGTTAATGAGAATGACCGTCATTTATAGTAATAGGTATCTGTGGTAAGGGAGAGCGCATACAATCTGCGACCATTAAAGAACGTGGAGACACAGAACACACACAGTTTCATTTCATCCATTGGTCATTTCAGAGAACGGACACATTATGAAAATGGTTCCTACCGTCGGTATTGCAGTGTCGAGCTCTGAAGTATATCGCTTAACATCAAGCGACAACCTACTTTATATAACCTACAATAGATAAAAAATAGAACATAAGGTGCTGAAGTATAATTGGTGGAATATTGAGATATTTTCATACATTAAATATGTTTATATAACATGTGATATCTATTCAAACCTTTATATACCTGCGCAGTAGACAAAACGATTAACATAACTGATTTTGGTAGTTAACCATTGTCTGCGACATTACTGGGCTTTGGGTCGAATTGTAGTTAATTTTGGTGAAGTAACCCTGTAATAGACTACGTATATGATGAAAATCAAGTTGAACTATAACTTTCACAATTTGTAACAAAAATATTTATTAAAAAAACGCACAGGAGATTTACAAATTTAGTGCTACGGCAAATTAACATTAATTACCAATTTTTTTTAGTTACGAACCCCGATGCAAAATAGTACGTCTAGTGAGAAATTTTCTCTGTGAGATTTTTCCTAACTTGATGATTATTGTATATCTATATAAAATATAAAGCTGTTCTACTATAATTACACTATCGAACGTTCTACAAGAAACGCGTTGAGTTCTAAAACATTATGTTAGTTACTTTTAGGAACCAAAACTGATAAACATAAATAAATAAAACACTTTTCTCAAAATCACTCTTAATATACTCGAAATAATACAAAACGAACTCTGAGCGTGCAACTTCGTAAACTTTTTCTATAGACGTCCGCATAGCGTATCAGCTCGAGAGGCTTTCTTTTATAGAAGGTTGGTGAGCTTCGAAACTACCCACTACGATTTTAACGTATAATACTAATAGCATTAAATGTATTTTATAATGTAATTAATTAACTTTAACCTAATAATATCAAATTAATTTTAACCTTGGTATCGGCCATTATGCGCTACATCATAGATAATACATTTTTTCGCATTATCAATGATGTATGGCTTTTTCGTTGTTTCATGAGAGTTATCTGCCATTGGTTACAGTGAAGAATGTTTAAAAATAAGATAGTTGTATATTCCCTGATAAAAAATATGGTTTAGAAATAAAATAATGAAGTTTGACAAAACAATGTTAAATATAAGCTCCTAGTCGCCGGGCCGCCAGGACAAATCTCTAATTATAGCATACATTGCGAAAAAGCTAAAAGTTAAAGCTTTCAAACAATCAAAATCAGATCCACATAACAAGCTCATTAAACATTTATATAGGTCATTATTAAAGGGTTAAAGTAAATTCGTTGGAAGTAAAATTGTGCCTTGAAATCGCCATCATTAGGGTAACGAGCGGCGGTGCTGACGCCGCTCTGAGGGTGTCCAGTTCTCTAAGGCTTAGGACACATTGTAACAAAAGATTTCATGTACGGTAAATGTTGTGACTTAAGATAGGCTCTTAAGCGTATGCTGAATATTTTGTACGAGTTGAAGAAGATTTTTTTCCGGGAATCTTCTACAAATGAAAGGCGAATTCATTCAAAACTATTGTATCAGTTGGTTGTGTGAAAAAGTGTTGCCGAAGACAACACCAAGACGCAAGCCATAGGCCAGATGTGATAGGCATGTTATGTTGTTCAGTTACGAAAAGTTATGTGGTGCAATGGTTGCGGCTTGTTTTTTGAAGATTAAAAAGATTGCCGATGCGTTTATTGCCAGTTTATGGTCATTCTATTTTGATTTGAGGACAGTGAAAATAAAATAAAATTTATACTGTTTTTTGCTAAGATTCGTTCTTATGTTTTATATACCTTTACACCTAGAGAGACTATATAATTAGAAATGTTTATTTATTGTATATCTTTATATACGGTTGTCTTGTTTAACTACTAACATGTACAAATAGAACTCTCAACAATGTATTCCTACCTTAAGCAAAAGCAGTGTGTAAGCGCCTTTACAACTAATGAACCGAGGCATTTTGTAGAACAAATTTGTAGTTCCACATGGATTTAAAATTGTAGCAATTAGTATTGTTGTTTCGTACAGCTTAACAGGCTTTAATGATCTCATTAACTTAATTAAAACACCTAAAACCTTCATATTAGATTTATAAAATTAGCTATGAGAGTGGAATTATTTTAATCTTCTCACAACAACAACAATAGAACAGAGGGTAAGCGTGAAATTCTCAGCCCTGGGGTACTGTGTATCAATGCTTAGCTTTCTTGCCTATGACCTTTCTTTTGACATACTTTGACGTACTTAGGAATGTAAGGTAAGATACGACGACGGTGATTCAATGATGTCAATTCTTCTCCAGTATCAAGTAAGCGATAAACAGGCCGATATGATAAATTTTCCTATGGTTTTCATTTTTTTCAGCCGGTTCGTTCGTTATTTGTGGAATGTAGACCGAGTTCGCAAATAACTTTGCTTTATCGTTTTAATTACACCACTTTGGGAATACTTCGATGTGCCGCCGCTCCACATACAGATAGTGCCATAAAAATCGCTCCCTTCTGGAACGACGGGTATTGGTGATATAAAATTTAATATTCTGCCTCGCAACTCAAATAAGTGGGTAAATAAATTAATGGAAAGGGTAAAATACATATTTTTACAAAGCTCCATATTCGGTTGACGGCCGGCCTGTCGTTTCCTGACTATGATTTATCTCGCTAGCCGAGGGTCATTTTAATAAATGCTTTCGGAAAATGGGAAATATTTCTGAGGAAAATTATAAGACGTTTTATCCGCTACGCTCACCGTCATATTAAATCTATGAAGGAATTAATTTATGGTATACGTGTTCACGAAGAGCATCGAAAATAGCTGCGAACTTCTGTCTTTTGAACTTGGCTACAAAACTTGAGCGAGTCTAGATTTAACTTTAAATGGAAAATGTACGAGAAATAGATAGAATATAAATATATATGCAATCCAATTGACGAAGATTTGACATACTTTTGTGAGACGATCAGACCAAGGAGTAATATTCTTAATTTAATATAATTTTAACGTAAACATTTTTAAAAATTTAGTTTAAAAAATTAAACGACGGAGTTGTCAAGCAAGTTTATGTGGGACGCTTATAACGCTGAGTGATAAAATGTTGACTTTGTCTTTATTACAACTATATATAAAAACTTTACAGTAGTAAAATTATTCAATTTTAATAACTAAAATACTAAAATATATTATCATAATATTATAAATTCTTTCTCTATATGTATACGTGTGCTTAAAATAATATAAAGACAAATAAATGTTAGTGTTAGATTTGGGAACGCTTTTAAGTAAATGATACCTACAGCAGGTTCCCCAGCTCATCTATAACACGATATTTCTTCTTCCACTTAAAGTAAATACAAAATTGGTAAATAATAAGAACTAGACTGTATTATATACATATTCTATGTATCTTACCAATATATAATGCATGCAAAGCTTCAAATATAACCAATATTTGAAGCTTTGCATGCATTACATGTTGTCTATTATTATAATTATTTAAAAAAGTATAAATTTATCAGTTTGTAAGTAACCGTAACCGTGTATGAAAATATTATTTTACTAATGGTAATCTATGTGCCGCATTATTACGTCTTCAAGTGAATCATCGTTGACTCGTGAATGCCACGTTCCTTCGAGTATCGCTCTATTTGTATATACTATTCATACATTATTCCTATAAAACTAATGATGTTTAATTACAAAAAGAAAAAAAAGAGTACTTAAGTTGAAAGACTTTTATTATGATTATAAAACCAGTTCAGCAGCTCAATACAAACTCTTTGACGTTACAAAACATTCTTTAATTTATCCGTCTTATAAGTAAATAGGGACGGTGATAAATACTTATATAAGAATTTACGGTACTGAGCCCATCTAGGAAGATAGCCAAGGCTGCAAAGCCTGCCGAGCCTTTTCATGGAGGCTTTATGTTGGCGAATCAAAGGATTACCTAACTTGAATTCAACTCCAAATGCTGATAAAGGTCCTGGGCTTGAGAAATGCCTGCTTAAGTACCACCTGCCCTGCGGTTCCACCCACCTTAATTCCGTTTAAGTTATATGGGTACTATGGATCCACTGCATTAAAGATCTTTTCTCACTTTTCATATAAAGTAACAAAATAATATTTTATACTACATGAGCCCCAAGGTAATCTGTTTATAACATGTGTTACGGTTGCAAACACAACTTATAACCATTTACTTTTCATAAATACACACGCACATATAATAAATAAATTAATAATAAACGATTCTTCTATTCTTCTTCTTCTGTACAATATATATAACGTATGTATATATATATATAACGTATGTATATATATATATATATATATACATAAGTTATACTTACACACATATGTGTATAGTGCGAACCACAGTCAACAAATGCTCGTCATACAAATTTTAACCGTAAAGATCGAGCCCTCTGTCGGCATGGTAATCATTCAGCTAACTGGCTTATTTTTATATACGTTATCGTGCAATCAATCCAAGCTGTGAAACGATATATGAACGATAGATAAGTATATAAAATAGGACTATCCCATATAGTACTATACTTTTCATTCAGTGTCACATTGATACTATTGCATACCAATATGACCTAATTTTTCTTATGCCAGTAGTCAAACCTTAAACCACCAAGTTAGGCTGAAAATTAATTTGATAAGAGGGATTGGAAAAAAATGTATCTGACATTTAAAAAAATCAAAACACGCATAATTTGATAATTATTAAAAGAAAATTGAGTTTTGACTGCATGTAGTTGTAACAGCTATTTATGTAATTTTATTCCTACATTTTTCATCTTTCTGAAATATAACTCTGTCTCAATTTATCAACGAACCCCTGTCTTACAAAATTTATTATGTTGTTATTGTACAGAAAAAGTCACTTAAACGGCATCCCAGATATATTTAATAACCATAACGAACTCTACCAACTCCGTCTGCAATAAATATCGCCCAAATCATAGTTCCTAACAGCCCGACGGGGAGTAATCTCGCAACGCTCACGAAATAAATACTTGTGTTCTCAAAATAACGCAAGAGCACTATGACATACATAGTAAAAGTCAGGCTCTATAAAAATAAGGGTTTGGCGAAACTTGGCGGCTACTACGCCGGCGCAAAGATTCTCCCAACAGCAGTTGATCAGACCCGTTGACGCCATCGGCAATGCCGGTACTGCGGCGCGTGTTAAGCATCTCTCTGATCACGTGCTCTACCCTCGCAAGGTAACGTGAGTGACGGAACTATACAAGCCTAAAACTATGCGTTTAAGAGCCTCCGAAACGCTCCTTCAAGTGCAAAAACATCTCATTTTCAACCCCGCGTAACTTTCAAGTGCGAAATGGCTCTTAAAGTGTACTTTATTGTTTTTATAGTGTGGATTGTGAACTGTAAGTGTGGCATGTGTAATGTGACTCTATGTGATTGTCAATTTAATATGACGGTTAAAGAAAGTGGTCATCTAATACGATGTTGTGAAATTCCCACGCTAGCAAATAAAACTTTTAGGGGTATTCAAGTAAAATTCAGTGATAAATGTGACTTAAGCAATATAAATTTTAATGTTCCAATCCTTGATACGATATCGATAATCATGACGAATAATACGATTGTAAAACTGAGAATTAACGTTAAACCCAATAATTTACGTGAAATGAATTTATCAGTAAACAGATTGCAATATATCAGCAAGGATTTGTTCGACAAATACACGAACCTACGTGTTTTGATTGTGAGTAGGAATCGTATAACGAAAATATCACCGGACAGTTTTGTTGCTTTAGCAAAGCTAGAGAAACTGGACCTATCTGAAAACAACCTCACTAAATTAGAGAACATATTTACGCCTCTAAAAAACCTCCAGCATCTTAATTTGAGCAGAAATAATATCGAGTTTATTCAAGAGAATTATTTCAACAATTGGTTGCTACAGCACTTAGATGTGTCCCACAATAATCTAAGGAAATTAGCACCTGGGGCGTTGCAGTTGCTTCCGAATTTAGCTCGATTACTACTGACAGATAACCCGCATTTGGGGATTACACAGTTGGATACACAATTGTTAGTTGGCACGGGCCGCAGACTACAGCAGATCGATGCATCGAGAACGGGATTATACCAAGTCCCTGAAGCGTTCACACATTCCGTTCGCTTCCTATCTCTAGTAGGGAACCACATCAGCTCAATACGCTGTGGAGATCTAGATAGCTACCCCCTCCTACAGTCTTTAGACTTTTCAAATAACAAAATCAAAACAATAGAAGAAGACTCATTGGGTAGGCTCGAAATGCTTCTATTTTTGAATTTGAACAAAAACTCTCTCGTCGTAGTCCCTAAATCCCTGCCCGACGAATTGAAATATCTTTCCATAAATGATAATATGATTAAAAACCTCACATCGGTAGACTTCAAGAGCTTGCCAAACCTTCGTATCCTTTTATTGAAAAGCAATGAAATACTTTACATTCAAGATCACGTATTCGACGATTTATTATCTCTGGAAATATTAGATTTGTCAAACAATCCACTGCAAATGCTGTCGCCGAGCACTTTTGATGGACCGTTATCTCTCCGTGATCTGAGATTATGTTACTTGAATATTTCCGTGCCTGCGAAAGATGGCTCATTTCCAATGTCGTCGCCGGAAAGTGTGCAAATGCTTCACTTACAATCTAGTCCTGGACTTGCTCGACAGTTGTTGGCTGACTCGGCCGCGCTCGCCGCATTCTCTCATTTGCAGTACTTGGATTTAAGGATGAACAATTTACATAGTATACGAAACGATCTACTCTTCTATCTTGTGCAACTCAAGACACTCAGGTTACACGGTAACAAGATTAACTGCAGCGCAGAATTGTGGCTATCCGATTGGATGAATTGGAATAAGAGTTTGCTAAACAATGAAACGTGTTACTATTCAACGTCCGAAGCCAAAGCAGAAATAAACAAGTACAACTGTACCTTCCCAGAAACTTTCACAATAAACGAAAGTTTGCCGCCCGTTAATTTATATAGTACTGAGATGATAAATAAACTGCTTAGATATTACGGTTATTTAAACAATAAAACAGATAGGTCGTCCTTAAAAAGTAATTATAATAATTTCGGCGAGAAACACAATAGAATTACGCTGAATGTAAACGACACTTTTGTCTCGCGGCTTGAAAAGAATTCTGGGAATAATATAATAACAAACAATGAGAAATTAGATAGCAAAAACATGAAATCATACGAGAAGTATTTTAATAGGACCGGGATCATTAGGAAATCGAAAATGGATGAAAATAGCCCATCCTTTGTACCAGACCATTTAATGGACGCAAGTGTGTCCGGGTATCCAACGTTGTTCGAAAATGGAACTTTATTCCGCAAAACGGGAAAGCGGTTGAATACACCTGTGGCTACCAAAGAGTCTCTTGCTGGCTTGATAGTGGAAAATCAATACGCACAGAATAGTAGCGCGAATAATACATACACGACTCCAAATAATATGGAATATTCTCATTACCAGCCGTCAGACAATTTCGCCCAATATTTTGGCATAGTTTCCGTTTCGTGTCTAATAGTGATGTCTTTGGTATTATGGCTAAGTATACGCTTAAGGTATAAAAGGAGGCATGCACCGAGCGTGGACGGAGGGGGGCAGGAACAAATAGAGGTGTCTAATATATCTGGGGGGGTGCTATGGTGACATTTACGAGCAGCCGATCCAATGCCATTTGAATACGACTCTCTTTTGACATAGCA
This sequence comes from Pontia daplidice, assembly GCA_963693355.1. Lineage (NCBI taxonomy): Eukaryota > Metazoa > Arthropoda > Insecta > Lepidoptera > Pieridae > Pontia > Pontia daplidice. The sequence continues at coordinate 8,738,959 of CAVNZL010000140.1, read as the reverse complement.
CTTAAGTGAGTATTGGAATTCTTTCTTTTATTACAATGTGGTGGATGACTTAATACTACAAAAATAAAATAGATTTTCGGTATATACCCAAAATTATATAGGTAATAAGAAATATGCGTAACAATAATGATTATATAATATATACACATTCCGGTATGTGGAACCTTCAAAAATATCGTATAATCTACTTCTCTGAAAGGCCGGGAACACAATTGCGAATCCTCTGGCAGTGTAACTACTTAAGGTGAGCCTCTTGTTTAATAAAAATACTGCCAGATCTTTATATAGACTTTTAAATTTTTCTAAAAAGCTATACATAAAATAGCGTACAGACGATAAGATACATATTGAAAACTCAATGTATGTATACAAAATGTAGTATACTATTTCAATAAACAGAAATTCATATTATAAAATATTCATCGACCATGTACGCGTAGCATTGACTTCATGCATCGTAGCGTGGCGTAACCAATGTAGCACGGAGCTACGACGTAGACAAAATTTTACGATATCCATTTTTTTCGTTGTCGGAAATTATAATCATTTAAAATATTATGATCAAGTATTATCTACGACTAATGAGTAATCTACAGCGAACTATATTTCCTAAAGAATATATAATAGGAAAGAATTCAATAAAACTTCTTACGGTTAACTCTTATAAGGCGCACACTTTATAATGTGTACTTTAAATATAACCATTGAAATAATAAAAAAAATGTGCTTTTTTCAGTAATACGAGGTCGGCTGCGAAGGGAACTCATGTGATAGGACTGGAAGTATTTTTCTATGAATAAGTACAAATAGATCCTTAATATAAGCCATGTAAATTGTACGGTATATAATTTGTAAATATTACATATTTATTTTTATGAACTGTATAAATTATGTACGTGTGTATTTAATGTAGCATCAAGCGTGATTATGGTATATCAAGCTTTATTTTTAAACGAAATAATTCCTTAACATATGATAGATCTTCAATTATCTTATTATGTTTCGTTATTGTGACGTATTTACGATAATTTGATGTACCTCTTGAATCATTTGTACATAAGTTTGATATACTATAAATACATTTGTATTGACATCAATTGTGTAAACAGATCAAGTCTTCCCTGGTAAATCACAAGATAATTTTACTTAATCGCAATTGATAATAAATCTTTAATCAATTTGAGACTTAACATAACTTTGGAACTACATAAATTTTTTATGTGCGTCAATATAAGTTTTAAGTGCCAAAGTCACCAAAATATGTATTACTGATTGAATTATAACCTTTTAAAGTTTATATCTGCTAAATATTAAAGAATACTGTAAACTAAATATAGAATAACCTTTCTTTAACCATCACAACTAATTTATTTTGTATTACAATGCACCAATAAGGTCTCTTGCATTCAGACAATAATATTTATCAAATATATCACTTTTTAGTTTTCGTTAACAATCACTTAATGTTTAAACATACATTTAATTACTAGATATACTATTATTATATACTATTATATATTTCACTTTCAACATGATTATGTAACTTATTAATTTAAAGGAAAATGAGCATCAATAAAACAGGAGTTGTAGCTATATATAGGGCCAAAGTATTATCCTTATATTAAATTATCGATTACATACAGTTTCCATATTAAATGTACCATTACTAATTCTTAAAATATTTGACTGATATTTTTCCTTTAATCAAGAATATACTTGTTAATGATAAACAAAAATTTTGATCTTCATCCGTTATTCTTAATGTCTTCATTATGGCTTTCTCATTCCTCTAGAAGTGTATCACTCCTATTTTATTTATTCTAATTAGATCAAATTCATTATGACATATTACTATATATTATTGTAATTGTTTTAATTTCCCATTAAATTAAAAGTTCCCATGTTATTATTTATATTTTTCTAACACTGTATATCTCTGAAACTATGGTTGTAAATTGATACATAATAATCTGAAAGCGACTTAGTTATAACATGTTTCTAAGTAGTATTATGATGTACAAATAGAACTATTAAATCTATAGAAATAAAAAGATTTTTATTTCCGAGTCTGCTCGGTAAGTTTATAAGCTAGTACGTGAAATCGTTTTTTTACTATTGCTTGAAAATTATCATTCTGAAATTCTAAATATATTTAATTTCTAATTATTAAAAGGTCATATAATTTGAATGAGATTTATAAACATTTTTATCGTGTACTCACCAAATTGCCTTTCTATTAACTATTAAAGTCTGACGTCATCCTTTATGTTAACTGAAAATGAAATTTCTCGATTGTTCGTTTCTTTTTAATTCTTGCTACCGTTTAGAAATAATTTATTATAAATCTCTGAGGGTGTTTTGTAAATCTACTGTAACACATATACAAATCAATATAATTTTACATAAATAAAATAGATGTGGAATTAATGTCAAATTGTAGCACCGACGGCTTCAATGGAAAATGTATGAATTGATAGCCTTTTTCGGTAAAACAGGTAGGCTTTTAATTGCCTGCCAATATTTGTTTTTATAAAACATATAATAAATAATAATAATATCGAGACACATTTTGATTATGTATATGTATTATAGGTAATAACACAACTAATAAATTTATCGATATTATTATCATCATATAACACTCAGACTACATTTAACATTTATGGTCAATACACAAATGTTGACCGTACCGGGGATTGAACCCGGGACTTACTATGTTCTAGCTACACAATTTATTGTTTATCGAAAGACGATTTAAGTGCAAATTTATGTTAACTATGCATTGCATAGATCAACGTAGTTTCCGTCTGAGGCTTTAGAACAAACATATGATATTTAAATCAAGTAGTCAGACAGAAATCATTGATTTTTCATATATTCTTCCATTCCTTCCATGAAAAGGTATATAATTTATAATAATATCGAAACGCTTTTCATCATTACGTATATAATGTAATAATGATACGATATTCACCAATAATTGCACTAGAAAACTGCCAAAATTAAATTACACAACAAAATATAATTCACTCAATTCAACCGCTCGCAGTATTGGAAATAATTTCTGATGCTCGTGATTCATGAACAAATGTATTTTGTATATTGAATTCATTTCCCTCTTCAATTTTAAATTGAGGCTTTTTGAAACGTATTTCAAATTGAACTTATTTTTTACCTTGCTCTATTTTTATGCTGTTAAATGTATTTTTATCTTATTTTTAACTTTTAAAGAAAATACTACGAATAAAAACGTTAAGAGATCTTTGATACAAGAAATTTTATAAAGTGAGTTTTGGGCTTAACTCTTGACTGTCTGTATAAACATTATATATGTGTACATAAGAACAAGGATCTCCGAACAATAAGACCAATTCTTACAGGCTTTATTACAATAAATCTGTATATAAAATGAATGAAAGATAATTGACGAAATAATGCTTTAATAATAAATGCTATAATAATAATAGATAAAAAATGCTATAATAATAATAGCAACAACGCGTGTGGGCTAGTCCAACGAACCTGGCTTCAAACACACGAATGTGCTTTAGACAAAAATCATAGCGTTGTAAGATTTGAAGTTAAATCAGAATGTGAAAATTTTATCCATATCCGTGAATCACAAAGTCAAATTAAATATAGAGACACACATTCAAGATTGATCTTTTACGTCCTGAGCTTTGTACGAGTTTTATCGAGCCCTTGAGATATTGTGGACTTACGGCAGATCCTAAATTATTGAACAGAGCTAACCAAGTGTTGTAATTCAAACAGGCTTTACATTTTATATTCAAGGTATAAAGTTGAAATTCGTTTGAGGCTACCTTGATTCAACTGCAAACAGCCCCTCGGTCACAAGACCAACGTAGACTGGTTATGTTGACAGTTGGGTATTTCTTTCCCTGAATAATTTATTATTTAATTAGCTGAATTTTAAAATTTACGATTTAAGCATCTTAATAAATAAATATTTAATTTTAGTACCACGGGGTATTGAACAAACTAAATTGGAATTTCAATCCTCACTCCTGAACTTGTGCGAACTGTTTTGCGGCACCACCGATTTTAGTTTTAAAAAAAAAACTACAAAGTTCACTTCACTAATTTATTTTAGGAAAATTACATGAACTTAATTAACCACACACACGTTACACGGAGTGCTGGAAAAGAGCACCGTTCGCGACGGATTCCAGAATCTAACTCAATGAATTAATATGTTAAATTAAAAATGAAAACTAAAACTGCAATGTAAACGGAAAAATAATACGAAACAAAGGAAATGCTTAGTTGGCTCTATGACCATACTAGCTAGGGTTGTAACAGAACCAAAGTGGACCTTTGTCTAAGAACGACAGCTACCATTGGGGAGTCAAGGTAGAGGAGGTCGTACTGCCACCGAAGCCACACAATGTGGATTTACATCATCCACTAATTTGTAGTCTTATTATTATATGTAGTTATAATTAATTTGCGTTTTAATTGAAACACGCATTATAAAAGTAAAATCTTTTAAAACCACTAAAAACAAACACTTAAATAAATCCTTTTACATCTCTTGTGAGTGAAAACCATTTCTAAAACCCAGATTTCAGCGGATCTTGAGAGCTCACGTAAAAAACTTGGAAAATAAATAAAAGCTCTGTTTAAAGAGGTTAGGAGGAGCTTTGAAATTCTAGTTTTTGTCTAGACGTGTGAATAAGTTTAACTTGTATGGACTAAAAATGTACGTGATGTGAAAGTAATGTTAACTAAAAACTTTTTGAATAATTTATAAATGATATTAACATACGAACGATATCGAAGAACGATAATCCATTAAATTATATCGAGCTGGATGATTCATTTGTTTGATAAGTTTTTTATGGACAAGTAAATGATAAGCCATCTTAATTGTTGTCTAAGCCTTAGCCGTTTCCAGGTGATATTTGCATTTCACGTTAATCCAGACATGTACAGCCGCGATACGATCCAATAGTCCAATCAAAATAGTCTTTCATAGTCGCATGTGATTGGAATAGACTATTTCGCAAGAAGGCGCAAGAAGTTACATGACTTAATTAATTATTCTAAAAACCCTTTTATAAGTAATTGTTTCATTGTTTTGTTATTAATAATAATTATTTAATCATTTGATTATTTAGTTCTGTAAAAATAATCAACAAAAACATTGTAATTGAAATGATTCATCGTTATTTGCAAGCGATGCACCCTATAAATACGGTCGCATTAGTTGTGCGGGCGCATTCGCTCTTGAGCTCTCGGACAGTACGGATCTCTGTAAATATCAGTATAAATAAATGAAGTGATTGAAGACAGTAGTAAAGTTTCCTTTCATCATGTGTGATCATAATAATAAAAATAGTGACGTCAGCCATGCTGACGTCGAACTTTTAAAAAACGGATTTGGGGATATTTCTCCGTCATATATAATATGATTACAGAGAGCTTAATCTAATATATAAAATTCTTATATATAAATGTTCGAACTTGAACTCCTCCAAACGGCTTGACCGATTCTCATGAAACTTTGTGAGCGTATTGAGTAAGTTTGAGAATCGGCCAACTTGTATTTTTCATCCCCCTAAATGTTAAGGGTAGTTCACAAAATTTTCTGTTTCTACTTTTTTTATGATACAAAAATACATACAATCCTAAATTTTCACCCTTCTACACTCAACCCTTATTTTAAATTTATTAATTGAAAATTTAAATCACATGTATGACAAAACAACGTTTGCTGGATCAGCTAGTGAAAATATAAAATCTACATAGTACATTTATTCCATATTTTGTTATAAATATTATTTCTACATGAATGGATGATTAGTCCTGAAAACGACTTTTACTTGAAGTCTTGTAATTAAGCAAATAATGACGTTGTGTATGAGACTAGATAAATTCCACATCATCTTTGTTTTTTTATTTTTATAAAGATTACTTAATTATTACGCTCTTTTCTCGAAGTTCCCTAATTTAAAAACATACCCTATATTCACTCTGACATTGTGTTTTTAATAGAGTCTTTAAGCCTGTTAATACTTTCAGTATAGTACATTTCTTCAGGATATTGTCAAATTTAATGTAATTATTGTACACTAGCGACCCGCCCCGGCTTCGCACGGGTACAATGCTGATACTAAATACATTACAGAAAAACCGCACCGGGTGGCCGGCTGGTATCATCCGCGCCGCAAACGCTACGTCCCGCAATTTTTAAATCTGTAATATCTTCGGAAATATTCACTTAAATCATACGGTGTAATAGATCTATATTAAATAAACAATGTATTCAAGGTATTTAATTGGTTAAGGATTAATGCTGTATTGGTTAAAATCACTTCGAAAGTTAGCCATTTTATCCATAAGAGATAGACATATACAATCACGGACTTTTCTGTAGACCTTTTCTATGTGTACAATACTTAGTTCATTATTGTGATAAAACTCGTAAGGTTCAGCCTGCGTTTGCAATGTAAGCGGAAAAAATTTAATTAATTACGACATCAGATTAGAATCCTCAAAAATGAAAGTACTTCTCCACCATGTTATTATAAATATAAACCTTCCTCTTGAATCACTTTATCTGTTAAAAAAAAACCGCATCAAAATCCGTTACGTAGTTTCAAAGATTTAAGCATACAAAGGGACAGAGAAAGCGACTTTGTTTTATACTATGTAGTGAAGATTACAAGGATTTTAAATATTGGCTGTTTATTGGAAAAAATATAAATCCAGAAACAGTATTGACAGTTATGAAATTCATCATACAAAATAAATATTTTATCTTTGCCTATAAAGAAAAAATTATAAACGATATAGAAATCGCAAATTTACACTGCGAAGTTGCATTATAAATATGACCTTATGTTAAAACTTCCTTTCCAAATTAGTTAATAATTAGTATGTTTAATTATTCCTCCTCGAATTCTCATCGCGATATAATACAAATTTAATAACGGTCGGAGATTCAAAGGGGCATTATTCATTGAGTTAAATAACTTTAATAACACTTAATAAATCATAACTTAGTGGAGGTCGTTAATCTTTGTTCTTCATTACCTGCAATTTAATACAGATTTAATTAAAACGCTGGATGACATGGCTAGTTCTTATAATTAAAATGTTCCGTTAATTTGCATTCAGCCTGTCTTATCCCGGCTTTGTGCTTGTCTTAAACGAAGATCAAACACACCCGCTGCCGTCAGACGTATTTCCAAGCCTATACGAATTGGTTGTCTTCAAAAGAAGAGCGTTGCGCTTAAAAGCCGGCAACACACCTGTAAACCTCCTCCATTAAGATATTGCAGGTGTCCAAGAGCGGTGGTTTGCACTTCTCTAAGTGGACCGCCTGCTCGTTTGCTTACTGTCTTGTAACAAAAGCACATACACAAATAAAATATTATCTCTATATTTATCTTAAATAATATGAAATTGTTATATTTTTCTCATGAACTTAATTTGTTATTTGGTAATTGTAGATAATCTTTAAAGCTATAAAGCTGACGTTTATGTTCATATGAAACATGTTTTAATTTTTATTTTTATAACGGAGCGGCAGAAGGCTCATCTAACCTTGAGTCATACTGCTCATGGACCCTCACAAAGCCGGAGAGTTAGTGAGTTGAACGTCATATTGTTTCGGAAATACCTATATGGGATGGTTCCAAATTGCCTTCTGAAGCGCTCAGTTGTGGAACTGCGGTCCTGATACGGGTGGAATAATGTATTTTCCCGAGATGTACGATGATGGAATGCAGGTTTATGATGAATGCGATAGAAGATCCAAAGAGACCCTACATCTCTACGCAGCTAATGAGAAGCCGCTCGAAAAAGTAAAAGAAAGCGAAAAAAAATGTGATTTTCAATAAATGTGATTAATAAGTTCACGTATCGGTTTATTAATAATAATGTTACTAACCAACAACCTTGCCTATATATCCGCTTCCATCTGTCATTTGCCTTCAATGGGGCAAATGAGATGGGAAAAATTCAAAGCACGGCTGAGATTTGACAGACTGTCTCTTGGGCGATAGCCGCAATAAGCCCATGTTATGTACCATGCCCTTAATGTGTACAGTTCACGTACGTACGCTGTTTGGTAAATATCGTACTAATACTATTACCACAAAAGTTAGTATAGGTGGATGAATGTTTGATACAATAACAATTACATAACAATTAATACAATACAACTTTACAATAATATAGCTTATACACAAGAATAACACATAGGCTCCAATTAACATTATATTGTGTCATTACAAAATAATGTCATATCATGTAAGTAGAAAATAATCTCTATCTACGAGCTTTTCTTAGGTCCGCTGCCAAAACCGCTCATATCTAATTATACTAATGTTTATTTAGTCCTACAAAAAAACCCCCCACAGTTTATATCTTATTACCTAAGCCGTTTTAGCCAAAATAATGAACCATCAATAAAAAATGATAATGTATTTCAATGCATACTTGCTACACTTTTGTCAAATTTGTAGAAGATATATTACATAATAAAATTAATATTTTTAATTATATGTAATGGCGTTATGAACGCGAGTGAAGCCGCAGCAAAAGAAACAAAATAAAAATATAACTGTTCACATATATGATTAAATATTATCCAAGACAGTATTGCATTGTTCAAGTACAATAGGAACTAAAAACTTTAACATTTAGCGTTCCTCTAATATCTAACAAAGGCAAGAAATTCTTTAATTATTTAAGAAACTCGTCGGAGAATTTCTAATTAATTATAAATTCCTTAGAGATATTTAACATCGCTTCGGCGGTGAATGAATATTGGGTTTGTGAATAATTATGATATACTTTTGTAACGTTATTTGGTGCTAAATTGCGCTGATGCAAAATGCATTGCATTTAGGCGCTTGGAGTTCATTGGACCTGTTGGGATATCGGAGAGTAAGGAACTCTAAAAATATATTATACTATCTGATCCTGCAAACGTTGTTTTGCCATAAATGTATAATTTCTAGCAATTATTTTTTTAGTTGAATAAAAAAATTATTATTAAAATAAATTTTTTTTTCAGCTTTAAGTGTGTGGGGATATGTTTATAATCGAAATCGTTTTAAACAATAAAAGTATGATTTATTTAGATTTATAAATTAATCTTTATATGACATGTTTTTCGGTTTACCATAGCAGTGCCATCTATTGATTACTTACTCAATTCAGGTGAAAAGTATTGACATTTTTTGAATCTTTTGGAGTTACCAGGTAATTGAGACTGTCAAATAATTATAGACAAATAGTTTGCAATAAAATAAAATTATACGACTATAACTAAAGATCTAAGCTATCCTATCTCTTAAGTTGGACCAGACTGCTCACGGTGTGTTTTAATTTAATTTAAAATCGGTTAAGTAGTTTAGGAGTCACAGACAAACATCGTGACAGGAGATGTATATAGATTAAGATATACACACAGATTATAAATCATTCTGGTATATTAATTTAATTAATTAGAGTCATAGAGTTTTTCTCTATCCACAAGGGTTCACTATTTTTAAACTTTCACATAATAATGTAATGTAATAGCACAGTTTAATTTTTTTTTAATTAACTCGAAATATCTTAACCGTCATGACAATTTATGATCTTTTTAAAGTTGACATTTTAATTTTTTACGGCTTATAATATCAGATAGAAAGGGAATAATTACAATTTTAGTATCCATAAATAACAACTTTAATTACTATTAACCGTTGCGTAGTTAAGTATTGTTTTATAAACTATTAAAAGTGCGGTCTCAAGTATCAGCTCGCGAAAGCGGGTAAGCGGCGGATAAGGTTTGATTGCGGCATCTTTTATGGGTCAAAATCTTTTCTCCAATAATTTGCAACTATCCAATTAAAGTTGGCTTGAAATCAAATTGTTTTCTTTTATACTAATACATTTTTTTATTTCTTAACACGCTACACGCGATTAGAATAAATAACTAACAGGGCAAAGGGCGGCAATGTCAAATATCTCTATCTATCGCGTGATCTCATCTAGGCAACCTTCAAAATTGCTAATATGTATTCAAACGAGCGAACACTAGCGAGATGCTAATATCGACTCGTTAGCAACGATATTAACAATACACATACCTAAGATTGCAGTGGATTTACAGGTGTGTGAGCTAGCAATCAACAAAATTAATTTAAAAGTCAGAAAGTGCCCTCTAGGTACCCCAAGAGCTTGCCATTAATAATAGCCAGCAGAAACTTATATTGTAAATAAAGTAAATGACTAAATATTTTCCAAGCAATAATTTTGTTAGTAAGATACATGTCAAAGAACGCAATTTTATCGTTACACATAATTTTGGGGCTCCTTGTTAGGATGGCCTATATTTTGTACCATCAAAGCCTCATGACATATAATTTTATTGAGTATTGTTCCCCTTATTTATGGCACAACCAATTGCGCTCAAATCAGACAAAAGGTTCTGTTTGTATTGTGCTAATAATTGGATTCTTTCAACCTTAATTTATCGAACTTGATAAATATTATCTTCTCTTCGGTACACGTGACTAAACATTAAAAACCTCTCTGTGAGAACGTTTAAATATTGTTTCATATTATACATAACATTCCTTACAATACAGAGAAATACTGACAGTCAGAAAATATAAATAATCAAGAATAGATTCTTTTAACTAACATTCGTTTTATTTTTCTGATATATATGTTTAAGGGATCCAGATGTACCGGATCCTTTAAACAGTACATAGTAATTTCAAATTAAATTAATTAAATTAAACATCAGATGTCTTTTCTTTTTTAATTTTTCCTCTGAATTTTTTTATATACAACATAAACATAATATAAAAGAATTTGTTACATCTATTCATGCGTGATGGATGACATCAGTTCTGAACCAATATGACTTAGGACTCATTAAGAGCGTAGCATCTGAAAAACTGGGAACGCGCTTGCGATTTCAGACGCTACAAACGCTACTTTCTAGAATTGTGAATATCCTTGGGTGGTTGTATCATTTATTTATTTTATTATCCTTTGGTGGTAGATCGGATGAGCCTCCTACTCGTTTGCTCACTGTTTAAAAAAAAGTGTTGACCGAAATAGACCGAATAAGAATACTGTCCTAAATGCAGGTCAGGTGAGGGCAGGTCGAAACGCTGACAGGCCCGAAGAAAATCAAATCGGAAGGCTCATCTAAACCGATTCCACTGATCATGGACAATCACAATGCCAGAGGCCATACAAGTGCGATGCCGGTCTTTAAGACGCTCCTTCCTTGAAGGACCGTACGTCGTATTGGTTCGGAAATACCTCTAATGGCAGCTGGTTATATATATTCCTGCATATTACAGTTTGGCCAATATTCGTGTTTCTAAATTGATTCAAGTAGTGATATGTATGTCAGTAACTAATCCATTAAAATCACCGTAACGATTTAGGTTCTTTACGTATTTAATCTGAAACGACGATGTGGTTCACCAGCCACAGGTAGAGAGACCCGCATTTTAATATCGCTAAATACAAACGCACTCAAGGATTCTGGATAGGTTTATAAAACAGCAAATTTTTTTGTAGTTGCGCTTCTTGCTTTACACTGATCTTGTATCTTTGTATTTATTTTAAGGATTTCATCATAGCGGTAATGCAATTTTTTTATTTAAGCTTTTGTTTTATAAAAACTGTATAGTCGCAACGGAGCATAAATATATAAATAAATAAAGCTCAGAGGTCTCGTAAATATTCTCACTAAAAGGGAAAACTACTTATCCTAAGCTGCAGGCTTGACCCTTTATTAGCAAGTTCCGAACCCAAACAATTGTATGTTGGAATCGTCTTTTATATACCACAGAATTCACATGGTAGAATATCAAAGTAAAATGTATTGTTGCTATACTTAGCGTACGACTCGATCTATACCAATAATATACATTCCAATTAATGAAACTCGAAGAGAAGGTTAAGACGCTCCTTTATTGTGTAAAGTTAGTTACATCGAAGCTAGCTAGCAACTAACGTCCGTTCGGAACGGCTGCGCAAATCTCTCTATATTAATTTTCATATACTATGTTGCAGTGGCTTACTTCAAGAAAGCTTCGATTATATGCTCATGACAATACTGCCGGATAAGGAAGAAGGTAGAAGTTCGCTCTCGAATTAGCGTTCGTCACCAATGCCCAGTTCCACGTATGATCAGACAATTCAATCATTTCCTTAACTCTGTGCCAGAATGAATGAGTCACGTTTATGTCAAGTTTAGGTATGGTAGTATGTGCTTATTGTTAAATAATGATAATCTGTATATAGTTAAGTATATTATATAATAAATAAATTATATACCTATTTGGAAATATGAAATTCCCAGCCAGCTGCAGTAGCATTTCTGCAATCTTAATGATTTTTATTCATTTAAGCATAAGAAAATATTTGTAAGTAATAATCGATATAAGCGGATCATCCGGAGATATATTATTTATAAAAATTCAGATGATTTTTATATGATCAAAGTGAATGTAGTAAATCTCACTTCATCCATGGATCCCGAACACGTGTCTGCAAATCTTATTACTTCGCAAAAATGGGAAATTCAATAGATTTATCGTTCCCTTTCTGTCCTTTATAATTTTTTATTAGAGTCCTTTCGTTATAGAAAATTTTTGGCTAAAGAAATTTATTCTCTCTGCAATTATTGAATGGCATTTAAGATTTTAATATACTTAGTGTATGTGTTACAGGTGACTATTGTCAGGCTTAATTTTTTGGCATGCACGCCTTGCTCTCGACGTCCGGCACCAGTGCAAAAATCTGACGATATGGATCGCAGCGGGCGCGCAATTTTCTGACGTCTATTTGAATTACTGCAATTATCATAATCGTAATGTTGAAATCACCGAGTGTACGAAGGAACAGACGATGATCCAAGGTTAGGTTAGGTTTGTTATTTTGTCATTTCTTTTACGTATGCTGTCAGCGAAGCAAATAATCGTACACATTATTATCACGGGTATCAATTTCTATATATTACATTATTTTTAAATTTTTCCGACGTTTTCCGAAAAACCGAATTTTTTAATATACTTAAATATTCTTAAATTTTGTAACATACATAACTAGGTAAATCCGTTAACAAAGTGTTTTTCTTTAAAGGATTTTATATATTTTAAAGAGTTATTATTATTATACACACACATAAATAACTTTACTTGGGGATAACCGCAAATTTACCGATATTTTATGTAGTGTTACGAGTATATATCGTGATTTTTATATTTTTTGTAATATAATTACAATATCATCCGTGAATCTCATGCTCATAAATTTCAATGTATAGAAAGGGTGTTATTTTAAATAACGAATTCCACGCTTCCCAGTGACCATAAACCTCCCATTGTTACTATTAAAAAATACTTCTCATTAAGTGACAGGCGAGCGTCAATTAAACAAGAAATATAGTCCTCGGAGATTTTCCAACAATTTCCTCCCAAGACCTCTCCCTGTGGGTGGGAAAACCCCATCTCATTAGTGCAGTCCTGACTGTACAATTTCCGAAACAGACACCGATTGCCTAAATAAAAATGGCCAAACTATAATGAGGTGTTCATTACGGTTATTAATTTGCTTAGTTATTCGGAATTTATTTTTATAATTCCTTTAATATACTTATAGTATTCTATGTCGATAATCTTTTTTGACATAGATAAATTTCTTATCTACGTTTGATATTTTGTTGGTCTCTACGACTACGGTCACTACGATGTCGGTGCTGGCTTTCCGTGTGAAGTTTGTGCTATTTGCTAGAACTATAATTAACGCTAATTATTATTACTCGTGTTGATAGCTTTTTGTGATTTAATAACGAACATTATAAAACTGAAGTTTTTGTTTAATTGATGCGAATTGAAAAAAATGTTTCTGCTCGATAGTTCATTTATCGAGTTAGGTAAAATAGCATGTTGCTATTACAGAAATTGTGTAGCATGCTGTAACAATTATTTTGACAATTAACACCTTTTATCTTCAGTCTACCGTAACCACGCACGCTATAAAGCGCGCGAAACGTCGGAAAAATTTAAAATAATGTAATTATATTTAAATTTTTACAAAAATACATATCTTAAATCCGTTAAAAAAGTGTTTTTCTTTAAATGAGTAACAGTTGTGTTAATAAAAGACAATATTTTGTGTGGCATTAATAAAAATGTAAAAAAATGTAAAAATATAATGTGCATCAGCGTATTAATAAATAAGTCTAAAACCACAGGAAACCGCTACCAATATAATTAATTCCTATTACAATATGTGTACAATTGTGATAAAAATAGAAATCCTTATTAACAGGTACTTATGACAACTTATGTAAAAAATTTCTTTTTCTTTTCCGCGGCTGTTCGTAACTTTATCAAGTATCACTCTAGGGTAAGTACCGTTTTCAATTAAAACGTCTCCTCTGGAATTATGTTACACGCTTCGTTATCTTTGTTTTATTTTAATATTAACATAAGTATTCGGTTTAAAGCTGTCCGCATTGGTTGTTTTTGAATTTTTCGTTAAACGTTTAAAAGATAAGTCTTATAGACTCAAATAGAACTAGGCAAAATTAAACAAATTAACAACTAAGTATTATTAATAGGATTTATAGCTATCTATCTATTACTATATATTAATATCTCTGCTTCGTGCAGATATTTTTTACACTCTACAATCGTTGAAAAGACCAGAAATGTTTTTCAATCGCCAAGTATTTGTTTCGCAAAATATCCATGCATTTTAATAAGTTCCGAGTGGTACCGAGTATTTATAGGTGCTAGTAAAATGTCGGCAGTTGCATATTGAAACATAATATTTTTTCTAAAGCTTATGAAATGAATGCTCCAAAAGTGATTATCCGTTATATGGCCGGGTTCCACATTAGAACCGCTATAAAATTAAGCCTAACGTCTGAACATTGCTTAGATGGCAAGGTTAATGTTAGTCTTCGTCTTCACTCACCGGATTCAAAATATCAGAAACATTTATCTTGCGTGATTTCTAAAGTTTTTTGATTATAACAAAACTACTTTAATATATAACACGACAGACACAGATTTGTGTTTTTAAAGCATATGTATAATATCTCAGCTCGCAATACTAAACGTAAATTGATATGACTTTTTCCGGACTAAATGAAATGAAAAACAATTGATATTATAAGACAGCAACATCTAAAACATATATATCTTATATATTCAGTTGCGAACCCTACCCGCTAAAAACACTTCAGTCACCAGTTTTATACTGAAATTAAATTCAAAACAAATGAAATGAAACCTTACGAAGCATACTAAAATAGTAAACAGGTTTCTTTTTGTTGAAGTTAGCAATAAGCAGAAATAAATCCTGTTTCAAATTGGAATGGACACAGACCACTTGATACATTTTGTACGAGTATATGTCTCTCTTTTCGTCTCTCTACATGATATGAAAAAGTATAATGGGGAAGAGATACTTAAAATATTAGAGTGGCATTGTAAGCTTCTAAGGGTATTTAATACCCTTTTCTCTCAACCAGTGTAGTCGTAGCATTGTTACAAGTATTTGGTGCCAACGTAATTATTGTATCGTATTTGGAAGGAAAACATCTTGTGTCTCATTAAGCAATGATTAAATTTCCAATGTTTTCGTAACAAAACAAATAAACGGTATATTTTGCCTACTATTCTTAGAAAATTTTACATATAGGCTAAGAATAATAGATTCTCCTGGGTTCAATCGCGTAAAACTCAAAACTGTTCACATTACATTCATTAAGGTTGATAAAATAAAGTTTATTTTCTAATTATCTTTTCAATTAGTCGCTAGACTATTAGCAGATGTATTAATTGGGCGAGGTGCAATGGCAGGTGGAGGTTATTCCACACTCGGAACTACTATTTAGGTACTGGGGATCTTGAGTCAATCTCCTAGTTCTAGTTTGTGACGCCTCTTCAGTCCCCTCAGTGCAGAGGCAGTGTTTTTTGTGTAATGATTAAATTATGTTGCAATAATTTTCTATAAAAAAAAAAAACAATTGATTGTTGTGTTTAAGTCTAGACATATGCCACAATAATAGGCCTCAAAGCGCAATCCTATAAATCACTAAAGAATACTACAGTATATGGAAAGTCTGACAAAATTCGAAGATGTAGTCACCGACAAGATCAGAGTGCCGTAAAATATCGACGAAAAAGAAGCCATGAGTTTTTATAGTACCTTAATAGTACAGGGCAGCTTGCAGTCTCATCTTTATACAGTTTTTGCTACGTTTTTATTGTTAGGTTAGTAAAAAAGGAACATGACGCGATGTATAAATAGGTTGTCGGTGGCGGAAACTTGTAGACTAATAATGGTTGTTTTTCTATTTTTTTTCTAGTACCTATGTTGCCGAAGTATTAGACTTGAAAAAGCTGAGCAAAGCTTTTTCATTTGAGTCCTTGATATTTTTTAAAATAAGAATGTCAAATATATTATTTTGTCTAAAGAGAACAGAATGTTTGACTCGAAATTATAATGTATTTGTAAACAACAAAAGAAATTAAGAACAATAATTTTCGTTTATAAGAATAATTAATTGTTTAAGTACAATTACGATACATAAAAAATAAATCTGAATTTCAAATAGAATAATTTTTCACTAGTCAGGTTTTGGTGAATTGGTACAATTTCTTTCGTAACATTTGCTTTCACTTTGCGAAGAAAGCGCCTAAACAGCGCATAGGCGCAAAAATATTTAGCTATACCTCACTTAGCGTTATAAAAGTGTATAAATTTCAAATAAAGTAGAAAAAAGGTTATATTAAACACAATCTAGCATACAGATTCACATATTGAGCAATAAGTTCTGTCAATACAACGATAGAATACAAAACATGGGCCACTGTGAGTCATATTTCAATCTGCTTCTTTCTCCCGTATGGATTTAGGTCAATAAGGCCCCAGTTTTATGTACCAACTCATACAGATGATCTGATACAAAAATAGTCCCTATGAGAGCTTGTGTTACTAGAGATAATAGATGCCATATTATATGAATGGCCAGAGAAGTATAGAAACGAATATATTGAATATTGCAACTGCACTTTGTGATATAAAAGTATTAGCATCACATCACACAACAAAAATAAACGAAATAATTCAATATACAAATGCAACACGAAAAGGTGGTCTTGTGTTAAGCAGTCATCTGTAAGGCCACATTAATACAAGACTTATCTATTGCCTGTTTAGACTCTTGGGGCCTCGAAGGTGATAATTGCATCCCTGTCTGTCGGCGTGTTCGTGAATTTTCAGCAGTTCGTGATTGATTAAGTGTTGGCGACTCGGCCTTTATGAATTCTGTTTGCGACCGCATGCCTTAATGCATGACCCATTGATGTAGCAAGTTAAATATATCGATTTTGCTTTGACCCAATTTGAGCTATGAATATTGAATTGGTGTTTTAAAGTTAAATCGAGTTGGCTATTTTGGCTTGAATAATCATTGAACAATAACGGCTCAATAAAGTGTACACTTTGAACTGAATCATTATTTATGCCAATCTAAGAGAATGCTAATAACTATTATTAAACTTTGGGGTGGAAAATATATAGAGGTTTATTGTATATATATGATATATCTAAACACAGAATATAATATTTTACACAAACCAGTTCTTTATACACGTTTTTGTCTAATCTGCAAAAAAATCAGAATATGTAAACTGTGCAAAGAGTGTAGATTATTGATGTTCAATATATTAATAGTTAATTTAAATATTCTTAAGTTATTGTATGAATAATATACATACATTTTTTTTGCATCGCATACACACAAAGCCCATCCCATTATCGTAAAGGTTCCGTCACATTACCCCATTGCCCCAAAACCATTACGTGTGAGCGAGATAAAAAGCGTTATCATTGTAGAGTAGTGGTTAATGAGAATGACCGTCATTTATAGTAATAGGTATCTGTGGTAAGGGAGAGCGCATACAATCTGCGACCATTAAAGAACGTGGAGACACAGAACACACACAGTTTCATTTCATCCATTGGTCATTTCAGAGAACGGACACATTATGAAAATGGTTCCTACCGTCGGTATTGCAGTGTCGAGCTCTGAAGTATATCGCTTAACATCAAGCGACAACCTACTTTATATAACCTACAATAGATAAAAAATAGAACATAAGGTGCTGAAGTATAATTGGTGGAATATTGAGATATTTTCATACATTAAATATGTTTATATAACATGTGATATCTATTCAAACCTTTATATACCTGCGCAGTAGACAAAACGATTAACATAACTGATTTTGGTAGTTAACCATTGTCTGCGACATTACTGGGCTTTGGGTCGAATTGTAGTTAATTTTGGTGAAGTAACCCTGTAATAGACTACGTATATGATGAAAATCAAGTTGAACTATAACTTTCACAATTTGTAACAAAAATATTTATTAAAAAAACGCACAGGAGATTTACAAATTTAGTGCTACGGCAAATTAACATTAATTACCAATTTTTTTTAGTTACGAACCCCGATGCAAAATAGTACGTCTAGTGAGAAATTTTCTCTGTGAGATTTTTCCTAACTTGATGATTATTGTATATCTATATAAAATATAAAGCTGTTCTACTATAATTACACTATCGAACGTTCTACAAGAAACGCGTTGAGTTCTAAAACATTATGTTAGTTACTTTTAGGAACCAAAACTGATAAACATAAATAAATAAAACACTTTTCTCAAAATCACTCTTAATATACTCGAAATAATACAAAACGAACTCTGAGCGTGCAACTTCGTAAACTTTTTCTATAGACGTCCGCATAGCGTATCAGCTCGAGAGGCTTTCTTTTATAGAAGGTTGGTGAGCTTCGAAACTACCCACTACGATTTTAACGTATAATACTAATAGCATTAAATGTATTTTATAATGTAATTAATTAACTTTAACCTAATAATATCAAATTAATTTTAACCTTGGTATCGGCCATTATGCGCTACATCATAGATAATACATTTTTTCGCATTATCAATGATGTATGGCTTTTTCGTTGTTTCATGAGAGTTATCTGCCATTGGTTACAGTGAAGAATGTTTAAAAATAAGATAGTTGTATATTCCCTGATAAAAAATATGGTTTAGAAATAAAATAATGAAGTTTGACAAAACAATGTTAAATATAAGCTCCTAGTCGCCGGGCCGCCAGGACAAATCTCTAATTATAGCATACATTGCGAAAAAGCTAAAAGTTAAAGCTTTCAAACAATCAAAATCAGATCCACATAACAAGCTCATTAAACATTTATATAGGTCATTATTAAAGGGTTAAAGTAAATTCGTTGGAAGTAAAATTGTGCCTTGAAATCGCCATCATTAGGGTAACGAGCGGCGGTGCTGACGCCGCTCTGAGGGTGTCCAGTTCTCTAAGGCTTAGGACACATTGTAACAAAAGATTTCATGTACGGTAAATGTTGTGACTTAAGATAGGCTCTTAAGCGTATGCTGAATATTTTGTACGAGTTGAAGAAGATTTTTTTCCGGGAATCTTCTACAAATGAAAGGCGAATTCATTCAAAACTATTGTATCAGTTGGTTGTGTGAAAAAGTGTTGCCGAAGACAACACCAAGACGCAAGCCATAGGCCAGATGTGATAGGCATGTTATGTTGTTCAGTTACGAAAAGTTATGTGGTGCAATGGTTGCGGCTTGTTTTTTGAAGATTAAAAAGATTGCCGATGCGTTTATTGCCAGTTTATGGTCATTCTATTTTGATTTGAGGACAGTGAAAATAAAATAAAATTTATACTGTTTTTTGCTAAGATTCGTTCTTATGTTTTATATACCTTTACACCTAGAGAGACTATATAATTAGAAATGTTTATTTATTGTATATCTTTATATACGGTTGTCTTGTTTAACTACTAACATGTACAAATAGAACTCTCAACAATGTATTCCTACCTTAAGCAAAAGCAGTGTGTAAGCGCCTTTACAACTAATGAACCGAGGCATTTTGTAGAACAAATTTGTAGTTCCACATGGATTTAAAATTGTAGCAATTAGTATTGTTGTTTCGTACAGCTTAACAGGCTTTAATGATCTCATTAACTTAATTAAAACACCTAAAACCTTCATATTAGATTTATAAAATTAGCTATGAGAGTGGAATTATTTTAATCTTCTCACAACAACAACAATAGAACAGAGGGTAAGCGTGAAATTCTCAGCCCTGGGGTACTGTGTATCAATGCTTAGCTTTCTTGCCTATGACCTTTCTTTTGACATACTTTGACGTACTTAGGAATGTAAGGTAAGATACGACGACGGTGATTCAATGATGTCAATTCTTCTCCAGTATCAAGTAAGCGATAAACAGGCCGATATGATAAATTTTCCTATGGTTTTCATTTTTTTCAGCCGGTTCGTTCGTTATTTGTGGAATGTAGACCGAGTTCGCAAATAACTTTGCTTTATCGTTTTAATTACACCACTTTGGGAATACTTCGATGTGCCGCCGCTCCACATACAGATAGTGCCATAAAAATCGCTCCCTTCTGGAACGACGGGTATTGGTGATATAAAATTTAATATTCTGCCTCGCAACTCAAATAAGTGGGTAAATAAATTAATGGAAAGGGTAAAATACATATTTTTACAAAGCTCCATATTCGGTTGACGGCCGGCCTGTCGTTTCCTGACTATGATTTATCTCGCTAGCCGAGGGTCATTTTAATAAATGCTTTCGGAAAATGGGAAATATTTCTGAGGAAAATTATAAGACGTTTTATCCGCTACGCTCACCGTCATATTAAATCTATGAAGGAATTAATTTATGGTATACGTGTTCACGAAGAGCATCGAAAATAGCTGCGAACTTCTGTCTTTTGAACTTGGCTACAAAACTTGAGCGAGTCTAGATTTAACTTTAAATGGAAAATGTACGAGAAATAGATAGAATATAAATATATATGCAATCCAATTGACGAAGATTTGACATACTTTTGTGAGACGATCAGACCAAGGAGTAATATTCTTAATTTAATATAATTTTAACGTAAACATTTTTAAAAATTTAGTTTAAAAAATTAAACGACGGAGTTGTCAAGCAAGTTTATGTGGGACGCTTATAACGCTGAGTGATAAAATGTTGACTTTGTCTTTATTACAACTATATATAAAAACTTTACAGTAGTAAAATTATTCAATTTTAATAACTAAAATACTAAAATATATTATCATAATATTATAAATTCTTTCTCTATATGTATACGTGTGCTTAAAATAATATAAAGACAAATAAATGTTAGTGTTAGATTTGGGAACGCTTTTAAGTAAATGATACCTACAGCAGGTTCCCCAGCTCATCTATAACACGATATTTCTTCTTCCACTTAAAGTAAATACAAAATTGGTAAATAATAAGAACTAGACTGTATTATATACATATTCTATGTATCTTACCAATATATAATGCATGCAAAGCTTCAAATATAACCAATATTTGAAGCTTTGCATGCATTACATGTTGTCTATTATTATAATTATTTAAAAAAGTATAAATTTATCAGTTTGTAAGTAACCGTAACCGTGTATGAAAATATTATTTTACTAATGGTAATCTATGTGCCGCATTATTACGTCTTCAAGTGAATCATCGTTGACTCGTGAATGCCACGTTCCTTCGAGTATCGCTCTATTTGTATATACTATTCATACATTATTCCTATAAAACTAATGATGTTTAATTACAAAAAGAAAAAAAAGAGTACTTAAGTTGAAAGACTTTTATTATGATTATAAAACCAGTTCAGCAGCTCAATACAAACTCTTTGACGTTACAAAACATTCTTTAATTTATCCGTCTTATAAGTAAATAGGGACGGTGATAAATACTTATATAAGAATTTACGGTACTGAGCCCATCTAGGAAGATAGCCAAGGCTGCAAAGCCTGCCGAGCCTTTTCATGGAGGCTTTATGTTGGCGAATCAAAGGATTACCTAACTTGAATTCAACTCCAAATGCTGATAAAGGTCCTGGGCTTGAGAAATGCCTGCTTAAGTACCACCTGCCCTGCGGTTCCACCCACCTTAATTCCGTTTAAGTTATATGGGTACTATGGATCCACTGCATTAAAGATCTTTTCTCACTTTTCATATAAAGTAACAAAATAATATTTTATACTACATGAGCCCCAAGGTAATCTGTTTATAACATGTGTTACGGTTGCAAACACAACTTATAACCATTTACTTTTCATAAATACACACGCACATATAATAAATAAATTAATAATAAACGATTCTTCTATTCTTCTTCTTCTGTACAATATATATAACGTATGTATATATATATATAACGTATGTATATATATATATATATATATACATAAGTTATACTTACACACATATGTGTATAGTGCGAACCACAGTCAACAAATGCTCGTCATACAAATTTTAACCGTAAAGATCGAGCCCTCTGTCGGCATGGTAATCATTCAGCTAACTGGCTTATTTTTATATACGTTATCGTGCAATCAATCCAAGCTGTGAAACGATATATGAACGATAGATAAGTATATAAAATAGGACTATCCCATATAGTACTATACTTTTCATTCAGTGTCACATTGATACTATTGCATACCAATATGACCTAATTTTTCTTATGCCAGTAGTCAAACCTTAAACCACCAAGTTAGGCTGAAAATTAATTTGATAAGAGGGATTGGAAAAAAATGTATCTGACATTTAAAAAAATCAAAACACGCATAATTTGATAATTATTAAAAGAAAATTGAGTTTTGACTGCATGTAGTTGTAACAGCTATTTATGTAATTTTATTCCTACATTTTTCATCTTTCTGAAATATAACTCTGTCTCAATTTATCAACGAACCCCTGTCTTACAAAATTTATTATGTTGTTATTGTACAGAAAAAGTCACTTAAACGGCATCCCAGATATATTTAATAACCATAACGAACTCTACCAACTCCGTCTGCAATAAATATCGCCCAAATCATAGTTCCTAACAGCCCGACGGGGAGTAATCTCGCAACGCTCACGAAATAAATACTTGTGTTCTCAAAATAACGCAAGAGCACTATGACATACATAGTAAAAGTCAGGCTCTATAAAAATAAGGGTTTGGCGAAACTTGGCGGCTACTACGCCGGCGCAAAGATTCTCCCAACAGCAGTTGATCAGACCCGTTGACGCCATCGGCAATGCCGGTACTGCGGCGCGTGTTAAGCATCTCTCTGATCACGTGCTCTACCCTCGCAAGGTAACGTGAGTGACGGAACTATACAAGCCTAAAACTATGCGTTTAAGAGCCTCCGAAACGCTCCTTCAAGTGCAAAAACATCTCATTTTCAACCCCGCGTAACTTTCAAGTGCGAAATGGCTCTTAAAGTGTACTTTATTGTTTTTATAGTGTGGATTGTGAACTGTAAGTGTGGCATGTGTAATGTGACTCTATGTGATTGTCAATTTAATATGACGGTTAAAGAAAGTGGTCATCTAATACGATGTTGTGAAATTCCCACGCTAGCAAATAAAACTTTTAGGGGTATTCAAGTAAAATTCAGTGATAAATGTGACTTAAGCAATATAAATTTTAATGTTCCAATCCTTGATACGATATCGATAATCATGACGAATAATACGATTGTAAAACTGAGAATTAACGTTAAACCCAATAATTTACGTGAAATGAATTTATCAGTAAACAGATTGCAATATATCAGCAAGGATTTGTTCGACAAATACACGAACCTACGTGTTTTGATTGTGAGTAGGAATCGTATAACGAAAATATCACCGGACAGTTTTGTTGCTTTAGCAAAGCTAGAGAAACTGGACCTATCTGAAAACAACCTCACTAAATTAGAGAACATATTTACGCCTCTAAAAAACCTCCAGCATCTTAATTTGAGCAGAAATAATATCGAGTTTATTCAAGAGAATTATTTCAACAATTGGTTGCTACAGCACTTAGATGTGTCCCACAATAATCTAAGGAAATTAGCACCTGGGGCGTTGCAGTTGCTTCCGAATTTAGCTCGATTACTACTGACAGATAACCCGCATTTGGGGATTACACAGTTGGATACACAATTGTTAGTTGGCACGGGCCGCAGACTACAGCAGATCGATGCATCGAGAACGGGATTATACCAAGTCCCTGAAGCGTTCACACATTCCGTTCGCTTCCTATCTCTAGTAGGGAACCACATCAGCTCAATACGCTGTGGAGATCTAGATAGCTACCCCCTCCTACAGTCTTTAGACTTTTCAAATAACAAAATCAAAACAATAGAAGAAGACTCATTGGGTAGGCTCGAAATGCTTCTATTTTTGAATTTGAACAAAAACTCTCTCGTCGTAGTCCCTAAATCCCTGCCCGACGAATTGAAATATCTTTCCATAAATGATAATATGATTAAAAACCTCACATCGGTAGACTTCAAGAGCTTGCCAAACCTTCGTATCCTTTTATTGAAAAGCAATGAAATACTTTACATTCAAGATCACGTATTCGACGATTTATTATCTCTGGAAATATTAGATTTGTCAAACAATCCACTGCAAATGCTGTCGCCGAGCACTTTTGATGGACCGTTATCTCTCCGTGATCTGAGATTATGTTACTTGAATATTTCCGTGCCTGCGAAAGATGGCTCATTTCCAATGTCGTCGCCGGAAAGTGTGCAAATGCTTCACTTACAATCTAGTCCTGGACTTGCTCGACAGTTGTTGGCTGACTCGGCCGCGCTCGCCGCATTCTCTCATTTGCAGTACTTGGATTTAAGGATGAACAATTTACATAGTATACGAAACGATCTACTCTTCTATCTTGTGCAACTCAAGACACTCAGGTTACACGGTAACAAGATTAACTGCAGCGCAGAATTGTGGCTATCCGATTGGATGAATTGGAATAAGAGTTTGCTAAACAATGAAACGTGTTACTATTCAACGTCCGAAGCCAAAGCAGAAATAAACAAGTACAACTGTACCTTCCCAGAAACTTTCACAATAAACGAAAGTTTGCCGCCCGTTAATTTATATAGTACTGAGATGATAAATAAACTGCTTAGATATTACGGTTATTTAAACAATAAAACAGATAGGTCGTCCTTAAAAAGTAATTATAATAATTTCGGCGAGAAACACAATAGAATTACGCTGAATGTAAACGACACTTTTGTCTCGCGGCTTGAAAAGAATTCTGGGAATAATATAATAACAAACAATGAGAAATTAGATAGCAAAAACATGAAATCATACGAGAAGTATTTTAATAGGACCGGGATCATTAGGAAATCGAAAATGGATGAAAATAGCCCATCCTTTGTACCAGACCATTTAATGGACGCAAGTGTGTCCGGGTATCCAACGTTGTTCGAAAATGGAACTTTATTCCGCAAAACGGGAAAGCGGTTGAATACACCTGTGGCTACCAAAGAGTCTCTTGCTGGCTTGATAGTGGAAAATCAATACGCACAGAATAGTAGCGCGAATAATACATACACGACTCCAAATAATATGGAATATTCTCATTACCAGCCGTCAGACAATTTCGCCCAATATTTTGGCATAGTTTCCGTTTCGTGTCTAATAGTGATGTCTTTGGTATTATGGCTAAGTATACGCTTAAGGTATAAAAGGAGGCATGCACCGAGCGTGGACGGAGGGGGGCAGGAACAAATAGAGGTGTCTAATATATCTGGGGGGGTGCTATGGTGACATTTACGAGCAGCCGATCCAATGCCATTTGAATACGACTCTCTTTTGACATAGCACTTAAGTGAGTATTGGAATTCTTTCTTTTATTACAATGTGGTGGATGACTTAATACTACAAAAATAAAATAGATTTTCGGTATATACCCAAAATTATATAGGTAATAAGAAATATGCGTAACAATAATGATTATATAATATATACACATTCCGGTATGTGGAACCTTCAAAAATATCGTATAATCTACTTCTCTGAAAGGCCGGGAACACAATTGCGAATCCTCTGGCAGTGTAACTACTTAAGGTGAGCCTCTTGTTTAATAAAAATACTGCCAGATCTTTATATAGACTTTTAAATTTTTCTAAAAAGCTATACATAAAATAGCGTACAGACGATAAGATACATATTGAAAACTCAATGTATGTATACAAAATGTAGTATACTATTTCAATAAACAGAAATTCATATTATAAAATATTCATCGACCATGTACGCGTAGCATTGACTTCATGCATCGTAGCGTGGCGTAACCAATGTAGCACGGAGCTACGACGTAGACAAAATTTTACGATATCCATTTTTTTCGTTGTCGGAAATTATAATCATTTAAAATATTATGATCAAGTATTATCTACGACTAATGAGTAATCTACAGCGAACTATATTTCCTAAAGAATATATAATAGGAAAGAATTCAATAAAACTTCTTACGGTTAACTCTTATAAGGCGCACACTTTATAATGTGTACTTTAAATATAACCATTGAAATAATAAAAAAAATGTGCTTTTTTCAGTAATACGAGGTCGGCTGCGAAGGGAACTCATGTGATAGGACTGGAAGTATTTTTCTATGAATAAGTACAAATAGATCCTTAATATAAGCCATGTAAATTGTACGGTATATAATTTGTAAATATTACATATTTATTTTTATGAACTGTATAAATTATGTACGTGTGTATTTAATGTAGCATCAAGCGTGATTATGGTATATCAAGCTTTATTTTTAAACGAAATAATTCCTTAACATATGATAGATCTTCAATTATCTTATTATGTTTCGTTATTGTGACGTATTTACGATAATTTGATGTACCTCTTGAATCATTTGTACATAAGTTTGATATACTATAAATACATTTGTATTGACATCAATTGTGTAAACAGATCAAGTCTTCCCTGGTAAATCACAAGATAATTTTACTTAATCGCAATTGATAATAAATCTTTAATCAATTTGAGACTTAACATAACTTTGGAACTACATAAATTTTTTATGTGCGTCAATATAAGTTTTAAGTGCCAAAGTCACCAAAATATGTATTACTGATTGAATTATAACCTTTTAAAGTTTATATCTGCTAAATATTAAAGAATACTGTAAACTAAATATAGAATAACCTTTCTTTAACCATCACAACTAATTTATTTTGTATTACAATGCACCAATAAGGTCTCTTGCATTCAGACAATAATATTTATCAAATATATCACTTTTTAGTTTTCGTTAACAATCACTTAATGTTTAAACATACATTTAATTACTAGATATACTATTATTATATACTATTATATATTTCACTTTCAACATGATTATGTAACTTATTAATTTAAAGGAAAATGAGCATCAATAAAACAGGAGTTGTAGCTATATATAGGGCCAAAGTATTATCCTTATATTAAATTATCGATTACATACAGTTTCCATATTAAATGTACCATTACTAATTCTTAAAATATTTGACTGATATTTTTCCTTTAATCAAGAATATACTTGTTAATGATAAACAAAAATTTTGATCTTCATCCGTTATTCTTAATGTCTTCATTATGGCTTTCTCATTCCTCTAGAAGTGTATCACTCCTATTTTATTTATTCTAATTAGATCAAATTCATTATGACATATTACTATATATTATTGTAATTGTTTTAATTTCCCATTAAATTAAAAGTTCCCATGTTATTATTTATATTTTTCTAACACTGTATATCTCTGAAACTATGGTTGTAAATTGATACATAATAATCTGAAAGCGACTTAGTTATAACATGTTTCTAAGTAGTATTATGATGTACAAATAGAACTATTAAATCTATAGAAATAAAAAGATTTTTATTTCCGAGTCTGCTCGGTAAGTTTATAAGCTAGTACGTGAAATCGTTTTTTTACTATTGCTTGAAAATTATCATTCTGAAATTCTAAATATATTTAATTTCTAATTATTAAAAGGTCATATAATTTGAATGAGATTTATAAACATTTTTATCGTGTACTCACCAAATTGCCTTTCTATTAACTATTAAAGTCTGACGTCATCCTTTATGTTAACTGAAAATGAAATTTCTCGATTGTTCGTTTCTTTTTAATTCTTGCTACCGTTTAGAAATAATTTATTATAAATCTCTGAGGGTGTTTTGTAAATCTACTGTAACACATATACAAATCAATATAATTTTACATAAATAAAATAGATGTGGAATTAATGTCAAATTGTAGCACCGACGGCTTCAATGGAAAATGTATGAATTGATAGCCTTTTTCGGTAAAACAGGTAGGCTTTTAATTGCCTGCCAATATTTGTTTTTATAAAACATATAATAAATAATAATAATATCGAGACACATTTTGATTATGTATATGTATTATAGGTAATAACACAACTAATAAATTTATCGATATTATTATCATCATATAACACTCAGACTACATTTAACATTTATGGTCAATACACAAATGTTGACCGTACCGGGGATTGAACCCGGGACTTACTATGTTCTAGCTACACAATTTATTGTTTATCGAAAGACGATTTAAGTGCAAATTTATGTTAACTATGCATTGCATAGATCAACGTAGTTTCCGTCTGAGGCTTTAGAACAAACATATGATATTTAAATCAAGTAGTCAGACAGAAATCATTGATTTTTCATATATTCTTCCATTCCTTCCATGAAAAGGTATATAATTTATAATAATATCGAAACGCTTTTCATCATTACGTATATAATGTAATAATGATACGATATTCACCAATAATTGCACTAGAAAACTGCCAAAATTAAATTACACAACAAAATATAATTCACTCAATTCAACCGCTCGCAGTATTGGAAATAATTTCTGATGCTCGTGATTCATGAACAAATGTATTTTGTATATTGAATTCATTTCCCTCTTCAATTTTAAATTGAGGCTTTTTGAAACGTATTTCAAATTGAACTTATTTTTTACCTTGCTCTATTTTTATGCTGTTAAATGTATTTTTATCTTATTTTTAACTTTTAAAGAAAATACTACGAATAAAAACGTTAAGAGATCTTTGATACAAGAAATTTTATAAAGTGAGTTTTGGGCTTAACTCTTGACTGTCTGTATAAACATTATATATGTGTACATAAGAACAAGGATCTCCGAACAATAAGACCAATTCTTACAGGCTTTATTACAATAAATCTGTATATAAAATGAATGAAAGATAATTGACGAAATAATGCTTTAATAATAAATGCTATAATAATAATAGATAAAAAATGCTATAATAATAATAGCAACAACGCGTGTGGGCTAGTCCAACGAACCTGGCTTCAAACACACGAATGTGCTTTAGACAAAAATCATAGCGTTGTAAGATTTGAAGTTAAATCAGAATGTGAAAATTTTATCCATATCCGTGAATCACAAAGTCAAATTAAATATAGAGACACACATTCAAGATTGATCTTTTACGTCCTGAGCTTTGTACGAGTTTTATCGAGCCCTTGAGATATTGTGGACTTACGGCAGATCCTAAATTATTGAACAGAGCTAACCAAGTGTTGTAATTCAAACAGGCTTTACATTTTATATTCAAGGTATAAAGTTGAAATTCGTTTGAGGCTACCTTGATTCAACTGCAAACAGCCCCTCGGTCACAAGACCAACGTAGACTGGTTATGTTGACAGTTGGGTATTTCTTTCCCTGAATAATTTATTATTTAATTAGCTGAATTTTAAAATTTACGATTTAAGCATCTTAATAAATAAATATTTAATTTTAGTACCACGGGGTATTGAACAAACTAAATTGGAATTTCAATCCTCACTCCTGAACTTGTGCGAACTGTTTTGCGGCACCACCGATTTTAGTTTTTAAAAAAAACTACAAAGTTCACTTCACTAATTTATTTTAGGAAAATTACATGAACTTAATTAACCACACACACGTTACACGGAGTGCTGGAAAAGAGCACCGTTCGCGACGGATTCCAGAATCTAACTCAATGAATTAATATGTTAAATTAAAAATGAAAACTAAAACTGCAATGTAAACGGAAAAATAATACGAAACAAAGGAAATGCTTAGTTGGCTCTATGACCATACTAGCTAGGGTTGTAACAGAACCAAAGTGGACCTTTGTCTAAGAACGACAGCTACCATTGGGGAGTCAAGGTAGAGGAGGTCGTACTGCCACCGAAGCCACACAATGTGGATTTACATCATCCACTAATTTGTAGTCTTATTATTATATGTAGTTATAATTAATTTGCGTTTTAATTGAAACACGCATTATAAAAGTAAAATCTTTTAAAACCACTAAAAACAAACACTTAAATAAATCCTTTTACATCTCTTGTGAGTGAAAACCATTTCTAAAACCCAGATTTCAGCGGATCTTGAGAGCTCACGTAAAAAACTTGGAAAATAAATAAAAGCTCTGTTTAAAGAGGTTAGGAGGAGCTTTGAAATTCTAGTTTTTGTCTAGACGTGTGAATAAGTTTAACTTGTATGGACTAAAAATGTACGTGATGTGAAAGTAATGTTAACTAAAAACTTTTTGAATAATTTATAAATGATATTAACATACGAACGATATCGAAGAACGATAATCCATTAAATTATATCGAGCTGGATGATTCATTTGTTTGATAAGTTTTTTATGGACAAGTAAATGATAAGCCATCTTAATTGTTGTCTAAGCCTTAGCCGTTTCCAGGTGATATTTGCATTTCACGTTAATCCAGACATGTACAGCCGCGATACGATCCAATAGTCCAATCAAAATAGTCTTTCATAGTCGCATGTGATTGGAATAGACTATTTCGCAAGAAGGCGCAAGAAGTTACATGACTTAATTAATTATTCTAAAAACCCTTTTATAAGTAATTGTTTCATTGTTTTGTTATTAATAATAATTATTTAATCATTTGATTATTTAGTTCTGTAAAAATAATCAACAAAAACATTGTAATTGAAATGATTCATCGTTATTTGCAAGCGATGCACCCTATAAATACGGTCGCATTAGTTGTGCGGGCGCATTCGCTCTTGAGCTCTCGGACAGTACGGATCTCTGTAAATATCAGTATAAATAAATGAAGTGATTGAAGACAGTAGTAAAGTTTCCTTTCATCATGTGTGATCATAATAATAAAAATAGTGACGTCAGCCATGCTGACGTCGAACTTTTAAAAAACGGATTTGGGGATATTTCTCCGTCATATATAATATGATTACAGAGAGCTTAATCTAATATATAAAATTCTTATATATAAATGTTCGAACTTGAACTCCTCCAAACGGCTTGACCGATTCTCATGAAACTTTGTGAGCGTATTGAGTAAGTTTGAGAATCGGCCAACTTGTATTTTTCATCCCCCTAAATGTTAAGGGTAGTTCACAAAATTTTCTGTTTCTACTTTTTTTATGATACAAAAATACATACAATCCTAAATTTTCACCCTTCTACACTCAACCCTTATTTTAAATTTATTAATTGAAAATTTAAATCACATGTATGACAAAACAACGTTTGCTGGATCAGCTAGTGAAAATATAAAATCTACATAGTACATTTATTCCATATTTTGTTATAAATATTATTTCTACATGAATGGATGATTAGTCCTGAAAACGACTTTTACTTGAAGTCTTGTAATTAAGCAAATAATGACGTTGTGTATGAGACTAGATAAATTCCACATCATCTTTGTTTTTTTATTTTTATAAAGATTACTTAATTATTACGCTCTTTTCTCGAAGTTCCCTAATTTAAAAACATACCCTATATTCACTCTGACATTGTGTTTTTAATAGAGTCTTTAAGCCTGTTAATACTTTCAGTATAGTACATTTCTTCAGGATATTGTCAAATTTAATGTAATTATTGTACACTAGCGACCCGCCCCGGCTTCGCACGGGTACAATGCTGATACTAAATACATTACAGAAAAACCGCACCGGGTGGCCGGCTGGTATCATCCGCGCCGCAAACGCTACGTCCCGCAATTTTTAAATCTGTAATATCTTCGGAAATATTCACTTAAATCATACGGTGTAATAGATCTATATTAAATAAACAATGTATTCAAGGTATTTAATTGGTTAAGGATTAATGCTGTATTGGTTAAAATCACTTCGAAAGTTAGCCATTTTATCCATAAGAGATAGACATATACAATCACGGACTTTTCTGTAGACCTTTTCTATGTGTACAATACTTAGTTCATTATTGTGATAAAACTCGTAAGGTTCAGCCTGCGTTTGCAATGTAAGCGGAAAAAATTTAATTAATTACGACATCAGATTAGAATCCTCAAAAATGAAAGTACTTCTCCACCATGTTATTATAAATATAAACCTTCCTCTTGAATCACTTTATCTGTTAAAAAAAAACCGCATCAAAATCCGTTACGTAGTTTCAAAGATTTAAGCATACAAAGGGACAGAGAAAGCGACTTTGTTTTATACTATGTAGTGAAGATTACAAGGATTTTAAATATTGGCTGTTTATTGGAAAAAATATAAATCCAGAAACAGTATTGACAGTTATGAAATTCATCATACAAAATAAATATTTTATCTTTGCCTATAAAGAAAAAATTATAAACGATATAGAAATCGCAAATTTACACTGCGAAGTTGCATTATAAATATGACCTTATGTTAAAACTTCCTTTCCAAATTAGTTAATAATTAGTATGTTTAATTATTCCTCCTCGAATTCTCATCGCGATATAATACAAATTTAATAACGGTCGGAGATTCAAAGGGGCATTATTCATTGAGTTAAATAACTTTAATAACACTTAATAAATCATAACTTAGTGGAGGTCGTTAATCTTTGTTCTTCATTACCTGCAATTTAATACAGATTTAATTAAAACGCTGGATGACATGGCTAGTTCTTATAATTAAAATGTTCCGTTAATTTGCATTCAGCCTGTCTTATCCCGGCTTTGTGCTTGTCTTAAACGAAGATCAAACACACCCGCTGCCGTCAGACGTATTTCCAAGCCTATACGAATTGGTTGTCTTCAAAAGAAGAGCGTTGCGCTTAAAAGCCGGCAACACACCTGTAAACCTCCTCCATTAAGATATTGCAGGTGTCCAAGAGCGGTGGTTTGCACTTCTCTAAGTGGACCGCCTGCTCGTTTGCTTACTGTCTTGTAACAAAAGCACATACACAAATAAAATATTATCTCTATATTTATCTTAAATAATATGAAATTGTTATATTTTTCTCATGAACTTAATTTGTTATTTGGTAATTGTAGATAATCTTTAAAGCTATAAAGCTGACGTTTATGTTCATATGAAACATGTTTTAATTTTTATTTTTATAACGGAGCGGCAGAAGGCTCATCTAACCTTGAGTCATACTGCTCATGGACCCTCACAAAGCCGGAGAGTTAGTGAGTTGAACGTCATATTGTTTCGGAAATACCTATATGGGATGGTTCCAAATTGCCTTCTGAAGCGCTCAGTTGTGGAACTGCGGTCCTGATACGGGTGGAATAATGTATTTTCCCGAGATGTACGATGATGGAATGCAGGTTTATGATGAATGCGATAGAAGATCCAAAGAGACCCTACATCTCTACGCAGCTAATGAGAAGCCGCTCGAAAAAGTAAAAGAAAGCGAAAAAAAATGTGATTTTCAATAAATGTGATTAATAAGTTCACGTATCGGTTTATTAATAATAATGTTACTAACCAA
The DNA here is from genome assembly GCA_963693355.1 of Pontia daplidice. NCBI lineage: Eukaryota > Metazoa > Arthropoda > Insecta > Lepidoptera > Pieridae > Pontia > Pontia daplidice. The sequence goes on along the minus strand of CAVNZL010000140.1, from coordinate 8,705,237 downwards.
CAACCTTGCCTATATATCCGCTTCCATCTGTCATTTGCCTTCAATGGGGCAAATGAGATGGGAAAAATTCAAAGCACGGCTGAGATTTGACAGACTGTCTCTTGGGCGATAGCCGCAATAAGCCCATGTTATGTACCATGCCCTTAATGTGTACAGTTCACGTACGTACGCTGTTTGGTAAATATCGTACTAATACTATTACCACAAAAGTTAGTATAGGTGGATGAATGTTTGATACAATAACAATTACATAACAATTAATACAATACAACTTTACAATAATATAGCTTATACACAAGAATAACACATAGGCTCCAATTAACATTATATTGTGTCATTACAAAATAATGTCATATCATGTAAGTAGAAAATAATCTCTATCTACGAGCTTTTCTTAGGTCCGCTGCCAAAACCGCTCATATCTAATTATACTAATGTTTATTTAGTCCTACAAAAAAACCCCCCACAGTTTATATCTTATTACCTAAGCCGTTTTAGCCAAAATAATGAACCATCAATAAAAAATGATAATGTATTTCAATGCATACTTGCTACACTTTTGTCAAATTTGTAGAAGATATATTACATAATAAAATTAATATTTTTAATTATATGTAATGGCGTTATGAACGCGAGTGAAGCCGCAGCAAAAGAAACAAAATAAAAATATAACTGTTCACATATATGATTAAATATTATCCAAGACAGTATTGCATTGTTCAAGTACAATAGGAACTAAAAACTTTAACATTTAGCGTTCCTCTAATATCTAACAAAGGCAAGAAATTCTTTAATTATTTAAGAAACTCGTCGGAGAATTTCTAATTAATTATAAATTCCTTAGAGATATTTAACATCGCTTCGGCGGTGAATGAATATTGGGTTTGTGAATAATTATGATATACTTTTGTAACGTTATTTGGTGCTAAATTGCGCTGATGCAAAATGCATTGCATTTAGGCGCTTGGAGTTCATTGGACCTGTTGGGATATCGGAGAGTAAGGAACTCTAAAAATATATTATACTATCTGATCCTGCAAACGTTGTTTTGCCATAAATGTATAATTTCTAGCAATTATTTTTTTAGTTGAATAAAAAAATTATTATTAAAATAAATTTTTTTTTCAGCTTTAAGTGTGTGGGGATATGTTTATAATCGAAATCGTTTTAAACAATAAAAGTATGATTTATTTAGATTTATAAATTAATCTTTATATGACATGTTTTTCGGTTTACCATAGCAGTGCCATCTATTGATTACTTACTCAATTCAGGTGAAAAGTATTGACATTTTTTGAATCTTTTGGAGTTACCAGGTAATTGAGACTGTCAAATAATTATAGACAAATAGTTTGCAATAAAATAAAATTATACGACTATAACTAAAGATCTAAGCTATCCTATCTCTTAAGTTGGACCAGACTGCTCACGGTGTGTTTTAATTTAATTTAAAATCGGTTAAGTAGTTTAGGAGTCACAGACAAACATCGTGACAGGAGATGTATATAGATTAAGATATACACACAGATTATAAATCATTCTGGTATATTAATTTAATTAATTAGAGTCATAGAGTTTTTCTCTATCCACAAGGGTTCACTATTTTTAAACTTTCACATAATAATGTAATGTAATAGCACAGTTTAATTTTTTTTTAATTAACTCGAAATATCTTAACCGTCATGACAATTTATGATCTTTTTAAAGTTGACATTTTAATTTTTTACGGCTTATAATATCAGATAGAAAGGGAATAATTACAATTTTAGTATCCATAAATAACAACTTTAATTACTATTAACCGTTGCGTAGTTAAGTATTGTTTTATAAACTATTAAAAGTGCGGTCTCAAGTATCAGCTCGCGAAAGCGGGTAAGCGGCGGATAAGGTTTGATTGCGGCATCTTTTATGGGTCAAAATCTTTTCTCCAATAATTTGCAACTATCCAATTAAAGTTGGCTTGAAATCAAATTGTTTTCTTTTATACTAATACATTTTTTTATTTCTTAACACGCTACACGCGATTAGAATAAATAACTAACAGGGCAAAGGGCGGCAATGTCAAATATCTCTATCTATCGCGTGATCTCATCTAGGCAACCTTCAAAATTGCTAATATGTATTCAAACGAGCGAACACTAGCGAGATGCTAATATCGACTCGTTAGCAACGATATTAACAATACACATACCTAAGATTGCAGTGGATTTACAGGTGTGTGAGCTAGCAATCAACAAAATTAATTTAAAAGTCAGAAAGTGCCCTCTAGGTACCCCAAGAGCTTGCCATTAATAATAGCCAGCAGAAACTTATATTGTAAATAAAGTAAATGACTAAATATTTTCCAAGCAATAATTTTGTTAGTAAGATACATGTCAAAGAACGCAATTTTATCGTTACACATAATTTTGGGGCTCCTTGTTAGGATGGCCTATATTTTGTACCATCAAAGCCTCATGACATATAATTTTATTGAGTATTGTTCCCCTTATTTATGGCACAACCAATTGCGCTCAAATCAGACAAAAGGTTCTGTTTGTATTGTGCTAATAATTGGATTCTTTCAACCTTAATTTATCGAACTTGATAAATATTATCTTCTCTTCGGTACACGTGACTAAACATTAAAAACCTCTCTGTGAGAACGTTTAAATATTGTTTCATATTATACATAACATTCCTTACAATACAGAGAAATACTGACAGTCAGAAAATATAAATAATCAAGAATAGATTCTTTTAACTAACATTCGTTTTATTTTTCTGATATATATGTTTAAGGGATCCAGATGTACCGGATCCTTTAAACAGTACATAGTAATTTCAAATTAAATTAATTAAATTAAACATCAGATGTCTTTTCTTTTTTAATTTTTCCTCTGAATTTTTTTATATACAACATAAACATAATATAAAAGAATTTGTTACATCTATTCATGCGTGATGGATGACATCAGTTCTGAACCAATATGACTTAGGACTCATTAAGAGCGTAGCATCTGAAAAACTGGGAACGCGCTTGCGATTTCAGACGCTACAAACGCTACTTTCTAGAATTGTGAATATCCTTGGGTGGTTGTATCATTTATTTATTTTATTATCCTTTGGTGGTAGATCGGATGAGCCTCCTACTCGTTTGCTCACTGTTTAAAAAAAAGTGTTGACCGAAATAGACCGAATAAGAATACTGTCCTAAATGCAGGTCAGGTGAGGGCAGGTCGAAACGCTGACAGGCCCGAAGAAAATCAAATCGGAAGGCTCATCTAAACCGATTCCACTGATCATGGACAATCACAATGCCAGAGGCCATACAAGTGCGATGCCGGTCTTTAAGACGCTCCTTCCTTGAAGGACCGTACGTCGTATTGGTTCGGAAATACCTCTAATGGCAGCTGGTTATATATATTCCTGCATATTACAGTTTGGCCAATATTCGTGTTTCTAAATTGATTCAAGTAGTGATATGTATGTCAGTAACTAATCCATTAAAATCACCGTAACGATTTAGGTTCTTTACGTATTTAATCTGAAACGACGATGTGGTTCACCAGCCACAGGTAGAGAGACCCGCATTTTAATATCGCTAAATACAAACGCACTCAAGGATTCTGGATAGGTTTATAAAACAGCAAATTTTTTTGTAGTTGCGCTTCTTGCTTTACACTGATCTTGTATCTTTGTATTTATTTTAAGGATTTCATCATAGCGGTAATGCAATTTTTTTATTTAAGCTTTTGTTTTATAAAAACTGTATAGTCGCAACGGAGCATAAATATATAAATAAATAAAGCTCAGAGGTCTCGTAAATATTCTCACTAAAAGGGAAAACTACTTATCCTAAGCTGCAGGCTTGACCCTTTATTAGCAAGTTCCGAACCCAAACAATTGTATGTTGGAATCGTCTTTTATATACCACAGAATTCACATGGTAGAATATCAAAGTAAAATGTATTGTTGCTATACTTAGCGTACGACTCGATCTATACCAATAATATACATTCCAATTAATGAAACTCGAAGAGAAGGTTAAGACGCTCCTTTATTGTGTAAAGTTAGTTACATCGAAGCTAGCTAGCAACTAACGTCCGTTCGGAACGGCTGCGCAAATCTCTCTATATTAATTTTCATATACTATGTTGCAGTGGCTTACTTCAAGAAAGCTTCGATTATATGCTCATGACAATACTGCCGGATAAGGAAGAAGGTAGAAGTTCGCTCTCGAATTAGCGTTCGTCACCAATGCCCAGTTCCACGTATGATCAGACAATTCAATCATTTCCTTAACTCTGTGCCAGAATGAATGAGTCACGTTTATGTCAAGTTTAGGTATGGTAGTATGTGCTTATTGTTAAATAATGATAATCTGTATATAGTTAAGTATATTATATAATAAATAAATTATATACCTATTTGGAAATATGAAATTCCCAGCCAGCTGCAGTAGCATTTCTGCAATCTTAATGATTTTTATTCATTTAAGCATAAGAAAATATTTGTAAGTAATAATCGATATAAGCGGATCATCCGGAGATATATTATTTATAAAAATTCAGATGATTTTTATATGATCAAAGTGAATGTAGTAAATCTCACTTCATCCATGGATCCCGAACACGTGTCTGCAAATCTTATTACTTCGCAAAAATGGGAAATTCAATAGATTTATCGTTCCCTTTCTGTCCTTTATAATTTTTTATTAGAGTCCTTTCGTTATAGAAAATTTTTGGCTAAAGAAATTTATTCTCTCTGCAATTATTGAATGGCATTTAAGATTTTAATATACTTAGTGTATGTGTTACAGGTGACTATTGTCAGGCTTAATTTTTTGGCATGCACGCCTTGCTCTCGACGTCCGGCACCAGTGCAAAAATCTGACGATATGGATCGCAGCGGGCGCGCAATTTTCTGACGTCTATTTGAATTACTGCAATTATCATAATCGTAATGTTGAAATCACCGAGTGTACGAAGGAACAGACGATGATCCAAGGTTAGGTTAGGTTTGTTATTTTGTCATTTCTTTTACGTATGCTGTCAGCGAAGCAAATAATCGTACACATTATTATCACGGGTATCAATTTCTATATATTACATTATTTTTAAATTTTTCCGACGTTTTCCGAAAAACCGAATTTTTTAATATACTTAAATATTCTTAAATTTTGTAACATACATAACTAGGTAAATCCGTTAACAAAGTGTTTTTCTTTAAAGGATTTTATATATTTTAAAGAGTTATTATTATTATACACACACATAAATAACTTTACTTGGGGATAACCGCAAATTTACCGATATTTTATGTAGTGTTACGAGTATATATCGTGATTTTTATATTTTTTGTAATATAATTACAATATCATCCGTGAATCTCATGCTCATAAATTTCAATGTATAGAAAGGGTGTTATTTTAAATAACGAATTCCACGCTTCCCAGTGACCATAAACCTCCCATTGTTACTATTAAAAAATACTTCTCATTAAGTGACAGGCGAGCGTCAATTAAACAAGAAATATAGTCCTCGGAGATTTTCCAACAATTTCCTCCCAAGACCTCTCCCTGTGGGTGGGAAAACCCCATCTCATTAGTGCAGTCCTGACTGTACAATTTCCGAAACAGACACCGATTGCCTAAATAAAAATGGCCAAACTATAATGAGGTGTTCATTACGGTTATTAATTTGCTTAGTTATTCGGAATTTATTTTTATAATTCCTTTAATATACTTATAGTATTCTATGTCGATAATCTTTTTTGACATAGATAAATTTCTTATCTACGTTTGATATTTTGTTGGTCTCTACGACTACGGTCACTACGATGTCGGTGCTGGCTTTCCGTGTGAAGTTTGTGCTATTTGCTAGAACTATAATTAACGCTAATTATTATTACTCGTGTTGATAGCTTTTTGTGATTTAATAACGAACATTATAAAACTGAAGTTTTTGTTTAATTGATGCGAATTGAAAAAAATGTTTCTGCTCGATAGTTCATTTATCGAGTTAGGTAAAATAGCATGTTGCTATTACAGAAATTGTGTAGCATGCTGTAACAATTATTTTGACAATTAACACCTTTTATCTTCAGTCTACCGTAACCACGCACGCTATAAAGCGCGCGAAACGTCGGAAAAATTTAAAATAATGTAATTATATTTAAATTTTTACAAAAATACATATCTTAAATCCGTTAAAAAAGTGTTTTTCTTTAAATGAGTAACAGTTGTGTTAATAAAAGACAATATTTTGTGTGGCATTAATAAAAATGTAAAAAAATGTAAAAATATAATGTGCATCAGCGTATTAATAAATAAGTCTAAAACCACAGGAAACCGCTACCAATATAATTAATTCCTATTACAATATGTGTACAATTGTGATAAAAATAGAAATCCTTATTAACAGGTACTTATGACAACTTATGTAAAAAATTTCTTTTTCTTTTCCGCGGCTGTTCGTAACTTTATCAAGTATCACTCTAGGGTAAGTACCGTTTTCAATTAAAACGTCTCCTCTGGAATTATGTTACACGCTTCGTTATCTTTGTTTTATTTTAATATTAACATAAGTATTCGGTTTAAAGCTGTCCGCATTGGTTGTTTTTGAATTTTTCGTTAAACGTTTAAAAGATAAGTCTTATAGACTCAAATAGAACTAGGCAAAATTAAACAAATTAACAACTAAGTATTATTAATAGGATTTATAGCTATCTATCTATTACTATATATTAATATCTCTGCTTCGTGCAGATATTTTTTACACTCTACAATCGTTGAAAAGACCAGAAATGTTTTTCAATCGCCAAGTATTTGTTTCGCAAAATATCCATGCATTTTAATAAGTTCCGAGTGGTACCGAGTATTTATAGGTGCTAGTAAAATGTCGGCAGTTGCATATTGAAACATAATATTTTTTCTAAAGCTTATGAAATGAATGCTCCAAAAGTGATTATCCGTTATATGGCCGGGTTCCACATTAGAACCGCTATAAAATTAAGCCTAACGTCTGAACATTGCTTAGATGGCAAGGTTAATGTTAGTCTTCGTCTTCACTCACCGGATTCAAAATATCAGAAACATTTATCTTGCGTGATTTCTAAAGTTTTTTGATTATAACAAAACTACTTTAATATATAACACGACAGACACAGATTTGTGTTTTTAAAGCATATGTATAATATCTCAGCTCGCAATACTAAACGTAAATTGATATGACTTTTTCCGGACTAAATGAAATGAAAAACAATTGATATTATAAGACAGCAACATCTAAAACATATATATCTTATATATTCAGTTGCGAACCCTACCCGCTAAAAACACTTCAGTCACCAGTTTTATACTGAAATTAAATTCAAAACAAATGAAATGAAACCTTACGAAGCATACTAAAATAGTAAACAGGTTTCTTTTTGTTGAAGTTAGCAATAAGCAGAAATAAATCCTGTTTCAAATTGGAATGGACACAGACCACTTGATACATTTTGTACGAGTATATGTCTCTCTTTTCGTCTCTCTACATGATATGAAAAAGTATAATGGGGAAGAGATACTTAAAATATTAGAGTGGCATTGTAAGCTTCTAAGGGTATTTAATACCCTTTTCTCTCAACCAGTGTAGTCGTAGCATTGTTACAAGTATTTGGTGCCAACGTAATTATTGTATCGTATTTGGAAGGAAAACATCTTGTGTCTCATTAAGCAATGATTAAATTTCCAATGTTTTCGTAACAAAACAAATAAACGGTATATTTTGCCTACTATTCTTAGAAAATTTTACATATAGGCTAAGAATAATAGATTCTCCTGGGTTCAATCGCGTAAAACTCAAAACTGCATTACACATTACATTCATTAAGGTTGATAAAATAAAGTTTATTTTCTAATTATCTTTTCAATTAGTCGCTAGACTATTAGCAGATGTATTAATTGGGCGAGGTGCAATGGCAGGTGGAGGTTATTCCACACTCGGAACTACTATTTAGGTACTGGGGATCTTGAGTCAATCTCCTAGTTCTAGTTTGTGACGCCTCTTCAGTCCCCTCAGTGCACTGGGAATGGTGAGCTGGATCGAGCTGGTTTGGGTTAGGCGCTCTAAATCTATTTTTCTCTATTCATCACTTATTTCCTGTTTTACAGTTCTCACGTTCAGAACCTCAGACTTTCTTATGAACCAGGTTGTGTTTGCAAGCTGTATTACGATCGAAACTTCGGCTCTTTAAATTGCTTTACTTAAAAATAAGTAAAAAAGTACCGCGAACGAACTGGGCAGCACTGAATTGTGAATGTCCATGGGCGTTATCCCTTAACGTCAACATCACGATACTTAACAATAACGTCTGTTTTAAAAAAAACTGTTGACTTTGGATACGAAAGCCAAAATTCCTTAAATCATTCCAAATTTAAACTTGACAGGTTTGAAAAAGTTTTACATTCATTTAATTTCAGCATTCGTTGCTGTGGTTCACCAGTGAAAGCGTCTTTTGCTATTGTAATATTAGCATGGATATACTATGTATTATTTTAATTATATTTATGTCAAAAAACTTTCGCGCCAAGTATAAATTATTCAAATTTTTATCTTAATTATAACGTTTATGAACAATCATTCCCTACACAAACAAATAATTATATCGTAATTATAAAAATGCTATTAAAGATTTTTGAACTTCCAACATATTTTATAGAACCCCACCAATGTATGCCTGTTTAAATCGACAAAGACGTTTTAAGCCAAGGCCGCATTTCCATTATCCCTCATTGTACTTCGCTTAATCCACGTCCCTTTCTCCCCAACTTAAACACGGGAGAGACTTGCTCAGATTTTTTGATGAAATAACTTTTTGTTTGTCCGACAACGCAAGTTAATGCAGAAGAAGTTTAACTATTTCCCGTCACGACTTTCATCCTTCGACATCTTCTTTTCACATAATAGGAACCTGATACAGTTACTTCGTCAATTGAAGAACTTAAATGATACCGAATGTTGTCTTCTTTTCAAAGAAAGGTTTACTGGTGATTGTTATAGATTTCAACATGTTTAATTATGATATAAAAAATCGATTAACCTACATTTCTGATAAACATAATGGTTGACCAAACAAAGCAATTACCTCGTAGCGAAAGACTAACAAAATGGCGACATATTTTATTATTTTATATTGAAACAAATCTTTGTTAATAACGAAATAGATTTTAAAGATACTATAAAGATACGGTATTCAACATAAATACAGTTGATTATTCGTTAAATAATTTTCGCGCTTTTGTGTAATTGATTAATGATGGCCGCATTCATTTTTACCTTGCTACAGTATAAAAACCACAGTAAGATGGATTGAAAAGCGCAGATTACATGAACCTTACTAATCTTGTATCTCTTTCTGTTGAATTATATTGAAAAGAGACAGATGAGTTGAACTCTTCACACTGACATTTATAGCTACATTCAAATTTAATTACGAAATGAAATAAAATAGTAAAGTTAAATATTACTAACAGATTTCCTCGCAAATTTATTACATTATTTACATAACTCGACGTCTCGAATGCGTTGTAGTAAAGTCAGCGAGAGCCACCCCAAGTTCACGGCAATAAAGATTGCATGGATCAAGAAAATATTATTTTAAAATTATTTTTGGTTCATATAATGTTGTAGTGATGTAAAATTAAAACGGATAGCCAGGTGTTTTTATAGAATATTGTATTTAACAATTCTGTGGCCTCTTGGAGAGCGGAAAATAATCTTTAATCTTTCTTTGTTTTCAATTTTCGCGTTTCTATAATAAATGAAAGTTGTGTTTTGTTTCGAAGGTAAGTCAAGCCGAGCGCAATAATAAGGGAGCGGGTAATTTTGATAAGTAAATTTTATACCTGAAAAGCTTTTTGTATTTCTTGTTGTATTTTAATATTATAAAAGTATTGTAAGAATTATGAAATGTCTCATCATTGATACGATAAAAAATTGTTTTACGTTTTTACAAACCTTAAGTTAAGTACCTAATACTACAATAATACTTATACACACTATCTCCTTATATGCGGCCAAACTATACGGTTATTGTCTAAAATTTTTCTATTAATTCATTATCACTTGTATCCCACCTTCCAGTCTAACTTATTTTGTCGATGATATATGATCCTATATTATGAATAAAGATAGATGAATAAAGATAGAACGAAGAATTAGAACTTTTGCTTACAAAATTATAGAAATTCAACATCACTAAACGAAGACAAACAACGAAATGCGAATTCTTCTCTCCATAGATAGCAAAGCCTGGGACTTGACGATAAATATCCTATTTTTGTCTTAAACCAAGTCTGGAGAAAGTAATTTTTTACATTGGGCAAACGAGCAGGCGGGTATAGAAAAGTGCTACGCGCCGCCCAGATACCTGAAATGCCAGGAGGCAGGTGTTTTGCCGGCATTTAAGGGTTTTAATTATATTAAATATATAATTCTCATCGCTGGACTGTTTTAGGTGGAAACATTCACCGTCGATGACTACTTTGATCTTCCGATCAAGCTGAAAAGATTGTAGAATTAATTGAATTGATTGAAAATTATCAAGTGCTATTGTGCAAATGAATAAGTTCTTCGGTTATGTCAATTTTGCGAAAGGGGTTTAAATACGACTTTTGAATATGCTTATACTCAGAAATAGTCTAGCGATCAACAAGATTTGAGGAAATACGAGTTAATTGAACGAGAAAATTGTACAGTAATTTATGTATTTTTTATGACAACACGCATTTTAATTGTAAAAGCAGCTGTTGCTATGGGGATTATGTCGCCAATTTGTTGGCATATTTCGTTTACTGGAAATTCCCTTGAATTTTTGAGTATACAAAAATATGCTAGTGCTATATTAAGAGTTTTTTTTTAACGTTAAAGTGACAATATCGTTTTAATTTGTTGCTTACATTTTATGAATGGGTGTAACTAAAGTTTTATTAAATTTATTCTAGTAGCTCAGATTATATGATTACAATTTCTAAATATGAAGTGTTTGGTATTAGAACTTCTAATTCATAGGAATTAGGGTAAGAATGATATTTATTGAACTATTGAATTAATATTACATTTATTTGACCAGACACAACTCGTAATTCGGAATCGTATGATTTTAAAAACACTTTAAATGTGTTATAGGGAAATATCCATATGTTTATGCTATATTGTCTGCCTAACCCTTTGTTTATCTGTCAGGCTCATCAATCCTGCATGACCTGTCGTTTGCACCGGCTTTGCTCCCCTCGTCTCGTGTGTCAAATTATATCCCAACCAGTTTGTTAGTATTTCCAATTTGCACGTTGATCCATAGATCAGTAAGCTGAGGTATGGCGGATCATTAAGCTTAAGGGGAAAACAAATGAGCATCGCTGCGTTCATTAAAACCTTTAAAGATTCTCGAAAAGCAGCGAGGCTCACGTCGTTATTATATATAAAACTTTGTACGAACAGTGTTACTGATAGCTGAATTAATTTACCAGTATTAATTGCATACTACATAACGAATCTATTTATAAACATATTATTCTATTTTTTTTTCTTGCCTTTCCTGGAAAATCGGAAAAGCATCTCTTTTGACACAGCATTTATTGTATTCCTAACTAATTTGGCCATGTCACTTCTTCCTTTACGTTTCAAGTTATATAAAATAAATCGTTATTAAATAAATTTTTCTTTTCCTTTTTCCTCCTAACAAAATATAAGATGTATTAAGTCTTCTAAATTCATTTTTAATACTCCATGAATGACGTCGATTGTATTTCTTATGCTTACACCGGCATAATAAAGACATCTATTGGTCTAAATGTTAAAATATAAATTATTTAACTCTCTCAACCAAGATAAGCTTTGTATTCTTACGCTTGGATAATCATTCGTGGCCAATATATAAACTGTATAATTCCAAATACTTTTAGTACCGTCAAAAGGACAATCTACTGGAGCGTTCCAAAGGATCCGTACCGTTATTTTAGTGCCGTGCCATTATAGCGGCAACAAAAATATATCATCTGTGAAAATTTCAACTATTATGGTTTATGAGATAGTTTAATAACAGACGGACAGCGGAGACATAAGATATCTATTAATAATATTTCCTTTGCGTTCGGAATCCTGAAATAGAACCATTAACAATATACTATTATCGAAGGTAAGGTTATGCCAAAGGGTGTTTCGGCCAAAGTTATCAGAGTTTCCAGTCATTGACGCTAGCTCCACGTAATCGTAATTTTACTGCCTACCCTCCTTTCAAAGACATAAATTATGTTACATAGAGCGCATGCAGTTGGAAATATTTCAGTGCCCCACTGAAATATATCTCGTGATACCTTATGAAATGTTTATACAAAATCAGAATTTTGATTTCGTTGGATAAACTTTCGTTACTAGTTAATTTATATAAGAAATAGAAATCATCATCATAATCATCCGCTGCTGAACACAGACCAAGGAGCATCACAACTCTCGGTCCTCCTTCATCATCCAGCCACCGGCTACCTGCCTAAGGTCGTAGTCCAGATATATAAGTAGCTTACGCAATATGCACCTAGAGAAATGTCTGAATATATTCGTTTTATTAAAATACAAATTATTATGAGTGCTGAGTAAGGGTTGGAACATCTTAATCTCAGTTTATTACATTAACTAACGTTGGAAGTTGGAAAGATAATTATAAGAAAAAATTACTTCTCCTCCCTGTAACTGTTGCATTTTATTCCACATTTAATCTCAAGAACAGAAAGGAGTGGAATTTTAAGGAAGGTTTAGGGAAATGTTTTACTTTACATTTTCGTTTCGTGTGTTCATTTAAAAATACTACTCAATTAACGCAAATAAAATTGGAATACGCAAAATGAGCATTGCCATTAAACCCGTGAAATTTCAACCGTCTGTATGTGTAAGATAAAAGAGCTTAAGTATTCTCTGCTACTGAATCTATTCGCACTCATGACTGCATTTCTGATCTAAAATTAATTTACGTTAGGTATAAATCTTTCAATGTTTAAGTACCTGTTTAGAAGGGTGCAGACGCAGTATTGTATTTATTAATACCTGATATAAATTTCATATATATTAATCATACGCTTAGTTATGGAAAAGATAAGGAATTGTGAAATCTCTGGTCAATTGTAAATCGAGTTGTCATTTATCAACATGCCTGTTAATAGACTTGTCAAACTTGCAACAGAAATTATGCATTGAAACTTTTGACTTTCTACTTGAATAATTGATTACGAAGAAAATAACGCTCTCTTGAACGTTTTATGCGCAACGCTCACCAATTCGAATAATTTTGACAAATACGTTAAGATGTTGTCATTAGACATTAACAACTCGCTGAATTCTTATTAATTATTAATTATCGTTTATCGATTTAACTTAGCGTAATATACAACATCACACAATCCCAAAGATGTTTCTTAATTTTCAATTTTTTGTGATTCTACTCATTGGCAAGCTGTTCCGGAAACAATAAGCCATTTTCCTGACATATCATGATAATCAATTATTTTTACTAACATATTATCAATACTATGGATACACACGGATTTACATGTGCGATAATATTTCTCAATCGATGTATACATTGATTTTTGGATGCCCTAGAGTGCCTTGTTTAGTTTCAGATTCACACGTTCGTTATTTAAACAGATTTTCTCGAGCTTTTCACCTTTAAGATGTAATCTCTATTGGTGTATCTATCTAATGGAATATTGGTACATCCGTCATTTGAAAGCACGTTAGTTGTGTGAGTTACGGTCAAGCCACAGCCGACGATGCTCTATAAATTGTTTAAATAAGCAAATAAAATAAAGTAACAACAGACTCGTTATCAATAATTTGTGTCCATTTAAGCAAACATTGTTATAAAATTGTATAAATGCGCCATTAACTCGCCCGAGAACTGGCATTTATTGCGATTGGATTCGATGTTTTAATTTTTTTAATTTCCTTCGATAAAATTGTCAATTCTATTAATATGTTTACATTTTACTGCGATCCCGTGTAATAAAATAGTGTTCACTGCAGATATTTTAAAATATGGTTATTGCATCCAAATTCAGGTTTTTATATTAATTTGTTGTAGTCGGCGTTTGAATCACCAAAATACATCATTAATATTACGTAATCATCTGATTTTTCATTATTTGTAAATTATACTCAACTATTTTACTGTGTTAATTTAATTAATTTATAAATAATATAAATTTAGGTCAATCGACTATTTCGTTACTATAAGGATTGAAGCTTGACTCCTAATAGAAACATGAATTTGTCTATATTTAGCCCATGTGGAAACTTCTATAGGAGTAAGATTTCCCGAAACAATAATCGAGAAGCTATTGTAACATTTTTGGATTTTAAAGTCGATTAACTTAATTATGATCATCACGGCACTGGTGGAACACCGACAACTAGTACTATACGAATCCCAATCGTAATGCAATAATAATATTATATGCAAAAATAATTTTGCATATAATAATTCAAATATTTGTATAAGTAAAGGTATTATCATACTCGATGATTCCTGAAACTTCACCCGCGATAAAGAGATCCTCTCACGCCATTTACATATACAAATATATATATTTACATACATACTGTACTTTCATTTAGGATTCCATTAATACTACGAAATATTGATTCAAATAAAGAAATTATATACTTTTGTTGTAGCTTCTAGCAGTCTAGCTAGGTTCACTATTTTGTCAATGATGGCTTACCTCTTAATATAAAGATTTTATAGTGTGGCTTTTTTGTGTCCTACAAAATTCCTATTTTAGACAAATATTTACATCATACATTACATATGTGTAACGCGGTGTGGTAGACTTTTTCCTAATTACTTGATATTTTAGAATTCACACAAAATCTTTATTATTATTATTTTTCTTTTTTATATTTAAGCTGTATAATAGTAAAATTTCATGAAAACCAATTCAGTTGCTTTTACGTGAACTAACAATCATAGTAGTAATCATTGTCCTTTAAACTTTCCCGTTTATAATATTAGTTGAACATTGAAATGTATATGAATAAACAGAGAATGAAACAATACTGGCCCCGGGAGATTCACAGCTTATGGAAAAACAAAATACAATGAAGAGCTTTTATCTCGAGTTAGAATCTGTTGTTTAAATAACCGGTTAAGGCTTTTCCCGGCTGAATTGTAGGTACTGCGACAGAAAATGTGCCTAATCAGAGTAAAAATAGAAATATGTTTTATTAATATTACTTGATTCGGTTGTTGAGCTACGCTATTAACGAGCCTAAATTATGTAAACACATAATATATGATATATGTAATATGATATACGAATTTAAACCAAATTTTTATTGGCTTTTTGTTGTTATTATTGCAGGTGTTTTTGGGATGCATAACATGGCTGAATGGTGACCATAGTCAGGCCCTAATAAAAGCTGAGAAGTATATTAGCTTAAATTAGAAATAAAATAACCTCGGACATATTTAAACAAAATTGTTATTGCCATTTTTGTACAGTATGTGTGTTTTCAGCCTGTATAACATCGCTATATACCTTGGCAACGCCTAACAAAAGCTGAGAGCTCCAATTTAGTTGCACTTAACATATACATTATATTTCTGCAAAGTGTTTTTTGTTATGTATTCGCGACTGCTGCCAGTACGCCAAATGAATTAAAAAACCATTTAAGTTTAGACAACATCTTTGCAAAAGAATTATTCTTTCCTAAACTTATACGCGAAATTTTCAAACAAAAATTAATCTTATGATTAATTTGAACACTGCTTTATGTGGGTTATGGTTTCATAAATTCAGTGCGAAATATTAAATTGCATCCCCGAAAAAAGAATTTTTATTTTCAGTAGCGAATAAATAGTGAACGAAATTAAAACGGCGCAAAGTTCACGGTGTAACGGTCGTGAAAACGTAATAACGGTGGACTTCCATTAATGTTATTGAAAAGTAGTCGTTAGGACAAGTGCTGTAGTCCAAGAGTCAATGAAATGTATTTACAGCGATGTTGCTTCATGCTTTAAGTATCGTTTTCATGAACGTTGGAACTTTCCATCTTTCTACATTTTGTACTTGACTGGCTGTCCATTATTATACTGTCATTGTCACTGATAACTCTCTTTTGAAGAAATAAGTTTTATTTAAGAATATGTTTACCGTGCTTTCTCCTATTGCCCGCATATACCTTTTTCTTTAATTTTCTAAACGTAACAAGTAAAATCCAATTTTTATTCTTGGGAAGCCATGCAATAGAAAAAGATGAAGAAATGAGTTTTATATGTCTTATAAAATGTACAAGAAATTTTTTTATTTAGAACTATTTAGTCTTTTTTTTTAAACTTAAATAACTGTTCATTATTATACTGCCACTGACACTGACAATTGTCACTGTCACCGGCAACTCTCATTTACCGAAATAAGTTTTATATGTCGTTTAAAATGGGTAGGAATTTTTGTATTCAGAAACAATAAAGTCTTTTTATATTCATTACTTTACCTGCTTTCTATTAGATTCACTTTGATGGAGATGTCTGTGACATGTTAAAATAAACTGCTTAGGGCAGTTATAATTATAATACTAGCTGACCCAGCACACGTTGTTTTGCCATAAATGTGATTTCAATTTTCAATTAATAATTAAAAAAGAAGGGTAAAAATTTAGGGTCGTATGTATTTTTGTATGCTGTATCATAGAAAAATACATCATAGAAAAAATTAGGGGTGGACTAGCCCTAACATTTAGGGGGATGAATAATAGATGTTAACCGATTCTCAAACCTACTCAATATGCTCACAAAGTTTCATGAGGATCGGTCGAGCCGAATACTGTGAGACGAGAATTCTATATATAAGATTTAACAGGCAGCTCCTAGTCCAAACTGAGTGGCTGAGCCGGGGCGGGGCGCCGGGCTCGTATGAACTTAATTGGATTTTTCCGTTTGCCGCTAGTGTGCCGCGTGAATAATAAGCCCTTACGTTTTGAATATTCCGTGCAAGTTGATAAACACATCTCGACTTTTAATGTTTAATTTGTTGAATATTGTATTTGCATTCGCTGGCAACTTTTATTCATTTACAAGGGACCGAGAGGAATTATCAATATCGTAGTATCAGAGAGTCTGATTTATGTCTATGTGTTGTATATTGTCGTTGGTCTAGTAATGTTCAACAGAAGGTCGCGAAGCCCCAACTTCGAATAAGACCAGAAATTTTCTGACCAATCTCGCCGATTAGGCATTCGGAACTATATCGTTAAATCCATCAAAACTGATGAATACACACTTCAGTCTACGCAGATATCTTAAGATTAAAGACTAAAAAAGCTTCATGCATTATTTTATTACTAATAAACACAATTTCAAATTGTTGGTATCATATTATGTTCTGTAATTCTAAAAGAAAACCCATGGCTCAGTGAGAGGTTTTTGTAGTGACTCATAAATCACAAAGACTTTGTCTTAAGATTGATCAGATCAATTGCTTTTGAGACATCCTGATAGATGAGACGGGCTATTTATTTACTCTGAATACACTTGAGCTCATTTGAATAAAAAGCTTTATGTAAATAGTTAAGCCTATCCAAGCTTGGTGTGTGTTTTTTCATAAGCAAAAGCAATGAAATAATATTAACAAGTACCACGGAAGGGAGAGTTTCTTGCCATTTCCGGTCTACAGCTTGGACGGGCATTGAATGTGAATTCAGAAACTAAAAATTGTTAAATCTCTCACGAGTAATAGTTTTATATAAATTTTGATTTATTTTTGGTTTCCCTCATGTACAGACAATTCTGCTAACTCCTGTGTGGTCTAAATAATGTTAACCAATTTCATTGATTATATTGGACCGGAACTATTTTATATTATCATGTTTCATGCCTGTCGTATAACAGAATTAACCAAAAGTTTGATTTACTTAGTCATGATTATAATAAATGAATACAAAATACTAAATATATTATAGTTCTTCGCCACTGGGCCTATGTCTTAATCATTTAAATTGAAACACCTGTATACACAAAATTCCAACATTCATCACTAAGCGTTTTACCCTTCGTAAAGGCCCTCAATAGTCGTCTTATATCTCACAAGTAAAATTAACTATATATGATAGCATAACAATGTTCTAAGTTCGTAAAAGATATAATTTATTTATGATTACTATATATATATATATTGATATACAATGATTACTATTCATATTCAAATATTTAGATTTTTTTATATTTAATAATTAATGTCCCAAATAATTCGGATGCATATTACATTACTCATTCATTTTAAATTTACACATGTTCATTATGTGGAATGTAGGTCAATGATTTTTTATATAAAGTACGTTAACATTTTTAAAATTTTTGTGTATCGTATTTTGCAATTACTGTATAAATTAAATTCATTTTAAATATTTGAATGTATCAGCTAAATATTATATCAATCAATATATCCAGTGTTGAAATTGTTAATTACATTAAATATATATATATTTTTTAAAAAACAGGGAGCAGAGCACAATGCCAGAGGTCTTAGTGCGTTGCCGGCCTTTAAGATGACTATACGCATTTATAATATTTATATACGTTTTTTTTAAAGTATATTTTAAGTTGAGTATTTTTTTTACTAATAATTTTGTTATATGAATACGCATTGCATAAACCAAAAAAAGTTTTTATGTTATCTCGTTATTATATCTTAAAAACATTTCTAAGATACACCTTTTTAAATGGTATTTTGCTGGAATTTTTATCAGAGAAGTGCTTACAAAAAAGCTCTCAAACTTTTAATAGATTCCATTTTATTCGATCACTTCAGTACGTTCCCTATTCATGAATTATTGCAAATACTTTCAAATCTATAACGAATTTCCCTACAAATCCAGTTACAACTCATATTTTAAGCTTGACTTGAACTTTTAGTTTGAGAGCTTAAACCATGTCAATGTATGAAAACTTACTAAATACATATAGGTACAAAAAACAAACTTTAGGTTGTTAACGCAACACATTTAAATAAAATACTCAAAAATATTTAAAAACGGCTTTAATAAATATTATTTCAATAAATGGACACATTTTTGTCACGACGTTAACATGTCTCTCTGTAAAACTCAGGCTGATTTAAATTATTGAAATAATTTCCTCAATAATTGAATGGTTTTATTTTGTCGTCTAATAGTTTCGCAAGCTTGAAATGTTTGACACTTCAAATTGATATGACCATAGCAATCGTCATTGCGTCGCGGTGTGCGCCCGAAACGCAAGAGATCTCGTATTCATCAAAACACTTTACACAAATTTATTAAATAATGTTGTAACAATACATATAAACAAAAAGAAAACTAGATAATTTGATTTAATATATACGTAATTATACAAATATATAAGGACTTCCGCCAAGGGAAGGATGCTGGCCTTAGCTACGAGTATAAAAAATCGTTATTGCATGGTAGTCCTACAAATTTTTAACAATACCCTGATCAAATATCAGCGTATCTTATAGCAATACTGCGGCTATCGTATTTTAAATTTGATTTACCACGAGACTTGGTAAACGTTATATTTGAAATGTATGCTGCTTTCAAACAGAATTGCTCGAAGAATCAATAATAGGATACTTTATTTCAATGAACTTTATTTTTTGAATTTGTTTGAATGACTTTGTTCGTACTTGTCTTATAAATTCTTAATGTAATTAGGGATAAGTAAGTCTTTATTTTTGTGATTGTCGGTGCAAATCAATAAACAATTTAGCAGCATGTTCATTTGTGGTACAATCCATGGTAATTTTATACTACTATATTAAAATTAGTCTTTATAAGTAATAAATTAAATACACAGAACAATACATCATAAGAACTGTACCTCTATACAGAGGGAAATTTCTTATTTGAAGAAGCGTGGTATATTAAAAATATAATAAAAAGAAACAAACTACACAACTATGTAATTCTTTAACTATTGCATTATCTGAAAAACCTTGATACAATTATGAGTTGTTTTCGCTACAAACCAAAAGCCACACGAGCAATTTAGACGCGGCATTCCATAAATTTCTCTCACACAAAGTTACGGAATAATTTCGCCGTGTCTCTGTTTATTATAAACCGTGGAAGTTGCAGAGTTGTACGGGTACAATCAGTGAACTTCGTTTGATTTACAATTTACTTATTTTGTAATGCCATTCCGAGTTTGTGTGTGGTATTAGAATACATTTGTGTGTCTAACTTTGAGAAAAGTTTGTCATAGTCTCCTGAAGAACCGATTATTGGTAGCACATGGTCGTATACCTTCAGAAAGTTTCCTAAATAACATTTACTTTCTACCACTTGTGCAACCAATTATCCTTTGAGGAAATTCAGAACCAATACGACTCAGTGCACTTCACATTTCTTGTAGTTGAATATATTTACATTAGTTTAACCTCCAGCTCGTTTGAAAAAAAATTCCGACCATACACACTTCAAAATTAGTTCTGGGTCAACTCAAGCTGTAATTCTTTACCTTCCTATATTGTGATTCAAAGTTACCATCGGAACAAGACCTTGTGCATAACAACTCTTACAGTAATATTATACACATTTACTATATTGCTGGGATTGTGTTCCGCTATGGTTTCTCCCCTCTGGGTATCCTCTTCTTAAGCTCCTGCACTATTGATGACGTCAGTATCGATATTTTTTAATATTGAATTTTTATCGACAACTAAACTAAATCTTTGATATAAAAAATTCTATGAAATATTACTTTAAAATCTAGTTTTGTATAAAATTATGAACGTATCTCTAATTTTCCTGCACAACCTAAATAAATCAACTGTACCAGAGAACTTGGTTATTTGATCAATGCTTTTTTTTTTTTCGTATTACTTCATTGCGCATTTCCTTACAAATCAAATATTTAGTTTCGGTTTTTACGGAAGCAATCGAGAATTGCACAACTAAATAAGATCGTTCTCAGTTTACAAATTCGTATTCTCCCTATTTGTCGTATGTGCCCTATTTTAATGTTAATACAGTTTTTTATGGTTATTTAAAATACTTTTGTAGGCAGTAATATTTTGAATTATTTACATTAACTCATGTAAATTTAATATAAAAGTTTGTATGTAGGAGCGGATTCTGGATCACATTTCTTGAATATTATATTTGCAATGCGAAAATGGTGAAGTTGACAAGATTGTCAGTCTCATTGTATGTAATAATATCAAGAAAATCGTTGTTATGTTTACAGAGGGTAAAGATTCCGATAAAAAATTGGTCTACTTGTTAAATCACCCTAATACTGATGGATGTTTCGGACCCCATATGGGAGAGACGCATTTCCGCGTCGTTGGTCAATGCCAAATGCTATCGCATATCGAACTACGTCATTGTTATTTTGTGTGAGTACAGAAGACTTAAATTTATAAATATTTTAGTTAAGTTGAGATAGCAGAACAATGAAGCTGTTAAACAAAATAACAGCAAATAAATAATACTTCTAGTTTTGTTGCGAAGTTAGATTAAGTTTTCTTTCAAGTATATTGGATTCGTATGAAGAATGAAGTGCATTTTAGATTTATAAACTGGAAGTTGATTTGGGAGAGCGTACCTCACGTTTGCGTTTGTCTTTCATAAATATGGAATTAGTTTTAAATTTAAATTTTTTTAGTCCTGATTTTAGGTATAGGCTTGGGAAAATTGTCTCGATTTGATTGAAATAAACATATTTTTAAAATCCGTGAACGCTCCACGCACGATTCGTTAAATCTTTTAACATAATATTTTTTCAAAAATGTAATGCATCAAAATAAATTGATGTATAGAGGGATTCTGAATTTGTGACCTACACCAACCCTCTGAGGCCATAATATATGGAGACAGATAAAAAGGCAATCTAGTAAATAGCTCTGCGGTCTGACCTTTCCCAAATAGTATGAGGAGTTCCAGGAATATCATACATGAATCTGACTAAATAAATATCATGTGTTTGTATGATAATGCCTTATATTATGTAAAACGTATTTAGTTCAATGTTTATTCAAATACTTAAGCCAAAATTTCTAGTACAGTTATAAAAAACATAGGTTTTTTTACAGTGATTTAAATTTTTTATCATAAGGATGTCGCTTTCCGAGCGACTTTTTTCGCACCTGTTTTAATTCATATATTTTATAGCTAAATATATTCTTAAATATTACTTATGTAAGCCAAGCTATCTGTTGTTTAAAAAAAAGTTTACCTTTCAATTACCTGCCGATTCACCTCTGAGCAATATTATACTGCATAACGAAATAGATACGCATTTGCAAAGAGCATTAATATAATTGATTTATTATCTGTGGTGGCTGGTAATTACCGTTAATTAATCTTTACGGTTTAATCTCTATTTCCAAATTTGAATACAAATAACCTTATTTCGATAATGAAATTTTAGATAACAGCTGTGATTTTGTCAATATAGCACCCATGTGTGTTTAAGATGACATATTGATAGATATACTAAATTAAATTCGGAAAATACTTGGCGAAAATTGACGACTGTAATTCCATATTTAGTTGTACCTTTTGATTATTTCTGTTTTCAGATTAAACGTTTTACACAGTTGATAGAACAAACGATTTCAAACAAAAACAGTATTAACATTAACAGTAAATATTAGGCAGGATTTAATGCTATAATGAGATAAATCTTTCCATGGTACCTCCCTTAGGATATATGTTGAATAAAACCTTCCATGTTTGTCGGCTAAAAAAGTGGACTTTCATGAGTAATTTGTTTTTCTCTCTTTTCTTTCTTTGTATGTTTTATTCTATATTTAAACTTGAAATATTGATCATTACGATAATTACCTAGCATCATTCAACTGTTCATTACGGGAAAAAAATGTATTTCCAAGGGTTAGGGCCGAGATTCGCACACCAAGCGTTAATTGAAATCATAAATGATTGTTACCATTATTTAAAATGCTTATAAAGGCATGGCTTATTATAATCCCCTGAATAATTATGTAACTGAAAGCTTTTTTGTAACTGCAACAGTGAAAACACTCGCGTAACGGCCGTAAATAAGGCTTTATCCGAATCATCTCATTACCAGCCAAATTGCAGCTGCATTTTGTTTTATATTTATATTTTATTCACAGCATATTACAGCTTTTAATGTGACGTATGTAATTTTATATTTGTTTATACTACTGAAGGTAATTAATCAATAAATTTGAAGAATACAAATAATAGTCGGAAGACGGTGGGTGAATAAATAATTCGCAAGACGCAACGATTGTGCGTCCATTTCGTGATTGTTTGCATCAATCTGAAAATATTTTCTATATGAAAAATTATTAACATCAGGGATAAACATTAACAAGAATTGAAAAAATGTGTGAATATGATAACTACAGACTGACATGAGATTAAACAGGAGTATATTGAGAACTAAATTATTTTTTGCAATAACTAAAGTCTTTTTTTATGATTAAGCTGTCATATCATCATTGTTATTATATCCAATCATTCCCAGCACCTATCTATGGAAGCACACAAAATTTACCTCAGGCCTTTTCATTTACAATGTAAAACATATCACTTTCTAAACTATAAAAATAAAACTCTCTTTTTCACCGTTTCAAGAGCATGTTACTCTTTTTAAATAAGCGTTTAGAATACAACAGAAAGCGACAAATATATACTTCAGATGAATGCGATAAGGTTCTATGAACAACGGTCGTCTTCAGTTATACCTAGCCTGATACAACCTTCACCTAAAAAATCCTTTTGTTTTAGGTTGTATTAGGTCAATATTAGAAAATAATTTAGAGAACGACAAAATGGCTCAAAAAAGCTTGAATGGTGTCTTTGATAAACCCGGGCTGAAATAAACCAATGGTATAGCAATAATTGAAACAAAAACCCTCGTCCATCGCATTCATCAACGTCTCGACTTAAGAATAATGGCTTGTCTGAATTATTGTGGCATACGTACTGAAAAGTATAAGATTGATTAAATAATCTCATGATAGAACAAAAAAAATCCTATTCTCTTACCGTAATGTATAATGCCTTGACTATCATTTCAAAGACTTGAAAGTTTTGTCTTTGAATGAGCATAGCTAGCTCTAGTTTTTTTATTAATAGCAAACGAGTAGGAGGCTCTCCTGATCTTAAGTGCGCCACCAATGAACACTCACAATACTAGATAGCTTGCAAGTGCCGGATTTCCAGGTGAATAGATAGTTACTTTTATTTGCAATAAAGCTTAAATTGTATTATAAAAAATGTACGACCCCGTTCTTGATATAGTTTCTGTCGAACACTCCCATTTCCACGATATAGTAATATAAATTTATGACTGATATTAAAAAATTAATTTCTTCTGTTACCCGCAATTAACAAACCTATTTTTAGTCAACTTCGTTAAAATTTCAAATTATATTTTAATTAATATGCGCTCATTAAAAAATGTAAAAAAAATCCGCGTGAGCGGGACGTCAGCCTTACGTATGATAATATATTATGCCAAATGTTGGAAACCATTGTTTCTCGTACAAAAGCCACTTTTTTTAATTCATGCATTTTACCTAGGGTTAGCAATGTTATTTTATTATTATTTATTTATTTATATACAAAAACTAAACTTAACCATGTCAAAATTTTATTTTTTATTCAGACTGAATGTGTAGGTTGTGTAGCAAATTCATGTACAAGTCAGAATGTATTTCTACAGGCATAGTTCCATCG
Source organism: Pontia daplidice (assembly GCA_963693355.1). Classification (NCBI taxonomy): domain Eukaryota; kingdom Metazoa; phylum Arthropoda; class Insecta; order Lepidoptera; family Pieridae; genus Pontia; species Pontia daplidice. The sequence continues at coordinate 8,680,509 of CAVNZL010000140.1, read as the reverse complement.
CAACATATGACAGTTGTGACAGAACACAATTGCACGATTTCATCTGTCAAATTTTGTTACCATAGAGTCATCGCAATTAGGTTTGACGTGTCTAACGCTTATATCAATAATTTCCAACAATGAAAACTGTCGACAACCCTATACCCGAGTGAAAAATAGATACCTTCACAGATACAATGTGGTGTAAAGCTGTAAAATCTGTTCCTTTATTACTTGGTTTTAATTACATTCTTGCCCCTCTTGCTTTACATACTCTGATTCTGTATAGGCTTTTGTTCGCAAAATTCATATTACCTTTTAAAATACCGTTGACCAAAATTCAAAATAGTGTTAATAAATAAAGAAATGCAATTCAGCCAACATTATATTATAACTGACTCTCAAAGTCCTTACCCGGTGATAACACATGGTCTATTCACTTCTACTGACTTTTGTAATTTCCAAAAGCGATTCTTACTTTTTTGAATACAATTTCGATGCGATACTCAATTCTAACATTGATTTCCGCAATAGAGTCACGGAGTCTGAAGTTGAAAGATTATGGTTTACGATTAATTGTAACATAATAGTATGTAATTATAAAACGTTTTATATGTATTTTTCCTACGAAATATCTTGATGTATGTGAGGAACCTATTTTCTCTTTCCTTTGATCACTTTAAGATCTCTAAAGACTATACGCGCAAAAGCTTGATACATGCAGAAACCTAAGCTTATTAAAATTTGATCAAGAGATTTCTCATACTCGAAAACCAAAACTCAATATCTCGAGAAACCTTTTCTTGCAACAGACAGCATCCCTTATTACGAGAGTTGCATTTCGTATAACTTCAATGATAACCTATCATCGCAAGTGGCTTATACAAATGAAACTATATTGAATCGTAATATCTAGACAAAGCTAATACAGACTATGGAATTGTAGTTTTCAAACAAATTAAAACCTTATGACGTTGTATGAAAGCTTAAAATCGCAGGAGTGCCAAGTTGAGTTTAAAATCATATTTCACGTCATTTGTGAAAATCCAACGTAGCCATCGACTTTGCAAAGCTAATATGAAACAAAGCAAAATCCAACGAGTTTGATCCTAATGTTGATTTAATACAAAAATGTCGTTATTGTATCTATTGTCTATCTAAGGCCCTTTTATAAACTGTGCATCGTGTCTACCTCTCTTTTAATTATATATATTATAAGTTCTCATGTAATTGTTACATATGTATGTAATTTATAAGATAAATTGTTAAGCATATGTAATGTTTGAGAACATAATAATAAAAATAATAAATAAATTGATATAATAGTAATGGTCTTGGCGTGCGAATTAATTTCTTCGTGGCTTTCAATCTTAGTTGAGCAGTGCATTTTTCTAACTGATCTGAGGTCTGTAGTTAGAATACAGAATAAAAATTTCAATATTTACGAAATGTATTTGAATCATACAACATCATCAATTCTATGATCTGTCAAAAGTCAAAGGCAACCACAAAATCACGTCTTTCACCAAGGCTCAACGCAGCAGAGTTTTTTTTTTTATAAAATAGGATGCATACGAAGGATCAACGAATGTTAAGTGATATCGCCGCAAGTCCAGTTAGTACGGAAACAGTTATTATAGTTTGAAATATCTACCATCAAAACATCTTACAAAGGTAAGACATACAAATCGTGAAACTATTGACGATTCAACTTTAGAACAAACATCGGCACCTGTAAGTGAAGTTTCCACATAATTTAACATAGATGATGACGAATTGAGTCTTTTGTATGCAAAAAGCCTTTCAAAGCAAAACGCAACGGGAAATGTTCAAAGCGGAGACTTTATAAGCGATCAAAAAAATGTATCTCGGTTTTTGTAACGACTTTCGATTTACTGAATACGAGTACTCTTCAAAAGGGTTGGGGTAGGGTGACAATGATTTTGATTTATGTGGTGTAGATGAAATGGCGTTGGGCTTCGAACGATATTCATGAATAATGTTTGTCAGATACTTTATTTAATGTTATAACAAGAAATTACACTTTCTTAAAACAATAATATTGTTTATAGGAAAAATCCTGCGATGCTGCTTCATCATAATAGAGTTGTAGAAATGATAGCGATACCCGCGATTTCGTGTGGTGCCTGTATGTTAAAAGTCTAGTTGAAAACAAAAAATATTTGAAAAAACATTCTCATAGACCAATTTACTACAAATACTCCGCGAAAAACCCCTCAAACACTCGACGCACGTTTCACGCCGACAACGTTCATTAACAATGTCGGTTTATTCGCGGTATATTGCTAATAAATTTAATAGAATTTAACTACTCTACGACTGGATTTCCGAAAAGTAATGCCTGATTCTATTAATTATAAAAAAATATTTGTGTTTATTGCAGACACAATTTTCGAACACCGACAATGAACTAAAAGTAAGCTTCTAAAAAACTAAAATTGATATCTTAATGGTTGAGCCAGCATGGACACAACGACCATCACTCCATTTTCAGTCAAGTACATTCGTCTACCAAATAAGGCGTAACTCACTCTTCGAATTTACGAGTATGAAAACGGCTATCTGTTTCAGCACTTTTAAAATTCACAATTTCACACTGCACTGCCTTTCCCTAGATAAATCGACCGATTTATTGACAAACTGGTCGAGATGACAGTTGCACCGTCACTTTGTCACGTATTAAAATGATCCAGGTCAAATCGTTTTTAACAAGAATTCGGAAAGCGTTTGTTGTGTTAGTGTTCAATTTTCGAGTTCAAAAAGTTTCATCTAGATTTGCATTTTTAAAATGATTGAATTTGTCAAAAAACTGTTGAAATGAAAAAGATATTTTTACATTTAAATAGGACTTATTTGTTTTGTAACTAAGGAACTGTGTTGTCCACTTATTCAATCAGGACACATATATAGACACAGACGTATGAAGATACGTTTTTAGGGACATTGTTAAGCCATCTGGGTAGTTAGTATATACTAAAAACATTTTTTTTAATTGTACTGGTTAATTTTAAACTCGGCGATGAATCTCACAGACGTATTCCAAATATTTTTCTTCTCTGTATAAACATAGAAGGCCGCAACGGAAGGGAAATTCGACCACGTTTTAAAATCGAAATGTATATTGAAGTATATTCACCCAGGAGACGAGTCTTATCTACCATTTAAGAACCTTTAGAATCATATATTTGCTTAGAATAAATTAAGAGAACTTGTTTTATGTACGGCAATAAAAGAGCTTTCAGTGAGCTTTAAGATATAGCGGTTCAAAAGTTTTTTAACGATCTTTTTAAAGTACTTTTATGATGAATCCTTTATTTATTGTTTGGTATTCCTAGACCCACCTAATAAAAAAAACACCTAGGACTACAGAAATAAGACAATAACATATAAAATGACACATTTGACCTACAATAATAAAAAAATAAGTGTTTTTTGCGTGTGGGCTATGAGAGAAAGCACATATTAAATCGCTCTAAAACAATGCAATGATAATTTTCCTCAGTCAGTATCTAGTCATTTATATAATAGCCTCTAGCCATACAGAGGCTAGATAATACTTATAGATATTACATCCATATAAAATATGTGGAAATAAGGGTAAAGATACGAAGCACTAAGCGGTAAGCGACACTAAAAAACAAAAAAGGACGAGAATAAAATCAAATTAATTAATATTATACGTTATGATTTAATACTTAAGGGCAATTATATGTAATAATGAGGCTTGACCCAGCTCTTAATATATTTAATAAACTCTCAACTATGTACAGACAAATTAAACTAATTACATTTTCAAAAAATAAAAGTTATTTTTTATTCAAATGCAACTCGTGCTACTATTTTCTTCTATAGCGTTGACGAATTATAAATGTCCGTTAAGTTCAATTTTCACACGTACGTGTACAAAATTTAATGATTTTTTTCGTTTGTGCTTGAAGATAACGAGTCCCGCTGATCACGGTGTGGAATTATGTCCTTCGCGACCGGAATAGTAATGAGGCGGGCGCGAGTGAGTGTCACGCATCGCGGGATCCGTAGGCCCTTTAATTACGAAATGTAACTGCTTATGTGAGATTAATAAGTTTAATTTATGTATGTATTAAAGCTTAGTTTAAAAGCTCTTATAATTTACTTGTATGGGTAAATATATATTTTTATTATTATTATTCCTCAAAGATTACTTTAGTTTAGTTATGAGTGACAATATAATATTATTTGTTCTTAGGTAGTAGTATTAGGTAGTTGTGTTTTGTCACATGCCTTGTATAAAAAATGACGGAATCAGGGGTCAGATAGCAAAATGTAACACGCTTGGTCACGGTCAGAAGTGGAATGTATTCATTGATATATCACTATTAAGTACATTTCACGCGTATATTAATTTACTATTAAGTAAATTAATATACGCGTGAAATTTTAAAAGAGCAATTTTATTTTGCCTTTTTTTAAATTTGGACCAAAATATAAGACAAGTCATACCGCCTTGTCTTATATTTTCCTTTTCTTTCCTTATTTATATGTTACGATTCTTTTCTATTACGTCATATTGTTTATACATTGATTTCCTTATTATATTCTGAGTGCCTACTGAAATATACTGCTTAAGAAGTATCTTAAAGTTCCATAGAGAATTTAAAAAAAGAATTCACGTTTTCCCTTATTCATCTAAAGTATGCTTTTCTCCCTTGTTTTTTCCTCACAACGCAACGTAATTACAGATGGAGACGGTACTTAAAAGAGTGCAATGTCCTCTTTTTTCAAAAGTTACATTTGTTGAATTTGATATTCCACTAAGGATCTCTATTATGAAAATTCCCTTGAACTTGGCACAATAACGGTTATCGAGGCAATCGGTTCCTGTCAGACCCTTCAAATAATCCAGGTGCCGGTGTTATTAAGTCCCCGTTTTTCCATAAAACCTGTGAATTACGTATTTCAAGACATGATTTGAATCTTTAGTGGGATTAAGGGAAGTGATAGATATTTATTTGTGTAAATAACACTTTGCAATACTTTTGTCACGTCTTAGGTAATCTATAAAATTTTATAAAGCTGACGTTTTGGAATGCACACGCATATCGAAGGAAGTGCTGGTTCAGATTGAATAAATTTGAGTTAGATACTATATCGATCGATCTATAAGATCACTTAATAAGAAATTGTAAATATTGTTATAATAATAATTCTATTTATTAATATATAATATCAGAAACATTATACGGACGGGGAGCTATCTCTAAGGTTTTATGGCTTGTGTGTGTGTCAAAAATATGATATACTATCATTATTATGATGTACTGTAAAAATATGATATTCTGACAGTACTTGATAGTCCGGCTTGTCACCATTGCGCTGGGTTATTTTTATTACTTTTTAAATTAATTTCTCTACTTTTATTATAATCATAGTTTAATAAAGTATATTTTTTAGGTCTGAAGAATTATTTCCCTCACTATAAAGGATTAACATTCGCTGAGAAACCCTAAGAAATTATACACTCAAATAGCTTGAATCGCTAAAATATTATAATCAGTGTAAAAGTATTCCGAACAAATCGTAGATCTCTTTCTTATTTAAAACATTTCAAATTGAAACAAAATCTGTGATTTGCATCGCTAAGTTCGTCTCACCGGTACAAAATGTTTCGGAGAGTTTTTAAAGAAATAACCCTAGCATATCCCGTGGGATATTCCCAATCTTGATAAACACTTCACTCTATTTGAATACTTTGATGATATTTTCTAGTTGCTGGAATTCAATTTCCAAAAATATATTGAATAAAACGTAAGCCTTTATTTATATATGAAAGTTTCAAGTTGTTATACATATTCCAACAATACAACAAATTAATATGATATATCTGTATATTGCATTTGAGTTCATTTTTCTTTATTCAAACTCTCTGTAATATGTAACAAGAAATTTAGGTAAATTGGCGTGTTTTATGATTAAGAATAATGCTGTAATTACAGACGCCTTAACAAAAAACCGCAATATTCCGCCGCCATTTTTAATACACATACTTTTGATACTATGCGAGTGCCAACGCCACAAATTGAGGCTGGATTTGGCTCATCTCAGTTATGTTGGTTATACAATGGCGTTTTTAATACTTGATAATTTCATATTTATTTATTTTAAATATTAACAAGCAACTGTTAACTATGTACAATACTGTTAGGCTGACGCTTAAACTAAAAGTCTTTACTTATACCCCAATAGTTAACACAACATGCATATAAAACAAAGTAGACAAAAAAATATGTTGTCTAAATGTAACATTGGTTATAACTAAATATCAATAAATAAAATAAAAAGTATGAATGTAGTTTTCTTATAGTGGAAGCGACATCAAAATGTATTTATTGGTTGTAAAAGAGTATTAAATACGTATTGTGTAAATTCTGTAGTACATTATGGTGCTAGTACTAGGTTTCTTTTCATATTAATGTATAGTTCATTACTGTATCATATTTAAATTTACATTTATATAAAATATGTACATTGAAGGAAAACACTTTATTAACGAATGTTAACTACGACTAGGACTATGTTGCGTTAATAAAGTGTTTTTCTTTAAATTAGTAATAGTTATGTCAATGAAAGACAATATAAATGTGGATGTCAAAGCTCTTTTGCAGTAGAACTTAATATGAGTATTTGATGACGTAATAAGTTTTATTAAACTAAACTGCAAAGCTTTTGTTTACACACCACACTACGTATACAACGTTATATTAAGTACACCGTCGCATATGAAACGCGTAGTGAGTGCCCTGCCTTTGAAATAAGCCTAATGGGTTTGATATATGGGACTCGCATGCCTTAAAGGGAATGCTACTTTGTACTTTTAGCCTTCGGAGCGGATTCCAAATCTCAATTATTACGACACAGTTCTATGTCAAAGTAGAGCAGTAGTGTCAACGATAGCTGGTGTGATGGTGTGTGAGTTTCTACAAAATAATAATACCAATAATAAAGCTTTTATTTACTCTAAATTAGATATGTCGAATTATATATTTACAATTTTATTCTTAGTTGGGGTAAGTAGTGTAAAAAATTTGCTTAAATTAGGCTAGTAGTGTTAATTGCTATTAGAGTAAACCCCATCTTGGGTGAAAGCCTCCTCTGTTGCTTTCTAGATGTGTCTATTCCTTGAGAGTTCCATCCAAAATCTACCAGATATATCTACGATGTCGTCTGTCCACCTTCGTTGCGATCTACCTACGTTTCTTTTTCCTAATCGAGGTCCCTTCCATTTTGTCGTGCGTTCAACGACGTCCAACGATGGACCGTAGCGAATGCCTTTATGCAGAGAAGAATTTGAATGAATTATCAATAAAGGGCTACGTAACTTATGTTACCGTGTTTATATTTTATACGTTCGTATTATAGGGTCACAATAAACATGAGTGTAACAACAATGTGAAGATATGGAACTTAAATCGAAAAATAGAAAACCTACGAGGATTCATATTTCAATCTCGGACCGAAGTCTAGCGCAAATATTAGCGAAAAAATTATACTCTGTTAAACAATATTGTATTTTAATAACTAACATTTTGATGTAGTCCCCTTTTTATTTTTTATTTGAGAGATGATAGTACATTATTTATAGCCATTTTAATGCTCTTACAAAATATCATATATCATCCTAAACATGGATGCTCATGAGCTCGTCATGGTTTCGTCCTCTCAAGTGTGCAACAATTTTAATCATTCGCTCCTATTTTTGAATTTTTGATATGTTCACAAACGTTTCAAACATACAGGTATAAATCTTTTTAACATATTATAATTATAACGTTACAAATTTCGTCGATCTAGAATTTGATAATGCGATAGTGTACATCTGAGTAATCAATTTGACGCCGGGGCGGAGCGCATTGGACATAGGACGACCAATTTAGCGACTCTGCCACTTCAATTTTAAGATGAGTTATCAATATTGTATAAATATGATAACCATTTAAATATCTCATAAAATAGATATCGAATTCTCCATTATCGTCATGTTCGTTAATTTTCCTTTCAAAGTTTCTTTTATGTTAAGTATTTTGCATATTTATTTATTAATATTGAAAAAGAAGTCCTAAGATTTTGTGCCATAAGTACGCCGGCCCATGAGAGATGAGTGATCGTGATTCGAATCACGACGTCCATTACTTTTCCTGCAAACGCAATTTACACCTTCCAAATAGTGAAATACAATATCATGTGGTAACTGGAATGCCTTAGATCCAAAAATGTATATTTTAGGCCCAGACGACTGATAAGCTTGCTTTAATCAATCCTATTATATCTTTTATCTATATATTTATAAATCATTTATTCGTTAATATGGGTACAAGAAAAACAAAGTGTTAACAAAGTACATAAACCATAAACACAAGGCATGCAAACTACGTACACTTACTACTAGTATTACATTACATTTAAATTTGTAACAAACTAAAAATAATAAATTATAAACAATTACAATGATTTAATATTATAAATTATCTTGCAAATATTCCGCTAACAAATAACGCTATCGTAATACAGGATCCATAAAAAGATATAGTACCTACCTGTAAATAGCCCGCTTATTATCTATTTCAAAACGTCACCTTTGCTTACCAAAAGTGACCTTATATATGTTTTGAATTTCGAATGCTTTAAGTTTTGTATTTTGGTAAACTTTGCATTCCCTTGTTTCGAAAGCACATTTCTGACGTTCGACTGTGAATAAGTAATTATAAATGAGCCCCAGACTTTTTAAACGTTTCCTTTGATCGTCAAAGGCTTGAAAAAGTATGACAAGGCATCGATTCGATAACGTCGTATAACAGATTTCATCAGCTTACGATAGATTGAATTTTGTCTGTACGTCACTTATTCTGTGGATTTATTTTAGGAACTCAATTTTAGGCTGTTTTCAACTTCGGGCTATCAGTATTCCAGGCACGTTGCTTTTGTAAGTGTATCGTTTTGTTTGTCTTAATTCCTCGGAAACTGATATCGATGAATCCGTAGTCACAATCTAATTTAAAATTTCGACCAAACTTTTTCAATTTAATACATTTGTATATAATTTTATGAACTTCATTATATGAGCTTAAAGTTTTCAGATGATTGTGATAGACATTAAATAAATCATGTCTATTTGTGTCAGTCTCGTGATTTTCAATTTCGCCTATACATAAAAACATCTCGAAGTGAAGTGAGCCCTCATCTCATTTGTCAATGTCACTCGACGCGCAAAACACAGACTCTCGGATCTACGTTAAGATATCTGATCAGATACTGCTATAAGTTGCTTATATTCGAATGTGAAGATCATTCGGTTTAGGATAATTTGATAAATAATTATATAAACAAATACATCGGGTAATTAAGAAACGCGTAATGCAGTAAAAGATTTTATTAATAGTTGTTTTTGCATGTTCTTTGAATTGACTAAATCGATGGATTGACTATCGCGCTTAGTTTTTCACACCCGTCCTTCCTACAAAACACGACAAACCAAGCTATTTCAATTATCTCGATTTGCTAAATTATTTGAGTTATTCCGCTAAGCTTACCGTCAGATTACAATTCAATAAATATTTATTTAATTCGACTAGAAGAGTTACAGAGAAGAAAATTAAAAAGTATGTCATCATTTGCCACGATGGTTTTGTCTTTGATACATAGTTGAATTGTTTGTGTATATGTTTAGTTTAATAGGAATATCATAAATAAAAAAATAAACAGTTCATCTTTTCGTATAGCGGTTGAAAATGGTTATACAAGTGACATCGAAAGTTTACCTTTTTAGCGTTTCCTTCTTTACTATATCATGCTATTGGACCAATTTATTAGAAATATTCCGCGAAATCCTCAAACACTCGAGGCACGTGTCGACACCGGATAATATAGTTTCTTGAAGTTATAAGCGTTTGTTTACAACGTTTACATAATCCTTTACAAAGTGAAGAGTTTCAAAGAGTGTTGTTTCGTCAATTAAACATACTGATTGTTATTCGCCCACATATACTCGTATTTACATTATTTATTTTGATATTTTATATCATAGTGGTGTTAAGACTTTATACGCTATAACATAATTTCATAGAGACATTTGAGACGCTTTTGTCGCGTCATCGAGTTTTTGCCAAATCTACTTGAAACAAAATGGCGGTGAGTTTTGTGGGATGACGGAAATTTGCATTCCAATACCTTAATTACCTTATCATTTATTACTGTTAAAGCGATCTCAATTGTTACGTCACCTTTCACGCAGATAAAAGTGAATTGATCTATCCTGTAGAACTATATAGAACGAGTGTGCTCGCTTTGGTGCTGATGACGCTAACTACCCACCGATTGTGGCTTTTGCCCAAATAATTGGTCGAGTCGGCCAATTGTGGTGCGCAGTTTGCAAATATATTGTCTACGCAACGAACGCACAGCAGCCTTGGCGAGGATACCGAACCTGTCTCGATCGTTTAATTTATTATTTAAAATGAAAATGTATTTACCTCTTACAATGTATCAAATGAAATTGATATATATGTGATATCTTAGTGAGAGGCGGGCTGTAATAGACTTTGCGAAGCTATAATTCTTGTGCGACTTTGATATAGAACCGCGATACTTTTTAATACTGTTACTATTATACAGGAAATTAAATCTGTTAAATAATTTAAGCTAAATTGAATTCATTTTACTTTAGTTTTTCGAAACTATATTAACACGAGCTTATTTTGTCGTTACACCAAATATACTAATGATTTAATGTGGTGTTGAAACAAAGAATTAAATCTTAGATTTTTTCTTTTAATAGGCGGCTTTCAAGCTAAAAAGTATCTCTTCTAGCAAACGTTTTGACAAATATGTTTCTCAAACAATTCTTGTCAGACATTGGGTGATAGAACGTCCAAATACAGTCATAAAATATGCTATATAAGTATATAGCATAGCAAGTATATAGAACAAGTGTTCTGCAATATGTGATCATATTATAAAATGTCAAAACACCTGTCCTGATTTTACGCCTGTCAAGTCTTCGAAAGCAGATATGTAAGCTCTAGCTGAAACTTCAAAGTTCAAACCGTGGAACTCATCACTCAAAACATTTGCAAAACTTCCCCGGGTTGGAAACTTGAAATATTAACATGCAAAATTTGTAACGAATTATTTTAATGAATAACAATGATACAGCCTTTTGCTTATATCATGGGAATGTGAACTTTTGAGTACATCATATATTATGTGGCGTCCAAATATTAATTGCTTATTGAAAGACGGGTGAAAATTGCTTTGTATTTGTAATTAAAGGGTTTATACCCAGGTACTTCAATTATATCGAATCACGTTAATAGTAAATATTTATAGATATAAATATAATTGAATAGTGTGTTATAACAAAACAGCTTTCAGTCGTTCTAACTTTTATCCGATGTGTGTTTACAAATTTTATCCGATGTTCGTTCCGATATTAGCTAAAGCCAATTAAGAATACTTATAAATTTATATACTTTATAACAAGGCTCTTTTTCTGATTGTGCAAAACAAAATTCAATTTTATAATTTATGACACAATTATAGGAAATTAAAAAAAAAATCAATTAAAATTTTGAAGTAAGTTATGTAACGTAATTAAGATATCAAGATCTGTAGTGCTTAAGATGTTTGATATACCTGTCTAACATGCAATTACAAGGGCCAATAAATTGACGAGCCAGCTTACGTAGTCATTACAACGCTGGACCGGCGAGCAGTGGACGCGGGCTCTGTCCCTGGTAAGGTCAAAATTTGTAATACGAGCATAACTGTTGGCTGTGGTCCGGACCTTTACGATCAGTGTACAAGCTATGAATATCTCACTTTGATGCTAACCGACTGTGTGTTTCCTTATTACATTTGTTTTATTAATGACATAAATGGGTAATTGCAGAAGTAAAATGTGACATAAATTGGGAGAAAACACTATTGTACCAGTCCCTTAATGTATTAAATACTATATTGAATGATGTATAACTGTTTCATCGTTGGTTACAGGTGCGGCTCTAAAGAAATGAACTTCAATATTAAGTTGACACAGCACTATGTGAAAATGAAGAGAAAACATTCGTATGTGTGGCACGCGCCAAATATTGGTGGGAATTAGGGTGGCTTTTCGGCGCCGGATGCGGTACTTTTATATAGTTAGATTTGTATTTAATCTGTTGTTTTAACAACGGTTGCCACTTTTATTATGATGTATTATTGGACAATGCACTCTCATACTACAATACAAGTGTCGATCTAAAAAATAAGGCGCTCGAACATTCCAATAGCTATCTACTATTAAAAAATTTCATACAAATCAAATTTTACTTTCAGGTCAGACATGGTGAGAGAATAAACATTGCATTAAATAAGTGTATATATCTTTAATTAACTTGTACCGCAAAAATGACCACCATTTGGTCCATTAAAGCTCAAAATACCTTCGCATTCCGAGCCCACACATTGCTAATAATGATCGCTTCATAAACTTTCCGGGGTGCAATGACCATTGGTTACAGATCGCAGATATGAGCAGATGCGAATAATGGAATCGCTGAATATTACGTATTTTATAGCTTAACTACGTTATTTATGCTAAAGGCTAAAATATTTAGTTCTCGGTTTGATTCAAAGCTGCAGTGTATTTTACTGAGTGAATAATCTTACTCTGCAGCTGTCATTGTCAATCATGACCAACACAATAACTTATCATAAATATTACAAAGATATACTAATTTTTGGAATTCAGGTTTCATTCTTCATAGTCACTCCACTTTCGTGATTATTATTTTCTTATATCGAAACCTACTATGTGACTCTTATATATAAAAATAGCTTTTATATATAAGTTCACAATGGAGCCGCGATTTGATACCAGTTCACAAAGGAGTAATTTTCCCCATTTCTCTTTATGTTTCGCTACTTATAAAAGCAGCTTTTTCGATAAATGGACTAAGCAATTAAAAAATCAATTCACATCATACAACAAACTTTTCAGTTTTTTGTACTAACGCCCTCCGCTAAGCCCTGTCAAACCAAAACGAAACAACATTTATTTAAATTATAACTAATACAGTTTTTATGACGCCTGTTATTTTATTTTAATCTACACCCAGAAACCGCTAGGTGAGGTTTTTTCTCGTTGAAGTGGACGGTTAAGCTCAACAACTGTCTGTACTACGGATAATTATTAAAACTACCTATAATTATTTTCAGTTGCAACCTCGGTTGTCCAGTTTTCACTAGCTCCTTGACTTTATTAAAAATAAGTTTCCAATAGGTATTAATAGTAAACAAAAGTGTTGCTATGTTCCGAAAAAGACTTCCCCCTTCGCTTCGACTTTACATTGATTTATAGCAAAACTTGCGTAAACTTTGTCGACATGAATACACAGTAAAGAAAGAATAATCCAGTATTGAAATGATAAAATAATATAAAAAATAGGGCGGAGAGGGTATATAAATACACTACAATACAATGCAAATAGCGTCAAAACTCGCGTCGAACACAGAGAAATGTAATCACTTAGCGTAGGAGATGCTGATGGCTGATTCGTACATTTAATGACAAAACTTAATATTATATTATCACGTAGCATAATAGTATACCAATCGACCAATAAGAGTTATATTGTGTATGTATATATTGTATAGTCCCTTAATCTATTATATGCTACAATCACACTGCACCATTTGAAATTCCGAATAAATGAATTGATTTCTATTTGAAATCTCCTTCTGATCGTCCCATGCGCCTACGCGGTCAATAATTGTCCCGAGAACGTTGTAAATAAATCTGGCAATCGTGACATAAAATACAAAGATGATATATACATCTTAAACCTGATGAATACCACATCCATTTGATTGGCCGTGAAACGAGCCTTGTTTCTAAACTAAAAATTTGAATGACAGCGCACTTGTTTATGACGTCAGTACAACTCGCGTCTCTCTTTAAAAACACACTAGAATATATGAAATAGAAGAACAGAGCATCTATAACCCTACAAAATCAGAGATACACGCGGTTCTATATAAATTCAGCGAACAGCATGTATATGACATTAGGCATCGTTTTAGGGTAGATGGCTGTGATAAGCGTGTATAGCATTTCAACAAGTTAGTTATCAGCCATTGTCCGTTAATTAAGGTCGCAACACCCGGCTTTATCGGTTATGAATGGATGCGAATGTGCTGTTAAATTTTATTCATATAAACATATAGCAGTTACACAAAGTGCGCAGAAAATAGAGCTGTTTGAATCGTCGATGACCAGAGATGTGGGTTTCCTCTACATCTTTTACCGCATATATTAAGCAGTAGCAGCATCACCATACCCTCGGCGTCTGGCGTTCCACATGAGGGCACCTATTTTGTAGTGCGCCCTACTTTGGGAAACCAGCTGCTGGCTGAAAAAATAACTGCCCCTGGTTTGATTCCGGTCACTTCTAATTAACTTGATTTAAACGAATGGCAAAGAAAATTAGCACATACTCAATACTATACAAGTGCAAATATTACCACTAAATTTACGTTCACATTATAGCATGGTATAGTCAGGAACAATAGAGTTTTCACAAGAGAGTCCTGCTGTCTCAATTCATGTGTGTCCTCTTTGAATTAAAATGTTACATTATGAATTAGCCAGTTTGAACAACGGTTAATAAAGCAATCCATCGAGAGTCGAGAGCGAAAAGAATTTTCCATTTGAGTGGAATTTTCCGTTGCTTCATTTCCCTAAGGGGCCGCCATAACGACCCTACTTGTACCTTTTACCTCGCTATTCAATTATTCATATATTAAATTTTTACCCGCTCCTTTACGGACTATGAGTGATTGGTTATTAATATGAAATGATAATTTGGAATCCTTTAAAGCGTATAAAACAAATGAGTCGCGAAGTCGATTCAATAGAGTGATTACTTGTCAGATTCGTATTTTTAGATCAAGAATCGAATTCAATTTATAAAATATTTTGAAGTAGCTGAGCCTATAATGCCTTGTTATCCTTCAAAGATATTTTTTCGATAATAGTTATTCATTATAGTACAATTCATATGGAAGATAGGGGATCAATTCACTTTGATATAAATGGATGGGCAATTGCCATATTTCCTTGTCAATTAGAGTATCAAAAATTACCCATTTATTGATACAATTTTAATTTTGATATGTTTATATAATATAATTAAGAAAAACATATGTAAGAATTGATCAAGCCGTTTCGAACGAGCTATGTAACAAATCCTGTTTATTTCTATCACTCATAGATTTAAACATTCTGTACTTCACTGTTTGGAGAATTCATGCATTAATAGATTTACAATTCAAATTAAAGCAAAGTAAATTATAGAATTAAAATTACCCGTCGCTTTTACTCTTATTAGTATAGAGTTTTGTAATTAAAGTATTAATTATTCAAGGTTATCGAGAAGCGAACAGCATCATAACGAATGGGTTGCGCACGTCACTCTTATGTACTTACGTTACGGGTGGGTGATTATGGTATGCTGAGTACTTTTAAACGACGATGTTATAAGGTCTGCTAAATCCGGATAGCTATCTAGTTGATTTTTGTCTTATATAAAATTCTCGTGTCACGGGGTGCGTAATTGAACTCCTCTGAAAAGGCTCGACCGATTTTTTATGAAATTTTATATGCCTATTCAGTAGATCTGAGTATCGGCTAATATATGATTCAAATTTTTCATCCCTTTAAATGTTAAGGTACTAAACTTTTTTTTTTTCAAAAAATTTCTTTTTATATTTCTGTGATACAGCATACAAATATACATACAACCCTACATTTTTACCCCTCTACGATCAACCCCATTTTTTATTTATTAATTGAAAACTGCAATTCCTTTTGCAAGAATATTTTTTATTATGACATTAAAATAAATTTGTTACTTTAATAAAGATTAATTTATTAACCTAAATAAATTATAAATATAAATAAACAATTTTACTGTAACAATAAAAGTTAATAAATTTTCTTCTAATTTTCGATTATAAATATATCCCCGCACACTTATGGCTGATAATTATTTTTATTGAATTTAAAAAATGATTGCTAGAAATCACATGCATGTCAAAACAACGTTTGCCGGGTCAGCTAGTAAGATATATAAATCGTTTCTGTATGATATAGGGCAGTGGCAAGCCATTATCCGCGTGTCTGCTCGTATCTCCTATGAAATGAAAGCAGATCGGCTTACGAATGTGTAGCCTATAAGGTATAGGTTATCATCTGTCTCTATACACAGTGGTTAGTCTTAGTTGACGTAGATTTGTTGAGCAACCTAATTTGAGACGTTTGAATATGAACTTATTATGAATAATAACTATGATATCTACCGTATTTGAAATTTACTAACAATTTTTTTCACTCGTCAAAAATTTTAACGGAGTGATCGCGTTAATTCAGTTTTAGAGTCGTTCGATAAATGGATTCAACATTTTAAGCCCACAGTTTAGCTTTAACCAAACGTTCAAAGTTTATAATATTATTTTAGACGAAGCTTCAATCTATGCACCGCAAATGCAAAACGCTATTTGAAGGTAAACACGGTGCGATGTTACAAAAGATTAGCTGATGGCACTCAACAAATGTTTACCCTGTCTTCTTAGGAGCTTAGCGTGGTAAAGCAAAATTCATTTCCACACATTGAGAGGGAAAGCTTTAAATTGAGGGTTTATATGCAACGTTATTAATTAAGAATGGAATGCGAAAGCCTTAATGTTTTGATGGAAGGGAGAAATATGATAATATAGGAATTATTAAACTTATATTTAAGTGCTCGTATTCACTTCCATGTTTATTCATTTATACGACCAAATCCCAAAGGTAAGAGAAGAACTAGAAACTCTCCACCACTCTTCGTCAAGCATTTCTTTTTATTTTAGGAGGCTGCATAGCGCATTGGGAGCGCTCAGCATCCTTATAGTGACACTAAAACGGAAACAGAAAGTAAAGCTGCGTTAGGTATAGCAATATAAATATTAATATATTATATTATATTCGCTGATCCTTCAAAGGTTGTTTTGCCATACATTTTATTTCAATTTTCAATTAATAAATAAAAATAAGGATTGATCGTAGAAGGGTGAACATTTAGGATTGTATGTATTTTGTATGTTATATCATAAATAGAAACTACTTTTTTTGTCAAAAATAAAAATTTTGGGGTGGACTATCCTTAACATTTAGGGGGATGAAAAATAGATGTCGGCCGATTCCCAGACCTACTCAATACGCTCACAAAGTTTCATGAGAATCGGTCAAGCCGTTTCGGAGGAGTTCAAGTACGAACATTTTGACACGAGAATTTTATATATTAGATATAAGCTATTTATAGCCTGTGCTACGGGTGCTACACATATATTGAGCACCCAAACCAAATTCAACAGTTCTGCTCGTCTTTTTTAGACAGACACTGAGCGATAAGCCTCAAATCTTCTTGCGCCAACTAGTTCATTTAAACTACCTATATGCAAGTGTTATTCCAATAATTTTGTTTAAATTTGCCATTAAGGTTATTAGGCGCCAAATAGATTGTCCGGAGTTGCTACAAGACTTACTCCGGCTGTATGTACCGGACAACTACTGTAGGTCGCGAGGGGATTCAATATTGGCACAATGGAATTCGCGAACTGTGCTCCGCCAGAAATTAGCGATACCACGAATGGTGTCGCTGGTTAATAAACTTATTAAGAATAGAATGGCTTGGCTAAGGCTTGTTAAGAATGAGTGAAGCCTGCAAGGAGTTTTTATTTGTAAGTTTAGGTGAAGGTAGTTCTTAAGTATGTTTTTTTGGCTATAGGCTGTAATTAATTAAATAAATAAATATTACACAAACGATAAATAATCCAAGCGGATGGTTAAACCAACCCGCTAATTATACCAATATTTGCGTTCGTCTAACGATATAAACGTAACCTGCTTAAGACCCCAGAGGCAGCCTGAATAGAATACTAATGAACACTCCCCTCTAATTCAATTCACTTTTTGATCTTAATTGACATTAATATTATCTTGGGGTATGATACTGACGTGTTCAATTTCGTATTTGAGTGTTATTTACTTTCAACGAAGCTTTGTGACCCCGCCAATATATTTGAAGACCGACTGTTTTTAGCTGAACCACAGGCTGTAGGTAGAAAATGTTGCACAAAGGTTGTGAGGACTCAGGTGCATTCTTTATACAATATCAGCGCAATGGGACGGAAGTTCAAACGAAAGGAATATCGCGATATAAGACGTTCTGTCAAGATGTATAAAATAGTATTTCCTATTTATTGGATGTTTGCTACATGCTTCACGACAACTGAATATAAATGAAACTTACTAATCTACGTCTCCATATCACAGTCTTGGTTTATTTTCAAAAATCAACCCCTAAAAAGGAGGATGATAATTTAAAGCATTGGCTACCATATATTCTAGAAACTACATTGTATCTTAAAATTGAACCCACATCGAACATTGCTTTTGTTCTGTTTCTTAACAAGCAAGCTTCTTTGTCAATTCACGACCACAATGCACCCTTTGAATTATTTATTAGGCGTTTGTACCAAAACTCCAATTCCGAATAACTCTATAGATTTCACTCGTAAATATTTCATAGTTGACATAAAGTTTCTGAATCCATAGCAATTTTGTTCGAATAGATTCTTAAAAGTTGCGTCATTTTTACATGATAAGGGTTGGGGAGACCGCGGTTTTTACTTATATCATTATATTATATTATAGCATATTTATATCATATCATATATATATATGATATGATATAAATATGCTGAATGTATTTTTTTCTAAACTTACAGTAAACAGCTATATAAACAATTTTTATTTTTACAACTGTAAGTATTTTTATTATTATCTAACTTAGCGCTGGTATTGATAACAAAAACCCTCAGAGCTTTAGCAATGGTCATTTTTATCAATCACACAAATGTTTTGCATTCCAAACATTTGTCATATTTGAAATATCGCTGTACATTACTACAAAAATATGTGTACAGTTATAGATTTTTTTTAAATAGGGATGAATTGCCTTCACAGAGACAAAACATTTAAAAAATTTACGATCTAGCCTAAGGAAGACTTAATGAGTAGTTAACATCTAACTTAAATTACTTAAGAATATAGAATATAAGAATAATGTCAATTAACACTTCTTACAGACTCTAATAAAGGCCTGTCACTATTAATGTGTACTTAAAATGTTTAAATATATCACATCACTAATGACACTAGCACTAAAGCACTAACTCGAATGGTTTTTTCCTTTTCAATCTTCTAAGTAGACCGGTGGTGTCTAGAAGCTGGATAGCCTCAACAGTTATAGATGAAATAAATTATCCATCGAAAAACCTCTTTACTAGTAACTCGTCTATTGTCAATGGCTTGTAATTAGGGGCAAAAACAACAAAAGACACAGATAAAGGTTAGATTCGGACTATTAACAACGTTTCGCGGATGAGTGAGGACAGTAATTGGTGTGTCGGGCTGAGATTTATTGTCCAACTCACTGTGAGGATAATTGAGCGCATTCACTGAAGGTTTCATTATAAAAATAAATTCAAAGATGGATAAGGCGTATAGAACTAGATAATTAAGATAGATCTTTATTCGACTTAACTAGAGGCAAAAATTACAAGAACATTTTACATTAACTGCCGGTTCACCCGGCCAAGTAAATAAAAACTTATTTATGGAATACAGTTGGGATCTTAATACAATTTGAAATTAACAGCGCAATTAAGATATGGCAGTCTGTCGCTGACCACTATTGCTTGTAGTAGCGAGATCAAAAACTCTATTATGTATTAACTTACTACTACTTTGGTCATGGTAGCCTACCTATAACCTAAACTTTAATTGTCTTGTACAATATATTTGTATGATTGAATAGAATAGCAGATCATTTCTTGTCAGCCCTCGATTAATTCAACCTCGAGTGTTAAACATGTATGGAGCATGTTAATTACCAAATAACCTCCAGTTTATTATATTCCATAGTTGACAATATATATTTCTACATAATATAATCAGGAAAATTGATTCAGGAAAGTTGAAAAGCGTTCATTGAAAATTTATTTATTTATTACAGCTAAGGCCAAAAAAATTATACGAAAGATTGTCAATGATATACAGATTAAATAATATAACAATTATACAATTTTTAATATACAATAGATATAGAAACTGCTTATAATATACCTTCATAACTATTCCTAAATTTGACATAATCATGTCGCATTCTGGCACAGTTAAAGAAATGTCTAATTATACGTGGAACTGGGCTTTGGTGCCAAAAATAGTTCGAGAACTTCTGCCATCAATGAATACGTCCTTGTCGGGTGTAATTGTCAGGAGCATATAATCACAACGTTGCTTGAAGTAAACCACTGCAATCAATTCTGCCTCTGACAACATTGAAAGCAAACTTTAACATTGCTATGTCTTTACGCCGCTTAAGGTCATTGTATCCAAATACCCCCTAGAAAGAAGGCTGGGAAGGGGTTTTTGCGGTATATTGCTAATAAATTTGTCTAATAGATTGTTTTTTTTACTTGTAACAACGCCGGACACTCACGATGCCGGAGGGCTCGCATGTGCATTGCCTTTTATTGAAAGTGCCTAAGTCGTTTTGGTTCGGAAATACCTATATAGGTGCATTATATGGCTTCAGTTGTAGAACGGCGAGCAGTGAGGTGGTGGAATGCGACGAGTGGAATTTCGTATTCTGTATTACATGGCATTCGTTTGACAGTCGTAAATGTATATTAAACAAAAATATATTTTTTCCCACAAAAAAGTGATTTTTTTTCGTTCTGTCTTATTCGATGGAAGCGCAAGTCAAACAAAACAGCAGTTCGAATTAAGGAAATGTTTTAGGCTAGCATAACGTACACAGAAAGGAGTTCTAAGAGGATTATACGAGGTTCCAAGTAGGCTTTGAAACTCCCAAGAAAGCAATATCCATTATCTGGGCAGGGCTTTGTGCGGACTGCATTGTGACTCTGATTTAGAATTAGAATTAAATATTGTTTTGTCAACCGTTGAATGGCAAGAAATATGTTGGAATGCCTGAATTAACCTAATAAATAACGTCCACCTGAACGAATTTGAGTATTTCAAAATTTATACGTGGAAATTTATAATATTATGTGCGTATCTATGCAATTTATAATACTACGCTTAACAATATTTCAATGACACGTGATAAATAAATCGTGTTTATATACGATTATTCTAAATATTGTGCTTTAACTTTTTTGTAAACGGGCAGGACATTAAGTGATACCGCCCTCCCATGGACACTCTCAATGCTATGCGCCGCACAAGTGCGTTATTTTGTTGTTCTTTAAACAGTTAATTTAATTAATATAAGTTATATTGTGATCATCGTTTTTTATTGTAAAAAATGAATCCTAATCGACTAAAGCATCGAAATCAAACCTCTACGCCATTGAACGTATATAGTGATGACATCAATATAATATGCAGACTAAGGACTAATTTGCGTTCCAAGAACTCACAGTAAGAGAAAATCAACAAGGCTTAAATAATTATATCTTGTCTTGTCCTCAATACTCGTAAAATAAACTTTTACCCTTTAAACATAACTTTATTTTCTGGATAAGTGGATAGATTATAATCCAAAACATTCTTCTTCAGCTTCTTGTATGCATTATCTGTTACTAGCCGAAACACTTGAATTTGTCAGAAGTATTGTTTGTTGAAACAAAGTTCTTCGATACAACTATCTTAAAGAAATTGGCATTTCTAAAAGTGATGGCTTGTGTCTCAATAAGACATAGGCATGAGACACAAGCCGTCACTTTTACATCTTTGAAACAAAAGAAAACACCATATTAGAAGGATGGAGTTCACACTTCACTAAATTTGATTATATGTTTTTCACTTATAGAAGTATCGTGCCTAATTCAGGTAAAAACACATGTACTATAACATGTGTTTTGAAAATTGAAAAAAATCTTTATTCTATAAGGTGAGAGTGCCTTTTCCGATCAACGTGAGCCGGTGGAAAATCCGCTTCCAGTGACACGGGTGCTTTTGCAAAAGCATTCCTCCATACAAAGTGCTCTGCCTGAAAGTTCCGTGAAATAATTGGGATACAAATTTAAATGAAAACCATTCTAAATAACCAAACATGATTGGATATTGCGTGAAATAAAAATATCATTTTATTTAATATTAATTGATATTTTTATTTTCTATCGACACACGAAATAATATTTATTTCACTAAAAAAGGTGAAAGATTTGTATATACCTTTTTTGGTAATTCTTTACAAAAACTTGGTATAACTTTAGAATAATATAGACTATTTTTATATATAAAAGATTTCTCCTGATGGACACTGCCAACCATAAAATGTTTAGAAAGATTATAGAACTTAATTTTATCTATAGAAAACCGTGACACACTATATCTATTATTGGGAATCACATCTCTAGTGTTTCTCTTTGGAAATTACATCCCTAGAGTTTTCTGACGGTATATAAGCAGACACGCATCTCGCATCTCTTTTGTAAGTAAGCGACCGACCATCGAGAGAGCAACACGACTGTCCGCATCCGATATTTTCCGATTTGAATATATTTCTTCTGTAATTAACTTACTTGTTAAAGTGTACTAGTGATTTTGTCAATAATTTGTTTCTTTTGTAACGTTTAGTATTCAAGACTATATATTGTATCTTTTCCTTATATCATTTAAAAATTAAAAACTAAATAAATAAAACTCTAAATGGATTTTAGATAATTAATAAAAATTAAATCTTGTGGGAACTTAACTCTCACTTAAGGCAAAATTTAACGCTACTATAAACTGTAGTATTTGCATTGAATAACACTAGGTGTTTCATGAGTGTGTTGAGGTAGAGTCAACAACTCTACATCTTAGAATGTTTGTTCTCGTTTACGTAAATAGCGGATACATCTGAATACTATACAACTTTTGTAACAAATACAGTCGTTACCTTTATAGAGCCACTACTGTGATTCTAATCGTGCAACTGAATAGATACTAAACGTTTAATTATAATTTAGGATTACTGTTCTCATTTCTGTATCCAACCAACAAAATGCAGGAAGCTTCGAATTTTCAGAACGGCTTCAGTCTTTGACCCTGCGTACAGATGTAAGGTCTATCTGCATGCTTTTAAGCATTTATCATGGATTATTCGGATTGATAGCTGTCGCTGATTTCCATCTTCGGGCATCGAGGCAGAATACGATATGTCGATGTGGACCTATAGAGGTATTTCCAAGCAATAGGGACCTTCAAGGAAAAAGCGTATTCTCATCTTAAAGGCGGGCCTTGTGAGTGTCCATGGGAAACAGTATAGTTTAAGATTAATTGAGCCTCCTGCGCGTTTACCCCCTATATTATAAGAATACATTATTTTCATTCTCTCCTTTCTCTTCAATAGATCCATGTATATTATGTATATTTTAACCTCGAAAATATTTCCGGCACTCTTCACGTCAGTTGTGAATTTACTTGAATTTGAAATGCTTTCGTTTTGAGCTCAAGAAGAAGCGAGATTTGATTATAAAAAATGCGATGACTTGAGCCTAATTTCATCTCGTACATTTTTCACGGAAATATTTTATATCCCGCGGGTCGGGGGTTAATGAAATAAAAAGTGTAGTGTGCTTGTTTATTATTGGGTAAGATGTGTTAAATACTGAATTATTGATTACATAGTTATTTTCTTATAAGAAATACTGATTCAATGACTAAATCATTACTTTTGTCTCAACAATACATAAAACTTCTAAAAAGAAAATTAACGACTAATTGTCATATTTTCGTAATTTGTGTCGTACAAGTAATTGACATTCCACACATCGTACCTACCGCTATAATCTTATAACGTAAGAATGCTATGACGTTTGACAAGTCTATGGTCTATGATGTCTATGGTTTTAAATTTAAGGATACTTTTAATTGTATTCTCCTAAAATCACGATTATTTGTCAATCCACGCTTGCTCTACAACGATTCAAGTTGCAATTCTATGAATAACTCAATGTTTAAAGCCTTCAATCATCCTAATATTACCAATACAAAGGCCTGACAGGAGATGGACTGAATATTAAGCCAGTATAAGAATAAAATCCAGCAGAAATTGCAAGAAATAACCAATAAATATAATAATACCTTTTATTTTATTTATTCCGGAAATGCATGTGTGCTGAAATTAAACTATTTTGCCAAACGAAGCTTCACCTAAACAAATTCTTTAGCATTTTATAAAGCATACTAAATAAACAGTGGAGCCGTATTTTCTTAGTAAAATTACTTTTTAATTAAACAGTGAGTTTATTTAGCGTTCTCAAGTTGGAAAGTTTTATAATAATTAACGTGTAGTTTAACGTAGATATTCTTAATGAACTGCCTTGATACGTGTTCTTTAAAGCTCTAATATTTAATGAGGGATTTAAAACATTTGTTAAAGAAAAATAAATTTGTGCGTCCTATCTTATTCCAAATTTAAATTAACGGCAAATAGGAATTTCTAATATAATAATCAATAGTTGTGGAATTAGTTTGACAAAGTTGTAGAAGAGGTTTGCGTAAATCAAATTTTAATGCTATATGTAAGGTTAATACCTTGTCAAACTCAGTAAAGCAGTACGCTTCGGGGGAAAATATTTTAGTATTTGAATAATGTGGGTCAAATCTCGTATCGCAATGAATTAAAACACAACAGCTTTAAAATATTTTATCCACAGAATGATGATAATATAAAAAGATATAATTTTAAGCATTTCATAAAAAAGAATGACCAAATTTTCTGATATTTTCTTTAAATAGCACATTAGGCTAGACGGGTATGAAAAAAACTTGAAGAGAGTTTTGGAATGAATAAATGAATATTAAAAAACTTGAAGTTAATCTGCGCTATGTTTATCGTCAAACAGATTAACCAGATAACATTAAGCCTCTCCACGCCATTTCCCGAGCAAACGTTACTCTGTATTGTGGTTCGACCCTTAACTGCGACTCTATTTTAGAAAACCCCCGTGGTTTTTAAACGATCTCTTTAAATTGAAAGTCAAAAAGTTTTGGACAATTAATATTACCTCCATAGGAATGTATAGCGTTAAATTATAACTGTGTGTTGAAAGTAGGAGAATATTGAGATGAGGGTTTTAACCGAGAGCTGGAATATTAGGAAATTGTATTAATGAATAAATAGAGTCAAATTTAAAGAAAAACACTTTTAACGGATTTTCTTTAAATGAGTAACTGTTATGTTAATAAAAGAGAATATTAGAGTCAAATTTGCTTGCGCTTTCACGGACCTCATATAAGAAAAATATGTTCGATAAACTTTTATTTTAACACTGAAAGCTCAGGCCAGTTTTAGTATTTTTAAATGCAATGGACGTATGTTACAATTAAATTTATTTCCAATTCCTCTGTTTGGTACACAAATATGAATTTAATTAAAACCAACAGACTCATTCCGAAATACAATGATAAGACGCATTGTCAGGGACTCTTTTAAATGTTTCGGTCAATTTTTTTAAGGTTACTCCAAGATTCGATGTTACCGAATCAAACAATTGAATTGATCAGTTTGGTACGTTAACAAACAATATTCCTTGGTACAAACAGCTAGGCCCCGATGATTTGCTTCGAAATGTGTAAAAATGAAATGAATAATTAATTTAAAAATACTTCGAAATAAAACATTTTCTACTTCATTGAAAGAATTCTTGTCGATTTCTTTTATATTTCGTAGAGGATAAGTAACGTACTAGTGAATCGATAATGCAACAACCGCAAGTCTTGTTCAATGCGGTCTAAATGCCAGACAGTTTCGTCGCATACTCGAGCGCCGCGAGCGGAGGAATTTCTTTTATTTCCGAGAAAACGTAGCTCCTATTTAAAGTAAAAAATACATTTGATTTCTCGACTTATCGTTTACTTACTTATCTTTTTATATTTGTATGGATTTACGACATACTTTACATGGTTGGTGCAATTACAAGAAAATGTATTCTTAGTTGCGTGGTCATTGTCATGTCGTCAGTTGTTTACAAATAGTGTTTTGTTTTAGTTAGATTGAAAAGTGAAGTGTTATTTGATCTTTTTATTATTAACAGATAATTTATAAGCTCCTTCTTACATTAGGAGGTGCGAATAGATGTGAGTCGTCTCTCATAAGGTTACACTCTTAAACGTAGCCGGGAGTGTTTTATTAAAATCATAAATCCAACGTCAAATACAGCTGGTGCGTAGACAGAATATAGCATTCTTGTACTTTATTTCAATCTTTTGAATTCAGTGCTGAGCAATTTGAGTTATTTTCTCTGTGGTTTAAACATCTTCAGTGACTTTTGCTCGGCGTAAATGAAAGATAGGCTAAGAATAATTTGATTCGAACAAGTCTACGGCGTGTTGAAATTTTTCCTGAAGGCAATTTCATATTTATGTTTTCAATGAAACCTCTTTTCTGTCGAGTCTTTCTCGTCCATACAATTTCACCTCATGTTATTGTATTCACAATTCTACTAACTCATATTGTATCATAATCACTACATAGTATAAAACAAAGTCGCTTTCTATGTCCCTTTGTATGCTTAAATCTTTGAAACTACGCAACGGATTTTGATGCCGATTTTTTAAATAGATAGAGTGATTCAAGAGGAAGGTTTATATGTATAATAACATCCATTAAATAGTGGAGAAGTACTGTTATATTTTTGAGGTTTCTAATGTGATGTCGTAAATAATTACATTTTTTCCGCTTACATTGCAAACGCAGGCTGAACCCTACGAGTTTTATCAAAATAATGTACTAAGTATTGTACACATTGAAAAGTTCTACAGAAAAGTCCGTGATGGTCTATCTCTTATGGATAACCCACCATATATTTTTCTTGTCATGTACTTTTTACGACAAATAATGGCTATAGATCAGCATTGCACCCGGGCGAAGCCGGGGCGGGTCGCTAGTAACTTTATAATCGAACATAATTTTTATTACCTTTATAAACGCTATATTATCATACCTTTCGCCAAGTTTGTTGCTGAATCGGATAACTTTCTCAATAATCTCTGTTATAAATCGGAATAGAATCGAACCGGCAACTATCACGTTCCCTTGGTTTACGCGACTTCGATTCCCTTTATTTGCTAATTAGCAAAGTTTCCTCCTTTGACGTGACTAACTTTGTGTCTCTTTACTTTGAGACAGATACTGGCGCTAGAAGTTAGTAAATAATTTACAATATTGCGTGCCTTTCGTCAGTATGTACGGACTGCTGTGCCCCCTATGCTGTGTTCTAACAAGTAATATTGTTTTTAAATAGTAGCAGTCCAAACTACTATTGTCTATGTATAAGAAAATAGCAAAACGCAGTAAGTAAAACCATCTCGGTGCGATAATTACGACTTTTTTTTTAGTTGCTCGAATATTTATTATCGAATAGCCTTGATACTACTTGTACTACTATTGATATTAACTAAAATAGTATCAAGTAACTCGACCAAATCAAACAGGCGCCATGTGAAGAAGCTCTTCATAATAATTATCATCGTTAGTGAAAGCGCCGGGCGCCTGTAATGAACGAAAAATCGTTGATCTCTTGATGGCTCTTAGTCTGCACTACCCTTTAACTAATGAACGGTTTAACTATGGTTATAAATGTTAGTAGTTAAGTTGTATTAGCAGATTGTAAGTGGTAGAAAGTAAACGAAAAATTCTAATAGAAATTAATAGAAACAAGCGTTACTTTGCGCAATTCCATAGTATAAAATTCTAACGAACAAATTAAAATTACTAATACTCTGCGAAAAACCTTTCAAACACTCGACATTTAGTCTCAATGCACGCTGTACGTAGAGGAATCGTGTTGCTCCGGTATCGGGGCGAAATGTGCGTCGAGTGTTGCGTTTTTTGGTGGAATCATCATCATCATCATTGCCAGTAAATCGGTCCATTAGAATTTTTCACTATGAACTTCTAAGATTATAAAGAAAGATTCTATTACTGATAGAAACAAATGTTATGATTAGGTTATCATTAGAGCTTTGTAGGACTAACATTTGTTTTATCACGTATTATTAAAAAATATCGTTCAGAGTCGGCCTATTTTTAGTAATTGAATTTTTCATTTACATATAGCACCAAAATTTGAGCGGAGGTAATCATTGCTTGAGAAGCTTCATGCGTATTTTAGTGGTTCTCCTTTATGTGTATATTATATGAATATACACTTTATAGAAAATTATATTTATAACTTAATTTAAAATATACTAGATTTATAAATGTAACATACATCTTTTGTGTATCAAAAGTGTCTATTAAAGCTGATAACAAAATGAGTTAAAGATCTATCCCATTAAATTATTACAATTGGTTTTGGTTTGAGTTTATTCAACACAATGATACAAAAAGACGGAGAAGTGCGAGTCGGACGCGCACACGAGGAGTTCCGAATCATTTTAGTTGTTGGGGAACTTCTTTAATTATTATTTTCATTTTTTTATTCGCTGTTAGCAACCTATGTTAAGCTGTTAGAAGCTATGAGTCAACCTTTCAACTGAACTGTCAATAGGGATCCTATTTAACCCCTTAAGCATGGAACCCTGCTAAAAATTACATGCAAGATTTACGTATACTGTAAATAGCTAGATAGTCTGAAGATCAATATTACACAATGCGAGACAGTAGGTTACCTATTTGTGGTTATATTATCAATTAATTCCCCGTTGATATACTATAGTATACAATCAAATAGAGATCGTCCACCTGAGACCTAGCTGGATGTCGATTGTCACAAATTTCAACGAACCTAGTTGAAGTTTGAAGTTTTAGTTCGTCACAAACAGACTAGATACATAATTTATATAATACGTACTTGAAAAACAAAAGAATTTATTAAAACATTAAACATATCAACCTTTTTTAACAAGCCCAAAGAAGCAGTTATTTTGTTAGAAAATATTGAATTGATTTTTGAACATAAATTAGTAGTCGTTTTTTTTTTTAAATATTCACACATTTGCAACAGTTAATTTACCAAAGCCGGCTGTTTAAAGCTTGTTTTGGCTAACACATAACAACTCAGATCGAACCCGAGACCCCCTGTTCTGCTCTGCTGGACTGCTCAGCATGGTAACCATTACCTAACCAGTATCGTGCGCATTGGCTACTGGATCGTCTATGAACTATTTTGTTAGTAATCAATATGGTTTAAATAATGTGAAACTGTTATGAAGTATTATACCCAAGCCCTTAGATATCGCTGGATTTATATACTAAATTATCCCGTAAACATGGAACAATGCGAAGTAAATTAGTTTTTGGGGCTTGGGACGGGGGACAAATTCGATTGTCTTCCTCGATAGGGGAAATCGATGACAAGATGAACTCATGTTGTTTATTCTATTTATGGTAGCCGCTTCGAATAAAAGTCCCGTAAAAAGGAATATTTAACCAATTTTAGTATTTTTTAATTTATAAAACTAAAAAAAAACGAACAATATTGGCGAGTATATCGCATTCTGTGAAAGTCATAATTACTTTTAAAACCGCTGTGATATCATTTTAAATTGAATTTTAAATATTTCTCTCCGAGTCCTTTGGTTTTTACCTTTACTTGCACGTAAATATGAAAATTAACATTTTAAAAAGTTAGAGCTAGAAATTATAATATATTTAATGGAATACGTCGTTCTAAGCATAAATTACATTTCAAGAAATGTCTAATAGCTATTAGTTTACACAGTTACGATTATATCTAACCTAACTTACATACTTAAAGCTTAACATTAAAGTAAAAATTGTTTAAATTTTTATGAATATACTAGCTGATCCGGCAAACGTTGTTCTGCCGTAAATGTGATTTCTTCTTCAATTTTTTTACTTCAATAAAAATAATTAGCAGCTTTAAGTGTGCGGGGATATGTTTATAATCGAAAGCGTTTTAAATAAAAGTATGCTTTTGTTTAAAAAATAATCTTTATGACACGTTTGTCGGTTTACCATCGCAGTGCCATCTATTGATTACTTACTCAATCCAGTAGAAAAGTATCGACATCTGTTAGAATCTTTTGGAATGAACAGATAATTGTTACTGTCAATTAACTGTAGACGAATAATTAGCAAATAAAATTGCGACTATAATTAAAGATTTAAGCTATCCTATCTCTTAAGTTGGACCAGACTGCTCACGGTGTGCCAATTCAATTTAAAATCGGTTAAATAGTTTAGAAGTCCATCGTGGACAAACAACGCGACAGGAGATTTATATATATTAAAATTTTGAGGCTAAACCAGGACGAACATCACATCAATTAATTATATACAATTTCACTTACATCATACCCACGGATTATATTTTAAATCTGAAACCAAATAGCATTATAATGTAATAAAATTAATATTTACCTATGGCGGTGTCCAGCGGGGTGTATAATCAAGTTTATAAACTGGAATTAGTTTGGGCTCACATTTAACATGCCAGTGGGCTGAATGAAATGGCTGCGGTGGTGTACCAAGTCGATAATTACCATTTTATTCGTATACAAAACATATAAGCCGCGCTACTTAATATTTACTAGAGGAGCGAATAATAGAAGATTAAATTAACCCTGAGCTCATATTATTTATTCTATATGCGTAAAGCTCTCTATGAGGCCGGTTTGATTTCACAGATCGATGACGTGTGCAAAGAAGACATAGAATTTTAAATCTAGAACAGATAATTATTTTATTTTCTTTTTTGACACATGACATTCGCGTTCCTTTTTCGAAAACGTATTTGCAATGAAATGCGATTGGAGCTTTATAAACGATAATATTATTAGGTTCCTTCTATTAAAACAAAGAAAACTGCAGCAAAAAACAAGAACATATTTTTTATTACTTTAATATGTTTAACGTGCTTCCTCCTATTGCCTATTTTGTTTTTTTTTTAATTATGAAAAGTGGCATTGGCTAACTCCATGTATTATATTTGGGAAGCCACACAATAAATAAAAGAAGAAGAAACGATTTAATTTGACATTTTATTTTTAATGTATATTTTTTACAGCCCATTTATTAAAAGCAAACTTAGTAAATCACAGCTTCTGTCAGACTGGCAGTTAAATTAGCCAATACATATTCGATGAATAGCCGAACAAGTACGTGTATTCCAAACATCTGGCAAAGGAAAATAATTTAGTGACATCTCCCGTTACGTGCAGTCGGCAGAAGTTTGTATGAGTCAGTTAATATGATACTTTAATAAACTACCACCTCACTTACAACTTTATTTAGGTCAAAGGTTGCCACAGTTTATGCAAATGGCAGTTGTTAATGTTTGTGTCTGAATAAAATAAATATTCATTTAACATAGCTAATAAGCAATGGCAGCTTTAAGGTGAGTACGTTACTGTGAAATTGCCTAAACAAAAGGTAATCAAATCTCTAATCTTATATATATAATTCTCGTGTCACAGTTTTCGTTCCCCTACTCCTCCGAAACGGCTTGACCGATTCTCTTAAAACTTGGTGAGTGTATTGAGTAGGTCCGAGAATCGGCTAACATCTATTATTCATCCCCTTAAATGCTAGGGGTAGTCTAGTCTACCCCTAAATTTTATTATTTATTTTTAGACAAAAAATTTAGTTTCTTTTTTTTATGATACAATGTATAAAAATACCTAAATTTTTACCCCTCTACGATGAACCCCTATTTTTTTATTTATTAATTGAAAATTGTAATCACATGTATGGCAAAACAACGTTTGCCGGATCAGCTAGTATCTTTCTATAATTCATTTGTGAAACTATCAATGGAGTATGCTGTAGAAGCTTTTTGTAAAATGCAATATCAAAGCTCTCGAATCAAGCTCTCGTAAATAATTGGTGTCATATGGACAAAACTATTTAATAATAACAAATACGTTTATACAATAATTAGCAACAATTAACGATTTAACAATTATAACATGACACTATTTTGTGTATAAAGCTTGCAATAAGTCGACAAAGTGCCAGATTTTTTCATATAACCCACTAACTATCGCATGCACTGTGTTATGTCTTAACACTTTGTCGAGTTATATTGTTGAAAGCTTTGAACATCCTTCACTGCTTTCGAACATATCCATGTTCTCTAAACCATTGTACACTTAAAAATTATGTTATATTATTTGTTAAGGCGTTTAGTGTTGCCACTAAACGCTAAACGCCTTAACAAACTGTTGTTATTCTACAAAAGATGTTTGAGGTCAATTAGTTTGATTTGTAATTTTTACGTTCATCCGTGGAAAGATGAATAAATATTAATATTAATAATGTGTTCGATCTTAATAATATGAACTAAATATGTTATCTGCAATTATAAATTGTATGATTCATTGTGTTTTCATTGTTTCCTTTTTCTTTCTCTTCTGTCCTACTTCATTTTATTTATCTGTGTTTAGGAGGTGCACTATTCCCATTCGGTGATGTGTCTGTGAACGAGCAGAGCACTTGCCAGCAGAGCATCAAAAAATTAAGAATCTGATAGCATGCGCAAAAGTTCTAGAGTTCCTGATAGTTTTCAGAAATAGTTCTGGTCAAAAAGTTTTAAAGTGTAGCAGAGCTGTCTTTTAAATTAAAGAAAATATATTTTTATTATTATTAAAATATTTTTTCTGAAAACTATCGGGAACTCTAGAACTATTGCGTGTGCTATCGGAACTCTAATTTTTTAGTGGTCTGCTGGCAAGTGCTCTGCTGAGTTCACAGACACATCACCGAATGGGACTAGTGCACCCCCTAAACTCTTCAAGGTAAACTTTAACTAATCTAAGTTTATTGTGTCATATTTCTGTCCATGTAAATGACTTGTTTTGATGAATAATAAAAATTTCTGCTGAAATAAAAAAAACTACATGTACCGTATTTCATCGTAAAGTTTGATTCTGATGATGTTTTATAAACGTGATTTAATATTACCCTTTATCCAAATAAATACGTAATTCGAGATTATTTAACTTTGAGCAAAAATTTGCTTTGACGACATTTTATTTTAAAAATTGTTACGAAATATAAAATTGTTGTAGCGTATATTTATGCATGGATGGTAACATTGAAAAATAAAATTATTAAAAGTATCTTCTACCTCATATATGCTTCTCTATTGTTAAAATTAAAAGTAGCCTTCGATTAATTGACTGTCACACCCAAAAATAACTTTTCAATTCGCACCTAATTCTTCACCTTTATAATATCGGTATAGCAAATGCGGCCGCCCCCCGGACCTTCGATAAATGACCTTCTCTTAATCCAAATGGCCGGCAACTTGCGAGCCCTCTGACTTAGTGGAATGTCCATGGGCAGCGGAGTGATACTCACTTAAGCTCAAGTAAGCTTCCTCCTCGTTTGCCCCTTACTATTATTAACATACTTGTTATAATAAAGTAAGTTTTTTTATTAATATCTAATATCGTGCTACATAAAGATCAGGTAAGTATTTTGAACAAACATTTAGTACTATTTAGAGGAAAAGTTTCATTTAACATCTATAATACATATATTTTATCGTATTCACCGTACGAACCGGAAGCTCTGAAAATTGAACGATTTTACCGCTTTTGGAACTTTTATCATGACTTCACCACTCGTAATATGTTACGGTGTGATTGTATATATTCAATTCGGATCAGTAGTTCCTTGAATTAGTACAATTAAACATTAAAAAAAGCTTTGTAATATTTGTATAAAATGCACATTAAATGTTATAATATATGAATTAATTATTATAGCGGTCCCACCCGTGTTAGTTCGTTTTTAGGTAAATTCATATGTTTTTTATAAGCAGAAATGGTGAACGATATGGCCACCTAGAATCTTAGAAATTATTGTTTATTATTACAGCACAGCTATTTATTACAGGAATTAATATATAGAATCAAACTGCGTTTTTTTATAGTAATTTCTAAGATTTGTTTATTCTTAGTTAGAAGTGTCCTTTCATTGACTAAGTAATTACATAAAAAACGCATAATATTCACTTTTATTTTTTTCTACATTTCACACCTAATTTATATCAATTTGGGTTCTAAAATAACTACTCACTCTCAGGTACGACCGAAATACGACCTCAAATTTAAATATTGCATTACACATTAATATTCAACCAGCGCTGGAAATTTATCGATCAAACATAAGTGCCATATTGGAACACGGTGTTTTGAATACAAAGACTTCGATCTTGTGAAAGAACGAAATTGCACTTTGCGAGGCAATGCACTTAGCGCCTTTTGTATCGGGACGTTATATTAAAAGACGACAATGGCAAGTAATAACAGTTTAATGTGAACTTTAAGGTCTTAGCTTCACTTCCACACACACCTTTGAGTAGGCATACTTTGTACTAAAAAAGAATATTCTTAAAAAATTAACTGCACCGATAGCCGGCAGAACATTCGCCTTCACGTTCTACGATCAAACATTGAAACGGCACGAAATGCAGCCTGATTGTTCAAACAAATAATTTATTAGAACATGCCAATCGAAAGCTTATATAATGTATGTTTTCAAGACTCTTCCCCACATGACCTGATAAATGAAAAATGTTGACAATTGTAACATGTTTAGTAATATAGTTTTTATTTAAATTTATACCAATTAAAAAGCTGTATTCGGTTGAACGCGTCTCAGGAACTACTATTAATATACAAAAATATTTATGTAATAACAGCCGAACGTTACGCGCGTTACGGGTGCGTGGGTATTTTAATTAATGCTGGTAAAATCAATGGATCAGCCAGTTAAGAATAAACACATATTCCAGTGAGCTTTATAGAGGACAACATTCAATAAATACAGCTCCTAGTCTATCCAGGTGCAGCCAATTCAATTGAGTTTCATTTTATTTGAATGTCTCTATAGAGCCGTGCAACTGCTTTTTTATTTACTCATCCATTCCCATTCGTAGTTTTATTCAGGATCATTGAAAGTTATAATTAGTTCCAGCCAAGGAATTAATTAACACTATGGTCCCTTACTATGTACTTTTTTTATTGTTATACGCGTTTTTATTATGATGAGGTTTTATATTCTTGCTTAGACGGTTTGAATTTTTGAAAGCTTCATTCATATCAATTCTGCATTTAAGTATAAGTATTATTGTTTTTATCTTATGTTACTTAAATGGCCAACAATACAATAGTTTAAAAAAATATATCTGGTCTGACATACGAGATTTTTGGATAAGTCGTCACTTGAAAAAGCAAGTTCCAGTAACTAAATCTATTTATGGAAGTCAAAATATAAGTATTAGTTTATTAATTAATATTGTTAATAGAATCAGGCGTTACTATGCGAAAGTCCATAGTATAAAATTGTAATGAACCAAATTATACGATACTCCGCGGAAATACCCTCAAACAATCGATGCACCGACACCGGAGCACCTTCAGGATGTTCCCTACGAACTGTCTCTATGAACAGCGTTCGTTGATTGAGTTTGGTCAGCAGCCTTCACAGGAGTATCGCAATTTTAATGCAATATAAAATATTAAATAATTTATTGCCTGTTGTGTGTCTGTTCGCCTCAAATCAAGGGTAAAAATTGAGTACAACTGGTAATAAATTTTTTCATGCCCATGGGAAAACCCATATACAAACCTAATATTAGCATTCATGGCTAACGGAATACCCACCCAAAAAAATGAGGAGCATATTTTATTTTCATATAACTTTCAACTTAAAATGTGCCCCCTGCCCTAAAATTTAAAGGCAAGCATGTGAGAACATAAGCGAACGTTCTCTCCCATAGTTGATACGGTTATATCTTTACTATTTTATCGTATTATTTTCTGAACCCTGGGACTGTTCGGCAATCGATTGCGACAAGACATACTGAGGCACCAAATCGCTTACTCACTGAATGGGCTCCCGAACCAGGTTCTAGATAGTTTTCTTATATCTCTGAATGTGTGTTCACTTCTCACACTATTTTCTTTAAATTATTTACTATACTAATATTGTGAGATTAGAATATATCATCCAAAGTTCAATCAAATATAGAGTTAAGGTAAGACACCCACGCGTCGAATAATTTTAATGGAAGCCAAAACTCGCCCACACAGATTTTGGAATCGCAAAATAGGTTAATGAATTTTAAACAATGCTTATATTACTTCTTCAGTGAGACTCATGTTTTTATATTCTGAGCTTAATCGTCTATTAATGTTTATAGTAGGTCTGTTTCGTCGTAGCAATTCGGTCCTTTATTTCGTTAAAACGGTTTACTTTATCTCGAAGAGCATTATATTATTTTCAGTAATTTTTAGGGTGACAAATTAGTGTATTAACAACTATGAACTCTATTCTATTCTTAGCCATTATCTTCTGTATAAACAAAGCCTAAACAAAGGGTGCTGGGTTCGATTCCGACATAGTAAACACTAGCGTGATGAGCATATTTATTGTCAGTCATAATATGAATACATTATTATAAAGAGTTTATGTTACAATATATAAATACCCTTTGGACTAACTCATATGTGAAATATATCCTGATGAATTTATTTTTAATTGCTACTGAACAATAATTGGTGCTCCTATATTATAGAATACATACAAGCATGTACGATTGAATAACCATTAGTCAATATCCAGTTTAATCCCCGGAATATGGTGTAATTATAGTTAATTAAGGATCTCTTAGTTAGCGCATTATCTGCTCAACACATATATCTTGACATTTCTTAGTCCTCCCTGAGGAACCAGTTGTACATTAATGCATATTATTTTGTAGGTTAAATTAAATCTCGTCTCATCATAAACAACTTATGTAAAAAATTACCTTGTAAAAATTTACCTAATTTACCTTATCGTGGTTAATTAAGTGTGAAAAATGTTTTAGAAGGTGTGACTTGGCACATCTAATATGGAATTACGCTTTATATCTGGTATATTAGCATATTGTCTTAGCTTAATAATTGTGTGTGTGTGTGTCTGTGTGTAACTTGAGTGTTTCTATTGTATATTTGATTGTATTCGTTATATACGTGCGTTACCTTAGGTGAAATACTAATAATCATTGTTTAAGATGATCAAAATAAATATCTATCTAAAAATATCAGTATCTAATTAGCAAAACAAACTAAATATAAATAACAAGTATAAATTGTGTAAATAACGTTGAAATTCGTATTGATGACTTGAAAGCACCATCCAGCTCAGTTCACAGGGTTGTCACATTTTTAGTCGACGTTGAGACACGTAAAATTCACGATTTGAGAGAATTAGAGAGAGAGAATAGCGGGAACATTAAATAAAAGAAGACTTTATCTGTTGATGCTCATTTTATAATAAGGCAAGTTGATGAAGTAACCAGCGTTTCGTAGGAAAACAGTGGCTTATCTTTTCAAGGTATATAACTCCCGCTAAGTTCAGTTACAAGTACTGTTTAGTTGTTGAGTTAAATTTTTGTATTTAAAAAATTCTAGTTCTATCTGGCGCGGAATACTCTGAAGGAAAGAAACTGGCTAACTCCGCGAACCTCGTATACCGTCACTTTTTAAATTTTTGGAATCGAATTTTTATTTATTTTGCCCTTCCAGAACAGTTTAAAAGATATATTATTACGAATCGTTTGTATGGGAGTATACAAAAATGTATTTTAGACAACGAATTCTCGTACTTCTAGGAAAATTCTAAAAAAAAAGGATTATTTAAATCGGTTCAGCTGTTCACGAGATTTGGATTTAACAACACATCCGTTTTTTACTACATGCATATGAATATATATACAATACATACACCAAAATGACATTTTTTTTTAATTTTGTCTGTCTTTCTGTCTGTTTGTTCCGGCTAATCTCTGGAATGGCTGGACGGATTTTGACGGGACTTTTTTTGATTGGTAGCTGATTAGGCTACTTTTATTAGGGTTCCGCAGTCTACGTAAAGGAACCCTTCGTCATGTCCGTTCATTCGCCCGTTCTCACTCTATATAAAATTCTGTAGTCTATCTATAGTAGTATATATAAAATGTACATAAAAGATTTTTTTATATTGAAATAACTGTTTTTACTGCTTACATATATTCATATAAAAAATGAAACCCGTTTCGCGTTGTCACTTGATAATTCTTTTTTTAAATGTTTGTAGAAGTGCAAGGATGGTTCTTACGGAAAAAAATATTAAGAAAATCTTTCAGGAATATTGAAAATATACATATTATGTTGCATATTTTTAAAAAACGCGCGTAAGGAATGTCAACGTCATGAGAGAGAGTGAGAGAGTCGTGGCTTATTTCTATCTCTTTCACTCTTATAATACGAAAAAGATAGGTCAACTATACAAAAAAAATTGTGCATCAAAGCTACGCTAAGGCGGTACAAAGTTCGCGGGGTCAGCTAGTTTTATATACGACTTGAGAGCCTTCAAAAGAATGCGTGTTTGCCCTCTGTCTCATAAAAAAAATCATTTCTAGTATCGTTATTAATTGCACCAACTCACCTTAAACACACCATACCATATCACACTTCACCATCACCCTCGGACCACTTTATTAACAGATTTAAGTTATGTATTTTTGCAAAATTTAAATTTATTTTCATTATTTAAAAATTTTACGACGTTTCGTGTACTTTACAGCGTGCGTGGTCACGGTAGACTGAAGACAAAACGTGTTAACTGTCAAATTAAGTGTCATAGCTGCAAAGAGGTTGTATGTTATCTGTATTTATTGCCCCGGTTGGTATCGACTTAATTATTTAAGTTATATATTTTGTGCAAAATTACATAACTTAAATCGGTTAATAAAGTGTTTTTCTTTAAATGAGTTAAAGTTATGTTAATAAAAGACAATATTACACTCGAATTCATTTCTCGTATTGCAAGTTAAATGTGTTAAATATTTTGCTCTAATTCCCATTACTGTGTTTGCAATTTTTTCTACAATTAATATAAAAATTTTACTTAACATATAATTATATTATGCTTTGTTATATATTAATTTATCTGTTGGACTACTTAATACGATATTTCATTGACATCCGATCATTTAGATACCGATCATACATCAGTTATTCCATTGGAATACCGCAGCAGCCCTACGCTTGTTATATACCTTATATTTACGACATCAAATAACGAAGCCAGGCAGTATCAGATTGTTATTTTTATTTCATTTGATCCTTGTTATATATTGTTAGCGGGTAGTTTGAGCGATATGTTACGACGTTGTCTACAAAACAAGTTTATGCAATTGCCATGAAATTAATACCTCTACTTGACCATGACCCATATCGTGTAGACCCTCTACACTACTACGTGTGTAGGCTACAACTGTAGGGCTTAGGAATCCGTAGGCTTGTGTTGGTTCCCTCTCACATACTTAGTTATTTTAGTGCAGTTTGCCATTAAATTTATACACAGGACAGTCTACTAACTGACAGACTGTACTGGGTATTTGTTGATTTAAACAAGAGAACTGGTTTAAGGAAATATTCGATTCCTACATTAGTAAAGTACAAATTCACTTATTTTAGACGCTTATTTCAGGCTTATTTTATTTTTAGACGAAATAGTAGCAATAAGGATGAGGGGTAGGAATAGCGTCCGATCCAATTACAAGCAACAGCCAGGCCGAAATGTACCCTTACTTTTATGATTTATATTGTTTTCTTTTTCATTTATAACAAAGTATTATTATTTAATGTGTGTTATTGCTTGCAAAGTTTTTCATTCGCAACAGTCGCCCAGATTACAAATGAGACGAATCAAACATTTCATCGTTTTTCGTTGAAAATTTCCTAGTTGCTAAGAAGCTATTTAATCTTTATATAATAGTCATGTCAACCTTTAGTAAGTATTAATACTAGCTGACCCGGCAAACGTTAACGTTAACATAAATCATTTTTTTAGTTCAATAAAAATAATTATCAGCCTTAAGTGTGCAGGTATATATTTATAAGCGAAAGCGTTTTAAACAATAATATGCTTTATTTAGGTTAATAAATTAATCTTTATATGACACGTTTGTCGGTTTACCATCGCAGTGCCATCTATTGATTACTTACTCAATCCAGTCGAAAAGTATCGACATCTGTTAGAATGTTTTGGAGTTAACAGATAATTGTGACTGTCAATAAATTATAGACGAATAATTTGCAATAAAATAAAATTGCGACTATAATTAAATATCTAAGCTATCCTATCTCTTAACTTGGACCAGACTGCTCACGGTGTGCCAATTTAATTTAAAATCGGTTAAGTAGTTTAGGAATTCCATCGGGGACAAACATCGTGACAGGAGATTTATATATATTAAGATTTAACGCTAATACGTTGATATAAACGTTTTGACTGAAAATTAAACAAAAATTACTACGTTTGAGTAAAATTTGACGTGAGAATTAATAGGAACACATATCAATCAACGAGAATCGATGCAAGATACTTCAACAACGCAAATACTTTGATGAACACTAATAAAAATGTATATCTAAATAAAATCTTTAGGTACGAGTTAATTGTAATTTATTAAAAAAAAACACGTTTTTTTAATCTAAATTAAGGACCTTGATTGTCAAACGACTAAAATGGTCCATACGTTCACACCTCACTTTCCCAATAAGACATCAGCAATTTGATGTATTATCCAATATTGGACCCAGACATAATACAAAAAAAAAATTCTAACTCTATCATTCTGAACACACTCCGATATATGTCCATATTGGACAGTATGGAGAATTACTGAGGCCAAAAACTGTTTGTACAATAGGTAAAACACGTTTGCTTTTGGTACAATAAAAATAGGTTTATAATATCTAAGCTATAATTATTTTGAAGATTTGCTTCCATATAAACAGTGAAGTCATTGAGGCGTGTTGTGAACTTAAGTACAATATCTTTTTCAAGTCAATGATTGGTTCTGAA
This sequence comes from Pontia daplidice, assembly GCA_963693355.1. Classification (NCBI taxonomy): domain Eukaryota; kingdom Metazoa; phylum Arthropoda; class Insecta; order Lepidoptera; family Pieridae; genus Pontia; species Pontia daplidice. The sequence continues at coordinate 8,639,560 of CAVNZL010000140.1, read as the reverse complement.
TGAGTATAAGTTTGAATCTGATTAACGAAATAAAAGAAAGTCTTTATAGAGAAAATTCAGTAGATTCAGGCTACATTAGAAAGAAAACGAGGGAAAATGCAGTAAAACAGCGTTGGATCGAAGCTTTTTATAACAGATAAGAGTAAAAAGTCCGAGTTTAAAACTTCGTTGAATATCTCTTTTATGAAAACATCCAGAGATTACTTAATTTTAGTTCAAGTACTTACTGAATTTGCTCGTTATCTGCGGAATTTTCATGGCACGAAGAAGTTCCTTAAGTAATTCATGATAATATTTTTAATCGGAAAAGTAGGTTGGGTAGTTTAGTAGCGTTTGCACTATCCAATTTCATTTTGAGAATTGACAACGTATAATATAATGTATTCGGCAACGCTATTGTAGCTACAACGAATTGGATTACAAGGAAAATCGAATATGGACACACGTCTTCAGCGACAACCTTTATATAACATACATTAAATTAGAATTCCATTGAATCTGCGAAGCCGAAAACATTAACAACACATTTTAAGAATTCAATTTTCGGACGAGTATGAATCCCGTTTTATCCTCTCGCCACTTACATTAACGTAAAACCTGTTTACATTTTTATAAATTAATATTAGTTTGTTGATGCATTTGATGACAATTTATTAATTAGTCGTTTTTTTACGAGTTGCTTAGTATGGTCAGAGCTTACACGATTGTCTTAACATTCAATTTAGCTACATTTTCTTTGCTTTTTTTGTGTTTGACATAAAAGTTTAACGTTTTTAACAACTCAGTACCCACCTTTAAGTTAGTACTAATACATATTGTTTAAGTTAAAATAAGTATTAATAATTGTACATTTAGTTGGTAAGTCATGATCAATAAATGAATACATATTTTATTCACACATGTGTTTCAGATAAAAACAATTATAGCGTTTTATAATGAAAAATGCCGCTTAAATGGTTGTAATACATGGCATATGCATTGACACAGAATACACAAAGTCTGTGAATACAAACGTCACCATTGATATGGGTTCAATGGTTGCAAACCATTTCCTATCTAAACTATTTGATTGTACAGTATGGACAAAGATTGAAATTCCCGTCGCAGTTCAACTACATTTGCCATCCGCTTGTATGCTATGGCTGTGTTAAATGAATATTAATGTACTATATAAATTCAAGCCGAAAAGATTAAAATACCTAGAGATAAATCATTTTGATCCGAGGTCGTCGGTGACACTGACAGATAACCTTGATTGACGCTAATCTACCTGTATATATTTTTATACCAATTAATATTCAACCCGCGTTCTGGACCGACCTTAATGAGAAAATCTTTACTAGCCTCGTTGTGCAAAAGGTATTTTAGGGTTCCGTTCCCTAACTGTAAACGAGAAACCTGTTAGAATTCGTAGTCCATATATCACATGAACATTGGGAGATAGATATTTTTTATTAATTATTATTTAACCTTTAATATAATAAATATTTATTTTTTGAGGGTAGATTAATTCCTTCAATAATTTTAATTATAGGTTGAGGATATCAGTTCCATTATTTTTTTACTCTTGCTATTTTTAAATCCTAAAGTAATTTCAGTTTCACTAAGAGATAGATGATGTTAAGAATGCACTGAGATAGTTAATAATAATGAGAATAATACAATTCTTTATTTGCATTACACATAACAACAACAAAATTTACATATTTAATTTATTATAATAATGGATTCGTTTTAGTTCTGTTAAATATAAATAGTTTAAAACGAATAAACTAAAAAGCTAAAGCTTAAGGCATTCTTACTTTAAATCGAGCTTCCAGATTTCCAGGCAATTCATATAAGTAAAGGTAAAAAAATACCCTATTTAACAAATACAAATATTCATGTCCAAAACACATTGGTTGATAAAATATCTCATACAGCAAAGTCGAACGTCGATAATTGTAATCAAATGAAATGGAATTTCCGGAATAAATTTAAACCGATGACGTGGGGTATTGGAATTTGGGAATTGGGGACGTGATGTCCATCTGGGTCGGACCCTACAAGGGTCTATTAGGTGAGCGTTGTATTGTAATTCTATTAACACCTATTTGCTTCGAAATTCGAATTATCCGAGGAGATAGGTCGCTACGCAGCTACGCTCTACGATTTTGGTATCTATGGCCTTATTTGTCTGTTAACATTATAGTATCTGTGACAATAGAATTATAAAACATATTTTAACCAACCGCTTTGTATCAGCTTATACGTATAGAAAATATTTTTCTACAAATCAACTCAATAAGTATAATTGTTCTTTTAACTACTATTTCCTCTCTTTTAGTCCAATTCATTTTACGCTGTGTTGAAAAGAGGCAACAATGAATAACGATTATTAATACTGTCTTATTAACAGGAGTATTTGAATAAAATATTTTGCAACCGATTAAAAGACCTCCGGTTTCGACCTCAACAAATCATCTGAAACGTCGGAAGATATAAGTAATAAGCAGTTACAAAGTATATATTGTTAATTTAAAGTATGTTTTATTTATTTAGTAATCATTCATAATATTTTTAACAAGTTTGATGTGTTCGCAGTAAGGAACTTTGCCTAGTAAGTATTTAAAGAAAAACATTTTTTAACGGATTTATGTTATGTATTTTTGGAAAATTTAAATAAAAAATAAATTAAAATCTCATGAAAAAAAGATACGATATGGAGGACACCGTGAGCCAGTTCTGTAAAAATCCTTCCCGTTTTAGTCGATACCAACTGCGGGGAAATAAATACAGATAACACACAACCTCTTTGCAGCTGTGACACTTAATTTGACGGTTAACACCTTTTGTCTTCAGTCTACCGTGACCACGCACGCTGTAAAGCACGCGGAACGTCGGACATTTAAAAAATATGTAATAATATTTAAATTTTCCAAAAATACATAAAATAAATCCGTTAAAAGGTGTTTTTCTTTAAATGATTAACAGTTATAAAAGACAAGATTTGTTAGTATTTTTTCTCGGCTTGTCCTACCGATGATTATTTTTGTTCCTAAATCAATTTATATTTATGCCTGTCTATATTCGCCAGATAATTTAATCCTGCTACCCAAAAGACCCATTGATTTTGAACCAAGGCTCTCCGTAGGTGAAAATCCAAACGAAATTAATCGGGCCGTATTAATTAATGAAACGTCAGAGAGAAGATATAAATCCTTTGAACGGATAAACTGATTAGTTGGGGCGGTCAGTAGCGGGCCGAAATTGAACCAATCCTGTTTACTTTCACTTGAAAAACAGAGGCTCTAATAAGACAACTGAGGAAGTTTCTAAAGTATAAATTTACGGGGAGTTAGGAGTTTGGTTGAATATTATTTATATTGCTTTAAAACACGTAATTAACTGGAGATTAGTGACTAATACGATACACATAAACACACTATAACATATCTAGGAAGACGAAGAAGAGCGATGTTTATTTTCATCGTCAGCTTCTTATAAAAGAATAAATTAGTTATATAACGGTGAATTATCTAAAATAACTATCAGTGACTATTTTTAGCTATCTAGATTCAATAGTCATAGTATAAAGTGTAAGTGTAAGACATAAAAAAGGAAAGAAATATAAAAGAAAATTTTATGATTATATGACGTATGGTCGAAAGATTTTAGCCTGCCCAATTGGCGTATTAAAAAAAAATTCATAGTTCAATATCACTGCAGTTAGTATTTTATAATACCAGCGGAAAGCTCTCAATAAATTCTAACCACAGAGTTGTTTTAATATCACTTTTCATTTTCATTATATTTATATTTGCGGCAACCGCTTAGCCGCAAAATATGAGACTTTAACACAGATTTATAATGAGCTAGTTATCTTTATTAGAAGTTTATTTCATGCAAACTGTTTTCACGGGTAATTTTAATAAAATATTTATGATTTGCTTTAGAATACAATATACTGCTTCGATTTATATTTTTTCACCAAATTTGGGGTCAAACAGAAATACTTTGTGCCATCATTTTAACTCAAAAAATATGAAAGTGTTCGTGACGTATCTATATAGTGTATTAAATTTTAAAAATAAGCTAATGATATATTCATTGGAGTACGATTAAATAATTATACGATTCATATACAAACTTTTATTATTACGTTAAATTCAGTTCTTCAATGTATAAAATGAAATTGAAAATACATTATCTGTGTTGTAGAACAAAAAAAGTTCCCTTGCAACCATTTAGGCGTCCATAAAAAGCCTCTTCTGTATGTACATTCTGTGGTTTAATTCAGGAAGCTTCTAAAATGTTTAGTAGCTCAAAATGGCGCTTGATATTCAGTAACGAGACGGCCGACTCAATTTAGCCGTGTATAAACGTAAAAATGCTTGTTCTGTCGTAGGACGCGAGCCAAATTACCCATTAAATTACCCCGTATCGTACGAGATAACGTCACAATGTTGCCAAATACCACCCGCTTTACAATACCATGGGGAGGTTTCATCAAAATAAGTGCGAATCGAATGTTAGGCGAGACATTAGTTATGTGTATGGAAATTTCGAGACTTGTTTGTTACGAAATCGGTATTTTTTCCTGAAACTACAATAATAGGAAACAATATAATATCTAATGGTCTAATATTTTACTTAGTCTTAGACGATTACATTTGAAAAGATAACTTTGATTCATCGATATTAACAGCTGATGGGAGCTTAAATGACTATCCAATATTTTTAATCAGTTTTTAATTTCCGAAAGTGGTACATAGTTTCTTCAAATAGAACTAATAATCATTTCGACGTATTTTTTTATTATTTTATTCCTTGATCATAGTTTAGTTCAAGACTTGGAGCTAGGAAAAATGTCTACCTACCTACGACTATCTTGGGAAATATATTTGCCATACGTAGTGCACAAAAACACCCAAATTATATTTTGATTCGATAAGCTTTGCTATATAAGATTGTATATATATTCGATATCTATAGCTGTGTTTTCTTTTGTTAATAATATAGAATACATGCTCCTAGTTGAACATTAGATTAACTTCCTTAACTTCTTAAATGAATATAGTTGCTTGTTAAATACATAATCTTAATATATATAAATCTCCTGTCACGACGTTTGTCTGCGATGGACTCCTAAACTACGTAACCGATTTTAAATTCAATTGGCACACCGTGAGCAGTCTGGTCCAACTTAAGAGATAGGATAGCTTAGATCTTTCGTTATAGTCGCAATTTTATTTGTCTATAATTAATCGACAGTCACAATTATCTGTTATAATCTGACTTATTTATACCAGGTTGGAATAATCCTACCTGGTATAAATAAAATCAAGTCAGCTCGTATGAACCACCCGTTGTCAATAAATCAATATTATTAGAAATAATTCTAGGAGGCAAATAGAGGAACAATTTGTCTATTATCAAAGGGCATCAGCGCAAAGTTTAACCGCAAACTGAGTGTTGTCCGGCCAACTCTGTGCCAACTTGCAAAACTAATCTAATTAGCGAAGCAAATGCCTTTGTCAGACCGCAGTTACCTTACCATATTTTGAATTCTTTCATTTAATTTTAATACATTTATGTATATAACAAATTACAATTGTATAAAAATTAAGTTTTGTATTTTTTTTATAATTATTATGAAACTAACGTTGTTTAAACACGGCCGTCTGTTGCTTTATTTAATTTTAATCGTTCTTATAAAGAGTTAGTCATCATATTCTTACGATATAATAATTAATAATTGTATAATTGGCGAATAATTTGGGATACCGATTTGGTAATGTATGGCATGGCCAATATTGATACAACGAGTCCATTACATGAAGATTTGTATAAACCAATTTTTTCGCACCGCAATTCGGCGAAATGACGAAATACTTATAACTTATTCGAAAAATTGTTAGCGTATTATTGGCAGGCTGACGTAAAGATTGAGTTATTTAATATTAGAAACTTTCTAGGTAAATGGAATAAGTTTTATATAGGGAAAGTTAGGAGACATAACTTCAGATATCCAGACGTAAGATGTAAACTTGGAATCCAATTATTGAAGGCTTAGCTTTTTTGTACCATTCTATACACCCAGCGAAAGAATTATAATTGCCCTACAAATGGTAAGTAAAGTAAACCACGTGACGAAATTTTGAGTATTTCTTCACATAACATAAACGTACTAGAAAATACATGATTCATATGAATTGTACCAAACAAGGTTTGATTTTCATTAGCAATTGTTCTTCCAATTCTCCTATATCCTATAATTAAGATTTTTGTGTTAGTCTCTCCATCTGTAACAAGACTGTTGCCAAATACATAGTTGTAATTTTCAGAAATCATGGATTTCTTCTTCTATAATAACAAGCAGAATAAATAAATCTTTAAGTGGAATTCCATACAACAAATGTGATTTTGCGCGATAATTAAATGAAACCCTTCGTGGATCCGAAGCTATCCGCATTGCCTGGATTTATTTTTAACATCGTTGGAGCTAATACGGATAATTCTAAAACCTATTTTATAATGTATCGACACTCTTATATCGCAATTATAATAGGCCAAATTACTTTAGTCAATTGCTGAATTAAATAGTTCTACCCAACATGTGATTGTCATATGAATTGTCATAGGATTGTCAATATATACTATTTATATAGGTTCGCTTATAAACGCTAAAAATATAATTCTTTTTTTTATAAATTAATATTTACTGTGATGAAAAGAGACTCCCTGCCGCTCTTTGCAAGTATTGTTTTTCTAATATCTTTGATGATTTTAGTCGGTATGTTTTTGTGTGTATTCGTTACAATGCAATTAATTTTATGGTAATAAGTGGAGATAAAAGCTATATTAATAAAATTTTGCTAAGTAAAACTTAAAAACAATCTGAATGTGAATGAAAATGTTTTCTGAGTGTATGTTACTTCTTCATATAAACGGTTGAATTAATTTTTATAAAAGCGGGAATCTCTGCAATACAGGCAACTTTATATATACATCATTAATAGTAGAACGCGAAATCGTAGTACTCTGATGATTCCACATAAATATAGTGGAACAGCGAATTTGTTGAGGCATGTTATCTTACGAACTTACACAAAGGACATCACAAGTTCTGTCAATTGAGATAAAGGGATGTAAAATTAACAAGAACTGTAATGCCGGCTGCAAATCAACTTAAAAGAGGCTGTTCACAATGATAGATATAATATGGGGAAATTTCTATAAAAATTATTAGATTAACGTGAATTTGTATAAAAGAAACACAGACTGACATGATTAATTAAACTTCGATCCTAATAATATCCTAATATTTTTTTTTAACAGGGGGCAAACAAAACAAAATAGGTGTTTAAGATGCCTATACGCTCTTTTCTTGAATATATGAGCGTGGCAGAAAGTGCCTTCTGAAGCGCTCAGTTGTGGAATGGCGGACATCGAGGTGAGAAGAATGAAATTTCGTATTGGCGTAAACCAAAGAGAATCCTTTTATGTAGACTAATGCGTCGGTATTTGTTGTTTTTATTTGTTCCTTGTCAAGTTTCCCACTTCTTGCATTCTCCCCATTGTAATTCCTTTAGCTGGGGTGTCCTGGAGATCGCTTGCTAGCGATTAGACCTCCCCTGACATTCATTTAAGTAAATTTTGTTTCGTTATTGAAATGCAACGTATGAACAAATAAAGATTTTTGTTTGACATGCACAAGATTTTTTCTTCTGTTGGCGACAATATTATAAAAAAATTATAGTCCAGGTATGCATTGGTTACGTATGACACGCTTTCAATTTTATTTTTTTTGATTTCAAGAAGATTTTCATTTCATATAATATCTTTAACTGGAGAGATACTCAAAAGGAGAGATTAGGGGACGTAATAAAGTCAATAAGATCGTCGCAATTCTAATTTGAATGCATGTTATTCGTAACATTAGAGTGATGGATACAAGTAGTAAAGACTTGATATAATCCTTTAAAACTGACACTTTTCCGTTTTGCCGTACAAATTTGTAGGGTGCATAAAAACGCTGATTTTATATGAATGTAAAAAAACAACCTTACCTAGAAAAACACTTGTATACTTAACTCATAGATTGCAAGTTACTAAAAATAGAATTAATTATAACTTTGCAAACACACTTAAGCAAATACTATAAACAAAGCAGCATAAAGTACCGTATCTTCAACCACTTAACTAAGTTTTTTTGTATTTATATAATTTAAAGTTTGATTCTTTTATAACTTAAAGCGAGTAAGTTTTAATTGAACTAAGTACTCCCCCGCCTTCCTAAGTCATAACGACAAAAATAAATCAAATCTAACGTTACACAAATACAAAACAAAATTACATTAATGTATATACATATATATTTACTTATTTATTAGTTATAACATACCATCGTATGTTGAACAATTTGCCTGACCTAAGCAGAGTCAAATAGGCTTTGTAACAATTGAATTGCAATCACAAATACGCGTTTAGACTGATTTGATTTCAACTTTGGTTAATGCATTCATTATCAATATTATTATTGTGATAACAATAGGCAGTGAATATATATAGTGTTTTAATTTTTTGTTTCCGACACACGCTCGATTATAGCTTTTGACTTGCTCTTTTCTAAAACATTCTGGAACGAACAGAAAAGCCTCGAATAGCCGCTGGCTCTATATAGCGCTAATTTGTTGAAGGGCAGACATCAAGGTACGGATAAAAGTTCTTCATTATGTATTTATTAGTATGCTTCGTTGTTCGAATTTCCTTCGCAGGTATCAATCCGAACAACTCCAAACTAATATGATAAATACGATAATAGAATAAAATTTAATAAATACAGACATAATAATGTTATCTCGAGTGATCCCAACCGTTTGTAAGTGAGTATGTTTGTTTAGGTTCAAGTACGCGTGCCTTTATCGCTCGGAGCATTAGTAACCCTTGGAAGCGTAAGGGTTTGGTTAAGCGACAAAACATACTTGTAAAGATAAAAAAATTTGAATAGAAGGTATCGCTAATTATATACTAATAATAATTATAGATACTCTTATATAGACATTGCCTATTATGTAATTAACGTATGTGTACGCTGATGATATAGGCAATTACCTAAACAGCTTCTGAGTTAAAGAGTACATATGTATATACTATTTTATTTTTAAATTCAAATATATAATAGAGTCATCTCTCAAAGAACGCTGTTCGTAGAGACAACATCTTGAGGGTGCTCTGGTGTTGGAACGTGCGTCGAGTGTTTGGGGTTTTTTGCTAGTAAATTAGTCTGTTAGAGGTTTAGACTTCCGCAAAGTAACGCCTGATTCTATTAATTATATGAAATTTGTTTTAATAATTAATGTGTGTTAATAATTAATGTATTGTTGTGCCTAAATCGTTTTGGAAAGATCTTTGCATGCCTACATTTTGAGATTCAACCAAAATTATATTACTTAGCAATATCGCATGTTCTCATAACGTATCCAATTATCTCTAGTGAGGTGTTTATCGTCTCCTATCTCGATTATAGATATGCAAATAAGGTAATCATTTATTTCCTTTGAAAATCTATCTAGGTATACTCACAAAATATTCCATAATATTTCTTATGAAGTGTTGACTTAAGAAATGTCGAATTTCATGAAGAGCCAATTTCATTCATGCTATCACGAAGTATTTAGTCATAATATTAATAACATAATAAAAGACAAAAAACTCTTTTTATTTAAGTGTAAGACTTACTTTTTTAATGTCCAGACAAAATACCGTTTTAAACATATGCTATCAGAAGCGTAATTGGCAACAACAGCCTCTCATTCCCAAATCATGGACTGGTTAAAGTAATTAAATAAAAATACTAATTTAATGTTTATTTATTTGACTAAGTTTTCTATTTCAATTTTTAAAACTAATATTTTAACATTTCGTGTATTTATTGTTTAGTTCCTACATATATAATTTAGGAGTTGCACAAAATTATTCTTCATATTTTACGTATATTATTTTATTTTAGCTTTCATTATAAAACAAACACATGTCATATATTAATTTTAATTGTAGATAAGGTAAAGAATGTAGTTAGCGACTACTAATACAATGCTGTATAATATATAGTTATTACCTTTCTTATTATTATTTGCTTGCTGTTAATATATAGGCAAAACATCGAGAAAGGATTGGTATGCTTAAAGACCATATTAATAAACAAATACTAACTGTAACTTGCAACACCTCATAACTTTGAATGAGCACCAAAAACCCCTACGACAAAAATGCAAATAGAAGCGGAAATCGGCGTAGGCAAACAAATCTTACAAGACCCCTTATTTTCCTAACGTAGAAAAACAAACATATATTTCACGGTAAACATTTAGCAAGGAAATAGTTTTCTGTAAAAGATTTGCAATATTAGAACAAATAGGTAACCTGAGCAAGGATTGCGAGCCGTATTTAAGTAGAAGTTACAAAGTGGGCTCAGGCCGTCTCGGTAAATAGCAACACAGTTGGCTTAAAAACAGAGGGGAAGCGATACATTTCGAAAGTATTAATAAATACATAGATATGGACTCATAATAGAATGTTACAAAAAGCTTATTACACAGTTACTGAATATTTGAAAGATAATTTATAATTTTAAGTTTTTGTAATTGTTTGTAGTTATGAATTTAAATGTAATGTATCTAGTGGATAGAAGTGTACTCATAGTAAGCATGCCTTGTGCTAGAATATGGTTTATGCACTTTGTTATACCTTTGTTAAGACCTTGTACCCATATTCGCAAACAAATAAATGATTTATGATTAATGAGGTAATAAGTATAAACGTGAAGGTGCACTTGAAACTAACCATGTACTCAATAAGCGGTCTTAGAGACTACGTGTTTGGAGTAGATTAATTGATTTGTTGACAAATTTATTTTTGGACATTGAAATTTAGTTTAACCACCATAAGGCTGCATTTTAATATAAAATATAGGGATAAACGAGTACCTAAGTCGTATTAGTTCGGAAATACCTCTATTTTCATCTGGTTCACATAGCATTTGTGTACGGAAAAAGTACCTTCTGAAGCGCTATCAAGAAAATTTATATTGTTTTTTACTTAATTAAATGATAAGCAAACCCAGTTAAATAACCAAATTGGTTTGCAAAAATACAATAATACAAAAATACGGGCAACCACATAAATAATTTTAAAGGCTTAAAAGTGTATTGTAAAAATAAATATTTTCACCACTATATGTTTTTAACGTAGCCTAGACTACAGCCGAACAGCCTGGCAGCCTCCATTTTGAATAATATAACAATCAAACACACAAAATTACAAGAATAACTTGAGTCCACGGATGTTTAATTTTGGGGGAAAAATGGTCTGCTTTATAAAATATGTTTATTTGGTCGGGGGAACGTGCCAGACTTGTGACGTTATACGAGATTTATCTTGCATGTTATTTCGCAAATGGCGTGAATGTGGCAATTAAAGCTGAGTTTGAATTGAAAAACTTACATTTGATTGAACCATCGACATTTTAATTATGAAAATGAATGAATTACATTTGAATGATTGTAAAACAACAAATATTTAACAAATGATTACATCATAGTCAATAATTTGTGCCAGTCGCGTAACCCATTGAAAGAATACAGAAATATTTCTAGACGAAACCGTTTTCGATCTTCTGATAATAAAAATGTGTTATTGGAGACCGTTATTAAATAGTCCTTAAAAATTAAATACTAAACCTTAAATTTTATGTAAATATTGTGTGTAAATAAAAAAATTGGATTAAAAACGAAATAAGAAATTTTATAAAATGTATGCTTTCTTCAAACCATACTATTTTTGTTGTAAATTACTATGTGCTTGTCAAACACAAAGATTCATATTTAAATGTTGTTATTTATTTTTAAATTTAGTATCGTAGTATTCTCTAATCTTTAAAATATAGAAATGTCTCGAAGAATGCTCGTAAGTTATTTATTTTAAAACAACGTTATAAAAAAGAGTTTTTGGATATTTTCTGATGTACCGTTTGTAAAAATCATATGATTTTATAAGCACGAAAACAAAACATCATTAAACAAATGAATAATAACATATTTCGCGTATAATACAATTAAAACGTTGAAAGATAAACTCTACATGACAACCACTATCGGAACAAAATGGACGTGTTGCCACTTTATTATGCTCGTATTTGTAAAACATTAAATTTATAATTGGCAAATTATACTTAAAATTGTGATTTTAGGAACTTACAAAAACATTTTAACCAGGATACTATCTCAGTACGAAATAAATAAAATCTTCTTTTTGAATGATTTTCTACTTAAAAACAGTTGCGGCAAGTGACATTATTTCATTCTGTGAAAATTTCTTCTGAAAAAGTGACTTAACTTAAAATGTACCTAAAGTTTCTATTATTTTGTAGGCGAGGCCACATGTAAATAATTCCCGCAGCTTAACACTTTCAACATAAAATATAAATTATTCCACGCCTGTCGATTCCCAATTTATTCCTCTCTTATTTCATTTGAAAGTGTCTTCGCCACTGGAACTCCATTTGAATAATTTTATTTTAGTTTAATTTGAATTTGAGACACGAATACAATTAAATTTATATTTGTACAAGTATATTTTACGATATTCTGAGGACGTATCAATTATAGTACAATTATCCTGAACATCGCAATTTACTCTTTGAATGTGAAGGATTGAATAGAAATAAATAGAATATTGTATAATTTTCGCCTTGATTTCGTAAGTTAAGCTTTTATAAAAGAACTTTGAAATCAAACGGCCCTGCTGATAGTGCTACAAAGTTATAAAAGCGTTTAAAACATAAAACCACTGAGTATTCTCAAAACCCAGCTTAAACAAATTCGCTTTAAATGAACTAAAATACAATTGAATGCCTACACGTGCGAATATTACAGCTTTTATCCAAATGATCTTTTTATATAAATAAAACATTGTAAAACATTTTCGCCGCCCCCATAACGTGTTGAATAGAAAATTAATCTGGAGAGCGACATTCAACGTGAAAAAATGCTTTTCCGAATATTCCTTTACGTGTCTGTTGACATCAAATGTTCATAATTTATACCGGCCGAGTTTTAATTTCGCAAAATGTCGCAAAGTAGGCGTGAAAATAAACGTATTATTTGAACATTAAAAAATAACTTTAATATGTAAGCGTGTGGGTGGAAAACGTGTGTGAAAGGTTGTAATCTATTAAGTTATAAGGCATTTAGCTATAATATAATCTAATTAGCTTTGAAAAATCGTTAATCATAAGAAGTAACCTAAAAAACATCTTTCATCACTACATAGTATAAAACAAAGTCGCTTTCTCTGTCCCTTTGTATGCTTAAATCTTTGAAACTACGCAACGGATTTTGATGCGGTTTTTTTAGGAGGAAGGTTTTTATGTATAATAACATCCATTAAACAGTAGAGAAGCACTGTTGTATTTTTGAGGTTTCCAATGTGATGTCGTAAATAATTACATTTTTTCCGCTTACATTGCAAACGCAGGCTGAACCCTACGAGTTTTATCAAAATAATATACTAAGTATTGTACACATTGAAAAGGTCTACAGAAAAGTCATTTACTTTTTACCACAACGCCTTAATTCTTCTGTAGTGTATTTAGTATTAGCATTGCACCCGTGCGAAGCCGGGGCGGGTCGCTAGTTATGAAATAAAAACAAAACGGCGAATGCTGCGGATTGGCATATTTCAATCTCTGATTCCAAATGATATTCTTGATTTTTCCATCTATAAATAGATTATATGATGTATCGTAATGTATTTAATCTTATTACTTGGCTTAGAATAGGCTATTGATAACTCGTTATCAGTACACAGCGCACGTATAGCGTGTCTAACAATGCAATACAAATTGGCAGTGCTGCGAAACCACGCGTGACGGCCGCCTGCAGCGTGACAAGGCATGCTCTTATTTCGCACAGGGTTGACAAAGAGACAACAGTACTCTGAAATAAAAGAGGATTTAAAAACTATGTTAGATATTAGTTAATGTCTCGAACTAACAACAAGCCTCGCGTATGCTGTACGCCACTACGATTGCATCAGCTCGCAATTATATAATAAAATTAATAAGACTCTAAATATATATCCCGTGTTTATATAAATGGAAAAGTGCTCTGAAAAATTGGTTGTTCACTCTAAATTATGAACAAACAGAAGATCCGCTGAAAATAAATTCTTAATTATAATTTCTCACGCACACACTTATAATACATAAATTATGCTTAATGTAATTAATATAATTGTATCTTTAAATCTTTTAAAAGGCTAGATTGCGGGCTTTCAATAATTCCCTTAATATGTACAATGTACCGTTTTACAATCTCAGTTCTAAAAATTTGATTGAGTAGAATTCATCAGTAAATTATCAAACTTTGGCCAGCACTTATGTTTGTATTCGGAAAAGAATCGATATGCTTTATGTACGTTATTTGAAATTTAAACTACAAGTGGTCATTTTTTACAAATCTTTAAAAAACGAGAATATATAGTGAAATAAGTCAAAAATATCTGTAACTAATCTATATATATTTACTATTGTTATCTTTACTTAATAAACTTGATCGAAGAGTGATAGGTCTGTGAGATTGAGAGTCATGGTTCGCGTTTTAGCTGCTACTGAATATATTTGTTTTACATGTGTGTGCATCTGCTGTGCATGTGTTGTTTCCACATATCATATATATGTATATATAATGTGTCCGAAGTAATCCCTTGAAGTCCATTGACGATTTTATCTTCTACAGTAGAATTTTTCGCCAACCCTTAATTAAAGCCTTTAAATTGGCTATAGTGTGAACATCACATACACTCAATAAGCTTCGGATCAAGAATACCATTGATCCATTGTTAAACTGCCTAGGGACACTATTTAGTTTCATGGCAAAACACTAAACGTGAATTTAACATTAAAATTTATTTCGTTACTGACAATATATTCTGTCGTAACTAGTGAATACTTTCACATGAATTATTTCAATTCATATTATAAATAAATATCAGAATATCATCATTACACATACTAATATCGACACTTCTAGGAACACTCTCTTAGGCTATCCGGTATCCATGGCGCCAATAACATTTTAGATTCATTTAAGTGTCTTCTTATGAAAGCAATCCTAAAATTTACGTACAATTTTACGCATTGTGGAAAGGTTCTAAATACCTCCTGTCATTTCAAAAGTAGATCTAATAGGTCTCGTTAAAGGCCTCTTAATTTTTTACAGGACGCACTTACATTACTCAGAGAAAATTATTAGATCTTGTCTCTATTCAACGTAGAATTAAGCTAAGGCTAAAAATTAGTATCCTTTGTGGACTGGCTATTTTAACTTGGGGAGCGTAATTAAAGTTATTTTGTGAACACTGTGTACTAATTCAATGCGCATTCACATTTGTATTATATATAGACCAATGTATGAATTTTTAACCATTATGATATACATATCAAACTTATTATTAAATGTTTTTGTGAAATGATTATAAATGTACTAAAAATATTATATTTAGCCTTTAGAGTAGCCATGTTTCACAAATCTATTCTTTATACAAAGAAGACATCGTATTTATTAAATGCCGCTGTAACGTTAGTTTCAAAGCCGACTATATATAATTCCAAGTTATATAATTCCAAGTTATATAACTAGTTGGAAGTTTTATCTATCTATGAGTGTTTCGTCTAGCTCACAGTTATAGGAAATATAGGAACGGTTTAAACTTATGTCTTATCATTGTCAGTGTCGCTTCAATGGCCCTTTCGTATATACATAAATATATACAAAACACACACACAACTCAGTTCCGGGCTTGGCCAAAGCGTTTTACTGTTCTAGTATATTGATATGCCCGAGAAAAAAAAACCGGGGGCACCGCGTAATTTCTTCTATAAAATTTATGCGTAATAATAACTATTGCCGGACATAGTAACGTAGTGGCAAGGGACAAACCCCTATCTAAGTCATGAAATTTCCACTTATTTACAAAAGTTTTGCTAAATAGATGTTCAATATACAGCTGTATATAGCTATATACACACGATAATACAGAGTAAATTTAACCTTTTCAAGGATAATTCGAAGCCTAAGACATCGGGTCTGCTTAAGACATCGAAGTGATCACAAACCATAAAGTGATTAATAATAACCTCGTGAATAATTTCGGATATTTGATGTCAGTTGATTACTGCTCAGATTGGCTAACGAAAATGTCATACATACATCCAACAGTCGTACAAGGATTATTTGGCATGTGGTAAAAACCCTAACTAACGCCGCCATTTTGTAAAACGTCAATTATCGACAGACCGTTGAGTGCGGTTGTTTTGCGATAATTTTATTTCATAAAAATATTATCTAATATAGAAAGTTCTCGTGTCATAATGTTCGAACTTGAATTCCTCCGTAACGGCTTGACTGATTCTCATGAAACTTTGTGAGCATATTGAGTGGGTCTGAGAATCGGCTAACATCGATTATTCAACCCCCTAAATGTTAGGGGTAGTCCACCCCTAATTTCTTTTTAAATTTTTTAGACAAAATTGTTAGTTTCTATTTTTTATGATACAACATACAAAAATAAAATCAATACTAAATGTTCACCCTTCTACGATTTTTTTTAAATTTATTAATTGAACATTGAAATCACATGTATCGTAAAACAACGATTTATTACATAATAATATATCGATTATTCATCGTAGCTTAAACAAGATTGGACAGCAAATGTAGCACCATGCTTGGGTTCTATTTCCTGTTGGAGCACAATATATTGGCCTTTATTTGACCCAGATACATTTATCTGTGTACTAAAAACCTACTCTGAAATTTGAGTTATACTTTTTCCTTAGTGTAAATATCTTATCAACTCAAATCAGTTACGATTATATAATTTCCTTGATCACACTGAAGATCCTGTTATTACACGATAAAACGTGAAATGAAACGAGAAAAATATTATTTTTATTGTATCAAACAAAAAAGTATATCATAAGTAACGTAAAATATATAAATAATTCGCTTATATAATTTATTTATTTATTTCATTACAGCCTATAGCCAAAAAAGAAAAACAAACTTAAAAACTACCTTAACCTAAACTTACAAATAAAATCTCCTTGCAGGCTTCACTCATTCTTAACAAGCCTGTCACAAATATATCGTGCTCTGGTGCAGATTCAATAATTTTATTAACCAGCGACACCATTCGTGGTACCGCTAATTTCTGGCGGAGCACAGTTCGCGATAATCATTAATCCATTTCATTAAACATATTGTATAAACTGTCATAATATAATAGTTCCTCGGGTGACCCTTATCATTTACTGTACTGAAGAATACACATCAACACAATAATCGATCGAGAATTTAATATAATACATATTTTATATAAGACAACCCGTCCCAGACACTCAACACCTTTACAACAGCTACCTCATTAAACATCGCTAAATCTGTACAAATAATTGATGGGATTTCCTTTTGAAACTGAAAATAATTTTCACGTGCCCTAAACAATAACGGGGCATGGTTCGTCGTGGAAATTGCTTCGAAATGATTTAAATATTTGGAAAATTGATTGTGTTGCTTAATTAGAATTGAGTCGAACAAGTATCTGTTTGTATAGGTCATCAGCTTAATTAATCAATGTTGTGATGAAAAGGATAAATATTAATATAGGCTTATTCAAGTATAATTTGGATAATTATTTATTGATTACGTAATTGTGGACAAATAAGTGTTCCAACCATTAAAACTCCATAAAACGAGTTTTTAGTGCATACAGTATTTTATCAGTCTTCAGTCAAGATCTGTTATTGAAATTAGATGATAAAATAAGAACTACTTAGTTAATTTAATATTAATATTAAAACTATAAAAATAGAGTTTTTTTTATCCTCCCTCCGGCTAGGCCGTGAAAGATGTAGCTAAATTAAAAGAATTTTTAAACTTTTTAATAAACAATACTTGCCGTTACTTAAATTTTAGGTTTTCAGGCCCGCTCTGACAAGAAAAATGAATGTAGAACATGAAAGAAGGCGAAGACTATAAAATGAAAGTTGGCGATAAAAGAGTAGCGGTGAGTTTCTTGCCAGTTCCCGTTTGTTCTACGCCTTAATTTTAGAAGTGGTATAAATGTCATTTCGAGTCTTTTGCTTTTAAGTGTATTAACTTTTATAAGTGTTTATAAGCTTATAAACTTACAATATAAATATATGATGAATGAATTGTTAGAAGGTACATATATAGATACATAGAAGGTAATCGGTACATAGAAAATATATGGTTTGAAAATAGCATACGTTATTAATTAAATAAATTTATTAATTGTTGATTGAATTTTATTATTTTTTAATTCTTCTCGTTTTTGATTGTTGAAATACGTTTCTCATTACATCAGACAGCCTAGGATACAGGAACAATTAAAACAAATTTTTAAAGTTGAAATTTTTGAAGCCTGAATACATCTTGGTTCTCCATCAAAACTCCAGATAACCAAGCCAAGATTAAGGATAGGGACGCTTAGAAATTACAATAAAACGTTTAACATAAAATATATGTAACAGACTTCGGAAAAAATCTTTTATGTTTCTGTTATATACTTTTCTTGATATCTATCAAAATAAACAATACTATTTCGATACTTCAAGGACTATGCTGCAACAGGAATGGAATTAGGAAGCCTATTGTACAGCTTTACGTATAATGCAGAATATCCCTCAAGGATTCTTTGTTGTGACTAATATAATCTAATAAATTAGTAATGGGATTACTAAATTTTAACATTATAAATGTGCCCTACTAATTATTACACTATTACAAAAAATAATGAACGAAACATAGATCTACTTAAACCCTAATAACAAAATGAACGATGTTTACGAGAATGTAACATCCAACTTTTAACTTGCCTCTCGGGCCCGCTACGAATAATAAACTATTTATTATAAATCCCTAACAAGTAACAGACTATCAAACTTGTAGCTGAACCGTAAATTGTGTTTCGTTCATGTTCCCTCATTATACATAAGGGCTATCCCAGACTAAGTTAAATGAAATGTATTCTCTTATATTTAACAAGTAAAATATTTACCGTCGCACATAATATTATCTTTTATTAACATAACTATTACACATATATCATATTATTACTCTTACGGAAAGATTTTTACAAAAAACCTTTCCGGTTTTAGTCGATACCAACTCCGGGGCAACAAATACAGATAACACATAACCCCTCTGCAGCTGTGACACTTATTTTGACAATTAACACCTTTTGTCTTCAGTCTACCATGCACGCTGTAAGCAGGCGAAACGTTGAAAAATTTAAAATGATGTAATATACTACATTTTGTAAAATAATATATTTAAAATGTATATATTTATTAGTTGCTATAGCATCGATGGAATACTCTCGATTGAACAAAAGTCGAAACATTTGTTACTCGCAATTTGAAAATGTAAAGCTTTTCACTACCCCAATCTATGTTACGTATTAGGTACCCAGTCTGAAGCTATTTTTAAACACAACCGCTACGCATAAAGGCTGCGTGCCCAATGAAGCGATGTTCAATACGATAACACTGTTTGATCTGCAAAAGTATAGAGAAGACGCGTGCAAACACGCACGAACAGACTTCATTGGATTGCTTTCGTATATTTATAATTACTAATTAAAATTTGTTATGTTAGAAAATACACTACTACACGCACGTTTACAATATGTACGTGATTTATTTTTATGCGGTTGAAGTCACAGCGAGCCGATTCGTTAAAATTTCCGTAAACGCAAACAACATACCAATCATAATATATAAACGTCATACATAAAAACCTCTAAATATTATAAAACGTGGTTATAAGTCGATGCTAAGCTTATTTTACAACGCTTTTTCCCGTAACCAAACCTCAGAACGATCGAGGGAACGTTCTACGAAGCCTCCGGGCCGTTATTAAATGGAATTTAATATTGAAATCGTGATTCATCATAATTTATAATTTAATTAATTCAACAATGCGAGTAATTATCTTGGGTGAGTGGTGAACAGTGCTTTCAATAGCGTGTCAATTAAAACAATATTAAAACGAAATAATGTGTCGTTTAAGAACAAATATTCGTGTTATTATTTTGTAATTAAAATGAGACACCATTTTGTAGCAGGCTTTGTGAATACTAAAGTGGCTATTTACATTTCATGAGCATTGGGTTTCGGTTCAGATTATTTTCGCTACTGGCTTTGATTATAATTGGTAAAATTACTATAAATAATCTAATTCATATAAGTAAATGTTCGCTACTATCTGTATTTATCACTTATATATTATTATAAGATAACAGAGTTCTTTAATCCAGTTATATTTTGTCGTTTAATATATAATTAAGGCATATTTTCGTTTATTTTGAAGATTGATTTTAAGTTTTATTCAAACTTTATGTGTTTATTTCTTGCATTCGTATCGCTTAGTATCGAAGTGATTAAGTGTAAAAGACGATACCACCTCGATATGTTGACATAGGTGGAGTGTAGAATGTAAGGCGTGCAAGTTGAGCCCACAACTATTAATTAGTGGCTCCTGACTCAGCTGCGTTCCTCAAATATGTCGATGAGTTTTAAGCAAACACACAGGGCGTTAAAGTAATTAATAGTTTTACTAATGTAACTTGTATGACCGTCAAACATATTTTTTTATCGTAAGTGATACAGCTTGGTATTCTCCTTTATTACATTTATGTCTTAATGATTAATATCTTCGTTTTGTCTAGCTTAATATACGCATTGACCAGATATTTCATCTCATTTGTTTGATGATATCGGTTAGTCGTATTCAATTGACTAGGTATAAACGAAATGTTTTTTTTTTATTTTTTGTAATTTGCGCTACATTGAGACTCGCTAATGGATTTTCAATATTTGTATTGACAGATAAACAAGGGCGCGAGCGAGTGACCCTCCCGATTGGCAAGTCGAAATGACGATATTTATTTTCGATATTTCGCAAAAACATTTTATACTCAAATACTATTTACAATAAGAAGTACAAACAGTTTGTCTTAAGATTAAATATTACGTTTGATGGAAGAGTATTCTGTCATAGTGATTCTACGCTATGACAAAAGAGATACATAAGAACCTAAATGTAGTACTTCGAGCTCTTTTTTAATAAACAATTGACTGTTTAATTTACAAACATACGTTATAAATTATATATTTTGTTGTTTATATTCAATTAATTCTGAATTGAGAATCGTAGGTATCTTTATGGTCAAATATTTTACAGAATTAAATTATAAAGAATGAAAAACATTTATCATAAAGTCAGAATTATTATAACCGTTCATTTATTAAATTCATTGTTGAACCTATTTCAAGTATGGAAAATGAAGTACGTGCAAGAAAATGAGTCTGTATGTATGGAATTCTTAAATACAAATTAATGTTTTTTAAAAAATCTCAAAATTTATTTTACTACAAATACCAACATACATCACCGCAACAAACAACACACACACAGAGTTCCAATCGTACGTCTGTACAATGTAATCTATCCTTACCAGAGCCAGCATGCTGTTGGGGCTCCTTGTGCCGCGTCAGCACCATGGACGCTGCTAGCTCGCGTATTGTGGCTTAAAAATAACCAATGCCCCAGCGAGGGTCTCATCCTGAACGCCAAATTGTACTCGGATGAGGTATAAAGATGTATAGAAATAGAAAGTACGCTTTAAAATTAATCACTTTTACCTCCCGAACCGCCGAATCACTATAATTGCGCCACTTGATTATCCGTAGCTCTCATATTTAAAAAAATACAAAGAAAAAACACTTTGTTAACGGATTAAGTTATGTATTTTTTGCAAAATTTAAGTAATAACATTATTTTAAAATTTTCTGACGTTTCGCGTGGTTTACAGCGTGCGTGGGCACGGTAGACTGAAGACAAAAGGTGTTAATTGTCAGAATAAGTGTCACAGCTGCAGAGAGGTTATGTGTTATCTGTATTTATGGCCCCGGAGTTGGTATCGGCTAAAACCCGGAAGGATTTTTACAAAACTTGCTCACGGTGTCCTCCATTTTCCCGGATTGTTTTTCATGAGATTTTAGTTTAGATATTATTGGATCCCAGGTGTTTGATAATTTTAAGCCGTCTTCTCTATTGAAATAAGTTGCCTTTTGATTTCAATTGCTTCTCGTACCAATCTTGGGAAGAACCTTCTTTTCGCAAATACTTTTGGTTGGTCGAAGCGCATGTAGTGATTAGGCCTATTTAATGTGTGATCACAGACTGCTGATTTTGTATGTCCTCTATGTCTTATGTCTGCAATGCGTTCTTTCAATCTGTAATAGTAAATCAGTAATAGTTATGTTAATAAAAGACAATATTTAAAAGTTTTCTTAGTCCAGAAACCTAGGTGCTATACACGATGTGATCTGTATAGCTTTTCCTATTAAAACAAATGTATATGTAGCCACAATGATGTGTGTATATACAGGTTGAATAAGGAGGGAGAACTCAGGCCTCACTGTCTCACTCCACATTCAAATCAATATGGACCTGCCATATTCCCCCATTACACGCAGTCCAAATTGGTTTCCATACCAGTATTTAACTATATTTACGACTGCTGCTATATGCTAACTCCTCCATAGAATGTTGTAATGGACAAAAGATTGCGGAAAGAGACACATATATAATAAATTTCTAATAAAATATTGTTGTTCATACTTTCAATAGTTAAGGAAGCCGGCGTAAGCAGGAGATTTTCTTGAAGGTTTTTTTTTTGAGATAACGGTCTTAATTAGTCTTAGGCCAGACTCTGAATGGAGCCTCAGGAGGAACTTCGGGAGCCCTATTGCCTTCGAAAATTGTTAATTGCTGATAAAAATTAATGCGTCGGACAAAATCAACGATTACTTTATCACAATCATTACTAAACAACTTTAAAACTTTCGCCTTATATATAGAATGGATATAAGTGTAGAAAATAAATTGTTCACGTATAACTTTGTATGGATTTAAATATACGAAGCGTCGTTTTCTATTGTATTGGAGTTTTGTGTCAATAAATCTTTTGTGCGATATATTTTAAGCGCTTCAAAGTGTGCTTCGTTTAGCGACTTTTAAATTGGTTTTACGGTCTTTGTGTGGCAAATATTATTTTGTTTGCGCCTGGAATAAATTACAATAAACTAATATAAAATTTATTTACCATCGAATGTTTAAGTTTTTCCGTTGGTAAATAAAACTCAACACAGGTAGTGTTGCCATTTATATGAAACCGATAAGCAGAATAGGAATGGTCCCAGCACATACAAAATAACAGAGAAATAAATTAATATTTAAAGAAAAACACTTTTTGACGGATTTAGTTATGTATTTTTTGCAAAATTTTAATATAATTACATTATTTAAATTTTTTCCCGACGTTTCGAAGCACGCGAAATCCGTTAAAAAGTGTTTTTCTTTTAATCGAATTGTATTTGTTATTTATTAATACGTTGCTTTATTAGCTATGATGATACATAGTTAATAAAGCAATTAAAACCTTATTTGGTCAAAAGCGAAAAATTAGAAAGATTTATCTTTTAATTTCTCAGTCATATAACTCCTTTGGTTTTCCGTAATATTGTACTGTCTGCATTATCCACCACCTATATCATGATATAGGATTTCTCTAATGTTCGGACTATTGCAACTGAATTCCATCATTTAACGTGGAGGCATAATACGAAATTCCATCCGTATTAACC
The DNA here is from genome assembly GCA_963693355.1 of Pontia daplidice. NCBI lineage: Eukaryota > Metazoa > Arthropoda > Insecta > Lepidoptera > Pieridae > Pontia > Pontia daplidice. Next base: position 8,615,781 of record CAVNZL010000140.1, on the reverse strand, counting down.
GATGCCTCGTTCCACAACAGGCTACTTTTGAAGGCATTTTCTACCGCGCACCACATATTTGTGGAACCTCCCGCACCAAGAGGATTTCTCGAACTGATACGACTTCAAGAATAGAGTGTACTCTTTAAGTCCTACTCTGCCACTTGCATGGACAGCGGTTATCACTTTATATCTCGAAGCCCAGCGTTCCTTTTTTAAATCAAAACTTTAGTTTTATATATATATTAGTTTAAACATAGTGGTTGTCTTCAAGTGACGTCAGGTCGAGGTACAAAACAAAAGCACGGTAGTACTATAAGCCTTTTCTCGTAGCCATTCGGTCCATTTGAAAATCGAAGCTTAACTGTCATAGATACCGACTGCCACAATAGCAAAATTTCTTCAGTAATAAGCACTTTCTGAAGGCACATACAATTTAAGATCTGAAGTAGTTCCGAGAGGTTCCAAAAGTGGCACCTAATGTTTCCACAAACTAATCATAAGATTGTGAGAGAACATAATAGACTAAAAAGCTTCATTAAACGGTAATTAATAGCTCCTTAAAGGAAAAGGAACTTAAATAACTTTCCAAATAAACTCAGTTTCAACAATTTGCAAAAGGAAATAAAGTCTTCGTTGAATGATATTTTCTAGGAAAAAATGCCGCGTCAACACGGAGGAAATTTATAAAACGGAAGCTTTGAAGATAGAATTTACATAGAACTCAGAGTTTAGACCTCAAAGACGATCTCTTTGCTTATAGCATGAAATAAAATAGATAAGGATCAAATAGGTAATTTTGACTTTCTTTAATAAATTGTCCAATTATTATGTCCTTGAAATTTGTTATTTAGTTGGCTGGGTGTTATTTTTAATACGATTAAGAAATATGTTGAAAATATATAATTAAACCGTCTCTTTTCTTCATAATATGAGAATGATTGACCACTTTATTTGATCTCACAAAAACGATAAACCTTCAAACAATATAAGAATAGCACGATCTCCCATTAGAGGTCCAGACCAGGCCACTAATGACGGCTAATTGACAATTGCGTGGCAGTGAAGCCCACTCCAAAATAGGGTTGCTTTGCGAAATTGAGACCTCAATTACAGCTTAAGAAATCCAGACCACATTATGTCATACTTTTCTACAAATATTTGATTGAGTGCGCGATATTAAGTTATAAAATTATAAGTGCACAAATAAAATTATATCGTTTCATTCGTAATCCACACGCTATAAAGTTATTATATTTAGGTTAAATATAATCAATACATTTAATTTCTATATATCAAACATATAGTGCTTCTAAATCAAATAGAGAAAATAAATTAGGTATCTATTTGCGGCACGTTGTACGTGAGTCGACTGGCTTACGCAACACAATTCAACGAAGTAAATTGGGTCTCCTAGTTAGTTTTGTGGAGGCCTGTGTTGCCCTTGGAGAACGATTTTTCAAACTGGCTGGGCCTACAGTGATTTAGCTGAAGGAGTGATAGATAGATAGACTGTGTACGTTGTCTATGAATATTATAGTTGAAATAGCTTTGATTACGATCCGCTTTCATTTGTATTGTTTATAAATACATTCATGTAAAAGTAACATTAATATTTAAAAGTGAATCGGATGTTTGTAAAAGTACTTATTTGACTTTTGACGGAATCATACTTTTTTGTAACGCTTGCCGGAAATAATTGACGGAAATAATTGAATGGATGTCACATGTTTGCCGTATTCTAACTGTACATAAAGTCAAAAATATCTAATACAGCCTAAGTTTACGTATTCAAAACAAAGAAAAGAATATTTTTCTCTAAGTAAATCAATGTTTACATTTAAGTATGTATTACATGCAAAATATGAAGCTGACGTCGTAATACATTTATTATGACGTCAGCCGCAAACCTAAAAGCGAGCAGATACGATCGCCCCTGCTTCCTTTTCAATTTACGTAATGCAGTTTTTGAAAAATAACGTGTGAATCGGGATCAAAGGTAATGTTATCTGGCGTAAATAGTCTTGAGGTAAATTGAATGAGGTTTCATTGATCCTCTGAAATAAAATCTTGTCTATATGCTTTTAATAAAATACTTTGTAACGAACTGAAACGTGTGTTACTATTATTAGAAAAATGGTTGAAAAGCATCATTTAATTGTAATAAATCGAATATCGAATAAGTTTTTTAATCTGTGATATTCGCGTAAGTTTATGTGTGATGACAATATTGTCTATATTTGTAATCACACATAAATACGAATTGATTAGACAGAGTATATTGATTTCATTATAGAGACGACTTAGAGGGCTCTTCGTGTGCTTAGCAGTAATGGCGGTCAGCCAGACTGCCACATTAATTTGACAGATTACAATTTTATTTTTTAATTACTGACATTTTTTTCAATTTGTTTATGTATTGCTGGTCCCTAAAACAAATTTATGATGGTAATTTCATTCGTTATCATTAATTATCTAATTCATTAAAGAATTAAATGCCCGTGAAATTAACAAAAGTTAAAGTGGCATGTTAAAATACCCGGAGTCTTCATACTGAATAACGTAATTATTGCCTTATTGGCTTATGTTATCAATAACCAACGCTTTTTTATGCTAAAATTATCTATTTACAGTTATTTTATTTAAAATTATGTAATGTAAGCCCACTCCGCAATACGGGAATTGTTTAAGGCAGCTTTACAAAAGCTAGGTACGCCTGCTCTATAAACTTAAAACGATAATGAAAGAGATTATGCCCTCATACCCCATTGCTGCATTATTTCTCACTACACCTTTTCATTACTTGGCAAGTCATGTAAGCAATTCCATTATCGAGTTTCAGAGTGTTAATCGAGTTTCTTGCTGGTTCTTACATGAGACCCACTTTTTCATAGTCATAAGAGCATACAAAGGCAAAGCAAAATTTTATTTAAAATAAAAATTAGTTTCTTTTTAATTAAAATTTATATCAATACCTACGAAACCGAATGATATACTAGTAAACTCTTCTAAGACACTTAAAGTCTTTGAGAATCTCCACAGTAAAGCCATATGGAACTGCCTCCCTGATCCCTTTTGATTACGAAGGACCCGTTAACGTCCTTTAAATCTCTCTTATTTAAAGGATTTTTGCTACTTATCTAACTACTTACGGGTGTCGCGTTTAATGTTTGTTTGTTAATTATGAATGAAGTGTAGAAATGGTAATCAAGCTTGTTTTGTTGCAACAATTTTTAGTTACCAGAGGATATGTTGATGCTATACGTTTTTTAAAGGATTTAGGATAAATATATTAGCTAATAATAACCTATTACCTAGTTTAATACTGAAAAGTCTTTTTAATGTGCCACACTTTTCTCTCAATCGTATCACGTGAAAGACACTAATATACATTTATAATACACTTATAATTACCTCAAGCTCAAAATTTGTACTTTGAGATTTAAAACATTACAAACCGCCGCGCCGCTTCGGGACACCTGCAATGGCGGGTGGCTTACTGGTGTGCTGTCGGCCTTTTAGGCTTGGTTTAATTCTGTCAAATGCCAATGTTGTAATAGAGAATAAGCAACAGATTATTGAGTATAAGTTATACACTGTATATAAAATATACAGTGTATAACTTATACCTAATGTACCCCCAATTATTATAATTTGCAGGCACTACTCCCGGCGATTCTTTTAACATTTTATCGTAAAATGTGCATACGTATTCAAAACGGAGTTTATTGAAGTGTAATCAAAAAATTAAAATTGGAATCTCAACACAATAAGGTTGAACAATACGGCGTTAACAAAAGGCGAGAAAATTCAGCCTTATCAGTTTCCACCTCAATATTGTAATTAGCCTGGGTAATAGAACTTTGACAATTAAATGTGAACCAGTGGAGTCGCGAGATAAGAACTTGTCTTAACAGGGGTACTTTGGCTATTAAATGACGGTTTTTATATCAACGGGACCCAGAGTCGGGCCTGAGAGCTTCATATTTACAACATTCGCATTAAATATTTATTGATTTTTAATAGACAGCGGGCAAACGTGCAGAGATCACTTAGTGAAGTGCTAACCTGCAATGCGAGGAGCCTTACAGGTGTTTTGCCAGCCTTTAAGGGATTGGTACGCTCTACTTTTGAAGACCCCCAACTCGAATTGGCGCGGAATACAACCACCAGCAGTTGGTTTCACAAAATAGTAGTGCGCGGTAGCAAATTCTTTAAAACCGTGGTACGTGGTACTTATATCGATGGATTTGTACAGTATAACGTATATATACGGCGTTATCTATAACCAGTGTTTTTGTCTTCGCTTGGAAGAGATCGCTTTCAAGCGATAAAGACGCGTTACATTTGGAATCACATGAAGTATTCTGACCGTTTTTTGTATGTGTACAATTAGTTAATAATTATTATAATAATGTAGATCGTTGCCGTGCAAGGGGCCCTGGATTATATTGTTTCCTCAAAACCGAAAGTCAGTCCCTGTGTTTGAGGCTGATAGGAATTCTCTTGACATTACTGCGACTTAGACGGACTTTCTGACCGTTTGCTTCGATAGTACTCTGAGCCTTGTAATGAAAACGCATCGCTGAGTTTGAAGGGCCATTTGAGATAGGTCCTATACAAATTAGTGACCCGATTCTTTCCACTTGGTATGGCAGAATTTTAGTTCTGTTATTGTATTCCTGCTAACTTCAGTTATAGTCTATACTAATATCTTTTAAATATTGGATGAGGTACCGGTGGGCGCAGTTGTTTGATAACTGAGGGACTCGTTTCGATCCCCAGTATAACATTTGTGTTATGAACATATATATTTATATATTTTGGGTGTGATTTATGTTATATTATCTTATAGTATAGAAATGAATCGTGTTTTGCTAAGCGCAAACTCAGTAATACAATTGATTCAAATGTTTAGGGGTTCAAAGTCAACAAAATAAAAGATTCAGAAGTCGCCTCATAATGCGAACGTACCGCTTCGAAGTTGCATCAATACATTGATAACAATATATACGCTATAAGTAGCTCACCTTAAGGCTAAACGACCGTTTAAAAGTTCAAAAATTGTAGTGATTACAAAAAGCGTTTTAAAAAGCTCATTCACATTAATCGGTCAATATTCGTTAAAATTATTATTCGCAAGTACAATAGGAAACCCAGGCAAAAACAACTAAATACATGTAAAAATACGTATAAACATTAATATTGTTATAGATAGATATGTTATATAAGCTCTTCTATCGATAGGAGATTTATAACCGTATATCGGCTTACAAATTTGTAAAACTAAAACACAATATACGAATCCCACTCCATTAGTATACGTAGCTTGGCTTAATAACACTAAACTGAGATGAACAGACGAGCATCATCCCTCAAGCAGCGATAAACTCTAGTCGGCCATGCGTAATGTTAAACGATGTCTATTTTTCTATAGATGCAGGAAAATTGCTGTCGTATTTCCGGCTCGCATGTCTTTTAAGCTCACTATACATGTACGGATGCGAATGACGTTTGTTAAAACGTATTAACTTAGCAGTATATGCCGCTATGAATACTATCAAAGAGGTATTATTAAATCACGTAAGACCTAGGATTATAATATGAAACTCAAAAAATACTTTATAATGATCAGACCTATGAAAAAGCATTAATTTCGGCATATTTGTATTAATTAATTTAGGATTTTTGAAGATGTATTGCCGTGAAATAACTTATTTTCATTAAAAATAGAGAAAGACATTTAATTCGCAAAGCTTATGTCTGTTAAGGAAGTTTTATTTAATAGAACAACAGGACGATTACAATTGTTTTGTGCGTATTTGGAAGGAATTAAAGCCAGTGCCGCAGTTGTCCATGTATCAAACGCTTAAGCGACATACGAGAAGATTATTCTTCGGATAATATGGAGCTAAGATCATTCCTCCCGCTGTGAACAATTTAAAAAATACTACTGTTTCTTGTATTTCATGTTTGTTATAACTTTTCGTAACGATTATTGTTATAATGATAAGTCTAATTGCGTCAGAACGAGCTCTTTGAAGTAATCATTCAGGACAAAGTGGCAGGTAGAAGACGTGGTCGAAGATCTTGGTGAAGGAACCTTCGTCAATGGTTAGATCAAATCCCTTAATCGTTGCTCATACCCGACGTCTAAAATCAGAATCATGATGTTCTCCAACAAATGAGAAGGTACTGTAATAAAAAGAACTCTTATTACAGTCTTATTGTCTCTTTCAGTTCTGTTGTGAAGAAAAGAGATTCACTTCATTAAATACTTATGCAAATAGTTTATAATAACACTATGATTTTTCGAGGTATACCTCGATGTCTCAGGCCACCAATGAATCAACAAAATACAATCCTTACCAACAAAAAACCTATGATAATCGTTTATCAAACAATGAAATTATCCCCGAACGCAGGAATACTATTCAAAACTTTCATTTGAAAGTCGGGAAACACAAACGCTACTACAAAGAAATTGTAGCAGCGTTTGAAGATATGTATCTAATTAAAAACAAAAGTAAAACACAATGTTTATTCAAAGTTGAAATGTTTATTCGTTCAAATATTCCCAACAATATGATAAATAAACACATATTACACCCCCAGGTGTTTATAAATTTATAATCACGTAAATATTGAATAATGAGAGACAATTAACCGATATGTTCATTGCAAATTAAAAACATCCAAAAAATCCAATGAATAATTTGTTCGACATCATTAATTCCCAACTTCCACAATCTTCGCGCTATTACAGCCAAATAAACAGTTATTTTCCGCTGTCCTTCTCAATAAACAGTCCTAAGGAAATGAGGCCATTAAGCGGCGTAATATATTTTGTAGAACGATGCTTTAATAGTGGTAGAAAAGTAATAAAGGCAATTAGAAGCATAAGTAAAAGTTTGCGGGCACAGCCGTCGCGCAACTTCTGCCAATTATAACTAATCTTGAAATGCTCTCATAAAAATATTAATGGCAATTAAGATTTAAATAGACGCATCGTTTGGGTATGTTACGTTGTACAGGTTAGCAATTCTATAAATGTGCAATACTTGCTGTGCTGAAATTTTTTCAAAATAAAACACTGCATTCGACGTATTATAAGCGTATATTAGTACATTTTGTTACAGATATTAATCATATTTAACTTATCTTCATTTCAATTCCATAGACAACATCTAGTAATCTGTCTGTATAGTCTACCGCCTTACAGCTTAACCCCTCCAGTTGATTGTTATCAGTTAGTTGATCACAAACGCGGTCTTTAAATAACGAGCGACAAGCAGCCGCCGGCCATTCGATCTTCAATAACTGACCAGTGAAGTTTCCTTTCGTTGCCGTGAACATGAGTGAGATTTTGTTGTAAAATGTTTTATGTATACCAAATGATTAAGGAAAGTGATTATAATAATAAGTTGTATAAAATACGACGCTTTATTTAACACTTGATACCTTAGTAAATTGATATTAGTTTAAATGTAAAAATAATTAAATAATTTATTTCGGAAACGTGAAAGTTTTCAATAGCTTTTCCATGTGCAGTAAAGGAACGATTTTCTTTGTATGGTGTAAAGGATTAGAGATACAGATTTAAATTACAATAGTTTGTTGTTGTGTAACAATAGACAATTTTATTTAATTATGCAACAGGTACGTCAAACAGATTATAAACCTATGTATATTTGTATTATCCAGATATTTACACTGAGGGTGGACGCGGTTTGATTGAATTTTAAATGCGCTTTGTAGGCAAATGCGGATATGTACTATATAATGTAGGATACTTTATATGAGTTTTTAAGTATATAATATAAGTAGAACTGTCTCCCAAATAATAGACATTTTTATATGTTCACAGAGCGAATTCACAAAACGGATAATATGTTTTATGAAGTTAGTTAGCTTTGGCTATTTTACATATTCTGTTTAAACTTCACTAGCAGAATCGTGGCAACGACGTGCCACTGGGAGCAGAAGGACCCTCTTCTGACCAATGGTCGACAAGCCGAGAATCGGACAAATTGAAATATTTCTTCTACAATTCTTTATTTAAATACGGTTTGCAATTACCGTTAGTGGGTAGTAGTACTTGAGTAGTTTAAAACCTCATCATTTAGATGTATAAATATAAATCTTTAGAATCTGCAAATTTAGGTATATTATGAGAATTACTATCGTTAGGCTCACTTTTAAGGAAATTAAGGAATGGTTGTTACAAAGGTTATGTGGGAAATGGTCTTACATTTGATGGCGCTTTGCGCGGGGTTTTAAATTCTTTAGCGCACTAGGTAGCTCCGGCGCAGCTTGACTTAGCGTAGTGAGAGAATAATAAAAAAAGGATACTAGCTAGAATCATCCTATTTTATGGGCTATATAATATACATCATTAGTAAAATGATAGTTTAAGTACATTGGGATACATTACGATAAAATTACTACGAGCACGCTCATTATCTTGTTGAAATAAGATGGCAACTGGGTTACAAGCGTGTAAAATTAAAAATTGCGGTATATATTTTTTAAAGCTACATTATGAGTAAGCTTGTGTAAAATCCGATCACTGTTGTAGCAAGATAATCCTTCCGATTGGTAGTACGCCAGCAGTCAGGACTCAAATTTACGTTCCAACTGGCACTTAGCCAGTTCAAATAATTTAAGTGATGTGCCTCTAGATTATGTAACTTTACGTTTATAAGGGAAACTTTATTGAAATAGTAAATAAAGTTAATTAAAACTTAAATCGACTTTTCTTAACTTAAATTATACCGGCAATAAAATGTCAACACTCAATGTCACACATCGAACACATCTGACACATGCATGTACGACTAAAGAGAATTATTTTCGCGGCATTTTAAATGTCATTAGTTAATAGTGGAAACAGCGAAAACTGAAAAATAAGTACTTGAAAGTGAAATATGAAATGAATTAAATATATAAAACATTTTTAATTAAGTTACAATTGCGAATAACTTGTATTTGTAACGCAAGCAATATAACGAAAATGAGTTCTCTGCTGTCTGCTGAACTTTCGGCAACTTGCAATGCCTTGGGAACTTTCAACAAGAAGACTGGAAAATATATGATAGATGACTTTACTTTAAACACAGTTAAAGATCTAATAAGATACATGAGGAGAGATGGTGAGGATCATGAAATACGAATGCATTTGGGGCAAACTAAAGTTCTACAAACTGATCTATTACCTATGTTGATTGACCATTGGGAGAATACTGAATTATTCGACGTAACTTTGCGGTAAGTTTGCTGTTAATCAGAAACTTTGCAGAGATTTCTGATAAATTTAAAGTCTTGTGAAACCTTTATTTTAACTTTATATGGGTAAATAGTTTTATATCAATTAAGTAATCTAAAGGTGACTTTGATTTGTCTTTACCAAACAACCACATTAAGCTTCTTCAAAATTATTTCAAGTGTAATTTTGTTTCAGGCTAATAGTTAACTTAACAAACCCAGCTTTATTGTTATATAGAGAAGAAGTTCCCGTTGAGAGAACTGCCCGTCATAATTACTTGCAGATACTATCTCATTTGCAGTCATATAAGGAGGAGGCATTTACTAGAGTTGAGATTTGGCAAGTGTTTGCTAATAAGCTGGCTAAGATTTTGGAAATTGTAAGTTACTTATAAAAGTGTGAAAGTTATAAATATATATAATTTTAACCAAACTTTTGAATGCACCTATAAATTCATTAGTTCAAATTCAAATTATATTTATTAATGTAGGTAACACAATGTACACTTATGAATGTCAACAAATAATGAAAAAGTGCTTCTAAAGTTTTTCTAAACTTATTTATATTATTAATGTAGGACTGGTCAGAAAGAGATGAAGACACAGGGCTAGTAATAGAACGGATATTAATATTAATCAGAAATGTACTGCATGTGCCCGCTGATCTGGATAAGGAAAGAAGACCAGAAAATGATGCAAGCATTCATGATCAGGTTATATATCAATCAATTTTTTTGCAATTACTTAAATTAATAAATATACTGATGCAAGTATTACAGTTTTATTCGTCATCTTTACAATTATCTATAACTATTATAGCAAACAGCTCAAATATCTATTGCAATTGGTTTCCAATGTATTGACGAAAGTTTATTGTGTTTGTAAATAATAAGTAATAATAATTTCTGGGCACTCCTTGGGTTATGGGTGCTCATACCGATAAACATACATTATCATTAAAACGTATAACACCCACCCACCCATATCTCCTTCATTTGTTGTGGTCGAGTCCATATTATACATACATATGTAAAGTTACTTTTAGTAAGTTAGGGTAAAAATTGAAAAATGATTTCCACTATGAACAGAACCTATTATTATATCTTTATTTCTCAATGTAAATTTCCCTCAGGTCTTATGGGGATTGAATCAATCAGGCATTCTAGATATATTACTATATATGTCATCGGAGAATGAAAAACAATATTTCATGCACATACTAGAAATTATTACTCATCTATTGAGAGAGCAAAATCCATCGAGCCTAGCTGATGCAGCCTTACAACGTAGTGTTGATGAGAAATTACGTGATGACCAGGAATTATTAACACTAAGACTGACAGAGACGAAGGATAGAGTAAACAAAATCCGGCAATACTCATCTACTAGGTGAGTTTCATTTGTTTGCTTAGAAAATGTTAAAAAAATCTTAATATATACTAATCTAATTAATAGAAATATTATAAGACTGGAGATTTAGTTAGGTTGAAGAAATATGTACCCTGTTATATTTAAAATTAGTAGATTTAAATGTACAAAGGGTAAACCACTATTAAATTCTTAATTAGTTAGTTTATATGTCTGGTATACATAAAATAAATTGACCCCTGGAACCCCTAATGGATAACAGTAGTGGGGTTGATGTTATGAAACCGCTTAATTTATTTTAATGAAATTTAGCATAAATTATTTTAACAAATTTCCCCGTATCAACAGACACTCAAGGTTCGGAGGCACCTATGTCATACAGAATATGAAATCAATATCAGAGAATGAACTGATCAGCTTGAAGCCGTTGAACAAAATATCAAACCTGGACTTCAATGGCAGCAAGAAGTCGAAATTGGTCAGGCCCAAGAATAGAAGGCCGGTGGAAAGTGGGGCTATGGAGCGAAGGTCACCCTTTGCTGTACGGTGAGTGGATTTTTTATTCATCAGTTAGCCTGAAGGTAGCTAATAGCTCGGTGCAAACACAACTCATATTACATTATTTCTTATATATCACGAACAGTGTTAATAAATATTTATCATAATAATATATATAACAACTGAAACAGTGGTCCTGGGTTTGATCCAGGTATCTGTCAAGTTTTGTATGTTATGTGTTAAAGATATATAAATAATTTAAAATAAACTTCATTGATGCACAAAACAAAACAAAAAAAAAACAATTTACATATATATTTTTTTCCATACCAAAAGGCAACTCGGGCACTGGGTTTTGTTAAAACCCGTTGTCTGCGCTGATTTTCTGTCATTCATTTCCTAAATACACATACCTTTTTCATGCCGCTGGCCAAAAGCAGTGGACTACTTGCTCTTAACCGAACTAAATAATAAGAAAAAAATCAGTCATAAACAACACCAGCTAATAGCATCAGTTATACTTTAAATTTTTTTTAAGTAAAGTTTTTTTTTTTTAATTTCAGCCTATTCCTCAAAGAGTTCTGTATAGAGTTCCTCAACTCTTCGTATAACCCGTTAATGCATTACGTGAAGGATGTGTTAGTTAGGGCCAAAGCGCAACAGAACGACGAATCCTATTATTTGTGGACGATGAAATTCTTCATGGAGTTCAATAGAGGGCACAATTTCAACGTGGCTTTGGTTAGGTAAGTAGTGGCCGAATTCACACCGTCACAGGGTGCTAACTGATGATATATTTCTACTTATTTAAGGAATCTAAATCAAGCGAACAAAAAAAAAAAGAAAATAATAAAAAAAAATCATAGCAATTTAAATGTTTATATATATATTGTCGTGTGTGCATTTCAACTATAATAATAACGAATAACGATAAAAGTTAAAAAAATGTATTTTTTTGTCGAAAACTTTAAGTTAAACCAACGAGTTTCATCTGAAACGGTTTAGTAGTTTTAACTGTTTTAATTGCTGTCAAACTGGACATTCGACACAGCTCAAATGGAGATTGTGTAGAACCTATTTTAATACACACATCTATTCTATTTTTATCGATATTAAGAATTGTAAAATCTATTTTTTTTTTTTGGTCGTTTTTATATTGCAAAATATCAGCCATTATATTAAAGACAAATATCAAAAAAAAAATTTTTATAATTATTATAATTTTTTTTTTATTTATTTGGTTATTGCAATATATAAAATATACTTAAGTAATTCGGGAACTGCAATCGATGTCTTCGAGGCAAAATATTTTTTTGCGGTTTGCTCAGAGATTTTTCTTTTCTTTTCATCTTTTTTTTTTTAAATTTTAGCGAAACGATGTCAGTACCAATGTTTCATTATGTACAACAACAAATGGACAAATACCACGACATGATTCGTATGGAGAAAAAGAAATTCTCACCGTGGGTTCGGAGGCTGCATCTAGCGTTGAGATGCTATAAGGAGCTGCTTAACACGCTACTAGCGATGGAAAAGAGCAGCGACGCATCCGTGAAAGAGTCCGCTAAGGTTATTGAAAGCAACGTTTTCTATGTGTTGGAGTATCGTGAGTTTATTTTGACGATTTTCTTGGACTATGACGAGAATAAAATGCCAAGGTGAGTGATTCTTTTGAGACATATTTTTACACCCGTTTAGATACGGCTATTATTTATAAGTATTAAGTATATAATTTTAAATATTTTTTTTAAAACCATTTTTTTTCATAAAATAAAACGTAGCCAGTTATTACATGATCTATTAATAAAGGTCCCCGAAAAATCGGTCCAGTTTCAGAGGTTTGTCGTAATAGACAGGCAGAAAAAATGCTAAAAATATATATATCATTTAAACTAAAACACTTTGTTAACGGATTAAGTATTATATTACATTATTTTAATTCCCAATGTTTCGCGTACTTTACAGCGTGCGCGGTCACGGTCTTTAAATAATAATGATGTCAATAAAAGACAATATATATCATACTCAAACGCTTATTTAAATACACACAGAGACACACAAATTTTATAAATTTATATAGACTTTAAATTTTCAAAGTATTAAAGCAAGTCTTCATAATAAATCTGCTTTATTTGTAACATCTCAATCTGTCATTTCAAAATCACATTTTCAAAAAGAACATGCGATACATTGCGGCTTACACTAGAACATGTGTAAATGTTCTCAGTATTTAACCAGCAATGGACACTGATCGCAGCGATTTCGTCGACACCTTGGTGACAAAAGCGACCTATATGTTTAAGTAGTATAAATAGCATATTCTTTTTATAAAATACGGGGATAAGGGAGCGTGCGGTGGCCTAAATCACAACGGCCTATAAACATCCACTCCCGTTTGCGTTGCCGGCTCTTAAGTCGTAGCTCTAAACGCTTCTCGTGTTTAAATGTTTTTTCATATAAGATACATAAATATGTTGTTTACACGATAAAACTATCGTTTAACTTTCCATCGCTGACAATCGAACCATTTTGCGTGCATTTATTTATTTAACACAGATAATGGCAAAAAGAATACAAAAGATATTTCATTCTATAATGTTAAATAAATCTCCTGTCACGATGTTTGTCCGCGATGGACTAAACTATTTAACCGATTTTAAATTAAATTAGCACACCGTGAGCAGTCTGCTCCAACTTAAAGAGATAGGATAGCTTAGATCTTTAATTACAATCCCAATATTATTTTATTGCAAATTATTTGTCTATAATTAATTGACCGTCACTGTAAACTCCAAAAGATTCTAACAGATGTCGATACTTTTCGACAAACGTGTCAAATTAATTCAATATCATGAATACCACGTATTATTGAGGCTAATTTATTATACTAAACCAAATACGGTGAAATTCAATTATGACTACTTTTTTAATTTTTGGTGTTAGCATAGCAAACCACGTGTTACTTAGACCGAAGTGTAAATCAAAGTATATATATAATTCTTCTGTGAGTGTGTATGTCACTAAACTTCTCTGAAACGACTGGACCGATTTTGATGAAATTTTTTGTGTGTTCAAGGGGATCTGGGAATGGTTTAGATTCATAATATTATATAAAATTCTCGTGTCACGGGCTTCGAACTTGAACCCCTCCGAAACGGTTTGACCGATTCAAATGAAACTTTGTGAGCGTATTGAGTAGGTCTGAGAATCGGCCAACATCTATTTTTCAACATACAAAAATACATACAATCCTAAATTGTCACCCTTCTACGATCAACCCTTATTTTTTATTTATTAATTGAAAATTGAAATCACATGTATGGCAAAACAACGTTTGCCGGATCAGCTAGTATAATATATTTTAATTGTTAGTGAATATTTCCCTGACATGTAATTGCTCAATTAGGTCATACCTATTGGATCTAGTGGAGACAGTACATTTATTTTTGAAAATGCTGGAGCATTATTGCAAAAAGACTGGCTTGGTCGTGCAAAAGAGAGTTCGCAAGAAGGCGAAACCGAAGAGTGAGTACCAATTGTTTCTGTCCGCCATTTTGTTCTCTTACGCATAAAACCATATTATTCTAATTAAAGTGTTGAATTCGCGTGGGTATTTAAGTCCATTACTTAGTCAGTTAGTATTTAAGTCTCTTTCTTATTTATACATAAAATTATCTCGAATAAAACCTGATTTTATTGGTATACCTACCCAATAAAATAATAATAGTATTATTTTTACTAATAATAATTATTTTTGTCTCAAAATTTCTATTCACGCGATAAAATGACTGTTTTATTTAACACACATACAATATTAAAAAAAAAACGATGATATAAACAATAGAGTTGGCCAAGTGTAAAGAAACACTCGACTCGTCAAACGGGACGTGTTCGCTCGCTTAGATATTATTGCTTACGGATTATGAAGAAGGGAAATATATATACAAAGGAGTTTTAAGAAATTTCTATATTTAATTAATTTCGTTGATGACTAGTCGCCAAGAAATCTGAACGAACTCAGTTCAGTTCTCAGTGTATATTTCAGGTGCTATAATTTTCTCTCTGTAAAATCGTGCTACACATGATGCAATTTTTTTAATATTCCATTCCTAATTTTCCTTAAATAAAAAATTTTAAAAAACAATCAGGCAAAATAAACCACTTGTTAGCAATAGGGAATATTAGATTTTATAAGTGGTAAAATTAAGGGACGTATAAAGAGATACACACTTCGTCGCTTAAGGAATTTAATGAGAATCAATAAAACGCCTTATGAAAAATATCAGGCACAAAATTTTTAATACGTAATTACATCCGGTACGAAACATCACTGGAAGGCTTCACCTTGCACCAGTCATACCGCGATACATTTTATAAGAAATATAGGTTAACAAACAATAATACTGTCTAAAAAAAAAAAAATATTCAAAATAGTGTGAAGTTATTATTTGAAATGCCCAGTTCTATACAAACGAAATTCTCTTCTACTCAATTGTTACAACTTACGAATATAGAACAACAATTATATTTTCGCCATACTGGAAGTGTTTATTAAGAAACCGTCTGTAATTTTCCGTTTAGAGCGGAAAGCTCGTGAAAAGCCGCAAGCCGCAAAGGCCGTACCTCGATGGGAGGCTGTGCGAGAACAAATGGCTGTGGTTCTCACCTCGCAGCTGGAAACCTTCCCGCCGCCATTTGACGCCGCGTCAGATACACCTATTGATCAACAGAAGTATGTTCTATAGTCCATGGTATGGCAGAGATTACAGAGTTTGAACGCGCTAACTCCTTTTTAGGAACGCACAACCGCCCATGGACACTGTCAGAGGGCTCGAAAGTGTGCCGGTAGAGCGAATTTATTAAGGCTATAAGCGCTAATGTTCTGAGTATTTTTTTGTGAAAATAGGGACAATTATTTATGTACTAGAGTTATACTGTTAATTAAAAATTAATATATAAAAATAAAGTTTTATTCACGAATTTTATAACCGTAACATAGCAATAATAGAGCAAAAAACAAAAGAATAGTTTTCTCCACTCCTCTATGCTAGTAATCAAAATATTTGTGAACTTTTCGTCATGCGAAGCGCAAAGAAGGGTTTTTATGAACTCATGTTTTACTATACATGTAATATTATTATCCTTTTTTATTCAATTAATATTAATACTTGAAATGGTTTTGCTAAACCACCCTGTCACCTCTTATTACTTGGTCACAAATTTTTAGGGCGGGTATTTACAATTGATTAATTAATTAATTTTTAATATTTCTAGACAAGATTGTATGAAGAAAATTCAGAAGTTGATGCGGGATCATAAATACGAAGACGCGTTGGGTACATTCAGAGCTGCCAGGTGAGTTTTTTGTATTAACATATTCCATTTTAAGTCATTACGATAGTAAAGTTCAATTACTTTTTTATCATTATTATGTTAATAATAGTATAATAAACATATAAGTTCTTCTAAATCCTTTACTTCTAAATATAAATGGTTGAATGGTTTCCAACAAGCCTTCAAACACGAAAAAGTTTTTATATATTAAAAGAATAAACGAGGCTAGGTTTTATTCGGAATTATTTTTGAAAATGGAACAGAAGATCGCTTCGCCGAAAAGAAGTTTATTTAATAATATTCTTTTGACGTAACTATTGCTCATTTAAAGAAAACCACTTTATTAAGAGATTAAGTGTATTTTTACAAAATTTAAATATATTATTCTACATTATTTTAAATTTTTCGACGTTTCGCGTACTTTACAGCGTGGTCACGGTAGACTGAAGACAAAAGGTGTTGATTGTCAAAATAAGTGTAATAATATATTTAAATTTTGTAAAAATACTTAATTCGTTAATAAAGTGTTTTTCTTTAAAGTTTATTTAATGTTGAATATTTTTGGGGCAAAATCCGCTAACCGCCCATGGACACCTACAATGCCAGGTATTACAGGTGTGTTGCCGGCCTTGACGGGATCGTATTTTTATTGAGCATTTTTTCGTGATCGTTAATAGCAAAAAGGCCATATTTCTGTGTCCGGACGCACAACGGATGCAATGCTGATGGCACGAAGCTTTTCGACACAAATCCGTGTTTAAATGAGCTTTACATACAGCTTTAAATAGCTCACATACAAGGAATAACTTTTAGGGAAGTGTGGCCGGAGGAAGGCATTTTTGGGACTGAGGGTATCCAAGAGCACGAGGAGTTGGATATGCTGGAGAGCATCTACAATACAGACCTGGGGGTGGAAATTGATGGTACTTTTTATTGACATTTTGAAATGAAAGTTCATTCTTTGTACCCTAAGAGATTCGGTGTTAGAATTTTATTTTTGTATTTTTACTCACTCGAAAATATTACTTATGTTTACATTGATACAAAATCTACTGAATTCTTTTTCATGAAAATTGTATAGTTTTTTAATTGAATTTATTATGTACATAATTAGTAAAAAATAAGATAAATAAGATCATCTAGACGAGAAAATACACTATTATATGTCCCTTAGTTAAGTCGTGCTTTCTTTTGTTAAAAAAAAAACTATTTTTTGTTTAATTTAAATAACAAAATATTATTCAGAGCCTGCTCCAGTTGAGGAAGCAGAAAATTCAGAATACGACGAAGAAGGTGAGTCAATTTTTTATTTTATTTTAGGGTTCCGTACCCAAAGGCTTAACCGGGAACACTATTATTGAAAATACTCTCCCTGTTAAAATTTTCACAGATGAGGTTCATCTGTTCCCACTATAACAGAAAATACTTAAAAACATTTAACGGCTTCCCATACATAAAAGTTATTTTTCCAAAATATAAGTACGGAACCCAAGGTGCGTGAGTCCAACTCGCACTTGAACTATTCTAAACGCCATCATTAATACAATGAAAACGCTTATTAGACGAAGAAGAGGACAGAAATACATCCGTGGTGGAAACAGAGTTTGATTTTCAAGATTTCATACAAAGGTAGGAATTTATCTATACCAGTTTTTTATTTATATATTTCATTTTGAACTTTGACTTTGACTTAGCATTTAAAATCACTGTACCGGGTAGCCAGTACCCATTTACTAGCATTTGAATCACAGTACCGGGTATCCAGTACCCATTCACCAGCATTTGAAATCACTGTCACGGGTATCCAGCACCCTTTTACTAGCATTTGAAATCACTGTACCGGGTATCCAGTACCCATTTACTAGCATTTGAGATCACTGTCCCGGGTATCCAGCACCCTTTTACTAGCATTTTAATAAATTAACACTAGTGAAGATGTTGCTTATGTTCCTATATACATACTTATTTTAGATGTGTGTGATCATACACACATTTTAATGACATCGGACATAATGAGTTGTCAAATCATGCTATATAAAATTGTCTCTTACTGACATAACTATTACTCATTTAAAAAAAAACACTTTATTAACGGATATAAGTTATGTATATTTGCAAAAAAAAAAATATTTTCCATTATTTTAAATTTTTTCCGACGTTTCGCGTAATTTACAGCGTGGTTACGGTAGGCTGTAGACAAACGGAAACATTTAAAATAATATAAAATATTAAATTTTTCAAATATACATAACTTCAATCCGTTAATACAGTGTTTTTCTTTAAAATATTGTTATTGTAACGACATATATCAGGCAATTACTAAAGCCATACAAATCTAAGCTTCGATGTCTAGATTCTGTCACCCGCGCGTCGTCAGCGCGTGCGTCTCTCTATTAGAGAGATTCCAGAAGAACACGCCATACACAAACCATTGCATTGCCAAAATGCTGCACAGAATAGCCTGGGACTGCAAACGGCCAGCTATGATGTTCCAGGCCTCGCTGTTTTTGATATTTCAAAGGATTTTGGCGAATCACGCGCAGCATTTCGTGGTAAGGAACGGTTAGCTTTTGAGAGGTTGAATATCGGTATTTCCAGCTCTTCGTTCGTTTACTGCGAATTGATCATCATTGATATCTAACCAAGTGCTAAATGATATTAGTTTAGTCTGAAATTAAAACAATATTCAACATTTAAATTATTACATTTGTCAAATATTCTTTGCGCTATACATTGACAGTTGACATTGACAATTGTCATTCACACGGAGTGAAGACAAGGAAGGTTGCGATTAGAACCCACAGCGCATGCGCATATCTTCTATACGAGATTTGCGTTTCTCGTGGTTACAGATGGATTAAATTTATCGTGGATTTAGATTCGATCATACAGCTTATATTATACAGGTCCACACAAATACCACTAATTAATATCAAATGTAAAATAATTCAGCTTTAGCCATTGCCAGCACGTTATGCATTATTAATATGAAACTTACCTCTCAGTCTCGATTAAAACGAACGAAAATCGTTAAAAATAATATTTAACTACAAGTAACATAATATTGTCTTTTATTAACATAACTGATACTCATTTAAAGGAAAACACTTTGTGAACGGATTTAAGTTAAATATATTTTACATTATTTTTAAATTTGGTGTGATCACCGTACGCACGCTGTAAAGTACGCGAAACGTCGGATATAATATAAAATATATTTAAATATTGCAAAAAATACACAACTTAAATCCGTTCATAAAGTGTTTTTCTTTATACAAGTAACATTATACAGTGTTGAAAAGCTTATTTTAAGCTCACTATAGCAATCTATTCCTGTTTGAATTTTAAACAGGAGTTAGAGAAATTCGCGATATACGTTATAAGGAAATTTACGGAGGTTGCGTCACGAAGTCCGAAGGCATTCATCGAACTTCTATTCTGGACGAATTCAAAGGACGCGATCGAAGTTGAGTGCGGATACGACCTATACAGCGACCAACGGTGAGTGCTAAGTATTTGAATTCGTTAGAACTGAATTTTTCACTATATTCTATACATTGTCGTCCATATAAGTTGATACAATCACTGCATAGAATACACTACTTTTATTATAGTTACAATGTTTCACATACATTCGGAGTTTTTCATTTTGTTGTTTTTTATCGTAAGGATTTTAGCATTTAAGAGGACGATGGCACCAACGGCAATCTAACATCGACCATTTGAATTACTTAATCAAGTTTAAAAAAAAATTAATTTGAATACCGTCGCGATTTGACTGTGCAATTTAAACTTTCTCGGTTTTTTCAACCGAGTTTATAAAGCTTTTCATATAAACACTTTTGGCGAGGCCTGAATTTTATTGGATAATTCACAAATATATGATAACCTATTTGTTAATATTAGCGATATTGCATATATTAAAAGTTTGTTGTTACTAAAACATCCAACCACAGTTTCGCGTTTGTAAAATTAGTAAGATGCACTGCATTCGTTTAGTGTTAGTCAGTTGAAATGACATTCTTTAAAGCTTTATTAATACGCATAATAGCGTTGTGATATTCGTTTAAAATGATTAATATTGTTTAAATTGTATGTAAATAATTTTGGTGAAACGCGCTAATCTGAGCAACTACTGGTGCGAATTGAAATTGTTTTTGAATTGTTTTCTATTACGATCATGGTTGTATTAAAAATGGCATCAAATCAAGTTTTATTGCCTTTTATACGTTACATAGTGTAAAACTGCAGCCACTATACAGTACTTGTGGTTTGAGTTTTAATTTTAAATATAACAATATAGATTTCATGAATTAACCATGATGGAATCAGTATTTGGATGGAATCCAAGGCTGACTCATAACTTAGAATCACAGCTCCCACTAGCTTTGGCAATCGGCTTTGCTTACGTGAATTATGTCAGGGCGGGGTGACTGGGGACGAATTAACACTATCTTAATCCATATATTATGGCTTGTTTGCGTACAAAACACATTTAGGGCCTTAAAAGTGCTGATGTACAAGTTATATTGAGCGAACACTCTGAAATTAGACAGATTTATCCGAAGTTATAAAGATCTTAAAAGTTGTGTAAATGTAGAATGGTACCTTTTCGTTCCGGTATATTTCAGTTGCACAAAAAATATATTTCTATCAGTATAATAATAATAAAGCTTTTCCTTATTTACTCTAAATTGCATATTTACAATGATATACCTATTCACTATTTTATTTTTAGTAGGGGTAAATAGTGTAAAAACTATCGATATAGATATGGCAAAGAAAATCTAACAATACTCATACTAGTTATGTACAGCAAAATACAGTGCAACCTCGATATAACAAATCGGAGGGGAACAACAAAATATTCGTTGAACTGAGGTTTGTTATGTTGAGGGTAGATTGGTCTAAAATTCGTTATTAAGAGGTCTTTACAAACAAAAGCGTGTTGTAAATGTCAATGAATCACATTATAAGATTAAGAGTTATATTATTGGTGGAAAGTATATAAAGGTTTTGGGTTGGCAAAATTCGTTAATTAGAGGTATGAATACTTTTTCTTGATAGTTGAAAATTCGTTATAAACAGGTCCTACGCAAAGAATGTTCGCAATGCAAAGGTATATTTTATTGACTCTTATGGACAATTCAAGGGGATTACGAAGAATTTGTAAAATCGAGGAAGTCGTAATATTGGTTGCACTGTATTCGGTAGACGAAGGAATTTCATTCTCCTATGTAATGCCATTTTAAGCATTAATCTTGATAGACGTTAATGCTATGAAGCCGTTCCCCGCGGCCGAATTTAATCTACTATAAACAAAGAAAAATGTTCCCTAAACATTTTGATTCCGCAAATTCGTAATTAAGAGCCGACGGAACAAATTGACCTGAACATTATTATCCCTTGTTAGATTTTGTTATTTGCGTGATTAAAATGTACGGGATGTATCTTTCAACATTTTATTTTATGTACATAGCCTCAAAATCAATGTATTCCTTTGACTATTTCGAGTGTATAGTCGGCAATCTATTCGTTGTATCTTCTATTTTTTGTGTTAATCAATTGTTCTGTTTCGTTTAAAATTAGTCATTAGGCAAATTAAACGGTTGAAATCTCAATTTTCGAAACGTGCGTTTCAAATTTTATTTTAAATATTAATAATTTGCTAAATTATAACTAGCTTTACCATCTCATGTGCTTGTAATGAAAAAGATAAATTCGTGAAGTTTTCTTTCATTACTTACTTAAAGTAAGGCTAAGTAAGTTTCCATTAACCTACAGGGGTAAGGAAACCAAACATTTATGGTCCGAAGCACAGGAAGAGGAGTTACGTAAACTATATATGGAGAACCAGGCGAATCCAGTGAATGATCAAGGTACGTGAATAAGCTTTTGAACCATATGAAATGTTTAGGTATATTTATATTTTTAGGTATATTTATATTATTTAGGTATATTTATATTATTTATATTTAGGTATATTTTCTTCAAGAGAGTGTCGTCATTTTAAAGGCCTGCAATGCACTTGTGAGGCTGCCCATGGACCTACATTGTGAGTGTCCATGGGCAGCGGTATCACTTACGATTAGATTATACGATTACGATTACGATTAGATATACGTTTACGATTAGGTATACAATTACGATTAGGTGAGCCTCCTATAATTTTTCTCCCTAATTAAAAACAAGTTTTTAGACTCTCATAGAAGAGACATGATTATTTTAGTCAAAATGGTGAAATTTTACCGATATCTTATGGGTCAGCATTCCTGTCCCCCCTTATACAAATACCCTTAACGTTAGTATACAATGTGAAGATAAATCAAACGGTGTAATTTTGAGGTAATTTTTATTAACAGATGTTATATATAAATTAATTTATCAACTATAAAATATATAAACATGTGGTCAGGCGTACAAGACTGTCTGAATCAGTGTGTATTGTGGCAGCGGTTAACCAGAGATATATGTGTATTGCAATCGAATCATGTGTATATAGAATTCTATTTCAGTAATAAATAATAATAGTTCAATAATTTTGTATTAGTTAATATGGATGTTGTTATAAACTGTATGCATTGACCTGGCAAGGTATTGGAGTCGGTAATTACTCCCACAGATTGCTAAATTTTCTACCTTTATTTTAAATTATAACATTATTAGGACGGAACTGCTTTGCGAGACTTTAAATCTAATATTTTTGATAGGATTTTTTTTAAATTATTATTATGTTCTCAAACTTAAATTGCTTAACAATAAATTTATAAATAACATACAGGAACCTTCTAAAGTGCATACATATGTAACTCATATATAATTAAAATAGTAGCTTACACGATAACAACAAAAAAAGAAGAGAAAAAAAAAACAATTTTTATTTTAATATAACTCTTCAAACGTCAATATTTCGAGCCATACATGCCTACATTTTACTTTGTATGGGAGGTAAAGCGGCCTAAAATTTATTAGTTCTATTTACTATATATATAGCCAAGTATGATTTTCAATATGTCTTATGAAAATTTTCTAGAAAGTTTCAAATTCTACACGACACTTAGTAGGAAAGCGTTCAATTATTAGCGTAAAAGCACTTCGCGTTTAATGACTAGAATCCTTAATAAGTCGAAATGAATGTGAAGTTTCGAGCAACAGTTCTTGCAGATTTATATAATTTTCCGTGAAAACGTGGAATTATTAACGTGGCAAAGTTTATTTAAAGGGAATTTAAGATGTTACAATACAACATTATTCACTAGAGATTTTTTAACAGATCTACAGATATGGAAGCTCTTTTGTGTCTAATTTTTTGGATGTCGGTGCTAAAACTTTTGACAATTAGAAGCAAACGCTCTTTTAATCGTTAGAAGCGGTGCTTTGAAATTCCAGTGCTTCGATTCTTACGTTTTGTTCATCCTGAAATTCAGATTCAAATTGAAACTGAAACGCATTAAGTCAATTTTTCACGCGCTCCGTCTGACACATTCATTCGAAACTTCATCATAATTTTAAGGATAATCACCGCGAGCAGACAAAACTGATCAAACTTAAAAGAAACTATGAAGAAAGAGATTTCGATGCTTTGATTCTATTCAACATTGTAAATTATACATATTTACATTTCCGATGAAAATATTACAAAGCAGTCAATTGTCAAAGATTGCAGTAATTGTTAAAAAATTATTGAGTTGTTAAATAAATTATTGAGCTACTCGCATATAACACGACCGAAAGATCCTTATTTTATCTATTTTGCTATTAATATTTATCTTTTCAGATGTAATCGAATGGATCTTAGACAACTTAATCGACCAAACGCGGACCCGGCGTGGCGTGATCAAGAAGTTGAAAGAACTTGGTCTCATATTCCGCGCACCGACCAAGAAGAGTAACAGAGAGAGAGAACGAGCTCGAAGAGAGTTTACGGAGGAAGAAGATACGATGTTACGGGGACTTTGGGCCCAGTTTTCGGAGACTGACGGTCGGTATTTTTATTAGCGAAATGATAAATTCTTCATCTGTTTATTTATATGACGTACAGGGAATGTTCGGGGAGAAACGTGCTTTGAGTGTTTAAGGTTTTTTTCGCGAAATTACTAATAAATTGGTCTGATAGAATTTTATATTATAGACGTCTGCAAAGTAACACCTAACTATTTTAACAAATACTTGTGCTAAACAAAATTAATTTTATGTATTAATTTATGAATTACACACATTTTTTTATTGTATTAACAATAATGTATTAACAATAACACACATGTAACAAATATCCTTATACAAATGTTGACCGTGACGGGAATCGAACCGAGATCCTCTGTAGCGTGCTAAACATTATACAAATAAAAAGATATAATAATAATGTTTAACAAAATTTTTAGGACTATTACCCGCTGTCCGACTGTCTGTATGTCCGTCTTTTACTAAGTTGGTTCTCAAGCGTAGTACAATTTTAAATTATTGCTTCCTTAACCGACACAAATAATAAACAACTCGTACCATTGCAAATCCTTGCCGTATCTTGACTTTCCACGTCGGAAATAAATACATTTCAACTCGATGCCGACCCAATCGATACTGCGCAGTCACAGAGGAAATATATTAGCAAACATATCGCTATTTTTAAATAGTACAACTAATTATTACATTAATTCCAAAGTTCGACGTGTCGCAACAAAATTGGCGCTCAAAACGCCAACTTTCAACAACCAAAATATTTACTTATTAGACATTTACTAAATCTCATTCAAAAACGGTATTTTCCTCATTGCATCTTCAGGAGCTTATGTGAAAAATTTTTAAACAACTCGTACGTATAATTCAAAGATCCTTTTCGATGAGAAAACATTAGTTTCTAACAAAAATTTATAGTGACTTCGTAATACATTGCAAAAAAAATCCTGCTATATGGCGACACCCTTCATAAAGGGTGTCGCCTAATCCATGGTACATGGGAACCATAAAAGTTTACAGCAAACATCTGTGCCTTACAAAATATAACAAACTCTTAACTGTTCAATTTATTTTCCTCTAACTTGTTCTGTCAAGGGATGAATAATTGATTTACGAATCGACAACCCGCGTCACTTAACAAGCCTTAATCTAAAATAAATACTAAATTTAAATTCATAGGATATGGCTTATGGCACACCGAGGAAATCATTTGTCAACACTCGCTTATAAACATAGAAATCTAAAGTACTAAACAAACAAACATTAATTTCACATTTTACAACTGTACAATACTTAGTGCAAAATACAAATTAGACGTGTTGAAAGGAAACACGATCAGCATATGCTCCGCCAACAATGTCTTGTCGAGGGAGTTCAGTGTGCCCCGTAGTGACCTCTAGACTATTACCCATTTTAAACAAAAATAACTTAATCGTTAATTAAAAAGATACTGTATATCATGATATAGAACAAGTGTCGCGCTTGGTATTAAAGATTAAAAAAGACATACATACACATATGTATACTATCCTTCTTATAGATCCAATGGGTTTAATAATGTCTCGTATGCCTCGGAAACGACCGAAGCGTACTTACATAGACCGCTTACTGGAGCTAGGTATCATACAAGATAGGACGCAGTGCGGAAAGAAGAGACAGAAGAAAGGAGACTCTAGTGGTAAGAGATCGATAGTATTGTTTATTTAACAACATAATTACATTGCTGTAGCTTAAAGATTAACATTGTATGGACTTAATGTTAGTAAGAAACTTATAGTGAGAAAACGTCGGTTTTGCACAGAACTTAAACAATATTAACTAGATATAACAAAATTAAACTTCAGAATTAACTAATTACATAATGTTACAAAACAAAAGATTATATGTGTACGTATGATGTGATATATTTGTAAAGGCCGACAACGCAACCATTAATAGGTATTTATGGGTTCGTTTGCCCCCCTATTTTAGAATTAAAAGCAATATTATTTGCTAAGTAGGATTTCTTGAAATAATTAACAATGACATCATTAGTTTGAAATTATTTTTCTTCGATACTCGAAGATCTGAATGAAGTCTATTAGTATTTTCAATGTCTAATGCAGTTTTGTTTGTTCCAAAAAAAACAATCAAGGAATATATTTGAGTTTTTATATATTTATATGAATATTTGAAATAATAGCCTTTGCTATTTCAAATTATGTCTTCCAGATAGTTCGGACTCTGATAGATCCGGAAGTCCATCCCCTGTCCGAATCCCTAAAAAGAAAATCCACGAAGGACGAAAGAAAAACCAAAAGAAAGGGGGAAAAATGGAAATTAGTGCAAACGAGATAGCGAGATTTTTAGTTTCAGCTGTGGAAGCGGGTGAGTAGTATTATTGTTACTATAACGCTTTTATTATGGTTTCTCGATAAAACATTGACGCAATAATCTTTTTTATAATTTTTAAACTATAGAAAACCTTAAGCTATGACTTTTTGTCGATCACAAGTTCGTGATCCGACTTTCAACATTATATTAATTCAGGTATCATGGTAGTCACGAGAGCATAATTTTGAATCTTACTAATATAATAACCTTTATTCAGACATATTTTTACATTTCGTCTTACACTAATCTTAGTTTATTGCCAGTTGTTCTATACGCCCTTGATTTGAGAAGTGGCAGTAAATGTAAATTTAGAAACACTTTTACTTACTATTGTGCTACTTACAAGAATAAATATAATTTGAATTTGAATAATCTAAGACTAACGTGTCTTCGACACCGACAATTTCGTCTTTTTGCCTCAGTTTGGCCTTCGCCATTCCAGGCATTGGCTATTGCTTTAGTTTTGGAAAGGTTCATTGTCAAGTCTACTTTGCGACCTTCTTTTGCCAGGTCTATGAGCATACTAATAAGAGGTTTATTCAATATATAATTACGAGGAAACCACTCCCATATTTGTTTTAAACAATATAAGAAACCATTGTTTAAAACAAATATGGGAGTGGTTCCCGCGTAATTACTTTTCGTATCTATCACAATCCATTAATTGTCTCAACACTAATACACTTTTAAAGAAAAACACTTTGTTAACGGATTAAATGTTTTACAAAATTTAAGTATTTTATATTATTTTAAATTTTTCCGACGTTTCGCGTGTTTTACAGCGTGCACGGTCACGGTAGGCTAGACTAAAATGTAACATACTTAAATTTGTAAAAATAAGTTATGTTAATAAAAGACAATATTACTAATACACTTGAGAATTTTCAAATATGTTATACAATATTTTGACAACTCTTGAAAGTCGATTAAAGTAATATAAAATATCTCTGCCCAAGAAAATGTCTTGTATTCAGTTTCTAAACGATAACAAATTATTTTTCGGAACTAAAACAAATCTTGTGAATTCTTCACATGCTATCTCGTTGCTTAAACTGTCTTGTTGCTGTCTTGATGGATGTCCTCAGACATTTCACGTCTGAACTGCATTTAAATTGAATTTTTAGGGACCGTCTTAAACTCTTAAGCTATAAAAAATACTCGCCATTTCAAATTGACACCAAATATATATTTTCCAGTATGCCATTAAAATAATCACTTTTATTCAGATTATTTAAATTCAACCGTTTGAATTAAACACACGCACATGTATAATGTCTGTAATCGTATAATAAACTAAAATATAATTTTAAAATCAAGAAAATTAGACAACACAAAGCTTTTTTCTTATTTACAATAATTGAATTGCCTCAAATAGGTTTATAATAATCATTTAGTTAATTTAACTATATATAAAACAAAATACAAGATACAAGATCTTAATGATATTTTATTTTCATAACCGTGTATGAACAACCATATTTCATAGCACCCAGACTAACTACTCTTACAATAAATTTTCATAAGAATCGGTCAAGCCGTTCCGGAGCAGTTCTGTAGCAAACACTGTGATATTATGATTGTGAATATAAGTATACCATCTATATCGTAAGTCAAGTGAAAAATGTCTTACAATAAAAAAATCTAGGTCATACCGAATCCCTCAACTGGTTAGCGGAGAGCCTGGAAGAGGTAGCGTTGGACCAGGAGGCTGAAGGCTTCAACCCGAATGATGAGGGTACTCCTTTGGTACCAATATTCAGTGGTTCAGCTGAGGCGATGGAGGATAACCTCTTCCAGACTGTTCTTAATGCAATTGGTGCTGTTCCACCGAATGATCAGGTAAGATTAGAACTATCGGTACATAGTTGAATCTCCTGTTGGCAAGTTATTACAAAAATAAAATGATTTAGCAGGTTTTGGCAAAAGCTTTGTCTCGTCTAGAGTAGACCTATGTGTAGAAAATGTCTACACATAGGTCAAAATGTCTACCTATGTGTAGACATTTTGACGAAATCTACTTTATAATGGTATCAATTATTTTAAAAGTTTATCGCGTAACATCTCCGTCTCGAAGGACCAATAATAATTAAATAGTAATTAATACTTCTTTCGCGATTAAAGCTTTTATCATATTTGTTATCTTGAAACCTTAATGTCTCATACTCAGTAAATGAAATTGTTGTTTTCTCCTTAATTTAATATAGGAATCGTATTGGCGAATTCCAAGCAGTCTCCACTATGAGACCATAAGAAAAAGACGCGAAACAATCCTGAAAGCAATTAATAAAGAATTAATTGTTGAGAAACCGAACGATTCGAGCGATGATGACGATCTATTTAATAATTTACGGAAAATTACTAATAATGAACAACCAGCTCAAGAATATATTAATGAAAATAATCATAATATTAATAAAGACAATACAAATGATAGATCAAAAGATTTTAAGAGTCGCAAAAGAAGTCGTAGCGAAGAATCCGACGAAAACTCAAGAAAATTGCGAAAAATGGAGGAAGACGATGAAGATATTTTGTCGTTTGCGAAAAAAACTTTGAATCATGAAAGTCCACCGGACACAGAGGATATTTTGAGTGCTTTACCTTCGCGTGACAGTGGTATGTATTTAAGATCAGAACATATTTTAAACTGTGTAAGCCCCAATTTAGCTTACGTTACCACATACATACAAACATACACACATACATGTATACATACATACACACAAACCCAGAGCGTTGAGTTTGCCAGTCCGGAGATAGCTGCAAATTGATTGTTGAATGTATGTTTACCTATTTACCTGAACCGACTGGTTCATAACTATCTAACGCTTTCTTTACAGAGAGCAGCGACGAAGATATAGTCAACGTGTCAAGGAAAAAGAGAACTAGGAATATCATCAGTGATGACGAATCAAATTAAATAATTAATAATAATAATATAATAATAATAAAATAATAACGACTTTCATTTACCTATATAAGCAATTGTGTAGCCCCTAAAAAGAAGCATATCTATAAAAAAGCCGCCGCCCATGAATTCCGTATAAGAGGGCTCGCAATTGTGTTGCCGACCTTTAAGATGCTGTTTTTAAGATCCTTAAATCGGAAACACTTCTTTTAGTAGCTCCATAGCGCTCAGTTTCACCTAATTGGTAAACTAAATCACTATTGATGCTTAAAATTCAAATTCTTGTACTCTTTTCCTCACAGCGTAGTAACAAAAGAGTTGAAAAATTGTAATACCCCTTTCATAAATTGCTACAATTACTCAAATTTATCAAAAACCGTTCAGTTCGTATGGGAATATTGTCGCAGACTATTGTGATGCATTTTTATGTGAGCGCACTATAGAATGATTCATCGCAAATACATAGATGAAAAGAAAATAGCTTCGAATATTGGAATTCTCCGCTTTAATATAGCGCACTTTAAATTACGTTGTCATAGGTTGTGAATACGTGGTTTTCTGGAACCTCGTACAAAGTCAGGTTTCAATATTGGAACAAATGCTTATAATTTGACAGCAGACCTTAGATCGGATGATAAGTGCCTAGTAAGCGTGTTTATGTTTTAATTGTTATATTTGGAGCTTTTATAAAAGCTCCCATCGCGATTATCCATGGGTTAGCGTCTAGTTCAGTGTGTGATTTTAAATGCGGATTTTCATATGGTCAAAAAAGGTTGTCGAGATGAGCTCAAACAATTTCTTTAGCATAAGTAATATACAGACCCTTCGCTGTTTATTATTTCAACATTAATAAGTTTTGTTTGAAATTTATATGTTTAATGTCATAACGTAAAATATTTAATAGAATGTCCAGAGGCGAAATTGTTCAAAAGTGTCGACACATACGATGATACCAAAGCCACTTTTACTATGTTTTGATAGCACGTGGTTTGTCCATAAAACACAAAGGAATATATAGGTTGAAAAAAAAGGAAGATTCCGAGAAAATTCAGGGAGGTCGTATCGCTTGGGGAAAACAAGTCCCGTGTCTTTCACATAAGGCCACGTTTCTGCGAGTTTTAAAACTCATGGAGTACGACAATTTCAATCTATTGTTCTGATTTTATTGTTTTATTTTTTGCTTTTAATATATATATATATGTGTGTATAATAATCATGGTTTCATATTGATGTGAAATCTGCTTCATTCCTTGACTACACTTCGCATTTGCTGTAGTTTAATTCAAATATAAGTCTAGTTTAATACAATTATTTAGATATATTCGTTTCAAGCAACCTCTGCGTTAACAGTTTCATTTCTTTAACAACATCATCTTTGTAATCTCCCCAGATCCCTTTTCAAATGTTAAATTGTTCTAACGATTCATCAATCTTGGCCCAGTCCGTACGTGAGCTATTAAAGACCCTCTCGTAATCATCTACACGAATAAAAACGTTTTAAGTGTTAAATTAACGATGTCTGTGTACGCGGGGCTTAGATTATGGGGCCTCTGTTCTGCGAACCATAATAGCTTTTAAGTTTTTTCGATAATTATTCAATAAAAGTCAGGTAAAAATAAACATTACATACTTTTGTATATATAATATGTGTAATAGGACCGAATAGATTCACAAAATCACTGCCCGAGCTAATTTCGGATCGTTGTACTTACACAGACTTCTACTGAAACAATTTAAAGTAAATACCATATCAAAATCGCCTTATTAAGTAATTCTGCTCAGTCCAAAAATTATACGTTTAAGCCTAAATAAATAGGCATTGTTTACGTAAGTTAATTTAAAATGTAACCTGTGGAAAAACACGGAAACCAATTTGTTTATGCAAATTCGTATCGGGATAAAGCTACTGACTGGAGTATGTAGGTTTTATAGCATAGATTAAATTACGATGCAGCGTACCTCCGGTGAAATTGGCTATTTAGTGCAATTCCTCTCATTCGTTAGTATTTAAAAGGGTATTTAAAACGAAATCTGATCCACCAGAGTTACATTTCTCATTGAGAATAACCTGGTAATATATTCTCGTAATTACTAACAGAATCTGTGTATAAAGTCATTCAACAACTGCATGAATCAAAATACCTGTGCGGCGTTGTTTTTAAACCTTACTATCAACCATAAATCAAAAAGTAACTTAGGTATTTGTCATACTTGGTGGGGAACATTAGTTACTATTTACATTTAATTAGTCTACTACGAATTCTAGGGCCTCAAATCCAGCCACTAAGTCCGTATCTGCTTACAAACTTTGGAAGTAATAGTTAGTTTCTTATTGTAGACCATTTATATCTATTAAGCGCAGACATATTCACACGACGCGTCCATTATAAAGCCTTAAAGGTTTAACGATTCACCGCTCATACTTAATAGGGTTATTACTATATGTAACACGGCTTTGGTTTGAGCGTTAACTTAGCGTATAGCTGGCAATTACGTTTCCAGTGTATTTATGTGAGCAAAATATTGCAAGGGTAAATAAAACTTAACAATAGAATGTTATATTGTATGAATTTATATACTTTCTTAAACCATAGATATTTCATACTTTAGTATGGTTAAAGGTGGTTCCCGGATTGGAACTGACTGCCGGACTGGATTCGACTCTTGCGGAATAATTGATGTATTAATAATCTAATACTATGTGGTATGTTGCTTTTCTTTGAAGTTGAATAACATAAATGACTTAACACATCTTATTAGACAGACTACAGGAACTCCATACTTCAAATTTAGGTATTTTAATTTTTAGAGAATAAGTAATAATTTATAAAAAAACACTTTATTAACGGATTTAAGTTATGTATTTTTGCAAAATTTAAATATATTTACATTATTTTTAAATTTCCCGACGTTTCGCATACTTTGCAGCGTGCGTGGTCACCGTAGACTGATCTACTGTTTTTGATCTAGTATTTTTCTTTAAATGAGTTATGTTAATAAAAGACACTTTAAAGTAATAATTAATTATACGAATTAATCATGGGACTTGTTTTAGATGATTTATGAGATAAAAATATTGGTGCGTTTGAAAAATTCGTTGAATTGTTAGTTACCGAATACTCGCTAGGCCTATATTATGTTAAGTTAATCATTTTTCATCGTGTGAGACTAAAATATATGTATACACAATCACATAAGAATATACAAGCTAAAAGTGGGGCAAACGGAACCCCCAACCCACGTCCCACCGGAAACGACCATACACAACGAAAAAGCGATTATACAAACGTAAGAAAATGAGGATTAAAAGGCATGTGCTAACAAAAAATAATCAAGAAGACAACACTGCTAAAACTCCTCGGCACTAGGCCGTCATGGAGTCTCCGAAAATGTCCGCCGAGACTTTTTAACCCTTGAACGAAAAGCAAACGTGAAGAAGACGTGTTAAAAGAATGCTTCAATCTGGACAGCCGTATGCTAAACTGACTATTATAAATCCTCTACGCAGTTCAAGTGAGTGAAGGTTATATCTTTGAAGACGTTTCGTTCTCAGTCATTGTCATAGGTGCAAAATAATGTCAGTCACATCCTATGAAATTACTAATGATGCTATGCTCGATGTGGTTTTATTATCTTTTTCCTTTCCGTGGAAACTGCTGCTTATAAAATATAATACACATATTGTTTGACTGGCAATATAAGGTATAATTTTATTAACGTGCGTGCATAAGTTTTTTGTTTATACATTTTCTTCTATTAGTCTACATAAATTCCCGTTATGTAAATGTTTACCAGTGGTATCGCTACAAAAAATCAATTAAATCGTCCAAACATTTTCGGAGATTAGCCCGTACAAACAGATATACACAGAAGCAAATAATTTAAAAACAGAGTGACTTTAGACCTGAACAGATTTACTATTCATTTTACCGTTTAGTTTTTGCCAATATCACTTAAACAATTGCAACTCAAAAGTCTGTATTTGAAATTCAAATCTTCGCGATTCACGATTTTATCTGTATTAAAAGTTTGCGTATTTTTTCGATTCTATTTACTTTTCTATTAAACTTTGTTTCTCGTTCAAGATTTATCTAAGCGATATCGCTGTATTGGGGGATAGATTCAATTCGATTTTTGGGGTGGCAAGCGGTAACTTTACGTTAGATTTTTAAGATACTGCGTTACTTTTATATTGAGTTCCGTTTCCCCTTCGCTTTAGTTGCTTCTAAAAAAGGGCACTGGGGGAAAATAACGCTTGAATTTAAGACCCACTCAAAATTATGTTCTATTATGCTACTTTAGAAACATCTAAGAGTCTTATTACTTTTTATTTTCTATTGTATTTTGCAAAAAAAAATATAAAAAAATAGTATGCTATACCGAAAAAACGTTTCCATATTGACTCGGTAACAAAATTCCAAGACATATTAACATATGCTATTTTTATTTCTCTAGCTATTATTATTGGTCTATTTCAAGACCCACAGAATTGGAGAAAATTTCTTGCTAGACATGTATGTGTGTATCTGAAATTTTAAAGCTTTATTAATGTTTGTCTAATAATATAATATTCAACTGTTTACAAAAAAAAATCCATTCGCTACGTTGTAAAAAGACTTCTCCGATAATATGTAAAATTTCGTACAAAGCTCTACGCTGTAGCCGCTTTTGCTTACGACGTAGCTACGTGCGTACCTAATACTCATAGTAGTGTGTGTTAATCTTAAATCTACATTAAGCTCTTGACATAATTAAAAATATTCCAATCCAGCTGTATATCTTTTTTTTTTTCTCGTATCGCCCAGCAATACCTGAACAACATAACGAATTTCCTAATTAAAATATACACGTAAATGTAAAACATCCCTGAATGCTAAGCCAACCACGAATCACTCCATTAGTGTTAATAGCGTAGAATTGTTTAACACCTACCACCATTGTAATTAAAATCTCTATTGTACTCGCCATCGGGTAAATAAAATACTTAAGCCGTATTCATTTGTTTGCAATTTGTAAACAAAAGAACACAATTATATGTACTCTCTTGCAAATTAGATTAGAAAATCGAAATAAGCTTTCCAATGTTATAGAATATTTCGGCATCATTTGCGCAAATATTTGTATATATGTGGTGGTAATATGAGAATGCGGCTGCACAACTGAATTGTTTGAATCACGGTCTGTTTCTTGCGATACGTGTTCTTCCATGGCATGACCAACGAATGGTACAAAGTGTGCGCTGAACAAATTATTTTTTTCGCTTAAGGCAGGTAGGACACCTTCTTGCTCGTCTGCCCTGCTGAGTTGTTTTGGTGTATCTTAGCGTGGGAAGAGTCACGGTCTTCTTGTGACATTCGCAGCTGACGGACACAAGGATAGGGCCTAGCTGTTACCTACCCCCGTCCTATGGCGAGATGGAGGCTATTGTCAGGTTTTAGTGGGTAGGGCAAAATAGTGGAGTCCCACATAACCTCTGCTTGAGCAATGGGCCGCAGAGGTATGCGTAACAGCATTTCCTGACATTAAAAAAAAAAAAAAATGGTAGGACACCTTCTATATAACACACCGGCATCTTTCTCTTGATGTTTCCAGACGTGAGCCAAGCCTTGATTTATAATAAGCTCTAAAACAAAAATACTTCATCTAGTTACTGCAACCATCATAGTTACAAGCTGATACAGTAATGTATGTCTTAAATTTGGAAGTAAAAAGAACCTGAGTCCTAAAAAATAAAACCTAATAATTCAAAATTTTTCATAAACTACAAGGCAAATCATTTTCAATAAAAAATGTTAAGCATCATCTTTTCTAAACACAAAAGTATACTTATAAAATAAACAGCTGGCTTTTGTTAAATGCAAAAACATTAATCACAGTCTGAGAATCTTTTTATGTTAATTTGAATCAATTTATAAAGCATTTTCGTCTCTATGGAGTGTTTAGAGTTGACAAATGAGATTTCAGTTTTTTCATTTTCTTCCATTATACGTATAACTCGTTTGTTCCCTCCAGCTCTGAGTAATATAAATAAATATTTTTGTATTAAATGTTGACGTAGCTAAGTGACTGGCTCGGAAATAAGTTGGAATTCTTTGAGTTTAGTATTACCATGAAAGAAATACTTTTTGCAAAAAGCTTTTATGTTTTTGTTTTAGTTTCTATTCTATTTAATTTTAGACTGTTCGATTATTGTTTTAGCTTACTATCTACGAGCACCTTGTGCCTCATATCTAGTTTATTGTAATTACTATATAATCAATAAATTAGATTATCACACACACTAAATACATTTTGGTTACGGTTAAAAGCGTACTACAGCAAATACACTTTTCTAATTAAAAAAAAACACATTTGTCCTAAAAGCAATTCCAAACAGTAGTAACTCTCCATTCGGGAATTTCCAATGTACAATTTATCGGGTGAATGATGCCAAATTAGGGTTACAACCCTACCCAGCAACGTTTATACGGAATAACGATAATTACCTCTAATCGGTTGCTCGCACGTTAATGTAATTTTATAACAGGGTCTTAGGGCCTTAATTCCAGCGCAGATTCACATTTCAAAGGCTTTAGAAGCCGAGAGGCAAGATAAATTATAAATACGCTGCGTTGTGCATCGCAGTAGGGCTGAGCAAAATTTTTTATACCTTTGCAACATTACCAAGCTCAAATTATTTAAATGCAGTTAATATTTGGCGACTCTCAACCCTGCTTGTAAATTACGGGATGGGTCTTTCTGGAAATATGCACAACTAATCCCCGCTGAAGATGCATGCCGATAAAAAACAAATTGTTAAAGAGACGAAAAATGTTGATTTACAAATTAATATATGTTGTGCTTACCATCATCATTGAGTAAAGTATTACTTATATTAAAATCATAGTTTACGTATCCGTAATTACCGCAACCAACAAATACCTGTCGGTAAGTAGTAACGTTTTCTTTAACAGCAAGTCATCTGTCTGTCAAAAGTCAACCAGTGTGGTTTCTCTTAAGCGATTTAATTGTGTTTTGATGTTGTAGGTTTTATGTTAAAACAAAAGAGTAAAGAGAAGTCCTTGATGATTGAATACTCGGTGTGAAGCCGTTATCACATTCTACAAGCTTCAGAAATGGTATGCATGGTTTTTTTACTCTACCAGACATTTGATATGAAAACAATGGTTTGTAATCTTGACAACATTAGACATACTCTCTCGTAACAAAATTAAGTTACTAAACTATCGAGCACACCAGAATTAATATAAATATCTGAATTTGATGAGATATCTAATTAAACTATAATGACGCTAGATTATTCAGTTTTGGATTTTTTTCTTATTTATATTTAAACATAGAAGCAGCATGAGCTCGCTTATATCAACGTTTTTTTTTATTTAGATCAATAAATGAATCGGATGCTATTTTATTAATTTTTCAGATCCGCCGTGGGCCGAGATTGATCAATGACACCTTCTCGCAGCCGTGAAGGCAGTGCAGAGCGCAATCAACAGCGAAGTCTGCGTAGCAACTCGTGGCGAAAACGCGCCCAACCCTGAAACGAAGCAAGTACATTATCATCTTGAGAGTCAGCAACGTACTTGCGTCCATAGGCAACGGTATCCCTTAACATTAGGTGAGCCTCTTGCAAAAAAGGACATACCTAATACTGAGCATCACCAGAGCTTTATGCTATCATAAGGTGATACAGGAATAACTCTAGGAGTAGTATTGAACGCCATAGTTAAACTACCTAGTGAGCATTGTAGCCGGAAGACGCAATTGTCTACGAAATCGACAACATTCCCTACAGTCGGTCAGTTATCAGTTGATTATAGACATCTTCTTTATCGAGTAGCAAGCAGCAAGTCACGTGATCACTTGATCTTCAACAGCCGACCAGTCCAATTTTCATCAACTGCCTATCTATCAACTTGTGTTTTAACGTTTAATTCTACAACCTTATAAAAATGTATAGTTTTAAAATATATGTCAGTACATTTTCACAAAACTAGACAGTATTCGTACGATCGCTACGGTCTCGATCAATGATTCACCGTATTAAATAAAAAGGTTAAATATTGCCAAGACAATTTAAAAGTTATTTCCATTTCCAACTAAGTGGGCTCTGTCAGTGAAATTGGATTTCATTTATTTTTATAAAACCTCATGCTCTCTGTTTTATGTAAGTATAATATTTTTATAATCCCTTACAAAGTTACGAAAAAACCCAATGAAAAATAACAATGAATAAGGCACACAATACATTTGTTTACCAAATAAATTCTACGCAAATTATGTATAAGATTAAAATATATGAAACAGTAGTTCAAATATTAAGTAAAGCTTATCCTGAATTCCATAAATTCACAGGAAAAAACTATTCCACGATGAAGTTTTAACGACTCCGGGAGCTCATTTTCAAACATAAATTTTGCCGACACGTATTTCTGGCAGACGCTGAATGTTTGAAGGATTTAAATTTAAATATTACACTGATATGTTTATTCGGAAATCTTTTAATAACTTTTAATCAAATATAATCGTGGGAGAGTTTATTTATAACATATGTTTATAACCTTCATGGTGCTTATATTAAGAAGGTTTTTTTTTTGCGTTGGTTTATAAATGGTATACATTGTTTAACTGTTAGGGTGGAGGAGAAGGAAAGAAGCGGCTATTTGATACCTTCTTGTTTCCTTCTCCTTTACATTGGTATGGTAGTTTGTTACATATGGTGTTTTAACCAAGGAGTCGCAGTCCTTGTTTGAAAAGGAAGTTATACAATACTAAGTGAGATATTATTAATTTAAGCAAGAATTTGTGAAATAGCATACGCAGATGCTTTTACTACATTTTAAATTTAGAGAATCAAAAAGAAAAAAGATGAGGTGAACAGAAATATGTTGAGTTTATACATTTAAATTATCTTACATTAAGAATTTAATTGGTATTCGCAGATACCCGTGCATTTATCTACTTTAGTGTAAATACTGAGTTTAATGAAAAAAAATCACAGATGGTGATATATTAATTAGGCTTAGCATTCGCAGATGCTATAAAAAAATGCCTTTTTATTATTTAGAGACGGAAATGAGAGTAAGAGTATTGACATTGTATGACTAAATAAACTATACTGGCATACGCAGATGCCTTTATTGCATAAATTTGAGATGGTCATGTGCAGTTTCTTTACTGGAGCCGATGAGATGATTATATTAAGAAGGTTTGACTCCCAGCGAATTGAATTAGCTGTTAATTTGCGTGAAAACATAAATGAATTATATAAAAATGTTTACAAATACAACCGGCGATGTTTAAAAAAATAAACAAAAAACAGTAACTGTTGTTGAAAGTTTCAGATGGAAGAGCACAAATAAATTTTATAAATTTGTATTTCAATGTGATTCGTGAATTATGCTGCGAAGTCTGAGCAATTCAGAATTGTAATACAAAACACTCCCTGTTTTTAATTTATATTCAATGAACTATAAACGGAACAGGATACCACAAGATGAAAGTTGAGTAGGAAATGCAAGTTTTACTCCAAGTCACACTAACTTTTCATTTGCAATTTCCCGTTCACTTCCACACTTTACTCTTTTGATGTCTACATTAATTTACACCGCCATTATATTAGATTCCAATAGAACTTACAATAGGAAAATTATTATTACATCTGGGACTGGATAAGATACTGGCCGTGGCACAGCTTGAGTAATGGAAAGAAAGAACTTTGCTTACTAAACTTGGGTGATTATATACTATGTATACATTTATAATATATATATATATACTCATATAATATAATAAATACTAAAAAATCTTATTAAGTACTTCATATAAACCCATATATAATTCTCACTTCCAATCCAAAACTAGAATAATTGACACCATTCAGAAAAGGTATTATTTTAGTAAGTTCATTAAACTTTGATAAATTAATTTTCATTTGATCATTTCGAGATGAGTTATAATTGAAGGGGCATCGAACGCCACAAACTGAATAATGTTGAATCAATTAAAAGTTGAATTTGGCGGGCAGAGCGCCAGCCTAAACTTTTAATAATGCACTGTTCATAATGAATAAATGATTCGTTATATTGTTCACAAAACAATGGCGTTGAACGAGAAAAACTGACAATAAACTCTCCGCCACTAGTTTTCTTTTTCGGTACCCAAAGGGTTAAAACGGCTAACCTACGGAGACTTCGTTGTTGTCGTTGTCTGCCAAGATTCCTGCGGTATCTCATGAAATTATAGATAGACACTTAAAATCTTCACCGATGATGCATCTCACGAGTATATTAGTAGATTTTATCTAAAATTCTATTTGCCCGCTTTTTTATATAATTAGAATGTTTGTAGGAGTATATTTGTGGCGTGCATTTTAGTTTTTTTTTTAATCCTAGTGGCCTCACACCTTGGCGAGGTAAAATATCTTGCTGGATTTAAAGACAATTTTTTTACTTTTTATTCAAGAAAATTACATTATATTAATCTGTGAAATATAGGCAATTATTAATAAATGTTCAAACATTACAACGGTGTTTTCAAAATGTGTTTATTAATTTTCCTTTTTTTTTAAACATTCAAACTATATGAACAAAGCCTTAGTATCGACTTATCTTTGTCGCACAGCCGCACAGTCAGAACACAGCCAAATAAATTCGGGTGTACCTATAAGCACTGAGTCTCGTATAAATAACCATCGCCATCTGAATTTTCAAAGTTTATTTTGAAACAGTGGGACTAATGAACAGTCAGCAATTTAAGCGCAAAGCGTAGCTAATATATTTTCCTATTAAACTATTGGGAGCACGTTTTTTTTTATATCACACCTTTTATAGACTGCTTGGAAGAGATTGCTTGATAGTGAAAAGCCACCTTAGTAATTCCAATCTTTTGTATGGTGTGTCGTTTGAAGTGTTAAATAATAATTTAATTAATTAATAAATTAATTTAACACTTAGATAGCCTACAGCTAAAATACAGATACACTGTTACATAAAGGAAAACAATAAATCATAAATGCGCCCCTTTTTAAGTACATCAACTTATTTATTAATTTTCATATAGGTAAAAATATGCATATATAAGACTACATACAGAATGCATACAGTATAAAAGATATAATATATAATTAAAAAAGACTACGAAAGGTGCAAATTAAGTATAGACCAAAATTGGATAAGGTATCGTGGAATATGTCGACTGCATCAATAAATCAATAAGCCTTTATATATATACATTTATAAAGTCCATGTAAAGTCTATTACGAGTGATATAGTTATGTTCTGTACAATTAGTTGAGTACCAGGAGATGGCCTTTAGTGAATCTAAATCACCCAAAAGTGTATCACATATGTTTAGTACATAATTCTTTTATCGATATGTTATATGAGACAATTTATTGATGTAGGATCAGTGAATTATAAAAAAAAATTGTCCAAAAAGAAACATTTATTTAGATACGTAACCGTAAAATTTACACACATGTGGAAAAAGCAGAAAACAAAAGAAATTGCAGAGTTATTACATAGGAGTCTTTGAGATGTGAGTAAATTTTTTTATTTGTAAGTGTACAAGGACAAGATTGTTTGAGTAATCCATTCAACGCATAGGTTTAAATTAACTTCGTGATTATAGTCTCATTTGATATGAAAGTATTCAGTAAATCGATATCCTAACTATTCATGAAGCCGTCAAAACTCGGCTCTAATAAGCAGATCAAAAGTTTAGCCACAGAGCGTGTGACGCGGCCTATGTAAATATTATTGGGGTCGCGTAATGTCCCCCGGGCGAGGACCCGCCGGGAAATTCCTATTTGCGATCACGAAAAGGACTTCGAAGACTTTTATGGCCGAATGTTTTGGATAAAGTCACAATACCGCAGATATTTAAAGGCTTTCATTTATAACGAAGCTGATAAAATAATTGACGAAAACTCAGTGACGTGGCAAGAGCTTGAAAAAACTGTCGAAGCTATAATTTTGTAGAGTTAATCGAAATAGTATATTGTAAAGGGTAAATATACCGCTTCCAACTGAGGTTGTACAATGAACGAAAAAAGAATACGTTATTTGAATTTTCATTATTAAAATTGGAATTGCCTTTGCAAATGATTTTATTAACTAGAAAAATAGTTAAGAAAATACACAACGTTCAAAAGTTTTACTCTAATCCGCTCAAGGAATGAATTTTCATACAAAATTGCAACCATACACGTTGTCAAGGTTAACATATATTTTATTATTTGTAGTGTTTTAATTAAAGTTATATAAGTTAATATGTTTAATCGATTTTCTATAGAAACTGGAAGATAATCATCAAATATGCGTGTGAAAACATGTATTACTCTATTCGACATTAAAGTTGGTTTACATTTAGTAAGACGATTTCTACACGAATTATCCGGTAACATGGTTCATTCATTATCTGTCACCTGTTCTATTGAACAAGACGGCCGGGTTCATTGTCCGATCGATACCACTCTAAGTGCATGCTGTAGGTAGATCGCAGAAAGCTTCATTTTAGAGAGGCCGATAAACTGATTAAGTTATCTCGTAAGGTGTCATTTTATTTTAAGTAAGTTATTTGCAATTAGATTCTCATAATCAAAATCATATTTCGTCTCTTTTTGTCGCATTATATTTACGCTAGGATAATCAGCCGCTGATCGATTAGACAAAATCCGGGCTGGAGCAGTAAAAGTAAAATAAATGTTATAGTTTTTGTTTGCAACAGAAATACATAATCTGTGAAACAACATTTGTTGTAAGAATCTATTATTATTGATACACAATTAGTATTTAAGCAATTTGAATATTAAAACAGTCTAGTCGTAAAACGCCATGGTAATATAGACTATAACTTGACACAGCCTTTGTCATCCTTTGATCTTACATAGCCTATACCTAATGACTTCGGTATGCGCCTCCTATGCACAAATTTGTTTACGATCTCAAACATAACAGGGAATACATCCAGTATGGTTCTTGGTATCTGCTACTTTAGAGACAAGAGAGCTTCTCTCTCTGGTTCCATGTCATTTATATATGCGAAATGCGAAAGTCTGTTATATTGGAAGATATTTGATATAGATGTCGAAATGTCTAAAATAGGAGAGGAAAGAAGACTTTAACGAACTCATACGGACAGTATCGTTGTTTCAGTAAAATAAAAAATATATACGAATCATAATTCGATACACTAATGAGCGTAATCATTCTCTGTTGTAGTGACATTTATTTACAAAAACGTTTATTTTGCTACAGTAATCCATTTCAGTTTAAGGAAAAACAAAATGTCACGATTATGAGAACGCCTACTCATCTATTCATACCAAAGATAAGTATGCCCATTCATGATTCTGTATAGAATCCTACTCTTGCTATGTTCAACTTAATTAGAACTCATTATTGTATACCCTTGTAACAATATGTGTTCAGCAAGTAGTCCAAACCCGATCGTAGCAATGAAAATAAACCCTTTAAACTGAGCAAACTAGATTTGAATAATTATAAACCGTATTTACCTGGCTAAACTTGTGCGTTTCCAAAAGCTGTTCCTGTAAGCTTTGATAAACTTTTGGATTAGCTCAGTTCTACACCACTCAATGAATTACTCGACTTTCGCTACGCTAAGTAACTAGTAAAATTACTAGTTACTTAGCTAAGTTCTATTTTAATTTATTGGCGGTTATGCTCCGCCATTTTGTAATCTATATTTATATTTACAATATTTTTCACCGATGCTCCACTATCGTGGATTCTAGTAAAGTTTTATATTTTTCTTGTTGAACTGATTTTTTAAATAGTTTAGGTTTTTCGAGTTTATTCATCGCAAATAAACAAATATTTCCTATTTAAAATATTAGTATATAGATGGATATGGCTGGAAAGATAATTTTGGTGACAATTTGAACGTTAATACTTGTTGTGATAACTTAAAAGCATTTAATTTCCATGTAATTGTATGGTTACTCGATTTCTATTCAGTATATATAAATTCTGTTAAATTCCTGAAACGTCACAGATTGTCTCAATGCAAAATGGGCTTCCAACACAAAAAGGGTTTCGTAATTTTCGCTTGCGGATATACATCAGGCCTGTTTGTGTTTACAAAAATTCGTTATTTATATTTAATCATATAAGAAGGCATTCTTTGCCATAACTTAAGCTTGGGCTGCACACGAGCGAATAATAAAAATAAAATAATAAAAGTAAAATAAAACAACGAATGAACTTTTATTCAAATGAATGAAGTTACACGTAGTATACCATAGATGGCAGCACTGAGCTCTATTGTAGATATAAAAACAGCAAAAAGTAGCAATTTCGATATATTAAAAAAAGAGCCTGACTATCATATGATAGTTAAAGTTTTAGTTGGAACATACTACAAAAGCAGTATTAAATAAATATTCAAGTGGCTCTTATGCTACGTGTTTTTTGCTAATTTTCGTTACAATACATTTCGTACATTAATCTCACTCGCATTTACTCAGTGTTTTGAGTAAATGCGTATAGTTATAGCATATATAGTATTATATAGCATTAGAAAACACTTTCGTTATTCAATCAAAATCGTTAAACTTTTAAAACTGTCAATATTGGTGCTGCTTCACAGAAGGGGTGCGCTCAAGTACACTCTGTAAATAGCCATTAAATACCGTTTAGTGCGAGAGTCCTCTAGAATCCTTCGTTAATGAGGCACGCTTCGATTAAGCACACAATGCGCTCAGCTGCCCATCGACTACTTTTTCAGTAAAACCATACCAAGCTTAATACATTACGTAAATGTTGTAATCAGATCGTGTTTTATTCCTCTAAAAATATACGTATTATTAGTGATTTTTACGATTGGAAACATTGTCAAGTATGTTATTTAAAATTGAATTAACTAAATGAATGTCTGGATACATTTTAATTGACACAGTCTTCTGAAATAAAAATTCAATCACATCTCAATAAGCCTCGCCACGTCCTAATGGATTCGGATCATCCCAGCACCATCGTGAATGACCAACTCAAAGCAAAAACAAGTCAGATAGCAGTCAAAACAGCCTTCGAAGGCGAGCTTTGCACTTCGCTCACCTCTATGAGATTCCATCCCCTCCCGCCCAAGACGAGGTCCAAGTCTCATAGGAGAAGCCCTTGTGCTAGTTGCGTTCTTCGGTCGCCTCACAGCCTAAGCTAAGCTGTCAAGGCCTTAGACGAACAGCGAGATTCTTGTCAAAAAAAAGACCGACACGTATTTCGTAAAGGACAACTGTCTCGTG
This sequence comes from Pontia daplidice, assembly GCA_963693355.1. NCBI lineage: Eukaryota > Metazoa > Arthropoda > Insecta > Lepidoptera > Pieridae > Pontia > Pontia daplidice. Next base: position 8,570,839 of record CAVNZL010000140.1, on the reverse strand, counting down.
TCATGTGGAATATTGTTCCTGAATCCTGACAATATCCAATTAGTATTGCGGTAGGTGTCGGTCTCTGACAACCAGTACCAACCTATGTGATCACTTTTACTAAAGTTATGTACCAACCTTCAGAAATTATTTCGTTTATGTTTCAATTATTATCAATACTAATATATAAAATTGGAGTGTCTGTTTTTAATATTGAAATAGCCGTTTTTTACATACAGGAATGCATATGAATACAAAATGACATTTTTTTTAATTTTTGTCTGTCTGTCTATTAGTTCCGGCTAATCTCTGGAATGGCTGGACCGATTTTGACGAGACTTTTTGATTGGTAGCTGATGTAATAAGGAGTGACTTAGGCTACTTTTATTAGGGTTCCGCAGCCTACGTTAAGGAACACTTCGTCATGTCCTTTCATTCGCCCGTTCTCACTCTAGCGTCGAAACGGTTAGTGTTAGGAAGATGGAACTTTGCACTGATATATGTGTATTTACTACGCCGATAAAAAGCTAACATAAAATTACGTAATAAAAAACGTATAAAATGTCCAGTAACGCGCTCCACACTCTCTCTACTGGGCCTATCTTTTATAATTCCTCTAATCTGTTCTGTTTGCTGCTTCTCTTTTTTGTCTTTAAGTAATAATTATAAATAAAGTACATTTGTGTTTATTTAGTTAGTGACGTAGATAGTACATGTTTTCTAAAATAATTATTTTTAAGTTGTTATACATAATCCATGCGGACGAAATCGCGGGTACAGCTATACGAAATAAGATAGGTCAACTATACAAAATAAAACAGTGCATCAAAGCTACGCTAAGGCGGTACTAAGTTCGCCGGGTCAGCTAGTATATATACATATTTATAATACAATAAGTATTTTCAGGTAGCACATGGTGGGTCCGAATAAAGTGATACAAACAAATTTGTTCCTATATAAATTTTTTTACACTTCGAACACAATTTTTTGTTTTTCATCATAAAAAGTAATCTTACGCTATACTTATAAGTCCCTTAAAATCGTAAAAAGACATTATACGAATAACCTAATCCCTGCGGTACTAAATTCAACATAAATTCGTTATCTCAAAGCTCGTATAAAGAAGCGACAACTAATTTGATGTCATACATCATAGTATTGGATGTAGCCGTCAGCCACCATGCATCATCATAAATCACGTTCGCGGTAAGATATTTTGCTTCTTATAGTGTCTGCTCAGTATATAACTCGTATATAGTTTTAGTCGACAAATTTTGTACACTGTACTCCATAGATAGAAAACATACGGTGGAAAGAGGGATATTTTCGTACTGAATGGTTAGAGACGAGGTTAAATATCTGATGCGAATTAATTAAAATTATTTGCTTAGAAATAAGTTCCGCTATCTATTTTGTATATATAAAGTGTAAACTTCATGTAACATCACTCGATATAATGACAAACTCTCCATCAGCAAGAACCTAGTCATGGACAAAATATCACCTGATATATTGAAAACAAATACTCCATATCCAAGGATACAATAGAATTACATTTAAATGAATCGATCAACAATAATTTAAGTCATGATCGTGGCGCGCAAACGTGCGATATTTTACATTAATGGCCGTTTCTGTACGAATGTAATAAATTACCTTACATTAATCTCGCCCGGTCAGATTAATCGATGTATGGACCCGGCCAATGGACCTTTTGTGGTTCGCTATTAATTGACCATATAATTGATATGCATTGAAAAGTCTATCGTCGGGCGGTGCTGCTAGCTTTGCCAAATATTGACATTCATATTATTCGCGCTCGTAGTATTTGTTTTTATTTTTTATTTAATGAGTGTGATTTTAATTTCCAAGTGTTTTTATTTATATGGCAATCATTTATAGGTGTAATCATAGGTTTCGTGTACAATTACAGCCAATTTTGAGAATTGAAAGTGACTTCCCGCCACTCTTTTTATTCGCTTCGATACAAAATCTTCGAAGAACTGCATAAATTTCATAATTTGCTATGCGGCATGTCCAGTGAAGGATATATAGGAACTATATGAGATAAACATAAAAACAATTGAAGAACAATAAAGAACCATCATGGAGTAACCTCGGAGCTACCGAGAGTGGGTTACTTGGTGAGTTGCCGGTTTTAATAGAAATCCAGGTGAGTCTCCGTCTATGACTGCAACGACTACATTTAATCATAGGAATGCACCAGAAAGTTTTAATAACGTTTTTACCCAATTTTAATATAGAGAGTTGGCAATCTTCAAAAGTTCGTGTCGCCTCTTAATACATCCGAGTTTATGTTGAAAAATCATTCGTTATGTCATAAATTGTAGCAGCAGGGGTTGATAGTGAAAAATTGTGGCGTGTAATAGCTGGGGTGCTAATGTTGCAAGTTAGATCTATCTTGTACAACATTTATTATATCAGGAGCTGTCAATGACTAAGGCGAAATCATATCAACCGCATAACGATAACACTTGTAACGATGAGTGTGGAAAGTTTTTGTTAGAATTTTTCATGCCACGACTTCGTTTTGTTGGGGGTAAATCTAATACCAAATTTTACGTCTTGCCTCTCAGTTTATTTCAAAATCATTTTTTTTTGCTATAATGGATGTGAATTATGTAAACATAATAGTCGAATTATATTTATTTTATTATATAATAGTAAAGTTTTTGTATGCAAACGTTTGAAATGCAAAGATTGCAAGGTTCATTTTAACTATTAAATAATTTATATGCTAATTGGGTTTGGTTCAATTTTTCAAGAATATGGATAGCCTTACTGTCAGGCATCGCATATTCCTAAAAATAGACAGAATCCATGGGTGACCTGGGCCTTATGTGAAACACATGATTAGATTAGACTGCTCCGAAAAGGAAGCTCATTGTTTAGTCATTTAACATAAAACAAGTCGGTGATCTAAAACTATATACTAAATAACGTTACACGTAGAGTGAATTTTCATAAATTACGACTTTTTATTATTATAACCCAGTCTATTATTTTAATGTTTACATAATACATTAAGACATAACATTTACTTAAAGCTATCTAATATGGCGTGAACTATCAACCCTACCATTCAACTACAGACGACAATAATTGTTATAAATTATACATAATTCATATCAGAGCGTGTTTCGAATAATCTGTTATGTCAAATGTTTAGACGACACGAAATGTCCTGAGGGCTTCGTCCCTTTACCCCCTGTGCGTTGGGAGATTTACGTGACCTCGTCTTCAGAATACTAAATGGGAAAAATCAAGTGTCATGTAGTGAGTAAGCCGGCTAAGCCGACTGGCTCGTCACGAAGTAAATCCGAATTGAACAAATAGCCATCGTGCCTGGAATTGTTAAGTTTGTATGGGACAGGTGACTTGTGAATTACAACCAATGCATAGTTTTATTTATATAAATCATATTTTTTGCAAGAAACATTAAGTTATCAAATTATATTTCTCATCAGCAGTCGTGGTTATGAGAGGGTATCTGAAATGAAAAGTTGTGCAACCTGTTAAAAATCCCGGTAAATTAAAGACGCACTCGCGCAAGATGAGTTCCGTACTAAGTACATATGTACGTTTTATAGCGGCAGAAAAAACGTGTCAACTGTGAAAATTTCACCTTCCTAAGTATCACGGTTCATGAGATATCTGATGTCAGATAAACAGACCGACATCAGTAATAGGATTCCCGTCTTACCTTACTTACTATGATAATAAAAGCTACAAATCCACTTTTGTTCCAGTTATAGGCCCGGAAATGGACGAAGGTACGTTCATAAAACGTTTAGTATTTGAAATCGTCTATATAATTCCAAAGCTAAAATAATTCTATTTTCTGTTAATGCTAACACAAAATAAAATTTATGTAACTTTGGTCACTTGGGATCTGTACCCGGGGTCGAAATGTTCTGATTGGGAACGAAAAATATTGTATTTTTCATATATATGATAGAAAAATGTTTATAACCGATTAATAATATAAATAAAAAAATATGTAGGTAAATAATAAATTTAATTAATATATTTAAATGATAACATAACCTCAAGCAGGAACGTCAAGTAATAAATATGTTCTGTTTGTTATCGAGTCCTTTCGAATCGGCTTGATCGATTCACTGCTTACAAAATTGGTTGCTCAGTATCTGACTGAGACCGAGACCTGAGACCGAGATACTGAGCTACTTAAAGAGATCGAAAACACTGACCGAGATACTTAAAGAGCTCGAAAACAATCCTCCAAGAGGTTGTAAAAAACGTGTATAAATGAACTGAATGGACAAATAAATACAAAAGAGTTGTGAATGATGAAATGCGTAATTAAAATTGTACATGTACATTGTCTCAACATTACACCTCAGAAGACACGACCTATATTTCCGCTAATCATCTACAAACGCAAGGATCTCACAATTGTTCTCGCCTCCATTGTCGCAACTACATATGACAAAGAATAATGCTACCAATTTTGTCTTTGTTTATTCTTTAGTGTTTATACAGTTATATAAATATTTTGTATTATACCGAGACCACGCGAAGTTAAGGTAAAATAAAGTACTTGGTGATTGAGAAGAGTTTCTTGTCATTTCTAGTCAGCGCTACGAAATTTATATATAGCAGTGTTCTTAACCTATTTTCTTTTTTATTTATAAGTATTAAATATGCACAATTCAATTAATTGAGATTTTTGGATTTGTGTTTACGTATATGCACCAAACAATCCACAAAAATACTGAAACTTCACACTTGTTTATATAAAAAGGGGAAAAAATCCAGCGTATGTTAACTTGAAACATTATTGTCATAGATCATTTGAAAGGTTTAATATAAAATGGTTAAGCTTACGCCTGATGCCTTTCCTGTTCCGGTTGCGATAAACACCCTCTTTGGTATTAAATTATATAAAATATATTACTAATTTAGATGTGAAGTGAAATATTCTTATATCTTGAATAAAAGATGTTACTACTATTTAGGTATTTCAAAGAAAATTAAAAAGAAAATATAATTTCTTTCTTTTATATTTATATATTCACTGACATTTAATGCTCCATATTCATCATTCGACTTTGCAAGCAGTTATTGTAAGATCAGGTGACATTTTTGCAAAACATATGTAATGTACGCAAATACAATATTCTTAATAGAATTGAGGGACAATTTCAATACAAACCTGAGGTGTTTAAGAATAAGTAATCATTATAAACAAAATCTGTGGTTACGCTATAAGATTGGATGATAGTCCGAACTGTTTCAGGGGTAATTATTTTTCCTGTTTGCCCTCTAGTATGTCCTGATAAAAATATTCAAATATATCCTAAATTACCATTTCGCCACAATTCAAAACAATGAAAAATGATTGTACGTTCTCATATTGGAAGGACTTAATGTTTATTTTTCACGTCCCTTATTTTTCATGTATTTATTCCTTTTAAAAATTCCGTGGCTTCACTTGTATTATAGAAATAATTGAATAACCAGCGCCATAAAACTGATATTAATAGAGGCCAATGTCATTTATATTTCGTTTTATGGATGCTAACACAAACTACCAGATAAGACACCAATCCCCATCGCGCACATGCGCCCAATTGACCAAAAAGCAAATGGCTCTTCATATATTTGAAGTTGTTTAAAATAGTCGAAGCCAGCGAAGGATGAGCAAACTCCACAGCTAATAAGAAATATTCCCACTTTATAAACATAGTATATCCGTGTAAAGTTGAGCAACGAAGACTTTATCGCGTCTAATGCGAGGATATATTCAGTCAATAAACGATCAGAAACCAAATTGTTGTTTATTTAAGGGTCACATTGGTTACACCGGCTATGAACTCATGAGACCTCAGAATAATCGCTCATATTGCGTTTATTCCGATTCTTAGTGCTCTTTCTTTATATTATTTCTTATTATTATATAATAAACTAAACAACTTTAACAAGATGATATAGGGGCTGTACTATATCATCTTGTTAAAATACGAGTGGTTATTTGCCAAGTCTTCTCAATTCTACTTATTTGGGGATGCCTTATACGTTGTGATTGTAAAACGATGAATAAATTAATCCTTACAATTCTAGATAATTCTAATAAGATTCGTTTCGGTATAATGGACAGTTGGCGGATTATGGACTACAGTACTGACTATTATTTAATGTGACCGTATAACCGAACGACAAATGCTAGTTTTTTTTAATACCTGTATTCTTCGTGAATGTCGCTTATGTTACATGTCAAATATATATTCAATATATATATTATAAATATATATTTATATTGATGATATATATATATTACTAAGGATAACATCAATATAAAAATATTGAAGTGTTTGAAACTGTTTCTTAAGTTAGTTGAGCGCAAAGCGTATTTTTTACTTAAAAAACATATTTTAAATGTGTTCCTCATATCTATGTGAGATAATGCCAAACATACATAAAATAACAGAGATCCTTTAAACACGGAGGATTATTATAAGACACTAATAATTCTAAATTCAGGTCTTCTAAGTATAGGTAATAAAATTATACCCTTGTTATATTGAATGTTTGTCTGTGCATTTTTTACCGTTAATCTCAGTAATGGCTTAATCTTATTTGGCACGATGAAATTCGTATTTATAGAACCACGTCGAACATTGCAATTAGCTAGAGACGTGATGGCATAATAATTTTGTCTACGACATCTTTTAAATAAGCTCAGATTATAAGAATATATTGTTGACGTCATATTATGTTTGCACAAAGGAAATACTCACAATTGTGCGCGATACATCACTACGATGTCAGAAGAGTGTCTAAGAGGCCGCCAACGTACGGTTTATTTTTATATCATTAATAATATGACTTCTGTAATTCATTTTCTGGTAATTTTTTTATAAAACATGCGGCAAACGGGCAGGAGGCTCACCTGTTGTAAAGTGATACTCCACCCATGGACACTCGCAATGCTGGAGTGCGATATAAATCTCTAATAAAAGTCTATAAAATATAAATTGTATTTATAAAATATAATTGTAGTTTATCTTAGTTGTATTGTGAGTGTTATTCTTGTACTACCTCTTGGATTCAATTGATAGTAAATGAAAATGTAGTTTCTTTAGTGACATTTAGCTAAAAACGTTTTGATTTTTTTTTTATCGAACTTAGCGTCTAAGTTTCTTGTCATGCTAATTGTGATTGGTCGAGAGTAACTTTGTGTCTATTAAGTTTATTAAATATCCTCACAATATAATGTGTTAAAATGGATTAGTTTAAAGTATATATATGAATTAAAGGATGCTATCGCGACTCCTTTTGAACTTCTTTCTCCGTCTTTGATGGTTTGTGAAGACTAGACCAAATCGAATGCATATGATGATATGGCATGCTTAGGTTAACTGTCAGCGGTCGGATTAAACGATACAACACTTATAAAACATTTCGTTTTGGTATAAGAACTTTCGCATAAACCTCCCTTGAAATTACATTAGATTGATTTACGAGATATTTTAAGAAAGGAGATATGATAAATAAATAAAAAAAAAACTTCATTAAAGAACAAAACACTACTTTCAAACACACTGAATCTATTTTAATTAAAATTAAATTAAATTATACAATCAAAAACACACTTTGGGTAATTACAAACAAGAGTTAAGATTCGAATAACAAACAAACAAACCACACTGGATACCAAATGCCTTGCAGTATGTACCTTCGGAACCTACCACTTCCAATAGCCGTAGAGCGAACAGTCTCGAAAGCCAGCCTTAGTGACTTATAAAAGGTTGGTGCAGATCGAAACTACCCACTATGATTTTTGATTGTACTACATATAAAAGAAACAAATTAAAAAAAATTGTTACACCTTTTAATAGTTGTGGAGTTGTTTTTACGTCTCGCTTTTTCAATTACTCATTTATGAAACAGTATTGGTCCAAATGTTATATTCCCCATCTCGATGTATCATCCCAACCCTCTCACGGCAAGTTTCCACTGACACAATTTTCTTTGTGTCGCGTCGCCTTGTGCCTCTAATTCGAAGACTCTTCAAACTAGAAATAGACATACAAAACAAGATCTCTGGTTTTATGAGAGCCTAGTACTTCAAACTGGAGAACTGAAACGTTTTTACTTATTATTAAATCCTAGTGAAATGAATATACTTTGATGGAAATATACACTTTAATTAATACTGTTATGTATACAACGGCTTTTAATAACTATAAACACTTATTCCACTTCGTCATAAATGCTGATCTGCAATTGCTGCCTTAATTCTGAAATTTTGTTATTGGTAGTGGCAATTTGAACCCTATAACGGGTCTATAACTATATTTCTTGATACTATGAAAGTTTTATTATTTAAGTTTTTATTACAATTCTTAAATTAAGTGGTAGAAGGTGGAACGTAAGTGATGTGAATAATAACAGTTTATTTAATTCAATTAGTTGAATTTATGAACTGAATTTGAAATTAATAAAACGAAAAGAAAGCTTTACGAACAATGTAATGGTTGTTTTAAAATACAAAAGTCGTATTCAATTACATATAGCGGTTCGAAATGTCTGTATTTAGTGGTGGAGCTCAAAAAAGAGTTCAGACAACTCGATGTTGAGCTAATCTAATTGGCTCACGGTGCAGCACCGGAATAATAAGTAGCGATGGAATATAGCTCTAGTGATGTGTTTGAGCTATTTGTTTAAAAAAATATATTGTATGTTACGGAACGGAATGGTATAGCCGAAATATATATACAAATAATATATACAAAGAAAATACTATTAAACATTTCTGTAAGATTATTGTGAGATATTTAATATCTGCAAAATATGTGGACAAATTAAACTCAAATCCCTTCGATTGTTATAATCTTACTGGCCCGTAGTAGATGTGCTTAAGTCGTAATCGATCGTCCATCTCTTATCCACACAAACCAGGTCTTAACAATAGAAGATATCAAATGACAGTGTACACTAACAGCACTAACTTTGAGGCAAAATAAATCAATGACAATTCAGCTCTCCAAAAAATTTATAATAATACTACATTAACAAAGAATTACAGCATGGAATAGAAACTCTTAGGAAATACTTAAATAAGAAGCCAATTCTTCCCATGATAAACTACATTTCAACACGTGAAAGTTAGTTAGAACAATTAAAATTTAACCAAAAAATTCAACCAAATTACGCGATTAAATTTAACCAAATGATGGCAGTTCACTTAACTGTTACATGGTTTTAGTATTAAGTTCATAATTAAAGCTCGAAATCTTAGATCTGTCTCGTATGTAAAAAAAAGGAGCGTCTCCTAGTTATATACAAATATCCTTAAGGCCATTTTTCCATCAAATAAATTTTGATACTTATATGAAAATTTATAGTATATGTTAAAAATTTGCCATCGTATGATCTAAAAGCTTTCCGTTTGTAATTAAAACGGCAAACAGGTGAACAAATATTAAAGTAACAAATGAAAATAAAGAGTTATAACAATAAAATAATAAAACAAAAAAACCTTCCATTTTATCCTTTTATTATTCCATCTCTGTAGTAGAATAATCTATTGGTTTAAATACGTTTAAAACTTTTGCTCACTCGAGTTTAAATGTACCTACAAACCAAGATAGGACCTCAAAAAGAGCAATGAGCAAATATAAAATAATTTTGAGATATGTCGTAGGTTTTTAAATATGTAAATAAGTTTGCGGCTTCTGGACGTGATATGAAAAGGATGAATCGTTTTTCAACATTTCAACAAAGCGCTAACAATTTATTTTTAGCCACACTTAGATAAAAGTGTTAGTAGTTTTAATGTGTATAACCTAGTTTATAATATTATCTTTTGTTGCCATAACTGTTACTCATTTAAAGAAAAACACTTTTGAACGGATTTAGTTAAATGGAGGACACCGTGAGCCAGTTCGGTAAAAATCTTTCCGGTTTTAGTCGATACCAACTCCGGCGCAATAAATATAGATAACACACAACCTCTCTGCAGCTGTAACACTTAATTTGACAGTTAACATCTTTTGTCGTCAGTCTACCGTGACCACGCACGCTGTAAAGCACGCGAAACGTCGGGAAAAATTTTAAATAATGTAATTATATTTAAATTTTGCAAAAAATACACAACTAAATCCGTTCAAAAGTATTTTTCTTTAAACCTAGATTATATTTCAATTAAAGATGTTTAAATACATGTTCTCTATGTTACAGTTAATATCATCTTTACCATTTAAGTGACAATTAAGTTTTCTCGCCTATTACTATTACGTAATTTTAATAACAACGAAACGTGTTGAATTAAATTACTTCTTCAAGGTAAGTCTTATGTCATTGTAACTATACAAAAGTAAGTACTCGTATCTTTCATTACGTGAAATCGCAAATATTATCCTCGATTTGTGATTACTATGAAAATACTTATCAACAATATAAAATTTGCTGGTGCGATAATTCTATACTCCAATATAAAAGTCAATCGTAACCTTAATACCATAATATAAGGTTCAAGTGTTTTTGGAGTTCTGGTTTGGTGGCCGGTGTGGTTCTGGGAAAGCAAAACAATTAAATTAAATAATCTAAAATAATTAATAATCGACTAAATACAACTGAGTCGAATTACCGGAGTAGCATTTAAATGGTTGATGGTTGTTTTGATATAAAAATCATAAATTTTATACAACCTAACACCCTCTCCAAATAGAGGCAGATTATACACATTTTAGCTACGGAAGAGCTAGATCCACATACAGAAGTAACTTGACACTATCCCAAAATAGTTTAAGATATATATGGTACAAATAAACAATGTTGAATTTGTGTTTATTATTTTGGCGTTATACGAATTTCACAGGGTTAGCTGGTTACGACGAGAAAAAAATCACCTTTAAAATAAATATATTTCAAAGTAAGTTTCCTCACATGTAAAGTATAACATAAAACCTCAGATGATAGCAAATTCTATGTTTAAAAGTTTTCGAAAATGAAATTGCTCTCTTTCTTGCCTTTATTGGAGAAAACTTTTGACTAAGTTATATTTAACTCACTATAGTCAAACAATGTACATAAAATTGTTTGGTTGATTCATTAAAAATACTCCAAAGAGTTTATGAAGAATGTCTTTTGTATGTTAGATTCTCTAAACAAAAACTTCATATATATAAATAAATTCAAAGAAATTATTATTTTTTGTGTCCTAGTTCTAAATCTCTCTATCAGGCTGAGAGATATATATGAATAAATATTTTTTTTTTGTCAATCATACTACTTAACTTCAAGGGTATTTAGCGAAGCCAGAATGTCGTTATTACTTATTGAAAATTTTGTCTTATTTTAAGTACTTATTATGTTTTTTAATATATTTCATATTTGAGAGAAGAATGCGCAGAAGTCAAATGTATCTTAAATCTTATTATTTATTACATAACCGATGAGATTTATTTAGATCTATTTATTTATGTGTATAAAATCGAAGCAAAACATATATATGTGGAATACTATTAAACTATACTTTTTCAATAACATAAAAATTGCTAAAAAAAGAGTTCACATTATTTACTACAAAGGCTTAATACTAAGTACCTTTTAAAAAGGAAAAGCTCGGTGAATGAAAAGGTTCCAAACACAGTTGTTTGAAAGCACATCAATCAACTTTCGCGTTTAGATAATGCCACGTGTCGATTGGAACCCATCTGTCTATAATCAATTTCGTATAAAAGTTTTTCCTATAGATTGTAGGCTTAATAATACAAATGGTTTAAGAAAAAAATTGTCTAACTAAATTTAGTCCAATATGTAGGTAAATGACGAGCCATTCAATTTAGTTTTGAAATGTAAAAATATCTGAAGTGACGTCGACTTAAACATGATTTGTAAAGACTTAAATATTTGCATTTTCTACAAAACTAATATAGTCGGTTTGGAATATTTTATTATAGTTTAGTGGGTTTAAAACACGAATTGACACGATTGTTCTCAAACTTTAACTAACATTTAAGTTTGAGAACAAACAAACAATTGTATAAATTGAACCCAACTCTAATGTAAATTTTACTTTTAAGTGTAAAATCATTAGTTTCATATGAAGTATTATAGTATTTATTGATATTTATTCGCCAATCATACCTACAAAGGCAAAATTGCCTCGATAACACTGTAGTCAATAATATTACCTTGTTCTCTAATAAGGAAACTACACAAGGACTGAATAACTAATAAGTCTTGTACGTACTAACATTAAGATGTTCCTAAGCTGGCCAATGAATATTCACTCCACTCACCCTAAGTAGTTATTCATGTGAACGAACGCGGTCAAATTGCCTCCGAATCGAGTAAGATAACTATTACGGATTAATTATTTATAAGCAAATATTTATAGAACGAGCTTAATTTCGTGAGTTCTATATTACTGATCTCTCAAAAAGACCAGTTATATAACTGTACGAATTGGACATATTACAATTATAGAGGTTTGGAAATTACAATGGAAAGACGGGCGGTATCATTTAACATCAGGTGACCCTCCTGCCCGTTTTGCCCGTTTAATAAAAAAGAAAATTCATTATAAATATATAAAGAGATTTCTAAGTCAGTGTCATAATTGGCTGTGTGTGATAATGTAATCATTCGTAAAAATCTACGTTCATTTTTTGGTGTACGTAACGAATTATTTCAATCTCAGTATGAACATTGTAACAAAACTCTATATTATGATACGCTCTTACCAATAAAATGCTGCCGAGGTAAGGAGAATCGGGGACAAAAATTATAAGTCGACAACCTTAAAACGTCTTTACTTAAATTATCTCGATAGGCTTCAAAAGATTTTTGATTCAAGACCTATTTTCTGGAGATTGTGAAGTTTATGATTCGAATAAGTTTGGCTAACTAATACCTATATACCAATAGTAATTAGCGCTATTTGGATTATATTATAGTACATAATCATAAAGAAAAGCCAAAGTTAAATCACTATTCTATTACGACGGGCCGTACGCCAATATCGGTAGGCTGCGTGATACGTCGGCTTTATGTAAATCCAGGGGAGGAATACACAGTGCATGGAAGGCAGATTTCGAAGAGAACAAACAAAAAAACACTTTAATTAACTCCTAAAGTTATTAATTAATCATTCTTAATGGTAAATGGTTATGTACGATTTTGTTAATGAGTTCTTGTTTTCACTTAAAAACAATTATTTTAAAGTGGTTTTTAAGCTTTTTTTTACATCAAATTCAAATTTAACTATTCAACAATGCAGACAGAAATTTTTAACACATTAATGTCATCATTCGTAACACTCTGCAGCAGTTAGAAATAGAGAAATATGTGAACATGTTTGTTAAAAAAGGGTTAATAATAATTAATTGGTAATAAATGCTTTAATAATTATACATTCCTTGACACAATATACACATATCTCAATGCCAAGGTTTTATATTTTCCCTACTGCTGTCCGTGAGCTGTATGCACCGTCCAGTCCCCATCAGCTCTGACATCCAATTAATTAGTTCCATCCATTAGTCTGCTCAAATAAAAGTGGTTATAAGGCAACCCTAGCATTAGTTAATTGCGTTCGTGTTTACTCAATTAGATTTACACTTTGAACCCGTTTATGATATTACTTGGTTTGCGTTTAGATACGTATTTCAATGTATTTATTGTATATGTAAGTTTTTTTTTGAAATCCTAATGAAACATCACGACAATGTATGGATTACTCTATGGCAAATCTGTTTTAGATGAAGAACTATCCTAAAAACACTCATAAATTGAGTTGTTATGAAATAGTTAACTTAATAGATAGTTAAATAAATTCGCTTTAATATCTCTTACTTATTATGTTACACGTAAAAGTTGAACCAACAGCAAAAGTATACAACCTTCTCCCCAAGGTCGCATCACTTCACAATTACAAACCGACTAAAACTGTTTTATTAAATAAGTCACGATTATGTAGAAGGGAATTTTGAGGGAATTAAGCAGACAGCGATATTCTCGTAATGTCTCCCACGGGAAGGAGGACGCTTATAGGGACCATCAGCATTGCTACCCTTGTTCCAAATTATTTTTAAGTTCAGTCGACCGTGATATAACCCGAGACAAATTGTGAGATTTTTAGAGTTTACTTTCTGGTATTGGTGTGGTTTTTATTTCACATATGAAGACTGATAATGTGGGCACTTTTACTAAGACGCTTACCGTATAGCTTATTCGAGCCAGGTTATATAAAAACTAACAATTATAGTTATCTTTGTCCTTGACACATAGTTGATTTGCATATAAAATGAAATAGTTAATGTTTGAATCAAATTAAAAGATCAGTGTAAACCTAATTCGTTAGAGAGATACCTTCGGTATTTAAAAAGTATTGGAATTTAAGAAAATCTCATTATTAGATATATCCTGTAACAGATAATCTGTAAACACGCTTAAATTATCGTGGAGACAATGACGATAATTATTGAGGCTTAATTAATCCTTGTTCGGATGCCGGGCTTGAAGATTTTTAAGGCTAAAACATATTAACAATTGATATCCTTTTATGTTGACATTTGGAACAAGCATATCACTGGTTATCAGTGTTTGTAGGTACATACAAAGCGACATGCAAAATCATGCGGGCTTTAATTATATTTGATTAAATTAGGCTTCAAATATACGTTGGACGTCAGCATTTCAAAACAGCCACGCGTAGAATTATTTCTGTACAAATAACTACGCTTTATAAAAATCTCCTACGAATTCAAATGTAAAATACTAAAAAGGTTAAGGATAAAAAAATAGACATTGAATGAATCCCTTATTGATATAAAACAAATCTTATATGCTTTCGCGAGTAGACAATAAGTTGAAAGCTTCTGGAAGCGGCCACTTCAATTTTAGACCAGCTTTTTAAATTTACTAGAAATGTTGTGATACTGTAGAGCTCTCGATTTTCCGCGTGACCGGTTCACCGTATTGGCTCAGAATAAGAGTATCAGTAGGAATTTTTATTCTGGTAATTTTATTATGCATTTAAAAAAATTTCGACGACGCATTGCTCCTGCGATCAGGTTAGCCGTCTGTGCCTGAAAATGTTAAACATTGTTTTATCAAAGTATTCGATCGAGATTAAAAAAATTATCCATTTTATATCATATTAATGGATTAAAGAAAAAGTACTACACATTTTCGTGTCTTCAAAGATGCAACTGAACTTACGTTAAACTGTGGCGTCTACCTTGATGTTAGTAAAGTTGATGACGCATTATCGAAAATTGCTTATCAGGTTTTACGATTATAATCTTGGAAGTTCCCGCGTAAACTTGATGAGATGCCTATGCCACCAAGCATATAATATAAAATGTTTTATGATTTGTTTCGTTTCACTGCTGCCATGTTACAGGACGAACATTATACAGGGTTTCTAAAATCAGAGAATTTTTCCCAAGAATAATAAGTTCAAGGTGAACAAACAAAACATGTTATATTAAAAGTATGAGTTTCATATTATCATGGTTAAAATTGACAAGAGTTAACATTGTCAAAAAAACTGGAACACCCCTTCGAAGACCTCCATTTCCGGATACTTTTCACTTATGGGCAAGTAGATTTATTGTCTTTAGAATCTATGAAGAAGCTTACACTATTTTTTATTACTGATGTTATTTATACGCTTTTAATTTGCTTATTCATTAAAAAGGAACAAAACATGCCATAACATAAATATACGTATATAATAGTCGTAGTTTTCGAATTTAATATAAGCTTTGAGCTCTAAAGCTTTTGTAAAACACAATATGCCCGTATTACGATGTTTCAAAAAGAAAAGATGGATATAAACCTTAACTTAATATCAAAAGTTTTGATTAATCGATACTAAAAAAAATATTGCTGTTTGTAAATTGATGTGAGCTTTCAGCTATGTCAAATATAGATCGACAAATTTTATCATACATTTTTTAACTACGATATTGTTTTATTCTAGAATTAATAAGCAATTAATATCTAATACCATACCAATTCTTACTATTATTATAAATGATCCTTGATGAACACTAATAGAATGTATAGTTTCGATTACTGAAGGAAAAAGCTTATAAGCAAAGAAATGATTACCCTCATCTTAAGAAATGTATAAATAATGCATTGACCGCTTTAAGCTCTATAAGTCAAAATCTTATTGAAATTTGATCGTGAGAAAAAAGATTTTCCAACCTTTAAATTTTTGCTACCCTGTTACAATATTTTACGCAGGATCAAATTAAATAATATCCAGTATAGGGAAAATTGTAACGATTTTCTTATGGCTTCGTAAGATCGCGCGAGTGATTTTGCCGAAAATCTCAAGTTACGACGCGAGTTTTACGATAAACTCTAAGGTTCATTGCTTTAAGTATTGAAGATGTTTTATGTCTTAAATTCTTTATGATATTATAAAACCCAATGCGAAGTATAATTTTCTATTTTTTGTCATTATTTGATAGCGTTTTAATCTTTGTTTATGGTCACATAAAAGAAAACGATAAAAGTAAATTGTACATCTGATCCTCTTTTGTCTTTTTAATATAGTTTTATTCTTATGTATTTACATTAGTTTTTTGAAATTGAAAGAATCCCATAGGCGGCGTCTCGTCTTCATAAATATTATGGTACTTGTACAAAACCCTTAACTCTTTCTGAAATTTTCATTCTAATTCGGTATGCCTGTAGGTGATAGGTAGTGGCATTCAATCACCCAGGCACCAATTTTAGAAGCTTATCAATTAGTGTGGACTATTATTGATAGAAAACAGTTTAGAAATAAAACGAGCATACAATAAATTCTAAATACGTGCAGCTATTCCTTGTTAAAAGTTTCCGCTTCTATACTGAGGCCCTATTTTTCAATCATTAAACGTTGCGGGAAGGATTTACTTAACATCTAGATCACGATTCTTCTTATGATGCCGTCTCCTTTTGGAGAGTGGCGATCATCATGACCGCAGATGGATAAACCATTAACGAAGATTCTTTAATTTAATACCTTTTGGTATCTTAATTTCTATGTAACTCATTAGTTCCTTAATTAGGTAATTCAATATTTTTACACACTTTTCTCTTCAAAACAAATCATTGGGTTTCTTTAAAACATACGTATTTATATGAGGTAGGTCTAGCTTAATATGGGCAGGGCTAAAATAATAACCGAACGCTTCGCCAATTGAACCACACAGCATAGTAAAAAGATAAGTTTTTGAATGAATATGAAATTGAAAAATAGATCCCCGTACATAAGGCTTTTGAGAGAAGACTGGGGCAACATCGAAGGACAAGATTTATTGTGTGCTGTCGCAGATAACTGCTTGCTGACTTCGTGTCGTTTGAATCGGTCCACTATTTCTGAAAACTCACGGACGATAAAGTTAAGCCAATTTATTTATAACGACTTATATTTTGGGATAAACTTATAACTACGGTTCTAATATTCACTTTAACATCGCAGTCTTAACTCTAAGTGATCCTAGCCTCAAAGAATCATCATAATTTACGACTAATTTTGTTTATAATTATCCAAGATAGCCTTTGGTATTATATTCTTTAAATTCGCTAATACCTTTTTTATGTAACAGACAGAGGAACAAACCCTCTATCCTAAATTGTATATGAGCTTTTGTTTTGAAAGATTAAAATAGTAACCGAACGTACGTGTACACTTCGTTAGCAACATTTTGTATGACATGCCTATAACAAAACGTTTTAAGCTACAGCTGTTACCGCGTAGCCTTCGCGTAGCCTTCGCGTAGTTTTCGTAGCTTTTAAATTTGTTATGCGTATTTATAAACTCACATTCTTAGAAATCAGAAAATATCTTAGCGTTTTACGATCTACGTATACGTTTGTCGGATGTTAATGTTACTAGTTGCTAAAAGAAAATCGCATTGAATGCATTCGAGCGATTCTACTGGTACATACAGCCACGCGCTTTCGTCACTTTTTACTTGGTAGACTTTGCCATAATTAAGATGGAAAATCACATAGTCTGATCACATCTACTGAGGCAATCCTATATAGCAGATAGACTATAAGCTCAATGCTCGTTTTATTATTATGTGCTTGGGCTGTGATGTGAACCAGCCATCCATTATTGGTACTCCGAAGGTCGAGGTTCAGGCTAACTCTGCCAACAAGGCAAATATGGTTGGGCAGAGGCTGAGCTGGCTGTTTGAAATATTTAGAATCAGAAAATTGTAAAAGAAAGTGAGATCAAATTGTGTATTGTGAATATTATGAAAGTGAAGGAAGAATCGTTACAAATTTTTGGTGTGTGTGCTTGGAATAGGTGTGACGTATATAATTGACTAGTTGTGACGCCCGGATTAATCGTATCGTCCCACGGTCCCAAGTCCACCTCCTGGTTCTAAGCGCCCCCCCCCCCCCCCCCAATTTCCAGCCAAATTGTTTCCGCCGTTCTTAAGTTATAAGCAGTGTAACTAACACAACTTTCGTTTATATCTATCAGAAAATCTCAGTACACGTAAATTCAAGAGTTGAGAGTTGTAAGAAATATAACTTATTTACGATAGCATCTCAGCGTCTGTTTGTCATTTCCATTCTGTTTAAAATTTTAAGATAAAAACCTCGTAACTTGGAGAATTTTATGTCTGAGCCTTTGAGTGAGTCATAAATGTTGTGAATTTACTGCACAGAAATGAAACTTTTCCACGCGAGAAAATATTCCACAATCCAAAGTAGGTAACATCTATATGAGATGTTAAAAGTGCATTCTTCGTATAATAATTCGTTTGACGTCTCCGTGAGGTATGGGACAACATAAAAATCTGTTTGGTTATAATTATTTTGCAGCAGCTTCTGACAGTAAATCCGACAAAACCCTAACAGACCAAACTGTTCCGCGAAAAAAATACTTTTTTTTGTACTATGGTCTTCAAAGTAACTCCTGATTCTATTCATTTAAATAAATCCGAAACAATTATCCTTATATATATTTTGTTGATTTATTTGAGTAAGATTGCAAAAATTAATCATTGTATTGACTATTTCCTGTCATTTGAATGAGCGATCGAGCCGCCATCTTGTCGAGGCGCCAAATTGTCTTTACCTCACTCTGCTCCAGGTCATTTCTGATTCATTCCTTTTTGTATCGTGGTAGGAAGCAGACGTATCACTTCCAAATTAAAGCGTTAATATATTTCTTTATTAAGCATACTGTGTGTTATAATTTTCGTGCCCTAATAGAATTACAACAGGTTATGGGCCCAGTGTGCGCAAAAATATCATTGTGAAATATATTCTGAAATTAAATAATACCCGTCGCCAGTGTGATTATAAAAATGGATTTAAAATTAAAACGTAATATAAAACCGTTTGACGGCGAGAAATACAGCGTTTGGAAATTTAGAATACAAGCCTTGTTGAGTGAAATAAATGTGTTGAAAGTGATTGAGAGTGACCCAATTATTCGAGATAGCTCATGGGAAAAAAGTAACCGAATCGCAAAAAGTATAATTGTTGAATATTTATCCGATTCATACCTTGGATTTGCAAAAGAAGACATTACGGCGAAGGATATTATACATAGTTTGGACGCCTTATATGAACGTAAAAGTATTTTTTTTTTTTTTTTTTTTTTTATAGAACGTAAAAGTATTGCTACCCAATTAGCCTTAAGGAAAAAGTTGTTGAGCTTGAAATTACAAAGTGATGTTAGTTTGATAAAACATTTTTCTCTATTTGATGATTTAATCACGGATTTACTCGCGGCTGGTGCTAAACTCGAAGAAACCGACAAAGTCGCCCACTTACTTTTAACCCTACCCGCAACATATGACGGTGTTATAACTGCCATTGAAACTTTATCGGAAGATAATTTGACTTTAGCATTTGTTAAAACAAGACTCCTTGACCATGAGGTCAAATTAAAGAACGAATATAATGACACAAGTGTAAAAGTCCTGCAAGTTTCTACTGAAAATAAGGGGCAGTTTAGAAAAAGGAAATTTGAAAATCATACAACCAATAACTATTATCAAAGGGATCATAAAGCAAAAAAGAAGTTAAATTTTGTAAAATGTTTTCATTGTGGCCGGAAAGGACATGTGAAAAATGACTGTTATTATTTTAAGCGAATAAATCATAAAAAAGCTACGGATAGGCCGAGAACAGTGCAGACAGTTGAAGTTGATATTAATCAGCCCTCCACATCATCAGCTGAGGCATCTGGTTTTGCTTTCATGGCTGGTGACTACCATTCGTGTGCAACCGCAAGCCAAATAACATTTTTATTGGACTCAGGAGCATCTGACCATATTATAAACAGGGAAGATTTGTTTAGTTATTTGACTGATTTACCTATTCCTATTAAAATTTCAGTTGCTAAAAGCGGTGAATATATTTTAGCTAAGAAAAAAGGGACACTACATGTCACCAGCAATATGGGTGTTCGAGGGACACTAGAGGACGTTCTTTTCTGCCCCGAGGCGCCCTACAACTTGCTATCTGTTTCGAAGTTGCAACAGGCTGGAGCTACTGTAATATTTGATCACAGAGGTACCCGTATATATAAGCAAGGTAAATCAATTATGAGAGGTAAGTCAGTTAATAATTTAATTACTTTAGATTTTGAAGTATATTCAAATATGAGCTGCCCTGTTTCCCAGGCATGTAATGTTACATGTAATAATTATGATTTATGGCATCAGCGCCTAGGGCATAAATCAGATGTGTTCTCTGTGTTCAAAGATTTTGTGTCAAAAAGCGAAGTGAAGTTTAATTTAAAACTAGTTTATTTATATTGCGATAATGGTGGAGAATATTTATCTACCGAAATGAAAAAATATTGTGTTGAAAAAGGAATAACTTATCATTTAACTATTCCAAGAACGCCACAGTTAAATGGTGTTTCGGAGCGAATGGTAAGAACTATAACTGAGAAAGCTCGTTGTATGATAAATGGTGCAAATCTTTCAAAATTATTTTGAGGTGAAGCTGTTTTAACTGCTGTGTATTTGATTAATTTAACCCCGACAAATGCTTTAAAATTATCCAAAACACCATTTGAAATGTGGCATAACAAAAAACCACAAATAAAATATTTAAAAGTTTTTGGTTCAACAGTTTATGTGCATGATAAGTTACATAAGTCAAAATTCGATGTTAAGTCATGGAAAGGTATTCTTGTGGGATACGAACCAAACGGTTATAAAGTTTGGAATCCTGAATGCGAAAAATTTATTACTGTCAGAGATGTCATAGTAGATGAGACAAATTTTCTTCAATCCAGGCCTGCGTTGCGACCTGAAGAGAATATAGTAAATTCTCATGATAATGTTAACATTGACAATATTTCAAAGTCAATGAAGTCTCAAAATACTGACAGATATAAATCAGATAGCTGTAAATCTGATGATTATGAAGTTCCTCAGAAAATTTGCAAAACTAACCTTGACATTATCGAATTTGAACAACCCAATGCACATTCTGATGATCTTTCAGAGGTCGTAAATAATAAGAACACAACCAGTAGTATTGAACCACGTAGGAGTGATAGGCTTAAAGGTCGTCCCCCTATTTCTTATAAAGAAATCGATGATTACCTTATGTGTGCTAGTTCAATTTTATGTAAAATACCCAATTCATTTCAAGAGATTAAAACACGAGACGATAGAGCTCATTGGGAAGGTGCAATTAAAGAAGAATTAAATTCTCTATTTTTAAATAAAACATGGACTTTAGTACCACGGCCAGATAACAAAAATATCATAGATTGTAAATGGATTTTTAATATCAAAAATGATGAATTCGGAAAGCCTTTACGCTATAAAGCGAGACTCGTTGCTAGGGGTTTTAGCCAGGAATATCTCATAGACTATAATGAGACTTTTGCACCTGTTGCAAGAATAGCTAGTTTTAGATTTATTATTGCTTTTGCTAATCAATATAATTTACTTGTACATCACATGGATGTAAAAACTGCATTTCTTAATGGGGTACTACAAGAAGAAATATATATGAAAG
The DNA here is from genome assembly GCA_963693355.1 of Pontia daplidice. Classification (NCBI taxonomy): domain Eukaryota; kingdom Metazoa; phylum Arthropoda; class Insecta; order Lepidoptera; family Pieridae; genus Pontia; species Pontia daplidice. The sequence goes on along the minus strand of CAVNZL010000140.1, from coordinate 8,548,849 downwards.
TTCCAGAAGGGGTGTCTTGCAAAAATGGTTATGTGTGTAAATTAAATAAAGCATTATATGGGCTAAAGCAAGCCGCTAGATGCTGGTTTGAAATTTTTGAACAGTCTCTTAGGCAAGAGGGTTTTCAGAATTCATCAGTAGATAGATGTATTTATATACTAAATAAAGGAGATATACAGAAAAATATATATGTGGTACTTTATGTTGATGATTTAGTAATAGTGAGTGCTAATGTAAATACAATAAACAGTTTTAAAATATATTTAATGAGTAAATTTAAAATGACAGATTTACATGAAATAAAATTATTTCTTGGAATTAAAATAACTCGTTGCGATGATATGATAATGCTAGATCAAAGTGCTTATATTAAAACAGTTTTAAATAAATTCTGCATGCAGGATTGCAAACCTGCAACTACTCCTATGGATAGTAAACTCAATTATGAAGCACTAAACTCAGTAGAAAATTACACTGCTCCATGTCGCAATTTAATTGGTTGTCTAATGTATATAATGTTATGTACTCGACCTGACTTAAGTACTAGCGTTAATATATTAAGTAGGTACACAAATAAAAATAATAAAGAATTGTGGCAATGCCTCAAAAGAGTGCTTAGATATTTAAAAGGTACAACTGATTTTAAATTATGTTATAAAAGGTGTGAATATAATAACATCTTAACTGGGTATGTGGACTCCGATTGGGGAGGTAATGATGTAAATGATAGAAAGAGTACAACCGGGTATATATTTCAATTGTTTGAACATTGTTCAATAACCTGGGCAACAAAGAAACAATTGTCTGTAGCAGCCTCCTCCACAGAGGCTGAGTATATGGCCTTATATGAAGCTGTTAGGGAGGCTTTATGGCTTAAATCTTTGGCAAGGAGTATTCATATTGATATATCCACTCCTATTGTTATATATGAAGACAATAACAGCTGTATAAGCATAGCAAATAATCCGACTAATCATAAACGGACAAAACATATAGATATTAAATATCATTTTTCTAGGGAACAAATAGAGAAAAATGTAATAAAGCTAAATTACATTCCCACAGGTCAACAACTTGCAGATGCGTTAACAAAACCATTACCAGCAGTTACGTTTCATGAAATGAGAAGAAACATGGGTTTACAATAATAATATTTAATGAGTTGGCCATTATTTGTTATTAATTTAATTACTATATATTATAAATATGATAATTGTTATATATTATAATTACTCATTATGTTCTGAAATTATATCTAATGTATATAATGTATCGAATTTAATTAAGATGATGAAATGATCTGATAAGGTTTTTCTGGGTTTTCCCTTATCCGAGCAACAAATGTTGGATCATTATTTTTGTATTTTCCCAGACTCGTTTGGAAGTTATATCGTTCTGTTTAGGCATTTGATTTGTAAAAGAATTAATTTTTGAGGGGGCGTGTTGATTTATTTGAGTAAGATTGCAAAAATTAATCATTGTATTGACTATTTCCTGTCATTTGAATGAGCGATCGAGCCGCCATCTTGTCGAGGCGCCAAATTGTCTTTACCTCACTCTGCTCCAGGTCATTTCTGATTCATTCCTTTTTGTATCGTGGTAGGAAGCAGACGTATCACTTCCAAATTAAAGCGTTAATATATTTCTTTATTAAGCATACTGTGTGTTATAATTTTCGTGCCCTAATAGAATTACAACATATTTCGCATGTTCCACAATCACATCATACACATATTTGCAATACATACACAGATGTACGCTTCATTCTAAGGGTCCATCCATCTATGGTTGGAATTATGGATTCCTTAAAATAGCCGATAAAAATGTATTTAATTCAAGTTAAAGGTTTATCCGCTGGCGGCGGTTTATTCAAACGACCAATAAATATTCAAAAGTAATTAACCGCCGATACTGCCTCTGCCTCTGAATATTTTTAGCGGCGGCCATTTTGTAAATCCTCGCAAAGGTACTAAGTGACGTAAGCCCCGAAATTGGCGTGAAAATTTATTTTCTGGAGTCCTGAAAATGCAAATCCTGCTCTGTGAACGAAACGACATTCAGTTCGGTAATGCCCCGTAACAATTATAGAAATTAGTGTGATGGGTGAAAATTAAAATGCAAAATATTTATAGACGGATTTGCAGTAAAAGATTATTCTCCTACTTTTATTTTAAATTTAAATTTTATCTGTTGAATAGCGCTCTCTCTTTGATTACATATTGAAAACAGCATTGTTTGTTTTATACTATATTGTAAAACATGATGTAATCAATAAAACATATTTTGTTTACAAATCTGTGTTGTTTAATCCCTGTAAATGGAAATACTGGGATACTCTTTCATAGACAAACGAGTTTTGCGATTAATAATAATGTGTTTATTTGAATTATCCTGATTACTCGAAGGTTCTAAGCAGAGAAAAAAAAATTTAAATATTGCTAACGTAAAATTTGCATATTAGGTGTAAACCACTAAATTACGGTGAGCTGTAATGTTTTAATGAACTGAAAAGTTGAATTGAACTATTTTATATCCAATTTTGTTAAATAACATTTATTTTATTTAAATCTTTGTTAAATAAATACTCTAAAAAATAATCTATATTTTATACGTCTAGCCACCGAATTATAATAGGTCTTTGAATAAAAGAAGCAAATAAGTTCGAAAAAAAATACTTACCTTTTTTCAAACAAAACGGCAATTTCATAGGTAAAGACCTAATATAAATAATTTATCTGCATTTATGTCCATTGAAGTTTTATTCATCTATAGCTTTGGTATATAAGACTGATTTGGTCAAACACGAATATGTAGTAAACTCTACAAACTATGTATAATAGGCTAATACTCCGATTATATATTCCAATCACATGTCCATCACTAATAGGGTACATACAGTGGTATCCAAAGTGTAAATAAATTGGTCGCTCTCGGTTGAATTTAGTCCACCTTAACGTATATTGAAATTGATCCCCTTCATATTTCGAATTTAAAATTTCTCTTTAAAAAAAATTACTTAATTTTAAGACTTAATTTTTTAATCCTCATCTGATATCAGCACCGTGCATTTTTAAACTAGCTTGCGGGTAGCCTAAGGGGCAACAGTCGCAACTGATAAACATCCACTCTAGTGTTTGCGATGCCGGCCCATAGTAGGCTCAATACTAAGCAGCCCGCCTTTTAAGTTTCGATAGGATATCTTGAAATCGTACTAAAATAACTACATTGGCAGTTGGTTCCAAAGTGCCTTCTGAAGTTTTCGTTTGTGGGACAGACATCAAGGTGGATTTTGATAGTGAATCCAGTATTTATACATTTTATTTTGTAAGTTTCACTGTAATGTCCACTCGTTATTCACAAAACTGTCTTAAGAGTATAATAATTATACCAATTATACGAATAATAATTATAATAATTTTACAACTTATTAGTTACAATATTTTATAACACTAGTTTTGATCTATTTATGTTAATACCGGTCATTCCATTAAACCATCGCCAACTCTAAATATTTGCTTCAAGCCAACAAATAAATTACAGACGAAATCTCATTACTATATTCTGCCCCCAAACATAATTAAATGTCACACAGAAATTCCATCAAATTAATTTAAATGTAATCGATATTGCTACGAATGTTAAAATAATAGTTTACTTGTGATTATTTCATGGCAACTCACAGATGAAGACTGTAATTAGATTTCTTACTTTCCGCTTCTATTTTATGAGGCTTGGTAGATCTTAGATATTTTTTATCAACCCCATTCCGATATTCCGTTGCCGTTAAAAAGACATTTGTTTATCGGAAGGCAATAAAATATAAACAATTACCGTCTTTGTCGAACGTATTATATTAGTGCCAATTTGTTAAACAAATATGTGAAATATTTAAAATGAATGTTACAAAACTAAGGACTCTAATACTTTAAAATCAATGCACGCTGTAAAACGTTAAATATCTAATGTTAAAAGATTGTATTTACATATTGTTAGCAGCGCCATCTATTAACGAACTTTGTGACGTGGCGAAAAGATAAAAAATAGCTACAGTTGTTAACGATTGATTTATATATATAGTTTGAAAATAAGCGAAGATATATTACATTATATTAAAGGAATCAAGACACGATAATGCTGGCGTATCGCTGACATGACTATGGCCGTTGAAGTGACTAAAAAAACATTTGCACTTGCCTAAAACCAATAGTGCTTAAAAACTTGGTATGTATGGTAAAACTCTGTAAAAGTCGTATATAATACATCGGTTAAAAGCCACCATTTTTTACTTTTACACGTGAAATATAACGTTTGGCACAAAAATGCGAGTAAAATCCCCGAATACGTATGCATAAATTCGTATCTGTAGAATGCGGAACAACCCCTCATTTTACCCCTATAGCTGCAAAACTCACGAAATATGAATCGCACTGCAACCTCCAACCTTTTCGTATACTGCCAAATTAACACAGATTATAGTATGATTATTATATTTCATTATTCCCTCAACAAGCATTTTTCTTTGTATGTTGAACAAACTACCACCGCAGCATTCCAAGTACTCTTCGCAACGAACGCGAATTTCACAACATTGTTCACGTATGCTACGAAATAATTAATAAAAAGCGGGATTATACAGTGTTCTTCGATAATTGGACTATCCAAAAGAAAAAACATATTTCAATTCGAACCAGTAGCTCCTGAGATTATCGCTATCTTAATCAAAAAGGATGTATAGTAGATATAGGATAAGTTTAAGAATTTTGTATAGTCCATGAAATGTTGTTATCAAAAACATCGAATTGTACGAGTAGATATATAAGGTTATAAATTTATAGGTTTCATTTGCGATGCTCGTCTAAATAAAATATTAAATTAATAATATTTACTCACTTAAACTTCTAAAAGTAAGCAACAATAAACCATTCATATTAATTTCGTGGCAGATATATTTTCGTTTTTGCAAACATAAAAACCCCATTAAATGAAACATAATTGAATAGGCAACTAATTAATGTTCTATTGAAATTAATTAGATAGTCACTAATTAGTTTTGGCGAGAAAATTGCGGACAAAAATATACCTTTCAAATATTTAAGACGAATAAGATCCTTTCATTTTAGAGTAATGCCTGTTCCACCGAGATTCGCTTATTTTCCACTTATAAAAGTTTCTAGCAAATGAAAATTGGTCCCGAGAGTAGATAGCAACTTAAAGCAAAAATCTTTCTCGAAATACTCTGAAGATATCTTTTTAACTTGAATAACAGCTGATATTTAACAGTTTCTTTGTTTTAAACACGACAGCACTGACTGCGTATTTCATCAAGTGGTATACATAATACAGACAAACACCTTGATATTCTTGACAAAAAAAACATTTTGGTTAGTAAACCAAACCAGGTATGTTTTCCATTTATAACTTGTATTATGGGTGTTAACAAAATTGTTAACTGGTGAAAATGTGATTAAGAAAGAAAGAAAGAAAACAATTTTATTATTCAAATACCAGTGCAGACAAAAAAAATATATATATATATAGATAAGTGTACTTAAAAATAAATAAAAACTATCACACTGGTCACCTGAAAATGGATGCCACTCAGCATGTGTTGGGCCATAGCATGTGACCCAACGCTGATCTTCCGTGGCCTCCAAAGTGCAAAAAGTGACCCTACGACTAACTTAATATTAGATTTATAACTATATATATCCTATAACATCAACAACTCTAACCAAAATATGTACAATATTTAAAATCACCTTAATTACTTGACTACTTGATTCTTATAGCGCATCCAATACTTCTTTGAAATTTTTCAAAATAATAGAATTTTAACTTAAATTTGTAATTTGTTGGAGTTAATGAAGTTTTAAGAGGAGGTGGTAGATTATTCCAGCATTTGGTTGCGCTATAAGAAAAACTACCCTCAAATGCAGCAGTATGATGTCGACTGTGCGATAGCAAACCATATAGCGCCGCCCTCGTGTGATACAGAGTATTCGTGTCACTCAGCCAATTCAATTTTTTATACAAGTAAAAAGGAGTTTTTGACAACGTTATATTAAAAAGAAGTGCGATTACATTAAGCTATTATTTTATTTGACTGATTCATAATAGGTATAACTGTTTTATCAAGTAATAATTATTCTTCAGTCGCGTTGTTCCTTTGTGAAGGTCGTGTAGGTGCGCTAGTTGTGTTACCTCCTCATATGCCTTCTACCTCAGCGCCTGGTAGCGTCCAGCGAGTTGAAGTTTGGCTAAGAAGTCTCGTTCCTTCCACCCTATCGGCAACCTCAAAATGCGTTACGTCAACGTGCTGTGTCCAAAGAATCTCAAGATGCTGTAGAAACATACGCATGAAAGACGGGTTGTCGCTTGCAGTTGGCTCAGTATGGACATCTTTTTTTCTATCCTGAGCATTCCCCTCCAACACCATTTTCTTCCCTTCGAAAGTCCAGGTTTTTTTATAGATAGTTCATAGCTTAATGCTTAACTCACTACGCGAACTGTGCTTTGTTTATAGAAACAACTGAAATCTGTTATATGTAGAGAAGAAAAACGATTCCCCAGCGTTATCGACTTTGTATTGTATAGAATAGAGAAACGTAAAGAAAAAAATTCAATTCAATTACTAAAATTGCTTATATACCAATATTATACTATTTCTAAAGATTTGTGTTTTTGAATAAATAAGACAAAACCGATTCATTGCATTTAAAAAACTTCAATGCTCATTAGTTTTAACGACTGCAAAATTTTACAGGAAATATACGAAATAAAAGCCTTAACAATTATGAAAATAGGGAACATCGTAAATAAAATGCATGAATATTTTCCGCGACACAAATTCCGTTTAATGCAGTAATGAGATAGCGCATAATTTTAAATTCGCGTTGCCGTGAATATTAATCAAAGAAATTGTTTGGGACAACAAGACAATTACAACCGTGTTTGGTGCACTCAGCTAATTTCCTAATTAGATCACCGCGAATGCAATGAGATGTGAAAATGCGCCTAGAAAAGAATAATTCGAGTGTAGACATATACCAATAAAGTTGAAGAGTTCGCGGCAAATATCGCTCGCTTTCGGTAAAACTTATAATAAAAGGGCATTTATTTCAGATATTACTTAAACCATTTTTTATATAAAACTAATCAGATTTTTCTTCGCTACCTCACCTGATGGTAACTGGGCTACGGCCTAATGGAGGGCACGGTTGCTTAGGAGGCGCCCACTCAAACGCTGCTTGAAGGGGCCCAATCGGGGAAGATCTAGTAAGTATATATAGTTCACTGTTTGTCTGTGTATATGTGCCCTTTTTTCAAAGGACTCAAATCCCGCTATTGGTCTAAACTGTGCTAATCTCTGTCATGCTCTTCTTGCTATTTCTTTTATTGGATCAATCCACCTTCTTAATTGTCCTTTTGAATTGGTGACCAAGGTATTGTAGAGTAATATTGTATCAGGTTAATCCTTTGATGCACCTCTTACCATGTGCCAGCCCAATAATGTAATGTCATTTCCTTGGTGCTGAATACTTTACTCTGTCAAACTTTTTCTTTCCTAGCATTTTCGGATAAGATAAACTCAAACTCGGGATCAAAATAAACTTTATTCAAATAGGTTACACTTATGAATCGTAATTTTTTTTAACTACCACCGTTCGAAAAGCAATTGTTTCCGAGAAGAATCGGCAAGAAACTCGGTAATTTTACTTATACTTTTGAAAATCACTTACATAATACAACTGACAAAACAATATTATAATCATTGTAAATAAAAAATAAGAAACATTTAAATAACAAAGCTTAAAACTTTGTGGATCGTATCCTGTAACATATTTGATATGAAATGTCGAAAAACCCTATTATACTGATGATATAAGTACACAATAGGCTACTTGACTGTATAAAAAATAAATTACTTTTTTGGGTAATCCATATATATATAAAGTTTTTGAAGCGATTTAAATTAATAAATCATATAAATAATAACTTATTTATTTATAAATCGTCGAGAAAAAACATCATGTTTTTTAAAATTATCACGTGACTGAAAACATCCATGATTGGCTGCACCTGCCATGACGTCACAGCTGCGTAAATAAACAAACAATAAGTACTAGGGGCAAGTTGATGTTTACGCAGCTGTGACGTCACCATGGTCGCGAGACGCCATATTCTCCTAATTGTGTTTTGGCGGCATATTTGAATATCATGTTTTTATTTTCCATTTTCTCAATGAATAACTACAAAAAATTAAGAAACATGTGTTTTGTGTGCTCTATAAACGTATCTTTATAAAATGAGACAGTTTTCAAAACCTTGTCAAATAGCCTATTACCTTTTTCCTGTTTCATAAAAACTCTTTTTAAACAGAAACTGATTTCATTGGTGAAGGTTCCTACTTCACCTAGAGTTCCTCGAGGAATACTTGTCAAAAGCATACAATCTCAGCGTAGAGCCTTGAGTATGCTAATGCTTTCCGCTCTGCATCTGACAAATTTAATTATATAACACAAAGATATTTATTTGACGCACCTTTAAAAACACATCTACTGCAAAACGTCACGTCACGGATCGGTACCCAATGGTTATACAATGTGGAGAGGACAATGCGACAATAAATTAAACACCGTATAAGTCATCATGTCCCTAGCCAGTATACAAATATTCATTACATATAATCTAACAGTTTAGTCATTGGACATCATTTTTTGTTTTGAACATTTACAACATACCGTATTTATTTACTACGCCATCACTATCAGGTTAATGACCGCGTTATAGTAGGTACCGCTTACAAATCACATGTTGTCAACTCGCCATGTCAAAAATCTTAGTCAAATTAGTCCAAATTCATTTTATACCTTATGCCCATTACGTAAGTCATAAAGCATATTACCAAAAAATAAAAAGTAGATAGTTCTACACACACAGTTAAACAGACAATAAACAATGTGGGAAAGGGAGAAATGAAGGTTTGATTGTTTCTATTTCATGTTTGCGACAGTGTGTCAGTGTGTCAAGGTCTCGCCGTTATCCTGTGACGTCGCTCGCGTCACTGCTAATAATTTCGTTTGCGTTCGCGCCGCCTTTGAAGCGCCGCCTTTGAAGAGCGGCCGCTTGTTTTGTGTATGAATCGTGCGAAATTGGACGCTTATTTATTATTAGTATTAGACTTACGTTTGTTTTATTTTATCAGCAAATTGGACGGTTATTTAATTTAGTGATACGACACGTAATAAATTAAGTGCCTACTTAGTGACTTGTTGAATTGTGTGAAAATAGACGCTTATTATTTGTGTTAGATTTAAGTTTGTTTTGTTTTTTTTTATTTACAATGCCTCATTACCGATATACAGCATCAGAGTACACGGACATGATTTTAATTTACAGAATTTATAAGGCGATGCGAACTGTGTCCGTATGAATGGGGAGCACATTAAAAATTTAAAAATTTGATTAATGGCATTGACTGAACTACTCGAGGTGAATGACGATCGTATTCAGTGTAGGTTTAGGTATCTCATTGTGTTTATTCGTCGGGCGATTGTAAAAGCGCGCCGCGCTGTTGCCGCTCTTCTTACCACAGGTTAGTGAACCCATATTTCCAAATGGTGTTACATTTTGTTTCGATTTATATTGTATTTAGTTTGTTAGAAATTTTTATTTTTTTTATTTTGTTGTTAGGATTCATTTCATAGTTTCAAAATTATACTAGGGACTATTACTGTTTGTGTTTTCATTTATTGTCGCATTGTCCTCTCCACATTGTATATGGTAAACCTAATACCAGGTCTTTACTGTCTGTCGGTCTCTCCAAGTTGTCCATAACCGTAGAATTGAGAAATCAGACACAGATGGTTTATATCTGTTCCCTCTATAATATTTACACTAAAACACACTCAAACAAAAAGTTAGCTTTTAGTCGGCTTTTCCTCAAATAACGCTACAAGATTTCGGTTTTTTGTATTACCCTCATTTTAAACGCATCCCCGGAACCATAGAAGTAACAAAAAAATATTCATACCATACAAAGTAGGCCTACGGTTTAATGTGTCTGGCATTAAAACGTATAATCTTTAATATATTTTTACCTAACCAGCAAAGCGGATCGCCATTAATCTATTAGAAGGATGGCTGACCTGCCCCGTCGATTGTAAATGAATAGACATTGAAAGAAGACGTATGGCCCTCACATATCAGGGCGACGCTTTATGCACACATTATTTGTGACCGCTGAAACAATAGATAACCATTAGAGTATACAAATATTAACAATGTAATATTTAGATACATTTTAGTTAGGTTGATTGGTTGCAATACTCTTTCGACATTTTATGACAGTTATGTCACACAACTATATAATTTTTAAAAATATGTATTATGTATAATAATAAATAAACAAAAAAAATCTCGAAATTGTTCCATTCGTTCGCGCACGATACCATGACGACGGGATATATTTTATATATATACGAAGATACATAGACTAAATTATGTTTTTAATAGCTAGTCTGAAATATGCAATTATAATAATAATAAATATAATATTATTTTAATATCAGGCTACGTCCACTCCAAATGCTAAGATTTTAAACAAAAATCGATTTACGATAAAAAATTATTTTAATAACTATGTTTTAGTTTGGCAAGTTACGTTAGGCTGTAAATGTAAACTAATTAATTCGTGAGCAGGTTATTAAATACCAATGCAATGATTCGTGTCAATTACAACTTTATTAAATAAAATACACCAAATTATGTATTTCAAACATATTCCGGTAGGTTAACTATGGGTACATAAATTTATTAACTACTTTATACAAAAATTCACTTTTGAGTAGTTAGGCTTCTTAACAATTTGTTAATAAATCAATACCTTTAAAATTAGCAAATCAAATATTCAAGTGGAATTTAGAAGCAAAAAAAAACCACATTTTTACAACAATTTCATGTTTGTAGGGCTTTCCCCGTCGGTTGGGGTTTAAAAAAATTGTTTTCTAAATACAATAAAAATTAATAACAAACACAACACTGGAATTAAAGCAATAAATATGTTACCGCGACGAATGTTGGGCTGATTTTATTTCTATGTTACCTACCTTCAATTATAAAATGCTAACTTGATGGAAAATAGAGATAATCCGCCGGATTGGATACTGTATACAGCTGTATACAACTTCGAAGTGACGTTATACAGCGTGTAAAAAAAAACAGCAGAATACTCGTATTTTTCATATCGCTTCTTGCCGAATTTCGCTCGCAAAGAAAGGCATTTTATGCGATCATTTATTTATGATCGTTTATGGATACATAGCAAACTGACGTGCTGGTCTTTTGTCGGACTCAGAATCCGTACGTGAATACGCTCATACGAATTAATATAACACACACAAATAAAGAGTAGCAACTTAAAAATGTTATAATACTAATTGACAACTTCAGTCTTATTAAAATATTTTTGGTTCATCCCGTTGCACACATCGATTACTAGATTTTTTCCGTTTAAGATAAATTGACTTATCAAAACTTCGAGCTAACGATCGTTATTTAGCCTATCCTATATCCCGTTAATATATGTTTCACTGAAATGTTACTTACCTCTTAAGAACATTCATTTTAATTTAAAGGTGTTTCTTTAAGACACTTCGCTTTCGACCCGACTTAGAACTTAACAGTTTGTTTACTTCTTAATGTTGTGTTGTGTAAGTAATGGTGTTGGGCAGATACGTTTTGGTTTAAAAAATACTTTCGCCAAGAATTTAAACAAACTTTTTCGGACCACATGCGGGTAAACCAGTGTTTAACCTCTACGCTTTAGGCGAAAAAGATATATGACGACATGATACATATTGCTATAAGATAGTTATTAATCTGTAACCTATATGACAACTGCAACTGTGCGAAATTTCGTCGAAAACCCAGTATCTTAAATAAAAAATGACTTATGAACATTTGTCTTGGACACAAATTTCTGTCCAAGCACAAAAAAGAAAGGATCAGGTCGTTGATAAACATATAGAGGAAAAATCGCTTATCCATCTCTAAATAGTGGTAAAGTACCGTGATTTAAGCCTGTAATATAACATACATTTCCAAAAATTGGTGGCGGCAATAAAATATCACAAAAGCAAACATTCATATGGAAACACATGCGATATTATTTTTTAATCCTAACATATTGCAGGCGGCGTTTGTGAGTTCTGACACTATTTTGTTTGTTTACCCGAAACTCGGAATATTACAGACGGCCATTCCTTTGTATATTTTGTAGTTTTGAGTCGTGAATGTAAAATGAACACAGTTTATTCTGCCGAGATTATATTTATCCTCCATCTGGCTTTGTGTGGACGCCAATGTCAAAAGCAAGTTTATGACAAATATAAGCTAGCGGAACATGAAAGCCCATGAGATGTTTATGGAGGAATACTGGACCTAAGTATTTAGTTTATTTTTAATTCCGTTCAACAGAATTGTTAACCGTCCTGGAGAGGTAGACCTTTCCGGGATTTCCCCACCTCAGATACTCCTAAGCACATACAGGTTTACGCGGAAACGAAAGGTACGTTAACAAAAACCTCAAATGACATGGGAAGCTACACCGTAGAAAGCCTTAATGGAGTTCACGAAGACCATAAAACGTTTGTAGACCAAAACTAATAGATATACTAGAGTTTAAAATGCTTAGAAATTATGGATTCAATTTTTAATAGAAGTACCTTAATGTAAAAAAGACAATTTTTTGTATTTCTGTTTTTAAAATGGCGTAAGGGTAAGTATGTATAAGTTTTATCAGTGTCCACCTATACGCAATATATAACTAGCTAGGCTAACCGACCATATCTGATATTTATATTTATTCCTGCTGTTCGTTATTTATATATACAAATGGTAATTCACACACAAATAGAAACAATATTTGACTAGCGAATTATTATAACAACCGCAACTAAGAATTAAAATTGTTATTTCATTTATTACAGCGTATCAGAAAGAAATGACCGAAGTGAATGCGTCAGATGGCTCGAACGAAGCAAGCGAAACACAAAATGCCAATCGGAGCCTAAACGACCGTTTATAGTCAAGAAAGCAATTTCTATACGCTCTACAACACGCTGCACTGTAAAGGTACAGCTTACGTACGGGTAGTGGTAAAATATTCATGAATTTTAACGTTTACGTTACGTTAACGTCTTTCGGAGTCATTATGACAAACCTTATTAAGGGCGTAAGTTATCTTTTAAGTCTATTATTATAATTTAAATATCACCAATAACCATTATAGTCCGCAAAATGCCAAGCATGTTTTTCAATAGTGAACAACTAGTAAGTTCGCAATATAATTTAATTTAGTATGGAAGAATGACGTTCACAAGTGATTATAACTGAATTAATATGTTTTGATTTATTGAAATGATTGCAGATAATTTTAAACTATATATAACTTTAACACTTACCTATTACTAAATTTTTTTTATCGCGCAAATCCTTGTTTTGGCAATTAAGCTCGCAGCTATTTGAATTACTCAACTTACAAGTATAAGTCAACAAAATTCTTCATTTTCTAAAACTGGTTACAGTAAATACTACCTATATTACGTCACTACTACAAAGTGTATACGCTATTCAATTAGTAATTGAGACTTCAGTCGTCTGCACTTCGTGTTCAGTTGTTTCTGTTTTAAAAGACCCAATAACAGTAAAATGGCCTCTATAAAGAACAAATTTATTTGAATCTCAATGTAGACCGAAGACAAAACAGTGTAAGCTTATAGGCAAAAGTTTATAATGCGTTTTGGCACATTCCTTTTTTTATTAAACGCATTTTTTTATAAGACAAAGGGAAATCGAGCAGGCGGGCTTACAGGTGTATTTCGATGCAGCTGCCCTGAGGTTTACTGAAGGACAGCTCAAGCTAGGCACAGAGGGAGCTACCTCGCACCGGACGGAGTCAGAACGTGGCGAGAGGTCAAAGAGAGAGGACAAAGTTAATAGAGAATGAGTTAATTGGGGCCAGTGCTGGCAAGTACACGTTGAACGTTATTGGCTCCCAACTTGAGAGATGACGTTGGGGCCACCTGAGCTTTCAGTAGCTTTCTGTAAAGGATGGGACGTGAGGAGACACCATGTTGCCACCACTGTAATGTAGGCGTAGTGGACTACGCTCTGCGACCCTGCGAGATTGCCCGGCATGTGATACAGAGAGGAAGCATCTATTGGAGTTGCACTCCCAAAAAAAAGGGCTTACAGGTGTGTTGAGGGCCTTTAAGGGACGTATTGGCTCGGAGCTACATCCGCCAGCAGCTGGAATAAGTGGAATAAAGCTTACAAAGCACGATCAACTTTGTAGTATATATAATACACGAATTTTTTCATTGTACTATAAAAGATGCAGAGGTTGGGGCACAAATAATAAACTCATTTAAAAACAGGTACGTTTATTGAAAAAATATTTACACAGCAAAACAAATAAATAATCTTATATTGTATATTAGTCTATAAAACATTAAATTCACTGAAATAAAATACTATACATTACTACATTTAAAATATTTACAATAATACCGCTCCAAAGGGTACGACTGTGCATTTATAAAACAATATAACATTATATACCTCATCTCGAGACTATATTTAGGACATTTAAATGGAATACCTACGGTTAATCGCGATAATTTAAAAACAGTTATGACGAGAAGTCTATCTCTGTCGTATGTAACCGTACTTAGAGATAGACTCCTAGACGAAGCTATTAAGAAATTTTAAAAGATCACATGTATTATTTTTACCCTTATCTAACAATGACTGTCAACAAATTGCCTATAGTTGCACATCTAATGTCTTCTATTCAAGAGATTTATAATTATATTTTTAATAGTCTCCCGTACGGAGTTACAGTCCACAGACTAAACCGGTTTAGAATCTGTGAAATTGAAAATAGATTTAGTCTGTGGCACACGCTTAAAGCTAAAATAAAGGTACCCGCCCGTGATGTTATAAAAAAATCTCGAATTGTCTCCGCTTTTTTAAAAATCTTTATCACAATAAAATAATTTGTTCAATATCGACATAACTGAATCAGGTCCTAATCGGCCTATCGAGTTACGCATTAATTTCCGTCAAGTCAAACAGTGTGTTGCCGTTTTAGTTAAATGTATTTTTAACATTGACACATTTTACAAGCGTTGTTTTTTTTAGGTAAGCTATTTATAGCTTGTAAAGTTTTAGATATCTAATGAAAAAAAACTTATGCGGTAATTTAAGACCATATCATATATTTAATATACAAATGGCAACACACCGTTACAACCAGCTGTGCCTATAAAATTAATAACAAAATCTAAAGCGAAAAACAAATTGTAAAATAAATACTGTACTTACGTGTATGTACCAGAGGCCAAAATTATTGTCAGTTACATAATATCTACAATCGAATATTTTGACTAGAAATTATAATTATATACTTTCTAACAAAAATTTAATATACAGTTATAAATATCGTATTTCATATTAAAATTGTACATAATCGATGAATTGATCACATCGATTTGGATAAAGTAGACATTCATTTATGCTACGATAAATAATTTGATATGAACTGCTTCCACCGAAGCGATTTTATACAAGATACGTCAAGTGATAGATAAATTATACATTTTCCCTTAACAACGTGTAAGACACAATTCTCTATACAAAATCTGGCCAGTCCCAATAACTTCTCCCATAAAGAAAACTGAAAACAATTACGCTAGCTAGTAAAAAAGTTATTGGGATTGGTTGAATAAGCTTACATGATTTCGGTAATATTAGGTGATGGACCAAAAGAAACTCGATATACTAAATATAAAAACTACTTTAGGATCTATAAAATATGAAGGCACTTATAATCCAAGCTGTTTTAGACTTTGATTACACTGTTTAATTTAGTTAGTCTAACTACTGCTTCTTTTCCCTTACCTCGCAATAAGTACGTCTAAGATTTTCAAAATGCAGTTTCAAACTAAAGTATACTTTATATAGTATATTGTATAGTATACTAGACTATATTTGTTCTTTTCAAATCGTAAGAAGTTTGAGCATATTTATAAAACACAAACATTTCAAGTTGCTCGGACTATAAGCTCACCTTCAAATACTCGCAAATCGGCTACAAAACTGAACTACACTGTCTAAATTTACTGTAAACTATTGGAATAACATTCGAAGTTATTAGGAACCATCGAAATATTAATCATGTCTAAGGCATACACGAGCTATCAATAATTTGAACCAAATACCTATCCGTACAAACCGTATTGACATATTTACATCTATTTTATTTGTTACAATTGTCATCGCGAATTGCGTAAGCGCGTCTCAACTTTGATATTCTTCTTCACTTTCTCCTTTTTACTCTTGTCCTTCTTCTTCCTTGGGGTCTCTGTGATCTCCTCTTCGAGGGTCACGTCCGCGCGCTCCGGTTCCTCGTGACTCTCTTGCGAACCATCACTCTTCTTGTCCAGCTCGGACATTGCTTCTTGTATAGCATTCTCCAAAAGCGTGTTCAGTTTTCTGCTCCTGTGGATGTAAGTTTAACTAAAACAACGAACGAACAGCCGCAAACGGACCCTAATTTAAATTTTGACAGCTTTCTGATAATGGTTGGGTTAATATCACATCTTTTTGAAACGCTCTACAGTTATGTACATTGTCTAGAAATAACAAATTAAAATTACATGAAACTGAAAAACTAACATTACACAATAGGGAACAAATAACGATTTAATATGCGAATAAAGTGGACTGGACATTGTCAACGTTGCCATGGCAACGATGGTAACTTTATTACGCGTCATATTACGACTACATATTGTCCATATAAAAAGATAAAAATTATTTCGCATACCGAAGTCATAACCATAGGCATAGAAAAGTGTGAGAGAGATAGCGAATGTGCGACCTGCAGCTGTCTCGTTCTTAAAATACTAGTGGCTACAGACGAGCAGTGAATTATTATTTCTAAAGGACTGGTCACACAGTGGCTTTGTCTCTTTCTACAAAGGGTCATTCTGTGCCTATGGTCACAACACTGCCAATTAGCCACAGAGTCAAGCAGCCGATTCCTAGACAATGTATCGCCAAACGTCGTAAACGGCACTCACTTCCTGTGCTTGGTTCGCGCCGCGTGATGGGCTTCCAACCCTTCGGTGAGAGTCAGCAACCTTCCATCTTCCACGTGACTCGGCGCCTTGTCTCCGCCGAACCAGCGGACATTCCATTTGCCATCATCGCATCGGCCCATAAGCTTCCCTGGCCAGGAGACGTAGCCCTTCACCGGGCCCCAAACTAAATCTCCCACTTGGAACTTGGAGTCTTCGCTCCTCGCATCTAACACACCAATACGTTTAGACTCTATCCGACACCGACCCGTCACCTCGATTTCTAAGCCGTTTCTCAAAGCGTCGCTATTTATCGTCGGCCCGTATTTCAGAACGCGACTCGAGCCTGTTGACGTCACTACAACTGTCAACTGTCAAATCTCCCGCCAAACTACAACTGTCAACTGTCAAACGTCGCGGAGGCGCGTTGTGGAATACGAGCCTAGGAATCGGGTTGAGCACACACACGTGAACGGTAAACCGATTTCGGTTGGAACTGTTTGGAATCGTTCCGTTTGTGTCCCCGACCAAAAAAACCTTTGGAATTTGTATGACAATTGTTTCGGTGCTTATTAATCATGGTGCTAATGTACACAAGCTTAGGATTAGCGTTAACAATTGAAAAGCTTATAGTTAGACAATTTTGCGATGTTATGTGTAAATGAATTAAGGTAAAGTACTATTTGGAACTTTTATACAATCCAAACTGAAAGTAAAACGTAAGTGAAAATTTTAGTTTAATGTTTGTTTATATATACTAGAACCAAATAGTGATCAATTACAATGATTAATGATTACAATGTTACATAGTATGAGTTGTGCTTACTTACAGAATGAATATGGAATGATCGCTTTACAATGATGCGTTAGTATGATCCCAATTCGTGAGCCAATTTGTTACAAGTGCAACGGAAAGCAAATAGATATTTGAAATTGGTTTCCACTACACCGTTACAGCTGTATCTTGTATTAACCCAACCAAAGAAAACCAATATCGCATTATGAGGAAGCTGAAATACGATAATACAATTATTACACCGAATGCGATTCGCGAACTCAATAACACAAACGTCTCATCAAAGTTTTACTCCGTTTCAAAAGAATTCAGTCATATGTTAATTCCAGTGTGATTACCTTTAAATTACATAAGTTTGATGTAAATGACGTAGCCGATGTCAATTGTCATAATCGATTTTTTATCTGTACCGATGTTTTCGTTTTGTAGTCTCAATAAAAGCTAGCATGTCTAATACAGATTAAAATTAAGAACAAAACACTACATTCTATTGGAATGGAGTATAGCTGAGTATTCCAACAGCTGTCAGCTGTCATAAATGAAAAGGCTGTCACAGTCAATGTATAATGAATTGAGCGTCAACTTTTTCTAAGAAAACATATTTCTTAGAACAAGTCGCACTATTGGCCGCTAGATGGCGCTAGATCTAGTTGAGTTCGCGAATAAATTAACAAATACATAACCAATACAAGACACAACATTAAATAATTTTGAATTTTGTTAGCTATGAGAAGAAGCGTGAAATGGTCGATTAGTAACACAAGAATTATTCAGTGTTTATACAAGGATGGTGCTCATGATATATGGACGTGGCAATTTTCATACAAATCAAATCCTTACTCAGTCTTTGCTATGCTCTCCAAGAAAATGAATGCAGACTTTATGTTTCTGTGGTGTGTTTAATCCACTATATAAAGCTAATGAATTATAAAACTATTTTAAATTAAATTAAATATTTAAATTGTACATATCTGAATTAAACTGTATCCCCCCCAGTGTATGAAAATTGACACCAAATAGCATCTATGCCTTCCTCAAGCGAACTCACCATGTCCGGGACCCATCCGATCATATTTATCAGAACTAGTTCCTTGGTAATGCCTCTGACTCTTCTCTTGCATCATGTCGAACTCTAGATCCTTCATGTAAGTGGTTCTCATAATTTTCTCATTTCTGTAAGAGTCGAATTCGTTCTTCCGCTTGTAGCATTGAGGCCGTTCGTACAGGTTGGAGCCCATCGGCATGAGCTGATGCTGTGCTGGTCCAAGGTATGGCATTTCCGTGGATTCGACTCGATTCGGACGCATCAGCTGCATGTTTGATAAGAGATCTGGAATTGTGAAATTTTATTTTTTTAATAATTAGAAAGTTTACAGTAATTTGTTTAACAAATATTACTGAATAACCACAAAAGAGATAAAAAATATATTTTAAATACAATTAGAATAAAATGCAATTCAATCCATGACAAATGCTTTAATGAAAGTGTCTCATTCTGCCAGATACACAAAGAAAGAGAAGGGAATAGGAACTCATAAGATAAGACTCCGCACTTACGAGAAGCGTCCGCGTCGTGCAGCTGCTCAGGCCTGGGCAGGGGCCAGGCGCGCTCCTGCGACTCCGCCATGTCCTGCTCGCTGCTGGACACGCATTGCACCATCCCCTGGAATCGACCACATACCATGTCAATATATTTCTTCATCATAAATTTCCTTCAATCTCTCGCTGCCGCTGGCTGAAAAGCACTCGTCGTTTGATGAGGCAACATTCTGTGGATGCTCCGTTGACGTCGCGAAACGTACGTCGAGTGGTTGTGGGTTTTTTTTCGCGGAGTATTGCTTACATATTTTTCTATTAGGGTTTTGTACTATGGACTTCCACAAAGTTACGCCTGATTAATTTATGTTTAATCTTTAGCCAATAAACTGGTAATACTATGTTTTGTTATAACGAAATAAATAAGTCGATGATTGTAATGACGTTTTATTAAATTATTAGACACTATTTGATGAAAAAAATGTGGCCTACTACTCTGTAGGTAGACAGACATTGGTAATTCGAAAAAAAACTCACCGAAGAATTAGCATCAGCCGGCTCTGGTGATTTAGTAGTCGTATCCGCATAGTTGCCTTGAGTGGACACACAGCGTGATGCATAGATCCTGGGGCTGGCGGCTTCAGAAGCGCCCAGGGGACTGTGCGTCGTTGTGTCTGGGGGACTACTTCCCGTCACAGCCTGGTTGCTGGGAGACTTTCCCCCCCTCTGCTGGTTTAACAACGTCTGCGTGGAAACCGAATGCCGGACATGCGGAAAGTCTTCTTGACCCAACTGTGGGCTGAACTCGTTCATAAACTTGTAGCCCTCGGAATTCACTTTGTCCTCAATTTGCGGAATCTGCACGGAAGGCGGCCTCTCCTTTTGCTCTTCTAAAGCCTCCGATATCTGAACGAAACTCCTCTTCTGCGGTGTCTTGTTCACATCCATGTTGAATCGCGACGAGTTCCCGCCTTGTAAGTTCGTCGATATTGACGACAACTGAGTGTTGTGAGAGTTGGAGACAAGTGTCGTTTGTTGTTGAACTATTGTTGTGTTTTGTTGGACGAAGGTGGAGTTAGTTCTGTTGTTTGACGCTGGCGGTATGGAAACTTGCTTTGGAGACAAGGGGACCATTAGGGTTTGCCCGATCTGATTCGTCTGAATAAACTCCTGAGCTTGTACGTTGCCAGATCTGACTTGATTCTGGTTGAAGGTAACGTTGGTCGGGCTTAAATTTGCCAGTAACGGGCTAAGCTGGCCGTTGAAATTTGGACTGTTTACCATAACTTGGCTGTTAGGTGAGAGGAATTGTGCTCCGGGGCTGTGTTGAGATTGGATGATCTTGCCCTGTTGATTTTGACGTATAACTACACCGCTGTTGGCGCCTGCGGTAAAAACACCCGGGTTTTGCACCGGTGTAAGAACATTTTGCCCGTTGACAGTCTGAAGCTGCAATTGCATCGGCATTCCAGAGGAATTATCCTGGATTATTGTCGTACCGTCAGCGGTCATCACCATACCCCCAAGGTTGGGTACAATGAACTGCTGGAACGTTGGGAAGTTAGACATTACGTTACTAGCGTTATTTATCAAATTCACAGGTTGTAATAAATTAATTTGCTGTGATGGCGATGTGTTTGTGATGATCTGTTGTGATCCAAAATTGTTAGAGTTTCCTTGACCGTTCATAACGATGTGCGCGGGAGTGCCAGATTTTCCGGGAACGATCGTAAGCGCTTGCAGCATCGGGGTCGGTGAAATATTGTTTGTCGGCGACAGTTGGAAGCCTCGAGGAGAAAACTGCGGACTAGTATTATGCTGAGGCGACGAGTGGACCATAATGTTGTTGGGATTCTGCTGTGGGGCCGTTATTTGCAAGACATTAGTTATATTTGCAGTTTGGTTTTTCTTCTTTTTGCTTCTCTTTTTAATGCTTTCAGGCGAAAGCATAGCCACACCTTGCACGAAACTCTGGCCGTTTTTAACTTCGATCTGTCGTGATGTTTCGCTTGTTGATTGACCAGATACTATACCCCCAGTCACGATTTGTGGAAGCACTGTATTTTGCTGAACAACTTGCCCATCGACAGCCATCATGGGCGGCTGAAGCACGAACGGCGTGGGCAATGTGTTGACCACAACCGTCGGTTGATTGACCATCGGCTGACCAGCAACAGCTGAAACCAGTTGGCTCACAGACGAGGTGACAGTGACTGCATTTGACATCTGTGCCACCGCCGAAGTATTTTTGGGGGGTGGGGGCGGCATGTGGTTGCTGCTCACGATTATCTGCCCGGTAGAGGAGATGACAATCTGCCCTGGCGTAGCTCTCTTGCCCATGGTCAGTGATATGCTCTGAGTATTACTTGTTTCCGGTTTAGCAGGTAGACTGCTTATCACATTTTGTACCATTTCCAGCGGGGACTTTGAGATCATGTTTTGCGCCGTAGTGCCGGCGATATGGAGAGGATAACTGGTCGGTAGATTCACAGAATTTATGAATGGGTCTGGTTGATTATTTGGTATCGCATAAGTAGTCGCCAAATTAACGCTTGGCGGTGGCGGAGGTCTGACGAAATTAGCTTGCGAAGCATTTATAGAAGTAGTCGCTGTGTTTGCCTTTCCAGCTAAAACTGATGTTACTGTATCCCTGAGTACCGAGAAACTCGCCATGGTAGTGACGAAAGTTTGTATGTAATTCGTTTGTATCAAAGAGTAGGGCGGCCCTCCTCCCAAATGAGGCGGCGGGCAATAACCGGGCATAGCATTGTCAAACCTCCTTCTGGGTTCGAGTCGATACGTCTCCTGCCTTAGCCCAGGCTTCACGCCCACCATTGATATGTTATCCACTTCCATAAGGTTTTTATTTACATTGTGATTCGATATGAAGTGCATCATCTGAGTCCCGGTTATCGATTGGGAGTTGGGTGGCCCTGGTGAGTTGTATGGGTAGGCTTGACTGTTGGGCGTTGGAGGGTTACTATTAAAGTCCCGGCAAGAGCCAGGGTTAGAATATGCCGGGCTAGGCATAGGAAAGGTACAATTCTGGTGTTGAGAACTGTTGCTGCCCCCACTGTGTGGCGTGTCCGTGCTTCGGGAACTGTTTGATAAGGTCGGCGAAGGTTCAGGAGGCTGCAGGGTCTCTGTCGGGGACACATTACTTGTGCTCACTACGCCCGCTTGGATCGGTGCATTTTCATTCGACATTACATTTCTTTCGATAAAGGTCGACGACGTGACAGGACTCTCATCGAAACCATGCTTTGGACTAGATGTAGCATTGTCAAGATCGTGGTAAATATTATGCTTGAATTTATGTCTCATATGAGTGTCTTCGCAATTGTTTCCTTTGAATGTGACATTGCAGCCTTTGCAACATTGTGATATCATGTTTTCAGAAACCTTTTCAGGCACAATGCTGCTGTCTGGTGTATGTGGCGAGGGAGATGAATTTGGTACCATATTATTTCTGAACACATTTATTTGTTCATATTGTTTGTTCATTGGTTTACTTTTTTCTGTATGATTTGATGTATTGTAGGAGCTTGTAGAGGCCTCGTATGGATGACCTTCATAAGCGGAATTGACACCGACTTGACGAGATATGGTGTTATTTAAAAGAACTGTTTGTTGTGCCAAGTATCCACTTGGATCATCCATAAATGATGGAACGTTACTACTCATGATATCATCGCACGTTTTCTTTTGATCTTGCAAATATTTCACTCCATTGTTTCCAAAGACCATTTGCTTATTTTCTAATTGATTATTTTTCTTTTTAGGTGTTTTGTTTGTCTTTCCTTTCTTCTTGTTAAGATCTGCGTTGGGCCATTGCTGACCCATCATATTATAATGCTGTGGTAATGGTGGTACTCTAGGGCAGATAACTTGGTTCATAGTTTGTTCGTTGTTAGGGAAGGTATTTGCTGGCGACGTTTCGTCCGGATTCGTGTTAACATCAAAATCCATGCCATCAGTTTTCTGTAACTTTGGACTTGGGCTCGTTATAGAATTTGGAGTACTTTCATTTCTTTTAACTTGCCAGGGCGGGGTCTTTGCTGAATTTGTTTTAACGACAGCGCCATTCTGTATAACTAACTGGTTTTGTGGCACAAACGGATTTTGCATTACTTGGTTATTCTTATTCATATTCTCCGTCATTTGAGTTTTATAGCCTTTCATGACCTCTATTTGCTTCTGATTTCTTTGAATGAAAATTTGCTGCTGCTCATTTATTTTCTGCATCACTTCTGGCGTAAGTGGCTGATTTAATCCACAAAATATTTGCGACTCTTCTTTCGTCTGTTTTGTTTGCAATTCTTTTTCGTTTTCTTTTCTTTCTGGTTCAACATTCTGTGGGATGATACTCATAGAATTTTTAACGTGTGGGGTTTTATTGAAGCTCGTGTTTACACCGATTATTTGGCCATTAGTTCCCAACACTGGGAGACCAACATTAAGAGCGTTATTAACAGTGGATGTCATAGCCTGGTTTTGTTTCTGGTTCATTTCAATATTCTCTGGGTGTTGAGTTATCCAACCACTGCTAACTGTCAAATAATGTGAACTTCTCTGCACGTGCGTTTCTTGTTTTACCTCCTCTGGGACAAGGTTAAGCATATTTTGTTGTGGATACGGTACGCACTGCTGATTCACGGGTCGTTGAACGAGAGAACCAGGAGACGCCGTTCTTTTCTGATCTTCAAAAGTCTGAAAAATATAAAGAGATAGTGAGTAATATTACAAGTACCGGTCCAATAAATAATTCACGAAAGCGATTCTATAATGTTAAACGTAGTTGATACGTGTGATAAAAATAAAGAATCGCCGCGGGCACCGCTGTTGGCATCGTCTCAACTCTTATCACGGCCATGAATATGTAATATCAAGTACCTTGAACTCATTGAGGGGTCTCTCCCTTTGCACCATCATTTGGGAAACGCTCATATTTGGCGCGAACCCTGCCCTTTTCTTCATCTTCTTCTTAGCCGAATCCACTCCTGCAAGGATACAAAAAACAAAATAAGTTCACCTACCATTTCTTTCTACTTTCTAACAATTTTCTTACAAACACGATGTTATTACGAACTTCGCCCGCCGAACCAATAATCCAAAATCACTTGACCTAAATGCGAGGGGAAGTGAAAGATCCATTTAGTAGAAAGCAGGTTACCTAACAATGAACCTAACGTTAGGGCGCATACACAGATCAACGCATTAAGCCTTGGTGTAAACGTAACAAATGACTCTTCATATTTTCTAAAGAGCCTGGGAACGACCGCAATGCTCATTTCGCAGTGTGATATTTTAGACGCAATTGTTAAGGCAGGATATAATCATTAGGAATTTCTGCAGGTGATTTAAAATAATACGGCTGTTAAATTGGAATGCATAACGATGTAACCGGCGCGGGTGATTAAATAATTGTATGTTATTAACAAAATGTTAACAAGTATGCATGTTTTATAGTAAATTTGGAAAGTTTTTGTAACAGTAGCTTTATTTACCAAAATTATTATACGACAAGTGTCGACAAATAGAATCGTACATAGTGTATTTTGTGTTTACTTGTTTGGTTAACGCAGTTAATAATCTCGGAATATATGCAAACCTCGAGGCAAAACAACACAGACTAGGACGCTTGCCTAGGGCATGATGATTATCTATATATAGTGTTCGTATGTTATATTTTTTAACGAAAATTCTCTTTTACAACATCGCTATATCACTTATATCAAAGTAAAGAGTTCGAAAACTCCATGTCAAGATTTTCAGCCTCTCAAACTTCTTAGCTCCTGGTACTTCAATTTGGTAACCCTTATTTATACCTACTAGATATCTATCTATATAGATATCCTGATACCTAAAATAGATTTCAACGTAAACTACCAATAAACAAGCTGCAAAGGTCATATAGTTGGAGACTTAGTAAGGCTATGGCCAGTAGATAAAAAATGAAAAACATCTCGGGTTAGGGATTTATCTTTGTCCGAATAACAGACCAGCGCTAGGTAAGCTGTCGGTAGAGACGTGCCCTTAGGGAAAGGTCGCGAGGCTACCGACCGGATGACTTTGCGCCGATCTCTAGACGACTCTAATCTCAAACAATGCAAAGACATTCTATTATTTTCTACATTTCAACCATTCATTCAATCAATTCGAGATTTAAATGTACATCTATGACAATGAGTATATGTATAATTTTTTTATTACAGTATCAAAATTATACATTCAATAGTGA
This sequence comes from Pontia daplidice, assembly GCA_963693355.1. NCBI lineage: Eukaryota > Metazoa > Arthropoda > Insecta > Lepidoptera > Pieridae > Pontia > Pontia daplidice. The sequence goes on along the minus strand of CAVNZL010000140.1, from coordinate 8,523,132 downwards.
CTTCAAATAACCAGGCCAACAGAATAAAGCGGCGAATAAACATCCATTATATGAATAAAATAAGCTAAACGGTAGGCATTAGCATATTTTCCTTATCCAAGTATAAAAACTTTATTTTTTATTCATGAAGGTCGAATATCATCCTCGACCAAACAATAGAGTTATTCATTCTTTGACGAGTTCATTTCATGAATTCAAATTAAAACGATAAAATCTATTAAAACATTTCCTTTTATCTCGATGCCTTTGAGCGGATTATTTACAAAGTATTTCGTATTATACAAATTCAATTTCAATGGTTTAAAACTTTAAATTACGACTAATTATATATGATCATATTCGTGACCCTAATTCACAAAACGCGTGTGACGTCACATGACATGTTTTAGGAATTAACGGCTTTAAATATTCAACCTTAAGGTTTTAAATTCTAAAAGACCAACTTATTGGTAGCCGCACTAGCAAAAAGCAATTGAATATTTTACGACACTCGCGAGTCGTTTGCGAGCCAACTCGACAAAACATTACGCAACCGAGACATGACACGAGACACGGGCTTAAATAAAAACTACGACATTTACGTCATCGTTTAACCCCACAATGGCCGCAACCATAGATAACGATTTGACAGCAGGTGCACCCCAAGGCGATACAACAAAATCGAATTGCCAACAGCCGCCAATTAAAAAGAGAAAAGGCGGTAATTCGATCGCCTCATAATTAGCGAGCGTATAATAACGTTATCTATTTGTACATTACCCGGCAGATTTGCAATTAAAATACTGGGTAGGGGCGGGGGTGTCCGCGGGGCGGGGGCGGACCAGCAGGGCGGCGGGGTGCGCTGCGGGCACAGATCAATAGTCGGGGTGCGCGCCGCCCGCTTTGCACCAACGATTGTTTCAAATTACGGCCGGGCTTTGTTCCCGCGATCGCCAACGACGCTGGCCCCCAAACGGCTCACTTCCTTGATGGTAATTACGCAATCCTGCGGCTTGTGGACACTTCCCGATTTAACATTCTGATCGTTTAAGTATCCTCAATTCGAAGAGATTTTATTAACCGCTTTGTTTAAGTGAACAAGTAAGCGTAGATTGCGTTAATGTTTCCACTTACATTTACAAACATTAATTAGAAAAGTAAATGTAGCTTACGACGGGCGCAAAAGAGTTATTAGGTTGTGTAATCATAACAAACTAAGCGAAACAGTTATTATATGCGATTCACAGTTTGAACAATGGAAAATAAAGGTTTTATATTTACTCAATTTTTTTTGAGGGCTTATGAATATATAGAACGACACAATTGACTTTCGAGTTTTCATAGCTCCCAATTAGAAAGTGTTTCTTTCGCCTACCTTAACATTTTTTCGATCTTTTATATAACAAACGATTTTTGAAATATAAAACGTATATAAATGAACATCGGATTAGTTAAGTGTAATTATAATGACTAGTCACGCATACGACATTGTTATCGACAAACTGGAACAATAACAATATCTTTTTAAAATATTACTTCGTTCATTGTAAGCTTTAGTTTTGAACATATTAAACCCTTGGTGTGTAAAATAAAGAATCTACTTATAGTCCTTATAACTTGTCAATATTTTGACCAGTATAAATTGTATGACATGTTAAAATTTAATGTAAAGTTCTCGTAATACCAATATTCCCAAAGCGTTTATTAAGTACAGTTAATGTATCTGACGCTTAAGTACTTCGAACTGTTTAACTTCGAGAGTCGTCTAGTCTAGACTCTATCATAAATCTCATTGGATTGTCAAAGAGACTAGTACAATGTTAGTTTATGTATTTAAAATATTTTCAAGATATATTTTATTTCTCGTCTGATGATGGTGACTGTTATAACGGGTTTTTAGTTAAACTGTATCTATTAAATCTATTTAAAATGTATGTATGTCTGTTCATTTATTTATCATTATAACAACTAATACACGACTAAGACTTAAAATTACAGACAAAATCATTGAAAGAGTTCGAGTATGAGGTCTAAGCCTTTGTTATCTGAAATCTATTCGACATCATTGCTTAATACGGAGACAAACAAGGGTCATCGAACCTTCAATCTCGAAAATATTTACGTTATTATAAGATTAACTTGTGGGGCAATGGCCAGGACAGTGGGTGGGAGGGGGCTCGCCTCGTTGCAATAAAACGTGTCGACTTTACTCGCTTTGTTACCAGTCAAATATTCCGAATTATTAACGTTCATTACCTCAGGAGATAAATCAACTGAATCTGAAAAAACTTTTAACAGCACATATCAATAAATTCATAAACGAGTTTCATTCGCAATAAAACATAACTAACTGCTTATAAATAAATCAAATGAAAATTACGTAATCTCAGAACAAAGTACCAGGGCAGGAGAAATCGCGAAGAGGTATGTATTCATTGCATTGCAGTCTCGGGTTGTTACTCCCTGCCGGACTGCACTTCTCACTATTCAGGCTAAACACCCCCCATCCCTAGCTAGGGCTGTCACATTTACTGGCACAGCCATTAAAATTCATGTTTACGGAGCATGTTACATACTAACTTAAACTATTTGACATGGTGTTAAGTATTAAAAAAACCGAGATCTAGACTTATTAAAACATCTATTGTGTATAATTTTTTATCTACAATCGATTGAGCTTAGCATACGTATAGAATGTAGGGAAAATGATAGCGCCTTAAGATTTGTGCTCACTACAACTAAATTACATTTATTTTATTATTTAATCTTATATTTTATGCACTTCACAATCAAGTCGAGAAACACTTAAAATATTTTAAAACGTCCAGTGACAACCCTGGATCGCTAACCCCTCGCAGCACTTATCAACAAAGAAGCCGCTACCCTCTTTGTTACAAGAAAACTCCCATACAACCACTTTTGCAATGTTGCTCCGCTCACTACTTAACTAGCCCTGAAACGCTTCCGTAGTCACTATTAAAGATGCGAGATAACGTATGTTAAATAGTACAATTTGTTATAAATATTTACTGGTATAACCGGGACCTCTTTATTGAAGTGAAACTTCTGTACTTGGGAGTAAGCTGGTGAACGCGTAACGTAATCGTTACCAAAAGTGTGATCGGGCGAGGCGAACGGGAGATGGCCTATCTGGATTTTAGAATGAACCACAGTTGTCACTGATGTATCGAATTATACAAAAGAATAAGAATCAAAGATCTATTCAAAAACAATAATTTAAAAATGGAAACATAAAATGAACTTAAGTAGTAAACACACTCAGTTTTTTTATTTAATGTAAAAAAACATTAATATTGAAAAGCTTAATTTGCCATCAAAACCGTCGAGGCGGTCTATACTAATTGATTATTCCAAGATTAATAATGCACTTGTTGGGTTATTTTGTACGAGCCCTAGTTCATATGTTTCGTGCTTCTTTCCCGCCTATATAACACAGGTTGCGCCCTACAGGAAACGAATCCGGATTAAGGTAGGCGAATCGAAGTCATTGTAAATACATCGCAAATACTTGGAACACGAGCGAAGCGTGAGCGTTTTTATATTCCATAAACTGTATTAAAATTTTAGCCAAAAATCTCGTCTTCTTTTAGGACAGCGTAAAATAATTTGACAGAGCTACGTGTAATGTTTCATATTGGAAGAATGTCACATAGAAATAAGTCTCATAACAATGAAACGCGAATATTATGATATCCTGGAGGATGGATGTATATTATATGAATGAACTGAAAATGTTTAATACCATCTATTCTGGCGGACGATATATTTTTTTTTTTTCATTATTAATACTTTACAACAAAGCCCATAAAAATATATGACATTAAGGCCAAAAGAAATATAAACATTCATTTCAAATGCACATTTGGTAGTAATAAGTATTCCGATAGCTAAATAAAAATTATACTCTTATCTATTGATATTTATGTGTGTGCACGGAATCTCTTACAAGGCGGATGAAACTGCTGATCATCTTGTATACACACGCTTCCGGCTCTGCATGTGGACATAAATTTGAACTACGTGTAACTGTAGGCTTTGCATTTCGAATTGAGGTTCTTGAATCTGACAAATGGAATAGACGTTACCCAAATTCACATTTGTGACATACAAAGTGCTAACTTGAACGTGAAATTAAACCCTGGAGAAACTCGGATATTACGATCATTAATATTCATTAAAAGAAACAATTGTTATTAGCTATGTTATATAACTTATAGCCTTCCTCGACAAAAGACATCATTAATAAGATTAAAACGTTAATAAGATTAACCCAAATGCAAATTATGTTATTAAATTTATATTAAAACTTCAATAAAAATAATTATCAGTTTTAAGTTTGCAGGGATATGCTTATAATCGTAAGCGTTTTAAACAATAACAGTAGTATTTAGGTTAACAAATTATCTTTATATGACACCAACCAGCAGTGCCATCTATTGATTATTTACTCAATCCAGGCGAAAAGTTTGGACATCTGTTCGAATCTTTTGGAGTTAACAGATAATTGTGACTGTCAATTAATTATAGACAAATAATTTGAAATAAAATAAAATTTTGACTATAATTAAAGATCTAAGCTATCCTATCTCTTAAGTTGGAACAGACTGCTCATGGTGTGCCAATTAATAAAATTGGTGAAGTAGGTTAGGAATCCATCGCGGACAAACATCGTGACAGGAGATTTATATATACAAAGATATGAAATTTGGCTTATTATAAATTTGTTTTAGCATAGCGTGAGTAGACAATGAAAATGATACGTCAAACATTGAGTACACTTCAGCCTCGCGTACGAAAATAACACCGCAAGTTGAATAAAGGTCAGGGACGTGTTTTATGTGAAAGACTGCTTCAAAACATACAGATACCAACTAGCATGTGTTCTTTAAGTGTTACAATTGATTGTTCAATATATGAACACTCCTCATTTTTAAGACGTGTACATTTAGTAGACACGATCTAGATCTAACCACCATCGTCACTGTGAGGAGCTAACACTTTGACATGCTCCCAAGTTTACTGTATAAAGTACTGTTTACAGATTATGTCATTTCCATAGCCAATATTCGGTCATCTGTTTCTATAGTCTACCGCCTCACAACTCTATCCCCAAGTTATTGAGTTTTCAGGCCATCACTAACGCGCTCTTTAAAAATAACGAGTACCAAGCAGCAAGCCAATGGATCTTGAACAACTGACCAGTGCGGTACCCTTGAATACAGTGATTGAGTATGGGGCGTTGTTTTGAGAATTACAAGTGAAGTTATGTGTGTGAAATACGTTTTTATGCGACAACCTAACAGTACTAATTGATATAACATCGCACGGTTAAATCTTATTTGTCGTATTCACCGTATCACTAATCTCGCTCGTAATTGGATGAAAACCAGCAATGTCTCTTATAATCGGATCAAAAGAGAATCTAGTACGCTTAAGTCAGTATTCCATCTGTATATTAATTGGTGAAGGCTCGAGTTATTGCGCTATACGATACATCTTAATGATGTAAATCTTATTTTATTACCGCGAGTGTTGCATTTAAATAAAATAATAATTCACTATTATTGTTTATACCAACGTTTCGGATGCTAATTGTCAACCACGCCAGACTATAGGTGACAGGTGTCAATTGTCAATGTCAATTACATAAATCTAGATGTTTCACAAAAGAATAATCACCCAATAAGAACAGGTATCAGAAAAAATGTTTCTTAAAATCTCGTATCTACTATTCAGTATTTAATTTTCCCATAGACTCTTCAAAAGATAAATTGTAGGTAATCTTATTGTTTATAAATTTACTATATCTGCTGCTATGTTATAAGCACGTAGAATCACTTACGAATCCGTATCCGTACATAAGAACGAAAATGATTTCCACGATAGCCTTAACAAGATATATCGGAATATTAGGGATGACAAATCTCATTTCGTGTTTCCTTAAATTGTTTTCCCTAACATTGTCAAGCTAAGCCACCGTACTGTGACCTACTTTTTGGATTGAAGGCTTGACCTTATTCGTTTTGCTTTCTGTGTGTTGCTCATTGCAAAGCGCTAATACGACAAAATTATTAACAAGTAAATAGAAAATAGAAAAATGAAATCTTCAATGCCTTCCGACACTCTGAAAAAGAACGTGTGAATTGTAAGAGTTTATAATCTAATAATTATGGCGGACCGGCCACAGTGGTATCTCAGTATTGTAAGGCAGGCGTGCGATACAAAATCCCATATTGGATTCTCACACCGATAGTGAACGAAAATATTAAATGAAATGTTAGTAGTGTGGAATTTTTAATAGGGATGAATTGCCTGCACGGAGACTAATCATTTAAAAGATGTAGCCTAGAGAAAGGCTAATGATTAATTTACATCTAACTTAAATTGCTTAAGAATATATAATATAAGCATAGTGTCCATTAACACTTCTTACAGTCTCTAACACTCTTGACACTTATACATATACTTATATGTATAAGTGTCATGTACATGAAATATCCTTAAATATAATCATAGCACATCACTCAAAACAGTCAAAACACACACAGTCAAAAGTGTGCTATGATTCAAATAATATATACAGCCTCCTTCGTCAATAAAGCGAAACCACAGACTCTAATAGACAACCCTGTTAGGCCGTCATCTTTGTTCGTAATTTGTTTATTGTTACATCCCGCACCCGTCCATCCCGATTAAGTTACGTAATTTAAATTAACTTCCAAATTGAAACATCAATTAATCACTAATTGGGTTTAGGTCCTGTAATCGTTTTAATTGAAATTACAATTTATTGAGCCACTTAATTTATCATACCTAATCTTTTATGGTATAGTTGTTGTCAAAAACAAGCAAGAAGCAGTGAATATGACACACTACCACCACACACACTCACAAGCCACTCCGCTTTCGTGTTTTTGATATTGATATTGATTTTGTAGTATTTTTTATACATATTGTAACTCTATTAATAACGGCATTTAATTTTTTACTTTACAGATGTAATAACGCTGATAATAAATAATTAAACAGAAAAATGTAAAAATATGAAAGTAACATTTGCACATTCAGATTATTCATCTGTAAGAAATTGTTAAAATCAATGCTAAATGCTAAAATAAAAAGGCCTGCTTGTAGTAAAAAATTACCTTTCTTCTGTTCAGTCTGGGGCGGGGGCGTGGCAGGTGACTGCGCGCGCGCTTGCAGCGTCGCGAGCAATTTTCGTTTGTGGTTACACAATTTCGTCGACTCCGCGCCAGAGGCTGCCTGGTACGGTTTGCTCACCACCTGGAAACAAATATATTTAAAAAATATAGACAAAAACAAAATGCTTTATTTACACAGTAACTTAGTCGTATATCTGCTTTAAGAAAGAGACGAATTTTATTTAGGCAAATACACTTAAGGTTTATATAAAACTTAATTGGAAAATCCGCATAATACATATCATTGACAATAAATGTGTGGAATTCTTTATCTTGTAAACATGTAATGGTTAGAACAATCAGATAGGAGCACAGCTTGCTTGATGTATTCTGGGAATTAATAAGCAATAATATATGTGCGAGGGCTCTATTTGATTCAAACATCTCTTAAGGTAATAATGGACGTGGGAGACCTAATAAGAGCTAACTGAGATCCAAAATGAAGTCTTAAACGAAGTTTAAAATGTTATATACCGTTTACTTCATAAATTTCTACTGTAGATATAAATTTATAAATCGACATGACTGTATTGGTTAATTAAAATGATGAAATATTTCAGTAAACCGACGTTGACTTGGATATAGGTTACAAATAATTGACATATGAAGAAGGGAGCAAACGATCTTGAGCGTTCGACCGAGAGACCATCGAAGAATAGCTTCGACCCAGATTAAGTAGTTATGTACTACAGTGAATAAATACTGTAGTAGAGATAATAGCTTACTAACAAGAAGATTAAGATAAGATTTTAAGGAATAGTGGATTCCTTAAAATCCACGATTGTTTGATTGATGTCAAGCGTCACAAGGTAATTTTTTTATGTAAAACGGTAGACGAGCTTGCGAGTGGCCTGAGTTACAACAGTTGCAGAACATAAACATATACTGTAGCGTTTGCGTTGCTGGCTTTACAAGTATGCAATGCACTATATTCGACAAGGAGAATATATATATGGAGAGTCGATTAAAATATTCGTTACTAATCCCACAGACATATTTCAAGTATCGATTGAATATCTAATATATTTTATAATATATATATATATATTTTTATAATATATTGTCATATTTTGATAGCCTTTCGAGCCAGTTTAGTTTCTTTAAACTGGCTCGAAAGGCTATCAAAATTTGTGGTCATAGAGTCCTCACAGAACCTCCCCAAACTCGCGAGCGAAACTTATAGTTAAAAATAATAGCTCAACGTACATTCAAAAGGTTAAATATCGTAGTAATAATAAGTAACAAAAAAGCTTTAATCTCGTTGGGGCCGTCAAAGGTTGTCATTCACCACACCTAACAGGCGAAACTATTTCAGTACCAATTACAAGTTGGACGACTAACTTAAATTGCTTCGCCTCGCTATAGCTCAAATTTCCATGTTACGTAATTTACAAATAATCTGAATGGGCACACGGTGACACTCTTAATGAAATAATCTTCTGCCGAACAGTATAGAGTATTTTCATATTCAAAATGAATGAATAGTATCACGCAAACGTGTCGTGATATTTACGTAAAGAAAAAGATTTTGCTTTAATTTGTATACTCTTTGCTAGGTAGATAAGATGATTTTATCTTATTTGAATTCAAATTTGACAATATATTCCTTGTACCTATGTCACATGTAAATAATTTATATTGTTGTTAAAAATACATTTTAATTAAAATTGTAAAATATGTAAATAGGGAATTGATTAATGTAAGAGTGAACATTAAATGTTATTTATTTACAGCTAAGAGATATTTTTGTTGTAGTTATTTCCTTTGTATTTTATAGAATACGCCTATAATAAAAATCTTTATTTACAGCAACACATTTTGGATTCATTAAACGTCGATCAATTCCGAATTAAAAGATTATAATTAATCTTATATCTATTATAAACTAAGACCGTTTCTCTTACAGAATAGACGATAAAGAAATATTACAAGTGCTAATTGCGCATAGATTTATATGTATGAAGAGAAGCGTAATAGAGCCACTGGACTCCAGGATACTTAACGAATTAACAGTAAACTACTAATGTTATCAACGCGAAGCAATCAGAGTTTTACGTTTCATCGAAACTTACCGAGTTACATAATCGACTCATATAAATCATCATAATTTAAAAGTAGTCTCGTTCTTTACGTGTAGTTTTTGTTACGTAGAAATAGATTTTTAAAGACGGCATTTTTGATGACTCCATAACCACATTCGCTGATAGTTTATCACCATAAATCATCAAATATTATCGCGTTCGTCCTTTATCTCATGCTCTCTAGAAGAGGCAAAAATTTGCGTTTGTCCATGTTTTCAATTCATCATTAACATGTTTTCTGTTTTAATTCTATCTGTGAAACGTATCAGGGTGCATCATTTCTGTATCTGTTCATGACATGTAACTGTTTGGTTTTCAAAATACATACGATTTATATATAACGTATCTTCTTGTAAATAAAAATAGCACTATATATAAATCTCTGGCACTTAACAAACAAATGTTAACGTAACGAATACTAAAATTACGAAGCAAGACACCGTGCAGCCTATTTGCGAATAGGGCGCATCAATAATTCGACGATGTAGCGATCACATACATTAATTATCCGATACAAACACTTGCAAATTAAACGTGGTTACGTTTATAAGTCTTTTAATTTAATAAATTAGACCGTGAATTTATGTCTTTACGGTGGACTTATCAAATGAGTCACAAGGAAATATAAAGCATTGAGTCGTAAATTAACGGTAGGTGAAAGGCTTATATTGTTAGCAAAAGACTGCTTCCGTAAGCTTATAAATGCCCCGGGCCTGAAAAGGATAATAATCGCAGGATTATAAATTATAAGTAATATTAGAATAGCGAACGTTTGTATACAAAGAGGTACTTATGACAGTAAAGAAAATTAAGCTAGAATATTTAGGTCATGTATTGCTAACTCTACGAGCTTTTTAACTTATCATACAATTTAGTTAAATAACCTTCCTATCTGAGTCCTTGAGACCTATTACAAAAAGAGTCTCAGTAATAAACGCAGCCTAATCATTAGACGTGCTTAAATTTGTCAAAAATATCAAGGAGGATTTATATATTGATGGATTGCAATTTCACTAGTTATAGACAACACTGCATGTGTAGGCATTCATTAAGCGTTGTCGTAGCAATATCCGACAATGAACTAAATCCAATTCGAATGATGGACGCTTGAGCGCTCGAAAACACCCATTAATATATACATTTCACTAGTGAATAATATGTTTCGTGTCGATTTCATTGGTTGCGATCTTTACTGATTGATTACTTTGGCACGTTGTAACATTTGTCATTTCCAGGTTCAGGAAATATATATATATATTTATCAGTTGTGTTGCCATAATTGAAGCTATAAACAGCCAACCTTGGAGCTGATAAATGTATCATTATTAAAATTTCTTGTCTTTACAATCGTTTTAACGATCGCCAACCAAATTAATTATAACCAAAAAAAAAGCACCAAACGATATAAAATTAAGCTTCCAAACAATTGGTTTACATATATATACAAGAGATTTATAACTCTTGCAGCTGTTGCGATTAAAAAACCTTGTCTACGGCTCGCGAGTTCTTGAATCCGCCAATTTCATTGCAAAAGACAATGGAAAAATCGTTAAATAATGGACACAAATGCAACCCGTTTGAATTCAATTAAAGCCGATTTTCCCCACCTGCTACCTGAAATAAAACAAAGGCCTGCAAATCAATGAGTCACTTTCAGTTAAAGCGAACAGCCACAATTTGCGCAATTTGCCGAAATGTTATTTTTCAGTAAAGCTTAACGATTATTCGAGCAGAAAAACTCACCTTCTAGGACTTCGATAACAAAATGTGAGACAGTGAGAAAGAATCGCCTGAAAAGTAATTCAAGTGAATATATCTTAAACGAGTCAAAACAAGTTAATGAACAACATTAAAGGGACACTAGCCCTTGAGGTTAGTCACCCTCTCAGATTTCTCCATTTATTCTATTTCCTCCGGAAGCCCGTAAATCTTTCGAGCGAAAATAGAGCCTTTCGGGTTAATAGTTTCATTCAGTACTTACTCGAATAGAATTTACTGATGTCACGCCAATTTAACACCGAAACATTATTATATTAAAGTAATCGATGAAACTGTTTTACATAATTTCTTTTTCAATTTTTACTTGTATTATAAATAAACGTAATATTTGTATAATCATTTTTAACGTCCATTACTGGATATAACTAATGTTATAACGATTTAACTACTTTTCAACTTTTGTGAGACTTAACTATTATCGTTTTGATTCACTATCGGCAAATATTATACATTAATAATATTAGTCAGCACGTACTATGCCGCAAAATGCACAGAACATCCAAAACATCTAACATCCCGACAAAATGCAGCACATACAAAGGCTAGTCTATTCAAAGTGAGACAACGGCTATCCAGGTGGCGTGAATGACCATAATTTGTCGCTCGCCACTAATTAACACGGACATTTACCGGCTCCCAAGTTGACTGAGTTACCAGAGCCACCCCAACTGCACCCCGCATCGGCCGAAACTCGCCCGGATTCGGGAAATGCATTAACTTCGGTGTGGATATGTGTGGCTTTAATTACGTTCGGTCGTGAAACTGTTTCCAATTAGATCTTTTAATTAAACCGCTCTTTGTTTTTGTTTAAGCGCCGTTATTAATTTGTTTGGGCTACGTCAGTGAGTTGTTTACACTACTTTTGATTGGCTCGCTGTCTACTTTTGTTGTGTACTGAGGAATGTTTGTTTTACCGGTTCAGTTCCAGAGCGTTCCAACTAAGTTCTTCCCTTTTCTGAAGACGAGGGTAAAATTGTTATCTGGACTCCAATTTAAGTCCAGATTCAAATTCTTCTTCCTTCTTCCAAACATTTCAAATCCAAAATTCCCTTTCTTCTTACGATTGGATAATTAACGAGACCTGTATATTATCTAGAAACAGCATAACATTTGAAAAGACGCTAATCTGATTTAACATAACAACATGATAAGTGACCGCTTCGCATTTCCCCCTCTTTATTTATTTAGGTCAGGGTCTTAAGCGATCAGTGAGCGTAGCTAGGGCAAAGATTGCTAATTTACATCCATCAATTACAGTCTTGTAATGAATACATATAATACATACAATTTATGTAGTTAAAATTATATCTGTATCAAGAGGAACAAAGTTGTTAAATTTTCTGTTACTTTGTGATTTGAAACTGAAATGTGTACATTGTTTAAGTTTTATATTTGAGAATTGAAATTAGATAACTCTATCTCTTCTCTCTATTGTCTCTATCTGTCGAATTCAGCTAATAATGTGGTGAAAAATGTTCTCTATCTACACAACTAAAGTACTTGAGTGAACCTTACAATTTGATACATTCATAAGCTAGCGCAACCCGAACAGGGGGTCCCGAATTTGATCCTCGATACTGTCAATATTTGTGTGATGATCTGTTTGTTTGGATGTTAGCACCCATAATACAAGCTTACATTGGAACTGACCGTGTTTAAATAATGTGTATAATTATTTGAAACCAAAAGCAATAAAACTGTTACACAAAAAGTCATACTGTTGAGTTTGGCTCGATTTGTATTTGTATTTCATTCATCTCCACTCCTCAGCCCTACAAGAAATAGGGCGAGGGGGATTTAATGAGGTATGGGTCAATCTATTAGCGTAAATACTTCTAAACACGTGGTGAGAAGAACACATAAACGTAATTGAACCTTTCAGGAGACCTTTGGCCACGTGGACTTTTAAAGGAAATAGGTCACACTTAGATGGCGGCTGACAGCAGTGAACACAAAAAAATAACTCCTATGCACTGAATGAAGTATATTCTTCAATAAAAAAATTCTTTAGTAAAAGACGTACTATATAATCTGGAATAGTCCAAAAACTTTAGTCCTACGATTTAGCATCAGACAGGATCCTATATAGGTATTCTTGTACGTGAGAAGAAAGGTGAAATAAACTAAGTGTTATAAATGAAATCATAGAGTGCTTGCGGCGAGCAAAACTGGCTCGCAATTCCGACGTTTTTAGAAATCGTCGCTCCCATCTATGACAACCTGAGTAGGCAGAAATATAAAGCTAAATAGTTATTGAATATGATTACATGACTGCTTTCGAAAAGCACGCTTTACACCGTTCCATCTCCAGACATCCAGACGCAGGCAACTAAAACGAGAATCTTCCACCTCTCCTTCTGAAACACCTACCACAATTCAGTTGAAGCCACTTGAAATCCTAAAGCCTCCAAAAATTCTGATTTCCTTGCAAAACTTGTTCCCCTCATCTGCTTTCCGGGTACATGCCACACAGCTCGTTAACAAAAGAGCAAATTGTCACATTTGACATTTACACTACTAGCTTTTTTTCATCACAGAATAACAATGAGTCGATAAATATAAAAACTATTACGACTTCTGTGTGAGTCCGTCTATAACCGGGCAATCCATATCGAGCTACGATCTTTACCTATTCATATTACGAACGAACCTCCTACGTACGATCGGATTGGAATCGGAGCCGATCTCGAGTCACAATACTCAATAAACTAAGATAAGAGAAACAGGCAGGCATATACAGTTCAAAGAAAGCTTTCCAAGCTACCTTATACTGACTTCAAAAAAGGTTTCTCGAGATCGTACATATATTTATTTATTAATACATCTAACTACTATTATTACAGGATCTTATCCTAATACAATAGTCAGTTGCTTAAAACTAATATCGTGACTCTTGCGAATTCACTCAAAGAACACGAGATGTCCACTCTTTCTTGAACCTCGTCTTAGCGAGCAGGTAAGTCCTAGCCGGGAGGCACATAGACCAGTTGCGGTATAATCGAGGGAAACCTTCGAAATTCAGTTACTGATTATATACATTTAAATAAATCTCGAAGCACATTGGTTATTGATGTTTAGATAGAAATATTTTCCCAACAGAACAAACATCGCAATTCGATGTCGGGAGTTAATCTCGCTCACAATGGTCAATAAACACAGTGAACACAGAGCCACGTATCGCACCATCGAGGTACTGGAGCGCATCTGCGATCTGCATGTCGTTGCGGACAGACGAAATTGACGGCCCGTCAAATGCCCACTGAGCGGTACCGTTCAAAAAATGTTTCCGCGTTTTGAAACACTGATCGACATTGAAGTTTACTAATGAATTGTCAAATCGCTGGTCAAAGCTTTCTATCATACTTGATCAACTGATTTGTCAAAGTTCACCAAAAATTGTGTAATAAGCCCTAAGGCTTGCTGGCATCATGAATATACCCACCAAAACAACCAAATGGAATAGGGAGACAAGGGACAGAAGCCCATGCCGCCCATGGGCACTCACAATGCCAGAGGCATTATATTTAACAATTTGCAAAAATCCCAGGCATTATAGCACCAGGGATTGAACCCGAGACCCTCTTATCGGCAGTTCGGTGTGGTGTTCGCCACAACATGACATATAAAGTTAATTAAAATTAAAAAATATAAAAAAAATAAAAAATAAAAATTTAATACTCGTCTCAAGCCAGCCAAAGAGTTAGTTTGCCAGTTATGTTAACTTAACAGTTGATTGTAAACTTGACACTCCTAGAAACTGTCAGTTAGCAGTGTTACTAACTACATATTTTTCATCTTTACAAATACAAATGTAACAATCTGAATAAACACCATTCACTTTCATACAATGGTAAAGTGCCAATATGCCACGACCAATTTCTTCAACATTAAAAAAAAACTCAAAAAGACCGTTCATTTTTACATTAACATAGTAATAGTGTCATTCAATTGTATAAATAATTCAACGCGCAATATAATTACACACGAACACGCAAAGCGAGTAACTAATTAATTAGTTATATCACTTAACGTCCGATTCTCCCGTCTCACAGTGACATGCGTACACCGTATGTTGAGGCGCCCCCTATCCATGTCCACTCACCAACTTACAGAGCCAACGAACCGTATCGAGTCACGGTAGGCTTTATTACCATTATGCTGCGATATTGATATGGGCTTATTTAGCAGCTACGCATATTAAAACTAACTTGATTAATACTAAAAAGTATTTATATATTCAAACTGTCAAAACAAATTCAATTCGTTCCATATTTAAATTGGCACGTTCACAGACTACAAATTGTGAGTCGTCAATTTTAGGCGCCAATCGCATCAGATAACCTTTAAGTCGGAATCCACTCTACAGAACTCACACATAGAGAGCTTATACACAAAGCTTAGAGAGTAAGGTTCAAAAGGGTCACAATTATATGGCCGTGTCCATACAAACGCAGCCAGCGTGTTCATTCCGCTTGTCGAAGTGGGTTAAAAGACTTTCAAATAGAAAGTGAACGACGACATTGTTATTTATGTGTCATATGAAAGCTTGTATGACAATCGTTCTTTGTTAACATATTGTAGTAATTTGTTATCTCTCTTAATATAAATCTCCTGTCACGATGTTTGTCTGAGATGGACTCCTAAACTACTTAACCGATTTTACATTAAATTGGCACACTGTGAGCAGTGAACTGGTCTGGTCCAACTTAAGAGATAGGAAAGCTTAGATCTTTAATCATATTTCATTTTATTTTCATTTATTGAAATTTTATTTTATTGCAAATTATTTGACTATAATTAATCGACAGTCACAATTATCGGAGAGATTCTAACAGATGTCGATACTTTTGGACTGGATTGAGTAAGTAATTTGGAAGGCACTGCTATGGTAAACCGACAAACATGTCATATAAAGATTAATTTATTAAATACTACTTGATTTATTTGCGAATCCTGAAGTTTCGACTCTATCCGGAGGAGTTTTTATTATCATACGCTATTTCGACGATCCACTTGACAGAATGATCGCTATCAGCGAACGGAGAGTCCTAGAACCGAGATATTACTGTCAATGTTTGTATCAAAATATAAATACGACGACTTACCGTACTAATACTATTATTAATAATATTATGAAAACATTTAACTACACGAATAAATAAATTAATCGCTATCCGCTCTACCTTCTACATAATACCAATAAGACGCCCCTTAGCACCACTATCAGATCGGAACGCATACAACTTTCACCGGCGAGAAAGTCGGCGCGCTTAAGAAATATTTACTTTAAGTCGAGTGGTTCAAACTGCCATTTCAGTTCTATAGTATCTCTCGCTTTACTAAAGCTAAAATAAGAAAGGATTTGTTCGTTTACATTATTTTTGGTTAGAAACCCGAAGAATTCCCAATGGAAGATGAAATTAGTAAAATATATGCGTCTGTTAATAGATTTTTGGATGGAAATTATATAACAATTGATTCCCCGAGAAAGAACCCTCATGCAAAGGTACAGGTATTCATCTTAGCCAAAAACATAATTATTTAATTCACATTTAATCTTATGTATAAAATTCTCGTGTCACGGGGTGCATAATTAAATTCCTCCGAAACGGCTCGACCGATTTGTATGAAATTGTATATGCGTATTCAGTTGGTTTGAAAATCGGATTTTCATTCCCGCAAATGTTAAGGGTAAAACCCTATATTTTTTTGGTCAAAATTTCTTATTTTTTTTTTACTTTTCTATTAATACAGCATACAAAAATACATAGAACCTTAAATTTTTACCCATATACGATCGACCCCTATATTTTTATTTATAAATATCTTTATTGAACTACAAAAATTATTGTTCGAAATCACATGTATGGCAAAACAACGTTTGCCGTTAAGTAAATGTAATTCAAATATGTAAGTACTGCGCTAGATAAAAAATGATTCATAACAGTTTAACACTGTATGAGCAAACTGGTTTCAAACATTACATTCACTCTTTTGCATTATCTGTGATTCAAACGAAAATATTCCCGCTATTCCGAACACAATTTACAAAAAAAAACCTTTGTAGCAATTTATCAACCGAAGAAGGAAGCGATGCGCATTCGAATCGCAATCGCGATATCGATTATTCAACTTTCGAGACAAAACATCGAATAAATCCTTCAGATTCGATACAATCGAACGAGGAAACGGAGGCCTTGATCGATCATTTAAATGTCACTTGATGTTGCCACGCGGAACTCGCAGAGGAGACAATCAGAAAACACCACAGAGACAACATCGTATAATTAAACTGACATTTATATCCATCATTGTTTCTTCTCTGCGAAGTAAAAGTATCATTAATATTTACAACTACGATTTCATAAAGAGTTTTATGATACTATCCGTACCTAGACCTCGCTATTTGATAGTTGATTCCAAATAGCGGTTGTTCCAGTAGAAGTGTTTGAATCACTACGACTTAGGGTCAAGAAAAGTATTTTCATCTTAAAGGCAGGGCACTTGTTAGCCGAGAAAATTTATTTAAAAGCATCAGTGCCTCAGCCTCTAAACCTACTTAAGCTGCCTCAAAAACAGTAATCGGGAGTTCCAGACCGTCCCTAAATTACAACACACTATGGAGCTCATTTTGTTATATTTGCACAATGGAATTCGCGAACTGTGCTCCGCCAGAAATTAGCGACACCACGAATGGTGTCGCTGGTTAATAAATTTATTGAATCTGCACCAGAGCACGATATATTTGTGACAGGCTTGTTAAGAATCAGTGAAGCCTGCAAGGAGTTTTTATTTGTAAGTTTAGGTTAAGGTAGTTTTTAAGTTTGTTTTTTTTTGGCTATAGGCTGTAATTAAATAAATAAATGTGTATTACGTCCGTGGAACGTAATAATACACATTTGTACGAAATCGACTCGTTAGACCTACCTTTCCTTTTTTAACGTACTACAATTACAACTGAAGTCAATACATACACACCAAACCATTAGCAAACCCCTCTTTTTAACCTAACCTAACCTAACCTAACCAAACCATTAGCAAACCCCTCTTTTTATTTTAATATTTATTTTCCTAACGCCCTCTGTGAGTTTCATGTTACAATTATATCAATATTCTCAAGGAAGACCAAACATGCCACTGTACAAAAATTAAACAATGAAAGCAAAAATGGCAAACGACGATGCCCTCCGGAAACATGCTATAATTATTTACCGAGGTATTATTGCTCTTTGTCGGTTCTTTAAATCGAACGCCTCGAACAGTACGGTTATTGTATGCTGTCTAAACCCGTCAAATTTTTCTGTAACAAGTCGAGGACGTATGCAAATATGTCTTAGAATGTAAAAGTGCGAACGTTCCATTTACTGGACCATTCTGATATGATTCAGTGCTTATCAATATTAAATACGTACCAGTTGGTAAAGTCACGTCGAACTACTGAACAGAGGGTCTCGGATATGATTCCCGTACAAAATTTCTGTCATAAGCTAATGATTATGAAAATAATCGTTTATGGTTGTCACCTTGAGACTAGCCTTGTGTAAATCTATATTTCGCGATCACACATTTAATAAAACTTCCCTAAATAAAATTTCCCTGTAAATAATGTAATAAACTCACATTCGTATACGAATGTAATAAAATTATTACGTAACACAAAATTGCTGTAAGAATCCGCTATGCAGAATCTATATCAATCGGGATCAATGTACTGAATCAAATCATATCTCGTGCATCTCAAGATGCAGCCGGGACAAAGACGAATCGATGCGAGTCTCACCTCGGCTCGGAGAAGCCTTATAGGGCTGACGAAACATCTTTATAAATGTAAATTAATCTTAAAATATGTTTAACATCTATATATTCAAACAAAAATTCTTCAACATAAACCACTCGACGCTAATAAAAAATAGACACTATTAGATCAAATTGACAAAATATTTGTTGTATTGGAACGAGTTGATATATTTGAGTCTTGTAAAATTTAATTATTATTCACTATGACTATTGACTATCCTGTCATTTTAAATGAGCAATCGAGCCACCATCTTGTCGAGGCGCCAAATTGTTTTTACTTTACTCTGCTCCAGGTCATTTTTGATATATTATATTTTTTATATGTCTACCACATATAAAAAATATAATATATCAAAAGAAGCACACATATCACTATCCAAGTTAAATAATGATTTTTTTTATTATTACGGATTCTGTGTGTATAATTTTCGTGCCTTAACAAGAATTACAACCTAACGTCCATTTTTATTATATTCTAGATGCATCTCAAATATCGGTATCCCATACATTTCTAATCGCTACAATATTAATACGCATAGATAGAAAAATCCATACAATTTAAATATTAGCAATAAAATTTTATGATTCACGTTGGTGACACAAACTGGAAATAATTTAATTTAATTTCACAGTTTTGTGTATAAATAGATGATTTATGTTAATGAGAAACGCACGTACTGAGCCGGAGGATAGCACCACAACTTTGGAAACTAACTTTATAGCCCAGCTTATGGTAAAATATGTTCAAATAATTGAAGAGATACATTTGTGAACCAGACAATAGAATAAAAATCTACAAATATGTATTAGTAAACGAGAATAATTCGACATGTTAATATTATAATATATATGTTTCTAATATCAAGATACCATCAAGTTTCCGAAGACAGGACCAATTTGTGATACAAATCTAACTTTATTTCAATGTAAGAAGCGGACTTAGGATTAACTCAAAACCTGTGTACTTCACTAATTACTAACAAACTACATCACTTATATTAACTATATGTAATGGAGAGCAAGGGTCCATTATGTGCGGTGAAATCACAAAGATCACCTAGAACAGGAAACCTACATAGAACTATGTTATTTTATGTGATTATAATCGGACATAATTTATTAATAATATATTAAGCGACATCACACTGTAAGGAACAGTATTATAATCTACTTTTTAACAAATCCTTGTGAAAACCATAATTAATAGTCGTCATACGGTTAGTCGAAACTGTATAGTGCCGAATCGACTCGTTAATTTCACCTATCCGTACCTGTCCAATGTATTTTCAACATTGACAGCCCTAAGCCAGCCCCTTCTGCAATGCAATTTGTACATTTCAAGTACACACAAAGGCGAGACGGTCACGGCTCTGACAGAATTAACTTGTAGTGTTGCCATACACCTTTATTACGCTGTGAGGATTGAATTTTAGAGCAATATAAACGGGATCGAACGAACGTACATTCAATAACGAATTGAATAGAGTCTAGACTAGAGCTCATATTTAAACTAGCAATTACACAGCATTCGTTTATGATTTGCCCATCATACCATTCGAGTTCGATAGAGATTGTTTACGTGGAAGAAACTCAAAAGATTTATTTATTATTAACTATTTACTAATGGTCTCTTAATAGGCAAGCGGAAAGAGGTTCTCCGTCACTCTTTAACCGCCGTATTATTTACAAATATATATAGGATAGTAAAAAAACATCCACACTGTATAAAATTACGTTTATGTAAATAGACGGAATAAGTTAAGTATTTTAACAAAATTTAAGTATATTACATTATTTAATAATTTTCCGACGTTTCGCGTGCTTTTTACAGCGTGCGTGGTCACGCTAGACTGTAGACAAAAGGTGTTAATTGTCAAAATAAGTGTCACAGTTGTAGAGAGGTTATGTGTTATCTGTATTTATTGCCCCGGTATCGATCTCCGGGTCCGGATCCGGTCCGGATCTCTTAAATGAGTAATAGTTATGTTAAAATAAGACAATATTAAATTACGTTAAGTTTCAATATCATAACATTATTTGTATTATTATTTACACTTAAAAAGCATTTAATAAGAATCTTCTAAGTAATTGGAAAAAAATCGTTTGTTAAAGCTGATATTAATTGATAACAGATGTATATCGTCTATGAAAACATGTGTTTGGAACACGAAACTAAATATGTATTAAGTATGTATTCAAGCAGCTATTTGGAGCCTCCTCAGTCAAAATAAATCGGAATTGCCTTTCATAGTCTGCTCACGCTATGATTTAGAACGTTAAATCAGACTTATAATAAGAACGAAGCTTTGTTTCGCTGGATAAAGCTTTAGTTATACCATCAAACATGTAGATGCAATCGACGTCAAACGATTGATGAAAACGAGTCCGAAGATAAGTATATTCTTGATAAATCTGTATAAAAACTGAGTTATAGTGAACTTTCATGTTAACTTGCAAAATTTGTAAGCAAGTACAAGTATCGACAAACCGCAAATGCGTCATATAACGTGTCTATAAAACTTATAACAGATGGATGACAGATAAATATGTCTTAGTCATAAGCGAAATTACCACATGTGAGATAATTATGTTTAAATCATCGAAATCGGTTTATAAACGCCGACGTTATGCGCGAAAACTCAAAAAATAAATTCCAAACGACAGACTTCTTCCTTTTTATATAATTGTATTATTTATTTAGGTATTTTTATTTTTTATTAAGTCACGGCCGTTTTCCATCGGGATAGACAGAGACCACACCTCCACTTGCCATGATCCTTGCATACCTCCCTTGCTTCTTCCACACTCATTAAATTCATCATACACTCTCGTCGATTATAGGTTTGACCTGCCCTTTTAAATAATAACAAACTAAATGTGGCTACTCCTTAAAAAGCTCTTGAATATTGTTGATTTTGACGCGGAGTATTGCTTACATATTGGTATATTAGGGTTTTGTACTATGGACTTCCGCAAGGTAACGCCTGATTCTATTAATTATAAAAATCTACTAGTCTATCGCGTTACATTCTAAATCTCATAAATTAGTCAGTTTCATTGTCACCTTCAAGCGAATCGATTTCCACGCTGCGATAACGCAATTAACTTTCACATGACCAACGTTTCTCGTCTAAGCTAAAACTAAACTTCGTTTTTCGTATGTCTTTTTCGTTAGGCGACGAGTAAAAAAAAAAAAGAAATCGCGATCAAGGTCCAAACGAAACAGCCTATAAAACTTGCCCTGTCCTATTGCTACAATACCTCCTTTCTAATTAAAACTGCGGCGTATTATACTTTTCTGTAAATGTTACCATCTTTTTGCATAAAACAGCGCATGCTGCTAAGTGGGGCGCGCTCTAACGACTCACTTGTTAGGCAATACTGTGTTCTGAATTACTACGCAATTCATGTGTGCTCAACCTTTTCAGACGACTTTCATTTTACTATTTTACGTATGTGCAATTTTTATCTATGGAACAAATTTCTGAGCACTTCACTATTATTTGGTGTACGTAGGACGTATCTAGACAACAAGTAGTAAGAAGACGTTGAATGTCTCCTACAATAGTGCCGCACAAAGAGTGGGCAAGGTTAGTGTGAGGGAATCTTTTCTTTTGGTATAAAATGAGTGAGCTTCACCTTAGCTACATGCTCTAACGAAGAATAATACATCGTTCGTGAGGCATTTCGACACCTTCAGAGTGTATGGAGATTTGCTAAAGCAGGAGCCGATAGAATATACTAGTTAACTGAGGGAAAACGTCTATATGGCTTGGCTAAATTAAATCCGGTTCAAAACGCAGTAATATTAAAGTTAACAATTAAATAATCCGCGATTAACGAACCAAACGCTGCATATTTCGAGTGTCGTCCGGACATATCTTCACAATGCTATTCAAAACGCGTGCCTGCAAAACGAGCAAAACAAAATGTTGTCCACTTCTGACAAGTCGTCTCGGTCTGTCTCATTTTTTGCATAAACATACATTTAATAATTCAAAATCAATATGAGCAAATTTATCGCTTATTCATATAAACATAGGGTGTAAATTGAATTGTAACACATTATGTCAAGGCAATATGATAAGCGGCGTTATTATTCACGAATATTGATTTTCTAGAAACGAGTTTATATTTTAATAAATTTAAATCACGACGACGGCGATCTTAGATTTTATAGATTAAAAATGTGTGTATGCATAATTAATGACGTTTCAACACTCAAGGTCTTCGTTTAACGATACGCTATTAGCAACGTGATATTATTGTTAACTTTCCAAAAAAGTGATTCTCAAAATGGTGAAATCGTATATTGCGTTTGCTGTATAAGAGCAACACCGTGAGGCTTGGATTCGCATTGAATGATAAGTTCTCTATAAACAGTTACAATGTAAACTCATAGAAAAATCTTTAGTACAAAAAAGTCTCTAAGTACGTAATAAGTAACAGCTTTAGACACAAACTAATTGAACGAAACCGTTGTCAGTTAAAACAAAATTATAAAAATCAGCGACCGGTTATAGTATAATTTTGATTTGAATTATTATTCGTTTGAGTGTCTCAGTTACTATTCATTTCTCGCATCCTCTCAAAGCGGCGAAGCCTCTGTACAAGTCCTTGATTATCGTGTTGAGGTTGCCCGGCTTTTTTGAGAAAATCCCACCTTGAACCTCTGATCATATCCGTGGGGCTCCGTCTGTTACCTTAGGTCTCATGTTGCAGACTTCCCATACTTATTCATATATTCACTACTTATGTGTTAGGGTACAACTGTAGGGCTTAGGTTAGATAGGGTTGTTACGTTCTCTCTCACATACTTAGTCATTTGAAAGCAGTTTACCAAATTCATTACAGAACTACCACTAACTGGCCGACGGACGAGACTGTAGAGTTACCTTCTGCACTATCCTCTACTGTTGACTTGGTTTGTCAAACCCGCTGAAAACAGTCCGTTTGAAAGTATCGTAAGCAAATCAATAATTTCCTAGCTCTTAATAAAAACCCTCACATATTTATCCGTATCTACGAAATTCTGTATGTGACATGGAAATCTTTTTCGTCAAGTTCCTCGAATAAATTTACCCTCGGGAATTCTCCAGCGCCATGTTTTATTCTAGATAAAAAAAGTGATCCAACACTTGATAGTGACATTGTATAAAAACCACAGTGCCTTCACAGCTTTTATATAGCTAATGAGAACTTAATGGAAGCTTTACAAGTATATATTACAATTAATGAGCTAAATCTATCAAACTAAGGACTTAGCACTAATATCCTTATGCGCAACGTTTTATTACTGCTTTGACATTAATTATATAACTTTAAAACTAAAATTAACATAATAATAATTTCGTGCAAAAATTGAAATAAAATTCGTTCAACACTGTCCGCGGATGTCAATTGTCATTTCAATAGTGCGTCATAATTCAAAAGTTCGTGGCAGCGATTCCTCACAACTCCCAAACCAGCTCTGCATAAACAAATCTATATCCTCAACAAACTGCACTCACATAGACCAATAAAAAAGCTAATAAGGCTCGCACGACGGAAACAGACGACATACTTGCGCTGCGCTCAGGCGACAACAGGTTTCATCAATTTCGAAAACCGGCTTCCGTCGAATATTTTCACATGAAAAACTTACCGGGCCCGAACGATGAATACCAACGATGACAGCATTAATAAATCGACAAATCACCCTGTTATTATTGAGTGCCACACCTTATCAAATGAAACATTTATTATCAAATTAGAAGTTTTTGCACTGATTTGCGCCGTCCCAACTCTCCACAATACATTAAACGGTCATCCGTTATAGAGGTAGAATACATATTATTTATACAACGTATACGTCAGTTATTATTACTTTATTATAATTACTTTTACTCTTGTAAGCAAGTAGGTGTGTGAGGAGTATATAAACAATACTATAAAATATAACCCTGTTCAATAAATTGATAAGGTATATTCTTAGCCGTAAGACTAATAAAACCTATAATACGACAAATAGATTTTGCATAGTACCCTCACTAACCGATTATTACACATTATATTCCGAATACAAACATTCATAATTAAAACAAGTTTAGGAATGTATTGACATACTTTTCGTAGTCCACAACTTACCTTTGGATCAAAGCTGAACGCAGTTTCAGGGCGCAGTGGACACGGCAGACCACATTTGCAGGTGCCAGCCGTCTGGAGGTATTCTCGAAGCTGGGGCAGCGTGCTCAACGCCGTTCCACTCGGGCTGGAACAACAAATCAGTAAACATTGGCACAATTGTTTACACGCAAGTGTTACGAAAAATCAAAAAAGTAAAATTGAATTGATTTTTTAATAAAAGATGTCATTTTTCTCAGGTTTTGTAATTGAGAAAGCATCGTAATCGTAATTAATTTGATAAATAAAAAGACCCACAGGATCGAAACTTAAGACTCCTGAAGTTCATTTATCCAATAAATATCTCATATATATAAATCCTACTTGTTGCAATCACTTTAAACTGCATTTTTCAATTCGCTAAGCCGATATCTCAAAACGAAATTTGAAAATATAATTGAGCTATTAGCAACCCCTTTTCGTCGAGTTTATTTTGCGGTTAAAAAATTCACATTACGAATTGCGTTGCGGTAATTTTAAGCCCGCTGTTTGCATACAAATCACATAATTAACCGGTTCTATACAGCGGAAAACAAATGTTTTCGAGGTATATAGGGTTAATTAAATTACGTGTAAAAATACATATAATTGGGAGTTTTGGATAATAATTTTGAACGAACTCATTTAAACCTTTTCCTGTTTGCGGTTCGCATATCTTTCATTCATGTTATTACTATCATACAAAATATTCGTCGTGTTCCAACTGCAGCTGCAACGAGGACAAACTCCACTTTAGGTCGTTTTTCAACCTTTTTCATGATGCGACCCCCTTGGTATAAAAAAATATTTCGCGACCCCCTTTGACCTTCGGTTTTTCATCATGGTTTTTCGGTGTATGTTACAGTATTACCATTAACAATATTAATTGTCTTTAATTTTGTTTTTTTTTTATTAAAGTACCCATTTTTTTCGGCGACCCCCCTACAGAAGCTTCGTGACCCCCCAGGGGGTAGCGACCCACAGGTTGAAAAACAATGCACTAAGGTATTTCAATAACTTTGTTTAAACAACTATATTCGTCGGTAGATGGCAGTGCACTCAGTTGCGAATTGGAAAAAAAGGTACCTTTCTTTTTGCGATAAAGATACCAGATATAGATACTCGGGTAAACGGACTGCATTTGTAATGAAATTCCCGCATCAGCATCGTACATGCCACCATTTGAACAAGATGTAAGAATCCAAACTGCATTGCGAAACTTGATACAAGCAACGATTAACATCAACACGCCTTGAACGCTATTAAGAGCAATTTGCGAACACAATCCACTGCAGAGCGACAACATACCACTATTATTATGTATTACGTATTAACATAACGATCCAACAATTTATTCTAAGATAATTGACGGTCATTTGTGTAAAGGCAGTCGGATTTATAGACACAAATTTATGTAGTAGGTACTTTTATATCTTCTATGTGATAATCGGCACAAATGCACCGTTTCATCGATCTCATATCTCTTTCAGTCACTGTTTTTAACAGTTAACACAATTCAACAGAAAGAGATAGCAATTACTTTTCTTTTGTGTACATCTGTAAAGCCTGAGATATCTTTACCAGTTCTCACATCTTCACGTCCATCTAATACAAGTAAAGTATTAAGAAAATTTGCAAAACGACTATAACTTGAAGATTTGCATTTAAATAGGTACATAGTTGTTATCCATATCTACTTAACGTATAGTCAATTTACTCCAGCCTAACGAATTAATACTACTTATTTATTCAATAGTAAAATAAAATTATGTGAAAGCGCCGAACCGTAAGTCAGAGGCAAGTAAAATACTCTAATGTTAGAATTATTGTAGATATTACAATGAGTTCGTACTATATAAACTTGTTTACTGTTTCTACTACTTTCAGTCCGTCTCAATATAGACTGATATAGGGTTTCCATCCGTCCGGGTTTCCCCGGATTTGTCCTAGTTTAGTGGGCGTCCGGAGAGCGTCCGCGGTTTCATTTGTAGACCGAGTTATAAAAAAATAATAAAATACAAATTTGGGCCGCCCGCGAGGCACGAACTATGCTTGTTGATATCACGTTGATATGTCCCGCTTTCGGACTCTAAAATCCGGCGGTTTTCACTTGTCCTGTTTTCCAAATTTTAGAGATGGCATCCCTAAACTGATATAACTTGGGAGCACCAAGGACACGTGTTAAACTGCATAAGTGTTTCAAAAAGTTTCATTCTATATATTCGTAGCTTCGTAGGGAACATTACGAGAAAAACCCTACAACTGTTTATGGGGTACTATAATAATAATTTTTAAATCGTACAACCAACGTTTGTATGACGAGTTTAGTTAAGTTATCCATTTTTATCATCTGTATTAGCACCAATAACGCAAACCACTGAACCAACCGCGAGATGCGTATACATACAAAAATGGACGTATAGTGCAATTATACTATTCACGAACGTGTATGTAACGATCTTGGAGCGTGCACTTCGCACGATTCAAACGGCGGCTTATTCGTTTCACGGTCTGGTGGCTCTTGTAAAAACGCACGGCCACAAAGGATTTCTGTTTGGTCGCGACGCGTTGCTGTTTGACTCAATACATTATTATCGCGCTTAGGCTTACCTTCATCCTTTGACTCAACGATTCGGCTGGAATATAGTTCAAATAAAGACTGTCTCACAACTCTTGACGCGTTGTAATACGGGATGAAAGTTTTTATCGTTCTTTTTCACAATTATATAACCAAATGTAGTTTTAAATAATAACAAAACGAAGACTTAAATCGCAGTGTTTATTTTAATTGCTTAAGATTGAAATTTACAGTGTACTCAGGGTAACTCTCAGGTAATTCGAATAGAAATATATACAGGAGCTTTTGCATGCACGTGAAATCGTAGCTTTTAGCAAGCATAGCATAGCAAACATATAAAGTAAGAGCTTTTGTATTCTAAATTTCACGGAAACTATTTTACTCGAAATTCTTGCTGTGCTAAATTCAAGAATATTTTCCAATAGCCAACTCGTTCATGATAACAGTTATCTTGAAAAACAATAACAAACGACACAATCGTTCATAATAGCTGCAATTGCATTTTAATTAACTCAGTTAGCTTTACAATTTCGAGCTAAGCTCACTAACAAACATTTCCTGCTTTATTACGGCATAAAGTCTTTAATGGTCATCATCTTCGCATGGTGACGAAGGAAACTCTTCGGCTAAACACCGATTTTTTTTTCCACTACCGCCGAAATCGAATATTTGCCAAACACTCCAGTGTGCGCGCCCTAAATATTGACAGCTGTATGTAATTACTTAGCACGCAACCCTCTCGCACCTTGCGACTATTTTAACCGGGGATCGATAATTGATTGTTGTTTAACGAGTAACGACACGTTAACTGACGCCTACAGGTATTTATCTTATATTGAAATAACATTTAATGTGGGTCAGGAGTAATTGATATTGCAAATGTTAAGATGATATACACAAACAAGTAGTATTTAAAAGTAATGGATAACAAATGAAAATAAAACGACCTGATAGTTACCAACGGACAACAGAAAAACGAAAACAACAAAAATGGCAGCAATACAAATGAGCAATTGAAATCTATTAAGAGCGATGACTAAGCCTTCCGCGAAACACAAGTCCGCGGAAACTTCTAGAATCGATATATAATTGTTGAGCTGAAACCATAAACAAATCTCGATTACAGGCTAATTATTCATTTTAAACTGTAAACATTAATCCAAAAGTAGAACCTGCGTCAGTCGTCGAATATGGCACTCAGGTCTACATTACAAGTATTGTCTTTGGTCACGACTGCTATTTGTATATAACCTCTTTGAAAATTTACTCTACGCATTTCGAATATCGTTTATATGCGATTTATGTCTACTATAATATCTTAATTTGTAATAACATTTCGGGTAAGCTATGTTTAGACCAATGAAAGACTAATATAAGGAAACAAAGAGTAGTGTATTTTGTTCATTTAAGATATGATCTATAGTTCTAATTGTGGGCAATTATTTATAATCTCTGGTTTCGCAAGTATCATACGAGCGAGTCTCCCAGACCACAATTGCTGCAACGCGCTTATCTTACTATAATTATATTATTGTTTATATACAAAGCCGAAAGTTATTATACATGTTTACAGCATCGCTGACTGGAGAGATTTTAATAAAATTACCTATATAGAATCCAGCTGACACCCTGGACACTTAAGATTTTACATTAAAAAGCCAGAATCGCTCCTCCAGACGAAATCTACTGAATTTTACATAAACAATCACCAGTCTATATTTACTTAAACGTATCGAAACACTCACCCTTTATATAAACAACTACACTTTTATTCAAGTCATACAATACACACTTGGGATTTTATAACCATTCGTTCGGCCATTAATATTTAATTGGCCCATTATCTTGTCGCTATTTTATAGTGTTACGTTTATGGGTAGGAAATGCTTTTTAAAAATGTCAATTAATAATATATTTTCTTTGATGGGGATTTATCGTATGATTTGTATATATATGATTTTTATTATATTAATGTTCTAATATCATATAAAAGTATTAAGTATGTAATGTATATTTGTCTTGCAATTTTAAGCCTACATTTGTTTTAGTTTATAATAAATAACAATAACAAAACTAATAATAATAGCAACACATTTTTAAACTATTTCACCATATCTCAAAAGTAGTGCCGATATAGCTGAGGTCAAATAAATTCGATTAAATAAATAAATGTGGAATTAGGTGAACAATAAAAAAAAATTTAAGCCAGAGATTCGGTTAACTCAGAAAAAAAAGAAAAATACAACAAATACAAACCTCTTTTGTTTCCATGTTTAATTTGAAATTAGTCTTTAATACAGTTACTTCCTAAATTTATTATTATTGTGTTTTACTTCGGATCCTTGTACGGCAGTGATTAAGTAACCAGTAATAGTTTGACGAAAATGAAATAGGCAACAAACACTCTTTTTGTGTCTTTCAATAAATTTAAAACGTCACATTTTAAGCTAACCAAAAGTACAGATTTATATTAAATGAAAAATTCGTTTTATTGTATGTTTTCAAATTAACCGATACTTTAAATATGGAACGAATTTATCCGATGTTTACATTACATTGTTGCCTCCGACTTACCGGTTTGAGCAACGCTATGCGCTGTCAAAGTCACTTCTTCGTGACCATCGAGAGAAACTCAGTGTTTTTATTTAATGGCTCGTTATAATAATTTACTCATAAACAAGTCAGCCCGTCGCAAAATAAAACGATCACATTCCCGGTTGCAAGAATTCATGAATCATGCAATAAATAAGTCATTGGAACGTCTCGGTGTATTGTAGGAAAATGTTGCGTTAAATATTTAACTAGCGTTATTTACGATGCTGTATCATGACAGAGAAGAACTTTTACCGGGTTGCCATGGTTACAGTTGAAAAAATCACGGTATATAGTAACTTTACATATAACGGAATATTTACATGATTAGGGTCAAACGATCTCTTCCAGGCAGCAAAAGAAGTGCGACTACAACTTAAAATAATAAGATAAAGTACCAGATGTTCCGGTTTTACTAGAGTTATTTTAAGCTTTGTATAGCTGCAAAAAGGACTGGACTTCCCTTAGGATAACATTACTTATACACATAAGTAATTCTTCTATTGACAAATTTTAACGTTAGACATACGGGTTCCATACTAAAAACAATAAAAGAAAACCATTGAAGTAAATAGTCCCTATGACTTGCACACACCCGTGGTCAGCTTCAAGTACCTGCACCTAATTTCCCTACATCACAAACGTATATTATAGAGGAGCAATCAAACGCTAATACATAGGATGTCTCCATCATGTCACATACTGGCGGTTCGCCAGACTATTTGATTGCAATTTGCGACCGAAGCAAGATCAAACTTATTACATTTAACAAATCCTTAGCCTGTGTCATTTGCTACTCTGGACTTTAGTAGAAAGATATCAAGCCACTTTGATTCTACTGAGAGATGTAACAGGTCAAATTTCTCGAGGACGGTTAGCTCCAAGGTAAGCTAAGCTATTTATAGCTCATATTATGGATGCTGAAACACTGACCACAGCCAACAAACACTCAAACGTACAAACAACTGATGAAAACAATCAAAGTAGATTTAGTAAGATATAATGAGAAACCGACAGGCGTTACACATTAAAAATAAAACAAATTATTTAAAAGTATCATAATTGTAATTATATGAATAAAGGTGTAATTTGAGAGTCAAATTATTAATCTACACAGATTACTTGATACGGTAAAACTGAATCCATTAAATTTGTTTATAATGTCACAACCATTTAACAAAGAAAAACACTTTTTAACGGATTTAAGTTATGTATTTTTGCAAAATTTAAATATAATCACATTATTTAAAACTTTTCCAACGTTTCGCGTGCTTTACAGCGTGCGTGGTCACAGTAGACAATATTATATAACCATTTACGCCTTTATTTTAACACCTAGTGTGTTCTTTGATCATCATAATTGTATAATCAAGGTGATCAGCTCCTTAGTCCGATCTTTGAGTCAATTACACATCTGTCAGACAAGATTCGTCTTCGCAACATACGGCGAGTTCCTCTCACCGTAAACCCCTTTAGCCACCACTGCTCTTCCATATGAACTGGCGGTAATTCCCAAATAACTTAGTATAACTAACAGCCCTTTTTCCAAATCGATAAAGGTTAATATTTGGATATTGATAGCAACATTGACAAGGGTCTGAGCGCGGTCTTTGACGGCACTGGCGGTGTCCTTTACGAATAGGGTATTCGCCACTGCTTTAAATTTAAGTACATTTAGTATAAGTTATTCTTATATTCAAGGTCGATAATTCAATTAATTCCTTATTTCTCACTATATCGTTCTTGATGCCTCAGTTAAGAAATTGAACTTATACTATAAATCCATAACCTTATCTCAAACTCAACTCGCTCTTCAAAGATTGATCCAATCATAACTGTTACAATTATATCTAAGTTTGTCGACAGCCCTATTCGAACCATATCAGTTAAGTCCCCCAGCGAATAAATAAAAGCTCAATTTGTACCAGTCACCACTCTTATATGAACTCTGTCGGTTCAACATCGCTTCGGTGATCAAAGCCTAATTCGATAGCTTTTGACTTGGGATGTGTAGCTGAAATCGATTCTGAAGCATTCAAAATATCTATGCGAGGGGAAATCTTGCTTATAACCCTTTTCGTATTGATTTACATCCAACTTCACTGAAGCGGATATGCGAATTAATATTGACCGTATTCTATTTGTAAAATACTAAAATATTCGAAATGTGGATAGAAAAAGCTTTAGGCTGCTACTTTTTGTAAATAATAATTGGATGACATTAAAAGAAGTCTGTCACGTTTTGTTCTTAAGATGTGTTTTTGTACCGTAAAGACCAAAACTTTTAAAGCACTGTCAACTTTACATATTTAAAACATGACGAGAAATTGTTGAATCTATTATATTAACTCAGTCACGACAACAATGCAATACAGAATCCAAACATTTCCAATCGGGAAACAGTATTATCCCAATGGCAAGATCAATCTTTCCGGGCTTCACGAGGCTCAGGATATATTGGACGATCAAAGGAAATTATGTAAAGCTAATAGACATAGAGCCTTGCTCCTGTGGGGACCACTCATCCATATTAAATGATAATTGTGTTCAAACGAATATTGTTTACATTCGTTTTATTCCGATTGTATACATGTTATTAAATACTTTATGAGACAGGTGAATAAGTTTGATTCGATTTCTTTGAGGAAAAATCGTATTCCGGTAATCGTTAAAAATTCCAGCCAGTTCCGCCATGAGCTTTCTTAGAGGTTATACTATAAATATTATCATATCGACTGCTTTAATTACAATTCCTTGCAGTCAGAATATTATTAACACCTCGTCAAACGACATACTAAATACATATATTAGACAATACCATCTTGATTCACAGATTTGTAATTAGCGTCAAATTAGTTTAGTCACGTTTAAATCAATGTCTAATTTAGTACAGTTAATTATAATCCTTGTTAATGAATACTATCGTCAATATATAGGTCATGTATAAGATAAACTGCTATGTCTTTTAAGAGGCAGTACATATTTCGAGAGCCGTGTCCAAGACTATTATTGGGTAAATTAATAAACGCTCAACTAAAACAGCTTATTTTATTCGCATCACTCTCGTATAAGTCGCTGCTTATTAATTTACTACCGGAATACCGTTTGTTTGTTGTTGATCGAAACATATCAATTCGCCCGCACGTTCATTTGTTTGTATATATGTCTGACTTGTCACTATGGGTGTCGGTATCGCGTGCCACAGCTGAGGTATATCGAGTTAGTACAGGGCTATGGGAGCAACGGGTTCATACGGGTCACAATAAAACTGCTTACAAGTGTGGCTGTTTCTTTAAAACCACGAATTTAGTTCGATATAAGATTAGGCTGTATTGATGTAGGAATATTAACAAGATTAGTATTACAATGTGAGTATAAAAGGACTATTCTGTCAATTATAGAAAGTGCATAATAGTTCTTTGCCTTTGTTTTTGTTTTAAATGGGCATTTTTCTGTATTTTCAATAATTAATTTTAAGTTTTCTCTTTATATATTCAATGCATGTCGTCCGCGTTTTTTAAAAAGGCCGCACTTTAGCTGTTAGAATGTGATTTGTTTCCTTTTTGCTTTTCTTATGTGTGTCCCTGTGGCGTGGCTTAACTAAATAAATAAAACGCCTCCGAACGCTGTCGAAGAGGCTCCTGTTCCTAAGGATGCTCCAGTGTTGGGGCCAAATGTAAACGTGCTATCAGGGTTTTGTACTATGGTCTTCTGCAAGTTAACGCCTAATTCTATTAATAACTTTTTTGTTTGTTTGTTTATCAATTTATACGTTAACGGTGCTAAGGACGTGACCTCACCTGTGTAGTTGCTATTGCACAAGCAGACAACCTTCGCGACAATTGAATGAAAGAGTTCATTACTAACAATTTAATTACGAAATCATTGCATCTACATATACAATCTGAAATCGCTTAATTTTAATAATTCCACTTAGGTTTTCACGGTCACAGCTTGTGATTTATATCACAGTCAAGAAGAATAGATAATTTTCGGTTAATCCTTGACGCTACTTTAACCTACTTGAAGATCAAAGCTCCCTCATCTGAAACAAATCGCTTATCTCTCCGCTTACATCACGTATCAAGACTTAACGACCACTATGTTCAAACAACAATTGATTATGCTCATAACCCTTCGTGTAAAACTATTTACGCCTTGACCCTTTCATCGCGTGTAAAATAAAATGTAAAATAAGTGAGTCACGGGAAAACCCATGATTCAGGCTAATCAAAAGAATACACATCAAATGTTTGTGTTCATCAACATCGCTATGATCGAATTATAGCTCTCGGCCAATGCACTTATAAATCAATATTAAAATAACAAATACCTGCATATTGTATATGAATTAACCATATTTTAAAATAAACAATCGTAATGAAATTGCTTTCGAACATAACAACTTATCAGGCTTAATATTAATATCAATGGATTCAACAATTTCTATTCATCTGTTATCGGCCGAACAACGCTTTGTCCGCACTAACGGTACACCGTTTAACCGTACGATAAACTATTTTGTATTAAATCTGACATGGCTGTTCCTTTGTTGACTGATTTAGAGGAAATTATACTTTAAGACAATAATATAGAAACTTAATCAGCCTGGTGTCTGTTTTATTTACCCTGATGAACCTGAACCTTTATAAGACTGACGCCCAGTTTCATACATGGAGCATTTCTATCTATCTACAGCGAATTTACTGATCAACGGTCAAGCGAAATCTCTAAAAGCATTATAACTGTCACAGTTCGTTGAACTGTCAAAAAGAGATAACCAAAATAATATAAAACAGTGTTAAATACGAAAATTTCTCTAATCATTGAATCTTCGAAGCACTTAAACTCAAAAACGAATGAATTATAATAAATGATTATTATTATAATTAATAGAATCAGTCTTAACGAAAGTCCATAGTTAAAACTCTAATGATTTCTATTGTAAACAACAATTCAGCAACTCGAGGGAAGTAAACTTAAAATTAATGTCAGTTGATCATAAAACAAAACTTCCAGCAGCTGGCCGTGAATGTTAATACCTTTCAGTTGCCATGGTAACCAGGCGTCAACCCAAACAATAAGCCATCGCGTCTAAAAAGAAAGCAAACAGATCGTTTAGTTAGTACGCGACTACTGTTTGCGGTCCCATTTTAACGAGTGTCCGCGAGACCAATCACAAATAACAAGGCATTGTTGACCCCTGGTGTAGGGTTCCGTGCTACAAAGTCACTACCAATATAAAGAGTTGGTTTTTTAACGCGTTAATCTCAAGATCTACTGTTGCGAATTGATATATTATAGTCGTATATTGCATTTACTTAAGGTCTTACCTTATCCCATTATCAATAATAGCGGAGAATTAATGAAAATTTTTGTGAAAACGTGGAAAACTTTTTTTTTATATATGTTACATTGCACTCTTATGAGTGCAAACAAAATAAACGCCTATTTTACATTTATTAACGGCGCAGATAAGAAGATAAGCGGCAACAAGCTCGTGTATTGTAAAAATTGCGTTTGAAAGAAATAAAAATGTGTTTGTGTCAAAATGGGACTGACGAGGACGTTAATCTTTTCATCTGCATCGTAATCAAATGAAACCAAGACTCGTACGGCCCCACACTGCACACCTAACCTTTATAAAACTTTTGGAAAACTCACTTGCGGTCACTTCCTTCAAATTGCGAGGAGAGCCTCAATTACACATTTCAATTCACTCGCTAGAACCGGCTTATAAAAACCCGCTATAAAATATCATTCGGAGGCTTTTGCGCGACTCATTAACAGTGTTTCGTGTTTGAAGCATATTTTTAATTGCGAGTATTTATTCACCCTCGCATTTGTATGATTTCGCGAGTATCCTTGGTATTTCCATGGATCTGTTAATCTAGTGTCGGGGTAGATAAAACACTTGAGAGGCTTCGGTGAATGCAAAACTCGTGGCATACTATAAAACTTGAGTGTTTTAAACTACACGTTTAGATGGGCCATTTACACCGCAATTTCCGCGTCTCCGTTTTCATTACTCCGTGATTCAGTCTTTTAAGTGTTGATTCTTCAGTTTGTATTGATGTTACGTATTCATAAAATATTTGATATTTTAAACTGAGATTAGTTTAAAAGTGGAGTCCGAAATAACTTAAAATATGAATTTATCTTTTAGAAGCGTTAAGCAAGAAAATCTAAAAAGAAAATTAACAAAAAATGAATACAATAATACAAGTTCTATGCTAGTACTAAGGGAGTTAAATTATAGTAACTTTTTTATCAATTAGAAAATATTCGGCGGCGAGACAAACTTTGTTAGTGACGCATAATTAAAAAATATGGATTTGTAACAAAAACATGTTTAACAACGTTCTCCTAACAAGACTCATCTATACCGACGCGTCTAAATAGCACAGTACTTTTAACGACTTGTAAGAACCATATATGGATGATAAATTGTCCTACATTTTAAAAATGTATTCAATTATAAGCATCTGTCGTGCGATTAAAGAGCACTAATTCCATACAATATAACTATAGCAAGTAATGAGATCAAGCGTGCCTGTGTTAAATACCTTGTAAGTGTCAGTGTGTGCAATCTATCATACCACAACATCATATTCTATGTGTGCGTTTGTGGCATAGAATTATCAAATACAGTACGTTCAAATGTCAACCTTCTCCATCTGAAGGCGCAACTAAAAAATACATTAAAACTTAAATCGTAACTATTATTGTCATTATCATTTAATTTTCTTGTTTGTGTTTGTAAACAGCTTTAGTATTTTAAGGGGTCAGCATTTTGGACGCGCCCGCTTTATAATTTAATTATTTTATAAAATCTTACTTCGCATCGATCAATCAGGGCGATCGCGTTCTCGCACACCCGGGTAATTTCATCAAGTAAAAGGATCGTCAATCAAGGACACAACATCCTTTATAAAAATCATTTAATTATCATGTAAAAGGAGTTGTCAATCAAGGAGGCAACAGTGTTCTGCGTCTATTTGTATATCTCTGACTTAACTGTGTGTGTAAATATATGTTTATATTTTATTCCAAGCATATTTTAGCGTCAAAGTAAAGCCAATTAAAGTGAACAACTGTATATAATAAGCTGTGTGACGTGCATGTGTGCTCGGTACATTCACCTGGTCGCAATGCGATAAACGCTTACCTATACTGTGGTATGTTTTTGATCATTGAGACTCATGCGGCCGTAACCACTTTTTCCTTGTAAATGATACTCATACGAACCTTTTAATTATCCAGCAATAATTTATTCCTTTTCGAAATAGAATCGAATTGATGGTATTGTTTTACTACTAGGAATTAAATGTAACGTTAGCAAATTTTTTTACGTTCCAAGTTTAGTATGCCTATATGAACAGTACGTCTTACGCGTTTCGCCCGCCCGGGTTCAATATCGATAATACTAGTCGTAATTGTAACAACTCGTAAACTTCTTTCATGTATAAAGAATGCTGGCATAAAACTTCTTCACAGTAGTTATATATGAGAACAAACATTGTCTGTGGTCTGAAAAATATATATTTATACAATTATCTATGTTTAGCAGTTACTACTTATAATACAAGCTATAAACATCTTACTTTGCGGCTAACTGATCGTGTGTAAAAATGTGCCCTAAAAATATTATTATATTCGTCATAAATAACATTGTATTACAAAAACTCCAATAGAGTAACAGTACATGTATGAGTAATGTCTAGAACAAACAATATTAATTAACGCAACAAAAAACCGGCTCTCCGCAGACATTTTAAGAATCCATTTTATATTGGTACAGGTTGCTTAGACTAGATCGAAGGAACACCTGCCGTTTGACTATATATCGTATTATAAATAGAGCAAAATACTTTTGTAGCGATTGTCTCACGAAGGATGAAGATACAGAGGATTGAGGTTTGATGGACAAACCGACAACAGGATACAAATTCATTATCAAAACAAAATAGCGAGGCTACGACTAGCACCTACAACTTTGGGAACCAAATCACATATGTCGTATAGGAGCGCTAAATATTAAATTCTGGCTTATTAGTTTTGTCATAGCAGACATAAATACATCTATTAAAATGATATAAGGATAGCGAAGCCTAATTTCCCTGTAATCAACTGCATTAAAACGTTATTAGACCATCTATCATCTATAGTCATCTGCGATTGAAATATATGATTATGTTCAGCAATTCACACAGTTCGAATCATCAGTCATGACAAACATTCAAAATATCTTCGAGTTTTCGTGGAACAGACGACACATGATATTATTTATCGAAGTCGTTTAAAAACTGATACAGAGCATATTTATTTACCAGCATTAATAATACACAACCTTGAATATCTTAGATAGTTTTTGCTTAAGAAACCTTGACAAGTCATAATAACCAGCGCAAATATTTCCTTTCGCCTAATAAAATTAATGTATGTGCGAATTTGAACAATAATTTAATTTGTTTTTGCAACAACTTCATTTTTATAAAATTGTTTATTACGTTTACAATGAACGCTGAAATCATGTTTACAATCATAGTTTCTTTATTTATTCATAGCATATTAATTTCAGTTATATTTACATTTTAACTTTTGTTTAACATTATCTCATAGAAGAGTAGCAACATGGCTCTTTGTGTTCAAATAAACATATTATTATTTGTATAAAATATATTGCTTGATATTATTGAAACTTCAATAGGATAAAGCCATTTATATTAACTAAATTGTAATCTAGTTCGTGATTTCTCTCTCCGATGTAGCATAATATATTTCCATTTTTAAGCTTTAATATACTATATCATGTTATTATCATTTGACATTTTGTCTTTCTTATATTATTTTAATTAAGTCAGTACCGCTCTTCCCTTAGCGGAAGATTCCTTATTTGCATATGTTATTTTAATTACGTAAATATTAGGTTTTGTTTATTTTTGTAACTATATTTACAATTTTACAAGAGTATTTGATAAATTGTGTTGTGTTTTTGTTGAATACGAGGCCCCTTGCGTTATCGGCGCACACCGCCAGTTTCGGCTTCCAAGACGTACCTAGTTTGTTCACTCAAGGGTAGTCAAACAGGCAATGTAAAAATTATGTTAGGTCATCGGCCACAATGCCGGAATGGCAAATAGTGGCTTCGATCCCGTACGGTCAACATTTTGTTATGGTAATTGAAGGGATAACAGGTATATTTTATATTATATGTTCTTCAGTTGCGTTAGTACCTATATTACAAGCTATAATCAGCTTACTTTGGGGCCATATGTCGATAAAACGAATTTTGCAACTTATAGGCAGTACGTTTTTAGTCTATATAAAAAATAGAGTTAGCCATAGGAAAACATAACGAATCGAAACCCTAATAGACCAATCTACAAGCAACGCTCCATGAAAAAAACCCAAACAACGTTCGATGAGGAGTAGGTACAGTTAACATCCTGATGATGCTCCGCTGTATGAGCGAAACGTGCGTCGATTGATTGAGAATTTATATCGCGCAGTATTGCTTGTAGACTTCCACAAACTAAAGCCGAAATTATAACGAAACGTTAAAAAATAAGATTTATTCATAAATTAACTTAAACTACGTATTAACTTTCATTACGTATAAACTAAGCCCACACTTAGCAACGGCTCGACAGCAATAAAATGTTTCATCGGTTCGTTCCCGCATTACCAAACATTGCGTTAACGTCTGCGGGGTGTGGGAACTAGGAGCAAATGTGGCCCATATGAGGTGGCATCCGGTAAGGACGAGACGGGTTTCACTGGCAGCGATGCCATGCGAGCTGGCGATTATAAAAATAGTGCCAATATTAGGAAAAACAATATTACTCTTATATATCTGTCGATAAATGATGCTCTTAATAGACCGAATAACTTATCGCCTATAGTGTTCCTAAGCGTTAAAATAATACTGTGACGTAATTAATGGATGGGCATGCCTATGTCAAATAAAAATTTTGTATAATTTACTAGCTGACCCAGCAATGTTGTTTTGCCATGTGATTTCAATTTACAATGAATTAATAAAAAACAGGAGTTGATCGTAGAGGGTTAATAATGAAGGGTTGTATGAATGTTTTTATCATATCGTAAAATCAAAACTAAAAATTTGTCTAAACAATAAATAAAAAATTTAGAGGTGGACTACCCCTAACATTGAGGGCCATGAATAATATCTCAGATCTACTCAATACGCTCACAAAGTTTCATGAGAATCGGTCAAGCCGTTTCGGAGGAGTATGGGAACGAAAACTGCGACACGACAATTTTATATATAAGATTACAAATTATCAGAAAGGCATGCGTACTTAACAATAATTAGGTGTCCATGGACGGTAATTAAGGTTACCCGTTTCACTACCATATTTAAAAAAAACGCAATGAATGTGACTCTACAGTAAACTCACTGCTTACAATCAACTTGACAAATGGCGTCCATAATGCTAATAAATGTGGCGCTCGCGTCACACCGCCCTTGATCACTTTGTACTCATTCGATTTAATTTATTAAGAAATTTAATTAAATTAATACATTTCTCAAAATAATCATGATCTTTGTGATAGAAATTCGCGGACACAAATGTACGATTTAAATCTTACTACTACTTACAAGACGTTTTTTTTCGCTTATATTATGTGTCCTTGTTGGAGTGGCTTTTTAAATAAATAAAACAATCGATACGTTTTCCAACGGGTAATCTTAGACACTATACAATCATCATTCGTTTGTATGTAAAACTTTGCATTGATCGGGCGACTCCCAAAAATTAGGGTAATTAGAAACTCACATACCCTAACTATATATCACTAAAAACATTAAAGTCTAAATTTTCTATTGCGAACAAGTGAACTGTGGAATCGACATCCAGTGGAGGTCTTCCCCACGAGATACGACCTCCAATTCTTTAAGAAGAGAGCGTACTCGTTCCTTAAGGACCGGCAACTCACCCATTAATACGTGTTTCTGGGCTGCGGCTGTTCGGCTGCGCTTATGGCCCCTATTTTATAAAAATAATAAACCCTTCATGCTTTTTCACGGAATTTTCTTTGTTATTCACGTCACACAACGCAAAACAAAATATTGCTACTATAAGTCATTATGGAAAAACTCAACAAACAAACAAGTAATTTGCCAGCAATACGTCACATGAGCAACTAAGTACATTCCCAAAACCTCCTAAATACCATTATCTACTATTTACAAGCTATTGTTGTCAAATGAATTATTAATCTCGACAGTTATGTTGAAATCTTAACTATTATATTCGGAGGCATTGTTTCAAACGGCGCAAATCTAATGGCGGACTTTTCATCATCAATTGCGTCGTAATTTCATTTGTAATTTGTAAATGAACTGACTCACGTTACTGTACGTGAGTGATTAGAAACTGAAAAACACGGACTCAATATTGCGGAAGTATAACATCCCTAATAACTACATCAGCTTTTTTATGTTCTATATAAATACTAGCTGATCCGGCAAAGGTTGTTTTGCCATACATGTGATTTCAATTTTCAATTAATAAATAAAAAATAAGGGTTGATCGTAGAAGGGTGAAAATTAAGGATAATATGTATTTTTGTATGTTGTGTCATAAAAAAATAGAAACTATAAATGTTGTCTAAAAATAAAAATAAAAATTTAGGGGTGGACTACACTTAACATTTAGGGGGATGAAAAATAGATGTTGACCAATTCTCAGACCTACTCAATACGCTCACAAAGTTTCATGAGAATCGGTCAAACCGTTTCGAAGGAGTTTAATTTCGAACCCCGTGACACGAGAATTTTATATATTAGATATAAATATAGTAGAAATATATGTCATTTATAAATGAGACCCATGACGTGGTTAGAGTTGAAGAATTTAAAACGCTTTCGTCACATTATAGGTAATACTTGAATCAAACGCTCAACCGTTTGGTGTCACCAAAAGTGTCACCATTGGCACAGAGTGTGAATCAACAAAAAAGATTTTAAAAAATAGATATAAGGCTATTTATCTTCACGAACACAGTTCGCATAGAGAAAAATGTCTAATCTAAAAATAACTCCACAATGACATGGCAAAACTCGGGAGCGGTATCGAATTGCAATGATCGTGGCTAATTGTATTAGTAAATTCATGGTTAGTTTATTTATAAAGTTCAAATTCATACGCATCAAACCGTGATAAGATGATTAAAAAAATGGCGAACATCAGTAATTCAGTTCTGATATAATTACATGATGTTTACGGCTGTTGCTAGATTAACTTTACGAGGATTTAATTAACCCTATTATATTTAAGAACATCAAAACATAAGGAAATCCAAAAGCACACATACATCTCAAATACGATATATCAGCGTGAAATCATTATTATAAAAAGCAAAATCCGGTATAAAAAAATTATTCGCAAACATTCCAAACATAGACTTTATAGCGAGTTTTTATTTCTTAATTACATCCAAATCGATCTCTCGTTCGGATTCGACACGGAAACGCGGATTACGTAAGACTCCGAACTCGATTTTTTATTACGACATTAAATGAGGCACTCCGCCTACACTGGGTTAGAACATTACGTCTTATAACGCGTAATGGCACGTATAAATTGTTAAATAACCTATAAAACACGTTCTACCAATTTTATTGGTCCCTCTGGTGATACATCCATGGTGGATAGTATGTTTAAACTGTTCCGAAAACATTTCAAATATACATTCCTGTAAAAAAACTGTCCACTACATTTAATCAGCGCATTTGAATGACCAAACACAATAAGTATAATACAATTTCCTTCCGTACGAATATATTAAAAGATAATATAACTGT
Organism: Pontia daplidice; assembly: GCA_963693355.1. Lineage (NCBI taxonomy): Eukaryota > Metazoa > Arthropoda > Insecta > Lepidoptera > Pieridae > Pontia > Pontia daplidice. The sequence continues at coordinate 8,480,127 of CAVNZL010000140.1, read as the reverse complement.
TTCTCATTTAAAGAAACCATGTCAACCGTGACCACGCACGCTACAAAGTCGGAAAATTTTCAAACAATGTAAAATATATTTAAATTTTGCAAAAATACATAACTTAAATCCGTTAATAATGTGTTTTTCTTTAAATATTAAAAGATATTAAGAATTGACTTTAATCCATTGGACTGAAGCCTTAGAGGGATACGGTTGTTAATAAAATTGATATGAAAAATGAATTTCCATCTGAAACCTATATTTATATAGACTTAATCTCATTTATCGATCTAAATGGCCTATTATAGGGGATTAATTACGATATTTAAATTATTTGGCCGTTCTTAGACCAGAGATCGAAACACACTTAAGGAATTTTGATTGTGTGTGTATATACAGTATACAAATAACAAAAATTAAACTATAGTAACAATCAATTACAATTTAGTTGAAACAAACCACTGTATTAGAATTGAACAATGATGCTCATTTGAAAATATATAACACGAATATTCTACGCATTTTGTTACATAATTATCCCGGTAGTTCAATTATATTAAACAACAAATTGTAAGGATTGACATTAACAATCTTAAAAGGAAGTAATCTCAAGATTACATCGCAATCTTCTTATTAACTTCAACGAAATTTAAATTATTATCTGTGCCAGACGGTTTGAGATAAGGTTTTAATGATATTATTTATGGCACAATCCAATAATTGTGTAATACACTGAGCATTTTCTGAGGATGATGCATGCCTTTTTCTATCGAGAAAAATTTGTAAAAACAAGGCTTTAATTTCACATTTAGCGTTACCGCTTTATTGTATTACAATAGCCATTCATCATTTCGTTGACTGTAAATCACAAATTAGGAACATTGTAAACTTATACTGACCCGCCGCTCAGGTATGTTTCGCGTTCCCTTCGAAACAATAGTCCAACAATCGGTCATTATTTTCTCTTTGACAGCGATGATTTGCGAGTAATCCGTTTATTACGCACTTGAGTTAAAAAAAGACCGCACCAGTTGTATTACCTTTACGACGCGTTGCATAACACAAAGAATTGCACATTAATCTCTTGTTACACAATTCCATACATATTTCGAATATCAAATCAAACAAATATGCACGCAATTCACGCATCATAAACGCAAGCTAAAACAGTACGTGGAAACCCATAGGGGGATAAAGTACGTGCACTGACGCAAAAACTACTCACAAACCCTTCTAACGAACGGGCGTTATCGCCAGCAATTTTACCCACTTCCCAGAGGTGGATAAAAGAATTTCACACGGCGGGTGGCGACAAACGCAATAGCTCCATACATCGGCCCATTGTCAAGGGCCATTGGAACGAATTGCAAATCGGATCATCGCCCGGTGACGCCCAGCGATTCATCGAAACAATCGCATTGAAAGTCCGACATTATGCAACCTCACAGAACCCAGAGAGATCCTTAAAACTGAGACTAATAAATCACTCGAGCGGTGTCTGTTTCTTTATTGTCGGTCAGCTGGACGATAAATAACTGCATGAAAGGACTTTACTGTTACAGAATATTTAAATAGGACATCATTATTGTTTTCAACATTTTTCGACTGTGGCATTGCTGTGCAATTCTTTGTTCCGCATTGTCGACGCAATGATGTTCGGAATACAAATTCGCTACGAAAATAACGACGCGGCGTTCCCGTATCAAAATGCTCAATAAATTAGAAACCAATTAAGAAAGACAAAAGCTAATTAATAATGCAGATTCCAGAGACAAAACGTTGCCGAGATATTAAACTCGCAAGATGCGTGAGCGCGTATTGTTCGGCATTGTACTGCCAATGACAGATAAGAGGCATAATGAGAGAGGAATCTAACCAGGGACGTATCATATGTGCGTAGAACCTTGAGATCTGACAGAGGTCCTACTATCAGACAGAGGCCCCGTTGCCTGTTACATAAATAATAGCGTTTCCACAAAAATAATCACACGAATCTTTTCATAAATTAACTATAAGTGGGCACTTGACCGCCACTCAGCCTTCGCTCACATTGGAAGGCCCTAACAAATCACCTAAGAGAAGCCCCAAGAAAATTGATTGCCTTTAGTCCGGCCCTGCCTACAATGGAATATCTCTGCTTCACCGGTAAAGCCAATTTAATATTATGGGCATCGTGTACACGTTTTGAAAGTAAATTAGTGGCGGGAGGTAAAACATTTCACGATTTATCCAAATACATGTATTCACTTCGATTATAACCAAATAAAAATGAAAAGTACTTCCTGACATATATCTTTCTTCTGGCTATTTGCACAAAAAACTAAATCTTTACTGTATTCTGTGAAATAGCCAAATGCAGTCAAAGTTATCACATGGATTATTTTGTTGTACTTTTATTTGGAATATGGGGAGCACCGACTCTCTCCTCTTCTATCTAGGAAATTTGAATTGAAGAAAATTAAGACGGAAACTCTTAACTTAGGCCAAGCAACGTCCGCACAGCTGCTCGACTGGTTTGTCCACTTCGGATTGATTTAACGTAAACGCGCGATTGAACCTCCTTCGCGTTGCTCATCGCCTAGTACATTATTATCGATTAACTATCTTTAGATTAATTAACTTTGTTTTTTTAACAATTATTCAGTTTTTGCTGTATAAATTATATGTTTTAATGATTTCATAAATCATATGAAAGTGTAAGTTATATAAATTTTAAGTAAATAAAAGATTATTCGACTGTAACTAGTTCACCTTGTTTTTTTTAAGACTAAGCTAAGATAACCTCACATGTCTTGGTAAAATACTAATTTAATTAATTAAGAGGTAATTTTCAGCAAAGCAGCTGTTTTAACTTATGAAACTCCTAACACTTAATATCACATCATGATACTTCAGATTGTACTATTAATGTAAAAATTTAAAACGGTCTCTTGACCTGAACTACTTGATTATAAAATTAAATTTTATTGATGTGTCATAAATGATATTAAAATTCATTGTTTATATCAAAAATAATTATTTATATTTTGAGCAAACTTAATCTCCTAGTGCATGGGATAATTGTCTTTAACCATTCAATTGCTTTGATAAATCATCCTAACTGGTAGGTAGAAATTGTATAATGTTCATGATTATATTTTAAAAATTCAATGTGAATATAACTTATCCAAATTATATTATTTTTTATAGTCATTGCTAAATCTGTCTTACAAAGTAATCCAAACAGTAATTACATTTACAACATATTATTCATAGTACGCATGTAAATTAAAATTGTATAAGCGTATTTAATAGGGGTTTTGTGGTTTAATGAGTAATGTTAATTAATGTATGCCCTTGAAAGATTGTGAGATAAAGTGTAACCTGCTTAAGCAATGTTAATTATAATTTCCTTATCATTTCAGTTGTTCAGACAAAAACTCTTATTCTTGTTTACAAAATTGGTTCATGCCTAACAAATGTGTCTGTAATGTTATTTTGTTTCCATAGTATTAAAACTCTTAATAGAATAGTTGAATTGAAACTATATACAGGAAATAAAGAGTAAACCCATTTTTAATATGAGCATTTTTGGAATGAATTTCCGATAAGAAAATCATTTACAGGAACTACTTACCTGACATAAAGGACAGATAATCCATTCACAATCCTCCTCCAACCAAGTGGAACAGTTATGCTCTGTGGGATTTCACTCTGTGTAGTTCTATCTGACTCTTGCACTGAAGGCAACACAGCGAGCACAACACCCTCAGCAGTCCGCACCAACTGAGGGCTGCCCTCATTATCACTTATAGACCTATTCAGTATATTAATACTCTGATTCACTATGGACTGATGAGTTACACTCTGTTCTAACAGATGATAGTTCACATATTTTCCTAAATCTCTCTCACTGTTTTGAACTGAATCACTAGACACACTTATGGGCATCTCCGCTCCACATCGCTGGAACTCACCACTGTCCAGCTGTATGTATTCACTGTCCCAGGTGTTTCTTTTTACAGTGGGACGCTCTTCACTTCTTTGCTCCTTTAATTTGTCAGTTTCATTGTAGGGTTTGTAGAAGTTCCTATCGTTATAGACTGTTTTGGCGGGCAGGTTCTCGTAGAGCGCGTCGAGACGCTGCGGCGGGGTGTCTGGGCTGGCGGCGGCTGCCTCTAACTGGCGGGGCTCCGCCACGTACAGCAGCACGCGCGGCGCTCCAGCCACGCCCGCCCGCGCCGCGGCGACACTCGCGGGCTTGCCGGACATCTCGCACACACATCACACGCCACATGGAACACCGTCTCACGATACCACACCAGCACACGACCCACCTGACCCGATATGAGCATCGCTCTCCGCCCGCTCATCGCTCCAAACCCAAACACACTGCACCATCCTTTTCTTGACGAGTTTATGACGTCCAAAACAAAAGTGACACTTTTATGGCGGAACCTCCTTCGACCCCATTGTACTTTTATTGCAGCAAATAAAAGATAATCACTCTTCACTACTGTATCTGATCGTTTAGCTAGTATCCATATTGACACTTCGTAAAAAGGTCACCGATTAAAAATGTTTTTTATCATCCAAACAAAACACTTCACATAAATTATACGACGCACACTATAATGTTTTTTGTTATTTTACAATTAAATGTATTATTTTTGTATGTTTTGTAATTGTCGCATATTATTAACACCGTTTATATGCTACAATTGGATAGTTGAATGCGACACAGTGACGACTGAAAGACTCTGAGCTATTAAATACGACTAATAGGTATAGCCTTTTAATATGATTTCTTTAAATGGTTTCATGTGTGCTTTAGAATAGGCCGGGTTATATTTAGTTAAGGCTACTTCCAATAACAAAAGCAACCAATAAAATCTTTTTGTGTTAGTTCAGTCAAACATTTGATTGGTTTAAATTTACTGCTGTATTAACAAGAAAACGTTTTCATATGAGAGAGAAACATAAAGCATCATCAAATGACAGAGACAGACATGGCTAACAAGACTAGAAGTATGAAGGGGAAGGGCTTGACTGTTTGACTGACCACTCACGAATAACCATAGCATATGTAACGCCATCTATTGATACTTCAATTATAAAATATTATCTCTGTCAACGCCTATTCTATGTCACTGTCAGTTCTTACCAATGTTGCTGTATAAAAAGTTTATCATAAAATGACAATTACAAATTTCCTTCGATTTTGCGCATTTACCCACATCATAACATTAATTTAATTAAAATTAGTATAATAAATTATACTGAACTATAAAAAATAATTTCTTTCTTCACAAGGTTAACAAAAATGTACAAGTTAATACAGTTAAAACTGCAATTTTCTACCCGCACACAAGCTATGACAAATTCTATACTATGGTAGTATATAACTTTATTTTAATGACTTTCCATATTCACAATTCAGGCTTAAAGGAAACACTTAAATAACTGAAATAATACAAGGGCTATTGTTTTCCACAAATGCTCCAATAGCCTAATGGAGCATATTAGGAATAATAATGCACATTATCAATGTTAAAATATATTTTTTCTTAGCTGTCACTTAATGAATATATGTAAATGATGAATGATGATTACAACCGTCAATTGTCATCTATCAATATGAGTAACGAGTAACGACTAAGAATTAACCGCAGGCCTTTATTTTTAATATTAATGTTTGAGGTTAGATTATTACAAGAAAGCAAAGTTTCAAGGATGACCGTAATATAAAATACTAATTATATTTAAACTTGTTCCACTGTTACAGTTACAGTAAAATTTTACTTTCGAAAGCTTGTCGAAAAAATATTGTACAATATGAAAAGAAAACATGATCAAATCGACGCAGAAGAATCCAAGTGAGTCTATACTTCTTAAGATATCCCTCTGATTTTGTGTTATGAATTAATACAACTTCTTACATAATTCCACAGATTATCATCTTTGTTGTTCAATAAAACTAAAAAGTTTACTGAAAAGTTAAACAAAAATGTAAAAGGTGTTAGTGAAGTAGATCGCAAACCTGCTTGGGTCGATGAAGATGATGGGCAATTTAAAGTGAATACTGTTATTCCTAAAGTAAATAATGATGGATTATATGCGGAAAAACTTAAAAGAAAGTATGAAACACTCATTGGAACACCAAATTGGGCAAAAATCACAACTAATTCAAACAATGTTGACACTGGATCAGATATTACTAAGACAATAGGTCACTTAGAGAAAGGAAAAGTTTCTAAATTTGATAAAAAAATATTGGAGATAAAAAAGAATACTACAATTTTACCACAAAAAGGTGCAATTACTACCTCATTAAAGTTTCACCCAAAGGTTAGCGCTGTTTTGCTAGCAAACACATCAGGCATTGTTTTTCTTCATTCTTTAGATGGAAATAACAAACTTCATAGCTTTAAGCTTAAAGGTTGGACAATTTCAAGCACACATTTTAACCCTGATGGATCAGAAGCTTATATATCAGGTGTTAGACACACCTACTGCATATATGATTTAATTAAAGCCAGTACTAAAATTGTCCAACTTCCGCATGCCCTAAAAAAGGCAGTTCATTTTAAGTTGTCACCTAATGGGAAATTTATTGCTGCTTCAGAGGGTTTCAGCGAAGTTTTTATTATATGTGCACATACAAATGAACTAATTAAAAACATCAAAAATAATTCTAATGTTAAAGCAATGACCTACAGTTATGACTCGAAAGAACTATACTGTTTTAATGATCTTGGTGAAGTGACAGTTTGGGATATGACAACAATGAAACCAATTAAGAAATTCTTTGACAGTGGTTGTATTACACCGTCAAGGATATCTATGAGTCATTGTGGCCGTCTGCTAGCCACGGGAACAGCTGAAGGCATTGTTAACATTTATGAAACTGCTGATTTAATGACAACAAATCCTGTGCCAATAAAAACTATTTCCCATTTGACTACAAAAATTACAAACATTACTTTTAACCCTACCTCAGAAATGTTGTCAGTATCATCAAGCTTCCTGCCAAATGCCTTAAAAGCTCTTCACATACCTTCTTATAATGTTTTTCCCAATTTTCCTCAGAAGAATTTACAACTTATTGAAACAGTTGGTTTCTCTCCAAATGGTGGATATATGGGTATTAGTAATAACAAAGGTGTTGTCAATCTGTTTAAATTGGGTCATTTTAAAAACTATTAGATTTTTTTTATAGACATATCTTGTTTTATTTATAATCTAATAAAATATGGTTTAACCCAAGTTTGTGCAGCAGGATTTGTATTAAAAAGCCTACCTTTTCATTATGCATGGTGTATTAAAAACAAGAGAACTGTGACATTTCATGCAAATATTAATGAATGTTATGTAAAACAAAATTTGTTTACAAATTATCACAGATATTCAGAGGAAGAAATCAGTATAATGAGGCACAGGAAAGGGGGTTAATAAAATACCACATTTGTATTTGAATGTTTCATTGAGTTACAACAAATTTAAGCAGTTACACAAGTTCAATTCTTCCTACCAGGCCCTATATTACATATTCAAACAGTCACCGAAAACAATTACTTCTATTAGGTTCAATATAAATTATACTAAGCTTTTCTATTAAGGTGAAGCAAGTTAATCAAAGTTGATATTGTAATATGAATGACAATCCATCATAGTTTCAAGTTGTTTTGTAATTGATATATTGACAATAAAGACTTTGATAACTTGTCTTAAATAATAACTTACTTTAAAATATTCTAGAAAAATCAAAATCACAGAACTTTGAATGATACTAACTGATCAAGATGCCCAGGAACTACTTAAGATCTATTTGTTTAATATGATATTTATTACTATTGAAGGGCTGTTTTCAATGCAATTTTATTATGATTAAACTGTGTTAAGTGTATAGTATAGTATGAGACAACATTCTCAATGGCTTTAGTTGTAAACAAAACTTAAGTTACATAGAGAATTAACTTTCAAGTGAACTAAATATTCAAATACGCTTAAAATTTGAGTTAAATATACTTCGGGTGGAAAACGGGTTGAAGTGCAAATTCAGAAATGTTTGAGAATATTAAAATACATTATTCCAGACAAGTTAAAATACAAATGTCAGTGTATTAGGACAAAAAATGATGTCTAGATCTTTTTCTAAGGCTTCTGATGGATTCAGCAAAGATCTGTAAAAAAAAAAATTTGTTACTATTTTTAAACAGTAGAAGTGTCACAAGGTGAAAGGAACTTCATGTCTTAAAATTGATATGTTTAATAATATGTATTACAAAAAGTAGGTTTTACGTCATATATAACAGTTATGGCTGTAATATTTATTATGATTTGGTACATAGCCTCTATAAACTACATAGTGCACTGACAAATTATTGAAACTACATTTTGTTGGATGAAAAATAAATTGGCAAGGAAAAAATCATGTTAAATGAAAATGCTTGGATTCATCAATCAATATAAAGTTTGATATTTAAAAAAATATATATATATATTTGCACCTTCATATACCTTAGCTTGTGGCACACTGCACACGGTTGACACCTGGTCCTCCATCCTCCTCTTCATCATAGGCGTTGTGCTGCTGTCGCCGCCTCCTCCATTCTTGCTCCGGATCAAGTTCTGTTAGCTGACATTCTTCAGCCAGTTCTGGAATCTCAATCTGTAAAAAAAAAATTGTTTAAAGATTTGTAAAAAAAATAATTGCTTGAATAACTCACAACACAAAATGATGATAATTAATTATTGTAATATATCACATATACCAGACATATTTTGATACCACTTTATTTTTTTAATTCGAGATATGTTATTATATTAAGTGTGTAGTGTAGTTATTTTACTGGTAATTTGAATAAAATTTGTTCTTTGACTACAAATTTCAAAATTTGAAAGATTTTCAGACAAATTTCTGACATCACTGAGAGGCAATTTTCGAATATATACACACATCGCCTACCTTATTTAAAATGTAAATAATACTTACCCTTGGTCTAGGCGGTAGGCAGTTCTCGAGAGCTGGAATGACCTCTGGTGGAATGCGCGCCGGGAAATTGACTAAGAACTGAATAATAAGCAGACCCTTTTCGAATGGATTTTTATACATGGGCATACCTGAAATGAATTCAAATTTTATACAACTCTAGCCATTCCTAAAACATGTAAGCCTGAAGTTAATATATTCTTACTAGAAGTCTGTGAACTTGAATAATCAACTGAGTATAATTGTCTTACCCTCATTAAGAACACATTTGACTTCTCCATGTTTGGTGACTTCTCCTGGCATCACAGTAATAACAATGTCTCTCTCATCTAAAGTCCGAATCACTTTTTGGAATCCACAGAGCGCCTCCACTAATTCAATGTTCAACCTCACTATTAGATCATTGCCGGTACGTTTGAACACCTGAGTACATATAAAAATGTTAATTTTATTAATACTAAACACTAGTGGAAGATTCCAAAGGGTTTTTATTGCCTGGCACTCTCAAAGGGGATTATTGCTTCAGTAATTTGGAGACAACTCTGCAGTGGTTAGTGATGGAGAAACATATCTTTGGACTATTTAGAGACTAGGAACACTATTATTTAGAGTTTCAATGTGAGCTCTAATCACAGATAAAAGCCCCGTGAAGGGTGTCCAAAACCACTATTACTTAATTACTCGAAAATCTCAATTTGATATACTATGAGATAAAATAGAGGTTTTGAATATCCATAATGTTATCATCCGCAACACAGCAGTCTAGCAATTATTTTTTTTTAATTTTGTCAACGTGCTCAGCGTTTCAACTCCATGACCTTTTTAACGCACAGAAATCAACCATTTTGACTACATCTACTTTGGAGTGGTAAATGTCTGAATGCATGCAAAAATGTGTTAAATATATTTTGGAATGTCTATACACAACTTGCTGTGCAGTGTTAGCTTGGGCTCAAACTTTGAATTGGAATTTTTAACCTTAAAACAGACTTAGTCTATGGGTCAAGGATGCAATCAGTTTCCTTTCTATTTATTAGCATGTGCGGGCCTGTGTAAGACATTGTAAGGACAACCCAATCAATAAGAACAGTTCAAAAGACTTAGGGATTCACAGTGTACCAAACATTGTGTGTGTATGTATTCTAAACACAATTAATTCAGTTCAAATCATTAAGTTTTTATTTAAAAATGATTTTATCAATGATTTATTGCGTCGAATTACGAGCATGAGCACGGATATGAATGACGTAATTGCTAATGAGGTTAACCTTTCCCCGCAGATTCATTATTTTCTATGAACATTCACAGTTATGATTGTTCATAAGTAATCTACAAATTAAGAAATAATTAAAATGCCATATGTCTACTATATCTACAGACTTTCATCCATTTTAATAAACAGTTCTGAAGCCCATTTGATTTATAATCAATAATTGTTTGTAAGTTTAATATTAAGTCAAAGATGTTATCTAATCTATAAATTAGTTTTGAAATTCTAAATTAACATTTCAGGTGGTGTCTTATATAACAATGTTACTCATCTAATTAGTCATACAGCGTCAAATTGGATTTGTCTGTCACTTTGAAAATATGCATGAGAAAAAGCTATAAATAGCCTATAGAACATTAGAAGGGTAACCCTATAACAATAACTTACATCGTGTTCCTTTTCATCCAGAACAATGATGAGATCTCCAGGCTCTAAATCTGGCTCCTGGTCACCTTCACCACTAAAGACAATCTTCTGGCCATCCGTCATACCCTTGTCAACGTGAACATCTAAGATTTTGCGATCACGGACTGTCTTACGACCCTGAAAATATTAATAAATAATATTAAATAGCAATCAGCATCATATGGAAGCTGAAAAGTTTTGATCTAAGAGAAAAAACCTTAACTTTTTCATCAAAACCCTGCCATCTATAGGAAATTTATGTTTTTAATAAAAAATATTTAAAAAAAATATAAATGAGTGATAATATAGTTACTTTTGATAAGTTTGCGGTTGCGGCTTGAATGAGTGGCGAAAACAGTAGATATTTTGCACTAACTTTTTGAATCAGATTGTAATTACTTACAATAAGGGCAAGAATTGATACAAAAAAAGTATGAAATGTTAAGTCGGTAGGAATCTCAGGGCACACACCACATAATTTAGAATACTCACTTGACAAACTTTGCATCTATCCTTAGGATCAATGGTCTCTCTCTTTCCCCGACACTCGCCACAAATAGTCTGTATCTGCTGTATCATTCCAGGACCAAGTTGCTGAATCTGTACTTGCATTCCAGTACCTCTGCAGGTTGTACATGTTTGTACTGCACCCTGAAGTAATAAAATAAAATTAATATATATAACCTGACATATACAATATAAATTTCCCAAAATTGAATAAATCTTTCATAAGGAAACTATTTTTAATTTAAGTATGTTTATTGATATGCCTCATTCAATTATCTATGTTCATGAGAAAATTGACAAAAAGCTACTTGGCTCCTTTAAATTATATTTCTAGACATTTATGGCCAATTAAATTAAACTATACAATTCTTTTACACATGCATTTTAAACTCGGACCTGGAATGTGCTATGTTCAATCCTGCATGTATCAATATAATGAGTAATTATATAGATATTAATTACCTTCTTTCCACCCCTACCCTCACATTTTTCACAAATGACATTCTTCTGTAGTGCCAGCTTCCTAACTGCACCACGGTACAATTCTTCAAGAGTAACAGACAACTGGTGGACAACATCTTTTCCTTTCTTCTCTCGACCACGTCTGTTGCCACCACTGAACCCACCACCAAAGAACATATCAAAGAGATCCATTGGTGATGACATGCCACCACCATCAACACCACCTTCTTTCAGTGCTTGTTCTCCACCTATACAGATAATACAGTTTTTAAAGGATTAAAACAATTACAGGAATACTATGTTATCATTAATACTTTTAAGGGGTACACCAAATATATGTGTAACTTAAAATAAATTATATTGCAGTATGAACTATGCTAAACCAGAAATAGCTTTGAATGTGTGTGTGTGTGTGTGTGGGTGGTTGATGCATTTGGAAACCTCTGATTCAGAATCAGCAGAGATAGATAAGTTAAACATAATTATTTAGAATTTGTGATAGAAAATAGAATCTTGCATACTTAAATCTCAGAAAAATAGTATGGAACCCATGAAATTAATTTCAATTACATCAGAAATGTTCATGGTTGGCAGTGTCACTTTAAATCAGCTTTTTGCCAATTTGTCCTGTTTTGTTAAAAAAATTCAGGCTACCTTATTTCAACAAAATTAATATATCAAGTCAACAATTGACTCTTTGGCATTGGTTTTTGTTAACATAATAGAGCATTGTTATTTTTAATCATACAATGTAATGACATACAAAAACATGATTATACAAAGAAGTCTATATAACTATATAACCACATGAGCACATAATTTAATAAGATTGTTAAAGTATATAGATATATATTTTTAACAAATGAAAAAGAAAAAATTTGTTCCATTAACAACAGCAACATTTCTCTTACCTTGATCATAGATCTTTCTCTTCTCTGGATTTGAGAGAACTTCATATGCTTGTGAAATTTGTTTGAACCTCTCGCCTTCATTTGGATTTTTATCAGGGTGATATTTAAGGGCTAATTTTCTATATGCTTTCTTAAGCTCATCTGAAGTTGCATTAGGTTTGACACAAAGTATATCGTAGTATGTTGTTTCCTTCACCATCTTGATACCTTAAACAATAGATTAATTTACTATTAATAAATGTTGTAGCTTGTTATTAACATTTTTTTTTCAAATTGATGTCTCAAATAAAAGACCTTACTACTAGTAAAGAGGTTTGTAGATATGACATAAAAAGAAGAAGTCAATCATGCTGAATGCTCTGTATTTGTGGGTAGCGTTTATGCTAACGTTTTAATAAAAAAATGAGGATAGTAACCTTTTGGTAACTTTTGAATGTCTACTGTAAAAAAAACTATAATAGGAAAGGAGGTTGTTGAATAATGCCATTAAGCCAAAAAAATCTTATTATAAACTGATTACTTCAAAATCTAAAATGTGGTTATAATCGGGCACAAAACAAGAAAGTTAAATATCGATCGGACAAGACTAATTATCAAAACACTATACTAATTATAATTATGGATTCTAAATAAGATAAATGTAACAATTAAATCGGGGCGTGAATGTTGGTGTCGCTAAGTTATAACCACTTTGTTCGTAGCGACTTGTAGGAAAGATAACTTACAAATTCGCTAGCTTTGCATCATACGTAACATTATAATTGAATTAATATTTCGGGAAGAAAAATACGGAATCTTACCTTAATCAGCAATTAAGCCTTGGTTAACAGTCAGTAACAGTAAAAGCGCAAATTTCCAGAAACAACTATAACACAATTTTGAACACGCGATACGAGCACCTTAGCGCACCTAAAACTCAATATCGAATGACGACTGACGTTTCGCAAAGCAAATTATGTATAGAACCTTCTTCACTATGAATTTACGCAAAAGTCGATCAAACTTGTGTTATTTCTAGAATGTTCTATATTTTCCATTATACGGTTGCTATTTTTAATGAAAAGATTTAATTTATAGGAAAGGAATCACATCTTATCAATTAATGTTTAGAAAATTTTTCTTTCATTGAATGTTTTCTCATGAGAAAACTGAATTAATATCAGCCTCGGGCCTTTTTAAGTTAAAATTGCTTTTATAACATCAACCCTTAATGCCTAAAGTAATGAAATTTTTCGAACATTAAAATATATGAAATTATAAACTAAATTAATAAGATAATTAACCACTCAACATGTTGCCTTTATTTAAAGAATGCGTAAAAATGAACGCTTTGATTTTATTTTTATTTCTGTACCACAGATACATTCGCCGTTCCCCAAGAGTATACACAGATGTAGATATAAAATTTAACGATTAAAATTGATGATAATGTTGACAAAATATGATTACGGTTTTAATTGATTTTATATAAGATTTTGTCTTGACAAAAAAAATCGTTTAAAATAATAAATAAAGCGACTTCTGCAGTATGACAATTGACAACTATACTACTTACTTACTGGTACTTGGTACATAAGTATGTTGATGTCAAATCTAAATTCTTATCCGCGTTGCGGAGTGACTAATGAGTAATGTCTAGAAATGAGACATAATAATCTTGATTAAGATTAGAAAAAGTGAATGCTTGTTATAAAATCTGTCATATATTATTCTTAAGAATTTATTACATTCAATAAATAACAATGTGGCTTCCCAAAAAATATAATATTTTAAACATAAAATTAGACCTTATGAGTGAACCGATACGCGTATGGTATCACTGTACTTAGTACCATTGTTTAAGTTTCAGAATTTTATTGTGATTTTCTTATACTATACGATAACACTTTAATTTAAAAAATTTACAATTTTCTTTCATGTGAGACTTTAAAGAAAATAGTAAATTAATTGTCAAACTTTTTGGTGTTGAAAACTGTACAAAAATTTCGGCAAGATGATTTAAAAAATACAACAAAAATATTAACATTATAAAATGACTTTTCATTAAAATTTCCCTAAAAAAATGAAAGTAATAAATAAATTTGTATATAAAATACAAAGATTTAATTAGATCATACTTTGATCCACATTCAATATTCAGGTTCAAACTGTAATGTTTGGAATGTGATATCACTCCATTCGGAACGTATTATTTGCATTCGATCCAGTCAGGGAATCATCGGGTCGTTTGCCCACGAACGGATTCTCGAGTCGGAATCGGATAGTCGTCTGGCGTATCACTATTCAATATAGATAGCAATAGATAGTCATTACTCATTACATTAGTCATAAGTCAAGTGATAACAGAATGATAAAAGTGATAATTTTGCCTTAATAAACTGCGGTCGCGGCTAGGGCATTAGTCGAGTAATTATTACATAAAATCAGCTCTACGGGTATAGCCGTTCATAAGCGCGCTTGTGTATGTATCGTTGTGCTTTAACGCGAGTGAGATTTCAATTGTAAATAAAATCATGGCCGAGAAACAAATTAAAAACCGTGTGTGCATAGTAGGTTCAGGAAATTGGTAAGGTTTTATATAAATATTATTACGTATTCTTGGTTATTGTAACTTAACGATGATGACATAACTTTGCTATATGTTCAGTAATATCTTTTAATTTAAAATGCATTCTCAATTCACCTTTAGGGGATCTGCGATTGCAAAAATCGTTGGTAGAAATGCAGCGCGCCTTTCAAATTTTGAAGACAGAGTGACAATGTGGGTGTATGAAGAGATGATTGAAGGCAAGAAACTAACAGAAATAATTAATGAAACTCATGAAAATGTTAAATATCTTCCTGGTCACAAATTACCAGAGAATGTGGTGAGTACCAAATACTATGTATTAGTAGAGATAAACAATGTATTTTTTTCCAAAATTAGGAATGCAAGTTCAAATATGCTCTTACAACTATTATTATTAAATAACAAGATATCTTAAAACCTAATTGCTATGGTTTTAAAACTTACAATAGATTACAAAGATCAAACTTTTATTGCAAATTTAAAATTTAAATTGTGAACCTGGTTTGAATGGTTCAAAATTATCTTAAGGACATCTGTTAAGATAAACAGCAATAATTACCTTTCACTTTAATTTATTAATAATTATAATATGGAGCATATTTGCCTTAACACTATTTTTTATACTTCGTAATTATGGACATAGAACTGAGTACTGTTTTTAGTGTATCTCTACAATCATTAATGATATATAGCTTGCATCTAATATTGATTTATATAAAAAATACACCATTCATAATTATTCTGTTTTGCGTGAAAGGAATTCTAATTTTTACTTTAAGCCATTACCTACCAAGGACACAAAACTTATTTATTGTCTATTCCATAAAAACAAATTGTTCGAGACTTTACATACATTTTTATAGTAGAGAAATTAAGTCTTGTTTCTGTTATTTGTTGAAGCACCTATACATGGCTTCCATAGTCTTAGTCTGAAACTGTCTGTGGAATGTTTGTTCTAAATAAATATTGATTTCTTATGACATTTATATAGTAAAGTGTAGTATGGAACCGTGACCAGCTCTCTAATATCCAGCACTTATTTGGGATTTGTACACATCTTAGAAGAATAAATGCTATCTTAATTTTAGGTTGCTGTACCAGATCTTGTAACTGCAGCTAAAGATGCCGATCTCCTGATATTTGTTGTGCCCCATCAATTTGTGAGGACAATATGTTCTACACTTCTCGGACAAATTAAGCCGACGGCAGCTGCATTATCACTTATCAAGGTGAGAGTGGGAAAAACTATGTTTTTTGTTATACTGTTTACCTACCCTTGCTGAAAGTTAGTTTTCAAAAGATTTTAAAAACCGGCCAAGTTCGAGGCGGACGGGAGAAAATAAATCGCGTTTATTATTTGGCGTCCTCTTAAACATAACCTTTATAGTTGTTAAACGACAACAAAAATTTATTAAAAACGAGACGGTTTCAAAGTTTCAGTAAAAGGTTTTCGTTTTTCTGTACGGAAACAAAAATGTTTTGTTTACTACTACCATGTTTAAATTTAGGATTATTGAACATTGGGCAACTAAAGTCCACGACATTGTGAACACTTTCGCGTATAATGTATCAGCTGTAACATATATAAGCGAAGATATGACTTGGCGTAAGTACTGTGACCTTGAAACACATGTACGTTCAGTATTACGCTTATACGCGACAAATGATCCACAATGAATACTAATCTTTTACGCGTGTTAATTCGTTCGTTATATCTTTATTTTTATTGGCACTCGTATTTACAGTTAATACAGTAGTATAATCTACTTATAAATATATTTTTTACTGCATCTAAAAAAATATATTTATAGTGTATGGACCGAATATATGCAAATAGGGTACATACACTAAAATCATATTTTTTTCTGCAATTTTTATGTGTCTGTTTGTTCCGTATAATCTCGAAAATGGCTGTAAGGAGTAACTTAGTCCACTTTTATGTTAGAAAAATAATGTAACCTACTGTCCTAAATATGTCCTACTGTCCAGTACCGGGCGCATTCCAGCACTGAGTCTAGCTATTGTCAATAATTAATTTGAAATAAGTTAAAATAATTTATATTACGTAGGCGTCATAAAATAACTAAAAAATTACATCATTGTTAGACGGAACAAAGCTTGCTGGACAATAGTTTTGATAAATTGTCGTTGCTTTAGTGTGTGATGCATATGTGAATATGCGATTGATTCATTCAAGAAGTTGTACCTACTTAGAATCCAGAAGGTCGCCGCGTTTCAAGTTGTTATCGTTTGCAGAAAATAAATGTAAATTTTGCACGATTTATTGATATATAACATAGACTTAAAGAGACGTTATGTACACATATACAACTTTAATTGTTTCTCTTTAAATACTTAAGAAGCCATTTCAATAATTACTTTGTTCTTCACAATATTTATAAAATGAGAAATTAAAATATGACAGATAATTTGTTTTAAACTTCTCACGTAAAACAAAAGTATTACAATATTCTCTTCAACAATATGGTTGCTACACATCAACTCAGCGCATGGTTTATTAATTTATTTACTTTAGTTAATACTATTTCTCATGTTTACTAGCATAGAGATCATAGATAGTGGT
Organism: Pontia daplidice; assembly: GCA_963693355.1. NCBI lineage: Eukaryota > Metazoa > Arthropoda > Insecta > Lepidoptera > Pieridae > Pontia > Pontia daplidice. The sequence goes on along the minus strand of CAVNZL010000140.1, from coordinate 8,462,466 downwards.
TCCAAGTGAATCGAGTGTCGCCGTGACGAAAAATGTTAGATAATATAAATTGGCAGGGCTTCGACATCGCTGAAGGTGGCGGTATTGACTTGATCTCGCATATCATTACAAGATGTTTGAAGATTCCTTGCGCAGTTCTCATGGGTGCCAACATTGCGTCAGAGGTAAGATTTGTATACTATAATAATATAATATATGTGTATATGTTTTTTTTATAAATTAGGGGGCAAACGAGCAGGAGGATCACCTGATGTTAAGTGATACCGCCGCCTATGGACACTCGCGAAGCTCGAGGGGCTCACCATTGCGTTGCCGGCCTCTAAGTTGCTATGATACGCTTATATGTATGTTCAACATTTGAAATGACGCCGCTTTTATAATTATATAAACGGACAGTTTTGTCTAGTATGGCGAAAAAGCACAGCTCCAGCCGGCAGCGGAGCTGAAATTCAAATTTATTTACAAATTCAGCTATAGGTTTTAATTATGAATTAAATTATTTTATTACATTAAATTGTTATGCAACTTGTAAATATCCGCAAACCAAACGTTTACCTTCGTTGCTCGACTATTTATAACGATTCACCTTGGCAGTGTTGCGTTTAACGAGATAAATTAGGGCTGGCAAGTCCGAGTAATAATGTCAGAGTTTGTTTGAGGTAATTGTTGTAGATGACAGTTTTACATCGAACTAATATCGGTATCCATAATGCGATAATGCTTAAAAATAATATGAAACTACACAGTAAATTTACGAAGCAATCTCAAAGCACCCGATCCTATGACTAGCTGTGGTTTGAGGGCACATTGCATGTTGATAGAAGCGAAATATTCCATAGTCTATATAAATCTTCACAGTAAATGAACTATTCGTCACAAAAAGTGTCTTTTGGACTAGCAGTTGCTGAGATTCACGCGTTCAAACATATGGCTTTTGATAAATGTATTTCACGATTGGTCAATTCTACTCGGACAATGGCAAAGACATTTTCGATTTTATATTAAATTAAATAAAGGTGGCTGAAGAAAAATTCTGCGAGACGACCATTGGATGTCGTGATGTGATGCTGGCTCCGCTGATGAGGGACATCATCCAGACGGAGTATTTCAGGGTGGTGGTCGTCGATGATGAAGATGCTGTGGAAATCTGTGGTGCTCTTAAGGTATATTGTTACTTTATTATTTGTCACTCGGATTTGATATGATGTATTTGGTTATGAAAGTATTTCTAAAATATATCGCTATTAAGCATTATTGTTCGATCCAATAATAAAAGAAAGTGTACTACATAAAGAAGAAAAAAAAAGAGTGTGACATCAAGAGAGAGATGATTTTTTTTTTTTAAAGGGCTACTACTAGTCTGTGGTAGAATTATTTTTTATTTATGGAATATATTTACTTTTTTCAACGTCAACTGTCAAATATGCTATTAATTTATTCTGTGCCGACAATTTTTTCCCGCGCCGGGAACATTAACGCTTAGTACTTATCAGCTATCCACTCAAGATAAATGATATCCAAGATAAATATTATTAGTTTCTTATCAATATATTAACATCCAACTACATTGTTATTTTGACGTTATAAAAAGTTTATTATTGAACAGATTTTGGAATAATAAATTAATAAACATGATTGGAGGGTTCTGCTTTTGGAAAGTGTATAGTAATGCTACAAGCCCTACGGACAGAGAGAGTCGTGCTGTTTTGAAAAATGCTGGAAATACGATGACGTCATTCAATCTATGACGTCATCGTTGATTAATATTTGAATATATGCATCTTTACGATTTGCATTTAAAGTTTAATTCTTAGGTCACTCTAGATTGAAGGGTAGTTACGTCCGCGAAATAACTGCCTAACAATACTATAATATTTTATATTTTTTGGTATGAATATTATAATATTTAAAACACCCAGTCCGAGACAATGTTACACACGAAGGACGACTTATAGATTCGAGGAAAAATGTCACGTTTTTGTATAGGTACAAGTCACTTGATATATATTTATGTTCATTTTCACGGCATCAGTAAAACTTGTGAAAATTTAATTAGTTTAACGTTAAGTTTGAGTGGTGACAGGAATGAAAGAAAGGCAGTCCAAGAAAATTGTAAAGAGGTTTTTTGCTCTATGTATATTCTATAATAATCCTGTAAGTAATCTACGATTAATATTGTATACATGCGCGGAATATCAATCGTTTAATCCTTATCCTCATATCTCACACAAATTATTATTGTTTAAGTAATGTCATATTGGATAATACTGCATGTCAGGGAGACATTGTTATCTAGGTAGAAATTGTTTGTTTTCATTTCTTGATAGCGGTATACGATATGGTTCCCGCCTAATGAGATTCAATGAATTTTGAAATTTTATTTTTTGGTAAAGTCGCGATGAGAATTCCGAGCGAGGTAATCGTACATATATACATAGAAATACAGTATATATATTTAAAAAAAAAATTATTGTCACCAAGGAGGTTTACATTTTGTATCTTAAGATATAGATGTGACAATATTTTTTGGTAATTATTGTTTAGGAAACGTTAGAATTATGTATAAACAACTTATTGCTTTCCTACATAATGTGTACAGATTGAAAACGAAACACGAAATTTTAAATTAGCAAAGTCATTCATGAAAATGGTTAGTGCTCTCAAATTCATTACGGCCATAAAAGCTTCAATCATTTAAAATACTTATAAAGTTTTAGATTCTACAAGGGCAGCACGCGGAACGCGATACATAACACCTTAAAAACTAGAAGATGAAAAACACTTTATTAACGGATTGCAGTTATGTATTTTCGACAAATTTAAATAAATATTACATTATTTTAAATTTTTCCCACATTTCGCGTACTTTACAGCGTGCGTGGTCACGGTAGACTGCTGTGTAAAAGTCTTAAAATGAGTAAAAGTTATGTCAATAAAAGACAATATTAACTAGAAGATACAATTAACGAAACAATATCAAATTATGTTTATAAAATACATTTATTTAAAATATAAGTTATATTCTAAATAGATGTGACCTAGAAGTATTTTATTGTTCCATCGAAATTTAGACTTCGACGGTTTATTTTTTGCTCCAGAACATAGTGGCTGTGGGTGCTGGGTTCGTGGATGGTTTAGGCTTCGGTGACAACACGAAGGCAGCCGTCATTCGGCTCGGTCTGATGGAGATGATCAAATTCGTCGACGTCTTCTACCCAGGAAGCAAACTGAGCACCTTCTTCGAATCGTGCGGTGTAGCTGACCTGATCACAACGTGTTACGGTGAGAAATATAATGTTTAAGAAGTACATCGGCTCGGTGATCGTGCTGCAGATTTATATGATGACTAGCTGAACCAGCAAACGTTGCTTTGACATACATGTGAATGTATCAAAGGGATGAAAATTTAAGAGTAATAGGTATCAGTTTTACTATTCAGTCAAAATAATGAAATAATTATTGCAAAAAGAATTACAGTTTTCAATTAATAAATAAAAATAGGGTTTGCTCGTAGAGGGGTGAAAATTTGAGGTTGTATGTACTTTTGTATGCTGTATGATATATAAATAAGAAATTTTTTCCAAAAATAATTACGGTTGGATTACCCTTAACATTTAGGGGGATGAAAAATAGATGTCCGATTTTCAGACGTACCCAATATGATTACAATTTCATGAGAATAGAACGCCGTTTCGGAGGAGTTTAACCACAAACACCGCGACACCAGAATTGTATATATTAGATTAAACTGGGTTCCTGGTTTCCGTTTAGGACACACTTTTTTGGGTCTTAAGTTATGCTGTTTTTCCTTCAAATGAATTCATTGATGCACATGGTACGCACGACCTCATCTCTGAGGTCGTGCGTTGAGATGAGGCACAGCAAGCATTGAACTTGTAAAGGCTTGTTTTGTATATCAATTTCATTTATCGTTTGGTTTAAATTTATTTCATTAGTTTTGGAACCTCAAACAGATTACAGATGCTCATTTGATCAGAGATTTGACTGAAAGTAAATATTGGTTAGGCGGCAGAAATCGGCGTGTCGCCGAGGCGTTCGTGAAGACGGGCCGATCGATCAAGGAGCTGGAAGACGAGATGCTCAACGGGCAGAAGCTGCAAGGGCCCATCACCGCCGAGGAGGTCAACCACATGCTCGCCAACAAGAATATGGAGAACAAGTAAGTCTACACTGTGCCGAGCAACGGGACCCTTTGTCCCGCGCTTTAATACCCGCCTGATAGGCTGGGTATTTTAAAATACCTTAATGTGTTGTACATATTGCCACCCAAAACAATTGAATTAAAAAGAGAGCGTACTCCTTCCTCAAGGGCCGTCAACGCATTAATGGGTGCTTATGGGCTGTTCCCGCTTAGGCCACCCGCAAGCTCGTTTGCCCCCCTATTTTATAAAAAAACACAAGCTAATAGCATACTTGAGGCTTACTTACGCTAGGTTATTTCTTAGGGATTCACATGAGGGATGTTGTCGGTCACTTAAAACATACGCAATATCGATATAATATTTTCAATAGTTTGGTAGGTTTTATTCATGTTATTTAATATCAAGACTTGAATATGAGAAGATATGGTATTGCAAAAATGTATCAGATCTTATGGCTAATCCAAGGTTAAGATTAAAACCTTTCTGAATTTATAAATATACAGAATATGTCACGCATGTTTGACAGGTCTTAAGCTAAATTAAGAGCTTTTTATTTGTGTATATCGACACCATAATCTGTATGAGTTTATTAGTATCCCGTTTATACTCTTTAGTACGGGAATCCTATTAATAAAACAAAGATACAGATAATGCCACGACATAGACTGGATATATATCGAGCTATCCGCAGTCTAATTATATTAAAATCTTTGGCAAGTGTACTATTGTGTAACTGCTTGTATATAAACGTGCAATAATTCGATCGTTTTTTTAATACTGATTTGCAATTATAGGAATATTGAAACAACCATATATTAATAAAGTACTCTTCACTTCAAATATCCTTAAAAGAAGTTTCACTATTAAAAAGTGTAATGTCTTATTTATTGATTTATTATGACTCACCAACTAAATGTACAATGAATAATTCTAATATAAACTTAATTTTATTATAAACCATATTTATTTGTACATCTAACTTAAAGGTGGGCACTGAGTTGCTTAAATAGTTAAACTATTAGCTCTCAGATACATATATTTAGTCTTATCAGAGCCTCCACAATAATTTTCCGAAATTTGTAGATATTGGTACTAACTATTTACATTTCGATACTTTCTTCGTCCTATAGCTTTACTTTCTCAAAACGTTATACGTTATACAAAAGAAAAGTCAAATCCCAATTATACAAAAATAGAGCTGGCATACATCCACTCGGTGTAAGGTCAATGGTTCTTGTTCATTGTCATTTAACCGACATCTTAAAGTAGAAGGTGATCAGTTCAGATTAGGAGATCGCATTTACATACCAATTTGGGCGTATTTGGGCTTAAAAGTAACTAATAAATAATTATAGCTCCCAATCCATTGTGGTAGCTAAGACAAGCTGTAAATCTGACCGTGGTCTAATTTGTCAATTTTTTTTAATATGGGGATTATGTCATACATGGCGGATTAGCTTATAGCGTATTTTGTTAACAACAAATACCAATGAATAGAGTCATCTCGCACATTGTGACTCTCCTTGAGATCGAGAGTTCCTGGAGTATAAAGAAAATATACTAGGTGATATTAAAAATTTGCAGGTTTCCGCTCTTCACAGCCGTGTTCCGCATCTGCCGTGGCGAGCTGAAGCCCAGTGACTTCATCGATTGCATCCGTTCCCACCCTGAGCACATGTAAGCAGTTATTACCGATTTACGGGCAACCGTTTATGCTCTATACTTTGAATTGAATAGTAATAGCGCTCATTGGACGTATTTGAAAGTAAAGCAGATTAGTTCTAAATTAATTGAGTAGTAGGGTAGGAGCCCCAGTTTTGGCCTGTTACAAAATTAAAGAAGCTGTAATATAATTTTAAATAATCAAAGTGGAGGGTAGTCAAACTATATATACATAAGACTACAATTTTTTTTCAAATTATGTTATACCTAAAGCAAATCACATCTGATTTCTCGAGAGTTTAAATGTCACCTTATTCAGATAGCTGAATTATTATTCTGTATGGTTTTAATAAACGATATCAAATTAGATTGAATAAAGTTATAGAAATCATGATTTGTTGTACGCTAGGTGTTTAAAATTTTGTATTCCCAATATTTCGCCATTTTAGGAACATAGTTTGGCGTCACGTGTCAATCGCTTCTTTTTCTGTCCGTACAAATCCAAAATGAAGTGGCCAATTATTTTGTATATAACTTTGGTCGCAAACAAAATTGTAAAATACATGTATTAGATGCTAGACTAGGAAATTAAACGAGAACAAATCTAAATATGTTAGATACGAGATTTCTAATCTAGTCTCTTAAGGTTTTCCATAAGAAATTATAAGAAAATTTCCTATTAATCTCCCAATTTCTCGAGCTCATGTCTTCACAATTCTCGATGGTTATACCGGACCATAGACAACGGGTTTTTACCACTGTATAAAGCTAGTCGGTCTCTGCCTATTGATCTGTAAAAGTGGCCTAAACTAGGGCTCTTATACACACCAGATTAAAATAGCGTTGGTTATCTGTTTTATGCGTAGTTTTCATATAGGAAATTATTAAACATTTTATAAGTTCTACTTAAATATGCGAAATGTTTACGAAAAATCTGTTTTGAGTTATACATTTTAAAATTTTTGTATGAACGGTTGCCCGCCGCTGGTTAGTAGAGGATATGTAGTTATATATATGTAAATAACAGCAAGTACTTTATATATACAGGGTGCTAGTACTTATTATATAATTATTTTGTGCGAATAGCTTATTCTATAACTTGGGTGACCATATTAAAAAAAAATAGCAAAATAATAAACTAGAAATTTTGGAGAAATTGTCCGGGAAAATATGGTCATACAAGTTATCAAATTATAATCCCTCTAATATAGATTACGAGTGACTAATCGTTATTAGCATGTAAATGATGTATTGCTGACGCCTGCATTATCGGAACCCGAAATCTAAAGTAGACAGATAAGATATAATGATTGCGAAAATATAGTATCTATATAATAATAATATATCAGTATGCTAGTCGCAACTGATTTTTTCAAATTACGTTAAACATAAAACATATCACATCTGATCTCTCTGAGGCTAAAATGTTAATCCTTATTCATAAAAACTGACTAACATTTTTGAATCTCCCTCCAAAATTCATGTGTCACGATGTTTTGCCTGTTAAAATTTATTATCTTTGGGGCTTTCAATTGTTTTAACTTTGCCGCGTGCTTGTAGTTGCGCCACGTGGTAAAAGCTGAATCGAAATTTTAAAAAATAAATATAAAATACATTCGTGTGAAAAAAATAGTCGAAGAGCAACAACCGGCTGTTTCAAATCATTCACCTATCTCTTCATATTTGTAATCTGTGGTCTGACAATTTAACATACTCGAATGATTGAGATACGAATTAAGTAAAGGTTGAAGATGTAAAGAAGATGTAAAGGTTCGTTAAATTTATGTAGTTTTTGCGTTATAGACTAACAAATATCGGAAAAGTTTCGCATACCATACAATCATTTTGTTTTTATGAATAAGGTAGGGCGATTATTAATTATGAATTAAAATAGCCCAAAAACGATCATAAAAAGATTCGCAATCGTTATTCAATATAGATAACGTAGTGAGTATAGTTTTAATCTTAGGCTTGTTGTTATCTTATAGTGTTAAATTAAATCATGTTGATAAATGTAATTTTATTTATTTCCTATATTTACTTATCTGAGACAGTAACAATTATTTTCCTCCGACTTAAAGCATGTTCAGATGTCTAATAATCTGTGACGTTTGAATTGGTTCGGGCTTACTATCTTCGGATCGCACAAATATTATTAATTGGATTACGTGGAAAGTATATTATCATATGTTTAATGCTTTAAAGATAATTGAATTTCCAGATTTGCGCCTAAGAACATAAGCATTTACTAACGAAATGATGCGATTCGCTTATATGCATGATTTGTGACTAATGCTTTTGAAATTAAAACTTTTAATAATTATTTTGTTTGATTTACATATATATACATTTTGTTTTAGGTGATTTCATTTTATTATCATCGACCATTCACCTATTCATTGTTCGTAACATATAAATTTGTCCATTCGCATTGTTTAAATCTCTTATCGCAACTTTAAGACCGTGAAAAGAGACAAAAAGAAAGCTTTAGTTTATACAGTGCATAATATTTGCACGTATAATTCGATTAATTAAAAATGTATTCAATAAAAGAGTGATTGGACTCATTTTTTTTACGAATAATGACTTTAATATTTGACTCATATTTTAGGAAACCGTTGGCGCCAAAATGCTCTCTGTGATTCGTCTGAAGGGATTTGTGTGACACTGAAAGTTTATCATTCACTCCTCATTCCATCGTTCGCATCTCATCAGATCACTCTATCATTAATACTTAATTTCAAAGCCGTGTTTAAAGTAATGCTTTTCCAATATTTCTGGACTTTCAGACTCCGGATTTAAAGATTACTGTGTTTGATTGTTATTCATAGATATGTTTAAATATTACATTAAAAATAAAATTTACTAGTCAAGAGACATCTAAATTTGTTTATTAGAGTGAATTCTCAAATGTGCAATATTGTAAAAGATTTATAGTCTGTGTAACAAGAAAAAAAATAATTCTATAGTGATTTTTAAATTAATTTTTAATCAAAAAAAGTTAGTTGACTGACTTACCATTAAACTATGCCATTCTTTAGTTTATTGCAGTGAAATTTGTAATTAAAATGCCGACTAAAAATGTGCTGTTTTACAATTTATTTTCATTCGGTTAAGGTAGCTAGGTTTTATAGGTTATAAGGATTTTTGTTACCTATTTAGATAGGCTATGTAAGATACAGGGAAAACTCATTTTTTATCATTTCATTGTCATTTTTGTTTAGCATGATTATTGTATAAAATTTTAAATAAATGCATTTTTTACGTTTTAATAATCAACTCATTCAATTTCTTATATCAAAATTGACTTTTGTAAGTATGATTTACTTCCATTGAAATAAACCATAACGCGTATATAACAAACTTGATAATATAAAAAAATTGCTTTGAAATAATTTCTTTATTATAGATGAGTAAAATAATCTATAACGTTAGTCACACATGGGTATCATCAGTGGATGATTCTCGGAACGTAAAAAATGTAATACAATTTTGTATTTTAACAAAAGTTCTCTCCGGAAAACAGAATCTGTTTAATTCTATTGGGCTATTTTCTGAAATTAAAAGGACTGTTCCAGGATTCGTGTTGTTAGAAAATCCCATTGCTGTATTTGTTAGTTGAGGTAAGGCAGGCTTCTTTGTCAGTGTTTGTGCCGTCAAAGCCTGTGATGCATCGGCCCGTATTCTGAAAGTTTTAAGAGCTGACATTTTTCGGACAATTCTTATAGACTAATTTAATAGCAATGCTCCGCGAAACCCTCAAACACTCGACTCACGTTTCGCCCTGACACCGGAGCATCCACAGGATGATGCCTCTACAAATCGGATCTGATCTCGCGGAGTACTGTCAATAAATTGTTCTAATAGAATTGTATGTTGAATTCCGCAAAGTAACGTCTATTTCTATTAATTACAATTTTCTGACATTTGACAGTAAAAATTGTGAGGTCTATTGGAATACGGGTCATAGTATAAAATTGACGTAGGAGCGCTAGGATCATATTAATAAATTCTATTAAGTCCTCTTCTGGTTAAATATTTTTGGTTTTATACACACGAATGATTGTAGTCTTTAAGATAATTAGTTTTTTACGCTTTAACATCTATAGCAAAATGAGTTTTCATATACTTATAATTAGGCACGGTACTGAATTCTTGTTTCTATACGTTCTGTAGCTTGAAGGTTATTTTTATTACTCTCTCAATATTGGATTGCCCCCTAATAAAGCCTAATGTCGTAATAATTACGCCTTCATCAATAGCACTCCTGAAACATGAAGTTACGTAGAACGAAACTTAATGTTAGGGGTATTTAAAATGCAGACTAACCTTGTAGTTAAATTTTAATAAAATTGTGTCTAATTTTGTGTAAATGCAACATAACACTTTATAATTGAAAGATATCCCACATGTATATGAGCGATGTGGTTTACAAACTACATATGTCTTGCGTGTATAGAATAGATATTAATATAACGGTAAGTACTGTTTTAGCATGTCAAATGCATGTCTTATAGATTTACACCATTATTGTTAAAATCGAAACACAATGTGGAAAATTTAAAAATATATTTTAATTTCCAGGGTTAGAGTGTAAGCGAAGCCATCATGTAATAAGAACATGACAATAGAAAAATTTGTTTGTACATCGTGTGTGAATATGGAAAAGCTATGTTAGAATATTTACAAGTAGTATAGTTAGACAATTTAAAAGACAATTTTTATTGTAACTAAATAATGATAGCTCAACTATGACGTACTAGAAAGAGATGTTTTGAACTTCAAGATTATATGTAGGGAGAAGACAGATTCTATCTATAAAACTTTAAAATAGCAGAGTTCATTAGGTATATAGAATATACTTGGTATTTCTTACTCTATTTAGAAACAATGACAGTTCATATATTCATTTTATAGATAGGAAAACAAAACAGAAATTAGTTTTCAATATACATTCTTCATGTATAGTAATAATTCTCTAGTTTATTAAATTTCAAAGGAGATTGTTGAAATTCATATTTTACCACAATTGGGAAAAATTGGTTCATTCATGTTGCAAGACTGGGTCAGCCTTGTGTGTCTGTTTAAACCCGAGTAAAACCTAGGAATCATAGCTCATACTGTGCCTTTACAACTAAAGAAGTGTTGTTTCTACAACAATTTCTGGTAATTAACATTAGCTAGCCGATAAGGATATCTTTATATATGTAATTAATCACTATCATATATCCTTATATATTTATTTATGTATGTATAGTATCTATCATATGAAATAATTACATTAATGTTTACTTCAATATATATAGAATGTATACTATGTATGTATTATAGAATAAAACTCTTTCAAAACTCTACTAGATTAAATTTATTACTTTCTACGCAATTTATTCTAACAGTTTGTGTTAATAGTCTAAGGAGTAAAAACAAATCTACATAGTTATATTATAATAATATTTAACAAGTCTATGAATGAAATGGTGTTAAAATTAAAAAAAAAACTATAAATTAATATTTTTAATAGTTACAAGTAACAACAAATTTTCTTTTGTCTAAAGAAACATTTTTTATATAACCATTATAAAAATCTAAAGCGGTGATCTCTCTTTTGCCTAATATCCTGAGAGATTTAAAATATATATATTTATTATCTTTACACAATATCCTTATTGCATCTGTATTTTTACAATATTCTAGAGATCCTATAGGTTTCTTTTCATATTCTGTTTGGTTTTTTATTAGAAAGGCATTGAATAATTTCATTTGCTTGCCTCTAAATGTTGTTGTCAGTGGATACAGGCTGTATATGGCTCTATACAGGTTGTAGACCTGACTTGCTGTCATTTCTGACCATTTTACTTCACTTATACTTTTATTGATTTTTTTGGCTGAAAAATAAATATATCTTTTATAATATATCATTTATATATTATCATTTATATATATATATATGGAGGTGAATGAATATTTTTTTAAAGTAAAAACTTCAACTCAATGTTGAAGTTTTTACACAGTAATCAATGTTTTCTAAGCTAATGTATATGGCCTCAAAAGTTTGCGAACGTCTTATGGCTGTAAAATTGACGTAAATCTTTTTTTTTTTTCTATATACTAAGTTTTAGTATATAGAAAAAAGAAAAGATACAATGTTCTTACCATATGTAACACCTTCAGGACTTTGGGGCTGTGCATTATCTAAACTTTGTGGCAATGTTCTTAAGCAATCCACCAGCATCTCTGCACCAATATCAGAAAGTTGCTGCGTTAGTTCGGGCAATAATATATCCCCAGGAACAGGAATAGCTTTTTGACTTATTATCTCACCTGAAATTTCAATGTATTTAATTATTATACAAAAACACATTTAAAAAAAAATATACAAAATAAAAAAGAAGCAGAGACTGTTACTTACAGACTTAGATGCAATACAAAAGTTTTTTAGGGACTATAAACTACACTGCATACATGAAGGCTAAGGATGATAGTTATTAAGTCTTAGTTTTCTCAAAGAAATTCATAATACAAAACAGTATATTGCTAATAAGTAGTGTGGTGTATTCTTCATACAAAATTAGAGAATCATTGACAATAGAAAAAATAGTTATAGAAGCAAACTTTTAATATAGTAAATCCAGAGAAGGCCAACTACAAGTGTTCATATATATATGGATACTTACCTATATCAAATTTATCAGGTTTTATTTTCATTAAAGATACACCTGCTACTTCATCTCCATGTAATAAGGTGTGAATTATTGGTGCAGCACCTCTCCATCTTGGTAATAAACTCGGGTGTACATTCACCATGCCTCTGAAATAGATTTAAACAAACCACCAATCAAGCAAATATTATTTCGTTAAGATAACAAAACTATAACATAAAAACCCAACTTACAAAGGGAATTTGTCAAGAACATCCTTTTTGATTAAATGTCCAAAGGCCACTATTAAACCAATATCATATTCAGTTTCATGAATGTTAAGGTTTGGCCAGGTTATTATTTTTATATCTTCTTTTTCTGCAAATTTCTCAATTATAGTCTTATTCTTTGTGCTATTAGCCGTAACTAGATCTAATCGTTTGATTATTGTTTCACTTTTTCTGTAAATGCCCTTATTTTTAATAAAATGTGATAAATCTTTTCAATATTTATATAAGTTTGTAGCTAGTATACTTTACCTTAAATTATCGATTCTACGTAGACTACTAAGACCAATCACATCAGAACCGAAAAACAATACGTTGTAAGGTGTTTTGATACTAAATTTTCGGAACTGTGTATATTTTTCTTTTATAAATAAAATTTTTGTTTTCTGTATTGTAAGGTTAGCTATTTTGATCGTCATTTTTCAAAATAATCACAAATGTCAGTTTGTACTTTCTGATGTTAACAGAGCTGTCAATACTGAACGATCATTAAAGTTCCACAGGCTTCGGCAAAAATTTCTCCTTTACTGTCAATCTATAGAAGAAAAGTAAAGACAATTTTATTTTTAGGTCAGTTTAGGTTATAGATCTTTATGGGGCCAGTAATTGAGTAATTGAGGGCCACTACTAGAGGCAACCGGCATTTTCGTAATTTAAAGTTAAAGATACTTATGAATATTTCTGCAATTAAAATAATTAAATACTTGTTTGTAGTAACCGAAAATAATTCGGCGCGAAAAATTTGTGATAAGACATTTGAATAATTTAACTTCAACATTCATAATTACGTACTAATACTAAGTTTTTAGTTTTTATTTTGATTCCTATTTTAATTATTTTGCGTTAAGTAAAATATATCCCTAAACATCAATACAAAGATTACGTAGATTAAAAGATTACCATACAAGTACAAGTATTTTAATTATTGCACTAAATAATATTAAAACAACTGGTGTTAAGCTGAAATTTAGTATTTCTATAAGAAATATATTTATAGAAGTAGTATAAATATATTTATACTACTTCTAGGTAGTATAAATATATTTATACTATATATATATAGTAGGTAGGGCGGGGTTATAAGAAAAACCACACTTAAAGATTAATTTTATTCATGAGTGTCCAGATGCTTATTACATTTGAGAAAAATAGTCTCTTCAATTAAAATTGGAACAATACGTAGTAATGAATCATTTGAATAACAGTCATATTCTAAATAGGACATAATATAAAAAATAGAATTAACATACGCCTCTACATATACATATAACAAGAACCTTAGTCTAACAACAGTGTATCTACTATTCAAAGCCTGTATTGCAACATTAAAATTTTCTAAGTACAATATCTTCTTGTAAAATTCACGCAAAATAGATACATATATTATATTGTTTTGCTATCCTGCAAAATCTCGAATTTTACCTATACTTTCTTTATTTCCCTTTCCCTGTATGTTGGGCAAAACATATTAACACAATGCTTGGATAAATAGTAGAAGAGCTCTTCATCTCATATTCTATAACGTGCATAAGAATACTACAAATATCGCCTATAATAGTAACATCAACCTGCTATTTTCTTTGGTTTAAAACGACAACTACAGCCGTAAACATATTAATCAGGATATGTAGTAACTATAGTGTGTATTCAACACGAGCTTTTATTCGAAATTCGACTGAAACTTCTTGCTCTTGAGAACTGTGGTTTGGTATACCAAGACGGAGGGGTCACTATGCCCGCCTCCAAGCTTTTCATACTTACACTCCCCTCGGATTTCTGTGAATCTTGTCTCTTCGATACTTTAGAAGACACTGTTTTAATGTGATGTCCATTTACGTCATTATGATATGGAATGTCCTTCATTTCGATAACTTCTACATCCGTGTCGCTGCTAGCTCTGCTAGCTCTGTTCAGTTTAGTCGTTTCCATAGAGTAGGCGACACTTTTAAATGTACCTGTCATTCTTCGTGACTTGTCCTTGAAAAGCATCTTCTGTAACTCCTTTCGAAATTTGGGATGGGTAATGATATATATAAATGGATCTATACATGCGGCAGTTTTGCAGAATAGCGCTGGTATCATGGATACACCAGGTGTTATGACGTCTTTCTGCCCAAATATACCAAGCAGTGTTACTATTGCGTATGGTGTCCAAGATATGAAGAAGAGGGCGATCACCGCGATGACTAAACCCGCTAATTTTATTTCCGCCTTTCGTTTGGTTTGTTCCTTTACATGTCTCGAAGACATCTTCTCTTCGTGGTTCTTGTTATTCATATTTCGGGTTCCTACAACGATACGCAGGATCCTAGTATAGCAAAAGCAGATGATACACAGTGGGAAGAACCAGGCAGCGCAGAAGAATACAAAGATAAAGTAGCGTGGTGGTAGCTCTTCAGTGAGATAATCGAAGCTGCAGCTGGTGAGGAAACCTTCTGGAACGTAATGGCCATAACCGATATCTAGAGCTGGAATTATTGAGAAAATGGCAGCATAGATCCAGGCGCCAATCGCGAAGAGGCGAGCTCGTATGGCAGTGAGGGCTCGAAGAGGCTGTAAGGGGTAAACAACAGCCCAGTATCGATCCAGAGCAATCGCAGTCAGAGTGGCAATTGACGTTGTTCCGCTTAAACCCCCAACAAAACCGTAGAATACACAACCTGTAATCATGTAATTATTAAGTAAACCACATTTTACAATAGGTTCGTTGTTACGCTTAAATATATTTTTATGAAAACAGGCTCTCATTACTATCAAGTGATCTCTAGGTAAAAATGAAATTTCTAGGTGGTAACCATGAGTAAAAATTTAAGAAGTGTAGAAACCACAAATAACGTGCAATACCAAAAATCTTACAATAATTATTCATAACAATTATATCAAATAAATCACAGTGATGATGTTTAATAAAATGATTTTGAATGAATTACAACTACAGTAGCAGTTAATTGATTAAGCACAGCAGGGCTTATATACTGTATTACTCAACATATAAAAGCATTAGCTAAAGCTATAATGAATTAAAAAGATCGAATAAAGCACTTCGGGGAATAGCAATATGTGAGCAGACGTGCTAGCGATTATGTTGCAAGGACTGTACTAATTTATGGTTTTAGCGTGAAATTTAATTAAAAATTTTGCATTAAATTAAAAATGTGTATATAACATATTTGTTTTTTATCGTCGGATTCCGTTGACATGAGAATACGTTTTCTGGAATTGGGTGCCGAATAAATCTTTATTCGGTGAATATTTGATGATTTTAACTGCCTAATGACATTACTTATTATTACACATACGTTTATATTTCAAAAATGTTAAATTATATAATCTCAAACCACCTAGATAATTTTATTTGACCATTAAACTTAGCCGCGAGCTGATGCATAAGGTTTTAATCAATGCAAAAGCTTTGTTTTTCTCTCTACTATAAATCTGAAATCATTTTACGAAACTCGTCAAGGTTATCAGAATTTAATTATTGTAAGATTTTTCAATTCTAGTAAGTGTTCTTGTTTTAATAATCAATTTTAAGACTGACTGCTTGTCTGATAGCGTAATAATTTGCAGCTACAATTATAGGTATACCTGTCTTTCCCAACGCTGGACCGAGGTTGAATGAGTTAAAAATAAATATCGGTGTTTTTGCCAGCATTATAAAGTCACTGAGTGCCAGATTGGCTACCAGAATATTGCCTGGGGTGCGCAGCGATCGGCATCTAAAACAAAATGATTATTTTTTTGGTTAGAATCATTGAAGAGTTACTCAAGTGACAATCGCCGTTACCAGCGCAAAGTGAAAAAAAAGGGATGTTAGACCGTTCATTACCAAAACTTGACGATTCAATGAGGGAGCCTAGTAAGTCTATAATAAAAAAATATATTAAAATTCGTAAGTTTTCTACACTACCACTACTACTTCTAACTAAAGCATCAATAAAATTAATAATTAAGTAAATGATTATGATTTTGAGCCGTAGCTTTTTGACTTCTTTGATTTAAATTTGATGCGTTTTCTTATGACGCACAGAGTCAGAGTTAAAGTACGGATTATGCTACCTACTACCTACTTGCCAGAAACATTCTAAGTCCAACCTGCGAATAAAACATGATGGTACTTTATTGGTAGTATAAGAATATTATACTTATTTTTATATTTCAAAGCACCTCTAATACAACAGGTATTGAGAAGTACGTTTGAAAGAGATATTCCAACTCGTTAGTTCGTTTACAATAAGCCCCATCTGCGTAGTTGAAACGTTGTCATGGTAACCAAATGATAATTTCTTTTAATAACGTATTATATTTTATTAATTTGGAAAATTTAATAAACTTTGTAAAATCTCTAATATAAATAGTATTTATTTCGTAACTAGAAAAAGGAGTAATCCTTCCCGATTTACCTAATTTGATTCATTTTGTTGCAAAGTTCCGGTTCTATTGTGCCAATTATTAAGAATTGCATTTATAGAGCAGCCATGGGCTTGTAAATATATCGTAAAAACATGAAATGTTATCAAACAATGGCACATTAAATACTTCTTTTGAAATATTGTTTCTGCTAAAAGTACACGATCTTGTAACACAAAGGGAAAGGATGTTTGACGTAATTTCCGGCCACAACTTTTCAATCGTGTCCCTTTTAAGAGAAAACAGTCGAAAACATAAAAAATATACACTAATCGGTTTTCAACTTTTCTATGTATTAGGTATTTTGTATACGCTTATAACCGATATAAATTAGGAAAAAATGGTAATAATTTTAAGATTTGATCATAATCTTATTTAGAAATAAAATAAAGCAAGAATATTTGCTTAACAATGTTTCGTACCAAAGATACTTAAAGAGAAACATCTTACATAATTCAATATTTTTTTGTACCGACTGAAGCTATACCAAATAAAAGTATTTTTTTACTTCGCGATGCGCCCGCGCTATCTTGTACGCTATAGAAAGAATACTTACATGTGAAAATGAAAATCGCGACTCGCGAGAATGGCTGCTTCAAACGTTTTATGTTTTTGTATAATTGTTGGAACTGATAATTACGTGATAAAATCAAGTTTTATATAAACATTAAAGACTAAAAATTCGGGTCGGCACGGCGTCATCGAACTCCAAGTATTTTTTATCCAATCATTTAATATTACTTCTCAATTGCCTTTTATTGTAGGTCAGCTTTTCTCAGTATACAAATACGAGAATTAAAATCCCTCGAATAACATTTCGTTACTAAAGAGTTTTTACATTGTCATTGTGGTTCGGCCATAGGCCCGTAATGAGCATCTAAGTATAATTTTAATACAAACTTTGACCGCCTCCAGTTATACATTTTGAACTTAATTTAATCATTGATCATTGCACTATGTTGTTAAAAATTAATGCCAATATAACATAAAGTTATTGTACTCTAGTATTTTTTAACTTTAGAAATACAACACTTTTTGTATAAAAACTCGAGCGGCAAAAGTATAATGAATTCCTTAACTTTTCTGTTTCGTGTCAATGTCTCAGTCGATTGTTTATGCAAGGAAATGCTATTCAAATATCGTATCGTACTTATTTTGTATATAAGTGTTTCTTGTTAGAGAAACTAATTTGGACGATTTGAGTCAACCTCACGGTTTATAGAAAAATAATTTACCAATAAGGTTCTATATTAGTAATGGCCTTTATACTCCCTAAAAGTTAGGTAAATATGAGTGGTGTTTCTCTCGAAGGGATTCTAATTCTTTGTAATGTCAATTAAATTTACAATTATACAAGGCAATCAAACTTTCTTGTAATGGCGCTTTAATTTTAAACCGCCCGCTTAGCAAATAAGAAATTAAGCGCTTAATTAATTGCATGAAATCTTCCAATTGCGTTCCAATTTCTCACTAACGTAATGAAGTGTGAACGTTGCCTGTACTTGACAACCGCTAAGCGAGTAAGGTACATACACTCGTATAGAAATTATTACTCACAGTGAGTTGTGTGGGTCGGATAGCTTACGACACTGTTTTTCAACCTTTTTCATGATGCGACCCCCTGGTATCAAAATTTATTATATATATCGCGACCCCCCTTGACCTTCGGTTTTTTATCATGTATGTAGGTGTATGTTACAGTATTACCATTAACAATATTAATTGTCATTAATTTTGTTTTTTTTACTAAAGTACCCATTTTTTTCGACCTCTGGTGACCCCCCTACAGAAGCTTCGACCCCCCAGGGGGTCGCGACCCACAGGTTGAAAAACAATGGCTTACGATATACGATAAGGTTTGGGTTTTGATGATAGAAAAGAAAGTAACAGTTATGTTAATAAAAGACGATATTAGAAAAGGATTATTAACCGGTGGTCTGTTTCAGAAGTTACGCTTCATATATTTTGTACGGAAGTCGGATAGTAATCAATTAGGTTATGGACTTATAGTGTTCTAAATATTTTTTATAGAAGTTACAAGTCCTTCCAAAACAGTTGTACAAATAGAATGCAAAACACGAAAATATTCATCCATATTATGAAATCAGATCCAAAGAAACGACGAGTGTAGTATAATATTCCTTATTAAAAAACATTTGAAGGCAATGTACATTTTTCTGTCTTAGCTTTCCAATAAGCTAAGTGTACATCTGAATATGTTTTCCTGCAAAACAACATTTTTCTTCTGACAATAATAACAAAACACGTACGCATGTGATTTCGCCTCGCAGATATACCTGAGTTAGTAACAGATAAGTTTATAGCGATGTATAGAACATTGCAGGTTATATAACCTATGTTACTTTTTCGTTATATGAAGACGGTTCTGTATGGAACTTAGAACATTTTGTTAGAATATATTCTAATGTTTTTTTCAAAATATGTACGTGTATCGATTGTAAATCTTGAAAATCCATCAAAAATAATCTTTCCATACAGCCAAGTGTGAAGATTGAAAGAGTGATGTAACCAAAGAAAATTTTACGTCGCGATCTTTTAGGAAACCTTTCTTGAAACATATGGAGTTATGTATTTGTTAACTTTTGACATATGAGTCTCTACTTACACATACATATGGTATTATTATATATGCCGTATTATACTTGCCGTAACCGTACCCTACCGCACCGTGCCGTAACCGTACTGAACGTATCCCTGGTTAACAGTAACTATTCACTCCGCAAAATTATAGAGTTCCCTAGGAATGGTTAAGAAGTTATAACTTATAAAGTTGAGAACACAACTTATGCACGTAATTTAATAAAATAAGCTCCAGCACGAAACTCAATCAATTTAATAAAGGCCACTATATATTTAAGAGGCACTAAATAATTGAGTCTTTATATAATTTAATATTATCAGCCCACAAAAATATATTTGGGGTTAAGTAGTATTAATTATAGGAAATATATAAGGGAATGTTCTGGCAGATTTTTAAGTGTTGATAGCATTTGTGATTAAATTAAAGCATTAAATTAAATTAAAATAAATTGTTGTCACGGGTTTTACGGTATATAGAATATAATAATTTAAATTGCAAGTAGTGTATATATACTTGGTAAATAAATAAAAACTAGTTGGTAATTATTTCTAAAGTTATCTTTAAAACAGCCACAACTTTATTAAAGTTACGTATGTGAAATTTATGTATCTAAAATTCTTCAGCATAACATATTACACGCTATTTAAGTGAATAAGTTTCATAACATTAAATTAGATATTGCTCCTTTTAGTTCCGAAAACAAGATTGTGAGCCACTTCAAACTGAAAGTGCAACTTAGCTTTCAAACTTTCTAAGATCTTCCTATGATCTGATTTATAAGAAATCCACAATTCATAAGTGTTTTCGCGAATAACACATTGTTTATCATAGATATGTCACGCTATTTTCTATTAGCTAAATAGTAAATCTCACTATCTATCCGATTGCGAAAGGATCTTGCACTTGATGGCTGGATCTGAAATTATTCTCAAAAATAGATCACTATAAAAGCACTCTTTTACCTTATTTTGTGTCTGTAGTAAATTGTGTTAGCGATGAAATAGTACAGACGAGCACTTTGGATAAAATCGTGCACTCGGACCAATAAATTATATCAATAAATTCGGTGCCAAATCACAAAATACTGGTTCGTAATCCTTGCGCTTCTAAATGTCCATCAATTTTGATTATAACAGCTAATACAAGGCACTTGAATTATTGAGACTTGCTCTCTTCAATCAAACTATGTCGTTTCAATATTAATAAAACTTCCTCAGCTGTTTTTTGATAGAGTTCATATTATCATCCTAGTCGAAAAGACTAACATGGAAAGTATCCATGATTTTAAAGATAATCTTCTATATAGCTAGTTTAAGACCTTATTTTATTAATAGTATTGATCCTGTGTGCTTCACACACGTAGAAAAGTTGATATAATCGAGGTTTTTATCAGAATTACACAAAGGACTCTGAATGAGAGTTTTAGAATTTAGTCTCGCCCGCGTTTTTATCTCATGACTGAGAACTCTTATGATTTCACGAAAAATGCAGCCGTAATGAAATATATGAATATCAAGTAAAATTTAGTGAAATTTGATGTACGATTATTAATGATTTGAGTCGATAATTTTTATTACAACTGATGGAAATGTAATCGACAACATCTATTTTTTAATTATGCTATAATTATATTACATAAGCCATTGTCGATACAAATTCACTATACAATATTTTATCGACCAATCTTCCTTAATAAGCATCGATGTTTGCGATTGGTTATTTTTTTGTCACATCGGTTCGTTTGTCTCATTGAATAATAAAGGCTGCTGACAGGGAAGTATTCTTTGGCACTTGGCAGACACAATTTGCAGACGTGGCCCTCATTATAATGATGATATCGGTTTAATATTGTTTACAAATCCTTATTAAAAAACCGAACTCTAAAGGTGTTCGTACTAAAAGTAATCTAAGCTCTCGGAACTTCTTTATAAGTTCACTTTTGTTTTTTAATGTTTGTTATAATAACATAAATGTATCAAAATCTTAACAAGGTTCATGAGATGCCTGGTGCTAGATAGACTAGGAGATGGATAGCTAAGTCACCTTTTTACCCTTTTATGAATACATCAATCCAGTTGAATAATTTTTATTAATGTCTGTTGTTTACACAGCACTCACAAAAGAGGATGAAGACGCAACGAACGAACTTTGGTGAAATATGTGATAAGTTTATTTATTCATCAAGAAGGAAGTTAGGTTATGTGAACATTTTTTGTTAACGTATTTGAAATTCCTTTTATTATATCGTAGAGGTTGATATGCTAACTACATATAATCAAAGGAAAGCCTCCCGCATTTAGCAGTACCAAATTGAGGTCACATAATACACTGAAGGTTCCCCTGCCCCTTATTCTTCAAAATTCAATCTGTCGAATTACTTTTGCTATTTTCAACGTCTATTAACTTTATAAAACAAAAACAAATGCGCATTTTCGTTTTTTTGTTTTCTATATGCAGTATATATATACACTTCAATGTATTCAAATATGTATCGACGCTTCATTAAAATCAGATTTCGACCAACAAAATGTTATGATTTGAATAGCCCTTCCTCCTAACGTATATAATACACAGAACTTCGGAAACTGGTTCATTTCACATAGTTGGTCAACTATGTAAAGGGCGGATAAAGATACTATATACTGTGGTAAAATCTCCAGAGAGCATCGAAAGTACCCAGAGCACTTTGACCACAAAAAAGATCACGTCCTAATATTGACAAACTTTTTAAAAGCAAAAAGTTAACTTACTCAATCTCTATTTAAAGTTAACAAACTACGAATGATTTAAAACAATATTTTTAATGGTCGGCCATTAATCCGTCTATTCGTTTAATCTATTATATATATAAAATGAGAAAGTGTTTTTAATAATATAGGTCTGAAAACCATAGTTAAATTATCAAAATAATTATTTGCTCCTATCTTATTGTATAGACTCTGTTACGTTTTAATCCAATACAATGTTTATAAAGGATTTGAATTATTAAATATCACGTAATACTGAACCTAATCCACGATTAATGATAATGCTTTTAGAACTGTAACGGTAAAACCTACCCATGAAAGGAAACCATAAAAATCTAATTTCCTATAAGATGTAATATTTACTTTTTTAATATAATGTTTTATTGTAAAATTTGAAATGTAAAAGGATTAAACACAACTTTCATCTCACAATAATGAGTTTCGTATATCATTGATCCCACGTTCAATAGCGTTTTAGCTAAGTATATTAAATTATACCGTACATTTCCTTAAAAGAGTATTTATTATAATGGCACAGATTTTCCTGTACGATTGTTATTGAAATTTGACGCTTTAGACTCGATTTTTTTCTTTATATGTCGTAATGTTTTGTTAATTTTATTGTAATGTAATTTTTGGGGCTATATGCACGTTAAAATATAATAAATATAGTATAAGGTATATGCTACGAAAAGATGTGTTTGCAGATCCTTACCAGCATTTTGTAGTCTTCCAGTTCTCGTCAGCACTACGTTCTGAAGTAAATGTACATTAGAGTAATCTAATGAAAGTAATTCTACAAAAATAATAATATTAACTTTCCCTTAATCTTAAAATCGTTATTTAATTATCTTAATAAAACTTTTTTGCATTATTTCAGTATTATTGTTTCATTCTAAATTATCAGTTTTAATAATATTATTTTTTTACTGTCAATATATTCATATTTAAATTTAGAGAATATACTAATGATGGAAACTGTACAATAGTACAGTACGAGTGTGATGTTCGTCTATTCTTGACATTTTTATAGCTTATTACATATTAACTTATTAATAGAATCAGGCGTTACCTTGCGGAAGTCCATAGTATAATGGACGCTGAAATAAACGCTCCAATGAACGCTGTTCGAAGAGGGGAGAAACGTGCGTCGAGTGTTTGAGGGTTTTTTCTCGTAGTATTACGATGTCTATGGTTTGAGTATATAGCTGGGGCAAGTATGTGAAAGAGACGAGCACTTTAAAAAAAGTTATAAGGATAACCTAATAACAATTCAATTACAATTTTACAATTAGACGAGTGAACTTGCTACAAGTGCACGAAGGATGATTTCCCATTTCCATGGCCAATCTAATTTAAGTTGAACGTTCATTTCTAGTGAACGTCTGCTTTATAAATGAAGAAAGGTTCTTTGTTCAAAACAATGAACGGAAATAACCTATCGAGCCATAGATACGTGTGAACTAACCAAATGGCGGGTTACCTATCAACTTCGGAAGAGTAAGGTGCGTCAAAATCAGCGTAGTCAGCTTCCACGATGAAAATCGCAACTCGAAAAGGTCTTTGGCAGTATTAAGCAATGTATATGTACAAGATACGGAGACTGTATTTCCAAACGACTAGACTAACGCGAGACGAGAGGGGAGCCTCTGTTAATATAGAGAGCACTCATGGGTGAGAGACGGAGAAGAAAACTAGAAAAATATGATGTATTTTCAACAGAATTACACTCAACGTCTCAAAGAAACTAAAACATAGAATGCCTAAACGAATTTTCTAAGTCCTATTTCGTTTGTTTAACTGGAACTACTAAGCTTGTATTTAGACATTTCTTAACTTAAATTAAGAAGGCATAGAAAATTTCTTTGGCTATTTGTAAAGCCTGCTATAATGCTACAAGCAAACCCGTATGCAAAAGTAGAACGTTGCAATTTAAACTGCAGAAAATAACGCTTAATAGTTCTAACATGTAATTTATTGTCGCTATAAACAATCGTTGAGCTCTCGTAGATAAAATGGAGGAGAAGATTTAAAAATGTCATGTAATGGGAGCGACGTGCAGTGTGGCACTCCAATACGATAATGACTGACCAAGCAGTATACGAAGTGTGCATTCACCGAATGCCTTTATTAACCTTCTTAATCTATATGTATTATCTAAATCATTTACCAAACTCAATAATAATAATTTCGAATATAAATTTGTTCATGAAAAAATTAAAGAAATGTTATTACAAAAAGCTACTGAATATTTGGAAGATAATTTATAATATTAAGTCATTGTAATTATTTGTAGTTATGAATTTAAATGTAGTGTAATTTCCACTAGTAGAAGTGTACTCATAGTTTGCATGCCTTGTGCTAGAATATGGTTTATGCACTTTGTTATACCTTTGTGAAGACCTTGTACCCATATTCGCAAACAAATAAATGATTTATGATTTATAAATTTTGAGGATATTTTGGCCGGTCCACGCGTGCAAGCGCGGAGCGATAGTTTTTAGAATAAAACTTATAAAACATTATATAAGTGATTTTTGTAATCATTTTTGAGAGTTAATCAAAATGGACTTAGAGTTACGTACCCAAACGATAAAAAGGGAACTTAATTATTGAAATTTCGCAAAAAGCCCGTTGACCTGGCTTTAAGTATATAATGAACTATTATAGATAGTTGAAATTTTCACAGACAATAAGCAATATTTTTTCCTACAATGGCGAAAGAGTAGTTTAGTTTCATTATTTATTAAAAAAATATTTTTTTATTTATTTCAAAGTACAAATCATCATAGTAAAATACACAAAAGAAATAGATCTTCGAAAAAAATCTTATATTTACGACAATTATAGTATTTTAAATCTAAATTAACTGACTTATTTTTTTAATTTTGTTCTATCATCTTATAATTTTTAAATTTGCTAACAATTGCTATAATATCCACGAAACGATTTACGTAAATATTATAAATTCTCGTATATCCATAGATAAAGTTCCAACGTCATTGAAATCCATCTATAGATGCCAAAAAAAAATCGCAATTAATATAATATATTTGTAATAGTATAAGTTATATGACACGGTTTAAGGGATGGAGAAGTCGTAAATATTATAAATTCTCGTATATCCATAGATAAAGTTCCAACGTCATTGAAATCCATCTATAGATGCCAAAAAAAAATCGCAATTAATATAATATATTTGTAATAGTATAAGTTATATGACACGGTTTAAGGGATGGAGAAGTCGTAAATATTATAAATTCTCGTATATCCATAGATAAAGTTCCAACGTCATTGAAATCCATCTATAGATGCCAAAAAAAAAATCGCAATTAATATAATATATTTGTAATAGTATAAGTTATATGACACGGTTTAAGGGATGGAGAAGTCGTAAATATTATAAATTCTCGTATATCCATAGATAAAGTTCCAACGTCATTGAAATCCATCTATAGATGCCAAAAAAAAAATCGCAATTAATATAATATATTTGTAATAGTATAAGTTATATGACACGGTTTAAGGGATGGAGAAGTCGTAAATATTATAAATTCTCGTATATCCATAGATAAAGTTCCAACGTCATTGAAATCCATCTATAGATGCCAAAAAAAAATCGCAATTAATATAATATATTTGTAATAGTATAAGTTATATGACACGGTTTAAGGGATGGAGAAGTCGTAAATATTATAAATTCTCGTATATCCATAGATAAAGTTCCAACGTCATTGAAATCCATCTATAGATGCCAAAAAAAAAATCGCAATTAATATAATATATTTGTAATAGTATAAGTTATATGACACGGTTTAAGGGATGGAGAAGTCGTAAATATTATAAATTCTCGTATATCCATAGATAAAGTTCCAACGTCATTGAAATCCATCTATAGATGCCAAAAAAAAAATCGCAATTAATATAATATATTTGTAATAGTATAAGTTATATGACACGGTTTAAGGGATGGAGAAGTCGTAAATATTATAAATTCTCGTATATCCATAGATAAAGTTCCAACGTCATTGAAATCCATCTATAGATGCCAAAAAAAAATCGCTATTAATATAATATATTTGTAATAGTATAAGTTATATGACACGGTTTAAGGGATGGAGAAGTCGTAAATATTATAAATTCTCGTATATCCATAGACAAAGTTCCAACGTCATCGAAATCCATCCATAGATGCCAAAAAAAAAATCGCAATTAATATAATATATTTGTAATAGTATAAGTTATATGACACGGTTTAAGGGCTGGAGAAGTCGTAAATATTATAAATTCTCGTATATCCATAGATAAAGTTCCAACGTCATCAAAATCCATCCATAGATGCCAAAAAAAAAATCGCAATTAATATAATATGTTTGTAATAGTAAAAGTTATATGACACGGTTTAAGGGATGGAGAAGTCGTAAATATTATAAATTCTCGTATATCCATAGATAAAGTTCCAACGTCATCGAAATCCATCTATAGATGCCAAAAAAAAATCGCAATTAATATAATATGTTTGTAATAGTATAAGTTATATGACACGGTTTAAGGGATGGAGAAGTCTTATTGTGTTTGTCGGATTAAGCGTGGGAAACTTGCAAAGCCTACAAGGTAATATATTTGATGTATGTTATATTCACACTAAATTTGTTTGGCTGAATGCGCTAATCCCATTTGCTGTTTGCCAGCTCTTGTTTGAGATTAATTACTATTAAGTAATTTATAATCGGGATTTTCGAAAGTTGCTATATTTTATGTTTGAAGGTTTTATTTGAAGTTATTTTTAGAATATCGCTACCTTTTACATTTCCCTGTAAAACTTAAAATATTACGGTATAACGGTATTTTAAAGCGACTAAATTACAGTAAATCTCAATTTGGATTATTGTTTTACGACTTAGGGCGACTTCCGAAGTTAAATTGAAAACGAAGAGATCAATTAACACAGGAATTAGAATTAACTTTAATATACAATAAAATCTACTTTCTGAGCTACCCTTTGAGACACAGCTACAGCTGAATTTGTGATTTGTGTTGATAAATGAATATATTATGATATTATAGCTTTTGTTTTTAAAGATATAATAATACAACATAGGTAAAAGGAACTCATCGAGCTTAATTAATACGTAAAGTTTTATTTGCGACCTCAACCAACATATGTAGTTTAAAACACGATGTACAGAAAACATACAAAGTTTGGATTTAATATTTAGCCTTCCGAAGTTGGCTCCATTGAACTGTATCAAATTTAGTATGGAATGTGTTAATTACTTGAGAAACTTTCAATATAAATCAAGAATGTGTGTTTTTGTTTTTTTCAATATTTTCATGTATGTGTTTGTTTCAATGTGTTTTTGTTATAAATAATAACATGCTTAAAGTTTTTTCTAATTAGTTCTGCTATTCGTATAGGGTCGATGAGATAGTTGACGATGTAATTGACGATAAACAGACTCTTTATTGTACCTTAAGTGTATGAATGACTTAGTAAAATGTTAAAATTGTTTTGAGGTGCATATGTAATGCCAAAACAATGAAATTTAAAGTGCAATTTATTTTCGTAATGAGACCATTCGTTGTTATTTATATTTTAAAGTATCTCCAGAGAGTTAAAGCATACAGTTTAGATTTTTCTTTTTATATCGGAGGTGCAAGTGCATTTTCACACTTACAAAGTCGTAAGGTGCAAATTTATTACGTTTTAACGTGGGATATTATGAAAAAAATTGTGTGCAAAGAATATATTGAAGCGAACTTAAAAAAAGGAATAAGTACTTTAGAAACACTGAAACAAATCACGCCCGATAAGAATGACTATAATTTCGCCTGCAAATTCGTGCGCATATTCATTATATACAATAATATATTAATAAATTTTTAAATAAAAAATGCAAAAAATGCCAAAACCAGATTTAGTCGTTTGTGCTTGTGTAGTTATTGTAGATCAATATTACTATCTTTTTTTTGTATTTTTTTTAACTTTTTATCAAAGGTGGTTGACAAATTTATATTAATATTGTTAATATTTGGTAGATAGTGAGGATTTCTGTATCATTTGTTTAACGATTTAGTCTATATTATTATTATAATTTGTTTTCTTTTTAAATGGCTGGTAGTCCAGAGGGCACTCCGGGGGCACACTGAAAACCGGCGCTCCGTCAACAAGAAATTGTTGGCGGAGCATATGGTGAGTGTGTTTCCCTTCCACGCGTCCAATTTGTATTTAGCACTAAGTATTGTACAGTTTAAGATGTGGTATATGTATATATGTGTATATATACTCATACCACATATATGTATATGTGGTATATGTGGATATATGTATATAATAAATTTGTGTCCTTGATTTTTTATTTCTTAATGAATAAAAATCTTTTTATGTTCAGCAAAATTGTTTCAAAAGAAATGTCTCAGGTTATCCATTACATTGAAATACGGCTTCGTAACTGCGTACAATAAATCGAGATTGTTATTGAATCAGAAAACTACGGAATTGTGGCTTCAAAAATGAAACATTGGTGTCTGCTTGTATATTTAGGTCACATAATGTATGAGAAAGATATCCTACATTTTCTATTCAGTGATGTAATTTAATGACGCTATAATTTCATATTGACACAATGAAAGTACTATTTTAAAGGATTTTATATACTAGCTGGTGTACTTCGTCCGTTTGGATTTTGGCGAAGAAAAAAAACACGGTTTTGGTGCTTAGTTTAACTAGTCTTTTGTCAATTCTTTTACGTGTCTTTTGAATTCAGGCAAGGCTTTTGCAAGCTCTGCGGCATTATGAGTGTCCATAAGGGGTGGTATCACCTAAGAACAGGTCCTTATTTTAGAACGAGCCTCTTGCCCGTTAATGCTAACAATAATTTTTACGCGACTCGGCAAGCCGGTAGGATTGACATTTTTCATAGATTTGTTATATTAAGTAATCTTAATAAAAGACTTGGTTCCATATTTAATCATGAATGACACCGATACTGGTCTAGAAAAATTAACAAATCGGTCCCACTCTTTGACTTAGATCAAAATGACGTCGACCATGCACAATTGAGCTACAAGTAGTATGTAGGATGTTAGTCTCTGCCTTTGTAATGTTTAAATTTCCCTCGGGACACGCCACTTTCATTCTAAATATACAAAATGTTTGTGCGGAAATACATCAAAATGCCAAATTTAACTAAATTAAGAACATAAGAGAATTTCTGGGACGAAAATCTGTCAATTTCTTCATTACATGGGAATTTATTGACTCCACTGTGGGTTAATACTTAAGCAATAAGAAATGTATTTTTACATCACAAACTTTACAGATTGATAATAGAAGAACAAGTTAATGAAACTTCAAATCTTCCATTCGTTTTAATTTCGCAAGTATTTTAAAGGGATCTAAAACGAATAAATATAATTGCCCATTATATATAGAATAGACTAGCCTGTTTCAAAACAACTAATATACAAAGTTTTAACGAAATAAGTCTCCCTTATTGTAATATAATAATAATTCCGAAATGAAATATTTTGAAGTGTCCAAACTTGTTGTACCTAAATATTAAGACGACAATCAAACTTAGTCCTGAATGAAATTCTTGCAAATTCCGTTACACTAATATGCAATATAATAATTTTGATTATGGCTACATTTCTGTACTGGAAAAAATTTAAATTAATTTCATATGTACGAGTACAATACATATGAATTTAATGTAGTATTGATATACTAAGATGAACAATTAAACCACCCTTATGAAAAGGTAACAATGCGAGGCTTTACTGAAATGGCTTCGTGAATAAACAGAAATTTTAAGAAGTTTTTAAAAATGTTTGAATAGAAGTTTTTATTAGTAGAACGCGTCTCTATTAAATATTTGTATCAGAAAATTTTATTTTGCGCGTAAATTTGCATTTTGTCATACGATTACAGATATTTGGCGAAGGTGTTTTGAACAATAACGTATTACAAACTTATGCTGGTTAAAACGGCGTGATGATGGTTAAAAAACCAGTTAAGCATTAGCATTATTGGTAGCAATACAACAACAAAAAAAGTTCCTATTTAGAATTATAACTATTTCAGTCTTCAACTATGTTATTTAAAGACGATTATCGATATACATATGATGGCAAGCTGGTTATCTAATCAGTTGCAAGTATAAATTAAGGGCGGGTAACCCCTAATAGGTTAAGTGTCGCCAATACTGGCAGACGAGTTATTTTCGGTTGACTGCTGCGAAGCGAGTATCTATTCACTTTTAAGCTTTGATTTTAATCCTATGTATCTTAGTTAATTTTGTAAAAAACAGAATACTTGAACTTATAAGACGTACAATACGATTTGTTCTTGTTTTGAAAATATCTGTCGTCACAAAGATTTTATAGAGGCCTTCTTCTTCCGCTGTAATATGTAATTTTGTATATATATAGTAGCCTTAAAAAATATAAGTACATCTTCACTTGTGATATGTGATAGATGTGTGGGTAGTCGCGCTGTGAGAATAATAAATTCTCTGTTTCTACCCAACGATTGTACCTGTCATTGACGCCCGTGCCAAGTGCCAATACGTGTCTTTAATAGTTATTATAATCTGTTCCCTATTTTTAATACGTGTATTTTTGTTCACATTATTTTTTGCTGAGATCTCACTATTATGTTATGTGCTATTTGATTGTATCAACTGACTGAAGAAAATTTTCTATTAACATTAAAATTTATAGTCGCTTCTTCTATACTTGATAATATTATGGAACTATGACTACCGAATTTTAAAGCATGAAGTCACAATGTACCTAATACGTGACGTATGATGGTATCGTGTCGACCTTCATATATGAAATTTGCATGTTTGTGGCCAAGTAGATTTCTTTACAACAGCGAGTGAGTCAATCAGAGATCGTAGGACTGCAAATAGATTTATCTTGAATGAAATACCTAAAACATCAAACTCTTTGAATAGTTCGATGACATCGCGATTTCAGTTAAATATTAAGCTCCCGAAGGAAACTTATTTTAAGTAAGCAAAAACTTAATTGTAAATTATAGAAATGGTTAATAAAAAATTATCTATTGATGTGCAGAAAACTAATATATTTTTATTTTATAACACTTGTACATTAACCCCAATTATTAATAAATAAATATTTGCATTTAATGAATATGCTAATATTGACAATTTTTTTCAAACTTTACAAAGTTAATGTAAAACGAAAAGTGATAGAAATGTTGTGTTGATGTCTCATATTAGCATAGCATTTCCCATTTGTCAATATACTTGTCTCTTCATACGGTCTGCTGTCATGGAGTAAATCTACAATTGGATATCAAATACAGCAACACGAACATGAAACTTTGCATCTACCAATTAAGGTGATTAATAGCATCGATTGTATTTCACAAACAGTGATGGATTGATGTTTGAAAATGAATACAATAAATATTAATTTGTTGCCTGAATTATACGATCAATTTCTAACTGCCCTAAGATTTCCGGTACATTGGTAATGATGTTTTGTTAAATTACGTTTGGACCAAATGATCCAAATGACCCCGCTGTTTTAATCGTGTTAAATATTAGGCCCTTGTGCGGGAACAGATAAACAATTTGCATTTAAATCAATAATACTATAACGTATAGCCTTTCTCGATAATGGTTGAAGCATTCATAAATAATTCAAGCCAGTTGTATCTAAGATGAGCACGTTCAAACAAACACATCACCGTTATACTCATTCCTCGTCATGATAGTATCAATAAACATACTTCAACAATGAACAAGCTGGTAAAGTTATTATAAATTTGTTATTCTTTAACTAATTTTCTTTTTTCATTTTTTTAAACAAAGGAAAGCTCTGAAAGATATTGTTTCAAAAAAGGACTATTATTCATTACTATTGTATTAATTTTACTAAATATAAATAAAATGGTTGTTGAAAATATACACATATGCATGTATACGCCAAACGTAGAAGAGACCTCGTTAGAATCTCGAGTGTTAACGGAACAATGTAAGATGAAAGATATCGTCGCACCGCACTTCAAAATGTATTTCTACAATCTCATGAAAGGGCTCAAAGGGGGACACTGGAATATTTTGGGGACTTTCTGTAATTATTGATGACTCAAACGGACGTAAATTTACAATACGATTGAAGAATTTATGATTCATTGTTATGTTATTTTTTATATTTATCTGTAGCTATAGCATTAAGGCTGTGTATTTCTGCTTTTAGTTTAATCACCGACGTTGTTTATTAATCTTGTATAGAACCTTTATAGAAAGGTTAGCATTACATGCTGGAAATGGAATCCAACACACTCTTATCAATAAGATAGAACAATTCTATTAGATCAATTTATTAGCAATTCTGCGAAAAAACCCTCAAACGCTAGACGAACGTTCTGCCGCGACACCAAACTCAATGAACGGTGTCGGGGCGCAATATGTGCGTATGTTTATATATTTGTGTCAAACAACTGTTTTTTTTGCATTGCCTAAATCTTATTATCTAATTTAAAAATAATAAAAATAAACACAACAAATAACTGTGTAACTACGTGTACGAATGTAACTAGGCTTCTTGCAATGAGCAAGAGAAATACCCATTGTAAATATAAATATTCATTTTAACGTAATATGTACTCCTAAAACGGTTGTGAAATGAAGAATCACAAGTCTGTGATCGAGTAGCTGTCAATGAAAAGCTAAAAGGTTAGTGTAGCCCCGAATGCCCCTTGATATTCTAGTATATTTGTAAGTAGTCTAGTATTTATAACGAAGACAATGACTTTGATGTCTATCACAAAGAGCTTTCATTTCATTCAGTGGAACGTCTATATTTCGTAGCGAATGCAGGTTTGTTTATGCAAGCAGAGCATGATTGATGAACCAACCTTGCCTTGAACGAAAAATAGTTGTTTTAATAGAGCTTTTTAAATCGCCATTCTTGGTTGAAGGAAATTGAGTGAGAATTTGAAATGTGATACGTTGCCGAATTTGGTATGCACATACAATATTCATATACATAACATAAAACAAAGTTTAGTCTATTATACTAATACAGATAATATCAGGACACACACAGTCGTTTATCCCTAAGTTAAACTTATAGATGGTGTTATTACATGTTTACTATAATGTATTATTCATAGTCATCAATAATGCTCAACACACAAATATTGGCCGTACTTGCAATCGAACCTGGAACTTTCGGCAGTGTAACTTGGTATCCATTCCGTATATATGACGTAGGATGTCAACATAACAACGATTTTAATAGACAAGACTATTGCAGTCTTTCATTTTTATAACTGTCGAATATACAAGTCTACATTGATGCAAGTCTAATGCAAAAGTGAATAGTTTTCAAAACCATCAAAAGCTCTTATTAATTTATATTTCACGAACGACGTTAAAAATTTGAAATGTTGCTGTCAGTGTTGTTGCTCTAGGCAATAGACAAAGTACTGCAACTAATATTGTCTTTTATTAACATAACTGTTACTCATTTAAAGAAAAATACTTTATGAACGGATTTAAGTTACGTATTTTATGTAGACTCTACAGTGACCAAGTACGCTGAAAAATAGGCGAAACGTCAAACAATTTAAAAATAATGTAAAATATATTTCAATTTTGCAAAAATACAAAACTTATATATACTTATATAAAGTGTTTTTCTCTAAATAAGTACTACATTTGAGTGTACTGAATAACTGTCCAAAGATTAGTTTAAAGTGACGTATTGTACAAAAAATACAATTAATCAATTTGATCGCATACGTGTAAGATAGAATTATTCGACGTCTGTATATAATGTATATTGAGGATTCCAGTCACGTGTCATAGTTGCGAGTTGTATCTTTGTCCATAAAGTCATATCGCGTTGATTTTTGATTAAAATCTTGTATTTGCAACGTAGATAGTTTCAGTTTCAGTTGTTCAAAATTTCTAGATATCATTCGCAGAGTATTTATAAATACACGAATGTGTGAACGCATTTATATACTTCAGGTGTTTATAATGCAGCTAGTAGCGTCGACTTGCGACTGTAAATCCACCAACGGATTTTTCTATGTCACAATTTAACATACTAGTACGATGAATAAAAAACGACTAGACCGACAACTATTTACTTATGTCTGAGGCCCTAGGCGCTATTTTATGCACAATCGCGTTATCAATTAGACTTTTCAGTTTCACACAATGGAGTAAATATTATCAATACCTCCAAATGGATGCCAAGTATTATCGTGGAATCTACTAAGTTGTACTTGTTAAGCTTTTTCAAAAGCCCTAAATACTTGAAAGATTTTGCACAACAAGTATTAAGACCTATTGGAACAAATTTCAGATAATGAAAAACACTGATTTAGCGGGTTTTTCGTCTGATATTGGCTTTGATTGAAACATGACTGAAAATGGTCATTTATAGAGGTAAACCAACCAGATGTTTTGGTTATATACAAATGTACCCAAATTTTTAGCTTTGTATATTATCTAAAATAATCATTTAATAGCTTGAGAGAGAATGTTATAGGTTGAATATCTCGTTATGTCGATATAATATATATAATTATTCACAATACATTTGAATTTATCAATAATACGATTACATGTGAAACCATTTTAGGAGATATTCATTGTTTTAATTATTTACTTCATTTTTACCCATCTTTTTATAGTGATATTTCTATTCCTAATAAATAAATAAATTGATAAATAGCTGTATTATAAAAAAAGACTTTAAAAAAAAGAAAAGAAATAAAGGTCTACGTACGTACATCATATTGAACTTATTATTTTAAAGAAATAAAATGTTTTATTTGTATAATAACAAAAGGTAATGTTTAAAAAGAACCAAGGTACAAAATGTCTCATTAAAAACATCAAAGCTTTTATCAGTTGCTTAAGTTATCTTTCGTATAATGATGACACAGAATATACAATGTTACACCAAAAATACGTTGATTATTTTTTTTCAATGTATAAAAATATTTTATATACAGGTTGATCATTAAGAAAACAGGTAGGAAGCTGATATTTATGAATAAAATTTTTGAAAGTGTACCTAGCCTTTTTGTTTATTTAATGATCTTTTTTTATAGGCGACTCGGTGATTAGTCTCTACTCTGTGCATCCACAGAACATTGATTATATCGCTCATAGTAAGCAAGTAATTAAAAAAGTAATTAATGAAGTAATCGAAATTACTAATTAAACGTCACAAGCTCGGCAACTACGCCAATACTGAAATATTCCATGCACTGTGAGACTTTTTATGCTGCCTGTATGTTCCGGACAATTTTACAATAATGGACATGTGCCAAAAAGTTTCAATGAGGAAAAATTTAAGCTGTGAGAATATTTATTTTAAACGTTTGTCGTAATAATAGTAGTTTTTAGTATTTTAGAATTGCACACATTTTGAAATCGCAAGTTTGGCCTATGGTAAAATTGTATAAAAATTAATATGTTGAGCTAGTTATGTACTTGATTTTTTTTAGTTCGTTTCATGATAATATATTTAAGAAGAATATTGTGTAAATCGTAAGTCGTAACAAAGTTCTTAAAATCTCAATGTTACTAAACAAATCATGGAAGAACGAAGCTTTGACGATTACAAAGCAGTTTATATCATCAAATATTATAGGAGATTCTTAATAAGTAACTATTTTAATTAACCTAGATTAATATCAATTTAAGTACTTGCCTAAAATACATAATAATAACAACAGCATTTCCCGAACCGCCCACCACAGCCATGGTGACATATAGCCCACCGAGAAGGTATTGCATCCCAGGGTTTGGTGGGCCATATTTCAGCCAATGAGGATTGATGAGGAGCAGGTATTCATCAGTGAACAGGTAGCGTCGCCACAAAGCCAATGGCCATCTTCTCTTGAACGTTGTCATCATATCAGAACTCCGCTGAAGCTCGGCTCGAGCCACAGGTGTGCTTCTCACATCCAACACGTATTCATAATCCATTGCTCGCCGCTTTATTCTTATCCTTAACTCATCAAACATACTCGTCAGTCGTTTACGTTTCTTCCAGAGTTTAAAGTTTTCGACACACCGCACCAGATTGTTGCAGTAAATTTTGCTTAGAACACTTTTTACATATTTTATGTCAACTTCATTGGTGTGCATTGAATTGTCACATGGCACTATTATCGGGATTAGTATAAGGATTATTTTTGTTATTTGCATCATAATGTGTGAGACGTCCACTCGCGCGCGCTCTTCGAAGCGGAATGAGCTTTCGGTTTCACAGTGAAATTTCGAGACTACTGGATGATCCCTGCGACTTTATCCGCGTAAATAAATATTATGTGTATCTACTATATCTTGTAGAATATAAGAATCTATTTTCATTTTGGAATTAAATTATTACGAACATATGTGTATTTGAAGTATTTTATCAATTTTTATTGTTGTTATGGGTAATTATTTTAGCTATTATGGCTTATTTTTACAAGAAGAAAGATAAACATTTAACATAAACATTTTCACACATATCAGTAACTCTAGCGGTTTTGGAAGTGCACGCCAGATTTTATTATTCTACGTACGTGGATTTTATTCTACGTACTTAATATTTTGCTCAATTTAGCTTTTATGCAATTTAGAAATATACAGAGTAGGTTGCGCTCTCTAAAAAATGTTTGACAGATATAAAGCTAAATTTAGAGAATTTTAGAGTGGACATCAGAATCTCCACCATTATTGGAAAGTTTCATTATTATAACTCCGTTGATGTATTCAGCGAAAGAGTTTAAAATATACTTAGATAAATTCGTTTATAATATCCGTAAGAGCAACAATAGTTATAATGAAGTTTGTTTTCCCATGAACAGGATATAAATCCATATTAACAAAGATATGTTTTGTGTCATGACTTATGAGTAAACAAAGGAAGTAATAAAAGTAGCAATATGAATAAGTAGTATGCTTTGAGCGTTCGCCAATAAAGCTTTTATGTTTCACGGAGTTTAGAAACGTTTACGGCCGCTGAAGACCCCTTTTAAATGACATTTGTTCTGTTCGAAATTACTTAACGCTCTGGAACAAAATGGTACACACTCCTCCTCTACGAATATTTTTTAAGAAATATGTAGGATTTTAAATTTAATTGAAACGTTAAATATATTTATGCTGTATTAGGATACGGTCCTCATTGTGATAGAGTGTACTAGGTGCTTCAACCCTTCTCCACTCTGTTCAGCTGTTCTCAAAAAATTCTGTTTTCGTTGATCAAAATAGGATATTATAACAATAACACACTTGTTCTGTGTAAACATTTGAAATATATTTTTATGTAAACGCGTTATTAACAAATTTACTTTATTTGTACTGTTGTTTAAATTATTGTTAATGCTGTATACAGAAGTGAAAGATGTTACCGGCCTGACCACTAATCCGATGATGCTGTTTATTATATGCTGTGTGTGTTCATATAATATTGCATAAAAATACATTTCTGCTTTAATAATTACTTTCATTATGATTAGTTGTTATATTAAGCCTCGCTTTCAAATACTCAGCTTAACAACATTTCTGATTTATGTTGTAGTATTGTTGTATATATGTTACTCGTTGATAATGTAGCACTCTTTTAGTAGTTTTTGAGTTTATTCCTTACAAAGATACATTCAAATTCTATTTTTGAGTATATAAGTATAGATTTTTGGTTCGAGGAATTAAGAGGATAAGTGCTATATAGCAATAAACATATGACCTCAGATTTGAAAGCCTTGAACCATTAGGCCAACACTGTTCATTCATACCAACATCAAGTTTTCACACAGTCAACCAAAAAGCAATTATTTTAAGCCTTTGAAGGCTTTCCATAATCAACCTGCGACAGTGCAGCCTACAAATTACATTAAGAGCGTTTTTAAGCTCGCGAATTTACAAAAACACACCAATTTTATATATTAAATCGCGGCCTTGCACGTTAATGGTAATTTTTAGGAAAATCTACTTGAAGCGAATACAAAGCTTAAGTCGTCTGTAAAATTAAACTGGCTGAAACAAAAGGACAAATCGTTTGGCTTTAATTGGATTATATTATTGACCACAAATGCTCAAGTTTTATTCTAATTTTGTTATATCTAAAATCCATCGTTTGAGAAATTTTCTCGAGTTTTGAGATTCAGCCTGGTACGTAGACAGACAGCCTTAATAAGGTCCAGTTTTTATCATCTGGATATAGAATGTATAAAATGATCTAGAAAAATAAGCCTTTAAAATCATTACGAGACTAGTAATCTTAAAATTCATTCGCTAACTTATCTCTTAACTCACCTGATATAAAAAGAGAAAATAAATTCTTTTGAAAGACTTACAAAGGCACAATGACCAATTCGCTTAATGGACGAGACTTTTTATCAACTTCTTATACTTATTCTAATTGGTGGTTAAAGTAAATTGAAAAAGGTTCACGACCTCTCGTTTAAAGGATTGAGCGATATCAGGACAGGGGTGATGGTGTAATGAGCGACTCTGAATAGTTTGTGTCACGATTTGTGCGTGTGAATTTTTATTACATTCACAAACATCTGCGACGAGAAACAATATTTATGACAAAGAATGAATAATAAACTAGAACAACTGCTATCTTAGGACGAATAAATATTCATACAAGAAGGAAATTAATCATTTTGGTAGCTCCTTAAAATATTTCCTTTATTTGTGTTCAGTTCCAAAGCAATCGGTAAAAACGGAATCATATTAGAGGACGTTGTCCGTCTGCATCTTTTGAATCGGGATAGTTAGACGCTGAAATTTTCACAGACGATGTATTTCTGTTGTTATTATTAAATCACTATTAACAACAAATACTTTGAGGATTGAACTTAATAGATTGCATTAATATTCAACTTAAGCTACAATAATTTGAACAGCATGATTAATGAAAGGCATTATAAAGATTGTTAATAATATAATAAATTCACAATAATAATATCAGTTTTATTAAGATGTTAAAATTAGACTTATGCGAGCAAAACTTCATAAGATACAATACTAATAGACCAATTTATGAGCAATTAGTAGTATTAGAGTATTTCTATTAAATGGTCTATTATAATTGTACACTATGGACTTCAGCAAAGTAACGTCTGAGTCTATTAATGATATTCCTCATAACGTCAGCCTCAGGCTGTGATTGTTCCAGGGGCTTCTGGAAGTAGTTGATCTGTATTAATTAACCAGAAAAATACTCACCCATATGTATATATGTATGCCCATCATTTAACTAACAAACTCAAACAATTGCAATTAATTTTTACAAAATTTTTCAAAAGTAATGTCGAGATCAATGTAAATAAAATTCCTAGAATTAATTATTGCGATCTTAATGTAAACTTGCAAATTGAAAAACCGTTTAAAATAATTCTTAAGACCTCAAAAATTGGCAAATACTTGTTGTTTTAAATGAGTTTTATTTCGAACTTTTGAAATAAATAGTAACGAAGTCTTCTATCACACCGACAATTTATTTGATAATCACACCAAAAGTATGGTTCCTACCATAGTAGAAACTATATTTAATGTAGGGGAACGTCGGATGATAGACTAGCACTTGGCATAACCAGTAATGGCGTCTGGTTTGAAACAATTAAATGTATCATTTGTTGATATTAATAACGTATTAATGAGTCCAGTTGTCTCTTGATCGAATTTGAGCAAGACTATGGGTATAGTATATTATTAGTATTTAACATACAATTTTAGCTCGAAATTTTTGTGCCTAACATATGTAATACAGCTCCAGAGCTTTTTGATTGGAACAACATAGTATTTATAAAGTTTTTCATTTGGTAGAACTGTAACAATGCTAATAGGAGATTGGATCTGGAAAAATAATTACTTCAAATTGTTATGAGAAAGTATGTATGTAGTCTTATTTAATGTCTACTTTAAGGTTCCAAAGGCTGGATATAGCACACACACTATATATTTATTTCTACACCTCTCAGAAATTCAACACTAATAAAAATATCTAACGGTACAGTTGAAGAAATAAATAAACTCAAGTGGAGATGGGCCGGGCACAGATAAATGGAACAACAAAGTATTAAACTGGTGTCCAAGGTACAATAAAAAGGAAGAGAGGTAGACAATTTAGAAGGTGGAGGAAACAGTTGGAGGTACATGGCAGAGGCCTTTGCCAATAAAGGGCACAGAGATACTGACAAACAAACAATGTATAATTAGATAAATATATAAAATATAATTAGATATAGATTTGATTAGATAAGATAGATTAAGGTGAATTGTCATTAATTAGTATCTGAAATAAATGGTTTTTATTATTATTATTTTATACTCACCTTAAATACATCAACAGCACCATGATATTGCCCCAACAGCCAACAGTCGAGAACAAAACATAAACACCCCCCAAAATCTTTTGTACCGCCTCGTTCGGCGGCGAAAACTGTAGCCAATGCTCATTTATCAGATCCAAATAATCATCAGTGAAATAGCGGAACTCGCGCCATTTCGCAACCGGCCATCTTTTATTGAAGGACTCTAGTAGAATTTGATGATTTAAATTTGATTCTGTATCATTGGAAGTGACTTCGCGTTTCCATATTAAGTTCTCTTTGAGGTGTGTCCCGTCACAAATATGGACGGTAATTATAAACGAAACACCAAAGATAAAGACTTCTTGCATGTTAAACGTCCGCTTACTTACTGTATGAAATGTTAAAGTTTGATAAAAAAGATCCGCTGTCCTGGGACCACTTTACTTGTAAATGGATTAAAGTGGAACGCTTTTATCCAAATCCGAAGCATCTAATAAAGGCGATTAGATTGATTGATAGACCTTGTAATCCAATTATGCAAACATTCCTGTTTTAGAGATCAGTCGACGTACAGTAGATATGTTTCCTTTTTATGCACAACCTGTGCTTTTGCTTTATAAGAATTACCAGCACATGGTTTATTAAAAAGTAATTAATGTACAGTTACATTATAAGCATCCAAATTCAATTCATTTTATTTCAATGTGAGAGTGTTTTGTTAGTTAAATGCGAGTATTTTTAAAAGTATTTGTATGTTTGTGTTTTTAGATTTTTGGTTTCGAAGCCTGATATTTTAGTTGATATACATTGAAAATTATTAATGCAAGATTATTTTAAGTTTGAAATTACTATTACATGAGGATTAATTTTATTGACATTTATATTATCCAATTTAAAGTATTAATTGATTTATTGCATATAGTAGAGGAACTTGGACTTAATTTTTTTCTTCTTAATAAAATCAGGCGTTACTATGGACATAGTACAAAATCCCAATAGACCAATATACAACCTCTACGAACAGCGTTCAATGAGGCAATATCCTGATGATGCTCCGGTGTCGGAGCGAAGCGTGCGTCGAGTGGTTTTTTCGCGGAGTATTGCTTGGAGATTGGTCTATTGGGATTTTTTATTTTTTTCTATCAAACAAATTGTATAGAATCAGGACTTCCTACGGAGCTTGCCTTTTCCACCCAATCATAATATGTTTCTCGCAAAGTATCGAAGGAGTATTGTTGATTAAAAATTCAACGCGAGACGTAGTTTCATCAGGAACCCAAATAAGTTGAATGAAAAAAAAAACAGCCGTAAAATTACAATGGAGGTTGTATTACTTATATTTTATTTTATTTTAAGTTCTAGTGTGATTTAAGTTTAGATGTGTGGTATAAACTATTATAATAACATTTATTTTTAAATATAAATAAACACAGCCTACATTTACACTAAAATTTCTTTCCCAACCTGTATTTTTATTTACATTGGCCAGATTAACTTACCTTTAACAATAATTCCCCGAAAATTAATACGTTGCTTTTATTATGCATAATGTGAATCGGTATAATTACTATTTAAACTGTTAATTAAAAACCTCTTTCGTGCAATTGTATGACGCTTTATTTAAAATGGTTATATTAGACTGGTTTTTCATTTATTAACGAAAACTTTCCACATTTCCTAATAAGGAAGTGTAATAATGTAAGAAATGTTTTATAACTAGCTAACCCGGCAAACGTTGTTTTTCCATACATGTGATTTCATTTAAAATTAAGAATAATATCACATTTTTTATTCAGTCATGTTAAAATAAAAAAATAATTCTTGCGCAAAGAATTATAGTTTTCAATTAATAAATATAAGAAGAGGTTGATCGTAGAGGGCTATTAAAGGATTGTATGTATTTCTGTATGCTATATCATAAAAAAATTGTCCATAAAAATAATTTAGGGGTGGACCACCCTTAACTTAAAATGAAAAATCGATGTTAGCCGATTCTCAGACTTACTGAATACGTATAAACAATCATAAAAATAGGTCGAGCCGTTTCAGAGGAGTTCAATTACTCATCCCTTGACACGAGAATTTTATATATAAGATATCTCTATAAGCGGATGGCGGTAGATCGCTTAAATGCGGCTTGATTCATACCGAATCATAATACAATGGTCCAAAAAACATCCTTTACACACGGTATGAAAAAAGTTTAGATGCTATTTTCAGAACTACTATCCTAAGAAGTGGTACAACCGTTTTTCCGAACACCTTGAGACTTTAAGCGCACTTGAGACTTTATTTTTTGGAAAAGCGCAACAAAAGCTTTTTGATTCATTTTATTCAATGAAATATGTCTAAATAACCTTTTTTGATTTTTATTTGTAATTTCGTCCGAAGGCAATTGAATTGAAGGAAATTGAGACTTGAACTATGAGCATGCTATGAGCATTATATGATGTAAAATAGACGGGCAATATTTTCGCCAGTTTTTTTCTTTTTAACTTGATTTGAAATACAAATAATTAGGTTTGGCGCATACGTTTATTTCATGGAAATCGCGCAAGGACCATGCAGTTCCAGTTGACGTTGGCTGTCAGTCGGTTCCATTTGGACTCTATTTCCAGAATGTTTTTCTTTTCTTAGAAAATATTTTTTTTATTATTATTACGAAACCAAAAAAAGTACATATATCGCAGAGCGAATTTATAGAGCTTCTAATCCTTTCTCGTATATGTAATTTATATGATTAACATTTTGTTTTTTAAAAAAGGACCGTCAAAATCGCATGTACATTCTAGTTTTCTTCTATCTCGCCTTCAAT
Organism: Pontia daplidice; assembly: GCA_963693355.1. Lineage (NCBI taxonomy): Eukaryota > Metazoa > Arthropoda > Insecta > Lepidoptera > Pieridae > Pontia > Pontia daplidice. Next base: position 8,418,820 of record CAVNZL010000140.1, on the reverse strand, counting down.
ATTTTGTTTCGCACTAGGATAGGTTTGCAACATCAGCGCTACGGATATTGAAAGAATTGTACTACAAAGCGAAAATTACTTAGAATCTCTTTAGAGTTAAAATTATAAAACAAAGACCAAATTAAATAGTATTTTCATATGCCTTAATCTGGCGTTTTATGTAATAAATGTATAAAAAATTTGCATCGTTTTTACATGTAGCGTTTTGACGCATTTTGTAATATATTTCGAAACTTTCTGCAAGTTGTTGCTTTCGAATGTTCTGCCAGTCCTCATTACGCTGGCTGCCATTCATGTATGTGATACCAAATTCTTTTAAGTAGATTAACACTACCTGAGATCACCATATTTGCAACGTTTTGATTGTAAAACTAACCAGGAACGAAACATTTTAACTAAGTTTAAAGTTAAAAAAATACCTTTTTAAATTTACTTCAATTTCAGTAGTTATTACTCCTATGAATATCAGAAATAAATAAACGGTTTTGTATATTGCTGTACATCACATTTTATATTATTAATTATTTAATTCGTAAATGGGAATTATTATTTAATTAATTTAAGAACTTTTGAAATATTTCTTTGAAAAATCATTATTATGCACAGATGCTGATTGCGCTTAAACAATGCAGAAACTCGCGAGTCGATAAACTTTTTGAGTTCAAAGTTTGAGTTATATTCAATTAATATCTTATCGTAATTTATATCTTATAAATATATATTCTGCTTACGAGTACATGTATACTCGATGGGAAAGAGATATTCAAAGTGTCAAAATGTTCCCAATGTATACTATTAACTCAAATATCAAGATTTAGATAAATTAATTGGAATTATTAAAAAAAAATGCTCGCGACATCCATCCATTATCCATGGAATTTGTGAATGAACTTTTTCAATATATTCTATTATATTAGTATGTATCCCAATTTTAAAAATTATGGCTTATTCTCAAAGAACGCATATTCGTCTCGAGAATTGAATTGATTTTGTACGAGTATTGAACAATAGACGAGAAAGGATCGGAACCTTTCAAAAGAATCTTTTTAATCAAAATTGATTTTAGTAAAAAAATATTTAATTAAATAAAAGCTGCGGATTTAACCTTAACTATTAAAATAACCGCCATTTTTTATGATGATTTAGTATATTATGTTACTAGTGTATATATAATGATATAATAACAACAAAAACTCATTTAATTTTTATAAAATTGTGGGGCAAACGAGCTTGCAGGTGGCCTAAGCGGGAACAGACCATAAAACCCATTAATGAGTGCTTTGCCGGCCTTTAAAGAAGGAGTACGTTAATTTCAACGGTTAAAACGACTCGTCAAAAATGTATCACTATGGCGAGAAAAAATATTAGGCTGTTCATTTATGAATATTTAGGTGATCAATCTTAAAACAGGACATCTGTATAGAGCCAAAGGTAACTTAGCGTATACGCCGACAAACTTTAGTTCATAGAAATATCAAAGATGGCACTGCACGAAAAAGTATCACAATTCTTCGTTCGTTTGTAGATGTCGCCAAAATTAACGAGTATGAAACTTAGAAACTAGAGGAGAGAAATTGCAAATTTCACGTGTACATGGAGTCCCGTCACATGCTTTTAATTAAGTCAATATTTGTTTTTATACTAATTGCAAAAACAAATTAATAATTCGAAAAATATAAGGTGAAATCTCTTCGTAACTCTGATAGAGTTTAATGGAATCTAAACAAGTCCACTCTCTCTGACCACGATTGCATCAAAGCACCCGACTTTAAACCAATTACAATTTTTAGTTACTCGTACAAAATCTCTGCTATATAATTACTCACACGCTCAACATTACACACCCACATGCATATGCTGGGACTCTATGTATGATCGCCCTTCAAACAAGAATTACAATACGTCACACGAAAACGTCACGATTATAATGGCCCGCTGGGATTACATGTCAAAACAAAAGAATCGTATTCATGTATTCAAATTAGATTTAATGGGAGCGGATTATGAAGCCGTACAAGCCACGTAGGTGAATTAATAAAGCGAGTTATTTAATACTTAGTATCGCATATAAAATGTTTGTAAAATACAACTGTTATAACATATATCAGGCAACTTATGTTTGTAATGATAGACAAATTTCTTATTCTAATTTAAAGGTATGTTCCGTTCATAAGGAATCTCCATTATTGAGCTGTATCTCAAGATAGATAGCTGATATGTTTAAAGATTATGTCTTTGAAATAATGGTACAAAACCGTATGTGCAAGTTATCTATATATTATTAGTTCCATATTTAAACGTTATGTTTACGAAAATGTAATTATTTTTTTTATTCAAATCATTGAGTTGTGGAACTTTTTTAATCGTTAGTTCTAACACTCTTAAAAAATACATAAGTACTTCAATTACACTGTTAACACTTGTAAAGTTTTGTGATACGTTAATATAAATTCTGAACTGCGGTTGTATACGCGGTAAATGATACCTATGAGCGCTAAAGCGAGTTAGCTAACAATTAGGTTATCTCGAATTTGCTATTCAAATCTCCGCTCTCAAAAACTGGTAGGATGTTTTAAACATGCCATTTCGAATTCACGAGGCCGTCATGATTGTCGGATTAATGGCTGCACTTTGTGTAAGGCCTTTGGAGTCTTCGAAATATTCAAGCAATAATGAGCTTTTTGCAGACCAACGTTGAACTTTCTCTTTATTTTATTCAATTAAGTAGTATTAACATTTTTATGTTCTATGTATTGTTTGCGACCACATTTTTGATTGAAAAATGTCCCATTCACAAACACTAATTTATTCCTTGCGATGTCAGGCATATTAAGAGTATTAGAGAGAGCTCATTGTAATCGCTTACATTATACTTTTGTATTATGAAGCTATTTAAAAACTACGATAACCTCAATAGTGAATAAAAAACAAATGTAAAAATGTATTCAGAATTCTATTGAATTAAATAAAAAAACCTAAAGTCTTTATTTACTATGTTTATAAGTGTCCGTTTGGAAATGAATTTTAGATTTTTATATGACCAGTAAGAACCCAATGTTAAAAGATAATTTTAAAGAGGAACAAGTTCTTATGTTACTCTTCTAACTTCAGTGAACGGAGCGGAAGGTTGAAAGAGAAACTTAACCCCGTTTTGCAACAGCACTTATTAAATCTCCATTCGCATTGATACAAGCCTCCCAGACGTATGTACCATCCTATACAAATTAGTTTTACAATTCGAACCAGTTTATATCAGAATAGGTTATTTGTTATACACAAAAAACAACAGAACGGGACGAAATGTAAATATAATATAGATTGGTCTCAATATTTACGCTAGTCTTCAATATTTTCTTGCAATACAAAGTTTAATAAGCAGCGTACCGTCAACAGTGTCCATTACGAGCTGACGGAATAGTGCTGGGTTTACAATACTTCAGTTACTCGACTAAAGTGAAGCCGTAGTACACCACTCATTCGCGAATATGGCTTATAATATGGTGGACAAAGTGTCTTTATAGACATCTAAGTAGCTGTTATGTAATTTCAAGCTGATAAGTGGGTGTATACTTTCTTTATAACGGAATACAATGAATAAGCAAAGGCGAAATAACAAAAGAAGGATAATTAGCTACGACGTCCGACGACTCATACTCTGTTTTCGTAGTATATAATTACGTACAAATTGTATTTGGCATTTCACAACCAAATATCGCGTTCCATGCTAAGGTCGAGGAGTGAAATGTACCGATGGAAATACCGCTGATGATAACTAACGCGTTGTTTATAATTATTAAGCTTCCTCTTGGAAAGCCTTCGGTTAGTTTTTCTCGTTTTAAACCGCTTTTCACAAATGCTACACAAAATTATCATACTATATCAATCAATCATTATTAAAAATCACGCCACTGTCTACGACCTACCACGTTTTTTCTTTTCATTTTACCTCACTTTAACTATCTACCCTCAAAATATAACAGAACATTTAATTTCGCATTTAAGATTTTGCGATAACATTAGTAGCACTGAAGTTTGACGAGGTAGATTATTATTTAATGAATTATTCGTCTTATCGTATTAATCACTCTTTGTTTGGCATACGAGTAAGCATTATTAAAGAGATTCTCTATACAAATCTCATGGTAGAGTCAATTCATAGGTCAGAAGTAAACAGGTCAGAATCGGGAGACGCCCAATATCTTTAGTGTACGCAATTTTACGAGAAATCTCGAGTTATTTGTTTTTGTTACGGATTGTCGGATTTGTTATCAACCGTTGGCCATTCCGACATTTGTAGAGTTAATAGCTTTTTGGTGTTAAACTAGTTCAAATGAAAAAGCTGGGATTCTCGCCATCTTCTTCGTGTGATATGATGCTCTTAAATATAACTATTATTTTAGTTATAAACTAAAACCGTAAAATAACCATAAAATTAAATGTAAAATAAACATTTTATTGATTTAAATATTCCTATTTAAATAACAAGTCTGAGAATTTACAACAAGTAATTATAAAAATCTAATATAATAATAAAAATATAAATATATAGCTTTATTATTTTATTTAACGGTCAATTTTTATTTTCTTAATATTTTAATTATTATATAGGTATTCTATAATTAAAAGCTTAAAAACTATAATATAATAACTAAAAGAAAATATAATTACATATTATTAGAAGCAGTCCCTTTAGGCACCTTTAGTCGCTTTAGGAACCTTGTAACGTTCCTTTTTTTGAATAGCAGGAGTACTAGAAATAAATATAGTGCCTTGTACGTATCACACATAGACATACACATTCCACATATATAAATTTATACAGGACCTTTTAATAAGCAGTCTGGACAAGCTTACTCTCAACTAGAACTCACTTTTCATCGTGGGATCGCAGCTAAACGTCCGTCCATTTTAATTAAAAAAGTAATGTGTAAATGTTTACAGTCTAGGTATGCTACGCGCTCAACGATATGTGCTACGACGTAGGCTTACTAAAGAGTACATATTACTCTCAGTATCGGAATATAAAAATGTTTGAAGTATTTTTATTTAAGCACTTATTTTTTTTAAATAAGTGAGAAATGGGGAGCTCATCTCATCTTAGTGATTGTCACCAATGGGTTGTAAGAAAATTCGGTATAATCTTTTCTTGATGACTATTTATAACGCAGACAGCGTTATAAATTTTTATATATAAAAGACAATTATTAAGATCTCCTATATTAAAACGTTCTTTTCTGACTTTTATTTTCAATTACGTGAGGATAAAAAAAATGTGGACTTTAAAAGAATACAAGTAGACTGATATATTAAAAGGCGTTCGAGCAATATACTGAAATAGTATAGCTTGGGCATCGGGCATAAATAATTTTTATAAATCTGTTTTAAATAAACCTGAATCAAAATTTTTTTCATATAAAATACGTATTAAAAATATTGCTTGATAAATAAAATATAGATTAATATTTGTGGACGGTCTTCAGATGTTTATAAGGAGCTTGGTACACGGAAAGTCAATCAAAATTTCAAGAGATAATTTTAAGATGACAGACCCTTAAGTCGAGATGACATTGAAAACGTTTTGCAAGTTTTCGATGAGTGGAATATATTTTCATCAAATTAATTTTATATTATTAAGTTAAATCAAATTTAACTATATAATGTAATATTTTTACTATTACATGAAATGGTTTCATCCGGTCTTAACGTACTTAAATAATATTTCTTAATAATCTTTATAGATGTGTGTTTCAAGTGATTGATAAATGTATAATAAAACGCAAAAATTATTTATTCTAGCCTCTAATCCCTCAAATTAGCGCATTCAAAGAAATCAACTACTTTATAATATAAATGAGTACTAAAACACTCTATTAAATCGAAACATTGAAGCCGCCGAGATTGGAATATAATGAAATTTTAATTATAATTCATGAGTGATAGATACACTTAATTTTAAAAATACTTGAAGGTACCAATTTCCCACATAGTAACAATAACTATTTACTTCTAAGTGGTATTATTTGGCAATATGGTGCCTACCTGGTTTATTGTCACAAATAATCCGAGATAAAATCATTACCGGATTATCATCGAAACACCACTATGCGTCTTACCCATTTACTACTAGGGTTCTAATACGCAGACGAATCCGCGTGATTCAGCTAGTCAATTATTTTACCTGCACTATGTTATGTACCACATAATTGTGCTTTTATCGTGCCCTATTTCGCGGTGAGTATTCGCCAAGTTTCAGAGCCGGAGGTGCTGAATTGATTAGGGCCCTGTTCAAAATTTTTTATTCTCGGTTTGATCACCTACTAAAGATTCTTATGACTTTGTAGAAGACTAAACAGATATCAAACAAATGACTATTCATTTTTTATCTTGGTTTCTGACCTTGAATTGATCTTGGATGATTCAGATTCAACAAGGATCTGTTATGACTTGAATTCATTTGTTTCGATTCCCGACGTATTCCGCTGGAAAGGACGGATGACGATTTTTTGATACAGAAAAGTCACAAGCAGCTCATGTACCTAGTTCGATGCTTTCATTTATTCTTATTTATTTATTTATTCTGTGGCCTTTTTGTCATGAAGCCGTCCTTGAATGTGAAAACTGTTTAATTTTTACTTCGTTCGCTTTTCCATATTAACGCTCGGTTAGTGGCAGGCTTCTGCTATTACAATTTTAAACGATGAAATCTGCTAAAAAATTAAACAAAATTATAATGTAATCTCAAAGGTGAGCAATAAATGTGATTGCTGTGATATTAATATTTATCTATACTAATATATAAAATTGGAGTGTCTGTTTTTAATATTGAAATAACCTTTTCTTACTACATGCATATGAATATTTATATGATACATACACCCAAAAGACGTTTTTTAAAATTTTTGTCTGTCTGTCTATCTGTTTGTTCCGGCTAATCTCTGGAATTGCTGGACCGATTTTGACGGGACCTTTTTAATTGGTAGCTGATGTAATAAGAAGTCACTTAGGCTACTTTTATTAGGATTCCGCAGTCTGCGTAAAGGAACCCTTCGTCGTGTCCGTTCATTCGCCCGTTCTCACTCTAGCGTCGAAACGGTTAGTGTTAGAAAGATGGAACTTTGCGCGGATATATGTGTATTTACTACGCCAATAAAAAGCTAAAATAAAATTACGTAATAAAAAACGTATAATACAAAATAAAATAGTGCATCAAAGCTATGCTAAGGCGGTACGAAGTTCGCCGGGTCAGCTAGTATTGTATATAGTTTTTTATTCCCCTAATTTATAATTTACATTTCCCCTAATTAAATTTTTTCATTTAACATTAATTACTATAAAATATTGTATTCACTTAAATCATCAAAATTGCTACGGTACTCTTTAGGAGCAGTAGAAAGCGGTGGCTTAAAACATGAGCTAGTGTTGATTAAATAAAAATCAGCACTGTTCGTAGTGGCAAAATTTTAAGGATGCTCCGGTGTCGGGGCGAAACAGATGTAAGGGCTTTTCGCGGAGTATAGGAAGTAGATTGGTCTGCTAAAATTTTATAAAAAGATGGAAAAATCCATTCGTAGTTCCAATCCATAAGGCACTCACGTCTTCTATTTTTAAAGTATTCTCCAAGGAGGCCATAGATCAAAAGACCATGCATGAACTCTATTCCCTATGGTGGAAGAAAATTTGACAGTAGACACTTATCGGAGGTATATGAAACACAATAATGTGTTTTATACGTAAAAAATTCTACTGAAAATCTTAAATTGACAACGAAGTATGCTTACTACTTCTTGGCATATAAATATAGCTGAGAATTCTCATAAATATTTGTGGTATTTTTATCGTAAGCTAATTGCAGTGTGGGAAGTGCCTAGAGGAGTGTATCTTGCATCAATAATATATGCATGATTTTTTTGTAATAGTAAACAGTTGCAGTTCAAATCGAAAGCACTTAAGCGATATATTGGCCGAAAACATTTTTTACGTGAAACTCAAAAGGCATAAACGTATTCGGTAAACGAAGAAGAATCTTTCTGAAAGCATATAATACTATTAGAGTTACCGACGCGGAGAGACCAATAAAATTTATTATAAAAGTTGAAAGTAACAGCGAAAGAATTCGCATCGGCGATTTCAGGGCGCTAGCTTGGTGCGGAGCGAGGGGAGGTCCCGCAAATGTATAGAGATGGGAAAATGCTATTCATTTTATAACAGTTGTGATATTGTTTATCTTAAAACATAACAGTGTCCGCTTGCGTAGTGTACGTTCATAAGAAACGTTGTTTTTTACAACTAGCGTCAAAAACAATTCAAATGATTTTAAGGTTTCATTTTTTCGGCCATGAAATAGAAAATCCACATTGATATTTTCCTATGATTTTATATTTTACGATTTTATACTCTGTTAACGATACGGTACTATATACGGTATTGTTTAAATATCTATAGCGAGATTAAGCACCGTATTACTATACGACCTCTTTGTTTCGTGTGTTTGCGGCTCAAAATTTCCTCCAATTCACAACAAAACAACTCTTGAGATAGCTCCGGATGGCTACAATTTCCAAAAATCTATATATCTATAGATCTATATATATATATATAATAGAGATCTATTCCAAATTTATCTCTATTATAAATTTATTTCATAGAGTTTTGATTTGAATCGAATGTATCATGCTCTCAGTTAGATGCCCTGATTTCAGACGCCAATTCAGAGGTGTCATAGATATCTCTATAACACAAAAAAACAAATTCAAACCATGGCTAATAAAAAAAAGATGACATAACTACTTTACTTAATGATAAAATAAAGCATTAATTCGAATTTTAGATCATTGTAAACGTTGGCAAGAATATATTCAAAATATTGCAAAAAAGCGATACAAAATTAAACTGTTATTTCACAATAGCATTTCACCGTTCAGTCTCTAAAATCACACACCGCCCTAGCATCCGTTAGTAACGCGCCGCGCCCCGTCCGTGCGACACGTAATGACAAGCTGATGGCCCCATTCGTCTGGTTGCTGGCGGTTTGCTGCCTCCGGGCCGTCGCCGCTGGCAATCCTGACGCGAAACGCCTGTACGACGATCTGTTGTCGAACTACAACAAACTAGTTAGGCCTGTGGTCAACACAACGGATGTGCTCCGAGTCTGCATTAAGCTGAAATTAAGCCAGCTTATCGATGTCGTAAGTTGATTAATTTATCAGATAATTGTATTAAAGAAGCCACTTTTGAAAGGATACCATTGAATTTGGGTAAATATAACAAAATGTATGTTTTGGTTCATCAATCGTCCAGGATACAATTCAAAAATCAGTAATCGCGCATCCTGTTTAACGATAATACAAATGTCTTAAACACTAAATTTGTAAGAGCGATACTGTTAACAAATTATGATAAGTCTGATAACGATCATGCTAACGACTATTTATTAGATATGTTTAAATTTAAATGTTAAATGTTTCCTAATACATCCTGCTTAAGTCCGAAGCTTTTGCACTATTTCTATATAAAAGATTTTACCAGCAAGCGTTTATTGTCGTATGCAAAAGTCTTACGTAAAGTTAGATATATTCATATCCTTATATTTATGGTTAATCCCTCTATCCCGAAATGGCGTATCTATAGATCTATATATATATAATAGAGATCTATTCCAAATTTATCTCTATTATAAATTTATTTCATAGAGTTTTGATTTGAATCGAATGTATCATGCTCTCAGTTAGATGCCCTGATTTCAGACGCCAATTCAGAGGTGTCATAGATATTTTTTAAGATTATAATTATGCTGCGAGATACGCTTCGTCTTAAACGCGAAATCCATCAATATCGTGTAGTGAATACAGAAAGTCTTCCATGCTGTCAACGGTAACTGGTTTATCCAGATAAATACGTTTATTGTTAATAATAGATTTTAGACAGTCATTAGTTTTCGGTTTTAAACACTTAGTCCTTTAGTATGTTGAGATAAATGAATATAAAACCTTTACGCCGCCTCGCCACCTTTTCCATGTGTCAAACGATTTCTTCGGTTAGTAAATCAGAATCGCTTGGGAAGACGAAGTTGGAATTTTCGATTAATCCTTCAACAACTTAATCGTTTATTAGAATTGATGTATGCGAAGTTCACATTCATAATTAGATTCATATGTTTGAAGGTATTATATTTGTATTGAGAAATTGCGATTTTATTGTAAAATTGAAGAATTTATGAGGATATATGATACTAATAGATCCTTGCTAGTTAACCCGTGTAGAAAATTAACGCAGTCAGGCTTTTGCAGGAGACAAAATGAAAGCGTGCTGGTTAGTGTGTATAATAAGAATGATTAAATCTTGTAAAAAATATTGAATACAGTAAATTCACATAATATATGTAGTTTTTAAAATATCTAGTATGAATAGAAGATACGAGTATATATTTTCATTTAGGAATCAATTGATTACGACTGTGTATTTGAAAGAAATTATATATTTTTGCAGTTACGATTCACCATTACCTTACATATAGGATATTATAATCTTACATATAGGATATAGATATATACTGTGGCGGGCATTTAATATACCACGAATACCTCGCAGATGGTGTTGATATTTTGGACAATTCACACAATAACTTTATAAATTGTATGTATTATTCGGATTATTGAAAGTTTACATAATTTAGATGCGTTTTTGTATCAGTTTAGGGATGTAAGGGGGTGCAGAGATATTTATTGTTAAAAAAAATGTGGACACAGTCCAGACAAACTTGCAAAAAACACTTCATAATTCAAATATTGATACTGGTATTTTGATAACATGCTTAAATATTTTTTATTTACTCTTAATTGCATTACATAACCTAATTAAAAGAAAAAATAAATGAATAAGTATAATACAACGGGCGGCCTTATCTCTAACAAACAATCTCTTCCAGTCAATATATGTAAATGCTATTTATCAGTTGTAGATCCGTATCGAATCGTCAGAAAGAATGCATAATAGTATAACATTATTTAAACATTTCAAAACATTGTCTAATTTGGCATTATTTTTTTTATGAATGTATCTACTACTATCATTTTATAAAAACAAAAGTACAGCTAAGTAGCCGAGACAAAACATACTAAATCTTATCCAGAAGTAGCCATCCGTATGTAAAAAGCTTACTTCAGGTGGAATCTTGCAACTCAATTTTGAGCTGAAATTTTATGCGTACTTAGCGAGACAAGTTTTTATTACATGTTTTAAGCTGATGACAAAAGTTTTAAAGGAAAGCTTTATTTTATTAGTTGATGTACTCTAAGAGCTAGTAAAATACACTACATTTATTTATTATTCGATTTATATTCGCATAGAACACAGACCCAGGTATCATGCCTATAGATTTAATAACTATTAAAATACTTAGAGAACCTTCAAAAGAAGAGTGTACCAATTTCTTAAAGGCCGGCAACACACGTGTGCTTCCTGGCATTGCAGGTGTCCATGGGCAGTGGTTAGCCCTTGTCTTAGTGACCCGCCTGCTCGTTTGCAACTGTCTCATAAAAAAATAAAAATAATTAGTTTAGACGAGCCACGGGAATCAAGAGAAACGGTTTTTATTTTAGTTTGTAGAGTTATAATTTGATAGCTTATATGTATGACTCCAGTGAAACAAGTTTAAAGATTTCATTAAAGATGTTTTTTGTTTTCAAATAACAAAATATAATACGTGAATTTTCCGACCGTGTTAGTCAAGGTAAACAGAATCAGACGATTACCGAAACAACCGTGTGGTCGTAAAGGCATAATAAAATTTTATTCTCATATATTCAGAAAAATCGTAATAACAATCGAATGCGGAATTTATACGGAGTACTCCGAGATGGAAAAATGTTAGAAAATATCTCAGTGGAATCGAGATAAAAGCCTTTTTTTCCACCGTTTCATGTGCCATTTCAGTATAAAAGAATCTTTTCCTTTTTTAAATTCACGTTTGATTTTATCGTTTAGTGGTGGTCTTTTGATGATGAGGTATACTTTTGAAAATCCAATTTCCCCTACTTTTAGTGAATACGATAATCGGTCAACTAGTTAAGGTGGTGCACGATCGTCCTCGGTTTTTTGGACGTAAACATTTTGGGATTATAAAGGTTATATCTTAACTTTTCAAAAGAATCTTCCGCGTCATATTGGATATTTGGCAGCCGTAGTCAGAGTTAATTAAAGACCCGCTGAGCAAATAAATGGGAGATGAGAATAATAAGGATAAAGCGAGTCAGCCTAAAAGAATATGCTGTCGCGGACTTTTTAAAGGAATTATGTGAAAATCTAAAAAGAAATGTTGGGTGATCCTTTATGGTATATATTTATTTATTACTACGTATCATTGCGACATATACACTTTATTATACAAAGGGCTTTAATTAAAAGGGAACGAGCGGCCTTCGAGCGAAGCTCGCTATAAAGCAATCTCTTCCAGGCGACCCTTAAAAGGAAAACAGAGTAAATATTAGTATATATCTATTGACATCAGATCAGATCATCATTTGGATCATCAGTTTATAAGATACAACCTTACAATATTTGTGTAGATTAAATACAATAGAAAAAAAATTGTATTTTTTTACTCTGAAAGATGAGAGACATCATTAAAGATGAGTTCATCGCAGATCAGAATATAATTTATACAATCCCTCCAATGGCGATATGTCAAAAAATTCAAAATTATGTTAAACCAATTAATTGTTCACGAAAATAGCTCTTCCAAGCATCTTGTTATCCATCGGTATAGCTAATAATTTACATAAAAAATATATTTGAAATAATGTCAGTAAATCCGAAACAAAACAGATTCCATTACGAGAAACACAAACGATGCGCCACGAAATTAAAATGATGAAACAGACATGAATGGATCTGATATGAAAAGGCATCTCGCGAATATACGAGGCGTCGATTTTAAAACCTTCAGTCGGATTTATGTAGAATAATTTTACTTGAACTATATCTAACAATTTCGCACCTAACGATAAGATAGATAATAGAATTGAGTCCATTACCTTTATCTCTTAAACCATGATAGTCAGTTGACATTTTCAAAGACGTATTTCTATTGGCGTTATAACAAATACTATAAAACACGGGTTCCCAATCTACCAACGTGTTTTTTGTATAAACAATAATATCTACACTAAAATCTCATGAAAAACAATCCGGGAAAATGGAGGACACCGTGAGCCAGTTTTGTAAAAATCTATCCGGTTTTAGTCGATACCAACATACTAACCTCTCTGCAGCTGTGACACTTATTTTGACAATTAACACCTTTTGTCATCAGTCTACCGTGATCACGCACGCTGTAAAGCACGCGAAACGTCGGAAAATTTTAAAATAATGTAATATACATAAATTTTGTAAAAATACATAACTTAATCGGTTAACAAAGTGTTTTTCTCTATAATAAAGGTTTAACGAACTTGTTCAACAACTAGTTGTGTCGGCTATAGTTCTCTATAATAAAATTCATATGCAGACCGGCGCGTTGCTACTCACTCGTTGCTCAATAATGCACACGCTGACACTAGGCGACGCGTGTCGTTGACCTAATGCCACTTGGACTTGTAAAGTATAAGTTCCTCGAATGTACTGAGACAAATTACTCCAAACTTATATTAAAGCTAGTAAAATAATAAATCATACAAAAATTTATATGTTCGTAATAGACCCAGATGGCCAGGCTGTTTCGAGGCATGCTTTTGACTTTCTCGCCCTGGAATAAGGAACACACAATGTATCTTGTACATGAATGTAATTTAATTTAACTATCAGAAAACTTGGACGGATATAGTAACCATCTTATGACGTTTATTAAAAATAGCCAGAAATACCTTCTTTTTAACATATGTATTTAAACAAAAAAAAATTACTAAAAAGTATTTCAAAATAAATTAAAAACTAATTTCAAACAAATTTCGGTTACTATATTTGAGTCCGCTTTGTGGTCTAACGTTGTTTTATACTCTCTCAACCTTTGCCGTGACTATATTAAATATATACAAATTTTCACAACTCAAAGAGCTCTCTATAATACACCATTGATTGTTTATCGTTGGACTCAGCCCTTCCTTTGTAAAGTGTCAATGTAAAGAATATATGTACTTATATATAAATAAGTCGGTGCAAATAAATCGAATAATAAAATATTAGATTTAAAATCCTGTCATTGTATCAAAAAATTTCTATAGACAAAAAATTAAATGTGAATATTATTTTTTTCTAAGAAAAATAATACATGAGTTTTACTTTATTGTATAAAAGATGGCTTCGAAATTTACTTGAAATATATTCAGATTCGACATCGTGAATTTAGATTACTTTTTATAAAAGAAATATATAGATAACCTCTACCACAATCGACCTCTCATTACATTTTCAGCGTGTGAAATGTAAATGTTACATTGGCGCAGTTATACGTACGTGATACCACCTTGTCACTGAAACCATGTAAATTGAATATTACCAGTAAACCCAATATTACACCTATTAAATTCGCCTTTATTAATCATTACAGTTCTCGAGGGTTTATTAATTTGAGGTGCAGACTCAATAGAGGCTTGACATTTTGCTTTTGATTTCCTCTTCCATTTTTAAGGGACAAATATAGATGTGATATATTTTATAGAATTAATAAGGCATAAGGTTTTAAGAATGTCATTAACACAAAGACACAATTATCTTGCATACTTGATAACAATTGTTAGAAAATAAATTTTTAAGAAGTCGATTTCCACCAGGCACAGTGGATATATAGGCTTAATTTTAAGGTTAAATATACAATTATTAAGCTATAATATGTGTCTCCTCTAGAGTTTGCCATTGAGCTCTGTCGCGCCACCCTTCTCCAGTGGTAGTGCTGTGTGTTTTTTGCCATCTGCCTATGTAAATTGATGACATAATCTATTAACCCTTCCATTTTTATAATTACCAGCTTAATAAATAAAGGCTGAGACCACGGCGAGCATCTATTAATATTTTTTATTATTTTGAATTGTTTTTCGTTCCGTTGGGTATTTCCATATCTCGTAAATAAGAGTGCAGTACAAATTAAAAGCAGGACAAACGGGCGTTCTGTAAGTTTACCATAGCATCTATAATATGCATATTTTGAAGACGTCGCGCAAATTACCTCTAATGATGATGATGTATTTATTGTTATTTTTAATTAGCTTCTAATTATTTAAACAACGTTCTTAAGAAATTATCAAGATTTGTTCGACGATCCAGTTGTACGATGGTTATCATGGCAGACTCTCAAACAGAGTTCGATCCCTGGACCTCGAGCATATCTATTGGCTGTTGTCTATACAATACCCAAGTCCTGATATATATATATATATATATATATATGTGGTATACAAAAAAGTGATAAAACTCGAGCTAAGACACGGTGGGAAGGTATATAAGCAATCCATCCATTTTCTATTGTTCTTCAACGATCTTGCAGTTCCCCAATCTTGCTTAAACAAAAAGCTGAACTTAGAACAACGCCTGGTCGCACAAAGGTAGCGGCTATTCTTGGCATTGCTTACTTGAAACTTGTACTTATATTTCTCACAATTCAGTGTTAAAATACGTATGAAAGTCTTTATTTATATCAATAATTCAAATAATTATTTCACACAGGAGTTTTTTTTGGTTAAATGTAGAAGATATAAATTATTTATAAGGTTTATTATAACTGACTGTAAACATTACATTAAATCGTATTCCTTTAAATTGATGTACCTACTAAATATTGATGCTTGAAACTCTTTCTTTCTTTATTGAGGAAACCGACATGTCGTCGAACCAAGAATTCCAACCAATTCTTGGTATATATATCAGGCACAGAACATTACAAGAATCATTTTTATTAAAAACAAAGTAATTAGCAGTGTTAATATGGCGTCAGTACACTCGCAGTCTGTACGCGAACTAAGTGTTTGATCACAACACTCATTTTTGTAAATAGATTCTTATAAACAAAGATTATATTAAAGTTTTTCAGTTTATTTTCGATCTAAACTACTATACCACTAAGTGAATACAACTTAGCTGAATAATTCTTCAACTATTATATTATATATATTATTGAATTATTATTAGCATATGCTAAACAATGCTTTTTCGATATTTAAAAAAGCAAATGCCAATATTCATGCACGTTGGATTTATAAGCTGAAAACTAGGTCGAGTGCACGTGGATTTTTGAGTTAGAATCAAAGTACATTATGTTGTAGTATACTCTTTGATTGAACATAAAGTATGGTTCCCATCTTTTGTCCTCACATTTGTCAAGACTAATCCACCAATATTTTTCAATGATACAGCATTCAAAAATACATACCAACCCCAAACTTTTTATTTAACTCAACTTTTATATTTATTAATATAATTTTATTGAAATAAAAAATGATTGCTAGAAATCAAATGTACATGGCAAATCAACGTTTGCTGGGTCAGGTAGTTAATCTATACCTTAACTGCATTCAAAAGAATGTACTGTATGTTAATCATGACATCTTCTATAAATTTATAAATACTGGTTTAATAAGCAAATTATTACTGCTCCGAACATCTTTGTGATAGTATATAAGTATATTACATTTATAAAATTGAATTCAAGCGTGACGATTTTATTTGTCAATTAACCTCAGTAATTAGAAACGGTCCACAGACGATGAAAACGAACAGTTTTCCTAATTGTAAATCAACACCTCCGGATTTTGGGAGTCACTCAAAAAAAGAAAAATGAACAAAAGTTAGAGGCCATATATTTTTTATCGTTAATTTTATACATCACCATGAATTGAAAATCGTTTTAATTTCTATAAACGATTGAAAGGTGGTGAATATTTATGGAATTATGTCATTGTTTGGTATTTAACAGTTAATATTAGAAAGAATATTAGAAACGGAATAATTAGCCAATCATACAAGTTTGAAGACTACAGTTAAAAAAAAGATTAAAAGCACAAATTAGAAAACGTAATCAGTCTACAATTACAATTGGGAGGACGTTCTTTACATTTTAAATTATTTCATAATTTAAAGAGATTATACATATAACCAAAGGCTATGTCTAATATGGAACATAATTTTAATTTCAACCATGGTCTATCATCGATTTGTTTCATACGGTCTAGGACTCATTAATCTCAATCATTCTCTAATGAAGCACACTAACTTGGCACTTAAGTTGAAGCTCAAGATCATAAAACGATGTCAGCAGCTTCGCACGGCACAAATTCACCGTTTTATATCTAGATTATATATTCATACTTTCTAGAACTTTATGGATAGCGCTTTATTGATTTCGTCGACCATTATCGCATTTTTCATAGGCATTGAGATAGCTTCTCTGTTTCAATTAATCTTTTTTACACTCATGAAACGATTATTGATTATCTTTGATTAGTAAATTTTTACAAGTTTTTAATGTGATAACTTAAAATTGTTTGTCAGTGAAAATCCTTACAAGGGTATAATTCTTATTATATATATAAGGGATATTATATTACGAAAAGGGTATGTTATGTTGACTAGATTAGAAAAATTCTGGAGCTTTATATGGTCATAACTGTATAGAAGCCAGATTGTAGACACTGCTTTCGGTGAATTATTTAAACATTTCAAACCTCCCTTTTATTTTAGTACGCTGCGTCTCTGTGTCCGATAAGATGAAAGGACGCCATTTCAATCAGTAAAATTCGACCAATTTACTTAGTTTGAGTAATCGAGTTACATTCAACATGAGGTTATTGGCGATTCACAGATTGCAGCGAGTTAAGCCAAGTAGGGCGATTCACATAATACGTTATGGCGGAGTCTTATATATAACAGAATATCTCTTAAAATCGATTCGTAGCGCATTGAACATCCCGAGTGTAAACTACTTTGAAGAATAATGTTTAACAGTGTAGTATCTGCGAGTTGCTTTATTGTCACTTTATTGAGTCTAATAATTGCCACCATAGTGCTAAACCGAGGAACCCGGGTTTGAATCCCGAAACGGACAACATTAGTGTAAAGAACACATTCGTGACTGTCTCCTAGGTTTCATTAGTTATGTATAAAAGTATAAATGTAATTTGATGATAACGTGATGAATCACTAGCGTTAGTGAACAACATACAAGCCATAGCTTACCTCAGGACTAACCGACCGTTAGAAATGTATCCTGATATGTGTACTGTAGTTGGACATCGTTGGTTGTTTTCTAACGTATTTTCAGTCTACAGCAAACCCTTTCCAAATTAACTTTTATCCCATTCTATTTACAATCAATGAAAGAATTACAAAAGGACGCAATATCATGGGAGGTGATAAGCCGACAATAACGTTTCCATTACTACCGTAACTCCAAAAACGTAAACGAGACATGAATTGTAAATTGCGAACGAATTCGCTCTCTTTATTTTGAGGGGTACGACTTATTATGTCATTTAATTAGTGTCAATTAAGTATATTACTAGGTGGGTATTTTAATGTCTATAAAACCATTTAAAAATCCAATAGAAATCCAAGACTAGAAAACACAACTCATGCGTCTATGATGCAATCATGCGATGCGTGGAACTTAGGTTTAAAGATCGCATGCATTGCATATAAAATGTACTTAAAACCGTTACACGTTATAACCAATACAAACTGTTAAAAGAGTCGTAAATTTCCTTCTTTAACTCTCGTATCCATAATGGATTTTTGTCCCAGACGGTCATAATGCTTTCCACCAAAGTACATCCACTTTCCAACACTAGTCTTCCATTATATGCTGTATAAAACCATCTGCGATATTTGCTATTTGTTTACGAACTCTTCTGAGCACTACATCTAGCGAAAATATAATAAGGTAATTTATTTATTAACCTATCTTTAAACGACATGCGAACATCTAACTAATTAAAGGGGACATTATATGAGTGTTGGTTTTCTCTCGCATGGCACCAGCAATAGCTGAGTGGTTTCCCTATTAGCAACATTTATATACATTATTTTTTACTATATATAATTATATATTATAATTTATACAATTAGTATAAATATAGCTATTGGACTTAATCGGATTAAAACGCAATTAAATTTTATAATATGTAAATCAAAATAATAATAAGCTGGGATATTTGATCACATTTAGTTAGAAGGTTCTTTTTCTATAACAATATTATATAGTTGTATTATAATCGAACAAACAAATGTTGTGTTCTATTTCTTAATCAATACCACTTGAAAACCAAGTCCATAGATAAATTCGTAAAGATATATATTCTGTTTCAGAATTAAATTTATATTTGATCAAATAAGAATTTATTATAAAAAAGAATAAAACCGTATACAAATAATAAGTTCTACCTAATTTTATATTAAAGCGCTATGCTATAAATTATTAAATTATATTAATTAGCGATAAAAATATACTAAACAAAATAAGAAAAACCGAGATCCAGAATAACAAACGGATTTGGGATTACCGCTTGCAAACGATTTGTTTGTCTCATGTAATTTGTTTTGCGTTTCTATTTTAAAGATAATTAAACCTTTTTATTTCGATGTTCACTAAGATTACATTTGTATTTTAAATATAATTTTGATCTTAAATATGTCTGTAGTTTGAAAATTTTTGACACTAATAACTAATAACACAAGATGACAGACAATTTTTTTATATAAAACGTGCTTGATAAATAGAAGCATAAATTGTTTTGAAAATATCATAGCATTACATTACATTTGTTTATGGCAATAAAACTTATTTAATTTACATAAACGCGAATAATATGCTTATCTTAGAACGTTCATCTGATGGTGATTCTGTATAACTTGACAGTTACAATTTGCGTTGAAATATACTATTTGATTCTATTAGTGTATATTTTGTCAACAGAACCTAAAGAACCAGATTATGACAACGAACCTTTGGGTGGAGCAGTCCTGGTATGACTACAAGCTGCGTTGGGAGCCCCGGGAGTATGGTGGCGTGCACATGCTACATGTGCCTTCAGACCACATCTGGAGACCAGACATCGTTCTTTATAACAAGTAAGATCCACTCTTTTATGGCATCTTTTAGATTGAGTAGTTCGTAATTTTACATTTTGTATAAGCGCGGAATACTTCGGAAGTTTAAAAGTTCGTTCCTTTGTGTATACTGCATTTTTTTAAATTACAAAAAGAAAATGTATGTATAAATTTTCGTATATATTTAAATTACTCTAATATAGTAAGATTAGGATATGATTATACATTTATTATTATTAAACGCATTTATTTTAATAATGGACTCGAATATATTGGAACTCAAGCCATAAATATATGGCTTGAGTTCCAATATATTAAGTGAATTTTGATTTCTGTTTGGAAAATATTACTTGGATAGATAATTAATGTCATTGAAAGTTTTAATGTCAGAATAGCCTATAGTCTAGTTTGTTACTAAATACCCACTACTAATACCTAATACGACTTACTAATTACCTAAAATACGCTATGATAAATGAGATGCAGATTTAGATCCTTGTAATTTTTACATTACGATTATATTATGAATATTTTAGTTATACTAGCAACACATCTCTTTATTATTGTTAGCTAGAGTAGTCAATTATTCACTGCAAAGTTGCAAATTAGATGAGGTAGATTAATAAAAATTCAGTGATATAACTCTAGTTTTTATTAAAGCATTCCCTTTTAAAGTTTCGTCTGTGTTGTGAAAACAAGTAGAGCTTAGAGTGGTAAGATTATAAAAATGTAAGGGCAATTAATCCATCTAAAAATTTACAATTACAATTGTTTAAAGATTCATCGTAAAGCTGAAAATATGGAGAGTTTACCGTAGTTTTAGTACGTTTATATTAATTCCAATAACATATGTTAGATGGTGAAACCTAATACCATTACAGTGTCAGTTTGAGTTGCAGGTGCAGTGAGAACCGGTTAGTTAACAAACAAACACCACAGTCAAAAATGTTTAACCGCTAGTTTTGAACTCCACTCTCAGAGTCTAATTAGCAAAGTGCGATGGAAGTTGACAATAATAGTTGAAAAACATGTCGGCGGTAGAGTTAATATTTTGCCACTACCTTTATTTATGCTTCTTTTATTTGCTACTATGTAGTGCTGTCGCTGAAGTACAGACATGCAATAGGATGTATAACGACATAAATAATAAAAATCCGGCAGATGTCATTCATAAAATGGAGATGTGGCACCCTGATGCAAGATGACACCCACGCCAACAACCCAAGGTTCGTGAGTGTGCAGTCATCTACAGAAATCGAGGCACTTTTTCTACAAGAACTCAAGATTTTTTTCCAAAATACCAACAAGCAGGTCTATGCGGTAGAGGGAGAGCTTGTACCTCAGTAGTCTCTGCTGTTATTTGGTTACGCACTCTTCATGATTTTTTTGATCTCCGGGAACTTTGAATAATAAGTTATACCTATTTTTTCATTCACGCCGTGAGATAGTGATACTACAATATTATATATATTTTATTGGTGCATGTACTGCAACTAGGAAGTTGCTTTTATTTATTATTATTTTTTTTACCTTTCTCACAGGTTATGAGTTGTTGAGGTTGAGGTCCTCAAATCCATACGCATTTCGCAAAACTGGAATACATTATGAAAATTATAGACATTAAATAAGAAAAAAAAATAATGTACCAGGCAATCAATGACAAAAATCAAGTAAAATGACTCAATTCTCCATTAAAGAAGTTTTACTTAAATATAAATTCAACTCCAAATGCACTAAACAATTTTTCATTGTGTTGTATACTTATTATTTTCTGCTTCTTACTAAAGTCTGATCCTTGTTTCTGTTTTGACGGTTGCCTGGAAGATATCGCTTCATAGTGATAAGACCACTGCCTTTTTTTCATTGAAGCTGTTTCCTTTTTGTATAATAAAGCGGATGTGGAAGGAAGGAAAGCAAGGAAGCGTTGATAAATAAAGAAATAGATTTTGAAAATACATAAATACGACTTTCCATCATATGATGGGAAAGTTCATAGATTAAAAATTTCAAATTTAAAATGCGAATATATGTATTTAAAAGATTAACCTAATTGCAATACATTAATACGCTTTAAACCTTAATATACGCCGACAGCACGTAATAAATAATAATTAATAAAATTTCACGCGTGACGTTACATATTATGAAACACGAAATATATTTGAACTAATTTTCGAGTCGCAACTAATTACACGAAAACTATTACAGATTCGTTTTGCTCTGTCATAACTGACAAATGACTGTTTTTAATTGTTCTTTTTGTATACAATCGTTATTTATATAATTCAAGTTCGAATATTTATTTTTTATGAATGTTAAAATAATAATTGACTGTATTTAGGTATCAATATACCAAAATTATTGTTTAATAACTGTGAGGCGGAGAAATACAATAAAGTACGTAATGGTAATAACTCCTTAGAATGCTTTTCCGAAAATGGAACCCATGGGTTACTTATCGTGATAACCACAAAGCCGTGAAGACTATTCGAACTACATCAAAATATAATTAGCATTTGTTTTCTGATTAATGTTTTAGTAGAAGTATATAAAATATGATCCGGACACTTTTAATCAGTAGCTTTGTCGCGTAGCGGTAGCTACGTCGTAGCAATTTCGTAGACACTCGAATGTCTTATAGGATATACGTGATCTCGGGGGAGACAATTTAAGTCTTGATATTATCGCGATAGTTTAGGAAATGTATATATAAATCTTACTGTAGTAAATATTAATATGCGCGTTTTACAAGAATAAACGTATGTAGCTTTGCAATACAAGTTTCGAAATATTTTGTATATGTGAAATAAGTTTTTAACAGACACAGGAAGAACTTAAATAATATAAATCTAAATAAACTGTATAATAAATATTGAAAAGTAATTTAAAAAAAAATAGTTTGAAAGAATATACGACAAACGAAACAATTACACTTAAACAAACAACGATTAAAAATGTTTCCCCAATGGAGAGCTGCATTTAGGCGGCATGAACAATTTATACCAGATCGCGGATGAAACCGCAATTTCACAAAATGTTACATTGGTGAAATTTCGCAAAGCATCAAAACTCTGGCGGTGAATTTTCTATTACTTTGCGTTTTGATACTTTAAACTGCTAAATTCAACAATGATATAAACTCTCCGTTGCCTGCGGTTCACGCGCATAATTAAGACCATGAATTATCCCTATTCGTGCTCCTCGATAAATAGATTATCTAACACAAATGATTTCAAAAATCTTTCAAACCTTAATATTTAAGAAACAAACCCTTCATTATTAGAGCATTTGTAAATTCAAATAAGCTTATAAGTGAATTTAATACCAGACAGTTTAATTGAATTTAACACCACATATATGTGCGACTTCATTCTTACGTAAAAGATATATTAACATAGCACATATTTCCGAATAAATAACGCTTCCTTTATCTCGTAAAAATCAACTTTACGAAATAATTAATGACGGGGTAAAATTTATATTTGCCTCTACAAATAAAATATTTTCAAGATTAAGTTAGCATTTAACCTTAGTGGCTATTAACAAATAAGTTGCAACATAATAAGTAATAATAATAAGTTTTACAAATCCTTGAAATTGTTACAGCTCCACAAACCGTATTGACATGTACTCGTTCAATAAATTTTGTTATATCACGATCGTAGACATCTATCGATCGCCCTATTCATAGACGACGCATCACAAGAACACTCCACTACTATTTGAAAGGCGGCAACAAAAGATCTTTTCTTAAATTTACGAGTGGGCATTATACTCATCTTGTATAGGAGTACTCTATCCTAAATAACGCGATTAATCTTAACAACAATGATATATTGTATCCACGGTCTTATCTTTATCACCCGAATAATTAAGAAATATCTAAATATCAAACTCATTAAAAAAATAAATAAATATGTTATGAATTGTGTCAATTATTAAAAAATAAGTTTATATCCTTTATAATTACGGGTAATGTATAATTTAGTCATAAGATTTGCAGTTATACCGCTCGTCATTCCCTATAATACAATTGTCTTTATAACGACTATGTGGAGATGACATGATATATTGGAGCATTATTTTATTGGATTTCTGCCATATTTCCGTCTTTAGTCGATAAACCAGTATAACGAATAACGATTCCGCCATTACGCATTATTCAGAACTGAAAATCTTTTGTTTGTAATACTATAAGTTCATAAGCACTATCTAGTTTTTGAAGTTCGAATATTGGGTATATGATTTCCCAAATCTCATCAGTCTCGTCTGTGGTTTCATCGTCTCTGTACATTTTACAAATGTATTCAACTGCTAATATTCTTTTCATTCATATTTATGTGTGAGATAAAGCTTCGATTACTTTATGATCTCTTAGATTAAGTCGAACATTTTATTTCAACATGGCAACTGAAAATTCTGAACAAATATAGTTGCTATACAGTATATGCCGCATGTGCTGTTATAATTTGCTTTCGTAGGGCGAGAATATTTTAGGTTTATTTCATAGGTGCATTTTATATCAAAAGGACTTAATATGTGAATCTCAATAAAACGTTTCGTCTTTCACTTAACATTATCAATTTGGTTGAGTTGTGAAAATCTCACCCCGGTTGAGTTTTGGTGAAACATATTTCGACCTTCACTCAACAAATATTTGCTAAGTTCTGTTTAATTCCACGAAAGTTCATTGTAAGACGTGAGTTTGCTTTATATGAAACATGTAGTATTTAAAATATAAATAAAATATGGCATGGCTCTTATATGAATGAAATTATTATAAAAATGGATTTGTCAACACGGTCAAACCTTCCAAGAACTGAAATGTTCGTATTTTCTATATCAGTGAATATTCTTTCAATTACTTTTTTTCTCTTATTGCAATACATTAACGATACATTGACACAGATTCTTCATCGCGAAAATGAACGAACAAGGAAAATATATTTTTGTTGTTGGAAAGGAAAAACTTTTTGCAATTGCTCGAAAAATTAGGGGGACACTTTTGTGAGGCGTAGACGAACAAACCCGCTTTAATATAATTGCATTTTTACTTTGAATTAACTTATTATTTGTTGAGTGTGAAAGCTGAAGGGTTTCTTTGAAAGCGCTAATCTCGGGAACTACTTTCGAATTCAAAAATTCGTTCTTTTGGATTGACCATTGATGGCAAGGCAATATAAAATGTTATTCGCACGGAGCAGTTATCTTCTATGTTGGTAAAGAGGACTTTGTATGGAAAAATACAAACTGTTGACTGTTTAATCAAAACAATCACACGTAACCTCATACCTAAATTACATCAATTAAAATCAATTTCTCATAAATAATCATATAAGATTACTTCTCATTATTGATTGTATAAGACCGAAAACTAGATTAATTAAAATTATATATCTCATAAAATAATTGTAAGAATTACGACTGATAACATTAATATTTAATCAATTAACTAAATGTTTGATTTGAATGAAACCACCTGTTCATGTGAGTCCAGTTGTTTTCTAGATACGACACAGTATTTACGTTAAAATGAAAGTCATTTTTTTGATAATAGTTATATTGGCTTCATAACATGTGGTAAATATTGATATTGTTTTTTGTTATGCGATTTTAAACTTATTATATATTTAGTATTTTGTTACATAAATATACAAACAATAATCATTCATTTTGACGACTCAGTTGTCGTGTCTTGATGGGCTGCCAAACAATGGGTCCTGGGTTTCGATCCCCATTACTGTCAACTAATATATTTTGGCTTTGGTTTGAGCTTTCAATTTTTAAAAAGCTATATGTAGCTATAAAATGTATATAAATTATACCTTGAACCTGTTCCATTATCTGAAATATATGATATTATTGTTTCTCGCCTCGTCTTCTCGACTTCGTTATAAAGTCAATAATGTGAAAATAAGATGGCGTGGCCATTCCTTGTGATCTATCCCGCTTTTATTTGTAGGTGACATGCTCTCCATCTATCGTAGGACTTGGGACGGTCGTTGATAGGATGAAATCAGGAATAAGTCGACTCCTAAATGACGTCACAAATGATTTGGAAATGGTGTATCTGTCAACTATGCGGGCTTTTAATATCCTGCTTCATCCGAGGGAGAAAAGTGACGAGCTGAAGGAAGAAATATATGATCAAAGAACGTGATACTCTTTATAAAGTTGTGCTTCCAAAAAAATTTGTTTTTACAGCTGTAATTTAGACAGAATTCCGCATTTTATACAATAAAATATATACTACATTTATTTATAGATTTCTTTATTATTTTTAAGCTTTTTCTTTATAATATTTCCATCTTTTAAGATATACATTTCTTTAGTTTATTATAAAGAAATACAACATTCTCGTATTCTTATTCTCGTCGCTAGCGATGAATTAAAACGAATTTTCTTTTTGAAATTGAATTGAATAACAAATAAACGCTTACACGCATCTTTTGCTCGATAAAACGATAATTAAACATTGATGATGACATTAAATAATTAACCTGATATCACTTCGCAAGTTTACTATCAATAAATCGTTATTCAGCACTTATTGACATTTGATTAATGTTTTCAAATATCGACCGACCGTGTCCCTGTCTGAAATATCCTTTTGGCATTGCTCTGCACTTTTTCTTGTAAACTCTAAAAGCTTTTTATAATCTATCTCTATTGCGATTCATTTGATATATAAAATTACATTACCCACGACGGGTTTGCGTTGAATATAGTCTTATAGTTTGTATATAAGTTTATGAACACTTGAGTTGCTAAACATTATTTTGTAGGTTAAACTCTTAAATAATTATTAGTGCATCGGGCGGCTTATCACTTTCAAGATATATCTGCCAAGCAAATACCACAAATAATATAATACAGGTAAAACGCAAGAAGTGGACTACACTGGCATCTTCAAATCATAGCATTGATTTTGACCGGCGACAATAATTAATTAACAAAAAATATTTTTCAAAGACTAATTGTGATAATTACATCTGTGCAAACAACAAATGAAACGTTCTGTATTCTTGAGTGTGAGGTTTATGGTAAAGGCCAGGATCGTGATATGAATTGATTAATGTGTAAAATGTCCAACATCCTACTAATATTATTAACGTGACAGTAATGTTTTAATGAATGGATTTTTTTTGATACATTTTTCTATGATACAGCATACGAAAATATATACAATCCTAAATTTTTACCCCTCTGCGATCAACCCCTACTTTTTTATTTATTAATTGAAAATTGAAATCACATGTATGGCAAAGCAACGTTTGCCGGGTCAGCTAGATTATATGTGTTAGTCACTCGAGTCTTTTTATACGTGCAAAGCCTCATCTAGAACAAACGTTATCTAAAACATTTCTGTAAAACACTTTGCATTTGTCAAAAGGTGTAAAAAACATAGTTTATTCACAAGTTCCGAATAGCTGACAAGAGTGCAGGCCACTTGAGCAAAACCGGACTATTTCGTTGCTGTATAAAATGCGTATTGAAAGTATCAACGAAGATTTGCTTCGTTTTAAGAGACTTGCGATATTCAATAATAATAATAGCGAGTTAGATGTTTCCTATAAACAAGGTTTGACGCATACTTTACAATGTTACTACATATAGTAACAATATTTTATAAATTAAAAATCATTCATACACCTTTATTCTAGTAATACCTTTGCTTATTCGTCATGTCAAATAAAAAACAAATGAAGATTATAAGAAGAGTATGAGTTAAATATTGAACACTTTTATATACTTCGAACCACTTGTAATAAATATGAATCTCATGATACAATACGACCATTACGAGCTATATATTATTGAAGAATGTAAATTAACATGGATTGCACATTGTATATATGCAATGAACACGACCCAACTTGGAAACACGCATGTCATTGTCTTTATATCTCATTAGGCAATACCGACCTAAATGATAATAGGAAAATCCAGCTCTCAGCTTTCTTTGAATAAAACAGAAATGAAACTTTATGTGATGCAAGTTAGTGATTGGTATTTTAGAATTTTGAGACGCTCTACCTTCCATTGTGATCTTTGGTATTCTTTCTTCCTTCATAATACAAAGTTGAGTGCACATTTTACTATGTCCTCCTGGATCAATTATATACCTCGTAGAGATTATGAAATTGTAAAATGTAGAGGATGAAATTCGCAAATGCTTCGCTAATTAAGCTATATATAAATATTTCATAGCACATTCCTAAGTGTCTGTGAAACTACGTTTAAAGGAATTGTCCCTATACGATTAGATAAAATCTTGCAATACCCTAATTTAACTGAACTAACGCATCGTAATAAATTTACGCTATACATTGACCTTGTCCCGAGATATATCACGTATCATGCCATAACAGCGTTTATTCTTATCGTAAGAGAGACCCTTTGTATCCTAATCGGGGCGTGAGGCGACAGATGAACCAAACCTCTATGATAAAACGTAATATGAAATTTTCTTATTGCGTCTCTCTAACCACAGCGAATAGAAATTCCTATAATTTTAGGTTAAATCTAAACGTTGAAACATAATTCTCTTTCACTATGAAATATACAAACTCCCCTATCCATCACTTACATACTTTTAATATTCCGCCGAACACGATTTTGACTTGTGAAACAAATTTAGTGACTCGGTTCATATCTAAATCAAAGAACTAGAAAAACTAGAAAAGTTAGATGACATTCCTATGCTACTGAGAACGTGAAAATAGGCTTACGCTTCTTATAGGAAACGCTCAAGAAAATTAATTACATAGAAATTTTTTGTCCCTTCAAAAAATTTATCATAAGGGCCATGTAAACAGATCTTACTATTACAGTGCCGACGGCAACTTCGAGGTAACATTGGCGACGAAGGCGACTATTTACCACATGGGGCTAGTGGAATGGAAGCCACCAGCCATTTACAAGTCTTCCTGCGAAATCGACGTCGAATATTTTCCCTTCGACGAGCAAACGTGCGTCCTAAAGTTCGGTAGCTGGACGTACGACGGATTCAAGGTAATTCCGAGAAGCGACCGCGCGCTCATCACTCTGTTTGTCCGCAGCGCCGATGGCAACTACGAGGTGACCCTGATGACCAAGGCCACCGTGTACTACACCGGCATGGTCGTCTGGCAGCCGCCAGCGGTCTATAAATCCTCCTGCTCGATCGACGTCGAGTTCTTTCCTTACGACGTGCAAACCTGTGTGCTTAAGTTAGGCAGCTGGACGTATGACGGCTTCAAGGTGACGCCCTGCTGTACGCCGCTTCCCGCGCGGGCCATAGCCGTAGGGCCCCGCAGGCCGATGTCAGTAGCTAACCGCTCGAACGTAATCGTCGCATTGTCCTTGTGATTGACGAAGGCGCTCGGGCGACCAGCGTGCCCCCACGCTCCTCGCCCGGCCCGGCTCTGTGTTCAATTGAGTTGATTGTTTAAGTTTGTGGAGTAGCGGTTGACTCTGCGAGTCCTCGAACGGTCGGGCGACCATCGCCCCACCCGACCGGCGTCCCTCGCTCGACACGGAAAGGTATAAAATTTGATGCCAGGTGATATGGGATGCAACTTCACTATTCAACCCTCCCCGACATTCCCGAATGGAGCGAGTCGTTTCACGCGTGGTCGGAGCTAGCTTTCGCTTCACGCGGCCGCTGCTGTCCAGCGTGAAGCGGCTTGAACCGTGACAGACACCTCTCCCGACTGGCTCCGCCCGCGACACACACACAGACACACATTTACGCTTGTGCATGTTACACTACATCACTATCTGCATGACGGCTTCTCTCCTTCGATTGCATTCCCGATCACAGCGGCGCGGCCGTCACACACACACGCGACACACCGCGGTGCGGCGTCTCGCCCGCGGGCTCACACTTTACAGTCATCAGCATATTTTATACCTTTCCCTTTAGTTGATTTAGTGGCTGTTTGAGATCGGTGTCGCTCATTGCATGATATTTATAACAACAAAGACGAAACAAAAACAACATTACAAAATATAAGTAAGCTTAAAATCGAAATTTTAAGTGGTGACAGCATGGCATTGCACTTCCTACGTAAGGTTTTTATTTCGCACTTAAACACTCGATAGCCGTTGATGTGTCCGTAATGGTTCGTTATAATTTGATTTCTTTAGTACCAAAGAACTTTTGCAACTAGTATAGAATTTCTTTAAACCAGTCTCCTTATTGGAGACTGGAAATGCTGCCACCACAGATTAAAAAGACGTGCGTTGCATGACATGACTTAGCGCCTAGTCTAGATTGGAGTCGTTTCAAAATTTTATACATAGATTAGGCGTAGAGTCGCAAGACGTTGCTAGACGACTCATTGTGGTTAACACTAGCGTGGCGGAGCCGGTGCTTCCTAGGTCCTTAATGACGTTCTTTGCGAATAAAAATCTGAGTATCGCCGACTCCATCGTCTTTTTAAATAGGTGTTGTGTCACGTGCGTTTATTGGCATGTTGTTGTCATCTTTGCCGTTGTAGGAGATGTGTGTGGATAAACTATAGGTACATGATACTTTGCACACTTTGTGGTAAGTAATAATGTAAGATAAAATAAGATTAAAGTTTGTAAACAATGTCTACGTAGTATCTGCGTACACATTGTGTGACAGGTGCATGTATCGACTAAAATTATAACTAAAAACTGTGAATAAAATAAAATTTACGTCGAAACAAAATAATGTAAACGTTTTCACATATATTGGATTTTGTTTCGCGTAAATTCTGTAGTGTTTTTGCTTCTAAACTAAACATGAATATAAAACGTCGGTTAAAATAAAATTATAAATAATTTATTTTAAAGTGAGCTGTGTGTTTCTATATTAGAATATTTTATTATGTGTCTTAATTTTTTTCAGAAAAAGTTTGAATGAACGACGAAAAAGGTGAACGATGAATGATTGATTGAAAAATTCAGAGCTTTAATGCTTATTCCATTGAAATTTACTTTTGTCTTTCGGGACTTCCCATTCCGTTTTTAATTTTGACTAAAGAAGAATGAGCATCGTTAATATCGAAATTAGGTATTATTAAAGGTCAAAGATAAAAAATATTAATTGGAAAATGTTGATTTTCTTTATTGGCTCAACAATCACCAAATAGTTTATTTCAAAACATTAGACAGAAAGTAGCCTTTGTCAAAAAAAGAAGTTCCTCTTCTCTCCATGTTCCCCACCTCTGAAGGTGATCAGCCAATCTTACACCGAAACATGTCAATTGAAATTAATTTGTATTCTATCAAATGTACGTCGTGTTTCACTGTTTATTAATAATGTAATATTTTCTTACATACTTTTGTATTGAAGTTATTTGAATTCACTCTGTATAGTAACGAAAATATTTGTCACCAACATTGTATTACTCACATAATGAAAACAAGCATCGTAAGAAAATTTACATCTCAATGCTCATTCTTCTAACTCCTGCTAATGCAAGATGATGAGTGAAGTATGTGCAGGTGGACCTTCGGCACATGGATGAGCAAACGGGGAGCAATATCGTCTCCGTGGGGGTGGATCTGTCAGAATTCTACATGTCTGTTGAGTGGGACATCCTAGAAGTGCCGGCTGTAAGGTGAGTCGAATTAATATAATTATATGTTGTATAAAACATTTGATATAAGTCCCAAAGGTGCGACCCACAATCCAATGTTGTGTGCTTCCACACTGAATCACACGATCGTTGAATAAGATATTTTCTATCTTTCTTCATACTCAGGTTATAATTTTGCATGAGTTGAGAATTTGAAATAAATTACTTTAAAACCAATCGAATGTTTTCAATAAGTCTTTTGCTATGCCATTATCGTATAAATGGAAAAAACAGTTTCAGAATTTTACTTTACCAAGATGTTGTCAGAATAGTCAACATTATTTGTACATTTTAAAACTGATTAGAGGTTCTCGGAATATAATGGTTATATATCGATATTAAAAATAATAGTCAAATCGACAACTGCCATCCTTCTTTGACTGACACCGATTTATCGCGAACAAAATGTCTCATATTCACAAGATACATTTTTTGTCTTTTTAATAGAAAATTCCTTCACGATATATAAATTGCAAAACACAAAGCGTTTTCTCATCCATACTTCAACGCCGCAATAAAGAAAATATTTTTCCATTTACAATATAACTTAAGCTTATAGAATATTCACGTACTTATTTTGCTTACAATAACTACTAAATTATATGAAATATCTTTAAGCACTTATTAATATTCTTTTTTTAAGAGAGTATTTTCAAAATTAAATGAAGCAAAGCCAAAACTAGAATATAAGTTCAAAGGTACAACCTGAAACGTTTGTAAACTGGCTAAATATATTAATAAAAAAAATACATACAATTTGGTACTATCTCGAAAATACTACTTGTCGCAGTGTGGGTAAGAAGTCTGTATTTCCGCAGGTGAGCAAATATTTCACAGCTCGTTGTTTCGTATTGAAATTCACAGTCAGTTGAACAATGTACAATCTAATTAATGTGACACTAACTTAATTACAACACAAAATTTCACTATGACTCTGATTGAAAACGATTCGTCGCTAGCGTGGTGCGCGGGAGCCGTCTCGAACCAAAACTATCTCAAGATGGCCGCCCTTACAACCATCGACAACGACGCTTCGCTAGGCTGACTTTTGGCAGCTAAAAGTCAACCTAACGTGTTTGATACGCCGTGATACTTAATAAAGATACTGTTGATTCATCTGTGATTCATAAACAGTTGTCAAAAATTTCAAGCGAACAACGCACTTGGTTGTTAAGAAAATAATCATAATTAATTTTAAATTGATTCTAGTATGTCGGTATTAGGTAATAGACGTCTGTCATCTAGAGTGGGATTATGTCAAGAAAGTCATTAGTATTTGATTAGCATACTTCATGCCATGTCCAGGTATCCCAAGAATACAGGCTATGAAAACGTTCAATACTCAGAAATGTGTCCGGCCTTGAAGAGGTCACGGGCCTACACTAACCCCAGAATACAGGAAAAATGCCCCTCACGTACAATTCAATTACACCGTAGACAGTTCGTACATTAATAAAAGGTATAAATGTTACGTCTAGAGGCACTTCGGACGGTGTGAAAATAGTAATTAGCGATCTGACTTGCGAGATACATATACATTATAAAGTACGCACGTTAACCGTTTGTTTATGCGTAAATTCAGTCAGAAATAGGGTTTATTTTGATTATAGACCTAATAATGGCCTCTCATATATATATATGTGTATATATATATAGTATATTGTTTCGTATGTTTAACGATTCAATAGAGATTTTTATAGAAATACTCAAATGATAGCTATAGGGATTTCAAACAGCATAGTATACTAAACGGAAGCGCTAAAGCGATTACAATAAGGTTCGTTATCAGAACAGCCTTGATTGCGACTTGAGAACAATAAGCTGGTTTAAAAGAAATAAATCCTTAGTGTGGCTTTTAGGATACGAAAACAAAGACCCAAAAATATGATTCGTTGATTAAGAATTAAAACTTCTTTTCTAAATCCAGATTTTAAAAGATTCATAATTATAACCAAAATATACATTCCTAACCCTAAATTAAAAGCACGTTCATCATTCACTAGATGTGTATAGAATTTATTTTTTATTATGTATGATACGCATAGGCATAGATTATTGCAATTTCTTATTTATATATATTTTAAGCATTGAATATATAGTGACTATATTTTGTGACTACAACGTTTACATTTAATATCTGAGCTAGTTTGGTCGCGGATCCTTTATTCTTATTATAGAGACAATGAATTTGATCATCACATCATACACATGAATCTAAATATTAGTTTTCGCATAATGTAGGAATTTCCTATTTCATTCCGGCCTTTTCCATATTTTTAAATCTTCAAACTAGGACTCTGTTAAAATAATGGAAATTATTAATTATCGAAAATATTAAGTCTATATTATAAATTCCACGTAAGGATGTACCATTTTTTATTGTTTGTAGTATATAAATATATAATGATGAAATGATCAAATTAAATAAAAATTATGCAAAAGTACGTAAAAGGCTGATCGGTTTCATAAAGTTTTGTGATATAATATAAAATCCTGATCAAATGTAAAACGTTTTTATCCTTTAATTGAAGGTTTTTTGTTATCTACTTAAAATGCCGCGATATAATCAGAAATGTTTCGTCGGATTTACGAAGATTTTGTATACATTCAACGTAGACAGAATATAGAGATTAATTTTAACTTTCCGAGTCGTTTGATGGTAAGATACGGTAAATCTTTGACCCGGCTGGATTAATTAACTTTAAAAGTAATTAAAATGTCTACTAAATCTTGGTAATAAGTAATTCATAGAATGTTAGCTTCTCAATCCTCTTGTTCTTTCAAACCTCAGTGACCCGACCACTCACCGGATAATGGATCCCTCCATCTATCCCAGAATGACTTGCTCGTACGGCGAAGGAAAATGACACAAAACCAGTTGTTCTATCACAAAAGCCTGTAAATGTATAACATTTTTTTAAATATGTAGAGTTTTATTTAAACGAGCAAATCTAGGATACTTCTAGTGCGAATAGAAGAGTTTTATAACATTGAATGTATAAGGGAAGGTGATACAGATTCGGGTAGAACTGTTCATTTTCGCGCATTTCGTATCCACGGTTATTATAATTAATTTTAAAATTGCTGGACAAAAACTTGATAAATATAATAATTTTCAAAATAACTAACACAAGATCAATAAAAACATATTGAGATAAGAATAAAAAAATGAATATGAATAATTTAAAAATATTACAGAGATATACTTGCAAACCTTCATTTTGGTATCCATTTGGTAAGAATTAGGACCGGTTGTTTGACCGCTCACTAAGCCCCAACGTTAAGTGAACACAAATTGGATAGTGTATCTCAATGTGTGTAGGGTGACTATGTTAATGTAATTGTATTTTCCTTATTTAATTAGTATGAATTTAAGTACTGCAGCTAGATGGCAAATAACTTGATTTCTATAGACTTTCTTATGAAATTGACATATTTTTTGACGATCCATTAGAACCGAGAGTTCAATTCTTGGTATGGCTTCTGTGATGAGCGAAACCAAAAACAATACATATGTAAGTTAGACACCCGTAATAAAATAAATATAAATATCATTTGGGTGAAATGTATCGTGATATTATAATAAAAGATGAAATATATTTATAGAAGTACACTTTCAATATTCCTATGTCATACATGGTCATGGTGGCGGTCGGTATTTTATTTCATGTGACAGTACTTCTCTACAAAAATTATCGTTTTCGGCGATGCAAAATTACATATTTATATGATAATAAATGAGAAGCTACAATACATATAGCGAAGCTTTTTTCACGAAAAAATCATCATTCAAAACATTTATATGAGTTTGGTCTTCCTACATGAAATAGATACTTATAAGCCGAACCCATAGCACGTAATTCGA
Organism: Pontia daplidice; assembly: GCA_963693355.1. Classification (NCBI taxonomy): domain Eukaryota; kingdom Metazoa; phylum Arthropoda; class Insecta; order Lepidoptera; family Pieridae; genus Pontia; species Pontia daplidice. Next base: position 8,383,333 of record CAVNZL010000140.1, on the reverse strand, counting down.
GTAAATCTCGTTTTCAACAATATTTCGTAGCTGTGAGAGCAAATACCTATTTCCGAATCCTCCGTTATATTGTCATTATGAAGTTTCTTGCTCAGAACTCTACAAGCTAAATTCAAATATATAATTCCTTAACTGAACTTATTTAATTAAACGGAAACGTTCAACTCCAATTTATATAAACGCAACTATGCGCACTTTGAATGGGGCAAAATGGTACAGTATTAGTCATAAAGTAAGAATAATTATTTTGGTAGTTGAGCTTTTGTCACCAAGCCATCAACAAAAGCTCATTGATGTATAATAACTAAAAAGATTTTGGACAGTTTTAGTATCGAAGGACTAGTTAGTATGTGTTGTTTTACATTTAGCCACAACTACCACATTTTAGTGGCATTACGCGAGAAGTCATTTACTCGCGCTGTCGTTCTTAAATAATATTTCCTTGAGTAAAATTTGTTCAATCAGCCAGCAAATGTTGTCAACAGAAGGAAAAACCGTTATCGGGACCAATTAATACTTTATCTTAAAGATATGGTATTAATTATTTTGCCAAGTCTGGTATTGGATTCTTGTTAGTGTGAAAAGTTCTAAAGTAATTTGTTCATTAAAGTGCTCAGAAATCGTATTTATAAACTGATATATGGGTATCAAATTTAAAACCATTTATGAAAATAACGAAATATTCTTTGTGCCGGCCTATTAAAACAATAAAATCGGCTAATACAAAAATTCTATGACATATAAATTTGTCATTTATTGTTTGCTTACGGACCCAATGGACCGGAATTAACCGAAAATTTACTGTTACTTATTTTTATTTTTTTTTGCCCCCTGCAAACGAGCAGGAGGCTCACCTGATGCTAAGTGACACCGCCGCCCATGGACACTCGCGAAGCCAGAGGGCTCACCAGTGCGTTGCCGGCCTCTAAGATGTTTATACGCTCTTTTTTTGAAGATCCCTAAGTCGTAATTGTTCGGAAATACCTCTATATACTTATGGCGGTATATATTGCATTTGAGCAATTCCTTTGTATATTTATTGTTTAATCGTTGCTCATATTTAAGATAGAGCGTTACTTTACGATTAGGACAGCAGCTCTTGTTCTCCTCTCCTTGTTTGGAACGCCTGCAAGAATTGAAATGGCATAGTATGTACTATTTATATTTAATCATTCCCTAGTGAACCACGTACATTAATGTACATTAGACAATCATTCGAACACGACGCCTTTCAATTACAGTAAATTGAGGATTCGCACAAAAATATTCGATTCACGCCGATTTCATTACAAAGCCTTCGATCCTTTCGTTATACGATCAACGAGTTTTCGTTGCGTTTAAGATATGAAAAAAATTATGCTAACTCATATCTTTATATGTCACATGGAGAAAGTATATATTTTAGTTTACTTGCCAGGGCATACCAATAAATAGTTAAAGCTTTTAAGATTTCTACATGGGTAAGGCTATGTATCATAACTACACATGAGCCTCTTTTATCTCATATTAACACCCCCACAAATAATATCAGGGCACTTTTCACACACAGTCGATTAGCCGCAAGGAATTTATAGCTTATATTAAGGGGTGCTAACACAACTTATAAAGATATTCTTTACTGCTTATATAAATAATATATTACATAATATAACTTCACCGCAGCTTACTAATATGCTATTCACAGAAAATTTACCGTACCGAGAATCGAACCCTCTGACATGGTGACCATGACTTTAACTGGGTAAAAACCTCATTTTTGTTACGTAAATATTTGAATAACTTTGCCTCTTCTTAAATCTTCAAATATGACGGCAGGAATTGTAGATTAATAAAACGTTTATATTGCGGCAGTGAAAGGCCCACTGAAAAAAGCTCACAATGACAATCAAAGAATACAAAAGATGAAAGCTTTGCGAATTCATAAACAGCTTCCCAAAGACTTAAAACGGATCCCTTACGAAATCGGAAACAATAAGTATTACTAACTCATTTTCCAAAAGATGTTTTAATATTTAAATTTATTTTAGAAAAATTTTCTTTGATTCTGAACTTAAGTGATATCGCCGCCCATGGACACTCGACACGCCCGAGAGCTCGCAAGTGCCGGCCTTTTAGATGAGGATACGCTATTTTATTTGTAAATTTAAAATTATAGTATATTTAGCATCTACATATTTCATATATTATTCTTAGCGTTCATATAAGAACCACTTTTGCCCAGTATACAACACCAATTTCGAAAATCTCACTAACATTATAAAGGCGAAAGTATGAATATGTGTGTATGCCTTTTTCTCATGTAAACGGTAACAATTTTTATCAAATTTAGTATGCAGGAAACTGAGACTGTATGAATGCATACGTTATATATCATTTTACTATTCAGCAATGAGAAAAGCAGTTACGTATAGAAGCTAAAGTTATCAGGGATTATATATTTTATCTATATGTAAAACATACCTCACCATATTTTACGGTTAAGCCACGCTTATACCACTAAAACACTAGCACTAATTATGCAATCGAAACGTTTTATTTAAATTTTAATACGGTATTAATTTCAAACCACATAATTGAACGAAAGTTTAAACTCGTTGCGTTACAAAATACATAAGCTTGAGTTATTTACTTCCCCGAGTTAAATATTTGCTAGCGTCGTCGTAAGTCGGCCTTGTCCGGATAAATCGAGAGCGCATTAAACATAGCCATCGACTCCACTTGTCCAAAAGCGTTTCGTGTTCGCCCTTTCTTATTGGCCGATATCAAGGTCATAATATAAATTACCTCTGCGGCGTAGTGGAACTAAATATGCGTAGCCTTCTTCAAACAGGCCATTACTTTTGTACCGGGACACTTCAGTTCGCAAAAAAGCGTAGTTTGGGTGCTAATACATAATATCATGTACATATATATCTTTTATAAACAGATAATTCAATCTTCCGTCCTAAATATAAGAAAACCACGAAATTTTATATTTACATTGTAAAGGAACGCATCTTTGCCAGCGGTGTTATTCAACAGGCCATTTCACTTTAGGAGAAATTGCGGGCAGACGTTTGCCCAGCGATATTTAAATAAAAGGTGCGACCAATCTCCTAGACTACAATAAAAGGATCCGTGGTCAGGAAGTTTATCAGTGCTATTCGTAGAAATTGATAATATTTGAATCTTATTTAAGTTTCCAATGTGCTTGCGTGCATTTTTGTATATTCACCAATTGCTCGAAAAGGTTGTACCAAAACACATCTTTTTGGTTCATTCGTTTAGATGATCAATTTTATTTTTATTGCTTATCAGTTGCCTTAGTTATGTTGCGGATAAACAAATATTTGTAAAGACGAGGATGAACATACAAAAGAATACACAGTACGTTATATTAAATCATAAAACCCAGTATACATAATTTCACTTTAATACCTATGCAATTTAATTTTAGAAAAATATTATGATCTTCATCATTCACGTTCCCCATATTTTAGCTTTCGTATATTTTTATGTATGACATTTGTCACGCGTAATGTCCGAATAAGTTTTTACGTCCCGACACAATTTTTAGTGTTTTTTCCATGGTTGATTTAAGGCTCAATAGTTTTTTTTGTAGTTCATTTTCTTTACCGTTAGTTTGGTCGAGAATTAATCATAGTTATTCTCAATTTTTCAGTTTTTTGTGATAACAAACGCTTAAATATAATGATCAAGCTACCACAGATTATACCTCCTTCGATTTCGGCAACAAGCTTTTAAAAGGCTTTCCATTCTGCAAACATCCTAAATAAATATTTCATTAAATATCATAGATATAATTAAAACTTTATATATTCGCTTTTTTATATAAAATGCAAGGTTTAGGGGAGGCCTACGCCATAGAGGCGATTACTATAGATTAGTTAATTAATTTAGCTTAATGACATATAATTAAAATTGTCATAAAAAATTTAATAATCTAACTTAAGTACAGTAAGGGCATAAATAAAGGCTTTAGTGCGTAAATCCTTTCAAGTGCTGCTCAGCAATCGTGGTGAACCAGAAATTCGGAATTTTATTTAAATTTTATTCAAAGAGACTAAGAATTAATATTAAATATTTATATCCAACGAAGGTAATCCGAAATATCAATAGTCCTATCATAATAATTAGTTTAGTATTCCAGACTCTGCATTAACAGTAAATTTTCTGTTTATTTTAATAACATTGCATATAAAATTTTACTTAGCTTCTGTTTATGAAAAGCACGGGTATTATTCTGCTAAATGGCTTTAGCTGTACCAAATTAATTAATTAAAACAGGCTGATTGTTTTTGAATTAAATTTTGTTTAATATTAATGTTCTGTTAAAATATTTCCATAGGTGAATTGATACAATGCCTTCTATTCATATAGTGCAGTTCCGGAGTTCGAATGCCGTAAAAACCGAGTAACTTATATTATAAAATATGAAAAATGACAATCTATTACATAAATAAATCTCTATAGTTGAAAAATCCTTTAGGGTATTTATTATTATATTTTTATCAATAAGACAATTGACCAAATAAAATATGATGCAGGAACGAAAAATTCTACACTTGCTGCGATGAGCCCTATCTTGACATAACCTTCAACATCACCATGCGGCGGAAGACCCTCTTCTATACTGTGAACATCATCATACCGTGCATGGGCATCTCCTTCCTGACAGTACTTACTTTCTACCTGCCTTCAGACAGTGGAGAAAAGGTATGCAACGACACTGAACTCTTTATTTCAAAATAATTCAGCTCTCTGGTTGGACATAGCCGATAACGATATTTTGTATGTTAAACTCGCCCTCGGTTATGTTTTCATTTCGTAATTGCCTAGCGCATGATTTAAAAATTCAACTGTAAAAAGAAATCAGGCTAATTACACTTATACCTAGTAATTTTTCATGTGTAACAATCAAATTATGTTGCCGCTGTATTTCAATACAAAACCAATACAATTTGACATAGTTTGATAATAATATTGTCTTTTTTTAGAGTTTGATAAGTACTCCTGTACTTATTAAAAACTATAACTTTGACTACGACCAGATAAGCCATTTTTTAATACATTTTGTAGTGAAAGGTACATACATCACAGAATGTCTACTTTCTGCAATGTATTAACACATTACTTAATAATAACCGATTTGTCTATCTCTGATATCGGATCAATGATATTATTTTTATATCAAAAGAATACAGCGATTGAATGTCCTATTATTAATCGACCATTTAATGGAAGAAGAGGTTGACCTATTTTCAAGATCTATTAGATACAAGTCTACTGCCTCACAAGAGTGAAATAGATTGGTAATATTTAAATATCCCCAACTAACCAGAGCACTGCCGTTATTCAACTGAGTTGAATCAATAGTAAATAATTTATAGGTATGCCGTACTGCATTTAAGTTTACGGAGCATTCTACAAACACTTGCAATTCTTGGAGAGCTTAGAACCGCTTGTTAAGAAGACGATTGTATTTAAAACATTCAAATCAAATCCCTGGAAATATGAAACATGGTCGACTTAGTTCTTAACGAAAGGCCGGTGTTTGATTCGTGGTAACAATCATTGTTTCTTAACAATAGAAGAAATGGATTTACAAAATAACGAAGTTCAATTCATGGTTATACGAATGAATCGTAAGCTTTTCTATCTATATGACACATATTAAGTAAACACAGTCTAAATAATATCCATTACTGAAATGCGATGCATAAAATTGATTTTTAAGTATTGATAAATATAAAACTTCTTATGGAATTACGTATTCACTTATACTTCTCCATCTTTTCATGTTTATGTAACAGTAATTATCGCTCCTGAATAAAATAATATGTGATAAGACATACCTAATGATAAAAAGGAGGCAAATAAAAAAAAACATTTATCAACGTTCATAAGAGTGCAATAATAATACTTTCAACTAAAACAAAATATATTTATAAAAAACGATTGAAAATCGTACAAACACGTAAAGTAAACAAAGTCGTTGCGAAACACGAAAACAAAATAATACTCTTTCGAACAGAACCCTTTAGTCTGTTAAAAGGAGCTAACAATAGTTTCACGGCGAAAACTTCGGTAAAATAAAAATGAACTTCTACTTTGTCCCTAATGACAAAAGCGTCGTTTTCAATAATGAGATGCTTTCGAAGCTCAAAAGCTAGTGATAAATTATAGCAATTTCTCTAGATATCAGTAAGCTGATGAGCTTTCGTCTTGTGTTATGGAGAATGTGATTTTTCCGATTTTAGCTGGCTTATATAATACGACAAACTTGCATTGTTATATTCATATCATTTAAATTAACCTTAAGAGTCGAATTGTTATCTAAATTAAGTAGTTTTTGAGGTGTGCGTTTAATATTTGTAATTTTTTTAGTTGGTAAGATAAATCAATTGTATTTATATGTGTGGTTTTCTAATAGCTGACTGTACATTAATAGTTTCTAAATTTTTTAAGATAACCGCTTTTTTCTACAGGTCACATTGTCAATATCGATACTTATCAGTCTCCACGTGTTCTTCCTGCTGGTTGTGGAGATCATCCCACCTACATCCCTGGTGGTACCTCTTCTGGGAAAATATCTCATTTTTGCTATGATCCTGGTATCAATTAGGCAAGCATATATTTATTTAATTATTAAGGAAACAAAAAAGATTCACATTGAAACAAACAATTTATATAAAATAGTCTTGTATCTGACGCTTTTTTTACGAGTTGCATGGATAGACTGAAGAAAATGATTTAGACTCATTCAAATTTATTTTAGTTCAAAAATCAGTGCTAATCTGTAGTAAGTTTAAGATAGTAGAAAAAACATTTAAACTAAGTGGATACAAACATTCATACGTTAAGATACTATAAAAAAGTTCGGTCACCCTCTAGAATAATCTTTACGAGAATTGTAATATATATTTACACATCATATTTAAAGCTTATACGCTTAATATGAAGCTTTAAAGCTGGTTATACGCGAATTACATTATTACAATCATTTTGTTGCAGCTTACATTGTACAGTATAAAAAAAATTGAAAGAGGTACACATAGCCCTTTAGATAAAAACGCAAGTCGTGAGTCGGACTCACGCAGAAGGGTTGCCGTTCCATTATTTTAAGAAAAATGCTTTTTATGGCAGGCCCATTAAACTTTATTCTGTTTTTAGTATTTTTTGCTACAGATATACATCATGTATGAACTATTATCACGGTTTATGATACAGTCTGGTTACAGACAGACACACAGAAAATTCTCAGCAAAAGAACTAAAAAGAACTAAAACTAGCCCTATTTTAAGCCTATTAGTAGGCATTCTTAAAAGTTTAATCATATGCGTTTCCAAACGCGTTTATATTAACTTTATAACTTATAAATAATAATAATTATTATACATTTAGAAATAAACCTGCGAACAATATGCGCGGTTTTCAAAGTAATGCCCAGGTTCGGATTACAGCCCGCAATTTGCATATAAATTAAAATCCCAAACAAGATGTTTGATTGAGTAACTTTCAAAGACGACATTAGACAAAACGTTCCTTTGTGAAATATGCAAACGCGTTTGTGATTATTGTTATATTAAAATGACTGGGCTTTTCCCTTGAATACTTAAACAACTACGTTATATTATTACGCATTTCGTTTGTATATATAATTTAAACTGCGTTACACTGATTTATATGACAGAAGAAACTGTTAATGAAGACATACAATGCTTATGCTATGCCTAAAGTAATTATGCGGACCGTACAAATAAGTTGACAAAAATTTAATGAAATATATTTTTGAGTCACTTCATTTACCTGTATAAACAAATTATTGGAAATAGATCTTATACATACAATTGCTGTTATACACCATATAATAATTCAAAAATACCGTTTGTAAGGATTTCTAATAATCATGTACTATATGGTAATAATTATAAAATACCTTCTGATCTCGACTGGGTGCCTTTAAGGCGTCTAAAATGTTAAAAACCACCAAATTAGTCAACACAAAGCTAAAAGCTCGAAAAGCACAAAAAAGGAAAAAAATAAAAGTATAGCAAAGTGTACTCGACTCAAGGGCCACAATGCTGTTAGTCGTGACGCGCTGTCAGCTCAGATTTGACGCGCCCGCACTATTTAGCCAGATTCAAAGTGACGTATTTAATGTAGCTAAATTTATTATTATATCTCAAGCTAGACGCGAGATGGACCTAAGAACCCTTCTATTCATTTAACTTATATTTGCTGGAGCGATAAGACCTCTCGACTAAATGAAACAAAATTTTATTGTCGTTTAAAAATTTCGTAACTAACAACCCCTTGTTTGTGTCTGAGAGACAAGATGGCGGATGATTATGACGTATTAAGATTGCTTATAGAACAAGACGTAAATTAACGAAGATATAGAGAGAACTTTTGAAAATAATGAATTGATAAGAATTAGTTTGATTTTTTTTTTTTCATAAAAAGATTTCGTTTATTATGCATCAATGAGTATTCAAAGATTCTATAAAACTAATTATGTTAAAGGAGCTCACTCTATCATAATCAAATATATCAAATGTAGGTCAGTATTTACATTGTATAGGGGAGAAACTGACCGATTCCAAGTCCTTAACACATTCGATTGGATTCGCACATCCGAGTGGAACATAGTAGATCAGAATATCACTATATATGTAGCAAGTAAATCAAATCAATATTATAATCACGCATTCGGATAACGGATAAAATCATGAAATTAATATCTGGTATCAAAAGCTACGAGGGTAAGCTTAATTTTCTTTTACTGGATTTAACTTCGAATTCAGAATATTGAAACTAGGAATCAAACTAAGTTACATCGTACTCCTGCATATAGAAGTTACCCAAACGGTTCCCCATAATTTCTTTTAGTAGGCCAGGCTCTACATGAAAGTTGCCCCTCTGGTAGGAACAATTTTCATATAATAAAAATATCTTACAATGTTTGTTTCTTACTGAACTGAAGCGATACCCTTGACCCGATGTACACGGGTCACGTATAAGAAAACTTGTAATTCCTGTGGTTTATATCTCGGAATAACGAGAAATAAAAAGTTTGTTTTCTTGATTTTTCTGTCTTCGGGGAATTAGTAGGCTCTTGACTATTTCTTATGTAACGTAATCTATTACTATCTATTAGCTATTTACATGTATGTTAATTCGATTAGATCCAACAATGTATGGGTGTATAAAAATCTAACTTATGTCCTAACTGACAAACGGTATGCCTCCCAAATTAAAAATACAAACAATTTCCTCGATTATGTTTCTATATAAATTCCTAAGACATCGCCTTCTTGAGCGCTTGAAAGATAAATATAATTTTATAAGCAATCTGCCTTAAGTACCCTAAGATAAGAAAATGTGACGAAAATTTCATATTTTTTTCGCTAAGCGAAGGGACAATTTTAAGAGTCAAGGTCATTGCTATTCACAGATTCAATTAATAGAATACTTGCACCCTTCTCTAACCGCATACATCTTGATTAACCGCAAGGCTACGTAGATGCCAGATATGTATAGCTATAGTATGTCGTAGCATTATTATGTCAACTATAACATTTTATTATATGACAAAGTATTGAAAAATCTTGCTTAATAATTATTTCATAAATATTAATCTAGCGACATTGTGCCAATTGATTGATTGTTATATAAATTTGTTCACGAGTCTGAATAACGGTATTATTTTGTAATCTATCTCTTAATAATCTACCGTGAGGTAAACAGGTTTCACGAATACTGTAACTAATATAACTTTTCTTTTTATATATTCCTTTTAACGATTTAAAGACAAAACACGTCTCGCAAATCGTATTTATCCCTCTAACCGGTTGATTTGGCCACTTATTTAGTGACATTCCAAATGATGAGGGCTCGAAAATCACACACACACATTTTCTTTGTCGGAACATAGAAAATTCGAAGTAATTGATTAATTGAGAGACTGAACAGGAAACGGCTAACTATATATATATTATGTAACTCAAAGTTTACAAAGTTACTCGAACATACCGGTAATATTAGAGATTCCTAAATGTTCGTAGCTATTAACTCGGGTTTATCTAATCAACTATCGAGATGCTTTTCTGAGTAGGTTTAAGCCAATTTGGATATAATTAATTTTTGGTTTTAGTTCAAATGTCGCGATTTAAAGACCAATTATTCATCAACTAATTAACATTAAAACACATTAACATCAATGTTTCGCTTTCTTATAAACTTAATAATACTACTATATTATAGAGAAATACTGATTTATATTAAAATCATCTTAATTAATCATTTACTCATGCGTCTAGACGCAAGGGTTTAATCATTTACATAATGTAACCCTGGAAACTCTTTTCCTGCTCAAAGGCTGACATAGTGGAACTCCTTGCTCTTCAATATACCATAGACTATAGTGAGATGTCAACCAGAATAGTTTTTTATTATATTTGACCTGTAATCTTAATTTCAGTATATGTGTAACTGTGGTTGTGCTGAATGTCCACTTCCGGTCGCCGCAAACGCACAGAATGGCGCCGTGGGTGAAGCGAGTTTTTATTCACATCCTTCCGAGGCTGCTGTTCATGAAGCGGCCTCAATACAAGTTCGATACTACGAGGTAAGAAGATATAACTATTTAATAGTGGCCGTAAAAATTATAGCGCATATATCCATAAGGTATTTTGTCTGAAATATAGGGTAAATATACACATTTATATGCCCTTTTTCATAAAAAAAAACAGTCATGTAACTATGATAAATATTATATAAGTATAATAACTATAGACTTAGAAATAGACATGCAAATTTTATTTTTGTATGAATTAACATATTAAATATTTTCCAGAATGAGCTTGTTTTGTTCAATATAAATGATTATGTTATAACAATCTTTAGTCTCGTGTATAATAGAATGAAAAACGTAATTAGTGTATCTATTTCATATACGCCTTGAACATATAATTGAATTTCATTGACTATGTTGAACCCAATTATCAAATCAAAACTCGTTGCCCAAACAGCAAACAATGATGTAATTAAAATCTGTATAGTTATTTAATTACAAACAAGTGTAAATCAATTATAACTTTGCGAATATTGTTTGCGGAACGATTCTGTAATCGATTTAAAGTTATAACTACATTATACCAGTTTGGTACAGGGATACACTTTTGAAGAGTGGGTCATGCAATCTTAAAACTGATCAAATATTATTTTGCCACGTATTCGGAGTTCTTAACTATCTTTGACATTTTCTGTTTGGGGAGGCTGCCAATTATGTTTTGAGAAAATCGACCTCAAATGTGTGACTGTTTAACCAACAAACTAGTTGAAATACGATGCAATATAATGCATGGTATAACAGAATAAAATAAATACTAGGTGGACTAGATACATTACATATAATAAATAAAAAAATCCAGCAATAAATTTGTATACCTAGCAATATAGCGGAATGCGTTCAACTGTACAAAAATGTTAGCAATAAAGTCTTTGAAAAATGCACAGTGAACCTTTTACAAACTTTTAAGGTATTTTGATAACAAATTCCTTTTTAAACTGTCGCTATTCTCCCTATATGTTTGCTGTTCCCGCCCTATCAAGCGACAAATTTAATCTTATATTACTTTACCAAGTTGATAAATTTAATTTGTGTACTTGACGTCAATTACGCCTCGTAGACTTAGTAACCGAGGGTAAGCAGCACGAGGAGGAGTTTAAATCTTGATTTATTAAATAAGCTAAGTTTCGTTAAGCTTTAAATAATGATTGATGGCAATATTTAAAAGAATGCACTTTTTTAAACTATAGCTTAAATTATTTCTAATATTTATTATTTTTCGGACACTTATTTTGAATGCTACCTTAAAGTGAATAGAACATTATTTAGGACTAGATATTGTCAACGCAGTCTGATGTTAGCAAATGTGATAATGTTAAATCGGTTGCTGTGATAGCAACCGATTTAACATTATCAATTTCATGAGGAATCCCTACACGTACCGTTACTATCTATCAACGTTACTACTAAGTACTTGGACTTAAAATGAAGGTGGATATATTCGTGGTGGAAGAATTACTAAATAACTAAAAACTCATTATAACATTATTATACCTATAAGAACTATAAGAAACCTTTATATCTAACGTTGATCAACAGAAAATGGTCATGAAAAATCATAATGGTTCTGGTAAAGAAACCATTAAGATTGAACAAATATAAGGTGTAACCGCGGATAAAGGCGTTTATTTTATTTAGGGCAACGGTGCGTGGGTGCATAAGCATTAATACATTATCGACTTGCTGCGAGGGTGGGAACCCTTTGCATATTTTTAAATAACGAGCGACAGAAAAATAATGGACTAGAAATTATTTCTCAAGCATTAGCCACTTCATGGCTATTTGTGTAAGCTTTTTTCATTTTATTTCATAGATTTACAAATAATTTATTAAGCTAAACTGTAGAAATAAGAATAAATGACAATGTAAGGGTCTCTGTGGAATATATTTTATGAAAAGTTAAAACGAATTACTAACAATAGAATTGTAAAGCTAGGTAGAGTTAAATAATAATAAATAAAATACTTTAACACCAGTTGAAGATATACGGTGTTATATAGACCTTGTTGTTTTAATTAATCTGACTCTACGCAAACACTTGTACAATGAAGAAAAAACTGATCACATAAATCAAAATATGTCTGTATCATAAAAGTGAGCATAATCTGTCATCCGTTATGTAAACCCATACAATAAAGTGATTATTTACTTCGGCCCAGAGGTCCTAATTGGTTTGCCACTCATGTAATTAAAAGGTTATTGCTGACACGAGTTTGCACATCCCAATAGAACCGTCGCGTAAATTTTTAAGGCGAGATATGACGTCCCTTGAGTGAGTAATTAGCAGTTAGGATACTTCCATGTTGGTCTGGGCGGGAGAAGATTAATGTGCGTTTTACAAGCTGTAATTTTAATTTTAATTTATATTTTTGTTCGAGTGTTGAATATTTTTTAATAAGATATCTGTACATTACACTCAGCGATTAAAAATATCACTGGCGGCACGCTTCTGATACCTTCTACGATTGTATTTTTTTTATTTGTTTGCCTTTCATTATACAAATGAATATATTTTCTCATTTATATAAAACAGTATATCTTATAAAAGTAAAAAAAAATGATTAAAGCTAGACAAAATAAGTTTTCTAATTATAATTTTTATCAACTTTAATATGGAGTTACGGATATTACAAATGATCTATTGAAGTACCCAACAAAATGAATTCAATTCGTTTTATATCCGAATTTTAGCTATGAGTAAATACAAAATAGTAAAACCATAAGCTGGGCATATTCAGCTATGAGTAATATGATCTGTGGCGTCTCTGCGGTGTCGGTGCTTATCTAAATATCTCTCGAAGATCTAGAGATAGCTCCATTGCGCTCCAACCTCAATTAATACACGTCTTACCTATGTTTACATCGATTAACTGTTCGGCGATTGATTTTCAATTTAAATTCAATTTTGGGTCTGTTTCCAAACAAATAAACCCTTTTTTCATGTAAATTTAAATATTTCTATTTCGTTTCTAAATGTATTTACATATGATAAAAAGAGTTATGTTCTGACTGTAATTGGACCGATTTCTTTTGTAATTAGTTAATAAATATGGTATCTGATTTATAGACAAGTATCACATTGATGCTATCAAGAAGTAGTGTATATGTTTTTAAGTTGTCTCAGTTATAAAAAGTTAACATTGGGAAATGTGACCCGATAATATTAAACTAGATGATTTTTCTCCGGCATACGAGCCCCTAGCACCTAACCTAAACTAAACCTTGAGTCACTTTCCCAAAAAGCATACGCGAACGTTCGACATCATGTAAGAAATAAACAATGAAATATTTGGTGAACGCGTTTAAATCCGCAAAATATTTTATTTAAATTACATCTGTGTTAGTAAGAAACAATATGAAGAAATAAAATACTTTCCGATAATATTATTGCAATTTTAAGTGGAAAAATATATTGAGTGTCGCGGAACAATATAATAAATGACCGTTCTTGACAATAAATATTAATGAAAGGTGTGTATTTTTGAATATTTTAACGTCGAAAACTCTGAAAACTGCGTCAACCAATAAAATGAAACTTTTTCCGATAAATGAATTATTTTTGTGCCCTACTTTTCGCGAATCAAATTAATTGAGTTACTAAAATAATAAAGTATTTTAAAATAGCTGAAATGCTATCTATACAATTTTATTATTATCTCGTCAACCGAAAATCGAAGTAAAAGAATCGCCAAGAAAAGTTTTAGGTTAAAAAAGATGTAGCAGTCATTAGCTACGCTTTTTCGTAACGCTACGAAACTTTGGGCACGAATCTTTCGAGCAACGAAAGTTAAAAAGTTTTTCTTATGAGAAAAATACCTTTTACTGTAATAAGCTTTTTATGTAACATATTACGATTGATCCTTTTTATGTTTGCATTCTTGAATTCTAAGGAAAAAGATTTCCTAAGCGGTCTTAAAATGATGAGGAATTAATAAATTCGGATTACTTTGAAATTGAGTTCAATTGCGATGTGCATATTTGAATGAATTAATACTTAGAGCCGTATTTAGAGTCACGATTTTTCAATACCAATATACCAACAGACGAATCGCAAACCACAGATCCAAACGAATCTAAAAAAGCTTCGTTCTACTAAGATAATTAGTATTTGCGAAGTAAACAAGAATTTAATTTATGTCTGAGTTGCAACGTTTTTTAAACTACAATTATTATGTCAATAAAGACATTTTTATAGACGACGAGTTTTGTTTTTTTTTTAATTAGAGAACTAAGTCCTATATTCAAAAATATTAAATTTGAGATTCAACAACGATAACATAATAACATAGGGATTATATAATACTAAATTTGGCGTATTTTTAATATAAAAGATATGGATCATAGCAAACCCCTGTAGTTCAATTATTTTTTAGCTATTGAGTCATATAACATGTTAAAACGTAAATACTTTTTAATTTTCCTATAAATAACTGAATAAACAGTTTATTAAGGCAGTTTACTTGAAAACAAAATGTGAAAGACGTTTCGCTTCGTTGAATTGTGATTGTTTAACAGCACCGTACAGCGTGACTGGTCATAATTGATATGCATTTGCAGGATCCCAGGATTTTTAATTACTGTGAAGATAGACAATAACCGGTCGAGCGCGAGATGAATTCTCGGATGAAGAGCTTTAAATTCTACAAAAACTAATGTTTATTGTATGTTACAATAGAAATACAGCCCGCTGGCAACTACTACTTGTGTACTAGACACAAATGAACAGAAGTCCCTTTTAACTGTTGGGTTAAACAGCAAACACAAAATAATTAAGTGAAATGTAAACAATCGCCCCTTAAAATTCTTTCTTTTAGTAATATTGTCTGAGAAAATATGGCATTAAATTTATTTTAGGAAATATATTTCACTCGGACCCTCAAGTTGGAGAGCTCTTCCCGTCTACAAGTGCTCACCTAAATAGATATTGTTGTTTGAACCTTTTCTGAAAAATCTAAGTAGGATATATGATATAGAATGTTTGCTTTACCAAGAGATAGAGATAGTCATAAGGAAGCTTACTATAAGCCATCACTTTTTCATCGTTATGGCAAAACATTAAGTAACATATCATAAAACCTTGCAGATGGCCGTTTTGACATTCTTAAAATATTACTTTTGGGCTAAATATTTAGATGATTTTGATGTATTTAACATTCTAGTTAAATAAAGACGCTGTAAAAGATTAAAGATACACCGTGAGCCTTATTTAAAAATAGTATCATTTAAATCCAGCACAATCAAAGAGTATATTGATAATTATGTAAAACCTACATTTTACATAATCAAATTCCCAATAACTTATATTTTATTTTAGGTCCGCGAGAATTGTAAGTCCTCAAAAGTAATTAATAAGCAAATTGTAATTATCTAATTCTCTTCGTTCCTCAACACATCAGATCTCGTTTCACAACATGCGGTGTAGTTGTCCGATGCGGAGGTACAGCAAAACCTCTCTATCCATACCGGCTCGCAGCGGCCGATGACGACTGCTGTGCCCCAGGGGCTTGGCCCCCACCAGCCACACCCTTGAGACCCCTCACGAGGACCCCGAGTAAGGAGGACCTCACTCATACTACGTATGTTCAGTCCGGGTAAGTGTGGGTCATTCAGAAGCACTCAAGTGAAGATGAGAGATCGATTAATAGCTCATAGTAATTGTAGAATGAAATTGCGACGGTACAAATTAAATTTATGTTTATCGGGTGTATTTATTTATTTTCTATTTCTTTTTCTGTCCTTTGAGGTCACTGTAATATTAAATAATCTTTTGGATAATTTATTAGATTTTCTTTCTTTTTCTAAACAATGCATATAGGAGGTGTATAATATAGTAACCACCACATAGTTTCTACATTTACGTATTGTAACTAATTGTAAGTTAGATTTGTTGTAAAAATTGTATTGTTAGTACCTAATTTACATAATATCACCAAGACAGTACATGTGATAGCAAAAAACTAATATAAAATAGTGAGCTTGGTTCGTAAATTTTAAGAATTTAATAAAAAAGTAATTAACCTCGTCATTCAATTACCCTTCCTCAACAATGTTGTTGAGTGTCTACTGAATTATTTATTTCGCTTCGATAGTTTGGGAATCAACCACAATCCCTCTTATGTAACATGTTTCAGCTACAGGTAGTCCGACTGAAAATTCTTTTTGGGAAAAGTCGTGAGATTCTCAGTAAAATTCGTACAACCTTAAAACGGAAATTGGATCATGCTTCCATTATGATTGAAATTATCTAATTTGGCTCACCATGGAAGTCAGTCAGTTCTGTTTGGTTGTAAAATCTTTCAGACTGGTATTTTTTGTTATTTAAATGATACTAGACTTTCGTATTGAACTCAAGCTTTTTCACTTTTAATAGCTCTATATATGTAATTTTACAACACTCTATAGCTTCATATGACTTTGTATTTTGACCTTAATGACTGCTACCGTGCTATCAGGGTCACCGACAGCAATCGCTTTGGTGGAAGCTGCGTGGTCCACGGATCCACGGAAGGCGGCGTTCTAGGAGCTCCCGAAGAGGAGGCCCTAAGCCCTGTACCGGAGCCCCCGCCAGGATTCAGTCACTCGTCCTGCCCACCCGAAGTGCACAAGACATGCTTTTGTGTCCGCTTTATTGCCGAACACACGAGGATGCTTGAAGATTCTACGAAGGTACTTTTTTGTTGACATATGTAAATATAATTTTGAAAAACCTTTTTTTCAGTGTTTTATAGTAAATTCTTTAATCTCTTCCTTTTTTCTAGGTAAAAGAAGATTGGAAGTACGTAGCAATGGTGCTAGACAGGTTATTCTTATGGATATTCACACTCGCAGTTCTCGTTGGAACAGCGGGCATAATTTTGCAAGCCCCAACACTTTACGACGACAGAGTGCCCATAGACAAACATTTTAACCAAATAGCCACTTCCACCCTCGTGAGGTGTCCGCCGCCATCTTAAATGTAAATACACAAGAATACGCCATAGATAACCGGAAATTATTGACGTAATCGAAAAATTATAAATTTCATTTATATTTAGTCCATACATTTGTGATACAGTCACGTCGACGAATTGTTTATTCCTGTAAACTTATTTTAAATTTAGTAGATAGCCAGTGGGAGGCTCAATTTCATTGACCTAGTACTAACCACATAAAAAATCCATACATTTAAATCGAGCAAAAAACATGTTTTCCGATACTTAGCCTTAGCCACCGAACCCGAAGTTTAAATTCTGGATGATCACAGATTGTTTTATAATTATTTCTCCTTTCAATATTACATTCCGAATGTCGTTTGTTTCTAGTTTCTATGGCGTAGTTGTGTACAAAACGGAATAGAACCTAAAACCGCACCGTCCCTCGTGTTCTATTCCACGACATTTACTCTGTCCAAGCTATAAATTCTACAGTACATTAAATTGAGTATAGATTTCCTAGTAGAAACTGTATTTTGCAATTTTCGTACAAAACATTTCTTTGCATTAATGATTATCTATTTATAATTCATTTGGCTGCCTACAAAGCATTATGACGTATTATTGGAACTCAGTTCATCAAACCACCTACCTACCCTTAAGATCTTCCTCAAAGAATTTAGAGATTCCTTTTCTATGTCGTCTATAAGTGTAAATTTTTGGTTTCACAAAAATCAATGGCTGCAAACCTACATTTATGTCGGCTCCCGTGAGATTAACAATCTTTTTGGTTTATAGGAATACAATTAACTCTTAACATAGAAATTCTTCAAGTTATCTGTACTTTTGCCTAAGTAGTACTTCTTAATATACCTAAAATATATTTTATAAGCAATAAATAACACCTGCCCTTATACAAATATCCTGCTAGGAATATTTGTACATTCCTTCCTCATCCTATATTGTAGATTAATTGATATATCTAAAGAAAGCTATAATAATTTCTCACTATGGTGAATATATTAATCCTTACATGGGTTCATTAACTTTTAATGAAAGCGAATACGGCTGTTTTTTACCATAATTAAGTATTGCCGTATTTTTTATAACTTAAATATAATTAAGTAGCCAACAAACACTTATAAGACCAGCCCGAGTTTATAACAACTGCCGTTTCTCTTTCTGTTTAATATTCACGATGGTTAGTTTAAGAAATTGTTTGTTTATAATCCACTGTATTGAGTTAAAAAGTTTAAAGAGAAAATGAGCCGTTATTCGTTGTTAACATCTCAAAACACTGCAACCATGTATACCTTCTAATACTCTTTAGATTAAGTAGCTTATACTAGATATTTCTCAGTAGTTTTCTTCCATATTTCTCTACTTTGTCCTTTGTCGTAGAATAGAACATGTACAAATCGATTTTATTACATATAGTTCAATTTGACCAGTCGTCACTTTGACATTCAGCCGGGCTTTTTATGTAAAAGCCCTTTTTTACGTAAACCAATTGACTTTTTGTGATGTAATTCAAATAGATAAACTGACCACGGAGATATTTTGAACTATGATTTTATATTAAGATTTTATTCCTTTAATGAGTTCAAGTAAGTTTTGACAGGAACTAACTAAACTAAGTCTTACTATCAATCGTACTAACGTAAGTCTTACTATTATATTCTATTGTATATATTTTTATTTAAATATATATTATCGTTATTTTTGATTAATTGTGAATTCAATTAAATTTCGTAGGTATTACAAATTTGTCAGAAATTAAATGTTATACAGGTGGTCCTTTAATAAGATATCTATGACTATTGACTAGCTAAGTTTCATTAAAACGGTCAGTATCTTTCGAGACATGGACATTTTAAGGCGATTTGTTTCTAAATTACCTTAAGCTTAACAATTGCCACAAATATTTCGTGTAATAACTAATTAAATAACATCCATTACTGGCTGAATGTGAGTGTAACTTGCTTATGATAAGTACAATAAGATTGCTCAATTTTGAAAAAAAAATACTAGCAAAATTATTGATCTTAGTTGCAAAATCTAAACTTATAGAAATAAAACATTCTAATTGCAACCAATTACAATCGCTAAAGACCAAGTTGGTGCTAAAGTCAGTTATGAGTTTCCGGTTCGTTACTTGTGGTCTGGATTTTTATATTGTATAAAACCTTGTTTTTCAACCTGTGGGTCGCGAAGCTTCTGTAGGGGGGGTCGCCAGAGGTCGAAAAAAATGGGTACTTTAGTAAAAAAAAACAAAATTAAAGACAATTAATGTTGTTAATGGTAATACTGTAACATACATCTACATACATGATAAAAAACCGAAGGTCAAGGGGGGTCGCGAAATATTTTTTTATACCAGGGGGGTCGCATCATGAAAAAGGTTGAAAAACACTGGTATAAAAGGTATATAACTTATATGAGGAAATAACATATAATCGACCGTGTGTAAAATGTATTCTGATATTTAAAGAGAACTTTTGTACGTGTATTCGCAAATTGACAGTGGCGAAGGAATAATTTTAGTAAAGCAATTAGAATGTTTTAGATTTTTATATGTCTGTAAACCGTGGTTCGAATGTACTTCAGGTTTCAGATAGTGCAATTAAACAAAAAGTTTGTGATGCAATTTTATTTAATTGTTCTTGCTAGTTCAAAGCTCAAAAACCCTGTCAAACAAATCCGAGCTTAAATTACTTTAACGTGCCAAATTAGCGTGGGCATTTCATTGATTTGTAAATAATTTGTAAAAAAAATACAAAAAAAATTAATTTAATGCATGTAAATGGAAAAGTAATTGTTATGTACAAAGGAATAAAATCGAATAACAACGCAAATAAAATCTTTTTATGTAATATATGCACTTTTGTAGTTTACTAGAACGAAAATAGACTATACAATAAATTAGTTAGGGAATTATATTGGTGCATAGCTTAGTGTCCTGTGGGTGCTTGAATATAAATGAATTTCATTGTTTCACAAATATTTTTTACCTGCCAAATTGAAATGCTCAAATAAATATTCAGTTCAATTCCAATCAATGTTTGATATGAAGTTTTAAAGTATGATTTCTATTTATTATTATTATTACGCAACGAATTGCGCACGTTACCTGAGTATATTATACTGTACGGGAAATAAATTTGTGATTTATCAATTGTCCATTAATCGTACAACAGTCGTACAACCATCAGTACAATGGTACATAATATATTAAATATCGGACCCAGCGCCGCCTTTTAAATGGTAATATTCGCTTATGCTACCATCAGCACTGCAGCGTTTGAATATTTTAAATATGAAAAGAACAAAAAATATTCAGCAGTCAATTCTTTCTCAATTTTGAACGCCCTATCCTAATTTAAGATACACATTTAATAAAACTTCTTTAGGCAGTGTAATTGCTAATCTATTTTGGCGATCAATCGACCATCGATTTTTATTAAATGATATTTTTCCTAAATTACGTTAGAGTCAATCCTTAAGGCACGAATGTGTGTACAGCTGTTTGTATAAGATAAAAAATAGTTATGTTGACTATTAAATACAAAGTGATAATCATTTATTTTACAAGCAACAAGGAATATCATAATCGATGCACGTCGAACTGCCGGATTTAGAGTAGTTCATTGTAGACAATTTGTAATGTATCCAATTTATATTGTTAATAAAAATGTTATTATATAGAAATATGTCTTATTTATTTAAGAAAGATTTTTTGAACCCTAGTTTGTTTGTTGTCTACTGTCTCACGAATGACGAATGATTTTTAGACTTATATTACTTACACATTATATCTGCTATGATGTCTGAACATATACGCATGGGTTTTTCATACCGTGGAAAGAACTATTTAGAAATTAAACACATTTTTCCCCGCACTAAAAACATCCGATCCAACCTTAGATTTGTTCAATTCGTCCATAAGCTGATCCGTACGATGACTGTCTCTTATTACACTTAAGGCATCTTCTATAATGCGCTGGTGGTCTTCAGAGCCTTTAGAATCGGGATCATAGAATGGCGAAAACTGATCCAAAGCGCCTCGATTAACTTCGAAAATTGACTTTTCACTATTGTCGTCGTTATGATTTAATTTCATCTTCTCTTTTTCTGCCACATCCCGAAATGTGTTGGGTAAGTCTTCGGATGTTATTTGTCCCACAGCATCTCTCATATGATCAAATTCGCGTTTAGCGTCACTGTAAGAGTTAGTTGATGGAGAGAGCAGGTTCCCATCGGGTTTTCTAGACGGTATATATTCCAATATTGGATTTTCTATCTGCCTTTTCAAATTTCTCTCTTCCAGTTCGGACCAAATGGATGGTAGGCCAGAACCAAATTTCTCCAGTTCGGAATTGACGTTTCGCGATATACTATGTAGTTCATTTCGCAGCATATTACTCACTTTAGTCAATTGGTCTGTTTCCTGTTTAAGTACTTTGGATATAGATTCCATTTTCTGTCGACCACTGTGATGTTCTAGTGCCCTCGTTAACGTTGTGTTTATATTGGATATAGATTTGTGTATTTCATCAGACCTGGGTCGTTTGCCTTCGATAGCGTCTCTTGTTTTGAGAAAATGTTCTAAAGGATCGTCTCTATATCTATCTACTGGTGGAGGCGGTCCTCCCCTACACTTATGGCCGTAGGGAGACTTGGTTTTCATTAACCCATTAAGCGTCAACACATGTTCAACTGCAGATATCGTACAGTGTACGGTGTCTGTGACGTCAATGACGACATCGCTTAGTAATTTTCCAAATCCATGTTGAACAGAATGCATGGCACCCTGGAGCTCATCGTAAAATGAGCCGGATACCTGAACAGAAAAGAAAAGCATTTAAAATTACTAACTTACTCAAATTACTATAGACTACAGTTAAAACTTACGTTAATGATAAAAAATGAGTATATCAATACACATTTCATTTTTACGCATTAGAAACGTACTATATTTCTTGCCATATATTAATAACTGATTCGATACTTGTACGCGGTCACACCTTGTAGCACTTGATCAAATATTAGCAGTATAGTCAAGACCTTTACGCATGTGAATTCAAATAAAACAAAAACATAATAAAATTAATTTATTCAATACCCAATATCGTATCACAAATATTACTAGCTACAGAGTTCTTGAAATACACAAATCATTTAGGTGACCTTTCCTCTTGATATACATGTAATTTTTTTACATTTAGTCCGAAAATTAAATTTAAAATTACTATAAGAGCCCATACACATAGTCTGAGTAACACAATATAGTTTACGTGTATGACGCATTCGAGAAAACAAACATACAAATAGTTCAATTCATTTTAAATTAATAAAAGTCGATATAATAATAATAAAAATATAATAAAATCATTTCATATTTATTGGAAGTATTCTAACTACCTATAAATGCTTAAAGAGTAAAACAGATAAAGCCATTCTGGTCTCTTAAAGCTTTAAAATACTAGATACGAGAAATATTCTGGATCAATTTTCAATGTCTTAACGTCATTTAGGCCACCAACTTCCATTCAATCATTATTGTCGAGATTTAACTTCGTATAACCACGTAATTTGATGCGCGGAAGTCAGGAGTAGGCTCATAATACAGTGCCAGCTCTCTATTTTAAATCTTTCAGACCCCCGAACATTTAACCACGCGAAATTTCTTTTATTTACGTGCCAATACGTATTAATAACTTACGTAAATTTTTTAACATTACGAATAGTAAAAACCCGTTAAAATATAGATTATCAGAGTATAATAATAATCTTTCGATGATGACGTTTCAATTTGACAATTGACATAATTTGATTATTTTTTTACAATGTACATAAAATTGTTATATTTTAATGAACAAAAGTTCACGATATGTAAGTTGAATAAAATTTATATAATAAATGTTAAATTTTGTCTAAATATCATATGTTAATCTGTGACACAACAAATATGGAACTGCCAATTTTCACCGGAAGTCGAGTGCGTTTGTTTGTACACGCCAAATCTAAGTATAAACAACGAATATAACATTAAAATTGCATAAACCTCCAAAATACAGAAATCTACTTATAAAAATCTGATTAGTATCGTAAATATTAATTATACACAGAAAACATAGTAGTTTTATTCAATATAGGTAATTCAAAGCTGCGAATCACTCAACCAGCTGATACTAGTACAGAACAGAGGTTGATGACCTCAAACTGGAGCTTATTCCAATAAAATTTATTTTGAGTTTATAATTTCTGGCATACGAGAGAAAGGATAACCTTTTTTATTATAACAATTCGAAAATTCAAAATATTTATTTTGTTAATTTTTTTCAATAGCAGTTTTCGGAACACACTTTATGTACGTCAGCTGCCTTAGAAAATAGTGAATAATTGGCACTTCTTTACATTTGAGCAAGAAATTTATACAACCATGATTAAATTGCTTTAAACACATAGAATATAATAAATATAAAATCTTTACAATATTAAAAAAATATTAAATTTAAAGCTTTTTCACTTTAATTGATTTATAATAAATAATAGAATATTAGAAAGAATAACTTACAGATATTATTGCTCCTTGAGATATCTGTGGAATGTTACAAATGCAAACCACAAGTTTTTGCCAGTATTTCTATGACACAATCTCAACTTGAGCATTGTCAAAAATGTAAAATAAATGGTTTGAAAGCTCTTGAAAGTAGATGAAGTTTGAGAAACGTTTTCGTATACGGGCTTAGGTTGGAGAGACAGTTATAAAAATTTATAGAGAAGCAAGAGTAAAAAAGAATAAAAATGCACGAAATATACCTCAGAAATAATAGACTTTACTTAATCACTAAACTAGAATAAAACATATATTATTTATTGCTTATACGATTTTTACATTTGTATATACAAACGCCAGATATTATTGTACATAAAATTACTCTTTGAAAGCTGTCATGTAAGGCTTGTAATATGAAATTTTGTATTCAATTCGCTGATCATTTTATTTCATTTCTTTTTCTTTCTCTGTGTGAGAAAGAGATTTAAATATACTTCGCGAATTTTAGCGAGTTTCTTCAAGGGAGCAGAGCTCAGATCTTTGTATGTCCAACACTTACTCGCATAGAAAGGATTTAACCGGGTGTATGCATAATTCATGAAAAATAGTACATTGCACTGTCAAAACTGAAATAATTTTGTCTCTTTCCATCATTGCGTAAATAACAGAGACAGAGAGAGGGATAGATGAGATCAGAGTTTAAATGTAATTAGACTGATCAGCAATAAATAAAAGGCAAAAACTAGCAGGCGTTTGAAAGGTGGGAAAACGTCTGCGTTATATTTTTAGGAAGAGAAATTAGACATTGAAAGAGAAAAAACCGAAAAATGTAAATTTGATTAACTGCAGTGTTTAACAGTATTTAAAAAAAAACGCATTTGTCAAAGTCGTGGACGTTCCATTTTTGAACACCCTATACCTAGCACTAATTCTACGCGAGATCTCATAACGATAAGAATACCGCTGTTAAAATTGTATGAAAATATCGATAATGTTAAAATTTTCATAAAAATAATCTTTTTAGGCACTAATTAATTAAAAACGAAGTCAATTAACTAAAATCAATATATGACACAAGATCCTTAAATGTAAGAAGTTATCAGGGATTTGTGGTATTTTCCAATGTCCCTTTTGATTCGTGCATTTGGTACAATTCACGCGTATACGACCGTACGTACGAACGTATTCAAACGATCGAAAAGTTGCACAGAACTAGACCTTGAAACATAAAGACGGTTAAAACGCTAATGTATAGAACTAACTGGTGGCCTCATCATCGTCGCTATACTGATCATCCCTTTTGGGTGGAGGGGGCGCTTCGACATCCTCCCGTCTGGGGGGAATTGGGGTTATATGCACTTTGGGCAATGGCGGAATTGGGGGTATTTGGACATTTAGATTGGGGACATTATTTGGGGGGATACTGTTGGGAGGGATATTGGCGTCGGGGAGGACATTGGGGGTGGGGTTGATGATCGTTTGAGGCGGCGTGAGAGAGTTGTTCATTCGTTGGTAATGAGCTTTCCAGGTGTTGGATGGTGGTGTGTAGTTCAAGTGGTCGTATTCTCTCTCTGAAAAGATGGTAATAAATTGAATATTAATGAAAATTGTTCTCAAAGTATGCCAATAGAAACTAAACGAAAGAAAGAGATTACAAATTTAGAACCTAATCTTTGATTATGAATCAAACATTAGGTTCTAGTATTTTATCGTACAAATATTACAAACACACTAATAATAACATAAACATTAAAGCAGACTTTTTTTGTATGGGGCACATTTTATAATATATAATGCACTACACAAAGCTGTTTATTTCTGCCTTAGAAGAGCTTTCTAAGCGCGACGATTTATTGGACTATCGGTGTTACAACAGACTTTACGCTGCTTAATGCATATAAAAACTAATATGTACATTTAATTTGAAATCATCCACTTGAAATGAATTTTAAATGCCCAAGCATAACACAGGACATTCAAACGAAAGCTATCCAGACTCAAACTATTTCTTATTAGGAAATCATACAGGGAATCGAATAATTGAAGCAAGAATACATACCATAGCCCTCTTTATGTTTGATCTCGTCATACACGTGGTCTAACTTGTCGTCCTCGATGCAGTGATACAGGTTCGGATTGGTCGCATCAGCGTCCTTGTTCTTGAGTGACATAGTGTCGTATGCTGGAATTAAAAAAAAAGTAAATTTATGATTGGGGAAAAACAGGAGTTTCAAAAAAAATATGTCAGAATGTTGCAAGACTTAGAAATAATTATCAAAAATATGGAAAAAAATGATAAAATATGTGATAAATGTGTTTAGTAATCTTTTCCATGCGACCATTGTTCAGAGCGAGTTATATGATCAGTGATTCCACGAAAAATATAAAAAAAAAATAAACTTTATTACAGACCAGAGATCCATAAAAAAAAATCAAAGCTATAAAGTGCTTATATAATGCTTACCTCCATTCGATCCAGAAGCCGTCATGCGGAGCTTCTCCATAGTGGCATTGGTGAGTTTCGCTGGGGCCAGGTTGTTCAGTATCGTATTGTTCAGTAAGGTGGTGGAATCGTCGCTGCGAGTCGAGTTGTTGTACGAATAAACCGGGTTATCGAAGTGTTGTTGCTCTAGAAACATTTACATATTTATACAATTCCAAATGGAATATCTCTTTGATATTGATTGAACAGTTTTAAAGTATTATGAAAAACATAATTTGTTACTTAAACCAATTGTAAACTGCTGACAAGGTTGTTCTAAATCTTGCTGAAGGTGATTTATATATTCACTACTTATCTGTTAGGGTGCATCTGTAGTTCTTAGGTATCCATAAGGGTATTAGGTTCCCTCTCACATACTTAGTTATTTCAGTGGTTTGCCAAATTCATTACAGAACATCCTGACATTTTAACATATAATTTTAAACACTACACACTAATTGTATATATATTTCAATACTAGCTGATCCGGCAAACGTTGTTTTGCCATACATGT
Organism: Pontia daplidice; assembly: GCA_963693355.1. Taxonomy (NCBI): domain Eukaryota; kingdom Metazoa; phylum Arthropoda; class Insecta; order Lepidoptera; family Pieridae; genus Pontia; species Pontia daplidice. The sequence continues at coordinate 8,356,234 of CAVNZL010000140.1, read as the reverse complement.
GATTTCAATTTTCAATTAATAAATAAAAAATAAGGGTTGATCGTAGAAGGGTGAAAATTTATGATTGTATGTATTTTTGTATGTTGTATAATAAAAAATAGAAACTAAAAATGTTGTCTAAAAAATAAAAAATAAAATTTAGGGGTGGACTACCCTTTATATTTAGGGGGATGAAAAATAGATGTTGGCCGATTCTCAGACCTACTCATACGCTCACTAAGTTTCATGTGAATCGGTCAAACCGTTTCGGAGGAGATCAAGTTCGAACCCCGTGACACGAGAATTTTATATAATATTGTGAATCTAAACCATTCTCAATTCCCTTGAACACACACAAAAAATTTCATCAAAATCGGTCCAGTCGTTTGAGAGAAGTTCAGTGACATACACACTCACAGAAGAATTACATATATAAAGATATGAATAATTTATCTCACCCGGCTGCACGTTGGGGTCGGCCGTGTAGTGCACGTGTGCGATCTCCCTCTTGAGCAGCCGCATGCGCTTGCGGTAGTACAGCAGCACCAGAGCGGCGCCACCCACGCACAGCAGCGACACCACCACCATGGCTGCGATGGCTCCGCTGCTGGAACCCTCGTCTGTGGACATTTTTTCATTAAAAGGTTTTGTCGCTTAAACACTTCAGCAAACAGTTATAGTGCTCACCGCTATGTTCAATCCTGATGGCGTCACTGGCTTGAATATCGCAATTGTCGCCAATATAGCCCCGGTGGCAGATGCAGCCGCGCACTGGGTCGCACACCCAGTTGCCTTCAGACGAGCAATTGCACGGCTCCATACAATGGTCGCCGAAGTAGCCTTCGGGGCAGACTGTTCGCAAATACAATAATGTGTTAAGAGTAAATGATCATCGATACACTATTTTATAAAAAAAACATTGAGAAAGGCGTATTCTGACATTGGGTTTGCCTTGTTGATTGAGAAAAATTTCCTAAGATTTTCAGTTTAAGAAAAACTCTAGATATCGATTAAACTTTAAGCGACACTTGTTGTCTAACAAAAATAAACGTAAAAGACTAGCTTGTATACCTCAAATTATTGTAGAAACAAAAATCACATAAACAATCTGTTGGGCTACCTTTGAGCCTAACAATATTGATATGTTATAAGCTAACAATACAAAGATTTGAGCATTTCAAATATATTATGGCGGCTTCTTGATACTAATAAGAAATGCATTACATACGTGTAACTAATTCATTGCACGCCACAGCACACAAGTAGGACGCGACAAGAGAGGGGCAGAGAGTGGGGGAGGAGAGGGGAGAGAATACTCACACTGCGTGCAAAGCGCGCCCGTGAAGCCGGGCGGGCAGCGGCAGAAGCCGTCGTTGGGGCGGCAGGCGGCGCCGCGTGCGCAGCGGCACGGCTGCGAGCAGCCCGCGCCCCACGCGCCCGCGCCGCACGCCTGCGCGCACGTCGGGCCCTGCCAGCCCGGCAGGCACTGGCACTCGCCTGGCCGAACAAACATTCTTACTACTCGCTTACTCACAACACGTGACCGACAGTCCGGCGTGGTGGCCAACTGGGCCATCGAACTATTATCGCGAGAAATAAATAATCCAGTAATTTCTTTTATAGAAAATTTTTTACAGTTCAGTATGCGTTTTCAAATTCTTCCTTCTGACCGAGTCCATTTTCTGTTTGGGTAAAAACTTTTTATATTTTTCTAGTCGCGATGAAAAGCATGCTGGTTGCAGACGAAAATTTTACCTTATACCTGCTAGGGACTGAACGTTTTGGTAAAAATTATTTGTCCAATATAACTTACCAGTAGCATGATGGCAATCCGCCCCATTCTTACATATACATCTCTGTTCGCAGTTGAGGCCATACGTGCCGAGCGGACAAGGGTACTCGCACGCCACGCCCGTAAACCCGCTGGGACACGAGTACTTGCCCGTTACCGGATCGCATGTTATATTGCCTGAAATACAGTACAATTAAATGTCTCTTCGTGGTGGACTCTCCTCGTTATACAGCCTTTTGAATGGTGGAAAGAACCAAGAAGAGTTCACTTTGTAATCTCAGTAAAACTGTAAAAGTAACCTTCGAATCATCGTAATATGCATATTTTAACTCTCCTGTAAAAATAATGTATAATTCCAGAAATATGTCAGATACTTAAAATTAACAAATGGTTACTTTGTTAGCTAATTTGTAGATTTTGCGTAAATACGATGACGAAATCCAAACACTTGAATTGTATCGCAAAATGTTTTGTAAACATTTTCAGTCAATATTCGTCAATATTAGAATAAGCACGCGCAAAACCTGTTCTGTCGTTAACGCATAGGACTATATAAAAATGTTATTTTAAAATTAGGTAAGGCAAATGTATAATATAGTTAATAGAATCACGTATTACTATGCCGAAGTCCATACTAATAAAATTCTAATAGACCAATTTACTAGCAAAACTCCGCGTGAAGCGTTTGAGGATCTTTCGCGGAGTTATTAGAATTCTATACTACTAATAGAAATAAGTAAGCCATATTTATTAATAAAGCATATCAATATTTATATTTAATTGCGATTTCATAGCATAACTTACCATCCTGTTGCATAGGGCAGAACTGGGCGCAACCAACGCCATAGCGGCCAGGCGGACAGGGCTGGTCACACGTATCGCCTTGCCAACCGGCTGCGCATACGCATCGTCCGGTCGACGCGTCACAAGAGGAATTATTAGCGCACGAACATTTCTCGTTGCATTGATCGCCGTACCGGCCCTCGGGGCATTGGGTTTCGCAACGTACACCTAAATATATGTTTTATATGTTAATTGAAAACTATTTTGATTTGTTCAATAAATATATTATGTAATAACTCGGTAGGATGATATTGAATTACAAATATGGAAATTTCTTTCCTCTTTTCCAACCACTTTTCTGACAATTTCTGTGAAGACTGTAATTAAAACAGATGAGCTTGGTATTTTATGCATTTTATGATTAGAAGACTTGTCAATCCATATTAAAATCGATTGAAATTATCAATTGTTAATTTCTTTCAAAATGCTAAGCTTATATATATGTATTACATAAGATATACAACATTATTTCTTATAAGATGTCAGTAAAAAACGCTATATTTTAATTAACTTTTATTCATCTGTTTATGTTCATGGTGGCCAGGGATATTTTGGTTTTCCCATTTAAATCCGAAGTTACTACAGCAATGATGGATTTCAATTCCGGCGCGTGGATTGTGCTGACAATCTTATGAATAAATTTATAAATTTCCTGAATTTTCAGTTCGTGTGGAATTTTTAGAGATAAGCACGGTTTTTGAGGTTTTACATTCACCCTTCTCCGTATATTCATAGATCTTCCATCTTTTAATTGGACAAATTTCAAGTTATTTGAAGATTCCTCGCTTGTGTTGTTTATATCGCCACAACCTGTATTAAATATTAATGGGTTCTCGAACATATCTGTATAAATCATCTATAAACAGTATCTTGCAAAATATAGGACACTATATATACTAACATTTCTTATTCCAAAAAAATGCTCAACAGAAATATTGACCGTACCGGGGATCGAACCTGGGACAGTTCACATTATTATGAAGATACACTGCTTGCGATAAAAAGCACTCCTGCGCATGAAAACTCATATAGGTCACATTTTAGACCAAAAAATATCTATTATTAATTCCAGTACGATTATTAATTCCAATCAGTAAAATGACAAGTCCATCTGATACAAAAAAGGGAGGCCCGATACAATAAAATACTGATGGCTTTAAATTCGCCAAAATGCTTTTAAACCGAATGGCTCAAATTTGAGGAATCTCAAAACACTCCGAATTGATTTCTTCATGATAGTCCATACTATTTTTCTTCGATTCAAAACTAAGTAAACCGGCTTCTACAAAACCTTTATCACTGATATATGTAATATATAAAGGCAAATAAATATTGAATTTAAAAAATTTACTAACTTTTAATTGTAAAAATTTCCTGAATTTTTTTTTTTTTTAATTAAAAACATGGAACACTGGAAATGTCATTTTACTGACTGGAATTAATAATCGTACTGTAGGCGAAACCTTACTTATACGTACCTAAAACTATTTTCCTAGTGAGACCTAAAGTCGCAAATGGCAGTATTAATGACGTGATAATCTACGCTTCGAAATAGCGGATATAAATGTTAAGTGAATTAGTTATTTATATCACTGTACACTATATGAGTACAAAACATTTGTATGTATGTATGTATATATTATTCGCTACACGAATACACAACCATAGAAGCAATGGAAATGCTGAATATTATACTATAATAGCACCAGTTTATTTTATAAGCAATTTGTGATCCAAATATTAGCATTAAAAAAATATATTTCCCGTACCTCGCCAAGTAGTTTCACAAATACACTGTCCGGTGACGTGATGACATCCGCGCGAATGAGGCGAGCACGAACATTCGAGCGAACAATTCGCACCGTAGAAACCCGCTCGGCAGCGTCGCGAACATTTCGGTCCTTCGTAACCCGGCCCGCATACGCATTCACCTGTAGCAACATTAAATCATTATTAATTTTAGTAGTTCAAATAATTTAAACTTTCTAACCAATCATGTGTGAAATTCATATTATCACGACAGATATTTTAATAAAATGCTTTATGACGGTATACCGCGGTTCATTAGTATTTTCACTGCTGTTCAAATTAAAAGATTACATATTAGGCATAAAAAAATATTTTCACTAACATCAACTATGTCCGGGATTGAACCCGGAACCTCTCGTTCGATGACTTTGCATGGCGTAACTATTATCAGAAAAAGGATACGGTAAGCAATATTCAACAATGCATGTATATAATGACCAAACATGTTTAACTTCGTCACAGTTGATAAATATATTTGGTAGGGGGTAGTAATGTATAAAAGGGAGAGGTTTGGTCAGCAGCGTTCACTCATCGAGCGCTGTTCGAAGAGGCAACTTCCTGAGGATGCTCCGGTGTCGGGGCGAAACGTACGTCGAGTGGTTGTGGATTTTGTCGCGGAGTATTGCGGTAGGGTTTTGTACTAGGGACTTCCGCAAGGTAACGCCTGATTCCATTAATTAAAAAAAGGATACTAAATAGTTATGTTTACCAGTAACGGGATCACAGGGTGCATCATTATCGCATTCACAGCGTTGCCGACATCCAAGCCCGAAGGTCTTGCCATCACACGGTCGATCACATTTCAGGCCATCATATCTGAAAAATAATAATAATATTTCTTTAAAAAGGAGGATACTCCCTTAAGGACCGGCAACGCAAACACTAGAGTGTGCCCCCTTTTTTTAGAAAAAAACTAGCCCATTCTTATTTATGGAACTCTATATACCAGAGATTAATTTAAATTTAGTTTTTTCTGTAAATATTTCAATTTTTTTTTTCATTTTTGTTCTTCATATTTGCATTGGTGAAACATTTTTCAGTATTTTTTTTATTTAATTCACTTACGAGATTTTTAGAATATTAAGAAAATCTTTCAGGAATACTGAAAAATACACATTTAATATTGCATATTATTAAAACGCTCGTAACGAATGTCAACGTCATGAGAGAGAGTGAGAGTGTCGTGGCTTATTTCTATCTCTTTCACTCTTATAATATACGAAATAAGATAGGTCAATTATACAAAATAAAATAGTGCATCAAAGCTACGCTAAGGCGGTACGAAGTTCGCCGGGTCAGCTAGTTTAGAATAATAAAAAAACACTAAAAATATTTTTCAATTACTTCACGCGTTACCTACACGAACATTCGACTTTCTTGTATTTTATATCCATTTTTTTTTTCAAATTTTTTTTTGTTTGTTTCAACAAAAGAAATAGACTTACCCAGGTGGGCAATTGCACTGCCCGGTTTCATGGGAGCAGGTGGCATTGTTCATACACTGGCAAGTGTCGGAGCAGTTGTCGCCGTACAGCGGGTAAGGACAGGCCTCGCCACAGTGGACGCCCCGGTAGCCAGGCGGGCAGAGGCAAGAGCCTACGTTCATCACAGTTATTAATCCAAATATTCCACGACCAGTTGTCCAAATGGTCACCAACTGCTGAGTACAGTCTACATTTGCTTCTTTGTTAAGTATTCTTAACGTACTCCAGACAATTAGTACTTGTTTCTTAATATGTTAGTGTTTGTGTATATGTGTATTTGTTTATCAGTTTGTGAGTACACATAACTGAACTAACTCGAAATTATTATTCATATCTGTTCGGGAAACGAACTCCGAACAGCTGACTCAGCGGCGCTGAGAATTAACATTAAGAGTTAGCTTTAAGATTTTAATTAGTCTGCAACATATCCTAATAACAGTGACACGCGACGCGCAAAACATAACAGTCTTTAACACAGTTTTAATAACATTATAACAGTTTCAACAATATAAGCAGTATGTCAGTTTCATAGTTTGTCTCATTCAACATCTCATACACAGGTAATTCGCCTTATAGTATCCATTAAAAGGAGCGTTGTGTGCCCCTGTTATAGGCAGTTTCGGCTACCACGCCATACAATAAACGAGACAAGGCTCGAGGTGCTCACCGTTGACGGGCGAGCACAGCGCGCCGTTCTCGCAGCGGCAGTTGGAGCGACAGCCCTTGCCGAAGGTGTAGAAGGGGCACTGGCGCGAGCAGGCCTCGCCGTCCCAGCCCGCCGCGCACTCGCACGCGCCGCTCCACGGGTCGCACCTGCGAACAGCGCATTCTAAACTCCGACTCACGTCCAGATTGTGGCTCCCGATGATGCTCCGGTGCCGGAGCGAAACGTGCGTCGAGTGGTTGTGGGTTTTTGTACCATGGACTTCCGCAAGGTAACGCCTGATTCTATTAATTATATTGTGGCTAACAGTGTTTGTACTGGTTGGTCAAAGGCAAAATATTCACTGAAATATACAGTCACTTGTGATAATTTTAAATGGAAAAAATCGCCTGCTTACATGTCGGTCGTGTGTGGGTTGCACTCGCACTGGCGGTCGCAGCGCGGGCCCCACAGCCCGTCCGGACAGGCGCGCCTTTCGCACCAGGCGCCCCTCCAGCCCGCCTTGCACGAGCAAGAGCCGTCGCGCGGCGAACACTCGCCCCCGTGCTGACACGTGCACGTGCCCGCGCAGTCCACGCCGTACGTACCCAGCGGGCACGCTTCTAGGCACTATGGTTTTTTTAATTATAATGTTTGCATACGCCAAACTATTTTACACATTTATGCAAATTTAGTATCACATTTTGGAGCCAGTTGACCTGGAATTTTTATCTATGAGCTATAAATAATGCAGCCTATACGAAATTCATTTAAAAAATATTGACATTTATATGGAGCTTCTTAAACAGAGCCCAAATCATGATGTCAGTTTTATCTCATTGATTATGACGAATGATAGAAACAGGTAAGTACTAAATCAAAGGGAGATGGACTGCAGGAGTTAAGTGTACCTTATCACCCGTAAATCCGGCCTCGCACTGGCACTGCCCCGTAATGTGATGGCACCCAGCCCCATTAGCACAACTGCAGGTGTTCTCGCATTTCTCTCCCCATCTTCCCGTCGGGCACCTGCAAATTTTGGCCAGAACTACCCATTATTCAGGTTTACCACCCGAAAAACTCTCTAAGATCTAGTAAAGTAATAAATAGGAGAATTTCATACATATTATCAAAAGTGCGGGACACTAATGTTGACTCTATTATTATCAAAACAAATACGAGAACACAGAGTAAATAAATATTTAGTTGTCTTTGTATGGGCTGAGACGAAACCCACACAGACTTTGATTTGAAAGATAGAATATTTGTAGATAATTGATATATGATAACGATGCGCCTACACCGAGCGCTCGAACCGAACTCCTCGTTAAAACCTTATAAAATGCAATAGTTGCATAAACTGATGACGCGGCGCTCGACGTACAGTCTTTTTTACATCTCTAAAAATGATTTTACATTTACATGGAAAAATTAAACATGTATTTATTTATAGAAACTTGGTGCCAACGCAATGGTCTATAAAGATAATCAAAACATATGTCTGCCATGCCTCATCTGTGCCACATTGTCAAAACACACTTTTTAGCAAGATGTTATATTTATAGACTACTAGCTGATCCGGCAAACGTTGTTTCGCAATAAAAGTGATTTCTAGCAATCACCTTTTTAAGTTCAATAAAAATAATTATCAGCTCTAAGTGGGATATGTTTAAAATCGAAAGCCTTTTAAACAATACAAGTAAGCTTTATTTAGGTTAATAAATTAAATCTTTATATAACACGTTTGTCGGTTCACCATAGCAGTGCCATCTATTGTTTACTTACTCAATCCAGTCGAAAAGTATCGACATCTGTTAGAATCTTAATAGTTAACAGATAATTGTCAGTCTGTTAATTAATTATCTCTTAAGTTGGACCAGACTGCTCACGGTGTACCAATTTAATTTAAAATCTGTTAAATAGTGACAAGTCCTTGAAAAGTCCTTGTGTTACTCAGGATGTTGTATAGAAAATGTAGTCACGAATGGTTCTAGTATTACCTGTTGGCGCAAACGTCGCCTGTCCATCCGGCGGGACACTCGCACTCGCCGGAAAAGATGTCGCACTGGCCTCCATTGTGGCACTTACATCGTTCGGGGCAAGGGCCATCTTTGGGGCATTCCTCTTCGCAACTGCAATTAACATCTTTGATAAGCTAATTCTAAGCCCACGCGACAATATCTAGAAAATCGGTAGCTAAATAGCTATCAATGAAAATGGAAAATATAACTGATAAACAGTTAGTCTATTTCCATCTCTATCAGATGTGTTCACGGTATGATGAGAAGAGGCTTAAGTTGAAGTCTTAATTAGACCGTCTTATTTTCTATATTTATATTACTTCAAAATAGATTTGAGATAGCGAAGCTGTAAGGGACAGGCATTTTGTAAATAAATTGTCGTTTTAAAAAATTGGCGGAGAGTTTCTTTTTCTTCCACCTTTGATAATTAAATTGGCAGTAAATGTAGATTTACAAACATCATTCGTATTTTAATAATTGGAGGTATATGACTGTGTATATGGACTGTACACCTGAGATAGTTCAACCAAACCAAATTGCTTTCTTGCAGCCCTTACAAATTTCAAGGTATTAAAAGAGAACTCACAGTGGTCCCACAAATCCCTTCAAGCATTTGCAAGCACCGCTCGCGGGGTCGCACGTGGCGTTGTTCCGGCATTGGCAGGTCTGCTGGCAATTGTCGCCAAAGGTCGGCGGCGCACAGGTCTTCTCGCAGGCGTCCCCACGCCATCCCATTGCGCATGCGCAATTGCCGGTCAAGGGCTCACAAGTGCCGCCGTTCAGGCATCGACAGTTGTTCTGGCAATGTCGGCCCCATTTGTCGTCTGGGCAGGCTGAAATGTATAGATCAATTTTAAATTAGCGCTTTCACTCGTATGTTATCGTAGCATAAGATATGTTTTTTTTTAATAGGAAATTCTTACATATTAACATTTTATACATATATTCATAATAGTATCAACAAAAGGCGGTTGCTTAATAAATAAAACATCACTGGTTTTACTTGCTTTTTATAAAAGGCGGCAAGTAATGAATTATTTTTGAACGACAGTGGTTCTAGTGACTCAACCCAAAATGTATGGTTTGTGTGTAATACAATCGCATAGTTCGCAACAAAAACAACAATTCAGGAGCTTTAACAATAATTCGTTGTTGCGTCTAACGCACAAATTAACACTTGGTTACCGATTCGCTGAAAATAGAATACAATAATGTAACTATAATAGTTCTTGTATAATCTGTTCTTGCCTCAGATACCATGATTATGATACTATTTAGTCTATATTTAGTATTCTATAGTTTATGCTTCCGGCTTAAGTTTCCGCAGTATTATATTTGTGTAAGCCATAGGCAATATTTCAACTTTTTGGAAGTATATAACCGTTAGTTACTTATTTTCAATACATTTATGACGTGCGTGTTATAATAATTTGACTATAAATAGTAATATTTTAATAAAACCTCTATCTTGTTACAAATATTGTATCATTAGTAGTGGCTGTTATCCGCATTCTTATCAAATTTTAGTAATGTTAGAAAAAAAAATTCACCGGTACAAATTTGTAAATTTCGTCTGCTCTTTGCGATTAAACTCATACATGTTATATGTAGACATACTCACATATATCGCACGCGGGACCCCCGTACCCATGCTCACACATACATGTATCTGGGGCGACGCACTTCCCGTGTACACACGAGTCCACGCACACAGGCACACACTGTTTCCCGTGGGCATCTGGCGCGTAGCCCTTACAGCATTCCTCTACCGGCCTATGTTTGACAAGGCTTTGGGTTTTGTATATTTGGCGGAACATCACTTTGTATTTGGAACATCGTGGTGGTACGCTGAGACACCAGGCATACTCCTTCACCTGGTACGGCTGTTGTTCTGATACTCTTACTGTCGTTACGTACCTGGAATTAATTTAAAAAAAATTACGATTTCACGCAACGGCGAAGGCGCTTAACATCTGTTACATTAATTAATTGTAACACTCTTGTCTTGCTTAAAAATAAGCATTTCATCTTCTAAGAGCTAAAGTATTTTCCCTCTTTGCTGGTTCGAACTAACCAACAAAAAATATATACAGTAAATAGAGCTGAAAGTGATGTCCGAGAAAGAATCCCTATCAGCCTTAGGTTTTCAAATATAAAAAGTACAAAAATCAACACAATTCTGTATCACGCATTATAATAATTACATAATGAGAAATAAACCTTTTGCAACAAGTTTCTGTCTTTGTTTCAATCCCACTTCCATACGTCGATCGATTGAACACCTAGATGACCTTTAATTTTTTTAATTGTCCATACAACACGACCTTGCGACAACACTTGCTGTAATTGATATGTATTATCCATATATTAATTTAATTTTCCCACAAATTCGTACAACAGCTAGATTTTACTATATCGTAAGTTATAACTTATTATATAACAATTATAGTTTCTAGTTTCTCTAAAAATCTAAATTGCCGTTTTGATTGCGAATTGATTGAAAGAAAAATAAGCTTCTTGCATTACAAAAAAACTTAGTTACGATATATTAAGTTTTTTTATCAAGTGCAGTGTGCTGGATTGCTAAGCCGAGGGTCCCAGTCCCGAGGGCTTCGATCTTCGGTTCAATAAATATTTACGTGATGTGCATAACTACTGTGTTCTGTGTTATAAACCTATGCTTATATTTATCAGTTTTATTTGCGCCCACAATACAATCTTTAAAGCTTATTTTGGGGCTAACCGGCCGTGTGAAAATATGTTCCGATAATTTTTGATACAACCCGAATTATCTACGTATAAGTATTATATGAAGACTAAATATATAAACTTTATGCTAATAAACTTATTCATTGTATTGAAGTGACTCAGAACGGATTACTCGTAAATCTCAATGTAATTACTACCACACTTATATTATTATGAATGGAAACTTCATTGAAAACTTGCCAAGTGTCGCGATTCGTTTGACTAACACTCGAAGCGGTTATCAAGAAGTTAAATATCACATTTGATATTTATATCGTATCTTTGAGTGTGACGACACAATAATCATAATAAATCGCTGGTTCTACAATCGTGTTGTCTAAATAAAATCCATTAGTGAGCAACTAGGATAAGGACGCTCTACGCAAACACCGCTCTTAATAATCAAACCGGGAGCGAAACGGATGCCTATGATTATAACAATTGTGAAAATATTCTATGAAATTTATAAGAATTTACTTAATAACTCAGTTTTAACAGTCATATAACAATCATAACATTATTATTAGTAATAATATAATTAATTTCACGTTTAGTGAGATAGAGAATAGAAATTGTATTTTTTGAATTAAACAAATTAATTAGGAAATATTTCATTGGTGTCATCTAAACTACGGATCCAATGAATTGTGTGTATTTTAATAAACAAACATTATATAGAATTTCTTATAAGCACTTTTTCAATTTACCTAAAAGAACTCTTTTAGAATAATCTACGTTAAATTATTAGTTTAACGCGCTAAAAGCTATTGGCAGTAAAGGTAATTAAATATTGAAGCAAAAAGTGAGACAGAGTGACTCAACAATTGTTAACATGCGGATTAGACTCGACACTTCCTAGTCTTTCAGTGTTTACAGTCGTTCCGAGAAACGATAACGGTATAGTTCCACGTATTTGCTCTCGTTTGAGGCGTGAATGAGATCGAAAATGTAACAAATGAACCTAGTCCAACCACAAGTTCTACTACAAATGAAAATACATATTTTGAATACAGTAATGTAATATTATTACAATATATACAAGCATATCTATAAAGGCACGGAAAAAATAAAAAAGATTCTATTCGAAATGGCCATCTTTGCCTTTAATTCAGGGTTTATACTCTGTGTCCAATGCAAATTTCACCACTGCTGGCTACAAATATTGTTTTAAAAAGACTCGATGTCGAGGTAAACTTTTGTTCAGGTTCATGCTCTCTAAAACTGAGTATAATTTAAATTCTTAATAGTTTAGGTCTTCGTTTCGACATACGAAGTATCTTTGTATCCGTTGATAGTACGATGTACGAACATACGGCTAATCTAATAATACCAAGCTTTTGAAGTGTCTAGAATATGATCAACGGCTTTTTCCTACTTCGTACAAGGCATTCATTTACTAATGACCAGGAATAATCATGTAAAATGGAAAGTAATATTTAAAATAACATGTTTCAAATTATAAGTGATCCAGGAGATCGAGGAAACCGTAAATTACATTGAGAAAACGCTTCTACTTCTGGCTTTTCTATTTATAGGGTATTTTTTATTAGCACAAGTAAATTAAAACGAAGATTATCCATAAGCTTAAACTATACATTTTTAAATTTGAAACGGTTTCGTACATTAAAGTATTTTGAAAAATCCTTCCATTTCTGGAATTGTATAAGAAATATATTCAGCGTGACCAGTACGAGACGAAAACAATCGATGCGAACGGTCTCCCCCAACAATAAACACTAATCATTTAATAAATATAAACACAATTGTGTAAATCGAGGCGTCGATGATTATTTAATCAGTTATTGATTGAAGAAATAATAAGAATACTAACAACGACGTTCATACATCATTTGCAAATATTTATTTTTTATATACATTCAGATTCCAGAGGCGATCGGTTAGCCGCAAGCTAGGCTATTGATAGCTTATGTTATGGGTGCCAACGTAACTGATATACACTTGCCTATACATTTTATAAATATAGTTAAACTATCTGAACGGCAAACGTTGTTTAGCCATACATACAATACATAGCGAAGGGATGAAAAATTAAGAGTAATAAATAGGTAACAGTTTCATTATTCAGTTATGTAAAAATAAAAAAAATAATTCTTGCAATAAGAATTACAGTTTTCAATTAATAAATAAAAAATAGATAGATATTTTTGTATGCTGTATCATAGAAAAATAAAAAATAAGAAATTTTGTCCATTGAAAAAATTGGGGTGGATTACCCTTAACATTTAGGAGGATGAAAAATAGATGTCCGATTCTCAGACCTACCCCATATGCACACAAAATTTCATGAGAATCGGAAAAGCGGCTTCGGAGGAGAGACCACAAACACCGCGACACGAGAATTTTATATATTAGATATGCTCATCATACAAATGTTGACCGTACTGAGAATCGAAACCGGTACTCTCTGTTGGCAGTTCTGTTAGTAAATGCATACAACAGGGTTGATTTTAATATCCAAGCAAGCTTGAGAAATATAATAATAAAATATTATGAAGAACATTTGCGAATTATATACAATGCTAATGAGTCACTATTACGTCAATCAGCATGCAATAATTAATTATTGTATCAAAGGAAAAACGATAAGTGTGGTGTAAAAGGTCAGTAATTAGTACATAACGATGCATTTCAATGAGCCATATATTTAATTTATTGAACATAAAACGGCATGTGTTAATTTAGAGCATACTTCAGGAATATAACAAAAATCTCAATTCCTTGCTTGGAAACATGTATGAATGGAACAATCGCTTCGTCTATCTTTGTCTTATGAAGAATTTAAAAACTTAAGTAAATATGTAATGTTTTATTTATTTATAAGCCAGTTTCCCAGTGGGGTAGGACATCACATACATCCCTGCCCACCCCTTGATCCTCTATACACTCTTTATCTATTACGGTAATGATATTCTTTATAATTCTATAGTTTTATTGGTATTTAGATTTATACTTTAAAATGATGTATGTGAATATACATATAGTATAAAATGATCAGATGAGTTTACTATCCACGCCTATTACGTTTTCTGTCTATGCCTGACAAGATGCCAGTTCACAGAGACAACAGTTAAAAGAAAAATAAACCCAACACATTTATAATTAAAATCCTTCTCAAGCTATTAAATCACAAACGAATATGTAAAGCAAAAAAATTCGCAACGATTCAAATTACAACTCGTAAGAAATTTAATTTCAAATTAGAATTGTAAGAAACTCTCTCAAAATATATTATATATTAATAAATCCAACATTAATGTTAAATTTTAATACTAAAATTCCACCTTCCAAAGTAAATGGAAAAATTCACTACGAAAATCAAGGTTTGTGAAGAAAATATTTTTCTTTTTTTCACTGTTGTATTCTTAACTTTGTTAGCTCTAAAAAACATACCCAGACTTTTAAATATATCTTATTAACAAAGGCGTTACAATAATTAATCTCACACACAGTGCGAGTGGCTCACAGTACTAACTCGATATATTTCGTTTCCCGTAACATTTAAATACATAAAACATAAACAAAACACAATCGTTGATACTCACTGTTCCTGTCTGGTGCAAACATTAGGTCCCTCGAGAAGCCCATGAGCGCTGGCCAGCATCACCAGCAGAGCGTACTTCCACATGGCGACTGGTATCACGCAGACTCCATAACAATTGTGTTGTTTATCGCGTCACCGATAATGCCGGTGCACAATCTGAAATATGTATATTATGTAAGAGAAAGACAGAAATTCGCTTGGAATATGTGCGTTCTATGAACATATATGTGAGGCAAAGAAAATTCGACTGTAATCATATTTGAATGATCCACACAATTGCTTGTCTAGCATTCTTCTCCAAGTTTTGTGTAGTAATGGCACTTATGACCGAATAAAAACAGTATTAAACAAAATCTAGTAACTTCAAAGGGCCACCGTTACATCTTAAGTCTACCTAATCTGTGTTACGAACCTAAAGCTAGCTCTCCGTCAAACGATGAAGAATCCACGTCCTGCATAGTGATATGAAATCTGTAAAAGCTTTTATCACTCTACTCCGCTGTTTTAGGTCGTTAACCACAGGTAAATGTGAAAGTAAAGGTTATAATTAAAGTTAGACAGGTAGCCGGTAGTGGCTGGCTGAGGAAGACCGAGTGTTGTGGCGCTCCTTGGCACAGGCCTATGTCCAGCAGTGGATGAGTATAGGCTGATGACATTGTGAATTAAAGTTTAGTTTCGAAGATATCGAATTGAATATTATAATTATTGGCATTTTTTGGTTAACGTTCTTAGAATGATATCAGTAAAGGTCGTGGGTCATGCGGCCCGGATTGCCTGGAATAGATAACTTGATAACGATAAGATTGCCTGTGTAACAATTTCAGTTTCCTTCGTTTGTTTTTATTATACGACAAACCGTAGATTCTATACAATTCAAATACGGGTGGATAGAAAGGAATGAGAAATAACGGTAAACCTTCGTAGTACTTACCTAACCTGATTTTCCTATATTGTTTTTTATTATTACATAAATTTTTATGAATGTATTACCTACCTTATATACTTGCATAAAAATGATAAAGAATTAAGTAAATAGTTTCCTTAAAATACGATAAAGATTCTGTATTCGTAATACCAAGTCGCATTGATATATGTTTGGATCATTTACCAATTGACCTCTTTCGTTCTAATATATATAGGAACACTTTTATTGATATATATAACTCGCAACGAGTTACGTGTGAGTTCAATAACCTCTCAATTACGTTGATGTAAAGGATTATAAATGAAAACCCATAGGTAGTGTGTAAAAATTCATTGCAAAAATGATAATAGTTTCGCCTAGTAAGCCATGCTCAATTTTACAGGCGAATGTGACTTAATATTGATTATCGTGCCTAATTGTATCCATAGAAATAGCCATATTTATAAGAGGCATAGATCTTACTGTTAATTGTACCTTACTACAACCGGTTTTTTTATTTGTTCAAGGCATTTAGATAAATTATTATTTCGTAAAATTTATGTCAGCGAATATACCTACGTACTCAGATAATTCAAAAGATAAACAAACGCTTTTCACAAACAAAATTTAAATTCAAATTAACTTTTTGTGCTCGCAATGAGCCGGTTGCGTAGCTGTATTCAAGAGAAATTTGATATAATTAAACAAACTGATTTAGATATCGTTAATTAAACAAATCAGCATTCAGATTATACGATTCTAGACTACATTCTGGGTCAATGCTTATGTAGTGAATTTAAATGAGTTTTAGCTGCAGTTCTTCCAAAGAGAAAATCGCATATTTTTCATAAACGTTTTAATATAATTTCATGATCACTGTTGATGATTAAAAAAACATTCACCCTAATTGTGACTATCAGTGTTTCGTGAATTGTTTTAAACATTTACAATGCCTTCACCGAACCAACAACATACACTCATTATGGCGATCAAGTTTTTATAGCGTAAGAGGAGGACTGTCGTGTCATCTGACCTGTGCTTCTCTAAACTCATTTATGATTGTCAATTGTAAACCGAAACAACTTTCCGAGAATTAACGGATAGCATTGTTTTAGCAATTCCGAAGGTCATTCAAAATTATATTTATTAAGTAGAGATATGCCCCAAAAAAGATTTCGTACCAAGCATTTACTAATATTAAAGGATTATTTCAAACTCATATACTTATCTGTGCCGATTTCTAATACCACGATTCGTGACCATTGACCGAGTGACATGAATTATATCGTCACAACTTTCGAGTTTGTTTTAGTGTTTCAAAATACATCCACCATTTCAGCTACTACAAGTATATTTATATAAATATACCTTTATTTCTCAGAATTTTAAATAATACGATAGACATACCGATAGGGCAGATCAAATATCTTAACAACCATAAACTATCGTGAGTAAGATCTAATATATAAAATTCTCGTGTCGCGGTGTTTGTGGTTAAACTCCTTCGAAACGGCTTTCCTGATTTTCATGAAATTTAGTGTGCATAATGGTAGGTCTCAGAAACGGCGAACATCTATTTTGATCCCCCTAAATGTTAAGGATGGTCCACCCCTAATTTTTTTCATACAAAAATATATACAACCCTGTCCTTCCGGCTAGGTGCACAAGGTATTAATTATTATTACATTTTCAAGTATGGTTCATTAATGCTTGATGATAGTGGATGCGCATTGCCTTGCCATATTTATATAAGAGAGTAGATACAACTTCTCGTAACATGTTCATTTAAAAGCGCTGTGGATTTACTGAAAAAATTACATAATTCCGTTTTAAGGTAATCTAAAATAAGAGGCTACCGTTTTATTTAAATTAGAAATCTGATTTCAATCCTTCATTAGTAGTAAATATTTAAGTTTCAAAATTAATAGAACATGACGTATGCTATTCGATCGCACAACTATAATCAAATTACAACATTAATTATACCATAGTAAAAACTGTACGTGAATATATTTTTACTTGGCGCGCACAAAAACATTCCCTGATAAATAATACAAAAACACTATTTAAAGATCAAAACGTATTCCTTCTCAAAATAGTCTCGATTTGCGTAAATACATCTTTTCTGATTTAACCCATTTAAAAAAAATTGCCACCCCTCTGTGGTGGCCTCTTCTGGTGATATGAAAATCATCATTTAATTGACGACTTCATCTAAATAAAAATACCCGTTTATGGTTTGAAAACCTATAATATTTTAATCTAAAATATTTATCGAATAAAGACATAGTTGATTTCGCCGTTCAAGTGTGTACCGACCGAGGCCTGCCATTATTATCCTTCGTTTTTTACAATTTGAAATACCATAAGAACTGTATATAAGACTAATCACATGTAGTAGAGCGATTACATTAAAATGTGGGTCAATGTTAACATTATCTCCATAATCTATTTCCTGAGCGTCCTAATTCATAATACGGGTATTTTATACACATCTTAATATTCTTAGTACGTCCAACGAAAACAGTCCAAACTTACGCTCCCATACGACTTGATAGATATGGAAAATACACATTTATTCATACTCAGAGTCGATCATCAGTGTAATATATAATTGTCTACGTCCGGTTGCTGAAGTATGAGGATTGGATTACTAAACTTATTAAAATAATATCTGTTCCTTGTTAAAATTTCCCCGTTTTCCCAACATTTTTCATTTATGCTCCTCTACTTTTATAGTTAGGATATACATCCGAGATGTTATATAGTCTATAGCTTCACTCGATAGACTATCAATTCACAGATTCACAATGTAGAGATTATCGTGCCAAATAAACTCTTGGGTTGGAATTTGTTAAAATACGCCAATTAACTTTGCAAACAGGACGACTGAACCTTGCGTGTTAGATACGATATGATAGTTAAACTATCATTCCTACGAATATGAATATTTAAACTCGAACGCTGCAGGATAATTATATAGAAGTAAATATAACTGTAATATATTATATGGCTTGTAATACTCTACTCGAGGAGTTTTTAAACGTGTCAGATTGGCAATATGTGAGGTCTCAATTATAACTGTTTTTAAACACCATTGCAGAATAATCGCACGTATATGAACTTTAACGTAGAGAGCGTGTTGTGCATTCCTTCGACATTTTTCAAATCAACTTACCTATTTCCGTAAGTTGATTATACATGTAACAATAAATGACTGACTGACAGACTGAGATTTATTGATTGAATTTCGAGAGGTGAATAAGTTTTCAGGCTCTTACAGCGAACCTGCTCGCAATATGAATCGTATTTGGACCATAGCAAGTCGAAGCGTCTCTACCTAGTCTCCATGACTAGTGACAAGTATACATAAATTTAAAAAAGAACAGTTCTATTCTAAACTGTGCCGTCTACATAATGTTTGGGACATACTGCAGTTAGAAAATCGAATTCTAACTCATTCTTCAATTCATCGAAACAGCGCGTTTCGTTTGCAAAGTGCGTATGTTATATGCACTGTTATATATGTATATTACAGGTTTCATTTGATGTAGGTACTATCAAATAAACCGTTTTTAATTTTTCCGTTCACAATTGCCCAAACACCAATTATTCCGTTAGCATATTATTAAAACAGCGAACGTTGGTTTCGAAGCATAGCAATTGTGTTTATTAGTCGGGGTCAGTGTGGATGTCACTGTGTAAACATAAGATATAACAAATTCACAGAGCAACGCGCATTTCTTTGTTATATTCATGATTCACTATTTATCGCTAAGCATAACTAATAGTTGAATTATTATGTACTGATATGAATGCTCTTATTTGTTTAGTAAGCACGTTTCGATATTTAAACCAAAATCACACCAAGCTATCTACTTTATGTTTAATACAGTAAGTATTATTTTAAATTATTATGACTATAGATACAATGCAATGTTTGTTCAATAGTCATTAATAAAAAAACTACTTCAAACAAACAAAACTATGATTTTGGAATTTCATTTTCATTGATAAATCAAACTGATCTGACATACCGACAATCGATCCTGACTGTTATCCTGTCAGCCTGTTTCGAAAAATATAATATCGATAAATAAACAACGGCACATAAAAAGATAAATAAAAACTCGGCTGAAATTATATATCTTGATAGCAAAACGGTTAACACTGTTATGATGGAAGGTGTAGAAGGTCAGGTGTATTCTTAAAAATCTATGGTTATACGAGATTTTATGGCTTTAGATTAGCATATTTTCAAAGAACTGTTTGTTAAATAAGTGTCCTTGAAGGCAGTATCCCACGTCAATATTTACAAACACCGATTATTGATAGTGGCAAGGGAGTAAATAAAAAGTGCAGACAGAGCTCGTCAAACCCACACGGTCATCCCGGATGTTATCACGATAAACGTCCAATTACCAGGAAAAAGAAATATTTCCAATACATGCTTGGCCTTGTTCAACGTATTGTAGTTATAGAATTTAAATTTTGATTTTATAGACTGCAGCTTCTAAATGATCAATATGAAACATAGACGTTAGATCTATTATCAGAACTAGGCATAGTTTAATTATACGATTTATTAATACATAGTTTATAATTTGTCCTAAAAATTATATTACAAATATCTTTGTTAAGAATTACTGTAACAGTTCTAAACTGAGTCTAATTCTTAAATCTTAAAACTCTTTTTACACATGTTCTTCCTTTTCTTGTACATAAAGTTGGATTTTATTTGTCAAAAAGAGCACTCAATTGAGAGATACTATTCCAATTTGATAATAATTGTTTTGATTTTTAACTCCTTAAAATCATAAAACGCTTATTATATAATCTAATATTTAGTTAAACAAGTAAAAAGTGCTTCAAAATCCTGGTACTGAATAGTCCCGTAAATATTCTAGCTAACCAATTTAAGTATTTGGTTAAGCTTGTAATCAATTAAGATTGTATACAGTAGTATTTAAGAAGAATATGTAACTGTTAAAGTCCAAAAAATTATAAATAAATATTGAAAAAATACTAACAAAAGACAGAAGCCATATGTATGTATGAGTTTAGTTAATCACTTCTAGGCAATTGTCTAACAAGCTTAAGTATAAAAGGGAGGTATTTAACCTTTGGGCACAGGAAAACATTTTAAGAAACCATTATATTTCAAATATTGTGTTCACAAAAAATACTTATAAATTTGCTTCATGGGATTATAAATATTATTAAAGTTAAGTCATTGTAATTTAATTGACTGATAGTAATATGTTTAGTTTAAAAAATCAGGTCTGAGTCAGATCAAAGATTAAATGATACAAATAATCTAAAATTTTAGGTCACAATATGTGTCATATTCAGAACATATGCTAAACTTGCTACTGTTATAAAAACATATGTGCAAAATACCAAAGTTCTATGAATATGAGTAATTTATGGCAAATTCCACATGTTTCATGAGTATAAATAGAAATTACTGTTCATTTTACACACATATCCATGCTACCAGCCAATGTTGGTTTTATACACATTTCTTTTTCAATTTAATCTTTGTAATGAAAGAAATGATTGAGCTACCTAGTTATTTAAACATTATTATTATTTAAGAATGATTTCTAAATGGTTTTATCAAAAGGATGGTTTTGGCTCTTATTCACACCCAACTATATAAGTTTATTTTTTACTGTTTGTAAAACTAATCTGACACTTAATGCATGAAATGAAAATAAATTTAACATTGGAGTAAATTGTTTGTTGCTATATAGTTACTCTAATAGTGCTATGTGGTATTCTGAGTTAGTGAAAAAGATAGTAAAAGAAGATTTACTCACCCAGATTTAGCAAATCAGATGTTTAGTTTTCTCAGTGATTCACTTCATAAAATATAATAGCAAAGGAATTCAACTTTACTTGTAGGTCAACTAAAACAAGCTTTACGTTAACACAAGACACTGCCTACGCATTTAAAAAAAAAGATGCACTTATATAACTGATTAATCCTTAATGATAGATTATGAATGTGGGCTCCTTAGTTCTAGGATCCAAATTATAATAGGCGAAGCTCATCAAAATAAATTAACAACTCGTTTGTAATTTGTATTGTACAGTGTACACACCACACAGAACACTGAACACGTCTAGGTCGGAGGTCGTCTCACAGACTTGTTTTAATTTATAGTTTATGCTTATACAGCTGACATACTGTCATCTAATATTGCGCTGTCTTTAATGACTTTAATGACAACGAATGGTGACTCCAATTAAATGACAATCAAATTATAAAAACGTTCTTCATTTTTTATTATGTGGTTTCCCAATTATAATAAAAGGATTTCGTCAATGGTGGTGATTCTGATGTACACTCTCTAAAATAAAAATCTCTAATTTAACTTTACACCATTTGACACTCATTTGACATTGACAGTTTGTGAATTGTTATTTCACAGTTCTAACTTCTATTCAGAATGGGAAATAAGAATTTTCATTTTTCAATTTGAAGAGTGAATTTTACTTGAATACAATCAAAACCTGCTTTTTCTAATTACTTTTTCGTTTTTCGTCTTGATAATAAAATGCAAAATCTATAGAAGCCTAAAGCTATCGTTTCTAAAATGGAAAAACTAAGACAAACGGTATGTATATTAAGTTTTTTGTTGTGTTTAATCTTTATGCAATATACAAAAAGTAATTCTTTTATAGGTATTGAAAACTTTTAAAAGTCTACATCGAACTCGGCTCAAAGTTTTCAATGGGGACCATAAGGCTCTAACTGCGGCGAGGCTAAAAATAAACGATGAATATAAGAAAAACAAATCAGTCAATGATGAAGAAGCAATAAAAGCTGTAAGTTATTTGACTTCATTACAAGTACTATTAAAGTATTTTAAATAAGTTGCCCTCCTATAGTTATTTTACTTCTTTGGAGAGAATCTGAAATATGTGTAATTTTTTTTTCAAACTATTCTGATTTGATATATTAGAGCAACTCTAACTTGGCCTCTGTGCTGACTGAGTAGATTTGACAGATATGAGAATTTTTCACTAACTTATTTTATAAAATACTAACTACTTACTTGACCAATTTAAGAAATATCAATTTATATTAACATTGATTCCATACTTTTTCAAATATATTTTGAGTGGGGACCACCTCCAATTGCTAACATTGCATTCACTGGATTTCAGATGCTTAAGTTTAGTGAAGAAATTGAAAGGGAACTGAGAACTCAAGTTATTCAAGCCAGAGAAGTCAAGCCTGGTGTGTTTGGTAAGATATTTTTAGAAAGATTTTGTTTATATTAAAACAATGTAACAAATGTTATTTCAAATAGATAGTTAAACATTTATATTTTTTATTTTCAGAGGCGAGGATAACTGAAGACACTGTTAAGCTTGATAATGTCATGTTTGATGAAAATGCAGAAATACCAAAAAGACAGAGAAAAAATCAACAATGCTGTCAGGAAGTGAAAGATAAATGAAATATTATTATAAATATTATATAAATATTAAATTTTAGTCAAAGTAGATAATATAAAAGGAAAAATGTATTTTAAGAATATTTCAACCTTATATTAAATTATGCAAAATAATGTGGAGGATTGTGTCTTATTGCCAAGTTTTGTATGAATAATCATATGTATATATAATTAAAGATAGTGGGTCAATCAAATATCATCATTGAAGAAGAATATAAGCATAATGATGTGTCAGCATACAGACTGTTAAATATACTGTCGACTTTCCAGCTAGACACTGCACCTGGTCACAAAGCAAAAACTACCCAAGCCAGACTTGAAATCAATCTTGAAGCTAAAGAGTGGTGCTCATCTAACCCAGACTTCAAATTCTGGTCGGTTTTAGAGAACTTGGCCTGGTCTTACCATATCATTGAGCCTTTTTAAAAAATCTTTGTAGTATGCAGTGGCAGAAATTTGCCTTTTATTAAATTAAATTATTAATATATATTCTGGTTTTAATATTCATCTTTCTATCTAATTAAATAAGATTTTTAGTCTTATTTCGAATTTAATTAAATGCGTTAAATAATAAAGCGAAATTCACAGGAAACTAAACTTAATCTAGTCAATTTTAACGAAATACATAAGACCAAATCTTAAAAAAATCCGTTCTATTAGTATGAAGTAGTTATCGTGTTTATCTCTTTACCCTTGAGGCATTGATGTTCTGTAATTAACATTCAACTTATTCTTTTTAATTCTTACCCCCACAAAGGAAACTTGATTAATATACCGCCTAAAAACACAATAAATACCTCTATGCGAGGCGAAAACGCTCTCGTTGGCAGGGTTTCGCAAAGTTTTCTTTTGTGAAAATCTGGAATTTCTTGGCGAAATTCGGATAAAAATGACTTTGGTAATCTTTAATTCTTACGAGTGTCAACTGTCAAATTTGAAAATGATTCAAGGTACAGCGGGGGACCGGACAACTAGCAAAGTAAACTGTGAAGCTAGAACTAAATGTAATTTGTAAACGACACTCCCTTTTCCTGTTAAATAATTTTATAAAAGATATAGAAAAGTGTTATTATTAGTTTATTGTGGGTATAAGATATTGTATTACAAATATTTTCGAAGTGAAGCAATGGAATTGTAACAGATTGAACGTAAGGGACGTTAGACAAAATCCAGGTGAGTACATCCCGTTTACAGTAATGCTATCGGTCTAGCTAACCGTAAAGTACCATAATATAGGGTCGCTTTAATAATTGCCTTTCGTTGAATCACCGATTTACTTATTCGTTTGATTCACAATGTAACAATTTATCATATATCATTGTTTGCCCTTATCGTACTAATGTAATTACTTGAGCATAAAGTTATTAGACCTTCGTGTGTTACTAGTTATATATCATTAATTATTTAATCAACCTTATATTATTTATCATTTATTACAGAATGTCTACTATGTCCAGATCTGTTCATATCAGTCAGCAAAAGCTGGCTGAAAAACTGATAATACTGAACGACCGTGGTATTGGCATGCTCACCAGAATTTACAACATTAAAAAAGCATGTGGTGATACAAAATCTAAACCAGCTTTCCTGTCCGATAAAACTTTGGAGTCCTCAATAAAGCATATAGTCCGACGATTTCCAAACATTGATGTGAAAGGCCTCCAAGCAATAACAAATATAAGAAATGAAATAATTAAATCATTATCACTGTACTATTATACATTTGTGGATTTACTTGATTTCAAAGATAATGTATGTGAGCTTTTGAATATAATGGACGCATGCCAAGTTACCTTAGACTTGACATTAAACTTTGAACTTACAAAAAATTACCTTGACTTAGTCACAACATATGTTTCTCTTATGATATTATTGTCAAGAGTTGAAGATCGCAAAGCAGTACTTGGCTTGTTTAATGCAGCACATGAATTGGTTCACAGTCAGATTGATCCAAGCTTTCCAAGATTGGGTCAATTGATTGTGGATTATGATACACCTCTAAAGAAGCTCTCAGAAGAGTTTATGACACATCAAAAAGTACTATCCAGTGCATTAAATTCACTGTGGCATGTTTATCCAGCAAGAAATTTGACAGCTGAACATTGGCGTTCAGAACAAAAGCTAAGTTTAGTTAGTAATCCAGCTTTATTATTGAAACCATCTGAAACAAATACTATGTCATGTGAATATGTATCCCTTGAGTCTCTTGAACGATGGGTGATCTTTGGCTTTGCTATTTGCCATCAGATGCTTCAACAAGATCATGCAAACAAGATGTGGGTGAGTGCCTTGGAATCAGGTTGGGTTGTTGCATTATTCAGAGATGAGGTCATTTACATTCACTCCTACATTCAGAGTTTCTTTGATGGTATTAAAGGTTATGGAAAGAGAATATCAGAAGTCAAAGATTGTTATCATCACTCTGTTCAGAAAGCTGGTTACAAGCACAGAGAACGGCGAAAATTTTTAAGGACAGCTTTGAAAGAATTGGGTCTTATTCTTACTGACCAACCTGGTCTGCTGGGGCCTAAAGCATTGCTTATATTTATTGGTCTTTGTTATGCTAGAGATGAAGTTTTTTGGCTTCTTAGGCACAATGACAATCCTCCTCAAAAGGTTAAAGGAAAGGCTACTGAAGACTTAGTGGACAGACAGCTGCCTGAATTGCTTTTCCACATGGAGGAATTGAGAGCTTTAGTCCGCAAATATAGTCAGGTCATGCAAAGATACTATGTTCAGTATCTATCAGGTTTTGATGCTGTTGCATTGAACCTTATGATACAAAATTTGCAAGTTTGCCCTGAAGATGAAAGTATTATCTTATCGTCATTATGTAACACTGCAGCCAATTTAAGTGTTAAGCAAGTTGAAAGCAATGAGCTCTTTGATTTTAGAGCATTCCGTTTAGATTGGTTCCGCCTCCAAGCATACACTTCAGTAGCTAAAGCACCTTTTAGTCTTGTTGACCAAAGAGAACTATCACAGTTTATTGATAAAATGGTATTTCACACCAAAATGGTTGATAACCTAGATGAAATTATGGTTGAGACATCAGATTTGTCTTTGTTTTGTTTCTACAGTAAAATTTTTGAAAGTCAATTTCACATGTGTCTGGAGTTTCCAGCACAGAATCGTTACATTATTGCATTCCCACTCATTTGCAGCCACTTTCAAAATTGCACCCATGAGCTATGTCCAGAAGAAAGGCACCATATCAGAGAGAGGAGTCTTTCAGTTGTCAATATATATCTTGATGAAATGGCAAAGGAAGCCAAAAACATAATAACAACCATTTGTGACGAGCAATGTACAATGAGTGACAAACTACTCCCGAAACATTGTGCACAAACAATAGCTCACCTTGCCAATCGGAAGAAAAAAGACAAAAATAAGAAAAACCACATTGAAATAGTGAAACCGGGTGCAGAAAGTTACAGAAAAACAAGAGAGGAATTGACTACTATGGATAAATTGCATATGGCTTTAACCGAACTGTGTTTTGCTATAAATTACTGTTCAACTGTTAATGTTTGGGAGTACACTTTTGCGCCTCGTGAATATTTACACCAACATTTGGAAACAAGATTTTCAAAAGCCTTGGTGGGAATGGTTATGTTCAACCAGGACACAAGTGAAATTGCGAAACCATCAGAGTTGCTTGTTAGTGTTCGAGCTTACATGAATGTACTTCAAACAGTTGAAAATTATGTCCATATTGATATAACGCGCGTCTTCAACAATTGCCTGCTTCAACAGACGCAGAATATGGATAGTCACGGCGAAAAGACAATAGCATCTCTATATACGCAATGGTATTCGGAAATTTTACTCCGGCGTGTTAGTGCCGGCAGCATCTGTTTCTCGATGAATCAAAAG
Organism: Pontia daplidice; assembly: GCA_963693355.1. Lineage (NCBI taxonomy): Eukaryota > Metazoa > Arthropoda > Insecta > Lepidoptera > Pieridae > Pontia > Pontia daplidice. Next base: position 8,329,104 of record CAVNZL010000140.1, on the reverse strand, counting down.
GCATTTGTAAGTCTTTCCGCTGAAGGCGCAATCCCTTTCAATGCCGAGGAGTACTCGGACATAAATGAATTGAGAGCTTTAGCTGAATTAATAGGGCCATATGGAATGAAGCTATTAAGCGAAACTCTAATGTGGCACATCGCAAGCCAAGTCCAAGAGCTAAAGAAGCTGGTAGTTCAAAACAAAGAAGTACTGCAAATGCTCAGAACAAACTTTGATAAGCCAGATATTATGCGAGAACAATTTAAACGATTGCAACAAGTCGACAATGTGTTGCAAAGGATGACAATAATAGGAGTTATTTTGAGCTTCCGTCAAGTAGCACAAGAGTCTTTGCTCGATGTTTTGGAACGACGGATACCCTTCTTGATCAGTTCCATTAAAGACTTCCAGCAGCAGTTACCGAGTGGTGACCCTATGCGTGTCATATCAGAAATGTGCTCGGCGGCTGGACTGCCATGCAAGGTAGACCCCACTTTGGCCTCTGCGCTGCGACAGCACAAGGCCGAGGTCGAGGAAGAGGAGCACTTGATAGTGTGCCTTCTGATGGTGTTTGTGGCCGTCTCCCTTCCGCGGCTCGCAAGAAGCGAGGGCTCCTTCTACAGGCCTTCGCTCGAAGGCCACGCGAACAACATTCACTGCATGGCACCCGCTATCAATCACATATTTGGGGCCCTCTTCACAATATGTGGCCAGGGAGATATTGAAGACAGAATGAAGGAGTTCTTAGCTTTAGCGTCATCATCGCTGCTGCGCCTCGGTCAGGAGACAGACAAGGAGGCTATAAGAAATCGTGAATCAGTATATCTGCTTCTCGATCTTATTGTCCAGGAGTCCCCGTTCCTAACAATGGATCTTCTAGAGTCGTGCTTCCCTTATGTTTTGATACGTAACGCTTACCATGAAGTTTATAAGCAGGAACAAATGCTATTGCATTCCTAATTTCGTTGATATTCGATAATATCAGTTGTGAGTAAGCAAGTCTTAGTCGTAGTGATACGAAATATTCGTTTATTTATAATGCACTTTGCGTAATACCTGAATAGGAGTAAAATAGGATTTAAATTAGCATCAAATCGCAGACAAATGTTATGAATAATTCCATATTTGCATTCTTCTGGCTTTTAAAAGACTGGTTAAGTATTCCTTCTCATATAATGAACGAAACTATAGATAGCTTTATTTAGGCTTTGTTTGTAGGATGACTTTGAATATAATTATTTATGGAATTAAGTTTACATTCGGCTTTTATACACGTGCTTTTAATACACATTTTACATGATAGATAAGTAGTTGTAGTTATTAGGGTATAAGCAAACACGTTTATGTTATTTAAAGTTGTCAGATGTTTTATTATTGTTTTTTCTGATATTTTATGTGGTAATAATAACAATCATCTACGTTCTATTTATATTTCAAACGAACTGCCAGCTAGGCAATTTTGAGTATATTTTTTTTATATAACCACCTCAAATGTTTTGAATGTACTTCCTTGACAATAATTACATCATGATCTCGTACTTTATGATTCAACTTTGCCACGTCTGACGTCAATGTACGTAAAGTACATCTTCATAATTGTTCGATTATTTGCCCGTATGTAGCCAATACCTTAATTCTCGCTGAACCCACCCAAAGACAATATATGTGCACTCTGTATTTCATATTTCAATTATTTTGCATATAGCTAGAATATGCGCAAATTACTATAAGATATTTTATAACTTGTATTATATAGCCATACAATAAAATTTAAAAATATTCTCTCGTTTCAATTATACCTCCGAATTACTTTTCCGTAACCGTTTTTCTTGACTAAAGGAAAGACAGGAAGCATGCAAGGAAACAAAAAAACATAAGTAAACAACACCATAAGATCATGTAAAATTTATTGTATTTTTTTGTTATTTTGAAATCACATGTTGTAACATTTATCTTGTTAATTAAAAATATTCACATTGTCTGTTTAAATAATCTATTACGGTAAACTAGCTTATACTTAGTCGAAATAATGCCATTACTACGCGATTGGGCGCGTCGCGAGTCAATTGGTCGAGTCGCCCCACATTCATCCATACATACAAATATACAATGCTTTATTACATATGCATATATTGACATCCTAATAAAATGGCATTAACATGGTATACTTAGACAAGAGCTATCCTTAATATATAGAAAGTAAAACATCATGCTCTTTGGCTTGCACGACGGAGTAACGAACGAACGAATGATTACCTAGGAGAGATCAATTCAACTGTACACTGAGTAATACTTCATGCTATACCCACTTGGAGTTATTTGAAATTCAACCTAAAAGTAAAGGAATAAATTTTGAGCTGGACCTTTTAAAACGTTGAGCCGAAACAAGCTGAATATCCAAAGTTCAGTCTAAAACATTTTGATCATTTGGCAATGTTTTTATACCTACGAAATTAAACTAATTGCCATAGGAAGACTAATCAATATTTCTATATGATTGGGCCAAATTTGAGCTTTATAACAACCCTAATTCCAACCTGACCGTAACAATAAAAAACTTTGAGCTCATAAATGATAATTTTGAGACAATTTTCGAGTCTAAATAGCTTTGGAACGTAACGTACGGAAAGAATGCGTAACATCCGTACTCAGAGTCGTTCATCAAGTTATCCTCACTTCAACAAGCCATAATCGCTTGTCCGAAGCCCGAAGTGTTCTTTTGAACGGACCACTCTGAGTGCTGTTACGAGATAAGACTCCTAACCCTGCAAATCTCTATAATGGCACCTATACATTCACATCTACAAATAATGACATATAAAAATTACAATTATGGAGATTCCAGTTAAATAACGGTTCACTTATAACTAATAACAGTACGATTATTTTATTTGCATGATATCTTTACATCGCATTGTATATGTTGGTTATATACAAAAATATACATACGTCCTGTCGGCTCGTCCGACTGAAGAGATTTCGATATAAAAATAATAGCTAACTTTAGAACACGATGCGGTAATGGGCCTAGCTATTCTTGGAATACAAAAGAACTTCTCTACCATGAGTTTGAACTATTTAATATATATATTAAAACCCTTTCCCCTTACTACAGTTTCAATCAAATAACTTAGATGTCTTGTCATAATTCATAGAACGAGACGACCGATATTTTCAGTGCTCGTTTTTATAAGGGATAAGGTTTTCATATAAATATTTAACATAATGTATGATAGTTTAATCAAACTTGTGGTCGAGTATGGTTACGTCTCAACTGTTTCTAAAATATAATATTCTTATAGTTCAAACATAGTTAAGATTCTTAAAATTACTGCGTAGCAAAATGGCCGACACATCTGCCGTCTAAATGATATAATAAAACGCAATCACAAACATCCCTTCAAATATTAAGAAGCAACAAAAAATGTAACAAGTGAAAAGATTCTTCGTTAAATTTTAGAAACAGTTACGGCGTATTACAGAGGCTCGTGAACATCGTATTAAAACAATTAATGAATACAAGGCGTCGCGCTTGCATTGTTATATCCTGGAGATAAATGAGTCGCTTAATATTTCTCAAAATGTAAATTGTATACAAATTTAATAATTTTCGCGTATTATCTTTGAACCGTTAGATTATCAGACTCAGTAGCCGACACTGTTTGAAGGTTGAGTCTTTAAATTTATCAAGCATTGAATTCGTAGATTTTAAAAATTTATTACAATTATATTTTTTTGTTTATCGTACGCAAACACAAATGAAACAATTACAGTAACGCACTTATCTCCAGTACATGAAATAATAATGTTAAACAGAATTTAAATGCGTTCAATAAAATGTGGCAGTGAACATCGTAAAAACTTTAATACTTTTAGCATCGCATTCGATATAATACAATTTTTAGCGACTGAATATTGCCAATTTTTTTAAAACATTTGAAATCAGTCCAGTTGCAATTTTCAGTATTCGTTCGTGTCTACTGGATTGTGTAGCGCGGTAAATACAGTTAGACTGATTTGTAGTTATGGTTGCGATATCGAAACTCAGCTAAGAGCGGTGTGTTCACGAGAGGTGTGTGTGCGTGTGTGCGTGCTGCAAGTAGCAGAGCAGCGGCAGAACGCTGTGTCAGACTTTGTGCGCCGGGCGCATCTCGTACGCTTGCGGATACGCGTTCGCGTACGGCTCGCGGCGTCCGCTCGGCCCGGGGCCGCCCACGCCTGATCAAATTTATAAAATAATAATATTATGGGAGTACACAACTGAAACTCGTGCAGTCATTTACTTTTTATAAATAGACTAACGGGGATCGAACCCGGGACCTTCCTTTCAGCTGTTCCAATGGTCACCATTGATCCAACTGGGCCGCTATATTTGTCTATTCACCTATTAAGAAGCGTTATAAATACAACACAAAAACCAGATCCAGCATATTTGAGAGCATTCTCAACTGTTAGTTGTGATTATAAAGGAAGCTCGCCTGACGTCAAACGAAACCTGAATCTTGTTAAAGTCTGGTGCAGGGAGTGAGACTCACCTAGCTCCCTGGCGCTGTAGGTGAGAGGCGGGGCGTAGCCCTTGTGGGTCCTGGCCCGGCGGTGGCCAGGCCGCGGGGGCGCGTGGCCAGCGCGACGCGGCTCCGCGTTCCCACGCATGCGCCGCAGAGTGTTCATCGGACGGCGTAAGGTCTCGGACAGGCGCCTGCAAACAATACGTCATAAATCCATTTGTGTACACCCTAACGCATAGTACAGTTTCGGGTCTGAAAGTGTACCTGGCCGGCGGGCGCTTCGGGTTGGAGGAAGGCGTGTGGACGGCGCAGCACTTGACGAAGGCGCCCATGAGCACCACGAGGGTGACCCCGCCCAGCAGCACCGCCCACCACTTCTCCGTCACCCACTCTTGCAGCGTCAGCAGGGTCTCGCGGTTCAAGAGCAGGTTCTTCAGCCGGACCAGCGGACCCTCGGCGTCCACGGCCCGACACTTAAGGAACACGTCGCAGTAGCCCTGCAATTTATCAATGGACCGGTGACCTCACAGAAAACATTTACAATAATTTTCAAGGAGTGTCGATTTTGTGATTCCTTACATCACTAGTAAAGCGAAACCTCAAAACAATTCATATTGCTAAAATCTAAATTAGATTACAATAATAATTCATTCTAAGAGAATGTTACTTTCATATGTTTGTCTTTGTCTTTACGCTGCGGATACACCCCTGCTGGTAGCTGGTTCTACATAGTGGAGGTATACGCCAGAAAAAGATCGTTTATTAAGAGAGATCCAAATACCACTTTGACTATATTTATTTATTATTATTGTTAAGACTATAATAGTCTTTTATTGATATAACTGTTACTCATTTAAAAAAGCACTTTATTAACGGATTTAAGTTATGTATTTTTGGAATGTTAAGGCTCTAAACGAAATTAACATGAATTAGAGCTACAATTCATCCTTATCAATTAAGTAAATTACTAAATCAATCATCTTTTCAAAAACTGAACGTTAACCGTTAGTGTTCTCCTTAAACTATACGACACAAAGGTTTCCCGTTATTCATAAACAATACACGTAATTATACGATATTAACTATTCTTTAGTCCACAGCCCCAATAACACAAGAGCAAACACTAGTTATGAAAATCACTTTAAAGAAATGAGTTCTTTAATCGTTTTTGTTAAGATTAATATAAAACAATTATTTTCCATATTATTATTTTTATGTCATGTCCAAATGACCATTAAAAGAATTCGGTTATGCAATTTTTGTTTTATATATCATCGAGTCACATTTTCTAGTCGTCGGTAGCCCCTAAGTAAGCTATTTCTAGTTCAGTATGCGTGCTTACAAAGTGATACACAAATATTGTAGAAACAGACACATACACAAACACTAACATATTAAGAAACAAGTACTGATTGTCTGGAGAATATTTACAAAGAAAACTGGGCCGTGAAATATTTACATTTACATTTGAAGAACGCAACGTCATTGAGTACCTGAAAGTTGTCGCAGGGCGAGCCGGGCCTGAGGCTGATGCCCTCGCTGGGCAGCCCCACTTGCTTGGCGAAGTCCGCCGTGCTGCGGCAAGAGTCGGGCTCGGGGCCCGTCTGGCAGGCCAGCTGGCACAGCGCCCGCCGATTCACCACCGCCGTCACGCCGTCCCCCAGCTTCGTGGGCGACGACGACAGGAAGCACTCCTTCATGTTCCACGCCAGGCACATCGACCCGCTGCACTCGCCTTTGATGCACAGCTGGGTGCCTGCAGTTATAAGGACACAACACAAAAATTACTATGATTCGATAGATAACTCGAGTCTGCTGTACTCGAGCAGCGGCCAAATAAATTTGTATGTAAAATTCTAACTGTATGTAATTTAAAAATGGAACGATTTTCTACCAGAGGTAATTTATCGAAGGCTTAATTCAAATTTCGAACTGGCACATAAAAACCTGTTTCGTGAAAAAAAAAATCCGGCTCATTTGAAAAAAGAACTAAACATCGATGGACTTACGTATGTCTTACCAGCCACTGTAGTAGGGTACTTTAAATCCAAATTCAAATATAAATAAAAATAACGTGCACGCACCATTGTTGCACTTGGTGTGGTCGGGCAGCGAGCGCGGCTCGGGGCAGTCCGCCGAGCGACCGGAGCACACTGAGGCGTGGCTGCACTCGGTGGCCTCGCGACACGTCTGGTTGCGGAAGGCCAACACGAACTGGCACGTCTGGGCGTGGCAGCACGGCCCTTGGGAGGGGCTGCGAGTTGGGACAACGACATTTAGCATGCACACCAATTAACCGGGAAAGAGAGAGACAGAACGATGTGTTTCAAAGTAAATGGACACATGTTGTACCTGCACTGTGTATTGGCCCGCCTTTGACAGCCCTTGGCGGAGGAGTTGCGGTCAAGGTCGTACGTGCTCACTTGACGAGGGTAGCAACAACGATCTTTACACTCGATTTCGTCGTAGCCTAGAATAAAATATATTACTGTAAATATGTATTGAGACTGATGAAGCAGCAGAGAAGTCGGGTTCTTATTAAACTTATAACTTATTTACTCACTACCATTTTATTACCAAGTCGATAGCCACGAAAACAGCATTGATTAAAATTAAAATCATGTGAGTTATATTAGCGGATATTTGAAAAATTCCCTGAGTCCCTTACCGCTCGCCTTTAACTTGCTTTGGGTGAAGCTACTCAAAATAATGTAACGATGTCAAACCTCGGGGGCTTAATTATCACCACAACCACAATTTGACCCAATAGATTTCCGAAAGTTATTTAAAGAAAACACTTTATTAACGGATAAAGCTATGTATTTTTACAAAATAAGTATATTTTACATTATTTTAAATTTTCCTGACGTTTCGCGTACTTTACAGCGTGCGTGGTCACGGTAGCCTACCGCAGTCCACATAGACTATATCATAAATCATTTATTTGTTTGCGAATATGGGTATAAGAAAAAAAAGGTCTTACAATAAGAAAGCGCACAAACCATATTCTGTTACAAGGCATGCAGTATACTTCCATTTTTCATTTAAATATCTACAAACAATAACAATGACCTAATATTATAAATTATCTTCCAAATATTCAGTAAAGCACTTATTACACTACGCGGTATTCAGACAGTCTTACTAAGATTTAGCTTAATGTTATAAGAGTTAGCAAGTTAGCCTGTCTAATTAGACTGACCGAATGGGTTCGGCGGTGCTTACTTGCTTACTTGCTGAATACTGCGTAGTGTAATAAGACTTAGCACGCTTAGACCGTTCAGTCAGAGAAAAGACGGTCACATACGTTTGTTTGCAGTGGCAAATAAAAAATAAGGGTTGATCGTAGAAGGGTGAAAATTTAGGAATGTATGTATTTTTGTATGTTGTATCATAAAAAAAAGAAACTAAAAATTTTGGCTAAAAAATAAAAATTTAGGGGTGGACTACCCTTAACATTTAGGGGGATGAAAAATAGATGTTGGCCGATGGGGGATGAAAAGTAGAAGTTTCATGAGAATCGGTCAAGCCGTTTGAAGGAGTTCAAATTCGAACCCCGTGATACGAGAACTTTATGTAATGACGATAAAAGAGGTATGGAGTAACTAATTTCAATAGACATTCAAACTCGGCAACTACTACTCTAAGTCTTAAGTCACATGGTTCCAAAACACTCAGTATATTTGATAATTTTTATCGCAAATATCACCCATATTTTTCTTTTCTTTTTTGTATTTAAATTAATAGACGCGCCAAGAGCTATGGCCATTTTCTGGTGCTTTGAAAGTTTTCTCATCGCGCGACAACCAACTGGCAACTACGTACGCTTGCAAATGAGTAAAATGAGTTAGCATGCGGTATTCAGTCTAGTGTAATAGCGAGCTTGCTCAGTTAGATTTTAAGACAGTCTTACTAAGACTGTCTGAATACCGCGTAGTGTAATAAGTGCTTAACTGTGTAATAATGTATCAGCTTTTTGTAATAATATATCTTTAATTCATATTCATATTATACATGCATAGTGTATAATAATAGATAGGTTAATCCGTTAATAAAGTGTTTTCTTTAAATGAGTAATAGTTATATTAAAATTCTCAGTTAACTTACCACAGTCACACTCCTCTCCGACTTCGACGATCTTGTTGCCGCAGAAGGCTCCGGCACTTTCCTTGAGGCAGTCTCTCTTGCGGCCATCCCTGACTGCGTCCAGCACAGCGCTGATGTTGCTCACCGAGCACGCCGAGAAGCGGCTGTTGTTCGGCCTGTCGCCGGAGGTGGCCGACGCGAACATTATGAAGTTCCCCTGTTGGCCTCCAGGCCGACATTCCGACGGGTAGTCGTGCTGCAAGCAATATTTAACCATGCAACACAAAATTAAAGTTAACAATTACTACCTAATGTACATAAATACCTTTCAACGGAAATTAAATGACTTTATTAAGTGTTAGTTTTCAATTGCAAATAAATTAAAGAAAAATCCTTTATGAACGGAATTATTAGTTTTTGCAAAATTTAAATATATTTTACGTTTTTTTTTAATTATTCCGACGTGTTGCGTACTTTGCAGCGTGCGTGTTCACGGTAGACATTATGGAAAAAGATTATATTTTGTTGTTAAGGTATCCAAAAAGCAAAGAGCGTTTCAAGGTTAAGAAAACTTGGAAGGTGGAAAAAAACAAGTTTTTAGAGAGACTCCGCCACTTCCATTTATGTACTATTGTATATTTCGTTACAAACGTAACAAATTTGTATGAATACAATTTAAATAAATTTTACCGGCGATCCAAAATTGTGTCCGATCTCGTGTGCCAAGGTAAGCTGGCTAACTTTAGGAGGGACCCTACTGTTGTAGTTGACGAAGGTGATGATGCCAGTGTTGAGAGACCTCTTCGTGCTTTGATATAGACCGCCAGTGGTCTCAGTGTATGTTTTGTATTTCTCACAGATGCCACCAGAGGCGCCGCTCGCGCTCGCTACCCATGCCAGGCCTGAAGAATTAAACAAGAAATTTAGTATATAATTATAATGTCTCGCATAGTTCGTATGTAAATATTTCATATGCTCATACATTATGCCTTCAACAACTAAGCCGTACATTGAGACCTTTTTTAATTGCCACATGTTTGAGTTGGATTTTCGATTATTGCATTGTAATATGAATTTTTAACTAAATACAAACGTCAAAACTAATCATTGAGCGCTTAGCTATAAGAGAATACACAATGAAAAATGTTGATTTGTAACTAAAAAGACATTTTATGTAATAAGATGACGTGACATGTGACAATGTCATCTGTCATCATGACAGAGATATGAATTACTGTATGTCTGCAGCTTAAGACATATGTATACATATGTTCTTTAGTTTGTATATATATTCTTTGCTAGGTAGAGCAGATGGTTTTATTTTATTTGAATTCAAGTTTGACAATATATTCTTTGCACAGATGTCACATGTAAATGAATTTAATATATTATAGGAAATTGATTAATGTAAGAGTGAACATTAAATGTCGTTTTCTTATTTACTGCTGTAAATTACATATTATGTACACATTTTGGTTTCATTAAATGTGGATCAATTCCGAATTAAAACATTATAATTAATCTTATACATATCTGTTGTTTTGAGGGTAATAATAAAAACATACCGAGAGTTCCACCAGTGAAGTCCCGATATGTGAACATATAGGCGAGACAGAAGTCCTCATGATTGCCCAGCGAATGTAGATTGAGGAAATTTGACACATCAATGTTCTCCCAGCAGAACTGGTTAGTCTCCGTCGCGAATGGGTGCTTCTTGCACGCTGAATCATCGTCGATCTGTTGAAAACACACGTTTTAATTAAAATACTTGTCTTTTATTGCCGTTAATTGAGAGGCTTCATCTGTTAATCAGTAGCTTATGTGTTAACCCAATGTGTCTGTACGATTCATATCGTACATTAAGCAGTTTTGGCATTTTAAAGGGCATGGGATAGTATTTTATCAGCATTTTGGACGCGCCCGCTTTATTAATATATTTAACTATTTTATAAAAAATTGAGTTCGCATCGATTAATCAAGACGATTCTCGTTCTCGCACACCCGGGTCATTTCATCAAGTAAAACGTGTGTCAATCAAGGATACAACATCCTTTATAAAATCATTTCATCAAGTAAAAGGAGCTGTCAAACACGGACGCAACAGTGTCAGCTTCCTGATGCCCAATTTGACCAAAATTATATACACGAGAGACTTATAAATTCTAAACTAGTTAAACATTGATCAACAATAGAAAATACAACGTATTAAATCTATCTTTATTCCATTTTTATAACACTCGTATTACCAAACTTAGCACGCCGTATCAGTCGAATTGTCCAAACAAAATGGTTGGGCATTCGCATCCGCACCAATGTCCATTAATAGTAATAATAAGTAACGACTTCGTTCTATATAGAGAATATACAATTGAATTTGACGAATCCTAAAGGTTATCAGATCTGAAGACTCGTCTCACATTAAAAAAACAATTTGTATGTAAAAAAATATATTCGCTATCGATCTGACCTGCAATGTAGGACAGAGCGCGGGTTAACGTTTAATCGCATTTCCTACCGCTTTCTCCGGCTTCGTTTATCACGTTCTATGCCACAATGAGTATCACTTTACAATGCATCGTTATTAATAGTTGTGTGAGATAAATATCTCCTATATTGATGAAAACTTACTAACGCTGACTCAACTGACTAGCCTTTGATATCAGTACTATTTCCGTTCGAGTTTTATACTGTTTGTATTCCATAAACCACTTTTACTAATTCTCTCATGACACAACCAAGCGTCTACAGTCTCACCTTTATCCTTTGAACTTCAAACTGTATATTCCTGTGCTCGCGCCGCCCGTCAAACTTCGTGTCACGGTAAATGTAGTTGACGGCTGTCACATGATGAGAGATGAGAGAGAGGATCTCTTCGCGTGTCTTCATGTCAATCTCATTTTTCTTGCTACGGTCGAGGTGCTGAAATATATATAGATAAAGTTTTAAGAAGGGCTTCAGGGTTTAGATCGTAACACTGCAGTGGCGAGAGAGCAAAAAAAAATTAAAAGTGTTTATTGAAAAGTATCACAAAATTTTTGTTTTATCTTTCTAGAGTTTGTATAGCTGGACCGAGCTGCTAGAACTTAGCGAAACTTAAAAACAAAATTGAATAAACGCATTGGAATCAGATTGCATTTTCCTTTTAGGAAATCTACCATCTGCGAGCTATTCTGGCGTGTGCTGCCAAAACCGCTAGTTTCACATATGTTTTATCATAAAAAATACAGAAAAGTCCATCAAACTATTATAAAAATTGATAATTTATTTCAAATTTGATAGTAATTAATTCTTAAATGAAAACTTTTCTATTGTTCCTATTATATCAGATACTTTTCATACTAGAAATATATGTATTTCTACATGCAGAACTTTCGTAATAAATTACTGTATTAAATTCCATTATGATAACTAATTTGAAACTAAAATCACTTAGCCAATAATTCTCTAATCGTTTGGATTTATAAACCGCAGCTAAATAACATGATAACCTATATCATAAACAATAAATTCCATTATCAATCCGTATGTGGATAAAACAATGGACCATTGACAATTGTCTCCCAAGCTGTCAAACAGGAAGCCGTACAATCAGTATTATAGTTAATTATACATTATCGTTCGCTTCGTGTTTGTTCAAATAATCTTATTAATAATTTAACCGCTTCCTCGCCTTAATTAATAGACCAATTGAAATCGTAACGCGTGCGTTTTACTTGTATATAAATTGTAGTAAATATCTAAGACCATCATATTCGAGTCAGATTTAGCAGTTATAGCAAAATTGGTCCAACACACACTCAGAAACGTATACACTTTGCAAATCTTTATTAAAGAAAGATTTGCAAACTGTATTAATAGTACTAATAAGAATTCTCCGATTTCTACGATCTTGATGAGGGAGATTACCTAGTAATAGAACTTTGTATAAACCAAATAATGTTTTCTCAATTTTTTAGTACTTACGTCAGGAAAGCCCTCTCTCACATGCCTCCATATGAGCGGATCGGTTTGTATGTACAATGAGCAAGTATTTTTAATTTTCGATTCAGAAGCGCGCTTCGTTCGCGAATGCTCGCCCGTGTTCGCTGCTCTTGAGTACTTATTGTGATGATGATGTTCCCAATGCCTGGAAAAAGAATGCCTCGATTAGATTTACTATTCGAGCCTTTTTGCGTCGTTTAATAATTATAGATTAATATAATCGTTTATAACCATTTATTCAAAGAATTCTCGTTTAATAGACTTTTGCATGCATTCAAAACGGTTTAAAATACATTTATGTGTCTCCGATGTGGAGTCGCTAAGCATGTGTGGTTCAGCACGGTATCAACTTTCTTAATCTATCTATGAAGGATTTTTAAACAGTGGTCCAAATTAAATGTATTTCAAAAAACGAGATTCCCTTGTGTCATAACATTTTTCACGTGGCTGGTCACTGAAGCCTTGAAATTCTAAATACCAAAATTGTATAGTCCTACGTCAGGGTGCAGCAAGATTATACACAGCACTGAATCCACGACAATCCCCTATTATAGTTGCAATAATTATTAACACACGCATTTTTCCTTAGATATTACCATTTTTACACCGACTGCGCCACCACCCCATGTTGTCAAGGATACAGAATCTTAAGTCTTAGACAGGGTTGGTTTGGTATAAGATCATCGTGGAAAGATCATATGAGGAAAGTATATAAAATAACTAAGATATAATCAATTTAACAATTACCATTCTTTGACGACTAAGGTTTATGTTAAAATAAACTTAAAATTGTTGCAAGATCTTAGGCGTGTGAGAATTGCAAGAGCCTTTGAATAGACAATACAATAATACTATCATTATGGACCGACGGACAACATTCTTTTGTTTTCGATTTCTAAATGATGAAAATACCATGTCTTTAATATTCGCAGTTTGGCGTAGAGGGCAGTCCTCGCAGTAGAGAGGCAGATCTCTATAGGTATTATACAGTTAAAGACCAATTACAAAGACGAGTGTGAGCTATGCTATCGCCTTCTTTAAACATGAAACATTCGTCGAAAATCCGAGTCAATACACATTGGGTACAAAAATCACCAAATCACTATTACATCTATTTTTGTACACAAATTTATGAATTTTAGCTAAACAATTGTAAATAATTATCTCTAATCGAATTTTATCTTATTGAAAATACTGAAGTTGTAGTATTCAAATATATAACAGTTATGGAATTAGAAATCGTAACCCCAGCATAAAATAGGTACCCGGGAATAGACGGCACGGCTCCCCGCACGGGTAAAAAGTAACCACACACACAAAGTAACCACAAAAAGCTCCCCATTGCATACACAAAAATTACTTATGGTACCACCAGGTTGCATTATCCAGAATACTGTTTTGTGAACCGGATATATTTTTCTAATGTACGTAATAAATATATTTATTGAAAGTATGTAATTTAGATTTGCAAGTCAGTACTTATTCAAAGCGTCTCAAACTAATATTGACACAAATCATCTTGACGCCCTTCAAAACTGAAATCATCACTACATAGTATAAAACAAAGTCGCTTTCTTTGTCCCTTTGTATGTCCTGTCCATTTATATTTAAATCTTTGAAACTACGCAACGGATTTTGATGTGTTTTTTTATAGGATAGTGGGATTCAAGAGGAAGGTTTACATGTATCATAACATCCATTAAATAGTACTGTTGCATTTTTGAGGTTTCTAATGTGATGTCGTAAATAATTAAATTTTAGGCGTATATTTGTTAACTCAACAGCAGTCTTATAAAATAGTATCCAATAAGTAATAAAAGATTCAAGTCGGCCTGGCTTGAATTTTTGCAAAAAAGATAAATTATTTTTTCAGTCTTACAACAAATGTTAAATAATAATGTTAAAGAATAAACATCGAATTTCGCTTAAAAATGTTACGATTCGTAGACATTTTAATATTCATTGAATATTTTCGAACACTTCTTAACATGTGAATCATGTATCAACGTTATTGATTTGAGCCGAGGCTTAAGCGGTTTAGGCATTAAGGACCTCTATTCTGTATCAGGAGTGCGTCGTCAGACTTTTGATGAGAATCGCCCATTCCTATAATATTGGTAAATAATATAATATCTAGCAGTTGTCAGCTGTGGTTTAACATTATATCGATTTTTAATTCTAAAATGCCAATTTCTTTGTATGCTTTGAGCGTATGGAGAAACTCACTCCACCTATCTCAAACTGCTCCGTCGTTTCTTACCTTGGCGGATCATCTCTTAGACTATTTGGATGTGATGGCACAGGGGAAGATGGATGGTGGTGCGTGCTTATTGATGCTGGAGGGGGCGACGCCGGTGCATCATCATCCACGCCCGAGCTCTGTATTCTCTCCATCCATTGTACAACCTCGTCAGTAACACCACAGCCACCAACATGACCTATAGACAATTTTATAGAACAATTTAATTAATTGGCATTAAGCGCAAATACGTTTATTTGACAAAACATAGTCATTAGGAGACAAAATCTCAATCCCGTCCAATAGCAGTAATTAGTGAGAGCTTTATTTTCAAGATTAAAAGTCTCGTTTTCAATTAGCCATAATACAAAGCAGGAAGAACGCTCGTTTCATTTTAGCAGAGAATTCATATTGGTTAAGTTGGTTTTGTTGACTCCGAAATGAATGGAGTACCGCATGGCACTAGCTTGCTTTTTTCGAAGCCACTCCAATGGGAAACCTTCAACCCTTCAGCTTTGTATAAAATCTTAGGCAATTAAGTGATTTATAAGATTGCGATAGTAATTCATAAATTCCTTAATTTTGCCACTGACACTTTCGATGATAGGCATCGAAATTGATCGGGTTTTTCTTATTAACCGTACGTTTGTTAGGTTATGTATATTAGGTAAAAAAATCTATATATATAAAAGAAAGTCGTGTTAGTTACACCACTTATAACTCAAGAACGGCAGAACAGATTTGGCTGAAAATTGGTAGGGAGGTAGCTTAGAGCCAGGAGACGGACATAGGATACTTTTTATCCCGTTCGACAGCGTTCCTGTGTGACTTGACATGAAACGTCAGTCACTATAAAACGTGGTATAACAAAAAATAATCAGACTTGGAATAACAAAACGCAAATGACAGCTATGTAATTGACGTAAAATGACAGCTATGTAATGACGTATGGATGACAATTTGATATTTGTAAGAAATCAATATTAAAAAAATATTAAATATTAAATAATAAAAAAAAAATAATAATAATAGCTTATATTGTAAATGGTTTAGTTCTATTTTTATGGATTAACTTGGTTTTATTATTTTTGGAAATTTCAACATTAGCACCTAAATCTTTTGATACAACAAATGGTCCATCCCATTGCGGGTCTAACTTACTAGCTGTTTCATTTTTAACTAATATTAATTGACCATTACTATATGTTATATTATTTAAATATTTATCATAAGAAGATTTACGATTATGTTTACTTACAATTAAATTATTACGAACATCTTGGTGTGCTACTTGCAACCTATACTTAAGATCTAAAGCATAATTATCTGGATTATATAAAGGTTCAATATATTGACTTACTCTAGATGGTATTATACTAGCTCTACCAAATACCAGCTCAAATGGAGTGTATTTCGTTTCTGTATGAACAGCATTATTGAAACTATAACACCAAAATGGTAGCCATTGACTCCATGTATCTTTTTGGCCGTTACAATGTATTCTTAAGAAAGCTCCTAAATTCTTATGTGAATTTTCAAGCGCACCGATGGATTGGTGATGATACGCTGTTGAAGTTAATTTGTTTATATTTAAGAGTTTACATACCTGTTCCATTACAGAAGATACGAATTCAGTCCCACGATCAGTCGCGATGGTATTCGGTATTCCAAATCTTAAAATAAAATTATTAACTAATGCTCTTGCTATACTTACGGTTTCCTTCGTTTTCAAAGGATATGCTTCTACGAACTTAGTAAGTTCGCACTGTAAGGTCAGAATGTAAGAATTACCTTCAATGTCCCTTTCTAAAGGACCTACGACGTCGAGATAGATCTTTTCAAATGCATGTGAAGCCGTTGTAGTTATCTCCATGGGCGCCTTGATATACCTACAATGCTTCATTTTCTGACATTTTATACATTTACTCACGAATTCCTTGACATCGTTGTCTAAGCCTGGCCAGTAAAATTTCCTCTTTATATTATTTGTCATCCTACGCACACCTGCATGACCTGCGGTGGGTAATAGATGGAAGTCATGTAAAATATATTTTTTTTCTTCTTCACAATCAATTCTTTTAACTCCTCTTAATACATAGATACGTGGACCGGTCCAATCCTTATTATCTTTTATTTCTTTCAATACGTCTTTAATAAAACTTTCATATTCTTTATTTTTTACTATGCATAGTTCCTTTATATTTATCCTTTTACAAAATTCTCCTAACTTAGTCACAAATTCGACTCGCGTAAATTGTGCCCTAAAGTTAAGGTTAATATACAACATTTTTCTACGATTACTATAAAGAAAACATTCCTTTTCTTCGTCAATAACATTTTGTAGTTTTAATTTATTTAATTCGTCATTTTCTATAAAAGTCATTTCGACGGAATTATTTGGTATTTTTAGAACCTCAACTACTTGTGGTTGATCAGGCCACGTTTCATCACGGTTACTAAAATTAGATGTATTCAGTTGTTTGTCTAACTCTAACTGTCGCTTCTGAGCTCTAGTCATGACTAACATAATGTCTTCATTCATTTGTTTTAAAGTATCGGATGTTATATTAATTCTAGATAATGCATCTGCAACGCTATTATCTTTCCCTTTAACATATAAAATTTTAAAATCATATTCTTCTAAGGCTAGTCTAAATTTAAGAAGTCTACTTGATGGGTCCTTCATAGAAAATAAATATATTAAAGGCCTATGGTCGGTCATAATTGTAAATGATTTGCCGTACACATAAGGTCTAAAGTATTTCACAGCCCACACAATAGCTACTAACTCTTTTTGAATAGTCGGGTAGTTAAGTTCAGCTTTATTGAGGGGTCTGCTAGCATAAGCTACTGGTTTTAAATTTTTATTACACAAAACCGCTCCAATAGCTGTACCTGAAGCGTCTGTTTGAATGATAAACTCATTATTATTTGAAAAATCTGGAAATTCGAGTACAGGTGGAGTAGTCAAAGCATGTTTTAATGTTTCAAATGCCTTTTGACACACATCAGTCCAAATAAATGGCTGATATTTTCTAGTTAATTTATTTAATGGATAAGTTATGTCTGCGAAATTTTTAATAAATTTCCTGTAATAATTACAAAATGCTACGAATCTTTTAACTTCATCTGTATTCGTTGGCACAGGATATTTTTGTAATATTTCTACTTTTGATGGGTCAGGTAAAACTCCCTTTTCTGAAACTAAATGTCCTAAATACAGAATTTCTTTCTTCAAAAAATTACATTTTTCCGGATTTAATTTTAAATTAATTTTTCTAAGTCTTTCCAAAACGTCAGTTAAATTTTTATTGTGTATATCTAAATTTCTTCCAAAAACTACTAAATCATCAAGATATATAAAACATTTATCATACGTCAACCCTGACATAGCTACTGACATGACTCTACTAAAAGCACTTGGACTTGTTTTGAGTCCCATCGGCAACCTTTTCATCTGGTATTGCCCAGTATTGGTAGTAAACGCAGTGTACTCTCTACTATGTTTATCTAAAGCCACTTGGTAATAACCTTGATTCAGATCTAAATGTGAAAAATATACTGATCCAGAGAGCGAATCCAAAATTTCAGTAATATTCGGCAAAGGGAATTTATCATCTACAATACAGTCGTTAAGTTTTCGATAATCGACTACTAGTCGCCATTTTTTCTCATTTTCACTCTTCTTTGGTACTAATAAAATTGGGCTAGACCACTCGCTCTGTGCTTCCTCTATAATATCATTATCAATCATTTTTTTTATTTGTTTGTTTACTTCATTTTTCATTGAATGAGGCAATCGATACTGCTTAACATAAACTGGACTAGTATTCGGTTTTAAAGTTATTGATTGCTCATAAATATTTGTAGTTGTTAATTTATCACCGTGTAAAAAGAAAACATCTGAATACTTAGCACATAATTCTTGAATAGATTTCCGTTCTTCCGAATTTAAATGATTTAATTTTAAAATACTTAACAAGGTTTTTGCGCGCTCTAAACTATTAATATTAGCTTTAAAGTTGCATAAGTCATAATCTTCAATTGAGTAAATCTCAGGTTGAAACATTGGCAAAGTAACATCGTGTTCATTGGTGTTTAAAATTTTGACAGGTAGTCTATTATTTTTTATTTTACCTATACATCCTGCAAGAAAAACATTATCCGCTAATTGTTTGTTATGGATAATACAATCACCTACATAACCATTGATAAATAAATAATGAAACGATTCACTACGCGCTGGTATATGTAACACCTCGTTTGAGTAGTCGATGATGTCACGAAGTTGCAATGAATATTCCATTCCATAATTAGAGAGTGTAATTATATTAGTCTCCAAGTTGATATTCGACGCATAATGACACAAGAAATCTAAACCTAAAATACCATCAGCCTTTAATGGTATGCTATCAAATACATGAAGCTTGATATTAAAGTCAACAAAGTGTTGTTCATCACGATGAGTCAGAGAAAATTCCACAAATCCAGATGATTGAATCTGACCCCCAATACCATTTATCACAGTTTCATCTTTAATTACTGTACTGTTACTAGGTAACGCATCTCTTTTAATTACGGACAAAGATGCCCCGGTGTCAATTAACCAAAAATATTTTTTATTACCTACATACAAAACTAAAAATTTTGCTTTACCCTTCAGTGCCAAAATATTATGCTTAAGATAGAAAAAACTGCATTTCGTTTGAATTTGGATTTAATGTTTCGTTATTAGCCGCTGCATTATTACAAAACACTCTATTATTATTATTACCGTTACCACTACTACGAGTTTCATAATTCGATCGATTGTCGTTCGAAAATTGGTTACCTCGACCACGGTTTGAATTATTAGAATACGAACCTCTGCCATTACTACGAGAATTATGGAATGAACGTCCATGTGTGTTACCGAATTCTCCTCTACCAAAGTTGTTTGGAACATTGTTAAAATTACCTCTGTAATTGTTACGAAAATTATTTGAATTTTGGTAGTTATGACGTCCTCTTTGACCACGTGACTGATGATTAGATCCTCGGAGATTCCTAAAATTGTTATTACTTCGAGACTTACCTCTACCACGACGTGAAAATTGCATGACATTTTCACCTGCCGAAGTCGATGCTGCTGACAATTCCTCGTCTTTCGCCGCCTGAATTGCGTCATTCAAACTGTTGTAGTTACGCGCAGCTATAATAGTACTTAACCGTGAATCTCTCAATCCATCTGCAAAACGTTTAATGGCCAATTTTTCATTCAAAGGTTTTAATACGGAATAACTTTCAGAATTTCCATCTGCTTGAGATATTGTCAGGTTGGTAAATAGCTTTTCTAATTCTGCACCGTACTGGTCTACTGTACGCCAACCTTGTGTAGCATTTTGTAACCGCGATTGGATAGCAGTAAATGATTTTTTAGGCAAAAGAGTTCTACGTAAATCGCTGACAAGATCTTTCACAGATGTATATTCACTTGACATACGTAATTTAGCATTTTCTGATAATCTACTTTTTAAAACGAATTTAATAAGCAATTTTCTATCCGTATCTTTTAACATATCTGCGTACATTTCCACAGAATCAATGATACTCCTGATGTTATTTTCATTACCGTTCATCACAGGAATCAAACTACACGCCGTTTTTAAATCAAACTCCATGTTTAATTCTGTATTTAAATCCTTTTCACAAGAACCACTCTCACAGTCGTTATCAGGATTTATTTCAGTACATAAATTAATAATATGTGAATAACAAGACTTTATTTCATTCTTTATCAAAGTTAAAGTTTTTAAAACATCTGATTTTATGTCTTGCTTTGTAGACAATGTATTAATTAATTCTTTACTTTTTCCATAAATTATCTCAACCTCAAGTAACTTATTTTTTATTACATTACCCTTAAATCTAGATTTTCCTTTCTTAATTAAATATTTCCTTATTGTTTGAAGTTCATCCAAACATTTTAATAATTCATCTACCATTACTTCATACAAAATAATATAATAGTATTTAAATACATACCAACTCTCATAGTGAGTTACCGTAGTAGGGCCCAGAACGTCAGTCGATACTCCGTAATGCGATCACCATAACAATGAGATGAAACTAACAATCTATTTTTAGCTCATTATTATAAATGTAAAGTTCATAATTCAACTTAGTGTCTATATTTTTTATATTTATCTAAACTCTTTTTTTTTATAATTATTTTTCACGATGCGCGAGAATCGAATAATATTTATATTTACGCACCACACGCACATAACACACTTTATGCACACAATTTTCTTCAAAATTCTCAAACATTTGCTAGTTCATCGGGATATCAATTGGTTGTTCTCCGCGAATGACTCTGGTACGGCTGAATGATCGTCGAAGGCTATTTTGCAAAATCTGGTCCCTGATCCAAGAATGATGGCATTTCCTATATTGTTTCCATGCAAAATATAGAGCGCCAAGACCCAGCAGAACGCATATCACAATCAGGATTATACTAATCGTTGAAATATGTAGTTTCATTTCTTCAACATGGGCAGTATTCGAACCAGCAGTGTTCTGGTTTAAGAAAACAGTTTCCTTTTCCACGTTTGATCGGCACATTGTAACTGGGTTTTCGAAATTCAACGTAAAATAAGAATAGATTATATGCACGGAATTCATTAAAATACTCAAGTAAGTAGATCAAATTAAAACAATTCACTAATAGATACATAGTTCAGTTCGATAGTTTTGGAGCCGTAACACTACACCGAGTATGAAATCGCGTCACGCGCCCCAAATATGGCATGGGTCGCCATGAGGGGATATTGAGTTATTCAAACGACTGTTCTCAAGTGATTACCTTTTATTACTAGTCTATAGATTGAATACATTTCTTTTATAATAGATCTTACCAATAGGTACCTAAGTACATACATACTACACCTCAGTCGTGTATCACAAGGTGCTTAAGTGAAGAGCAACCTATGTACTAAAATACAGAAATAATAATGAATGATTAATGTAGTTATATAATTTTTTTTGTATTTTTTCGAATAAAAAAAAACTGCTTATTTATTGCCATTAAGGCGGAACAAAGTTCGCCGGGTCAGCTAGTTTTTAATAAAGAAAATATTTTAAAGAATAACACTTTATTAACGGATTAAGCTATGTTTTTTAACAAAATTTAAATAAATTTTACATTATTTTAAATTTACCCGACGTTTCGCGTACTTTACAATAAATTAAAATAATTTTTGTAAAATATATTAAAATTTTGTAAAAATACACAGCTTAATCCGATAGTAAAGTTTTTTCTTTCAATGAGTAATAGCTATGTCAATAAAAGAAAATATTGTTTGTAAATTCACAATCAAATATTGCAATGTTATTGGATAGCTGCTCATTTAGATTGCTGAATTAATCGACTTGGTTGAGATTAGATATTCATTTTACGGCAGAGCGTTGCGAGACTTGAATTTTTTATATCTTATGTTTTTATGATTTCAGTACTCGAGGTCCGTTATTACTCGAACGTTTTCACTATACACAAATCGCTAGTGTTCTTGTCTCGTGTGTGAGCCAAGTTTTTCAACAAACACCAGACGATTTACATCTCCGTCTAGACTGCAGACGTCGTCAATTGCATATGGACGCTTGGAATTGTCCGAATCTCGATATTTTCTCGGATTTCTTTTTAAAACTAATATGCTATATCCCATATATGAGTGATTTGGCAATATTTTTACAGCGAAAAATATGTTTTACTTGTTTTCAAAATTTTAAAACTTAAAGATTTGAAACAACGAAAAATATTGTTTTATTACAATTAAAATCCAAAAATTAATTCAGCAGTTTTAAGAAATTTGTCGTTCGTTTTAGTACATTACGCCAAAAAACTAGAATACTTTTAGTGGTCATTGTAATTTAGTGCATAAGTTAATTTTAAAGCATGGCAACCGTTTCGATTTCATTTCAAAGCTCGAAAGCTGTGTTTCACGTGAGCCTTGCATAATCGCATCTGCGGTTAGAAATTATTCATGATAAATTATAAGTTTGATGCCTTAAATTACGGAAGTTCAGAGAGGCTTTTTAATCTTAGCTATTTGATATTGCATGCCCGAAGCTCTGAAGTAAACACATCTCTGGTGGTTTGCCTTCATACTAACTAAGCTTTATTTAATACATATTTTTGTGTAAAATATGTTTTACATGATATAAAACGTAGGTTAATTTAGTTCGATCCTTTCGCTAGGCCTTCAATTCAAGCAACAAATCTACATATATTTCTGGTACACTGGCAAAAAACGCAAAAATATATTTAATATTTAAAACAGACACGAGTCAGAAACTCCAAGCGGGGCAATAAAAGCCATTATTTTTCCGCAATCGAGAGCACAACACGATGTAACGAAGGGTAGTATAGTGTGGTAAATCAGGTCAAAGGTTCGAGAGTTCAGGAAACAATATCTGTCAGTTTCCTGTGGCGATTAATGAGCTTTAAAATCGTCGTACGCATCGCGGAAGTCTAATAATAGGAGATGGTTTGCATAAATCATTGTGGAAGTGTAACCTATTTTCGCGGGATAGTGGTAGTAGATAGGAGCATGTATTGGACGTTCACTTTTAACATACGACGTTTTCAAATTTAAATTTAATAATTGCTTATTGAAAAATTTGTAAGACAAATTTAAAATTACTTTCTGGGAAATCTTAATTTACGTAATAACCGTTGTTTAAAATTTGGTACATTTTACTTAATCTATGTTTGTGTTACGGAAATCTCTATATGTAAAAAGAAACTCGCTTTTTAAAATTACTGCTTTTTATTACCTTCTTTACTACTTTATACAAATATTTCTTTCATACATCATATATTTTGCATGTAAATTTAATTATAGTCGATAAATTGGCAACACTGGTTGCACTTAAATTATTATCTGTTCCGTGGAGAAAGTCGAAGCCTCGTTGAATATAACAACTCCTTAGAAGTTCAAGTTACTAAATTTAGACAAAAGGTAACCTATAATAATGGTGTGTCAAAGCAGCGCCTGACATCTAATTGGATTGCGACAACAAACCAAAATCACAATGAATCGACAGACACTAATGATCGTAAAAACTTATAAATATAGTATTTGAATGGGCCCTGTTCAAGTCTTCAGCCGTGCGTTCGCCTGCAGCGAGTAATTTCCGCTATCTGCCGTCCCCGTGCGGGGTTCGTTAACGCAGCATGCCGGATGCGAAACGCCAATGCGAGTTAACATGGAATAAAAATGCCAGATCTATTCAGGAGTTTTTAATTTTAAACTCCCCCACGACTCGCGTTTTCTTGTTTTCATCCGTGCCAACTCGCCTATGTAATATTTCTTTTCTTGTTTCGTTCGCGACGCGTGACTTTACTGTAGTTTCCTACTCAACAAATATTAATGTCCATTATACTTTTTGTTTAAGTTGCTAAGCGCTTGAACTAAGGGGGCATCTCAGCCTTACATTTGCTCCATACTTATCATTTAATATTAATATTTCGATTGAATAGATATTAGCTTCTTTATTGTTTTTTTCTGGGCGTGTTTTAGATTCTGTATACTGGTGTCGTGATTGTATACTCTAGTATTATAATATTGTCTTTTATTAACATAACTATTACTCATTTAAAGAAAAACTTTGTTAGAAAAAATTTAAGTCTATTACATTATTTTAAATTTTTCCGACGTTTCGCGTGTTTTATAGTGTGCGTGGTCACGGTAGACTGAAGACAGAAGGTGTAAATTGTCAAAAAAAGTGTCACAGCTACAGAGAGGTTATGTGTTATCTGTATTTATTGCCCCGGAGATGGTATCGACTTGCCCCCGAGTTGGTACTTTAGTATTGCTTAATCGAATCACACAAATATGGATCTGACAAATTAGTTTTTAGTTATGTCGATTTAGACATATCTCAATAATGTGTATCCGTCTATTCGTATCCTACTTTTCAATAAATCTACTTCACATATTGTAACATAATTTTTAATGTTCAGAAAAATTGCCGAGTTATTTACATAGAGATAGAACGAAACTAACAACTACATTGTTTATAAATGCAGTACTCTAATACATCTCATCAGGCTCCACTGAGTACCGAGTATCCCGTAATTAAACATCGCTCGCAAATAAGGAGTAATTGACGAACGGACGGCACAATGCATCTGTCCTCAACATCTGCTGTTTTTCATTATTCATCTTCGGAACACGACAAAAATAACGCCAACAAGACTTACAAATGTAAATACTGTATAGAAAACGTTTCATAACATTCAGAGACACATCACATATTTTTGATTTACGTGTTTTTGACAAGTTAACGACTTTAATTTTTTCAATATTTCAATTGATTTTTTAAATTCATGTATCTTATTGTACTTGTATAATGAAAACATCTGTACCAAAGAAACATTTGTATCTGCTTCGATTTATTAAATTTGTCTTGTGCTTGACAACGAGAACGTTTTCGAGAAATAGTTGCAGCTAATTGAACAATATTTTTACTGTTTAGTTTATAAGTAAATATATACACATTAACACTTTGTAGCAATTGCTATAATCTTAACTATATAATGAACTCACATTCAGAGCATATCAAGTTAAACACAAAATATTTACAAATATATTACCATAGTCGCACGTATATGATTAATTTCCACGCCCCAGTTGAGGTCGTAACCAAAACTGGAACATTTATCAGGTCAACGCATAAGTATTGTAACCTAGGAAAGCTTGGATTTAATGCCTTTGACGGTGGAGTTTTTACGTATATTCCAAACCAACATTGTGTTCACAAAGTTGGGAGTTTTATCAAAGCCTTATCTATTCAAATTCCGAATGGCCAAAAACAAGCACAACTATTATATTGGCTTTTTATATACCGGAGCCCCATTAGGGGAATTCGAACCCTAATAAGGTGCTCCGGACACGATTTATTCTTAAGTTGAATCAACAGGATAAAGATACTCCGAATTTACTGTTCAGATATAAAAGATATAAAAAAGCTACATCGTTTGGCTAAATCTAAGAAGTATCCTATTAAAACGGTCACACAGACTATTAATATACTTTGAACCATGACGATATATTTTTCCCAACAAAATTGAGACTCCCGAGACGTCGAAGAAATTGAAAAGCAATAACAACATTAGATTGGAAGCCAACATCAGTATATCCCTTTATATTCGCATCTTTTATCATACGTAGGTTCACGACCGTTGAATCACATGTATGAAGCTCTATAGTAACGTTTTATTGGAGTTTTGTAGCAAATATTTATTTACTATGAACATAAACGTATTTGTGTGTACACTATAAAGGGAACTCCACTGGTACACATACTAGGACCTTTATTTTAATTTAAATAACGAAATCCTCGCTGCTAGTTCAGAAAATGATAAATAAAGAGTTTATTCGTAATTTGATGTAAAGAAACGCGATAAAAATTCTTGTCCTTTTGCAAATTTAAGAAATTATCTTTGAAAATGCAACTGTTTCCGGAATTGGAAGAAACGTGTAGCAACTCGAATTGATCTGACAAAATAGCTGACACTAATATTTGATGATTACATTGACAATTCAGAAGTTGGACGTGATTTAACGAATCATACAAAATCCCACAGAGCGTGCGTAAAATATAAAGATTAAGATCTCTATAACATAGTGGTCGTAAGACTTTTCATTAAACATTTCCGCTTTAATGCCTTCACTTATAACATTGCAACGCACATTACAGAATTGTGAGCAACAATGTAGCCAGTGTAAGCGCGATTAAAATTTAATATCGCCGTAAACGTTAGAAACATTTCAGCTTACATATTGTGCTTTGTACACTGTAAAATTGGCCTTAATATTTCAGACAATAACTCGCGACTCACCGAGTGAGCCTACTCCTAACGACGTCTTTTTAAGCAAGGCTTACGTGCTTCATTCCTTACGACAGGCAATTTTTCACCGAATTAAGTAGTTTAAGAGACTTGTTGCCTGTCCTTTCTCCTACTGTTTTACGTTCGCATCCAAATTGTTTTTCTATTAGTGATTAATACGAAAATACCGAATTTTCTAAGCTTGGAGCTTGTTTTTATAAATGTAATATTGACGTTGTATTAACGTTATAATTTTATGTAAATATGACATAACTTTGACCAGAAGCAGCTGCATCATTAACATAGATATTGCTTTATCAAAGGTACTGGGTATTATAAAATGTATAACCGCAACTGGTTGCAAATAGGAATGATTAATCGATAAATAATGATGCCAATGAGGAACGTCAAAATTTAGATTTGATTTTACAAAATGATACTTTTTAATACGCTGTTTTTGCATTTTTGTTTACATATGTTATAAAAGACACTAAACACACTATTGTCATGACCATACTATGTCCAGTGTTATTGATCATGCACAGTAACGAGGCGTAGAATGCGATGTAGTATTTTTGAGAGCAAGTAAGTAGTTTGCTGAACGCAAACCGCTTTCCCTAGATATTTTCTAAGATGCGGTCGCGTTGGCTAATAATACCAGTAATATTAGTGGAGAGTCTGATTCCCCTATCTTCATCTACATATTTCCGAAGTCGTTATAAAATTACAATAAAACTACTCATTCGTACTACGTAGAAACGAACTAAAAGTAATATTCGACGTAAAAATTCACTTAGCTGAAACTTCAAAGCTTGTAAGAACTGTCGGATAATTTCAGAGGCATCATCGAAATATCTTCGGTACAAAACACGACAATTTTTGGGGATTACTAGAGATGGAAATCACATTTATAGACGACCTGTTTGTGGAAGTGTGTGAATATTTGTTTGGATTTAGTATTTGTATTTGTTCAAATCGAAATCCATACTAAATTAGATTCTAGTAATATCTTTTGAATTAAAGTAGACGTAGATCCGGCTCGAAGGACCATAAAGGATGTTGCGTCCGTGATTGACCACTCTTTTTACTTGATGATAATGATAAGTGATTTAATAAAGGATGTTGTGTCCTTGTTTGACACTTTTATTGCTTGATGAAATATTATATATAATATGAATAAATGATTTGGGTGTGCGAGAACGCGCGATCGTCTTGATTAATCGATGCGAACTAAACTTTTTATGGAATAATTAAATTACATTATTTACGCGGGCGCGTCCAAAATGCTGACCCCTTTAAAATACTAAAACTGCTTAATGTACGATATGGGTCGTACAGAATATTTATAAATAATAGTTTTAGGTACACAATTCATTCCATTGTTAGGTCCAAACACCACTTTGCAAACATATTCTCTTTGGTCTTTTATAGTAACATTAATTACGAATTTGAAGTAATAGTTATTAATATGAATTGTAATAATTGTAAAGGAATAGCTGTGTCAAACTGTGATCAAGAAATCAATAATTCCAGTTAAGCCTCAATACTGTTTGTCCCGCATTCTAAAAAATATGTACAGCATACTGAAGCAAGCTTAACTTGAACAACCTTGAGTTAAACTAAATTTTCGTATTGGAACTCGTTTCACTTGTATGAATATGCATTGGCTTTTCTCATTCAAATTGGGGTCGTATGAAAGGGACTATCCCCGCTCAATAGTAATGAAAACAAATGCAACTGAAACGTGACCCTTCCCTTCGCTGCGTGGTTAGATGTATAGAGCATTTATTCGCAGTAGTAACCAGGGTAACTAGACGTTTCGAGTGCTTAAAGCTAAATAATAATACCGCGTCCACTTCCAATAAACTTTTAAAATGATTTATTTATTTTTAAATAAGATACATTCGTTATATGCAAATGTATGTAAAATAAGTGGCGAAACCTACGATGGCTGAGAAGTAGAGTGTACGAGACCGTAGACCTTATGTCTACAACCGAAAGACGAGGTCCAACACTATACAAATCCGTAGAGTGTAATTATACTACACTAGCTGCGCTACGATTGACTATGTGTGACTATGTACACCAGTGCACATAGTCACACGTGAAAACTGATGAATTTTCTCCATTTTCACAAAATTTTTTCAAGTATGCCCCGCTCTTATTTTAGGAAATCTTCCTGAATATAGAAATACCTTTCCCTTTACAACTTTATAAACTCAGTTTTATAATGCACATCCGAAAAATTATAATTCAAAAAGGTATAAAATAACTGTCAAAATCTCAAATAGCCCTCCAGTCTGCAATTCAGCCCCCAACTTTTACAATTATTTTCGTCCATCGCATCGTTACAACTATGAAAACTAACGATGTTGTGTTAATACAAATAAAATTACAAATACAAATAAAAAAACATTATTGCATGTAGTCTGTTCCATATAATGAATTAAAATGAGTTTTTGTATAACTATCTTATCTCCTACCCTAACAACAACTAAACGCATTTCGTCAAGCAAATTTGCTAACTTGCCAAAGCCAAGAAAGGAATCTATAAATATTGTCGTGGAATTATTTACTAACTCGCACAATAAGGCAAAATAGAGCATTTAATGAGTATTGAGGGATCATTTATTTTCTCAATTTTTCTGAAACAGGTGGCTAATGAGTCGGCTCGTCGTATGCACTACATGTATGTTAAATACATGTAGTGCATACGACGCAATACGACAACCCTTTAAAAAAAAAAATAGAATTGTTCCTTTCGTTTATATCCTACTATGTAAAGTGAGGTAGAGATTTTAGTCTTGAATTTTTAAGCAATTTTTAGTTTTAAGCAAATTTTGATATTTTTAGACATGCAACAGAGCTGCAAATCAGACCACGTTCTTGAAACATTCTTTCACGACATATTTAATTGTAACTATAAAAGACTCATATGATTTTTATTGATGTGTGCCATGACGAATTTAAACATTGACTGGACGGATATAATATAATTGCAGATCATTATTGCTAGTTACTCGCGGTAATTATGATGTTCATTTTGCGGCAACTTCACTAAAATAATAGCTCCGAAGTCTTGTATTCATTCAGGAACAATTTTTTTTAATAAGATAACTATGTCTTAGCACATCTGATTACTATAAAAATATAAGGACTCTACCTTGTCAATAGGCAAAATTTCATCATACATCAACTCTATTCTTTTTTATATTTATCTAATTTTGCGCTTCTATTTATATTATAATATGGACGTTCCACACCAAAAAAATTTTTTTCAATTTGAACTAGTAATTCAGGAAACAAGCGTCAATCAAACAAGTTCTTCAGCTT
The DNA here is from genome assembly GCA_963693355.1 of Pontia daplidice. NCBI lineage: Eukaryota > Metazoa > Arthropoda > Insecta > Lepidoptera > Pieridae > Pontia > Pontia daplidice. Next base: position 8,299,103 of record CAVNZL010000140.1, on the reverse strand, counting down.
TATATTCTCAGTATTATAATATTTATATTATGGATAATCAAGTCATCTATATTCTAAACTTGATCCTTACTTCTATAAATTTAATGAAATAAAACTGTACTTTGATATCACACACAAACCGCTTGAATTATTTTTTCAAAACTTAGTTTTGGTATTAAGATTACGCCTCATATCAAAACGTCTTAACCCTACTTCACTCGTAAATGGATATCTACATAGTATACTACTAGAAGTTTACAATAGGCAAAACATGGACAACTTCAAACGCATTCCACACAAAAACAATTTAGTCCATAAATCACTAAGTTTTACCACACCGATAGCAATCACCGAACGGGATTAAACTTAGTTAAACGACCTTGCATCGCAATCCATTTGCATCGCGTCACTGTGGCGAAACTCGCGCCTCGCGGCATTGTATTTATTATACGCGTGGAGCCGTAATCTCGTTGCAGGAACTAATCTAGCCCGTAACCAAATTAAGCGAGCGAGAGCTTAAGTTGACCTGAGCTGGCCCAGGTTGTAGCGAAAATTTATTGTAACAGGACAGTTAGCAAAATCAAACATTGCAATATTTTAGGTAGTCCTTTGTTTTTTTTTTTGAATGAAGATGAACACTCACCATAGTAAATTTTGTAAAAAACGCAGAGTGACGCAACGTCTCTGCGTAAGGAGAGAGAATCAAGCCGATCAGTAAGCGAGGGCAGATTGACGATCCGACAAGCTCTCCGCTGGATTCGGTCAAAAGGAAGAAGCTGGTATTTTGGGGCACCGGCCCAGAGATGGGATACTCCATATGAGGACGTACTTGCGCCTTGTAGAGCTGCATACGTTGAACCTCAGTGAAGTACTGCTTGGCCCTACCCAAAACACCCAGCTTTTTAGAAGCCAGCTTGGCCTTGTCTTCCAGATGACTGCGGAATTGTACTTCTTTCGAAATGCCAACACCGAGAATACTGACGCTGTGTGAGGTACTAAGGAGAGTGCCATCAAACCGAGGAGTTACGATGAAGGGATCTTTCTTGGCGGAAAAAGAGCAAACCTGCGTCTTCGTAGGGTTGAACTCAACAAGGTTTCTTTTACCCCACATCGAAACCTTCTCCAGTATAGTTTCGATTTCGGACACAAGTTTGTGTTGTTCGGGTTGTTGTTTGTGTGTTGCACAATTGTATTTCCTTTAAAAGGTTTAGTTAGAAATGAATACTTAGAAGATAATTTGTACTCACTATTGCGCTTACAAGTGATAAACTTATTGCGTGCTATTATACCCTACCTCGCTTCTAAAGCACCATAAACTTATTTCCCATTCAATATTCCACAATAGTCCAAATTCAATCGTATATGAAAACGGGAATTGCGGAAATGAGGGTAATTACAAAAATACCCCACAATTTTTTATTACTCTTGCATCTCCCTGACAGGTCAGTTCTTTAAATATTCATCTATTATCAACTATGGTTTTCAGGTTTAACCATGTTTAAGACACGTCCGCGAAAATAGGTTTTATATTTTTTTTCGATCATGCATACATATCTGAATTAACATACATTAAAGAATTTAAATATTAATAAACATTTACTAAAGCTTTTAGTACAGAATTTTGGTTCAACCAATAGGCTGTTAACAACACGATCATTGTTAAACTCAGACGTCGCTGCGCTAATGTGTACATGGGTGACGTAATTGTAGATTGAACTTAATTAGTATCATAGAAATATAATTCTTAATAAAATTTATACTAAGATATATGTAGATAAATAAACAAATGAATTTGTACAGTAGATGGGACGCCATATGAAATAGTGAATTAGTCAGACAGCAACATTGTTTAAATGGATAATTAACTTTATTAAAAATATAAAAGTATAGTCTCGTTGCATCGTCCAACAATGGCTTTACAAGAAAATAATAATGCAAGTCCACAGGGGCTCCGTCATCATTCTGACGTTAATCATTACAGCGATCGTAGTAAGTAACAATTTATTTGCGTTTTTGTTTGCGAAATGAGGCTGTATCTTTACATTGTATTAGATTCATTGGCAAGATAGATTAGTCTAGTGAAAAGTTAAATAAACCAACCTACCCATTAGAAGCTCATTGAAATTAAAACTAAACAATAGACAATAAAAAATTGCATAACATAAAATTATTATAATTTCGCAATTTTTTTGTTGACATAATTGTATGTAATCCTGCTATTATCAGAGATTTACCACTGGGAAATTAATGTTGCACCAATCACAATCAAATATAAAAATTACGTTCTCTTAAAAAACCCCACTTACCGTGCCTCCTATGCGCGTACGGGTCTATGACATCGCCTTCCCGGTAGATGACAGAATGGACTCGCCCCCTCGTGTTGTTCTGGGGGAAATATCTCTTCGCGTGTTCGACGTAGAAGGAGCCGTCGCTCAGCATTATCTTTCCTTCGAAGACGCCCTCTGTCACCGAACCGAAAACCTCAGAGTGGGGGTCATCTGTAACAAAAAGGTTTCGTTATATGTATTACCAATCTTATATATGCCAAATTATTTTTGCTATGGTGCTGAGAGATGAGATAAAAGAAATAAACAGACAAACGGACGGACAGCGAAGTCTCAGTAATCCCGTTTTGACCCTTTAGCTATGGAACCCCTAAAGCACATGAGAAGATTCTATCGATATATACACCTCATTTATATATTGCCCTAGATTAACTTTTACCGAAAACTTGTGAATAATATTATCTACGTACTGTCGTCACAGGAAGCAGAGGCAAGAATATACGGGACGAGCGTCTTATCAGACATTAGATAAGGACGTATGACGCCATAAAATGATTCGGGATAAATCAGTATTTTTTGAGTTCAACGTCAATTAGTTTGACAAATTATAAAGCTTCGGGTGACACTGATGAAAATTTTTTTCAAACAATATTTGTCTGCTCCTACAGCCCCGTTTCTACGAAGCATATTGGCGTTTGCAGCAAATGAAATTAATGTGTACACTGTACAACAACAATACAAACTTATAAGATTAATAACATCTAATATGTCTTCCATTATAATATAATCTATACCGACATACTACAACTGAAGATTTGATCACGCAAATCTTGGACTAGTTTAATTTTTGTATTGGATCATTTATATCACAATAGTCCATTTATAGAGGAAGGTTTAGTAACACTTCTATCAATAGTAGCAATAATTGAATATTTTGTGAAAACTGATTTTTACGATGAACGGTGGTGTTCTAATCATGGCAAACCGCTTGTATAGAATATGCAAGATAATTCTTTTTTCATTATTGGAATCAAATGTACGTCGGAGGTCTTCGTAGCTTTGTATAAATTTTATTAATACAATGAGAGCATCAAGCAATTGAAATTTGTTTAAAATGAAAATTTGGTATTTACTATGCTCATTCTGAACTTTGATAAGTCCATATCACAGGAAACAATACAAGGAAAATGTCAATTACAAATAAGTTATTTATACGATGTAAATGAGGTAATAATATCCAAAGCTGCAGGCTATTAGATGAATTGAGAACTGTACTCACATAAGTCGTAAAGCAGGATTTTTATATATTCCAAATTTCAACGGTAAAATTAATGTGAATTACCTAGTTCCTCAAGTTTATTCGGTATTTGATTCGGTTTCAAATTTATATATATTTCAGGATTTAGGTTATTTAAACACCTTCTTGAGTAATACGTATTTTTCAAGTAATTTACCCATGATCCTTTCCGGCAAATTGTATTTGCGTAGAGTCAAACTCTGTGTGGTTTTTACGACTATGTAATGTATTTAAAAACGTATATATATTATATGAAATAGAGGGCAAATGGACAAGATCCTCGTCTGATTTTAAGTGATACCGCCGCCCATGAATACTCAGAATGCAAGGATGTTCGCATGTGCGTTGTCGGTCTAGATGACGTAGCAGATATAATATATGATAATCAGTTGTGTTAGCACCATTAAGACAAGCTATACAAAACTTTAAAACGTACTGAATTAGTAGAGGAACTGAAAGGGTGTTAATAATATATCTATCAAGCTCTCCGTCAATTATTTATAACAAATAAAATATTCCCATGGATTTTTAATAAGAATAAGACCCATTTAATATAATTGAGGTTCAGCAAATTAATATAATATGTATTAGTCACTGGCGACCATGCAGCAGTCTAAATGGTTAATAAACAAACTATAATTAGTTTTAATTAAAAAATGTAAATATCGTAAATGGTTTTATGTTTTTTATTAGTATTTAGTACCTATTCAAATGTACAATCGATCGATCCGGTCTTCTGAAAATACCAAGGTGTTCCCTGACGAAAGGTGTCTTCAAATTTAGATTTTAACCTAAATTCTCATTCACTCACTAAATAAACAATATAAAATGCATACCTTCTGTCTATTCTATCGACTTTTCAAATGTAACAACAGATAAGTTATGAACAGACAGAGATATTATGGGGATTAAAATTCTCCAATCTACAAAAAAAAAATCTAGGCTTTTGTCAACTTAGTTCGTAAGAATGACCTTCACAGATGTGAAATGAATAAAATAAACGTGAAGCGAATAATTTGTTTTTCACGTAACAATTACAACGAAAAATGACGAAAATTCAAATTCATATGAAAGTGATTCCTGAAACTACTCGCACGTAATAGCTAATAGCTGTCCTGAAAAGTGAATGCACTGAGAACATTCACTTGTTGATTGGCGACACCTACGCCTTGCCTCTCGACCTAGAATCCTAAGCGTCGAGGCTGCATAATGTACTAGTCTAAGAGCTAGTGAATACCTTCGTTAGTTCACACCTGAAAATTTCTTACGCTTGCACTCATCTTACAAAACGGCTTAAATAAATATTGATCAACAGCCAGCCTGTTCGACGCTTAAAGTCTTTATACAAATGATGGTTTAATTTATATAAAAACTGTCCTTACTGAGATTACAAAGGATCGAAGAGAGTATTCACATATAGTATTCATATTCTATTAGTATTCAGTATTCAGTATTAATGATATCATTTTTTATTTTAAAAACTCATGTGACGTAACCACAGTATACTTAATTACTCTCACACATAATACAAGATTATTTTTTGAGGGAGTACCACAGGGTTCATACTTGTATCCAATAATTTTAGTTCAATTCATTCCCCCTAATAGTGTTATCTTTAATTTCGTCGTTATCAAGTATAGATTGCTTATAATTTGTCCTACATCCGGGTATGGCGTGTCAACGGAACATTAAAAGGTACCAAATAGTTAAACTAAATAGTGACTCATTTGTTGGGGATATGATGATTTGTGAAGGGGGACCGTTCTACGATGGAAACTTGTTCGATAGTTTGCTGTAGTTGTGAATTAAATTATAATGAAATCAAAATGAATTTTATGTGCAATAAGGATTGTCAAAACTCGGATTAAAGGGTACAACTTATTCTAGCAGGTAGACTGTATTAATATCAATCTGCATAAGGTGAAGGTAAAACTCTCTGATAAGGAAAATCTCTTCAGTAAGACAGACGGAAACTACACAATAATCATCAAATTGAAAGCTGAGTTTCCGTAAGTTCTATACACGAATCATTAGCCGAACTTTTCATAGCTATGAGAACTTTTTATTAATAGGGATGAATTGAAATTAACAGAGACAAATCATTTAAAAGATTACGATCTAGCCTAAAGAAAGACTAATGCTATCCAATCAAACTTAAATTGCTAAAGAATATATAATATAAGAATAGTGGCCATTAACACTTCTTACAGTATCTAATAAAGGTCTGACACTTTTTTAATGTGTACTTTAAAAATGAGAACTAATAGTGTAAGATTTGTTGTTATGTTAGGTTGTATAAAATTTAAATTTGGCGCCTTCTAAGAAAGTTGTCTCTCTGTGTATCTACTACCTTTTCGCCATTGTCTGGTTAACAATAAATAATGAACATTTAAATTATTTAAAATTCTCGTTTAATTTAACAAACAGAAAAGGATACAGCGGCCTTGGAATTATATAATCGTTATAATTTCTTCGGTAATCATAAAAGGACATTCATAACTAAACAATTATCAATGCATCCCTTTAACTAATAACTGAATCGTCTTTTCTGTTAAATCGTATTCAAAGAACTTATCATTACAGGATAAGTTCTTTTAAAGTAATTTTGTGCAAAATCAAAACTGCGCTATAACAGAAACCATCCCAAGTCACATTTATTGAAAAATCCATTTTATTTACACCGATAAAGTCATTATTATTTTAAATGTACGCTTATCGATCACTGGGTGAAAACCTTGTAATTTAGAAATGCAAATTCACTCTGTATATGAAATCAACAATTGAATTTCGAACAAAGTATTTCGTATAACTCCAAGTCAAGTCAGAAACTCTAATTACACCACTCAGGTACACTCGTACTATCATCGTATGCAATGAAACCCAATCGTTATTATTCGAGTTCTGCATTGTTGATTCGAATATTTCATTTAGATTTTACGCTATTTCAATACGGTTTCAGATAACAATTTCACAGCGTACAATTATAGTGACAATATTCAATTTGGGAAACGAAACGTGTGTGTGTGTGTTCATTAGCTCTTATTCATTTTAACAATAGGATAGTATAAAATATAGGGCCGATCGCCGCGGTAATTTAACCAGTGAATATAAAAATTTGCATAACCCAACTGGGTAAGCACCTTAAGGGTTAACATTTAAAAAACAAGGTAACCTATTTAAATAAAATAACTGTTTTAAAACATTATTTTCTGTTAATATTATTTATGCGGAGGCTTTCAGTTACTGTGGTGATTTGTCTGCAAACGTCTTACGTTCTTTTCTCGTAAATTACTTCATGAGATAACATGAATTATTTGTCTATTGTTTTAATATGTATCATAAAAACTGAAGTACCTGTCATCAAACCGCAACTAAATTTTGTGAGAAGACAAACGAGTACTTTGATTCAAATTGACAATACAAATCAAACTAGCCTTTCGATGAGGTAACACCCGAATTCAACTTAATAAATATCCTTTGGAAATATAATATAGCCTACTTGTGAACAAATGTTGACGTACTGCGACGAGACGGAGAAATCCAAGGCAATCTCCTATTTGCTGCAGCGGCTAAGTGCAGCTTTTAGTCTACAGTATATTGGCATTCCCATTTTATTCAACCATTTATCTCTTACAGCCTTTCTATCCATTATTGCATTTGCTATTGTCTACGAGAGCTGAATCGGTACAAATCGTTTTTAAACGCTGACAAGGGCCGAAAAAAATTATCAATCCCGTATGTATCTGCGCTCTGTTGTTAAGGAAAAATTCATTATATGAACACTCTCCACGATTAAATATATTTTAAAATACAGTACTATAGCGTAAACATAACAGACAACAGACAAACCAATTAGTAGTGTTTTTATAAGGGGAGTGTCTTGACAAACAACTGATCGTATTTACCTAAGTTTAATTTTATGATTTATTGATGACATAGCAAATAGCCTTTGAAAATATACCAGGCAAACAGAGACACGTAGGGATTATAAAAGTTAAAAGAGGGTAAATACATAGATGTTTGCCGTGTAAACCGCACACCGAAAACCTCAAAATTCTAAAGGGTATCTCGTATAATTCAGTAAAACCCCACCCGAGCTACATATTAAAAGAATATTTCAGCTTGTCTAAAGGACATTTTTAATGAATTGTCTGTGAAAGGGGCGGAAAATCTGAAAATAAACAGACGAGACCTGCATTTAAAAGAATTCGGGAGCCATGTTTATGCCTTTCATTAAATGCTTTCGTATTTAGATTTTGACGAAATAAAAATTATCGTACGTCAACTATTTCGAAACGAGCTGTATCTGGGTTTTAATTTCCCAAGTAAAACGGAAGTATCATTAAAGTATCGACGACCCCGGTGGATGAGAGCGGCCATGCTGATTATCTGATGCATAAACACGGCAAGTGCACCGATGGTGGCGTAAGTAGGGCGACGAACTGCGATCGATGCCTAGCAACTCCATTTGCACGCCACCAAAGTTGCGATCATAATAAAACACGGGGCAGTCATCGGATACTTAGAAAAGCTTCAACTGTTAAAACACATTCGTTTCGTTACTTAGGACCTGTTTCATCATATCTCTGCCATGTTTATAAGCATATATTTCTTTAATCTTTACTGTAGAAGCGTTATGCGGTTTTACGACCGAGTCGTCAAAAGCTCAGGACAACGTATTTGTGGTAATAAGTATTTCATAAGTTTTACCAACTTCCAACTCTAGTAAATCTGATTGTATTTTGATAAAAGACGTTACTGCCTTTGGGTGCTACGTAGAATTTACCGACACTTAGCAAAATTGAATCCATACATTATAAACGCGAATTCATTACATTAATTTCAGCAAACTCACGACAATTTTATAAATGTCCAGTACTCACGTTAATGAAAGACATTATCATTTCAGTTGTGGTGATTTCCCGTCTATATGCAGTGAAAAACTAAGTGCTTAATCTGTATGAGCAATTATTCACCAAGCCCCTATCTACAAAAGCGATGGCCATCCATGCCTAGACATCAAAAGTCGAGTGACCGAAAGCTCCCAATTAGCCAGGGACTTTGATGCCGACGGGGCAGAAATTACGAAAAAGAAATATGGTGTACTCCTGCTGAATTATTAATGCCTACAGTGCCGCACTGTCGTAGACAACCGCGTTGTTTTTAAACAAATGAATCGCCGCCCATGGGCATTAACACCCACATACAAAAGTTCCAGTCGTTAAGTTAAGACTTTTGAATGCCTAAATAAAAATTATAATAAAAAAATATATATTTTTATACAAATTAAAGACTTCCGTAGCCAATGTTTGCCAATCAATGTTTTTTGTTGAGTACTGATGTAGTTAATTCATATTTTAGGATATTTCATCGTCACATGGAAAATGGTTATTTTAATTTTCCAATTAATTGAATTATATTAATTCCTGGTAGTCATTTAATTAAATTGTACCTTTTATGTCTAACTTTTTGCATGAAAATGGCACCGCTACAGAATCCTGTGTTTAAAACGCGTGATTCAAATATAATATTCAAGCAAATTCCTCGAAATGCGTTAATTAACAACTCAAACATTTACATATAATTAAGGGAGCGTAGCTTTTCTTTATGCAAACAATAGTGCTCTTGAGTAGATTATATCGTTTTGGGAGTACAATAGCTAAGTTGTTCTACACCACTTCGCGTCACCCGCAAACTTCGTACCTGTCTTAACTCGGCCTCGCACTTTACAATGGCTTGATAAGTGTGAGATTGCTCGATATATTATACAATGCCTATTATTACTTACTAAGAAACGTGTACATTGCTGACAATGCTATTAATATCAAAAAGCCTCCAAATATGAAGCTTTTACTTAAAAACTATGACCGATTAGTACAACATTTAACTCTTTACGACACTGGTCTTCACAGACTACTATTTCTAAATTCGTAAATGCATATGGGCACTTTTACACATTCACATTACAGACGACAAACATCCAAATCCCTAAATATAATTCACGTCACGACAAGATCCGCTCAGTGCAATTTTCCTCGGAATTTGTGAGTGCACCATACATTACAAACTTTGTCCTATTCAAATCGATAAGTAACAGACAGTACATTCACCACTTGACTATACTAAGTTCACAATTTAGATTTATTAACAAACGCAATTCATTTATATATATGTGACTGCCAAATCAAGCAGATATTTATGTAAATTTCTTTGATAATAGGCTAACTAATCAGAACATTTACTATAGTACATTAGAGAAACACAAATTATATACATTATTCTAAATAAATATATATCATGAAATAGTTACGTGCCTGTCGCACTTTGTTAAGTTCATTTAATAATAAAAATCCCCATATATAGATACAAAAACAAAAGCGGTAATACATATTATACAAATGCTAGTAAATGACGTAACTTACCAGCCACCTCCCCCGTGTATATGTGCGAAGTATCCACATCATGTAACTCCCCTTGGGAGCCGTGAACCTGTAAAAATAATATGTACTTATTTATACACCGTCAGCATTTCTTTATCTTGCAAAGTTTATCAGCTAAATAGCTTACCTCGCGCTAACACACAGTGTGTATCTGTATTTGCATTTTGGTTGGAACCAATGACAGAACATTTCCTAATCCGGGAGGTTTCTGATTCATTTCATTTAACGTTCTTAGATTTAAAATGAACAGGCGAACGTTCTGTAAACTTGGGATCAGCGAATACATTTTAAACGCTATTTTCAAGTTTTCTATATTGAAAGTGGAAGTTATTCACTTTTATATCACTAGCTTTCAGTGCTTGCTATAAAAGACGCAATCGGTAGACAGGATACGTACATACTTTAACATTTAGAAATTAAATTTACAAAAGTCCATCATGAAATTGAGAAGCTACATAATCATAAAACAACGTGGAGTTATTGGCACACCAAAGATCAAACACCAAACAACAAAATGGGCGGAGAATCATATGGACTGCAATCGATCCAGAAGACCAATGTTACATACATTAGAAAGTAAAATGAATCGTTCAAAATCGGGCAGATAGACAAACAATTGAATATTGAATAAAATACTAAAGTCATACATAATTATATTAGCTTCTGTATTATCATAATTTATTCTGTGTATATAACAGGTTTGCTCATAGAAAGCGCAAAGATCGCTCATTAGTGGATCTCACATAATAATTTCACGTAAGTTAAGGTAACTAATCTTCTCATTTATAAATTTTATACAAACGTATGAATTTTGACGTGATGAATTCTTCGCATTGACATCGAATTGTGGTATTATACTGCGAAGAAGAAAAGCTGAAGCATATATATGAATTGGTTCACTAAGAATTTTTTAAATCTCTAGAATTATCAATCAATATAATATTATTATATAATATTTATCTAATATTGTCATTTATTGACATAACTTTTACTCATTTAAAGAAAGCACTTTATCAACGGATTTAAGTTATGTATTTTTGCAACTTATAGCGCATACTTTAGAGTCTACTGTGACCACGCACGCTCTAAAATATGCGAAACGTCGGAAAAAATTATTTAAAATATATTTGAATTTAGCAAAAATACATAACTTAAACCCGTTAATAAATATCTATTCCTTGTTATAAATAAATTATACAAATACACAGTGGTGCTTCATTTGAAATACTTGAAGACAGACTTCGGTGTTCGGAAAAATATTTTTTCATCTGAGATCAAAATCGCATTTGTAGCGAGCTAAAAAAGTATTACAAATTTATTTATACACACCTTGAAATCATCACTGAAGGCTGACAGATCGCGTCGCAGCCGCAAATGAAACCGACGCCCGTGCGCATGGAAACTGATGCGCAGATCTGGCGGATCGACGGAGCGGCGCGCACGCAGGTGCTGAAGATGCACCTCGTCATGGTTGTAGTACACTTCTTCGTAGTGTTCCACGTACTCACTGAGGCGCCGAGATGCTGAAACAAAATTTGCATATATAAATTTATAATATTGTCTTTTACATAACATACATAACTATTACTCATTTAAAGAAAAACACTTTGTTAACGAATTAAGTTATGTATTTTTACAAAATTTAAGTATATTACATTATTTTAAATTTTTCCGACGTTTCGCATGCTTAACAGCGTGCGTAGTCACGAGTAATGTAATAAACTTAAATTTTGTAAAAATACATAACTTTATCCGTTAACAAAGTGTTTTTCTTTATATAAATTTATATTTGCTCTTTTCATACCCCTCATCAGGCATAACCAACTTGTTAAGAATATTAATGACTGGTGTTTGTAAAATATTTATTACCATAAATGAACGAGAACTTTATACACCTCCGTATGTGAGGTAGGGACCAACTTATAACAAAAATACAGTTTCAGGATTCATGGCATTGATATGGCAACCATGATCATTGCAATGTCACATCTGACCGTGACCACGATTGGTGAAACATCGTCATAATAAATCACTTTTGAATTCGTTCTACATTATTTTAAATGATATTATAAGAGAAAAATATATAATATAGTGAAATTCGATTTATGATTTTCGATTTGAAACTAGGAGCTGTTGGAACAACTAGTATTTCCGTTATGGAAGGCGCGTTGGTGTGAAAAGTCTTTAGAAATTTTGTATCATTATGTAGAGAGTGTTTGGTTCAAAAGTCGCTTTGACTTTATCACAAGGTTCAGTCGTATTTGTAAGATTGTTCTTGTGCTTAGGGTTTCCTACCCGATGCGATGGGAAAAAATGCTATCTTTTCACACACTACAATAAAAATTAAAGTGGGCGTCCGTACAAAACGTTTTTCATCTTGAACTGGAAGAATATATTTTTTTAAGATGTAATTTTCAATTTTATGATGGCCTTTTAAAATAAATCTATTTTTACGTATTTTCCAGATCTTGGAATGCAGCTCCTACGAGCTTTAATTCTTACGTGATTTGTTACACGAACATGCATCTAAAGCTTAAAGCTTACATGGATGCTTATAATTTCTATTATCTAACGCTGAAGTGAATAATAAAAGCTACATAGAATAATAAAAAATAGAAAACGAGTCATGTGAAGCTTTTATGATGCACGTATGCTGTACACATGTTGTAACAAATGATAGACTTAAAATTGTGATATTAATCCGTCACAGCTTCTACGACAAATAATATCCTTTTAACAAATAAATGGCTTTTGCGAATGGGACTCGAAACACAAAAAGGCTTCCGTACTATTATCGAGGGAAAAAAATACCTTTAATTATTTATTATAATCAGGTTTTTCTGTAGGTTTTTTTTCGGCATCCGTCTGTGAAAATCTCAGCAAACATCACAAATACAATATCTTATACTAGTTAGTTGAACAGTCCTTAAGCGAATAGTTAGTTTAAAGACTCTTCGTCATTCTCGACGATGTTTTCTTTAATAGGAAATTGATTTATCGTTTGAAACAAGATTTATTATAACACTAGTTCTTATAACCGAACAAGGTCATTGACTCATTTTTTAGACCTGCTTAACGTCAATATCAATTTATTGAAAGCTTATTCGAAACTAATTTTCGACAGACATTGTAGTCTGGACAATGGAAATATTGATTGAAGATCGTCACATTTAATCTTATGAAAAAATAAAGTGTTTTTCTTTAAATGAGTAACAGTTATGTTAATAAAAGACAATATTTCACTCAAGGCTATTAATCCGTAGCTTAATCTATATGTCAGATGGAATAGTAGCCCTTGTGATAATTTCTTTCTTTTCAGCGTAACCACCACACACGCATATAAATAATGTCTAGATCATTCAACTGATGCATATAATTAATGCGTAAATACAACAAAATCGCGTACCGCATTAGAATACTCATTATAACAAAAATCATATCAGGTCACATTTCGAACGGTCGGTTTTGGCTGGTATTATGGGTGCTAATATCATTGATACACATATTTGATACATACTTTTATATATATAACACAACGTTGTACGTAACTAATCAGACGAACGTTGATCTGTTCGGCGACCATCACGATGACCGTTACACCGGCTGGGTCGTCAAACTTTGATAAGTAATTAGTATGAAATAGCTGATATTTTAGAAATGTCACGGAAAATGTATGAGACTTTAGCTGAATGCGAACGGAGAGCGTGGCAGCGTGAAACGTGCCGGATTTATGCAGCTAGGAATTGATTCCCCCGCGACAGAATGCTAATAAAATATGTGCTTGTCTCTTGTGAAATGCGACGTCATTATGGCGAGATTTTGCGAGCTTTTAGAATATTTAGGATGTTTTGATGCAGTACTACGGTCTCTTAAGGAAGATTAGCTGTGTGTGTATATAAATATAAGAACATAATTATATTATTATCTTAAATTTAAATGTCATATGTCAAGTCTGTCAAAGTCTAGTCTGTGGTGTGAATAACATATAAAGAAAAAGTGTATTATCATTAAATAAAAAATACGTTACTAAATCAAAAATATTGTTAAGCAAAGGCACGAACACTATTGAATTAACATTAAATTTCGTTTCTTGTTTTTACAGGTACGTAAAGTTTGTGGAATTACTGTATTAATTCACGTAATTTAAAATAAATCTTGTTTTTACATAGAAACTCAGTTGCGTTTGATTGAAGGTGTGGTTCAAAAGAATATCATAAAACTGGTAAATAATCTACATAATAATATACATTTTTAAATATTTAAACAAACCAGATCACAACCAACCACATACAAGCAAGTCACAAATTAACGGTACCGAGAATTGCACTATATAAAGCTGAGTATAGAATTGTAAACAATATTCCAACGATCCATTGTACTAAGACATGACTACATACCCTTTGAAACAATTTCCTCCACGTTTATATGTAAGCTTAGAATTCCCTTTGTGCACTCAATCCGCCTACAATCGAAAGTCAGCGATGCAAAAAGCCGCCCTAGGATTAGTTCCCCTCACTCGAATGCTAATAAAATGTACAAATGTCACTTTCAGATCATCCACTACGCCTCAATGGCCCTACAGTGATTCAGGTAAAAGCCCGAAGGCAAGCGAGAACATCCCCTTAATTACGTCCATTACGGGTTATACAGCCTGTTTGTATAAGGACCTGGTCATGTTTGCGTTTATCTACTTCGAATAAGCCCTCAGCGTACGGTATTTCAATGTAGACTTATAAACGTTTTATTTCCACCAATGCTTGAAGTACTAGGCTGGGATAAGGTAATGTTTGCAAATTAAATTATTACGACTCTTACATTTAACACGGAGAATAGTTTAATTACACTCTTAAGTATTATTTCGTTTCTTTATGTCAAATGTTGTTAACGGTATAAGGATAGACAAAACGAGTGTTGTCAATGGTAAATTTACATTTTTCGTCGGCCATTTTAAGCAATATATTATCCTGTAATGTTTAACTTAGTTTTTGTAAATAATACATTTTTTGTATCAGAACTTGGTAATTGTGTTTTCAATTACACGAACCTGTATGTGAATAATATTAAGAGCTACAATCTCATTAAATATTCATAAAACGTAACCAGATAAAAGAACTACTTATGACCTTGTCCAGTATAATCTTGTGTATTTGGCAAATGAATTACTATTAAATAAACCGTTTTTTTTTAACCAAACGGGCACCTGATTGTAAGTGAAACCGTCGACCAGGGCTACTCGCAATACCAGAGAGTGTGTCGGCGACCTTTACGATGACTTACGATAAAATAAGTCTCGATCACAATTTTGCCTCGATAACAAAATGCCAGTTACATACATGCAACGCAAAATTCGTATACGACACTACACTTACCCGCATCGGAGCACTTCCGGCTTGCAAAAAATGCGCTCCAGATTTCGACAACAAAATAGCGGGTGCTGCCATCGATAGTTTTTTGCCGTGACAATGCCGTACGTGTCATCGAGCGAACATCAACCGCTTCGAGTACATGATTCATGGTTCAAAAAAAATATAGCGCTAGATTTTTCTAGCTTTAATGATTTCAGCTTGTTTTGCAATATTGAAATGGAAAAATATATTTGTAACGTTGTGCGGTAGTAGAATCTTCTAGAACCTAGAATATGAAAGCTAGTTGTGTATTGAATTTTATTAGTTACAATAATCTTTAAAAATGTTAAACAAAAGAAAAAATAAATGAACACATACTATTCAATACTTATTACTTTTTGTTACTGAATGAGTTACGTCATGTTAAGAGAATTGTCCAAGCATGCTAACAGGGTATTCAGATTTGTATCGTGTGTTGATTTTTCTTTAAACGAGATTCATTCAGCATACATAATAATAATATACTGAGTTTTTCATAAATGCATTATATTGTAAACAGATAGTTGCTAGATATAAAAAGTATCTTAAAATACGTTTCGAAGATAAGATGGCCGGCAGCCATATTGATAAACTTTCCCTGTTTGTTTGTGCAGCCTATTTCTCGCTTTAGGCGTTAGTGGGTCATTTGGCCATTCAATCACAGATACGGGGCAACTTCCCCACTTTCGATGTTTATTTTAGCTTCAGTAAGGTTACATATCTTTTAAAAAGAAAGTCTTTAACTGCTATAAACGAGAGGCTTTTTAGAAGTCCTTGTTAGAAAGTGCATTATAAAAGTACCAATCATTGTTTCAAAAAAAAAATTGATATGGTTAAAAACCGCGTCATACATTGTACTACACTGAGAACATATCTTATTAATCTTAAGACTTCAAACTATACGTCCAGTGTTTCATTGAGAGATAAGTCCACAAATTAACTATTTTCTGTTTTAGGATACCAAACAACTCCATTAAAATGTAGACAAAGGATAGATAAAAGAGAAAAAAAAATAAACAAACAAAGCATCCCTCTTCAGCAAACAAGAGCTTTTCATTTTGTTTTACAATATTCATTTGCATCAATGGCTGTAAATATGTTTGCGTTCGAAATGAATGAATTGAATAATGAAAACGTCGAAATCGCAGATTCAATAGAAATTAGGTTATAAAAATTTCATTATTTATATCTATCTAATATTAATATATATAGAAAACTCATGTTTTGAAAAATAATCGTCTCTAGTATTATTACTTAAACTAAAACAGTCTCGTTTCACTGAATATTTCGTCTATCTCTTTCTACCACTCTGTACTGAATAAAGACAGACGACAGTTAAGGCGGTAAAATTTACTATTGAAAATGAGACCTATAGGCATACCGAGGTTCTGGCCATTATCAACACCACAATTGAATCTTAAAACCTTTGAATACTTAAATTATCTAGTCTATACAAAAAACCCTACCCCGATCGAAATATCATACGATACCTTAAAATTATTTAACTACAAAACATTAATAAACTCTGAAAAGTTTGAATAATGAGAAGCCTTGCCTAAAAGTACACGAAACGAAAGAAATGTGTCTTGATTAATATAAAGATACTGTGTTGAAATTGTATTAATATATATATTTATTATAAAGAGGCTTTCACACATGATTTTAGTAACCTAAATATAATCAAATCCCTAGTTGGGTTCATTATGAGTTTATCGTTACGTCCGTCAAATTTCATCGTGTGACCAATGTTAGTTCAAAGATGACAAAAATATTTCGATCTCTATTCATCGACAATCATAAATAAAATGCTCTTTTTGGTTTATTGAGTTGGTAAACGAAATTAATTCCACCTTGCATGCATTTTTCCTTAATAAATATGTACATATTTGTATCACGCACACATAATTAATTTCTACACACTTGTCGAAATATAACTCTCTTAGCAAACACATATCGTAGTTTACATTTCAACACAAATCAATAAAATTATATATAAAATTATATGATATATAATTAGAAATTATATGAAAACCAAATTATATACTTTTAACTGTTTTACTTAAAATTAATACGTAAAAATATAACATGGAAATATGAAACAAGTCATATTATTCCGAAACATACCCAATCACTCAGTCTTTTTTACAGTTAACGTTCTTGAAAAATTTGATTCAACATTCTAGATTTAATGAAGTAATAAAATTATTCTTATTGCACTTTCGTTTTAACTTAACTTTCGAGTAATTCATACGATGATAAATCACGACAACCGTTTCAATTTCAATGCAATTGTACAACTCGTATAATGCTTTTAAAAGTGCCAATCTTCAGTGAAACGGACATTTGAAAATGATTTGGCAATATGAAAAGAAATTCTTAAAAATGTCCTGTACGATCGAATTGCCATAGCAATTATATATTATTGTTATAAATATCTATATATAAATATATTAATATTAATTTATTTAGTACTATTTTTTAGTAATATAATTAAGCTTCATTCAATGTAATCTACTAATAAAATTTAACTTTCAACTCAGAGCAATTGCAATTACCAAATTTAGAGAAAGTATCAAAATTACGCTGTAATCTTTCGGAAGTTTCACCGGTCCATAATTAAACATTACACGTATTTCTAATTTCTTCATGACTGTATTTTATACTTAACGAATGTGTTGTTATTTACTGGAACAGTTGAAAAGCAGCAGGGGGAAGGTGTAGCCACTAGCCACCGAAGGACAAGTAAACTATACGCCTTACAAACATTGCATTGCATATAATATATCAAAACTATTGCGTGAGGTTTCTCATACAACAGTTAAAATATGTGCAGGGCACATCGTTACGAGACTAGGAACAAATTTCCGCGTCTTCATTCACGTCACATTTTTCATTCAAGCTCACCAAGATATTCCAACACAGTCATGAGCTTTACAATAATCGTATGTAACGTTTCATTTTTGTAAATTCAAAAATAATACGACCTTGGAAAGGACAACGCAATATAACTTAGAGATCGAGACGTGTTCAAAATGTATGATGTTATGTACATCACAAACTGTCAAACACCGCACGTCACCCCGGGGCACGAAAGTTTCTATAAATTTTTAATGTATATGGTATAAGCATTTTTAGGGATCAAAACGTGAACCCTATTACTAAGTCTTTGCTATATCTCATGAACACAAATGTTTCACAAATCTATCGCCGAAATAGCAATAAATATTTAAAACCAGGACCAATCAATATTTCAGAGGTCTCCAACACAAAAAGCGTTTCCTTCTTAAAATACAAACAAGATACATTTGAAATCATGCAATCAAAGTAATCTGTTTAACGACGTAATACAAATAGTGTGATGCATACAACAGTAGCTATTTTATATATTTTCCTCTTTATTGAAATATATATAATTAAGTAGGTACGTGACCCAAACGCCGTAAGATCAACAGAAGACATAACAAAGTTCAACACTGTGCCATCGTGTATTAGCTCCAGCTCCCGAAACTTAGCCCATAAATGCCTAATATAATTCTCAAACTGTTTATTGCGAGCAAAATTCCGCGACTACCCACGTATAGAAATTGTGACGCAATAAATTCGCATTTGTTTTCTGCGATAGGAGGCAATGACCTGCTCATTGCAGCACTTGAAATGTGGTTAATGGCGCTCGTGGACTATTATCATTAAGATACACTATCTTAGTAAAATTCGCTTGTTTTTTTTTGGAAGTTGATTCCACGCTACAGAAGTACCTTAGATATCGAGGTCAAACGGGAAAACAGGGTATTTAATTTTACAACAATTTTTAGAAGGCGTAACGATTTTTTTTAATGGGCTGATACTACTAATATAAAGTGTGGGATCAATTAAAGAATTTGACTTTCGAATAAACAGAAATTCAATTCAACGAAATAAGTATTTAATATTTTTCTTTGATATCAAAATTACATTACGATAGTTCTTCACAAAATTTTAATCCACATTTTATAAAACAACACTGATTTAATTTTTAAAGATTATAGTATAATAAGAAATAGATATGAAAGAGTTTATTATACGTATAATAGAGAAACGTAGTCCCATCTATCGTCGAGATAAAACGCAACCAGCGTAAGAAAATCCAACTAAACGTTTAATGCTAGTTAAATTTATAGCCGTTCATAATGAGGTAATATTTCATGGTCCGCATGAACACGTGGAAAGGATTGTAACGAGAACAATTTGCAATATTAAGTCAAACTTAACAATTTACACTACTTTCGTTGATAAGTAAGCAAAAGTGAGCTTAATTATGAAACCGAATCAAATTATTTTTACACCATCTCTAGCGTTTAATACAAATAAATAGATAAATATACGAGTATTTTAGGTAAAAGTTTTTGTATTCAACCCACGCGTATGCATTCAAAAGCTTTTTAAGCATATTTCATCTTGACCCATTTTCAAAGCCGAAAACGATTAGCAAAGTTATTTCAAACCGCAAATTTGAATCGAAAACATATTTTTTACAACTTGCAGCCAACGTGTGTAAAGGAAACATCGTCCAATAAAAGCTAAAATAAGAACAATCAAAAGCCCCGATAAAATAACGTATTTCACGTCTAAACAAATTGAACTTAATAGTGAGTGACATTTTTTATATTGGCTTATTTACGCCCTCGTATTGCGCATGACATTGACATTGACAATTGCTGACGTGCACACCCAAGTGTAACCTGCTTTTGTTGCTAAAACAATTAAATCCACTCAATTATTATCTGTGTTCATCAAATTTACAACAATTAAGAGCTATTCACGTTTATGCTTATTCAAATTGGATTGTGTAAATTAATTCTAACTGAATTTCAGGTTACCTTCACTCAGCGCTTTTATACACCCATGAACCTGAAATTTACTGTATTTATTCCATCTGTTACGGCGATGTCACTAAACGTCACTGCTTTGCATCATTTATTAAAAAGTTATTTCCACTTTTGAATAAAAAATGGCATCGCCAACGTCACGTCTCTACCATTAAGTGTGAAAACTCTCAAAAGGATTTGGAGATTACTCGTCCCCGAAGGTTTAAAACTTTCGAGCTCCAACTTCGCGATTCTTAATTTAGACATTGTTACGGACTTAAGCTTTGAATTTGATACGAAAATGTACCTTTAATTTATGAAAGAATAATGATAATACGTGTTTAATTTTACGGTCTTGTTTATATAAAGATAACAAACTTCCTTTTCCGTTAAATTTTTGCGTACAACTTACCTTTAACTAACCAATTTTTTTTATCGTATACAATAATAAATTAATGAGTTTTTAAAGCCCCACATTATCATTTATAATATGCAAACGTCTACTAAATGAACGCCATTTGTAATATACGTTCAATTATGAAGGATAAATGAGTAATAATGCATGCAAGGATGTATAAGTCTTCGCTTCTCATAGAGAAGCCCAAGGATCTTAAGCCCAAGCAAATAACACAATGAAGGTTTCAAATATTTGTATATCACTTGATCATGATTTAAAAGCAATTCAAATACACATGAACATGTTAAACAAATTTATGACATCACAATTGTATTTACGAGATCTGCGACGATATTCACGTCATAATAAAATTACGAATTACTCATTACAATAATATATATTTTTTTACTTTCTAATCGCATCGTTCTTACATTACAAAGTTTTGACATTAATTATCTCACGTCTACGTCTATATAAATAAACCGTAACATCTAACAAAAACATACAACATGTAATCGTACGAACCAATTATAAACAGAATGCGATTTGTTTGGATAACCTAGATCACAGTGTTGTGCTGACTGACCTGGATTGGAAGACTGTGACTATGGATATTCAATTAGACCTCAAGTTTTAAATAAAGCCTTTTTCACTTGGAAACGTCTTACTCGAGATTTTTCTAATTAAACTTAATGATTCAGCTTAGGAAGGTTTACTATTCTATGTTGGTACAATAAGAGCTTTTACATTAAAAAAAATTTTCAAACATACGTTGACTTCAATCATGAAGTATAATAATATACAAACCTGCGGTTTTTACGAGTATGGCTGCATGGTACAGATTTGACAATTATATTTTATATCGAATATCGGAGACCACAGGCTATTTGTGTTTAATCAAGAAGATGTGTTGGATAGAACTTTCATTGAAGTTATACTATCTAGATAAGAGCCGAGCATAAATGAAAAAATTGTGACGAACAAAAGTCTTCCTCTGCGCGCGTCACGATGGGGACAATTACTGTAATAATTCGGGAGATATTGCTATTTACTTAATATTAATTATTAAAATTACAATCATTGTAACGTTTCTAGCTTTGATTCATTTAAGTGTTAACTATGTATACACTATACACATGACATATGGCGCATTTGACAAATAAATCCAGTCCATATCCACGAAAAAACTTTTATCCAGGCCAACAAAATATCCACAACTCGTATTGTAAAATCTTCTCTGTCGCTCAAGGCCAAGCGATAAGATAAAACCTCGAGATTTGTTACTAAAAACATTTCTCTCAAACTAGGCTGCGCATATAGATAGTGTCCTTACTCTTTATTAATGATTGTCTTGCACACTTCAACAGTACTATAAGCCATTTTGTAAATAACTTAAATAAACAAGCTTTATTTCCTCCAAATAGTTTTACACAAAACACTGTAGCTCTTGACCTACAAACGTAGTGGTGGAGATGTGCAAACTTTAATAAAATTCTTTTTACTATTATTATTACGTTAATCGTAAAAAAATGCAACTGAACTATTTCAACGAAGTACGCATCTATCTCGTTTCAGCCTAACTTAAACAGAAATTGGCAGAAAGAGACGAAGTATAATTAAGAGTGTAATTAGAGTTATTATTTTCGGGTATGGTATTTCTATAACATAACACTTAATGATTTGACTTTAACAACAATATTTGGGGTTTGGCATGGACCAAAATCCAAATATCTGTTAGTATATAAAACGATTAACGTAAAACTCATTTCTTGAATCTCTGAAGGATCAGTGAAAGCGGTTTATTAAAGCTCAATCGAAGCAGAATTTAATTATACGGCAAGGGACAGAAAAATGCCTACACGAAAGTTGGCCAATAAAAGTCGGCAATGCTCGCTGGGGCACAGGCAATTACTTAGCGAGCGGTAGCATCAACGTGTCTACGGTCTCTAGAGGGAAGCCAGTATACAAATTTCTAAATGTACACGAAGATTATTCGATAATATTCTCAATATAAAAAATTATGGAGAATTTTGAAACCACAGTGAACAGCTAACCCTACTAATATTAAAAACATAAGTTTGTTATTCTTTCACACAATGTAGAGATAGTCATAGATACATTTATAAAAAGCATTATTTACGGTTGTTTTTTTCTTACTGCCAGATATGGCACACAAATATGGCGTCCAAGAATCCAACGATAAATAAATTACGTGGCTTCCAATTTAAATTATAGAACAGTGAATGGTCGTACGATATGAACGAGTGATGCATGCGTGGTGAATGAAGTTATAAGATGAATGTTTGAAATTTCGTATCATGAGTAACATTAAATCAAAATTAATTAAAAAAAATAACTGTGTAACTACAACCTTCAAAAGTATCGTCGATATATAGTAAGAATTACAATATCATCACTTGAATGACATAAATATTATCCATTTCTTAAAACTTACGGTGCCGCAAAACTGTTCGTTACATCTTTAGGTATGACGAGTATATGACGTCAAAAAAACATTTGTGAACTTGTAGTTAGCTATTTTGTTTAGGCGATTTTAACTTACAAGTGATATATATTAATAATATGAATAACTCATAGCTCTCTATCATCTACTGATAAAAACTCATTCGAGACGCGATACGATTAAAACTTCAACACGATTCGTTAGTTTTTCTGACAATTATAAACTAACTTTAGTAGTATGATAGTTTAAAAACTATTCAAAACGAATTGGTTATAAAAACTTCTAAAACCAACAAGGAAACTATATACTTAGTTAACCTGCAAGTTGCAAGCTGTAAATCAGACGTACTGGACCAGAACTTACCGCAAGTAATGGTTATTGTATTTCATGATTTATCCTTGTATCAAGATAACAAAGGGCATTTAGAACAAATTCTTACATAAAAACGGGCAATACTATTAAAACATAAAACTTAAAACAGTTTTAGTATTACATATTCATGTATTATATTTTATATAAGATGCTGAATTAACTCTATCACACACAACTTCTTTAAAAAATCTTTGTAATTAAATTACGAGAAGTAACAAGTTTTTTACGCGACTTTTTAATGTACATACACTCTAGAATTGTTAAAAGGACCAATATCAAAAATATTAAGTATTAAATCGTTAAGTGTTCTATGTACTCACGGAATAGAACACAACGAACATATGAATAGATAATAAGTAATACCTATTATAGGCGTTACACATCCTGTGTATTGTATTAAAATTAAAGATCCCTTTTAATAAGCCAAAACTATTTATTAACCAAAACGCGCCCGCACACAAAGAAATTAGAATCGCGTTCCTTCACCTTGTGTAGTCCTAACACCTTAAAATACTTAACTATATTAGCTATAAAGAATTTAAATTTTGCTTAAAAATAAATCATTCTAGTTGCACACTTCTATAGAGACGTTTCTCTATCAACAAAATATTTCGTTACGTTGTCCAACTAGAAGATGCTTGGTGATCGTCATCTAAAATCATAAAAATTCAGTACTCTTCCAAATAGGCCAATCATGACGACGACAAGTGAGCGAAATTGGCCGACAATCGTTCAATATAAATACAGGCGGGACTTAATAGACAAACTGTGTACGGACATGAGTAATCTCGACCGCGATGGCTTCAATTAAGCCGACACGAATCAATCCTTTACTGTTTATAAATTTAACTTTAAAACTTTCTATGGCTAGACGTTTTATATATCATCCAACGCATTTATGCAAAGTTGCTTGTAATTTCGAACAGTCCAGCTCTTCAATTGTGTCTGCCACATAGCGTTTACCATACCTAACTCTTGTTATCAGCTTTCATTTGATATTAGAATAAAAATACTAGTCCGCCATCTTAGGTGTTCTCCGTGATGAATCTAGCATGACATCATTCCTTTTCATCACTTGAAGTTTCAAATTTAATGGAAATATTTCTCATTGAATACATTGCTTGTTAAATAAAAACACGCAATCAACTATATTGTTATTTAAACATTTAAAAACTATAAAACCAATCACCATGTCATCCACTTTATTAAGAAGCATTTTTGCATAAGAAGCAATGTTTGAAACAAATTTTACTACTAAAAACATAACGTAAGTGTACTTCACAGTTTATGAAATTCTTTATATACACAATCCTGAAGTCAAAACCTTTAGGTTTGAGTAAATTGTTCATTCCAAGTCAAGTAAACGAACAATTTGAAATCGTACCGTCCGAACTTTAAGTACCTCTACTAGACGGATGTGTGTAATTGCTTTCATCAAATGAAGGAAACGCCCGGAGGCCAGCTTTTAATTCTTCACCTCCACTGACCTTATACAGCTGCTATTCATTCAATGACATACAACTTAAACTTCAAATAGGCCAAGTGAAGTAACTACCGTCAATCAATAAAAACTATTAAATGCAGTTTATATATAAATATTATTACTAAATGTGCATGTGTAGTAATGTGTAGCAATGTGTAGCAAACTTCAAAACAGATCAAAAACTGTTGCACCTACCTATCTATATGATGGACAATATTCAGTTAGGTAAATATGAAGGCTTAGTAAATGTCGCGTAAATAAACGTATTTCAGTGGTTTTATATACGTATAAATAATAGTTTGTTTGACCTCTCGGTATGTGACCGTGCAGATTTATTAATGTGGACCAACAGCGGTCAATTAAACACTTGCTTTCGCGTCATACAAAATAAGATAAAATAAATTTTTGTATGACAAAAATGGCCAAGTTAGCCTCCTAAGTACGCTGACGCTGCATTGTAACAAGGTAAGTGGCGCATTATGCAAAATGGGACGTATGCAGGAGACGCACGTTCAAAATAATGCTTATGTACTATGTAAATCAGCGAAGCTTTGTATAAACGTATGGACTTGACTCGTATTATATACTTCATAAACGCGAACACCTCAAATATCAGATAAATTACTATTTTATGTTTTATTGTCATTATACTATTTATAATTAATTGAATCAGGCGTTACTTTGCGGAAGTCCATTGTTCAAAAACCCAATAAACCAGTAGGGAAGCCGTACCCCGCGAAAACCTCAACCACTCAAGTGGTTGAGGGTTGTTTTTGCGGAGTACTGCTTCCATACTGGTTTATGGGGTTTTTTTTTTATACTATTTTTTTAAGAGTACTTTTTCCATTCCTTACAAATTAATCAAAACCAGGCGTGCTGTCAAAAATAACAGATAAATGAATGTTATATAAAAACTTTTTGCTCATAAACGAGCCATTAACTTGCTTATTCAATACCAACTGATGTTAGGTACGTAGTTCAGCGCACACCTAGCCCCAGTGACCTAATTCTCTTATGAAACCGCTGGTCCCTTGTTGCGAAGGAAAAATATCTCCCGCATTGATTTAATTTACATTTAGCTGTAACATCACTCCGCATTGGTTTATTTAATTAATTGTTTTATATAATTAAACATCACGGTGTTTTTATAATATACGTTACCACAGTCTTCATTTTAATAGTATAAGTTTTACATACCAAATTACATTTGCATGCTAATTTGACTCGGCTGTTGCGGTATTTTATTTCACTATCTTGTACACCACTTTCTATACAAACGAAATTATTATTAGTAATAGTTAATTAATTAAACTATAAACGCACGTGCAATGCAAACAAAAGACCTACGATACATAGTAAATGTGTATATTGTATATTGATTTACAAACATCACGGTTTTGGTTTACGCACACCGCTTTTACAAATCCTTGGAACATTTATACTCATATTGGAATATGAGTCTTAATCAAATTTAAGTCCTCAAGATCCGTCTAACCATTCCTTCGATTTAAAGTTTAACATATATGACAGTGGCAAGGCTGTCTTTGATGCCATTGATGGAACAGGTGCCGAATAACTTTGCCTATAAATAAAACTGATCATCGTCTATTAAACATCCATTCAGATTAGGTAATAACGTTAGAATTCAAATTTAGATTTAAGGTAAGATTAGTTAAATTTCGTACTTCATACCCAAAGGGTATATACGAGAGCGTTATTACCGAGACTTCGCTGTCCGCCTGTCAGGCTATATCTCATAAAGCTTGATAGTTACACAGTTGAAATTTTGAACCGCTACAACAACACACACGATAAAATAAATATATAAGCGGCCTTATAAATGTGATTTTTTTAATAATCCAACTCGCATATGTTAATTAATCTCACAGTTTCTATACTCCTAGACTATCACGAATCCAGTAGTAGGAATATAAATGATAAATTACAAAATGCAACACGCTTGCTTACCGCTAGGCCTAGTGACCTCATTACTTCATCCAACCTTTTGTTCCTTGAAAATATGCCTACATTGATTAACTAACTGGCAAAATTACGAGTGCCATTGTACATATGGTCTTAGCTAACCTCGTTTTGTTGTCAAGCGGTAATATAATATACGTGGTAATTTGCCGCTTGAGAATCGATTCGCAACTGTTCATAGGTTTCTTACTTTGAAAATTCAGTTATTCAGACGCCGATTACCAATTTCCATTACCGTATCAAGATTTGTATCTCTACCCTGACCGATTTGTTTGTTGTAAAAATGTATAATAAATGAAATATAGTTAAAAAACACTATTTTCTTTGATGTTAAAAAATTACACAAGCGTAACCTTTGAACCTTCCCGCAACTAAAATGATTTTTATTTTTAACTATCCTGGCCCTTGAAGTCACTTTAGACTCAACTCAAGTTTAATCACAGATGAGGACACAATAAGTTGAATCGAAACAATCACAACAATATTGATACGAATAAATCGTTTCCTTATGTACCTTATACTATACTTATACTTAAAATGTCTTCGTGTTAGTTAATTGCTTGCAAAAAAAACTTAAACATTTCTCGACGATACCCAAGAGAGCCACTCAAAAGCCTTCAGTTATTTTCACATAATCATAAACTTTGATATTACAATAAGCTTAATTAGAATAGCGGCCTCAAGACGCGAAACCAAAGAGTTATTTTGAACGCAAACTGAGACAGGCAGGTGAGATTAAACAGCAGAGTTTGCAACTTATATAACTTGAAAACGTTAATCATTAGATTAAACTATAGAAACTTGTCTAGGATTGGATTTAACTTTGCAGCGATCTACTCCACCTCGTGTAGTTGACATCATTCGGCTTAAGATTGTGTCGGCATTTACAAGGTTTAGGTTTAAAGATCATTATCAACAAAGATTTTTGCCACTTACGTATTAACATAATTTAAATTCTATGTTTAAACAGTAATAATCGCCGCCATCCTAACACAATGTTCAAATAAGTATAATACAATTTACAATTCACTAATCTAAGCTATACATATAAGTTTCCTAA
Organism: Pontia daplidice; assembly: GCA_963693355.1. Taxonomy (NCBI): domain Eukaryota; kingdom Metazoa; phylum Arthropoda; class Insecta; order Lepidoptera; family Pieridae; genus Pontia; species Pontia daplidice. The sequence continues at coordinate 8,271,118 of CAVNZL010000140.1, read as the reverse complement.
AAGCGCCTTCGTTTCTGTATAGTTTATAAGCTTGACTGACATAGATTCCTCATAACATAGTACAATTTTTGACAAAAGAAATGGATTCCTTGACAATTTTGTGTCAACTCACAAAAATATTATATGTATATAACTATAGTTATAGTTGCTAATCAAAAAACCATTGTTTCCAACAAAAACCATTAAACGCTTACTAAAACGTAAACTGTATAAATCTACTGTTAATTCAAATTCATTAAGTATATAATTTCAGCATAAACAAAAACATACACCAAACAGTCTGTGTCGGCGGCTATCCATAGTTTGTTTATTTGCCGCCCACCATCCGCCCGCCCTCCGTCTCACCAAGGTCGACGCCCTATCGCTCGCTACTGGTTTCATCCAGCGTTATTCATCCGATAAATTATGCTTCTAACGTTAACTAAGATAATTTAAATACAGTTTTAAATATCCTAGTGTATCAAAATGAAATTAACATAACATACTAACAGGGGATAACCTGAGCTTAGTGTTCCTAACCATGGTTAGTGCTTTTTCAAGTGTATGATAAACAATAGTTGTCAGTATATAAACAAAGTAAATTTTGGTATAGAAGAGGCGAGTATAGTTAAATGGCGAGCACTTTCCCGAGAGTTACGAGAGCACAAATCAAATGAAGTGCCTATTTGTTTATTCGGTATCCCGACAAAGGATTATTATCTCGTGTGAACTTTTTACGGAAACAAAAAAAAACTGCGTTACACGTAAAGCTAGAAAACTAAAATTCTAAATTCAAATTTTGTCAGATCATATAAAAAAGTATCTCTCCAGAAAATTAGCCACTTAGCAGACATTTCAGCGAAGTCATTGATAAAATTAAAGACGCGAAATATGCTTTCACTTCGGAACTTTTCTTTTGCAACTTCTCATCGCTCAACCAATGCGTGACGAACTGAGGCATAAAATATACCATTAGCATAATTACCTAATACTTAGCAGCTCAGTTGATGTCAAGGTTAATAATTTTAAATAAATTGCAAGAAGTTACACGCCTATAAAGTTACATCTATCTGAATACAACGAGTTGAACTAGTTTCTTCGAAACATTGTGAAAAATATTACGAAGCAGAACTCTTTTGTTTCTCATTTGTCCCTAGGCTTACTAAATCTTGGCAGCGTTTACAATTAAACATCAGATGAATCACTATCAAAAACCAGTGACCGGAACGTCAGACAGTCTTCGACTTATTCACTGAATTTAATCACCCTGTCATGTATAAACAATCGCAGCGATCATTACCGAGCTGTTTAGCCGCATCTAACTTCACAGCCATTATAAACAAACTAGTTTTGTCTATATATGTATTTGAGATATATTTTAAAATCAAATTGCTTGTTATTTTTCGGTACAGTTATTTTATAAATTGGATTGTCTGTCATAACTGACGAATTGCTATATTTTGACCTAGTTTAGAAATACGACTAACGAGTATGTTGTAAAACAAAAGCAAGCGTATACCTTTAATCATTTTAAAATATTAAAAATATATAACTTTGTAACAATATCTCCTCGAAGAAACCTATTATACCTATTACCGTGTACATACAACCTTCAGGCCTGAGGCATTACAAGTAAATACTTTCACACATAATAGGCCGCGGTTTTACCAGACATAATTCAGTCGCAGATGTGGCTTTCGGCGAGGAGAGAATTTTTCAATACGCTGAGATTGGCGCGTTCGATTAATCTTCGAATTATATCAAATCACTATTGATATATTTTACCAATAAATACGTGCTTAACTCAGAATTGAAACAACATAAAGTCAGTCACAAGTAAGTATTAAATAACGAAGATTGGTGTGCGCTGCGTGCCGGGACATGGCCAGCGAAGCGTGATCGCCTTCAAGGCTTTACTGCGATTTAGAGCCTTCAGTTGTTTTATTATATAAAATCGTGAACGGCCAGCGTTTCAGTTCTACCATATATTCTTACGTTTGTTATAAATTGTTTCACGTGACCGACAATTACTCATAAAAAACTCGATCGATCGAACTCGGGCTCGTACGAAGGGTCCGTACATACCCATTTTATTCTACATTTTTATTTGTCGTAGTGGTAAATATTATCACGATTCAAGAGCCTGATGAGACTACAACTACTATGGACTGCGAAGACTCAGTAATATGATTCTCGTTCACACAATGGAACATAAAAATAAATCGATCTAATTCAACATTTAACTGAACTACTCATCTCTTCTTTTTAGACGAAAGAGTTCTTCAATATTTCGCTGTTCCGTGTTTAGAATAACAATAATTGATTTATTTTTGTGAATAATGCTTTTAGTACTTGAAGATTAGAAATATCAATTAATAGTCACGTGTAGCCTTTTAAATTACTGTGTGCAAATACATTAACACAACACAAGGCATTTCCCGTCTATTAAGTGTAAGGCAAACAACATTAGTTCCATAGCCATAACTCCGAATACCGAACTCCAGGGTTAAATTTGAAAAAAAAAACGCAGATAGAAATTATCCTGCCAATGTATATTTCGCCATTTTAAATTAATACCTCATCGCATGTTAAACTCTTTTCTCTAGTCTAATGCATTAGCAATATGGCCGTACTGATAGAGGGTTGAGTGAAACAGCGGCCCTCAGTGACGTCAATGCTCTTCAAACTGATATGAGATATCCCATTCAAGGATTATCGACACAAGGCAGCCACTGCAACTCTCGCCACGGGGCTTTATAAATTATAATACCGGATGTACTGAAGATCATTTGACAATGTTATATGCATTTATAAAAAATCATATACTAATATGTGCTGTCTCACGATATTGTAAAAAAAATACTCCATTGAAAATAAGGCCGCGCAATACGTAAACGTAAAAAAAAATTCAATTAGGTCAATTGTACCTGAGATTAGGGCATTGAATGAGACGTACAAAATATTCTACACTTCTATTATATATATATGTATAGATGAATCAATCGCTCTACACTTTTGGCTCTTGGCCTCAGAATTCTGTAACTGACATAATAAAATATAAGTTAAAACAATCAGGCTTCCGTGCCATACACACGTCTTAGACATTCTGGTCCAACACATTCATGTTTTCACTACTGGACTTACAGAGCCTTATTCACTGATTCGTGATTTTACACTGAGTTTCACAAACCTTGACATAAAACATTTACAATCTATTTACACTACTATGTAAGTTTAAATCAGACTGTCAATGAATTGACATTATATATATATATATATATATATATATATATATATATATATATATATATATATATATATATATATAATATAATATATATTTAAAACGTGCAATACATTAAAAACTCAACTGTTAAATTTTGTGTGTAATTGTCGTGACAATAACACAAAAACCGCAGCCGGAAATTATTGATAAATGATAGAGTTATATAAAGATAGAAACGCCAGTTATTTATTCAGTACTCGCTTATAAACAAGTTTCAAGACTCTTACTCAATCAAAGATGAATTATTATATATTTTAACCGAAATATATTCTCGTTAAACAATGAAATATTACTAACTTAATTTAAGGATTATTTACCAATAACTAATTAATTCAATAAACTAATTGGTTAACAATAAGACTAAAACTTAGATATTTAAAAGTGTTAATATGGAAAATTCGGAAACACTTATTCAAGTAGGTATTCTTTATTTAAAATTGTTCCCAAATTATCTAAAAACTAAAAACTATCCGTAACAGAGCGGACGCCTTCGAGTAGACATAAAAATCTTCACAAATTCCGTGTGTTTTATAATTCTTCTAACTATAGAATGCTCCCTTTCCGTTGTATTCAGATAAGTTTAATGCCCTCATACCAAATAAAACTGCGAACATTTGAATAGCTATGAGATAATTTGACGCAGCCAAGGCGAGAGCCGTGACACATTTTTAGATAATTTTGCATTTTATACAAAAATCACGGTACACATAAGTTTCTATCTCAATTGGGCAAATACGAAGCCATTTATGAAATTGCGAAAGACAAATTCAATCGAAGAAAAGTTTGTTATTTATTTACTGTCCATCCACATCTAAATCAGAGCACCATTAAATCTTAATCAAATTGAAACCTGTGCAATGTAGCGCTTAACACTTCATAGCAAATCTGAAATTGCATTATTTATAAAGCTAAATCAACAAAACATCCGCTTCCAGATAATATTGGTACGAGAGCTATCTAAGTAAGCAATTTTAATGGATTTTACAATTACAGTGGCAGGTAACTGCACGCACAGTTGACGCATCCTGCGCGCGCGCAGTCTGTGACGGTGCCCGTACGTTGAACCGTCGAGGTCACGACCACACGGTGACGTGATATGCCTACAAACACAACGTTCTGTTGCTAATCAACCTCAACACATCCGCTGGGCCCCAAAGATTCAATTGTCCGTAAACGTAACTTAAATAGAAATTTATATCTTTTTGATACGTCTTGTATACAAAGGTGGTTAAAGGCTGGTATAATGCAAAACTATAGTAAATACGCTATAAGACGACATCCAGAAAAATAATACTAACATGTTTTAATAACACTCGCAATGGTGCCAGTAGAGCTTTCCTCATAAGGACTTAGAGATACGGCGATTTATTTTTCCTGCAGTAGTGTAATGTTATTTTACCTCAATTTAATCTCATATAGACTACCTACATTAGTATTCATATTAAAGTCGTCTCAAAAATGTAAATTAAAACGAGCAGACTGGCGAGATCTTTTAAAACGTTTCTTAATTTTTTAAATACAGCAATAATTATTTACGTCGCGGTATTCAATCGCACAGAAGTTGAAATCAGTCTGGGGCGAAAATTACAGTAGGTACGGATACTTCACTCGAAATAAAATTAAAACATATTTTCTCTTATTTCGTTCAGCTCGGTACAGTTAAGTGGGAGTCTGAAATACAGTTCCGGATAGTAAGCACAAAAGGGCGAGTTTAAATATAACGGGATACTTTGAAACTTATGACTGTGGATACAAGGACAAATTGTTTTCAGTTGAATACGCAATCTATGTTTCTAATTCCTTATCATGAGTGTAATTGAATTTGGAATTTTCAAATTGTATTGGCTTACAATTTTCTAAAATTTACAGTCGTAACGGAATCACAATCGACGGATCTAGGCAATTAGACACAAGGGAATTGGTCGGGCCAATTACCTTGCCGTTATCCTGAATAAAAAGCCAACATTAAAAAAATGCTTTGGCTTTCATCCTGCGCTATTTATATCGTCTGGCTCTTGGCCGCAATTTACTTCGCAACACAGGACATAACGATTGAACAATTCACGGTACATCGTAAATAAAAGTAAACCTTAAAATGTATAAAAATTAGGGATATAAACTGAGGCAGTGCGGAAAATATAATTTATTTTTTTATGTTATGCGTGAAGTAGGTCATTCCACTCGGCGACTAAATTAGTCACATACAAAGGATGTGAGTGCGAATAACCTGAGTAGAAATAATATCTGGACGACTCGACAGGACACAAATAAAGTGGCAATTGTAATTTGAACGAAATGTTCTTCTTGCCCAAACGTGTTGAAAAAAAAAACACATTATATGGTTATTCTTTTGGAATTCTATTACGATAAGATAATAGAATATTACGAATAAGTCTCACATATTTTCATACAAAACCATTTCAACTACCAAGATAACTCGTTTAAATAACTATTGATTGGAAGCAATCAAATCAGTAAGGTAACGCACACTAAATGAAATTATATAAATCTTGACTACATAAAGTCGAAACTGAGTATATCTGACACTTTCATTACTGCTCTGCGATATAAACACATCCTGCTTACAAATACAATTATAAATATCGACTTTAAAGTCGACACTTTCTTTATGCAATTCGCCCCTGGCCTCGCCTGACCGATACTCGAGACGAAACAACGGTACTTTGGTTAAGTAGCTTTTTGTGCGCGTGAAGCGGGTTCGCTGGTGACTTTGGCGAATGAATCACTTAAGCCGAAAGCAAACCGAGTATAAGGTGTCAACTGTGTCAGCAGTTGACTTTGTAAGGCGATACGAGCTTCTTACACCGATTTTCAAGAAAGGGCTTGATGAGAAAGGTATACTAGTACACATAATCGTGTTTTATAAATATTTACAATATGGACAATAAATGTTATTAGCTATTCAATACCGTCACAATTACTTAAAAGGAAGATTTAAGAAATTATCATCAATTGTGGGAAACTTTACGTTTAGTCTAAAAAACTTATACAATATAATTCTGTCTCTATTTATTATTCATTTAACTGATACACAGAGGATTCTGGGATTATAAAAATGATATGATGCTAGATAAAAACCACCTAATAATTACTTCTCAAATAATCACTGTCATAGTACAGTTACCATTAAACCATATTAAATTTTACAGCTAAACAGATTCGCAGGCGAATATCTAGACGCGTAGGCGTGGCCACTGTTATTCAGAACTGGTTTCATGCTTTTAACCAATTCATTGAGCATTGATACCTGTGAAAGTGGAACAAGAATAATGGATAGTCATATTCAACAATGAGGATGTTAGGTACAGCTGCTTTGTGTCCAAATGATTACTAAGCCAATGTACACGGCATCACACGAATGAAGCAGTAACAGGCAGAAGTTTACCTTTGAGTTCAGGCACACCAACACAGATCAACAAAATGCATTAAAATTTTATCAATGTTTGAAAGATCACAGAAACATACTCCCTCAGGACAAAAAGAAAAATGTAAATAATAACGGTTATTTTACCTTTGTATATACATTACATGAGGTAGTTTAATTAGTTGTAAAAAGTGTATATATTATTATCTAAGCATTTATTAGCGGTGGATTAGCATTTTAGATAATAATAAACCGGTTATGATACATTGAACACTAAAGCTAACAAACAACTGTATGAGGATGTATGTCATACAGGCTGAGACTAGATCATCATCATGACAGCATAGTTTAAATGGATTCTGTATATTATAAAATGAAAAGCCAGTCAGTTACATGAGGCTGTTCAGGCGTAGTTCATGGCCTATTGCACAATCAAAAGCGGCAGTATTAAATTATTCCTTACTTAATGTTTTCATTCCAGTATATGATGGTTGTCAATCTATGCGGTTTTGTGATCAAAGAGTATTTTAAATTAAGTTTGTACCATACCTTCCCTACTAGTTATCTATTGTACTTTTTGTGCAGTTGAATTCAAAGTCATAATCAATTCAAATACATATTTTTGTTTATATATATATATATATATATATATATATATATATATATATATATTTCAATAAATTTTTGTATATTCAACAGAAAATATAAATTTTGATGTTTTGATAATTATTTAGTACAGGCACAACTAAAATGTCATTTAATTAACCTTGAGCAACAGAGAATAGAGAACAACAAATTCAGGACTATAATTAAAAGGTTTTTAGTATTAAATACACATGAAATAGAACCAATAATTCAGCACAACTTATACTTAATGGACTTAAGAAATTGTAAGTTAAATACAGACTTTAGTATCTTCTTAAATAATTACAATATTCTATTATAGCATGTGTGTTTTAGACATTATTCAAAAGATAGTAGATATGATATTTCTTGAAAATAGAATATTTTTGTAATAATAAATAATTATTTTATTTAGTTTGTTTTAAAATATTTGGTCAACATAAAAATACCTTAAATACTTTTTTTGATACTATTTACTTATGTCTAGTTGATTTACAACATTTTTTAAAATATTATAAGCTTAGTTTTCAAACTACATTTGTATACAAAATGTTGATAATCGTTTAGTAGTTTAAAAACTGTATCTGTGACTTAGTTACAATTTCTGTAACTTTTGTCTTACTGTTGAAAAATATTGTATAAATTGAGTTTCAAGGGCTGTATCAGTCATAGCAGCAAGCATCAAAATTAAAGAATCAATGACCTAAGCAAACAATTCTAAAAATTGTACAGTCAGAATACCAAGTTGATTCATCAGTGATTGCCACATAATTGTATACCTATAAAAGTCTACCTAAGTGTTGATTATACAGTTATGACTTACCACTTTCTATGTAAGGCAGGGCAAGTAGTAGAAAAATTGTGTATCCAATTTCACTAAACATTGTCGCTTACAAACAAACACTTTTGGTAGCACTAAGTCATTGCACACAGCTGATTTTAAAACCACACAAAACCTTTGTCTGTTTTCGACGGAAACGCATGCGCGCACAAACAATATTTTTTTATTTACATTACAGCCGATAATCCTCACACATTATATCTAAATTCACAGCACACTTAACAACAATTCATCTTCTTAAAACGAAATTACAGCTTTGCTTTGTTGCAACAAATAACAACAATTATTTTTTTCACTAACGATTTAACTAAAAACATAACTTGAACGACGTTATAATTTACAATCACTGACTTTAATACCCGAACGCATCGTGTTTATTTAAAAATTAAAGTTTTGCCGCACAATAAACGTAACAATCAAATAAAACAGTAATTTCTGTACTTTGCCATATCTGACATATTGGATTTATGTCGGAGCTCGGAGACCGAGTTTGTGTTGCCATTGGTCACTATTCAGTTAACAACTTACGATTATGATTCATAAGCAAAATTTGTTGATGAATTGTCTATGGCCGATAACTTCAATTCAATTCAATATTCGCTATAACCAAAAATTTATTTAATTATAATGCTGATAATAATATGTGTGGATAAGTGTTGAACTTTAATCTACAAAGTACATTTGCTAAATCAAATAAATTATTTTGCTTAATTAGCCATTATGCAAACAGAAGCAAAATAATTTGAAGAACAGAATTTTACATATTATTTCCTTATATAAAGACATATATACACTACGCTGGTCACCCTATTCAGGGTTTTATGAATAAAATATTTTATTCACTTTTTCCGCAATGGCAAGTCTCATTGTGTACTTTCGGCTTGTGCACAGATTAATGTTAATGTATTTATAACTCTGTTCTCTTTACAGCAGTAGTTTTTTCCACAAACTAAAATCGTATTACAGAATATAGTGTGTACGTATTAAACGTATAACACAAATAAAACATCATCGTATAAATTTAATTTTTATTTACCTTAAATCTAATTTCAAAAATAAATATGTATGAGCTTTGACACACGTTTGAGCCACATCTTTTTATATTTGCAATGGGATGAAGGTCCCTTATAAAAGCCTTCAGTTAAAAATATTAAATGCTACGAAAGCAATTGGCTAAGCACTGAACGTAAAGACTAAAAAAAATACATTAGAAATCTGTTATAAAAGGTATAAAAAGCATTTTATAGTTAGCTTAATATAATTTAGCATTGATCTCTTAATTGAGATGCAAAAGGAACTGTATATTATTTGGGGAATAGCGTTTTCAACATTTGGGGAAGAAATACACCCTTTTCCGTTATTATTCCGGTGATCAGGGAAGCTGGAGTGATATCAAATGAAGGATTCCAACAATTTATACCTAGAACAAAATAGTTGTTGTAAGTTGAAGCAAAAGGACTTATATCAAATAATAAATATTCCAAGCTTAATTTTAGTTTCAGATGGGTTTGACAATGCAAATGTATGCCAACTTTTATGTTATTATCTATACTTAATTAATTATTTATAAATCACTACCCAAAGGCTCTCAGACCACCACAGGATGGTAACCACACTCTCACACACACAGACAAGCAACCTCATGACAAACAAAACAGATTCTTGACTTTTTATTATCGCATGAGCTTACCAGGAGCAGCAATTCTCCTATCACCAATATGTGTCATTTCTTTATCCGGCCTCTCCTCAATCTTGATATGCTCCCCCGATGGCACATTTATGTCAATAGAAGTGAATGGTGCAGCCACATAAAATGGTACATTATGGTATTTCGCCACAATAGCAATTTGATATGTTCCGATTTTATTGGCCGTGTCTCCATTGGCTGCTACCTATAAATAAAAGCAATAATAACAATCTAAAATCGTTCTTTAGTAACAATCAATATGTATTTAGTTAAAAGCCCTCTAATAAGAGATCATTGCAAGTTTCTTGTACTTTAACATAAGATAATACTGAATCCTGGCAAAAACAAAGAATAATCTTATCTACTTTTCCTATTTGTACATTCCTATACAGAAACAATAATTTTAAAAAGAAAAATATAATTTATTCTTCATTAGATTAATATATACATGAGACACTGAGATTCCCTATACCTGGCAGCTATTCTTTTCGATTCACTTCTACACAATCCCGGTTTTCAATAGATACTTGATTCAATAGGTTCAACAATTAATCCATTATACCATCTATGTTTTTGCCAGAAAATACAAAACAGAAGTTATTGGTTGAGAGTTAGGAAATTTTCTATTTCAATGTAATGTATTAAAACGCCGTTGTTTAAGATTGGACATGAAAGAGTATAATTTAGAATCTACCAAGAAAACCTTAATTGGAGAAAGTGATTGAAAATGAACTAAAAGTGATGATATTTCTCTGGAGGGAAAGAAGCATCAGACAAACAAAGTGCAATTCACTAAATATCGATAATATATAGAACATTCAAAATCAAGCTCACCAGACAAATAAATCATGGTAAAATACTTTGAAATTTTATTTTCAAATATTCTTTTTTTTTGTTCAATGAAGTAAGTACATTAAATATGAATCTTACCCTATCAGCGCCAACCACTACTGCTCCAATCTTCCTTACATGCATAAGAGCAGCCACCATACTGTCTACAATAAGAGTAGCCGGAATTTTTTCATGCACCAGCTCAAATGCTGTCAATCTGGCACCTTGGTTGTAGGGTCTGGTCTCAGTGCAGAATACATGTTCTGAAAATGTAAATGGTGTATAAATTATTAGACTATATTCCACAAATATTTCATATTATGCAGGAGATGCAAAAGTTTATGCTTGGAGATCTAAGACCTAAAACTTACATTTACATATTTTACAGAATGTTATGTATGCAAATAATTCTTAGTTTAATTCTTCATAGTCCATAACTTCAATTAGACAAGGTTTTGAGAAATATAATTAATACTACTATAATGAATAATGAATTGAATGTTTGAGCAATTATATAATGGTAAAAACTAGCCTTTAAGCGTATTTAAGTAATTGCTTTGAATATAATTAGCATTATATTAGATTTTTAGGTTAAAACAAAACCAACATCATAATGTTATAATAATTCATCTGTTACTCATAATTTTACGCACATTATTTATGGTGGCTGCCTTTTCATACAAAATGTATTTAATATCAATTAAAGATATTATAAGAAAGAAATTTATAATAAACTTTAAATTATAGGCTAACAAGGTCTTGATCACAACATAACAGTATCTGATTTAAAAATACTCTTACTTAGCTGTTCTAATGAAACATGATCTCATTTAGCTAGTTGTATAAAAAAACTGACCAATTTAGTTAAGGTTTGCAATGTATGGAACTTATTAATATTCACTAATATTTTTTTTATTCCATCATACTTTAGCGTTTTATGTTTTTTTTAATACAGTATGATATTGTAGAAAAAACATCACTAAAGAGAAAGTAGTATCTCTATTTGTAGCAAATAAATATCCTTTCCTATTTATCTCCGTGTGTGTATTCCAATGTGTATTAAACAGTGGTAACCAAGGTAACACAGTACTTATACTTAAATCTTAAAAATTCTTCCAACATAAGTATATATTTGTATAGATTTTCCAATCAATCAATATGGTCTAAATGTATATAAGAAACAAAACATGCTATTTCAAAAATACTCCTATGGAAGTAAAGACAAATTTGTTTAATATACATTTTGTCGTTAGATGTAATTGGCTTCGCTACAACTAATCAGACAGCTGCAGTACACTTGCGACTATATATATTAATATTGCATTGAAATGTCATAATCCATTAATAAAAGTATCACAATTGGGTTATACGAAATGCACGTTATTTTAAAAGACAGAAAATATCTTCTATACGATTGTTATCTTTCGAAAGTATCATATTTACTTTTATTTCGGAATTTTATTTTTAATGGCTTTTGAATTAATATTTTTATTTGTATTATTTAAGACAACACCAATTTTTGATCTGCCGGTTGATTTGTGCCGGCAACATACTCGCGAACCTATCTGAACGGCCTATCACTTAACTTCACATCCCCATTAGTCCCATGTTCATAAAACATATATGATATTCATAATCAACTTCAGCCAAAATAATTATGACTACTCCAAATGTATTCTATATCTATAGAAACACAACGAAAACAAAGTTGTATTTAAAAAAAACCCAAGCGTACTCAAAATACCCTTTAAAACAAACTAAATAATATCTTCAACGGGAGACTTATTAATTACCCAATCTTTTGGCAGCGTGAAGCGATCGTATAACCCCCAAAGCAGTGCCATACTCGGCAGTGGCTAGTGAGCCAGTGTTGCAATGTGTAAGAACCCGCACTTGCCCATCGCCCTCTAAATTTTTGAGTATAGCTTCACAACCATATCGGCCGATAGCCTTGTTGTCCTCTATGTCTTTTGCTAGCATGCCTTCGATGCTTGAGATGAATCTGTGATTATATAATATTATTATTATTAATTTAATATGTATGATGCCATATTTATCTCATATATAAAATTCTCGTGTCACGGGGTTCGAACTTGAACTCCTCCGAAACGGCTTGACCGATTCTCATGAAACTCTGTCAGCGTCGTGAGTAGGTCTGAGAATCGGCCAACATATTTTTTAGACAAATTTTTTAGTTTCTATTTTTCTATGATACAGCATACAAAAATACATAGAATCCTAAATTTTCAACCTTTTTTTATTTATTAATTGAAAATTTAAATCACATGTATGGCAAAACAACGTTTGCCGGATCAGGTAATTATAACATAAAATCCGTTTTGACAGGATATCTATCATAATTTCAACGGATTTAAAACTAATTAAACGTCTTTTCTTTTATATGACTCAATCCCATACATTAAATGTAGATGAAGTGAAAATGTAATCATACAACGATAATTACACACGTAATTTATCATAACATAAATCTTGTTTATCAGCGTTTATACATTTAATATTATATTCATAGTTGTAAATTATGATTATTAATTCATTACTTATGCATGTAAATCATAGTGTATGTTACACTAAATGTTAAATGTTATTTATCTATTTGGAACGCTTCGATTTTTTGAACTCCGTAACCAAAGGTTAAAAACAAGAACTCCTATTTATCTTGCGATAACAAAAAATACTTAAAATAGAATAAAATAATTATTTAAGGACAACCATGCAACACACATGATTTATTCCTAAAGTAAGGAAACATACGTGTGCGAAGCCGACACGTACTTTTTGAAAATCTAGACATAACTTGTTTGTCTAAAGTATAAATAAAAATTCAGATTATATTTACCTCTCTTTGAATTCTTCAGGGGTAATGGAATCATCTGCGCTCAATGTATTTGCTAAATTAATAAGCTCTTCGGCAGCCAATTTTATATTCACAGCTGTTGGTCGCGCCGACACCAAATAATTTAGTTTCCCTTCTATCTGAAATGCATATAAATAACCTGAAAATATTGTCACACAAACTTATTATAATATATTCTCAAGTTAATATAATATATGGTCGATAGAAACTGTTTTTATTTCAACAAACAGGGACTACCCCTGATATTAAAACTTAGATAAAATGTAAAAAAAAATTTTTTTAGATTTTATCTTAATATCCTGGATATTTCAACTGGGCATTGCTAAAACTATGAATAATATTAAAACAGCACTCAAGGAAGTATATAAGAGAGATAAATAATAAAACAATATTCTCACATATTTTCTAATAAAATTTGAACATTTTTCATTGAAAATTCACGCTGTATATGAAAATGGCCTTCATATAAGGATATATGTATTGTCTCTTATCAGTTTGTTATTAATGGAGCATGCTAGTGTGATGTTTACAAAGTGACATAGATGTGGGGAAAAATGATAACATTTGAGTCAATTGAATAGGGGTACTTTAAAATGATATCATTTTGTTGTATCTTTAAAATGGGTCGATTAGAGATGTTACTCAAATATACTCAGTAAAAAATACTGCTTGTGCTGAATTTTTCCTAGTGACACTAATATTATACAAGGCACAAAGGCAAAACAAGTTTGGTTGAACCAATTATTTCATTGTAGTTTTAAAATTCATTTACATTGAAATTTCAATGTAATATGAATATGAATATTATATCACATATTATAGCCACCCCAAGAGCTTTGAACTATGAACATATTTTACTCTAAAAGTATGCCATGTCTCATGATAAGTGTATTCAAATAATACTATGATAACACTGACCTCTTGCCGCATCACTTTCTTGTCCGAACTGTTATCATTTAATAATTCTATAGCAAGCGACAAACAGCCTAATATAGCTATGGCTGGGGCACCACGGACCTATTACAGTAGAAATACTTAGTGTGCAAATAGTTAATTTGATATTTAATAAAATTATAGTTCTGCTTTATATCACTAAAATAACAACACTAAATGGATGTATTCATATTATATCTGAATTTTTATTAACTTTTAGGTAGCTAATTAAGCAATGTACCTAAAAAGCAATTCAAAACTATACATTCAAATTACAATTTATAATAGCAAACAAATACATTTTTTTACAAAATTTTATAATGGAGATACAATCGTAAGAACTGTCACAAGTTATATATGACATAACAAATAGTATTTATAATACCTGCATTTTGTTGATAACTTTCCAGCCATCTTCAACACCTTCCACTTTAATATATTTTTTTTGAAATGGAAGAAGTAATTGGTCTAGAACTTCAAGATTTCCACGTTGATATTTAATAGATTCGAGACTCATTTTTACCAGGCTTAGGTGACTATACTAATATCAAAACTATGAAATACCGGGAAGTATTTCACTTGAAGCGGTTGTACAAATAAAATAAAACTTCTGGCACAAATTCTAAATCTACAGGGAAAACTTTGACGGATGTATTATATAATTACATGCTAAAGACTGTGAACAACACAAAACTAAACAAATAAAATGTGAATCTTAATTCTAATTACACAGGATACAATCATCTTTTGATTTCCCGCTAGCATTTACATTGTCGATTTATGAATGGCGATGTGGGATATTGTAAACTGTCATTTTGGATGCAGTCAACTGATTTTACGTATAAGCAGCACAGCACAGCAGTCACCACAGAATAGTAACTAATACTAGTAATGTAATAATGAAGTTAAGGGTAAGTGATTCTGATTTTACACTTAGTAAAAATTATCCACTTAGATTAGAATTGTTGTCTTTAAAGTAGTTTGTCTTAGTTTAATTATTTAAAGTAGATTTTCGTCCTACAACTGAAATTTCTTAACCTATTTTTTCTGTAAACCTGGGGTCCCAGGACGTTGGCTTCTTGTTCTTTAAAAATTACTATGGTTTATACTTCATTATCAAAACTGTATATTGAAATAGAAAAAGGGATGGCCTTGAATGTATCCGTATTAGTAATATATTTGTTAACTTAACACTTTAAATTTAAAAAGAAATATACGTTGATACCACTACTGAAGTCAAAATATTTTAATTACTATCAATAATACTTATTAACGTTAAAAACACACACAAATAAACAAATTCCTTGTCTTGAATTTTTATTTTGAAAATATAATTAATTATTTTAAATTTATTATATATCAAAATAATTAAATAATTATTTTGATATATTCAAAATTTTGCGACATACGCATAATTTATTATGTAGTAAAAAGTAAAGTAAAGTATTATTAACTTCTAACTGCTACGTTTAATTAACAACAACACCTTAAAAACTGAAATAACAAATTTTAAAACAAAATTAAATCATTTTTTGAAAATAGCTTCTTAAATATTAATAACAAATTTGTTATCAATAACTTAAGAGTACATATTATAAGATTAAAAATATTGTGAATCCTGATTGCTATTGCTTACTGGAGCTTACGCATAAAATGGGGACGTTGACTTCCGAAGCGTTAGCGTGAGCTGATCAAAAAATAAACTAGTAAAACCTTACCTGGTTACATTTTACGTTTAAATTTTATATATTTTCTATTGAACCATAGACAATGCCTTCCATATTTATAGTTACTAAACGAAAAACGGAAATTGACACAGTAATTTTGTCTATGATTCTTTTTTATTTCCGCCGGGCATCGACGAGAGACGCATCGTCATTGTGCCGTGATTAAAAAGAAGTGATTTAGGGAGTCGAAGAAAATTACGAAATGGCGTCACCACGAGTCTTTATGGATGTGACCGCTGATGGTCAGCCATTAGGAAGAATTGTTGTTGAGGTATGATTAAATTTCTGTATAATTCAAGGCCGGTTGCCGCTTAGGGCCCAGGGAGGTGTCATTCCAGCCGGCGTGATTCCTCGACCACGCTATATCCTATATGCATTAAGTAGACATGCTTGCTATATTTGGTATTAACTTTTAAACAGTATTGAATTTCTATTAGTATCTTCATTATAAATTTAATATCACAATGCGGTAACTGACAATTTATGCCTATTTATAATCTGATAAATAGTCATTATTATTTGACCGTGATTGTTTTCTGAAGGTCAATCCTTTATATGGTTTTATTTAATGGAATTTACCGTGATAGTGTAACAATGAACGCTAAATGGTATGATTCATACTAGAATCTATATTTTATATTCTAGCTGGGCATCAATATATTATATTATTCATTGTATGATGTCATACTCACGACGAAAGTAATTATCTAAAGCCAAGTAAAGCTTGTCTTGTATTTGTTGTTTGAAAATCTATTTAGGATTAGGATTCTACATTTAGGTTAACCCAGTGGCTTGTTTAAATATACTTGTCCCAAGGCTTTTAATTTAGGACTTTTAAATTTTAAGGTTTAACATAAAAAGTAATAAATAACTGAACTTTTATAATAGCATCACTGATATTCTTAATGGACATAATATTATTTCAGTTGAAAGCTGATGTCACACCCAAGACATGTGAAAACTTCAGAGCTCTATGTACTGGGGAGAAAGGCTTTGGATACAAGGGCTCCACCTTCCACCGTGTCATCCCCAACTTCATGCTTCAAGGAGGTGACTTCACAAACCACAATGGCACTGGTGGCAAGTCCATCTATGGTGAGAAGTTCGCTGATGAGAACTTTGTACTGAAGCACACTGGACCTGGTGTCCTCTCTATGGCTAACGCTGGACCCGACACCAACGGCTCCCAATTCTTCATCACCACCGTTAAGACCTCATGGTTGGACGGAAGGCACGTCGTTTTCGGCAATGTGGTAGAAGGCATGGATGTTGTCAAGAAGGTTGAATCCTTTGGCTCTCAATCGGGCAAGCCATCCAAGAAAGTAATCATCTCTGACTGTGGTCAACTGTCTTAAGTTAATGTATTTACAATATTTTAAGTTTAACATGGAGTCCTCCTATATTACCTTCCCAGTAAATAATATCTGTAAAGTTGCTGTGGCTCATTCCAGTTGTGTTATAAATTTTTATAACTAGGTCGCAAATTACGAATTGCATTTACTTCTGTGCATTGTTTATTCATAATAAATTAATTAACTTATAACATGCGATTTTATTACTAGCCTAAGTACATTTTTATATTTTTACTGAGTGTATATGAATGTATGAAGGTGTATATTAGGTGAGTTTAAAAACTAATATCCTGAAGCTGTTGCTGAGCTTGTGCCAGAAGGAAGCAAAACCGGTTTGGCAACCTCAGCTTAAAAGAAAAGGTATCATCAAGCTTATATGTACCAGACATAGTACCTTTAAGTTATATATACCATTGGGAGAAATAAATATAAGTCTTTACTATTATCAAACAATAATTTACTAAACCAACTTTAAATTATAGTATTGATTTTATACCTGTGCTTGACCTGGTCAACCGGACAGGTTAGCTGACCCTCATTTATTATGGTTAACGATTCAGAACTCGAATTTACCATATAACTTCAAAATATTCGCAACTGATGATATATTTATTGCATATATGTAAACTTATTTTTTTATAAATAAAATTTTGTCTATATATTGCATATTTTTTTGTAAAATCATCACAACAGATGTTACCAATTAGTATTATAAGTTTAGCCGTTTTTAAAGACGATGATCAGATAAAATTTTATTTTATGACAGAAAACAGTTTTCCATGTGTAATGATTTACTGTGAACACAATCTGTATTAAAAACCAACAGAGTCGCGTGTGAAGGCAGTGTTCAATTAAATAGAAGGCCAACAGCGACGTTATTACTAAATCATGAACCTACGCCTAGAGGTTATGTAGTAACACAAGTTTTTATTATGCTGAAATGAGTGAAAAATATGTTATTAGTATATAAGAATCTATAATACACCTGTAACTAACCTCTTGCGATCATACCAATATTTAAAAAATATTTATTTACAATATAGAAAAGACATTGAATTGATCCATAACCTCCAAATTCATAATTATATTATAACACAAATATTACTAAGCAAACTGTTTTGGTTGAGAAACCAACCATATACTTATCGTTATCCTTATTCGCCCTTTCTTCTTGTAGCTTGTGGAAATTAAATGTGTATCTAGAAATGAGATTTGGGAATATATAAAATAAACGCCTGTCAAATTTTTATAGCCAATTAGCTCTTTCAATGATCACGATTCTTGAAATATGCTGTTGAAATAAAAAGCTATTGAATTGATATAACTATATTTATCTAACTAAAAATGATATTCGTTAAAGTCATAAGACTTAGCAATAATAAAGTGGCGCGTAGATGGGTTATACCTCCAGAACCGTAGTTACAGAGTGAAGTAGTGCAGCAAGATGTGCAGGCGTACAATTTTGTGCGTTCCCCAATAACTATACAACCCGGTTCACAGTGCTTAGTACAGTTGCGTTCTAGAGCCCACATTTTCAGGGCGGTAGTGGAGTTTTCGGTTGACGTCGTGTAAGAAAAGCGTTTGACCTGAAAATGAATGTGTGTGTTTAAACTTTTTAGTGTAAATAGTGTCAGGATTTTTCCCAGTTCCCTTTTTTTAATAGGGATTGACAGACTTTGAGCTTAATCTCTTCCAATGTTAAATAAAACGTAGCATACTGGAGAGCACGAGATTCAAGAGATCCCGTAACGAATCCCTCCGCTCCTTTCTGGTTAAAACAAGAAAGGAGGGGAGGGAACTACAGTATCTTTTATAATACATTGATAAATTTATAGAAATAATATGAAAAAGAGACGTATTAGCGAATCTAATACGTATAACATAATACTAGTTGATCATTTCAGTATATACAAAATAAAATACATCTATTCCACACTATACTTTTAGGCCAATTTCAATCTATATTCGTACACGATTTATAATCATTACTAGGACTTTTCATTCTAGCTATGACATATGGTACACCCACCATACAAACTCGCCTATCATTATTACACTTGTGTATCAGGGCGGAGTTGTTATGTCGAAGGTCAGCGCATTTGTCCTCTGGAACATCTGCATGACATTTGTAGCACCAAAGCTCATTATTGGGTCTGGCTGCTGCTGACGTCACATGCACGCTATCCCGAAGGAGGTCACACGATCCTATAAATAACAATGGTAGATTTATCGTATTTCCGTTAGTGTAATTTAATGAATTAAACCTTTTTAAAATAAAATCTTCATATGTTTTAGTACATTAATATATTATTTGACATATACCTCCACGAACAAAGAGCTCATATATTGACTATGCGACGAGTGGAAATCACTGATATCCCATCACTAAAGATAGTTATATTTTAAATATTACAATATACACGCAAATTAATAGTGAACATAGTTGTAATTTATTTAAAAGATTTGTTTTGACGTACCTTGTGTGAAAATTGACAACGCCAGCAGCAGCAGAGAGCGCATGACTGGGCAATCCTTTGCGCAGCTTCCCGTGCAGCATCCGTATCGATTTGTGAGCAACAGGTACTGTGATAGCACCGCCCAGACTCCACCCCTTGAAGAAAAACAATCTCAACTTCTCCGAATTCTTAAGAAAATTAAAACTTTAATCGTGTCACCGACGCGATGTTTTCCGAGCTAATAGAAACCTGTTCTAAAACTCGATATGAGATTATTAAATTTTGTTTTTATGAAGCGACGTAAAGCTTCATAAAAATTGGAATATGGGTTTTGCTGAATTTACGAATACAGATATTGAGAAGACAAATGCACAGCAACGTCATTAATTTTAAAGTTCTTTTTTTCGACATAAACATCGTGTTTACATTTTTTAAATATTTGATGCGTTAGTAAAAGACAATGCCATACATTACATGAAATATTGAAAAAAAAATACTATTAGCACGTTATACGTTGGTTTATTTAAATCCATCTAAGTTTAATTTATTTTCGCTAAGTTTATGTTCTAATAAAAAACAAATGAGCGATATATTTAAATCGCAAGTGTGTTTAATTTATAAAAAACTATAATATATGTAATACGACTACTATTATACTATAAAACAAGGTACACTATAAGTCATGGGAATACTGTATTCAATTAATACCAATATTAGTGTGGATTATCTCATTACAAGTCTTAATAATCAAAGGCTTTGATAAATGATCCAAAAGATTTATTTATGAAACAGAATATAATATCATCCCTGGCACAAGTAAGCCAAGTCTTATTTTCATTGCTAAGATAATTGCGAAGGGAAATGTAAATCAGCTCTTGGTCATAACGAATGTTTTAATTTTTAATTAAGCATTTTGAATTCAATTTTACACCACGGTCACGACATATTATATGTTCAATACGTAAATCACGGAATCACTAATTAAGATAATAATTAAGATTTATAGAAATGATTAACAAAATCTATGAAATATGATTCTTGCTACTATATCAATCATTTGATAACAATTCCCCGGAACAATTACATTTGTAATATATAATAATTGCTGATACAACGTAATGGGAGAAAGTGAACCAGTATAGACGGAGTAAAGCGCTGTGTTACACTGAAAACTTAAGAAATAGTTTCTATTATTAGAATTTAAATGCCTGTAGCATTTCCAATTTCAAATTTTAAAATATCCTTTTTTTTTATAAAACCTATTTGAGTCTTCGTCATTGTTATTCTATTTTTGTTGATGGCTATAATTTTGTCTTTTATTAACACGAGTTACAAAAAATACTCTTTAGACGCTATTTTATTGATATCAAATATGGTGAAAATTAAAAAAAAAGAATATTTTTGCGCCCTCCGCTGTACTATACAGTAGTATAATACAGCGATGTACTATATAGATCAGCCAAGTAACGCAACACTGAAAGACATTTTGAGAAAGAGTAGTGAAATTATTTGCTTAAAAAGTGCCACTGAAATCCGTTTTACAGGTTTATTCGGGAAATTACGTTTCAGCAAACACGATTTGCCGGACATGTTTGTATTTGTTGTAAGTCATTTCTTTTAGAAGTTCTAATCTGCCGAAAAAATAATTAACTACAGAATTTATTACGCATTTTATTCCAGAATCATATTGCTAACATTCTTATAAAACTTCATTAATAGGAAGAACATAAAGTCCCAATTATGAAATTCACGTATGTAACTTAAATGTACTGGATTTTTGAAGGTACAAATGCATCATTAGTTTTATTTTAATATGAAGTGCTCAAATAGACTAAATATTGTATTTGTCATTATTAACAATTTCACAACAAGTTCCGGCTGTGATCTTTTCGGTGTGAAGTACTACAAACTTCTAACATCTTATTAGTCGAAGTTTCTATTGTCAGCGAGCTTCAGCTAAAATTTTAGTCCTGGCTTCGATGAGCACAGAGGTATTATATAATTATTGAGGATGAAAGAATTCGTATTTCAGATATACTTTAACTCTTTGAAAAGCCGACGCCAAACTCTGGCCCCTGGCCGTTATTTATCTTACATACATAGTAGGAGTGCACTATTAGTTATTTAATATTAGTATTTAAAGTTAGTAAGTCCTAAAGAACCCTAGGTTAGAGTGACAAAAAGGCATTAGGCAATTTGCATTCTGACAAACCTTATTCAATGTATAAACAAAAAGCCAAAACAAAAACAAAAATAAGAGCAGTATTTATTTAAAATACTCATAGCAACGTTTTGAATGACTTATTAAAAGATCACAATCAATCAACTCAAACATAAAAGACCATAGATAAGAAATGTTTATACTTGATTTCAAAAATTCGTCCTAAAGATACTTTAATATAATGAAGTCGTTACATTAAATGTTTATTTAGGCAAAGCCGGCTGGAGCGTTTAATATTTTTTCCTTTTATTTGCTTCATTAAAGTTTTCCAGACATAAGAGATTTCCATCTATATTATGTACCTGTTACAAGCAAAGAGATTATGAGATCAGCCACGGTACGTGAAATAAATTTAAAATAATAGGGTTTTCAATAAGAATAATAAGGAGAATGACGAATTCTCTTTTTCGACTTTATGGACATTATTTTCGACATGAAATTTTAACAGTAACGAAAAGATATCGTTATAATATAAATATTTCATTAAAAAAATATTCTTCGCGATCGATCGAACGATTAGAATAGAATCGCCTTAAATTTATTTGCAGTTGGAGATAAGGGTCTCTTTCAAGCCACATTCAATATTTTCGTTTGAAGATATGTTTCATCAATAGGATTGAGCCAATATTCTCTCATTTCTTTCTGCAAATCACACAAAAAGGAGGTCTGAAGTGACGATTTTATTTATGGAATATCTACAATATAATATGGTTGTATATTTAATAGATACTTCGTGTAAATATTTATTCATATATACATTTATTAGCAATAATTAACGACAAAGTGGAATATAAATTGTTTTTAATTTTTCCATCCTCCGGATCGTCAACTGTAGTTTAACATAAGTAAACTGTACAAAAAATCTCGTATATTAACACCTAAAGTTAAATTGATTTTTAAACATTTATTAAAATTTAATAATTCAATAATTTTCTATTAGGTAATATAAAACGTCTCAACACAGCCGTAATAGATTGTTAAGAATGTCGAGTCACGTAAACCACAATACTGTACACAATATATGGGTAGGATTATCTCCATCACGTACAACATAATATATTAATTGGTTCATCTCGGCTGAGAGGAGATGTAATCGAATTTTAGGAGCCGTGGGCTACTACGGTTTGACGCACTCAGGAAATAAGTGAAGGAAATCACGATTTACACACGTTAGTGTAAATTCGATTCGAAAATTGTGTCCAATACAGAAATTGTATCTGTGTGATCAGTATTTGTCTGTATAACTTTTATATGTTATTTATGAATTTTTTATTTAATTCATATTATCGTCAATACAATTTCTTGATATTTATTATTTTTTAATATTTGCTTGATATTTAAGTCCAAGATTTACAGAGTGAAGTTAATTTCACATTATTTTTTATGTTTGTAGTATTTTATTTATTTAATATGGATATATTTATTTCTTAGAAAAACAAGCAGAAATATCATTGTATAAAGATATTGTTAACAAATTCAAGTTTATTAATATTAATTAAGATTGAGTAATAAAGACGAGACTGGATGGTGAGGGTGAGGCTGGGAGACCTGCGCGAAGGTTTTTGGATCATTTTGGATTGTTTGGATTCAGAATATTCTAGAAAAAGAGCAAGTCTAAAGTACCGAAATTGTGGTAAGTAAGACATTGTAAGATAATACACGTACATAAAAATGTACGATTTCACTTAAATCAATATTTAATTTTATCAATGTAATATTTAAAATACGTATTGAATGTTTCAACAGATTAAAAACCCGACCTGTATCCCTTCTCTACCTTTTTAACTGACAAGTGAAGTGTGTAAATATTGCAGAACCTGTGACATTTATATCCTTCGCTGACATTTTCTGTTTGGGATTTATTTATTTTGTACAGCTATTAAGGGTCTTGAACCATTATGTAATCTATATATAAAATGTAGAAATTGTAAGGAAATACAAAAAAATTGACCTCATCAAAATACAAAACGTAGAATTTATTTTTCAGAAAGAAAATCTAATTTTCCTTACTTAAAATGCAATTATAATTTGTTATGTAAAAATGAATTGCCTACGCTTCTATCTTTATCTACCGAGTATAAAATTCTCTGTCATTTCTGCAACGTACGAAATAAGTTGCCATTTAATCAAAGTGGTTTAAATAAAAACTCATTCAACATCGATAAAAACTTTATTGATAAAAGGCGCCCGGAGGACACCCTCGTTTTTTAAGCGTACATTTCTCCTGGCGTTCCTTTTTACAATATTATTTGCTATACGATAATACGTCGTACATTTACTTGTACGTTACTTTTAACATCAGGTTACAATACACAGACTTCTGAAGGAGACAAGGCGGGAAGAAGAAGGCGCACGGTTGGCAGCTCAGGGAACGGTCATGGAAAATATGCGCCAAATAACTTACATTCCTCTATCTAAACATTAAGTCACTAATATTAAAATTTTACAATGAAAATAGAATTTACTCTAAAAATATTTACCGCAGTGCCAGAGTCAGTCGTGAGTCGACTTGGCGCGACCGACGCCGGCGCGCATCTATCACATTCAGAGATTCATAAAGTAGCACGGTTTAATACGTCACACATTCCCAAGGACACAGTTGTCACAACCACAGCCGAATCAGAGCTGAACCCGGGAATGAGTAACCTCGTTAAACCATGAAGTAAGGTACAAGACGTGTCAAGATTATTCACACGCGCACAATTTCCCGAATAGGAAACAAACATTTAACTATTTATTAAAGGATCGCACGTTTACACGAAAAGATCTTTGAGAGATGAGCATATTGACGCTTCACATCCTCCGGCTGCTTCATCCTCTTCAGGTTTGCTTGCAAACCAGCGTTCGCTATCATTGCTCGTGTTAGGTACATCTTTTACCTTGGCACGCTCATCGGCTTTACTTTTTGTTTCCTTGATTATTGTAGACGTTGGTGGAACAGGTGGAGCGCCACTGCTTCTTCTTAAAAACACTTCTATAGCGCTCCCCAGTGCACTTGCATCAACGACAGATCCAGACGGTTTGTCCCATACAACGGCAGCTGCATCGCCGGGGGCTTGCTTTGAATCAGGTGCAAACGTTACTTTTAACTTTTTAGCTTCGTTCTCTTTTTTCTTTGTCGCCAATGTTTGGTGCCTGCGAGTGAACCACGTGGTTCCGGGTTCCGAGAATTTATCCCTTAAAGTGGAAGCGTCAAAGCTGCTTGAGCGCATATCGGAAAGCTGGCGAGATCGTTCTGGCTTTCCACAGCGATCGATTTCAGTTGCTGAAGATGTTAGAGCATTAAGCATATGTTTTAGATCTGTATCAGTACATATGACACCGGCGCTGCTTCGTGGAGGAATGGGTGGTGGTGGTGGCATTTCTGAAGCTCTTCGACGAGCCGGTATAGGCGGTAAAGGAGAACCAATGAAGTCAGAGTGCCGGCGACCTCGGTTTGTATATCGCACAGAACCACTTATAGGCGAGCGTTCGTCTAAAGGCTGAACCTCACAAACCTTCTCACTAGATGTATTCCACAGACGCATCCGTACTTTGCGAGCCTGAACTATATCATCCATTATATCCAGCTGTAGATTGTGCGTGCTGCCCAAAGTATCTGTTGCTGGTGGACCTGGAACAAAGTATGAGTTATGACATAGTACGAATTAAGTTATCTTAAAAAAAAATCAGGCAAACAATTATCAGTTACCACTTCTTTATTTACATTTAATACATTTATTACATTTCTTAGCTCCGGATCCACGTCGACTGAGTGCGGGAAATGCAGCGATGGACTCTCTACGTCCACGCCCAAACAACGCTTGCGGAACTCGGGATATGGTTACTACTGAATGTCTGAAAAAAAAATAAACATACAAATAAATGAGCCATAATGTTTTACGTGATACCTATGCATGAGTACTCAAGTCACAAAAGTGTAAAAGTACAGATTTAGAATGAGCGAATTAGTTGAATAAACACATGAATTACAATAAAGTCTTCAGTTTTTTACAATTAGCTGAAATTGTATTAATGAATATAGTGCTGATTATTCAAATTCAACAACCTTCGACCTCCAGGTTGTGGCGGGGCCTGGCTTAGAGTGGCAAGAAACGCTGCTTCGCGGGCTTCCTTGGCTGCCCCTTCACCTCGTTCAGACAGACGGCGCACCTGATAAATTGAACATATCCAGAAGATAGAAGAACAGATAATAAAACCACAGACATGGCATTCAAATAAACACCAAACCAAGAGACAGTTCATTTCAGTAAATAAATATAACTTTACATACTAAGCATCACTGAGGATTAATTCTCTTTATGGTTCTCACTTTTACGATCTTTGTGGTATGTGTGGTCTAGAATGTTGCTGTGTTACTTAACATGGGGTGAATAAAATAATTCAGTAGAACATTAACCTGAGTTACGTATATTCTAAAAAGATATAACACGTACCTGACTAGCAGTGGGTCCACTTGTGCAAGCTGGTGTAGGTAAGGAATGCTTGCGGGTCTCCCTCCAAGGTGACAGATGATATGGATCTGGAGGGGATTCCTGGTCCTCTGAGAAGCCTCGCGGCAGTGTAGCGTGACGCAAAGGAGACTCAGACTCTTCGACGCCACTCTCCTCCACTACAATCAGCGGTTCTCCGCCACCGACCATCGCCATTGAACCACGCCGCATCATTGCTAAAACAAGGATCATTATAGTTTATATAGTAGAGTACTAACAGTCATCCAGTGAACGTACCATAAAGCAAGAAAGAAGATTTATTTATTTATTATATTAGTTTAGGTTTTATCTTCAGCAGACCAATGCTATAAAAGTTTATGACAAAGTGTGGAAAAAAAAGAGTCCCCTATGAACCACCGATCCCTTTTTTTGACTGCTACCATAATAGTCAATAAATATGTCTTTCGAGACAATTATCATTCTAGAATTATATTAAAACAATATTTTTTATGTAATATTAATAATTTTAATGAATAGCAACTAATGAAGTATCAAAACACTTTATTTATTCTGATATATTGTATTATTTTTAATCTAAATAATAAATAAAATAATTCAGTCTACTTTTACTTAATATTAATACTATTGAAATAATTTTAAAACTACACGGTCCCTGTGACAACAAAAAGTACATTCTGTATCAACAGGTTCTCAGTGACCCACTTTCGTGACCTCGACCTGAAAGCTCGTTGGAAAATCACTGAATACCCAGTTCCAGCCATTACTACAGCAACTTAGCGGAGAGGCACGCAATATAATGCAATTCATCAAATAATATCATCACGTGGTTCTTCTCTTTAATACTTTATTCATTAATTGCGGACTTTAGTTTTGAATCGCCATTTTTTGGATATGAAATAATCTACGAACGAACAACGTAACGTAACGAATTGGATTTTCATATACGGGAGTGATAGTTCGTGATGTCTCAAATTTGAATCTTATCCTGGTTTCCTTAGAACGAATGCGGTTTGGATCACAGCTTAAGCGTAGGGAATACCACGGTATTTTCTTAAGTATCACAATACTTAAGAAAATATAAACCTAGTTAAAGCTTATCTTTGTGCACAAAGAGAAAAGATCTGTGTATCCTTTGATCAATTAGCGAAAAAGCAACGCAAATTAATGAACAAGTGAAAGTTTAGACATCCAAAGAAACCTCAAGTCACAAGTTTTTCCAGAAAATGGTGGCTCATTGTTCGAGAATGCCCATCGTGTGCCGTGATATGTTTCAAGAAAGCCAAAACACTTAAGCGAAAAATGAACGCTCAAGGGAATAAAGTGCTTTTGCTTTGTGACAAATTATTTTGTTTGATTATTTCTATGTAAAACACTTATTGAAAAATATTTAAAAGTAAATTACGTTTCATACAAATATTTATGAATGACAGGTATTTTGTTAATAAAAATGTATACCGAATAAAAATCTGTAATGAATATGTAATGAAAATCCCTAAAGTTTTCCAAAGTTCAAATTGGAGTCAAGCTGTCGTATAATTTGAAATTATAAATTTCATCTTTTGTATTAGTTTAAGAACTTTTGTTATCTCTCATTAAAATGTTTTACATAGAACAAAGCCTATATTTTCTAATTATTGTGTCCTTTGTTCGATAAAGAATTAAGGGCTTAAAGGAAGAAGAAGGATTTTACCGCAATTGTAGATCAGCATATATCGAATATTTTAACGTTTATTTTTATTTTTATCATACAGTTATTTCGGAAAATAGATTAAGGACGCTGATCAGTTTTATCTGCCGTAGGTTATCATAAGATATCACGTGCCGGCAGCTTTTTGGTCTAAGGTAAACGAGTTTAATTATAAATGAGAAAAAGAACGTCATCTAGTTTGAGTCACACGCCTAGCCACTACAAATACAAACATACACTTTATGTAAAGTTAAATATTACCGACATAATAAAATAATATTTACTAATAAAGTATATTTAATAAGGTCGAGAGGATGAGAAACGGATCAAATAATATCATATTATCCTTTGTGCCCGCGCTGAGCGTAAGAAATCAAACGATTTTATGGTCTATGAAGGCCTATCGGAAATAGATTATTATGATCATACATGAAAACCTACTCAGTGGAATACTAAAGAGGCCCGTAAAGTTGAAACGAACTCTTACTTGATTATAAAAGGATAGCCTTTGAGATGAGAATGGTACTGAGGCTTAACACTAGTTATGATTATATCAATTGTAACGTTACAATTGATTTATATTTTTATAATTATTGGAGTTGCAATGAATGTCTTCATCATCTACGCTG
Source organism: Pontia daplidice (assembly GCA_963693355.1). Classification (NCBI taxonomy): domain Eukaryota; kingdom Metazoa; phylum Arthropoda; class Insecta; order Lepidoptera; family Pieridae; genus Pontia; species Pontia daplidice. Next base: position 8,242,151 of record CAVNZL010000140.1, on the reverse strand, counting down.
TAAATAATTGTGTTTACTCGTATAAATAGATATATACAAATTCTCTTACTTGGTTCAAGTACATCTGTATTTCCAGAGTAAAATGATAATTTCGAGATCAAGTCTTATTTATATATCTTGGTAAGATATTTTTATGATATGCGCCAGTGGCATATGTTCACAAATTTGTTCGGGAACGGTGTTCCGTAAACCCAACAACTGGATATATGAAATATTCATGCCAGAGTTTGTAAGAATATTTCTTTGTTAGTAAAAAAAATCATTTAAAATGCATGTAATGTTATTTAAAATCTTGTAGTAATTTTTAGCATGATAAAATAATACGCTTTCGAATACCAATGGCTACCCACGATCACGGCACTGAAAATCTATTTTTTTCTTAGATAGATAGATACTGAACTTGTATTTAAAATTAACCAATAGCAATCGTTAAATTCTGTCAGTTTCAACACATTTCACAATTCAGAATTTCATGCTGAAATTGATATTCTCATTTTAGGTCATGAAAATTTTATTTTCAATTAAAATGGAAGACAAAAAGGTAAAGCAAATTCCAAAGCAAATTGATATCCCCGTGATCTTTTTGGGTGCGAGTTTCCAAGTATTCTTTCTAACGAGCTAAATATCTCTAAATGTATTCAAAGCCCTCGGCAATTGCGTCTATCCAAGCATTTGCTAATAAATCATTTCTCAGAAATTATTGGAAATTGCGAAAACTTAATAGGATTTCGAGCAGTCATTAAGCGAGCATCATCTAATTATCGAGATATGGCTTTATATGTAAAGTATATGTAAAAAAAACCACTTTATTAAAGGATTTAAGTTATGTATTTTTGCAAAATTGAAATATATTATACATTATTTTAAATTTTTCCAACGTTTTGCGTACTTTACAGCGTGCGTGGTCACCTGAAGACAAAAGGTGTTGATTGTCAAAATGAATGTCACAGCTGCAGAGAGGTTGTGTGTTATCTGTATTTATTGTCCCGGAGTTGGTATCAACTAAAACCGGAAGGAACTATTGTTAATTTTATAATTCTGAACAAAACATCGATATTAATGATGACAATAAAACTTAATTTCATCCAAACGGCATATAGTTAGTGTTTGTCAGAATATGATGTAGTGTGACTTGTATTAAAAATATTGTGTGTATGAAAGTTGACAAACATAAGATTAAAAAAAGTGAATTTACAATTTACCCCATTTTAAGGTTTCGTTGCCGTAAACGGAACGATATTATTGAGAAGTCACAGTCAATTTGCCTGACTCCGTCAATCATCTGTATCTCATCAACTCTGATAGACTGTTGAAATTTTCATAGATGATGAATTTTTTGGCTTACGGGTAAAAAGTATACAAGATCTATAGAGGCTCATATACAACATAAATACAATTTTCCATTTTTTGATATTATTCTCGAGTCTTGTATCAAATTCTATTCTTAGGAAATGATTAAGCTTGCCCTGGTTTAGTTTTAGCAGTGTGTAAGCTTATCCAAGCCATTGAAGAAATGATATATAACATTTATACCCGAGAACGATATCATTTACATATTTCCTGCCATAATTTTACAGAGAGGAAAAGTATTCTCTAAAAACGTGCTCTTTGTTTACAAATTTCAAACGTACATTGCTTCTCAACGAGATCCTAAAACGCGTACTGCAAGGCCATAAAGCCACCATAAGTGTCTCTTTACTCGAGGGCTGACTGTTAAGGGCTTAATTACCCCATTAGGTTATTTTGTCTACTCATATATCACGCGACCGTTACCTTTCTTTACGAGGGACCTGATATACCGATAATAGGCGGCAACATCTTTTATTTGGGGATTTTATGTGTAGGCTTTTGTGGTATTTGGAAATTTTGGTATGATGTTATGCCGAAGTTTTGTTTAGGGGAAACATAAACTTTTGATGTCAGTACAGTGGAGATAACGTGTGGTATTTATCACGGTAGTTTTTATAACGATACAGGATATAATGAAAAATAAATTTAGTTGATACGATACAAATATTGCAATAGTGAGCACTTAAAGCACTGACAAATCGAATAAGAATTTAATATCACGTAACAATAACATTATTTTTAAACCTACTTGGAAACGAATACTTGAACTCCGCTGTTGATAAATAATCTCTGTATAAGGCGTCGAAAACACATTATTTATAGTAAAACACTCACTAATCATAGAAAAAATATCCGAGATTAAAAAAATATTATTATAAATTAATTATAAGTAATAGAATCACTCGTCACTTTGCATAAAAGTCGAGTCCATAGCATTAAATTATATTAGAATTATGTAAAGTAACTAATGTATTACGATAACCAAGACTAAGAATTAAGGTAACCAATAACTGGTCACGAGACAAGTGCTTAAAAGCGTTGTTTATGGATGAATAAAAATCACTGTCAACAGATCAGAACAGCTTTATAAAATTCCATTTATTACGAAATTGAATTATGTCATGATGTATAAAAATACATCTACAATCTATGCAGATTAGCATACAATTCAGACTAATGTCACGTTAGTTGGTAATTTTATTGCAATTCGTTTAGTTCGAAATACGAACCGAGATCTGCGAGAACTCTTTCTATTCATCTATGTCGATCGATTTTCCCTAACTTGGGTTTAGATTATACATATATTAATTTTTCTTCGTCTATCGATTTGTACAAGTGTTCCAATAAATTAACAAAAATTTGTGGCAACATCTGATAGTTTTCTCCTAATACTTGAGAACCTACTCGATGGTAAATCATAAGTATTTTGTATATAAACGTATTATTAACTGTGTTATTTGGCGAAATATATAAGTACATAAAGATGTTTGTGCCATCGTCCAAAACACAGTGAGACACTCTGAGTGACACTCTCCCGTTCACCCCCCCAGATCACACTTTTCGTAACGCTTACGTCACGCGTAAGTCAAGCGCGTGTAAAATTCAATACTACTGACTGATAATACTGACGCTATATGCTACATAGAGTTTTAACGAAGAGTTTTGCCCAAGCGCTCGGTGAATTTTCATTCAAATATTTTTTCATTTAAATCAAAGTCTGTGTGGGTTTCGTCTCAGCCCATACAATGTGAATATATATGTATATATATGTACCTACATTATATAAAGATCAATCGGTGCACAACCATGATTCGAACGCATAACCTCAACGTTGAGCTACGCACGCCAAAGCTGAACGAATATTGCTCATCATTTTCGGGCAAGATTATGTTTAATTATAGAATTGATTTAATGTTAACAACCCAATTTATATTAAACTAAGGATATTAATATAATGTTAATAATATAGAGTAAATATTTGTTTAATAATTAAATTGATTTTAGAATGGCGCTTAATTTTCAATCTATTTGTAAAACACATCAATTTCGAGGGACACAGTTTAATCAGTGATCTATTATTGTGCACGGAGCTAAACCGAAATCACCTCTATTGTTATATTTAATAATAATTGCCTTTAGTATATTGTATTAATGCACATCTTTAATAAAAAATAATTAAAATACCTTTATGTGATATTAATAATATTCACATAACTTACTTTATAATAGTTAAGGTGAGTGTTTTGACCACCGTAGTGGAAAAATGCGAGGCGAGCTTTTTAAATTTTACAAAATTTGTTAAACCGTTGAGCATATTTTAACCGCTACGGCGTTGAGAATGCGTATAATGAACTCTTTGGTAATTGAAACATTTCATTCAGTCTGAATTCAGATATCTCCTAACCGCTGGGGATTATGACCAAATTTCTAATTAAAATTTGTTGTTCCCGCTCTGACATTTACTATATTCGTATTATTTTATCCAGACTATATTCATATAAACTTCATGTATGACGAGGAAAAAAAAACCGGATATATTTTTGGTTAAAGGATATTGCTATAAACGAAAAATAGAAAAATGATAAAATAATGCAATAATAACTCTATTATATTCGAGTACTTTTATCAAAATTGTTTCATCTAATAACAGTTAAGAAAATAAACAAGGCCTTAAATTTTCATGAGCTTTTAAAACGTCACTTCTCGAATATCCTTTGATATTTCTCAAAGTTGAACAAGAAGCTGAGATGAGGGATAAGTGAAAATATAGAGTATTGTAATACAGGAAACAGACATCGAGATAAACCGGAACGGATTTATTCAAGTTGAAACAGTATCAATGTATTTTTCTTGAAAGGTTTGAAACTATTCAAAGTGACTTTGCTTACATAACTTTTAATTAAAAAAAAAATCCTTGAAAAAGAAACGTATGAGAATCTCATTTAATACGTTGTTTTATTAAGTCAAATGTAAACGGCTTTGTCCATAATAATAGTTACAGGAGAGGGAATGTAAAACAAAAGACGTCTTGCGTCTTTTCAATTATGCGTTCCTTGTCATTTCTAATCCGAAACGTGTGGTCACGATCACGTTCATATATCCAGTCTTGTTTTGCGTTTCTCACCAACAAGATTATTAAAAGTATACGCGTCGAATAGCAAAACTACAAAGGTTTGACCATCGGGTTTTTAAAAGTCGGTCAAACAGAACCGAGCCGACTTAGAAGGCGGAAAATCGTTTATTTCATAACTTCATATTCAATTTTGTAATCTCATACATTGATAAGATTAATAGTTCAACGCAATAACGTATATTAAAATGGTATAATATATAGAGCATAGTTTATTAGAAATTGCGTGCTTACTAAATAGTAATGAGCTCGTGATGTGGAATTTCATTATAGTTAATATTATTTCTGCACCGATATTAGAGTAATACTTTAACGTATGTGGAAGTTATTCAGCGTGCTCTTATTTTACCATGCTTTCTGCTTCTATTTAGTGATGTTTGCGGCTTAAAGGTGTTTAAATTTTTAACTTAATGAAGCTAATCAAGATACCATGTGAAGTGTGGTTTAATTGCAGCTCCTTACCAGTATTTTGTAAATAATATAATTTAAAAGAGTAGTGGAGCTCGACACAATTGATTTGTTGCAGTAAATCTTTATTTAGAGACAATGATTTTAATGTTTTTTGACGTTCATAGGTGTCTGTATTCACTGTACGGATAAAAATGTTTTCAATTTCGCTTTAACTTCACATATATTTATTAAGTTCTTAAATATACAATTTATGTTTTGTAAGGGACGAAATCACGGTTTTAATACAATTTATCTTTCAATGTTTTAAAACTTGAGACCTATTTAGGTGGTGGTGGTGTATCGTAGAGTTATTTCAACATAGTCATTTAAATATTATTGAAGTATCTATTAATCGGCAATTACGCGGAGAGTCTAAAATACGTACAGAGAATACATTTTGCAATTGCAGGGAAGTTTGCTTAAATGCCTTCATGTTTAAAAATGTTATTAATGACACTAACAATATTCTTTGACAATACATAATAGATTACACAATTTCCCCAGCGGCGAATACCCAAATAATGATATCTCAGTAACCTAAAATTAATTTATCTTAGTTTTTTTAATAGAATTAGAGTTCTTCATTAGAATTTAAACGGTTTGTGTAATATAAAAAATGCTGTCGCGTCAATGCCACTGTATTGATACATTGAAAATTTTATGAGTGCCGCTTGTCTGTGCAAACAAAAAGACGAAATTTTTCACGTATTTAACATCAATTATATATAGTATAATTATGTATATTGCTTGCAGATTATCCTTAAATAGAGGTGTATAGATAAGATGTCTTACTACGTGCAGTCTCCTCAGTCAAATAAATTTTAAGTAAAGTAGAACATGACATCTATAAAACTCCGATACAAGATTTTATCGATAAATCAGAGGAGCGTCGATTACGTTTATCGTGACTATTTTTAGCTGGGAACATTGTTAGATCATTGGTTTCATCAAACACCGAATGGGGCGCTTTGATCTAAACACGAATATAAACAATCCACTTTCTTTGGCCATTTTAAGAATGTTTTTACATGGTGTAACAAATAATGTGTCCAAATCAAGTGTGTATTACATATAAGACATCGTTTAATTAGCATAAATTCCTCTTGAAAGAGTAAAGAATTATTAAGCCTCATTTCAGAACGTCAGTCTAGTTTCATGAAGGTTAATATATTTGACAACGACAATTTGAGATTCTCATTTAAATTAAAGGGAAAACACGCTTACTTGTCTACTGATAAATAAATATTATGATAAAGATACAGAAATCTGACATTCAAAACACAATGTTTTTTGACTACAACTATCATTATAGTTATATAATTACTCTACAGATTCATTAATCTGTAGAGTAATTATTTTAAATAAAATGAAGTTGTAGAACTTTGATGTTTTATCACAGTAACAACTTGTGGCATTTTTGAAGACTTTAATCACAAAATGAAGGTTTTAGTTTTACGAGCGTCGCAAAGCATTTCGTCATTTATTGAGTTTTTATGACCAAATTGAATGAACTACATTTTTAAGATGCCAAACAGCTTTCTTATAAGCTAAGTTGTTCATTCGCACAAAGCTCTATGTTGATTAAACGTAATGACGCGTTTAATAAGGAATCGATATAATATTACATAGTTACGGTCGTACAGTAATATATTTCTCGCAACTTTCTACGTCTTATTGCAGCAAAAGCAGATTGTGATTGTAAAATGAGGGCAAAATTGCCATGACAGCTGCGACAAACAACACGCTCTTTCACTTTAACATAACTTGGATACATATTTCAACTAAGAATATTTTTATAATAAACCAATTTTAAATGATATTTACATTAAACATGCTTGGATATTAATACCTTGTAATATCATATGATAGAGATAGTATAATTGACTGAAAACCCCAGATGTGAATTGCTCTAAATCCGACTAAAACTCGAAGTTTGTAAGTATGAATTAAAGAATGTTTGTGACTCACGTGTGTGTGTTTCACGTATAAAAGACTATATGGATTTTAATGAAACTTTACATAGACTACAAATATTTAAAGATATTGGATGAATTATCCAAAATATCAAGTAAGTGACTTGAAAATCTACCATCTTCGTTGTCGTTTATTGTCGAAGCTACCTACATGAATGTGTGACGGAAATCTTTTTCTGGTTAATTATCAAAGTAACGTTAGTAAAAACAGATTTGTCTTTAATAAACCTTATAATAAGAATTATGTATATCAGTGGCAAAATTTAACTACATCCAATCATTATATTCACAATTATACAGGTTTTCGCAAAACTTACATTTATGGTGTCTAAAACTGAAATATCCTTCGGTGTGACTTGCAAACAATTAACAAATGAACGATAAAATAGCAGAAACTCTTAAAGAATATTAAAATTCAAATAGAAGTGACGGATAACACAAGCGACGGCATTTGCGTCGGGAAACATTTAAAAATTAATTCGTTTGTAAGCGAAATTCACATTCATATTAAATCATGTGAAATTTTAAGCAAGGATTTTAATTTCTACGTAGATACAGCGAACTGTTGAAAGCTACAGACGGAGGCTTAATTTCAACTCCAGACAGCCGAATATTTGACTGAATATAGGACTGAGTGAAAATTTATGTAAAACGATTTCCTAAGTGCAAATGAAAGAGAATTTTTCCAGCGAATTCGAAATTTTTCATCAATTTCTGACGGCTCCCTTATAACCCTTTTATTGTGGCTCCATGCTGAAGACAAATATTATGTTTGGGATTTCAGGAAACATTATTTAAACAGTAAACCATTTAGGAATTAATGATAACAGAATTAATTGTATGATTGCATTAATATTATATACTGGACATCGCATACGCAAAGATTATTTTTTAGACTCGTATTTATCTGCTATCCTATATATCTGCTAAGGTTAAAAAAAAGGTTAAAAATATTATTCAATTCTTGAGACAAATACAGACGACGTTAAAAGGGTTTTATTGTTTATTGTATTTTTTGTGAAAACTTTAGTATTTTATTTTATTTTTTTGTTATTATTATTTATTATTTATTTATAATTCTATTATTTTTCGCCAGTATTTTTCAATAATGGTACACGCCCCCAAATTCATACCGAACCGTATCTTACCCAGGCCAAGGTATTACGTGAAAATGTCGGCAATTGAAGTAAAATTAAAGTTCGGTATTCTTTTACAATTATATGAGCATGCAACCACATTTATTGAAATAATTTAAATGTAAAAGAAATTTTAATTTTCGATTTTTTAATTTCTATATTCAGACCGCTACGACTAATTTATTTTAATGTTGTAGCACAGCTAGAAACTAAAATTTAGAAAAATGTTTTAACGACACAGCACGCTTAGTTATCCCAAATAAATTGAGAGCGAAGGATTTCTACATTCAACAAGTGTTTCCAGCTTTCTCTCACACCGCAAACAGCTAACGAACTAAAAGCCTTATAAATTTAAAAAATGGAACAATAATACAATTAAATTTAGAATACCAAAATTTTAACAACATTCATGTAGGGTGAAGCGCATGCAACAAAGCGGATAACGATTGCTCTTGTTCATATTTCAGAGCTGTATGCAATTAGTATCCACCTGAAGGTCAAAGGGAGGGGGTTGCGGGGGTAAGGTTGTGTGTGTAGCCTACCGGCGGGTGCGTGTGTGTGCGCGACGCGGCGACGGGCGTGCACTCAGAGCAACGGTCGGAGAGCCACTGCGCGGGACGAGCTCAGCCTCGCCATAGTGTTGAAAAATATGTAGCTTTGTGTATAGCCTAGAAAATCAATTAGATTTAAAATTTTATTATGTGTATAAGAATAAGCGTTTATTTGTGTAAATAGTTGTAGAGATACTTGTAACTAATAACCACGAAAACGAACGCTCATTCGCCATTGTAGAATGTACATAATCTTTAAATATTCATATTCATATTGCATTTTATAACAATGACCGACATTTTAAGTATAAAATCCTACAACCTAGTTTTTACTATATCCCCACTCAGACAATCTAGTTACTCTCAAGTCTACATAGATTTTCCGCAACCATTGCTCATTGTATATGCTATCGAAGGTTAGCTTTATCCAAAATATTAAATAGACGTTATAGACCATCAATGTACTGGGGATGTATGAAATTGTCGAAGTCTAGGAATATTTGATGCATCGTAATTTAAGTCTGCATTTAAATTAGTTTATCTTGGTCCAAAAAGTAAAGTAAATGTTCACATTTCTCATTCATTTCTTAATTTTATATTTCTTGTGAATATCTTATTTATTTCATATTTGGCCTTAATTTGATTAAATCATTACTTATACGCGAGGTTTTAGTTCAAAAAACCTATTTATGGAAGGGTCATATCATCCGAAAAGCACTCGTCCATGTTTAGACACGAATAATTAATCGTTCTTCAATTCTTTCTTTTTTATTCTCTCATTTTCTGGTTTTCTATTTGATAGACGTTTTCAACGCTAGTTCTTATTAATATAATTATCTTAATTGATATCATTCATATATCTCCTGTTCAAATTCCAAGAAGCTTTTATTTAGAATTATTCAGTTTTTACACATGCAGTATTTAATTGTATAGTTACTCTACATAAACATTTCAAGTTCTTTTTTTGAGTACTTTTAGGTTGCCTGGTCAATATTTTACGAGAATCGAGCAAGCAGCACTTAGACGAGTATTTAAACCGCCCATCTGCTCATGGGCATCTGCTACACTGATGTTTTTAAGGTTCGTCAGCTGGTTCCACAAAATGGCGGTGGGTGACAGAAAGTACTAATGTTTAACAACTTTGTATTAAGCTGGAATATCTAACATTATAGCTGAGACTTATTGCATTAATAATATTCTGAGTGGATCTCAAGAGATTTCGACCGCGATTATATAAAACAAAAGCTTGTCGACTTGGTTTTATTAGGTCATTAAGTGTTTTGTAAAGATTTTACAAAATTTTAATTTTTTGTTGTATTTATCGTTCATTTTTACTACGATGGCTGAAAGGTAAATAATGTGGCATGTTTTTTGTAAGACTATTTAAGATAAACGTTCCCATCATACAGTACATATGTGTTTCTGAAGCGCTCGCCAGAATAGGTAACAGATGGTAATTTTTTAAATTGATGGTAATTGTTAAAATCGATTCGTCCATCAGGATCGAGACCATTTTTATATAGTAAAAAAAGTCCGTTAATACTAAATATTTCATCTTTATTTCTTATAGAAGATATCATCATAGTTATAGAACATACTGTATACTTACTCCATATACAATTCCTCATCTCTTAACCCGAGATTGAGATGGATTTTATCCAAAATCTGCTTTAGCCATGGAAGTGTAATAATCTTGATTTACAATTAGTATAAAGGCACTTCGATAAATTTCTATAGAATAGAGCAAACATTCTATTGTCAAGACGACCTCATTATAGCTGTCATCTGACGTAACACGAGGTATGCGTTTTATTAGGGATTTTATTATAAGACTGTGAGTTTAATATTTTTTCTCCGCCAGCAGAACTTTCCTTTGTTATGAATTATGACGTTTAATACATATAATTGAAGATTTTCAGGTTTCGAGATGCACATTGAACAAACACTCCCACTACTTGTAAAAGTCCAACAATTTTAAGAACTTTGCGAAGGATTCTATATGTAACTTAGTTAATCTTTCGCCTATAAAGATTATTCACTTGTAATATATATTTTCACAAAAGCTACATGTAATAGAATATAATTCATAATTATCAAACATTTCTGTAATCATTTTAACGTGTTTATTCGTATAAATTTTTGTATCGCATTTGCATTTATGATCAATTTATATTTAATACTTATGTTGTAGAGGTAGTACCTCATGGGTCTACACATCAAAAGGCTACGGCAATACGCTACGACGGTACAGGCTACGACGTAGCTACACAGTATTGAACTGGAAATCGTAGCGTTTACTAAAGCTAATTAAACCAACAAATATATTTTCTGTTATTTAGTATTGACAATATGATTAAGTCGATTATAGACCGCTGTGTATCAGAAAAGCCGTAAGAAATATTTGACACTTTGATAAGAATCAAAATTAATATAAAAAAGTAAATATTAATTAGCGGTATATAAACGAATCTATTCCAAATAACTCAGGAGCTTCTATTTCATCCCAATCAAATGCTGAAAGCCAGTCCGCAATTACCAAATTCGATATATCGCCCTGTGTGAGCTGCTGATATTTTTCTGTATATTTTTATCACCACTTTCGGTGCTAAAAACATGTTGAGTCATTGTGTTGTAGTATTATTATTGCTCTAGGTAATTGTTGGGCCCAAAAAGGTTTTTTATATTTTCAAAGACTTGTACATGAATATATTACCACAAGTTTCACATATCCCCAAGTGAAAAAGATAAAATTACATCAAAATGGGGTTTCAATAGACGTAAATGAAGAGCGCAATGAAGTGAAAACAGTCCTGTCCCTAAACAAATTGGACCCGATCCCCGTATATAATGATTCTCGAATTTAAAAAGTATATATAAATGGAAATCTCTATTTATTAACTGGAGAGTAAATAAATAGGTTTAACAATTAAGTTTAATTTAAGGTTTTTATTATTGTTTTGTTTTTTGTCTATACGTTGTTTTTTAAGGATTCCTAAACGATTACTTTTTAGCTCTCTCATTTAAAAAAAAAATGTTCAAATAAATTTATTTTTATTAGCGGACGGTTAAATAATGTTCTGCGTGTCTTACTGTCTCTTTGGATCGCCCACGCACATTATTTCATTAGGTCTATTTAGAAAAAGCTGGTTTAATTTTCTCCTCCAATAAGTGCTTTTTTATATAACGAAACCACAAACGAGCTTTCGGGTAGTCTTAGTTAAAATGTTGGATTTTGATAGCATCGGGGAAGTTTCTATATTAATGTGGTGTGGACTTTTGTCTTATGCTCTGCAACCATACTTTCTACCAGCAGGCTGTGTATCAGCTGAAGGCACAAAGAAACTAGTGGTATCTGTATAGTGTTATTGTTCATCTATATAACAAAGAACTCTTTTGATATAATCATTTGATTATAAGGCGACAACATAGTAACTTTTCCAGTTTATTGAATGGCTCGCTTAAATCCAATATTGAATTTCGTGAAATGTTTTTATTTTAGAAAATCTTATGTCGTTATATACCCTTGTGATATTTTTCAGAAAAGATGATGAACCCTCAGTCTTTCGACTAACAAGGTAAATCGTTCCAAATGTACGGTTTTAAAATAGTCAAATTTCTTCATCGTACGTGTTAAAACGATCAAATACGAAATATTCCTTCAGCTAAAACGACAATATGTAAATCTTATTGCTTTCTAGCGAGCAATCCACATGAAAATTCAATCGACTGAACGTAAGGGCATATTGCAATACTGATTGCAAAACCAGATTGGCATCATTGTGTGTTTGTCACATACATTCTGAATCGATCCGTTAATTTATGTACATTTATTGTAATAAAGTATAACTTCTGCAACATCTTTCCAACATACTATATTAAATGCTAAAAAACAATATTTTAAAGATTTTTTTACTTTACGTTACCCTATAATGGTTGTAGCATCACAGACTTTGATTCTTGTTCCCTTTTTCGATTTCATTGCTTGTATAATAAAGGCGTGTACATTTACTTTTAGTTATTGTTATTCATTTTAGGTATTATTCCTCGGAAATTTTATCCTTATATCGTGAAAGTAAATCCACATATATATTAAAACTCTTTGTAAGAATGCTAAGGACTAAACGCTATCATTGCCATAATATCTTGGGGATAGAGGATTCATTTCCTCGGAGGCGTCCTGTTAGCTCAGTATTTATTGATTTAAGACAAAGTGACCCTCACGTAGCCTCGTTGTTTCTGTTTCAAATCCATTTTCAACAATGACATTGTTTTTCGATTTTTATTTGGAATTCAATTGTGTTTTGTGTATACAATAGGTTTTTTTGAAACATGAAAGGACGCGTGAGATATTATTTCTAAAATATCAGTTAGAAATGTCCTCATTATAATCTTCGAATTTGTACAACAATAATGTATCTAATCTCTTAACTGAATTTTTATAAATATAGATTCAACTTTCATTACAAAAATGTAACGAATTTGACTTAAGTTCTGTATACAATAAAATTCTATAATAAAAACTTTCAATAATTTAGATTATTAAAAGTGCTTAAAAGATATAATTCGGTTGAAACCATTTATCGATTACTGAGTCTATTAGTTTTGTAAAGTTTAATTGGGCGGGATGTTAAACTTTCTAAGGTTTGAGGCAATTCTTAATTATCGTATTTGGCTTTCAATTTTATTATAAATTAAATCTTTATATAAACTAATGAAATATATACATAATAACTAGACGAAATTTGGTTAAGAATTACACTTGTGTGGAGTAGCGCTTCGGGGAGCTGCATCACCTATTTCGTGATTAAATGTTTACAAGTAATTGCGAGAACAATTACAAATATTTATAAATAGAATGCGCACGCGCTTCTGTTACAAACTTTTAATAACTTGTCAAAAATTTAAAAATTTGGTCTAATTCAATGTATATTTCAAGTTGATATGGATACTTAAAGTATGTGTTTAATTTTTTAGTTTTGTCATCGTGAAATAATTTTTTGTAGCATAATGTCAAATTTATTTGTTTTTAATAGTTATTATTTCGACCTAGCAACTTAGTTAAATAAATCCAACTTTTTTAGCGATTTGTCCGGTGAAAGACGTCCCTGGAGGAATAGGTTCTCTCTGCTTCTTCTATCGCATTTATCAGGGGAGAGTTTCGAGGAAGAGTAGGAGGAGGCACTTCCTGCCTTCCAATCAATCAATATGACTTATGAACCTTCAAGAAAAGAGCGTATCGTCACCTGAAACTCTCTCTAGCGTGCCCTATAGCATTGTGAGTGTCTATAAGCGGTGCTATCACTTAAAATCAGGTGAGCCCGTTTGCCCCTGTTTTATAAAACCAGTACCAAGACTTGCAAAAAACAAAACACTTTGGCTACCCTAAATATAACTACTAATTTATTGCATTCAATTCTCACACGTAACTCTTGTTATTTCCCAATTTTTTATTTCAGATTTCTTTAATCAACCCTTAAGGAAACCAATCAAGATATGATTGGTAAAAATATTAAATCCAGCCCAAAACCCAAGACAACGCAAAACAGAACCGATGATTTTATCGTGCTGGATTTAATATCATAAAATGGTAGGGCAATATTAATTCGCACGGAACGTACGTGGACAGATTATATAAAGCTTTTCTGATTGCTTTTGCTTGACCTAATTCAATAATATAAAGCTGCCTCATTAGTTCTCAGGCTTCCAAAAAATTTACAAAAGACAATAAACAACACAATATTCTGATTTTCTAAAAGTTTAGTTTTAAGTTTGCATTTTTGCTGTGTGAACATACCCTGATCATATCTTTTGATACTTAAATCATGTCAGATATTCTTACCATCAAACAAGTAATTGAGACAAGGAAGTTAAGGAGGAGAACTCGAAAAGTATGTATCGTAATATTGTCTTTTATAAACTACGTACGTCTCGGTCTACGGTCTCCCGTGCACGCTGTAAAGCACGCGAAACGTCGGAAAAATTTAAAATAATGTAATATACTTAAATTTTGTAAAAATACATAGCTTAATCCGTTTACAAAGTGTTTTTCTTTAAAGTATGTATGGTATTACGTTTATGTGATGAGATTTAATGCGGGCTCGAACCGATGGCGCGGGGTACTAAGCCGCAAATTAACAATATTCCTTCTTATTACTAGGGAGCGAACCTGCCGTTTCGAGACGATATTCTCGATGAGCGAATCTGTGTGTAAAATTCTTCGCGATGACCTTGCGTTATCAAGTATAAAGGCGAGCACTTATATATCATACTGACTATAATAAATATTATATATTAAAATATTGTATCAATTTTCGTGGTAAATGTATTACATTTCGCCTCCTCACGGGTGTATCTTTATGAAAATTCAGACACCGTTTCTCAATGTCGTAGAAAATGCGTCGCTTGCTATTAATAATATTTGCTAACATGAATGATTACACTCTCCTGTTACACTGAAGGTTGGTTTTACATTACACTCATAATCAGCAAATATTTGTTATTTGTTGGTAAACTTATATGGATTACGGAATAGACAATTATTGGTTGGAATTAATTTTCTACATTGTTCAAAATAATAATTGTGTTCATCTGATAATATGGTTGCGAGTGGGTTTCTGGATCAGTCGAATTGCTTCGAATACTTTGGTCAAAAAACTAATGTGTTTTTATCAATAATTTGAATGTTTTTTTTTTTAAATAAAATATTAGGATGTTAGAAGTTTCATATATGTCAGCAAAATTTTGTGGCAAGAATGTTAGGTTATGTATATTAGAACTTAATTTACACTAATATGTAACGGGTGTCTAAAGTTTAAAGTGTGTCTAAGTGAATTAGCTTGTAATTATTTGTACGGTGCCCATTACATATTAAAACATTTTATAATAGGGTATGTAACCTGGTCTAAATAGGCATGATCAGTTTCGGTGTTCAGTGTTTCGGGCGAATACAGTTTGTTATAATCATGTGCTCAATGTTAAGTACTGCTTGTTTATATGACAAATGTGGTTAGAAATCGATTTGTAGGTACCGTTTTGGCTTGTCACCTTAAATTCTTATTTATCCGACTATAATGTTTAAAAAATCGACGACCTAACATCCTAACCTAGCCTAGCCTAAACAATTATTGTTACCAATAAGTTATATTATTATATATCGGTTGTACTGATTCACTTTTTAAATGAATAACGATATAACATACCTTCCTATTTGGCAATACAAAAAGCAAATTTTTATTTAATCGCTTGAGTACGTGGTATTTTATTTGATATTTAACTGACACTTTATACTTCAAACATTCAACTGGTTGATAAAATATTCACCTGGAGAAGTCGAAAATGCTTATTCTGGTAAAGATACTTTTAAAGTCAAATAGGCTCTCACTTTTATTTGAACACGGTATATCTTTGCAGACGGTGTGCGAACATATATTTTATTATAAGCCTTATTCTTTTCCTATTAGAGCTTAAAATAGGGCGCGGAAGTGTTATGGCTTTGTCGTAAAATCAATGGATACCTGAAAACGATTGGACATTGTTTCAGTTCATTGTGCGCTGAAAATTATTTTATTGAATTGAAAGCTTAAAGGAAAGTCATTAAACAATATATTGAATCGAAAAGTATTTTGCTGACATTAACATCAATAGCAAATGTTGTTAGGAGTATTTGAGATCCATCTCTGGAGATCGTTAAACACTGTCCAGACAGACAAAAAAAAGTATTAATCAATATTTCTACTTCCTTTATCTTCTCTTTCTGTGTTTACAACGTATGGAAAAGAGATGTTAATAATTTTGAGTTTTACATTGATCAGATTAAGCTGAATGTAAACCTCGATTGAATATGAATTATTCATAAACTTCTGAATTTTACGAAAATATACACCGTTTATAAGATTAGCATATTTATTGTTCGTGATCAGTTATGGCACTTTCTTCCTGATTACATTTAACAAATTAGCGCTCTGTCACAGTACAATGACATTATAAACTTAAACTACTTATAAATAACTTAATTATATAACAGAACGTGAATACTGCTTAGTGAGACTTCGGGTTTGAAGAAGACAAATTTAAAGAGCGAAATTTAACGGCAAATACAAATTACATTTTGCCGGCTTTTCCCTTTTTTAGCGGTAATATTGTGTTATTAAAGACAGACTTAAACTTATTTTGATTTATACAACCGATTCTTTGGGATCAATTATTTATTTTTAAACTGATAATGGACCGTATATTTAAACGATGAAATATAATTTCGCGTGTTGAATACGAGAAAAGCTCTCTCGTTTAAAAGGTTTGAAAAGTGATTGAATGTAAAATTATTAAATTCTAGGTATGAACAATTTAAACTAAAATGTATTAACCAGTTTCAATTGACCTACACGCATTACAACAATACTTCCTAAATGGTGGTACGACGCAGTTCCGTTCTAGCTGGTCTCTAGTGAAGAGTTCGCAGTATTGCGTTGTATCGTTTGCTGGACAAGCGGGCTTTGTTGGGCATCGTCTAAGCCGGCAGCGCCTGCGCCGCTCTCGAGGCTTTGGTCCGCAAAGAGTGTCGTTTGAGGCGGGGCACATTAATGGGCGGATGGACACACCGCGACCACAGGTTGTTGAACACTGTTAAATTAAAAATTAATAAATGAATATCCCCAATTGGCACAAGTTGTATTAGAAACCATACATTGAAGCTAATCGTGTGATAATTTTGACCGTGTCCTGATTTTATTTTTTTATCAGACATGGAACGTCAAATTTATTAGCCCAAACTAAAACTACCCAATCTCGGACAACGTTGCCTTCGGATTGTGTTTGTTTGTATTTAAATTATCTTGAAATCTAATTACGATATATATAATTTATAATATAGACATATATATCTTTGGAGGATAGTCCCCACTTTTTTTGTAATATCATTACTCAATTTTGTGTCAATCTGAATAATTTTGCGTGAAGGAAGGTCCCGACAATTAGAGGACAATGTAAGCAGTCGAAGAAGAATTAAGTTATTATATTTTTATAATTATTTATAAGTAACACAATATAAGGTAATATATTTGGAACGTGCTAGCCTTTCGGGTCTTATATATAAACAACACTAAGGTTGTAAATCTAAAAAAAATACTGTAATAAAGAACCTTGAACGAGAATCCGATTGCTAACGACTATTAGACACAAACATGTTTGAAATGCGTTAACCGGTCAATATATATATATTAAATGTAATATTGAATACCTTTTAAAAATCCCAACTAAATTTAGCATACCTGAGTCCAGGGCATCTCTTGCCAGTAGACTGGACAGGGAAGTCGGTTGCAAGGCTGTGTCTTAGCAGGAACAGTTGGTGAACACATAGCTGGTGAGACGCTGCGCCTAATGAGCTCTCTGCGAGTGGATGTACTGGAAATGAATCGAAAACTCATAACAATCATATAAAAATGCAATGATCTGTTTTACTGGGCAATTAACAAAAATTTAATTTATTAATAATTTGTCTATTACATTGTGTAATAAATTTAATTTATTGATTTAAAATTAAATTTTGAATTTGAAATAAAAATTGAAATAACATTATCGCAAAATTGATTGTATCAAATTATCATCGATAAGTTGATAAAATATCCTATAATAATAATAATAATAATCTTTATTTGTACTAACAAGGTACAAGTCTTATCAGGATTCAGCTGCAACAGTCGGGCAACCAACATGCAAAAAATGTCAATTATACACAGAAAAACATTTTTAGTACACATTTCCTACAAAAAAGTAAAAACGAAATTATTCTCTAAAGGCTTAAATTTATGAGGTTATTCAAGGACCACATAGGGTAAGTAATTAAAATACATTAAGCCCTTCCTTAAAGTGCCGTACGTAATATGATTCTTGATATCAATATCACTCTAAAGAATCTATTGAATTTGTGTCGTTTTTAACTAGAAATTCGAATATGTCTATGTAAATTTGTTTTCATGGATGGGTCGAGGTAAAAAGAACCATATATTAACATATTTTATGCAAAAACATGAGGTTGCTAAAAGAGATGATATAGACTTTCGTTCTTACCTAACATATGCGCTATAGTTAGAATGACTTATGAAGTACGATAATATACTTAATTCAGTTTAGAAATTATCTCACCATTGCATTTCCGAAAGTACATAAATATAAGCTTGTCTACTAAAATACTATTCCCTATTTATCTTATACAAATAATTTTGTATATATATTTTGTTATTTTAGTTTCGATGGAAATCCATTAATTTATATTCAAAACGCGTCTTAAAAAATGCAATGCATACGCTGTTAAAATGCATCATTCCATAGGCAAAGGAAGAAATACGATATTCCAAAAAAGCTACAATGTGTAAAGCCTTTGAAGTTAAAAATAGCATAATATGGAGCTCAAACTTGTCCAGTTACCTGACGTTAGCTGGCACACAGAACAGCTGCCTCTCCTGAACGCCGCCATCCCCGCAGGTGGCACTGCACTCCTCCCACCCGGCCCCCACCCACTTGAACGAGCAACTGCCGAGATATTTTTATTTTGCTTAAGTTGTATGGGTTAATAATACAGCTTGATGCAAACTGTACAAAATGTAACGGTAGGTGTAGTAGGTGTAATGTAGGTATAGTTATTAAATATATAAAAGTAACTACAAAATCATTTAGTTTTCACTTATACTGCTTAATAAGAATTTGTTCTTCCTTAAATTCAATCATATTGTCCTTGTTATATTCTCCTTAAACAAATACTCATTAATCCGAAATACTGGAGAGAATAAGGAAAACGGTAGACGCAGGCAACTCTGGAATAAATGTGGATAGAGTTCGAAAGGCGAAAGATCAAAGGGTTATAATAGGTAGTCAGTCAGCAGAAGGCCTTCAAAAAATTATGCAAAAAATTAGAGAAGATAACATACTTAATGTCGAAGCCGCTAAAAACAAAGACCCATTAATAGTATTAAAAGGTGTGCTTGCTTACAACATGGATGAAGACATCATTAAATCTATCAAGAGACAAAATCAGCACCTTATGAAAAATATTGATCCTAAAGAAATTAGAATTGAAATAAAATATAAAAGAAGGAATAAAAATCAACTTACAAATAATATAATATTACAGGTATCACCCCAAGTATGGCAAGCACTTACACAAGCTGGTAAAATACATATTGACTTGCAAAGAATAGAAGTCAGAGATCAATCGCCACTTGTGCAATGCACAAAATGTTTAGCCTATGGTCATGGGCGAAGACTATGTAAGGAGGAATCTGAAGTATGTTCTCACTGTGGTGGATATCATATGAAGGATTCTTGTCCTGAGTACCAAAACGGCAATATACCATGTTGTATAAACTGTAAAAAAGCCAAGCTCAAACGCATGTATCATAATGCATTTGATTCTGGGTGCCCAACTAGAAGTAAATGGGATGAGTTGGCTAGAAGCTCCGTGAGTTATTGCTAAAGTTGAGACGAACAAAAATTTTGCTAAAATTACTCATGATTACAAAATCGTACAGGCAAATCTGCAACGCAAAAAATTAACTACAGATGAGCTGATCCTTGAAGCCAAATCACGAGGAATAGATGTCGCTCTAGTGCAAGAACCATATATTGGAAGCGTAGGTAGAATGAAGATCTACTCTGGCACTAAAGTTATTCAGTGTCAAAACGAAAATACAGTAAAGGCTGCCATAGTGGTGTTTAGACCGGATATAGATATACTACTATATCCAGAACTGACTACGACGAATGTTGTTACTGTAGCACTTAGAACAAAAACCTGGAAGATAAACATGATCTCATACTATTTAGAGCCAGAGCCAAACGACGTAAAGCAACATCTTCTTGATATTGAAAGAGCATATTTATATTTCGAGGGGAAAGCAGTTATCTTGGCTGAAGATGCTAACGCCAAAAGCTCTTGGTGGGGCAGTCCGTTAACTGACAGAAGAGGATTAGAATTGGAAGGTAAATTCAGTGAAATGGGTTTGCACATTCTAAACCACGGTGATCTTCCCACCTACGATACAATTAGAGGTAACAGGCCATGTACCAGCTATATTGATGTTACGGCATGTTCAGATGATCTGATCCCCCGCGTAGAAAAATGGAGAGTTATTCCAGATCTAATTAGCTCCGATCATAATGCCATATCTTTTATTATAAAACTGGAAAAATCATCAGGTATATGCGTCAAAAGTTCTACAAGAATTTACAATACAAAAAAAGCTAACTGGACGGTTTTTGATGAAAAAATCAAACAGCTAATAGTTGAAAATAAGATATGTCCGAGAGAAATAGGAAAAATTACAGATTGTAGTGCATTAGAAAATATAGTAAATAAATTCACAAGCTTAATCATAGAGGTTTGCGATAGTGCGATTATGAAAATAAAAGAAACTAGAAAAAATAGCTTACCTTGGTGGTCAGAAAGTCTGAGCAGCATGAAAAGAAAAGTGGGGACAATGAAGAGAAGATACAGGAACGCAGCACCGAACCGTAAGAGTAGAATTATAGAAGAGTATCTGAAAGTGAAAAACCAATACGAGACAGCGGTAAAGGAAGCCCAAGTAAATAGTTGGAAAGAATTCTGCAAGAAGCAGGATAGGGAGAGTGTATGGGGAGGAATATATAGGATAATCAATAGGACAAGAATAAGACATGAGGATCTTCCACTAAAATTTAATGGAAAAAATTATGGGCCTAAGGATTCTGCTAAGCTACTAGCGCAGATCTTTTACCCCGAGGATGATATTGGAGTTGACGAAGATATACACAGCGCGATAAGACTTAAAGCTGAAAATATAAATGTGTTGGAGCAAAATGAATTTTGTGACCCGCCATTTAATGAAGACGAGCTTATATCCGCAGTAGATAGCTTTAACTCGAAAAAAGCTCCGGGTGGAGATGGCTTAACCTCGGACATTTGCAAACGGGTTTTGACTATTGATAACAAAGTCTTTCTCGCTTTAATAAATAAGTGTCTCGAGCTTGGTTATTTCCCTACCTTGTGGAAGGCAGCTACGGTCATTATCCTCAGAAAACCAAATCGTACTGATTACACAAACCCAAAATCATACAGACCAATTGGCCTCTTACCTGTTCTTGGCAAATTCTTTGAAAAGATGCTAATGACTAGAATAAAATATTACATCATACCTAAATTAAGTCCCAAACAGTATGGATTCATTCCACAGAGGAGCACCGAAGACGCCCTTTATGATCTCATGTCGCATATTAATAGTGGGATAGCTAAGAAGAAAATACTTACAATCGTCTCATTAGATATTGAAGGTGCTTTCGATAGCGCGTGGTGGCCTGCGATAAAAATTAGATTGTGCGAAAAAGGATGTCCTTTAAATCTGAGAAGAGTTATCGATAGTTATCTTAGTAACCGCAAAATTAATTTAAGATATGCTGGGGAACAATTTGAAATAAGCACCAGTAAAGGCTGTGTGCAAGGCTCCATAGGGGGACCGCTGCTATGGAATCTTCTCGCTGATCCCCTGTTAAGAGAATTAGAGAACACTGAAACATATCACCAAGCTTTTGCAGATGACATTGTTCTTGTTTTCATGGGTGATACTGGAATGGAAATTCAAAATAAAGCGAATCCCGTGCTTGCGCGCATTAAGGAATGGGGTATCGAAAATAAACTGACTTTTGCTCCTTCTAAGACCAAAGCTATGATTGTCACAAGAAAACACAAGTTTGATGCTCCACGATTGACTATGGGTGATACTGTTATTTTGCTGGAAAAGGAAATTAAAATCTTAGGTATTACAATAGATCATAAATTAACGTTTAATAAGCATGTTGAAACTGTTGCAAAGAAATCGGCTGCGATATATAAGCAGTTAGCGAGAGCAGCGAAGATCAGTTGGGGTCTCCATCCAGAAGTAATCCATAATATATACACAGCTGTAATTGAACCCATAATAATGTATGCGGCGCCAGCCTGGGCACCTTCTGTGAACAAAAAATGCATTCGCCAAAAGTTAGCAAGAGTACAGAGGAGCTTCGCTCTTAAAATTGCAAGAGCTTATCGGACCACTTCCATCAATGCGTCTACGTTGCTGGCTGGAATTTTACCCCTTGATTTAAGAATTTTTGAAGCAGCTGATCTATACAAAATAAAGAGGGGAGGATCCCGGCCTGCAAGCCTGGACGACGAGGTAGAGCGTAGGGTAGCATTCATTGAAATTCCTCATCCTGCAAAATTAACTAATATATGCTATACAACCATAGACGATCCAGACAACATTCCGAGTGATGACACGAACATAATATATACTGATGGTAGTAAAAGTGATACTGGAGTTGGCGCTGCCTGGACACTATGGAAAAACGGTAGGGAAGTTGAATTGAAAAAGTTGAAATTAAACCGTAAGTGCTCCGTTTTTCAATCTGAACTGTTCGCAATAAGTAGCGCTTTACAATTTATGACCGCAAAGAAGGAGAGTATGGAACTCTATAGCGACTCTAGATCTGCTCTTGAAGCGATAACGAACGGACGTTCACTCAACCCCCTCGTGGTCGGCATTCGCCAAATGATTAGAGCTAACAAAGATAAAGGAATTCATATTAAGCTCCATTGGATCAGGGCACACGTCGGCATACCGGGAAATGAGAGAGCTGATGAACTTGCAAAGTTGGCAGCGCAGGCACTGGACTCACATCTAGATTACTTTCTGATTCCTCTTTCTTGGCATAAAACAGAACTTAGAAGCAAAACAATTATTGAATGGGATAAAAGATATAAAGAAGGCGAAACAGCAGGCACTACCAAATTGTTCTTCAATAGTGTTCGTAACGCTTATAAATACATTAAAAAGAGACGCCCCAATCCGGATATTATTCAGATCTTAACTGGACACGGTGCGTTCGGTTCATACCTGTATAGATTTAAACTGAAAGATACACCGGGGTGCGAATGCGATACAGAGTTATCCCAAGATGTTCTACACTTGCTAAATCACTGCCCGATTTTTGGCTCCGCTAGATACGACCTGGAACAGAAACTTGACAAAAAACTAACGACTGTAGTATGGACAGATGTGCTAACTAGTGCTAGTTCCAGGTCGTACCTAGAAGAGTACTTTGCGAAGATTGTGCGTGTAGTAAAAATCATGAATGATAATCGTAGGGAGCGCAGGCTCACAGAAGGGGGCCTAACTCGCCCATAAATATTGTTTAATATTTCAGGAGGAGTCTCAATGGCTACCTCCTGTGAGCTTGTTATCCTTAAGTTATAAAATGGCCTGGCCCAGAGGTCGGGGTATGCGACAATAAATTAAAAAAAAAAAAAAAAAAAAAAAAAAATACTCATTAAATTGTAATAGTCAACAATATTATTTTCATTAAAACAAAACATTATCTAAATTTCAAATATTTCGTGGAAAATTGTGACTAAACAAATATTTTTTGGACGCATTCTGTCCGAAATCAATTTATTATTAAGTTAAATGAGAAACCATTTTCCTTACAGTAGTAAGGTTTCTCATTTAGAACGGAGAAGCAAGGTCGGTTTAAACTGATTTATAATCAAATTTGCGTCATTCTTAGAACTTCGGTGATTCAATATAGTTAGTCTATATAATAGCTTCCGTCCTTTACCTGCGTAGCTTTCGTATATATATCTTACCTTCGGAATTATCAAAATACATTTACATTAAAAATATATCTACTATGATACCACATTTATAAATATACTGAACGCACATGTAACCCTATGATAATGGCGAGTAAAAATAATGGTAATGCCTTCTCTTATAAGAGATTATATTTTTACGAGACCAACTATGACCAGCCAAAAAAAATACATGGAATTCGGAATGTAGAAGCAAATGTCCATTTTTGACCGCCGTCAAAGTAACATTTGACTCCTCTCCTTTTCCAGGCCGAGTTATCTCTCGTTTTGGCGATTTGCCTTGGCCTTCTAGATCACCCGATCTGACCAGTCCACATTTCTTTCTTTGGGGTTTTTTGATATCTCGAGTGTACGTGAACAAGCCACAGACTCTCGCAGCTCTAAAAGAAAACATTCATCAAGGAATAAGAAACATATCGCAGGAAGTATTACGGCAAGTTATGCAAAATGTCATAAATAGGGCTCAAATGTGCATCAACGTAGGGTCTTTACGTTTGCGCCACCCAGTATCTTATATTATGATGACACACATGATATATATTATAACACCCCGGCCACAGACCAAAAATATATCCACATATAAACAAATGTAGACCGTAATCGAACCCTTCGTTCGGCAGTGCCCAAAAATAATGTATTCGGTGAAATTTTTAATACATACTTCTCCATTAATAAATATATATGATAAAGATACTGTTGTATATAAAATGTAAATATAGCAAATACTCGCTCCTCGGTGATATATTCGATTGGATGCGTCGTCTTGGGGCTTGATGCTTCATCGAAATTCAATCTCAGTCAGTACCTGTCTTATAAAGCTTTATTTTACATAAATAACTTTTCTGTTCCCTTTGTAATAAAACCAGCTAAAGCTTCGTCTTAGTGTTGAAGTGTTGTTCTACAGTAACACATCGATTAGTCGATTGTTCGTAATTTGATTTTCCGTTGTATGGCATGCTGGTTAATATAATGAAAATACCGTTAGTGGAACGATCGTGATTTGCACGGACGACCTCAGCTAAGCGCTCACCGAATAAGCCAACACAATAGTTAATAATTAGGTGCTTATTTACACCTTTCATTTTAAAGCGCGAGCTTTCGAGTAGATTGAATTAGTGTGGCGTGGAAACTAATAATATGATATATATAAATAATATTTGGGTTGCATTTGAAGAAATATATTAATAAAAGCCTTTTATTCAGATAAGTAAGTCTTATTCTGATGAAATTATATCTAATCGAAGTTCCTCATTCGCTTGCTAGTTAAAGGCCGGACCCGCTCTTTTCCATTCAGTTTTATTGCGTGCCACACGTCGCCTTTATATTTATGTAGTTTTCGTCCCAGTGCTAATGCAGCCGTCCTCTATTACGCGTTCCTTACCGTATATTTTGACCCGTTAGTTATTCTTCTGGAAATCTCTATACTAAGGATGTATCGATGATGTATTTGCTCACCATAATGTTGCTATTGATCAAATATATATCGAGATCAACTTTCTTGCTCTCTAGTGTTAAAAGCTTAAGCATTCGTTCTACCTCTTGTGGATTTTTGGCGAAAAGAACAATACCATCGGCGAACTTAACTTAAGGTTTGGTTAGCTAAGCTAAATAATAGTCTACTTTAAATATCGAAAACTTATCTACGCGAAAACTTACCCCACATCAGAATCTCGGAGATGGTAGATATTTTTCTACTTACTTGACATTTTGGACAATTCACGAAATGTCAGTAGCTATTACATGACCCAGCATGATATCATATGTACAAACTTTCAAGTTTATTATAGTAGTATAGTTTATTTATAGTAGTGTTATAGTGTTACTACGAATTTTAGCCATTTAAGTAATTAATTATACTATACTATATAATGTTTTTCATATTTTAGTTTCAGCTGATGGTGAAATACATGAACAAATGAACATACACAATGAACAAATCTGCGTTAAGTTATAATTCATATACATCGTTAAATACGTAGCAATATTCGCCACAAAGAGGACTTATTACAAAGGGAAATCATATATTAAACATGTATTTGCCAAGCCCGCAGTTATTTCCCGTGTATTTATTTAGGACCCTGGCGGAAAGCTGGTTATTAGTTAGGTCCTTTGGGATCCATTACAAAACTATAAATAATATTATTTCAATTGACTCAACAAATATGAAATCTTTAGATTTTTTACATTGATTCAGGTAATACTCGGTACGTATGTTTTTATTATTTCAATTTGTCAAATCTAGATATAATTTGCATTAGTAGCTAGCTAGTATTAAATTAAAATTAGTTTCTAATTAATTGTCGTTGTGCGTCTCAGAATAACCTTATCGCAAGTTCCGCGACATTATACGTTTGACTATGGATTGAATTAATTTATTCTTTGAAAATATGTAACTTGGTAGTAATTAAGTAATTATGCTACCAACAGTTTGTTGAAGATCAATTTAAGTTTACCTATGTGCGTTGCAACGTTCGTACCGCGGCGCCCCACAGTGTTGGCCGCGATTGCAACGTGGCCTCACCATCCTTACACCACCCCCACAGGATACCGAACACGGACCACGGTCGCTTGACCATCTGAAAAAGTTCAAGTTCAAGCCGTTTGCATTCACAGCATAATTGGTCCATTTTTAATTAAGCTCCCGTTAAATGGACGAAAATTGGTAGGCCTTTCAGATCATGTATTTTCAGTGGCCAAAAAACTCATTAAAATCAAACAAAATAGGCTTAGATACATAATTATATTTTTATATAATAATAAATACTATAATATAAATAAAACTGAGTTACTTGACTTGACTTGACCATAAGGAAAAGATAATATGAAAGTACATTTTTTGTTGTTATGGCATAAGGGCAGAAAATATAATGTAAATTTTCACAGGCAATTTACATCATATAACTTAATTATATATATGATGTATGTGTTTTGTTAATAAAATCTCAAATAACGCGAGGTCTAATGAGAAATTCTGTGAATCCATGCGAGTGTTGAGCTTTCATAAAATATATTGTTCGAGACATTCAATTACCGACGGAGCGGAAAACAAAAGTATTAAGTACACAATTAAAAAGTTGGGGAAATTGTGAATTTTCCTACTTTAATGAATTTAAACCTAAGTTCTCATTGGGAATTGTAAAAGTTATGAAAATTATTGAATGCAACTATGTATAAGAATACTCTATAAAGAAACAATATTACTCCAAAGTAAATACTTGTGTTGAATATTGTCTAATATTATTTAAATCTTACAAAAAATCACTCCTGAAATATTACAATGGAAAAAAATACTATATAAAAATAGGAGGTTTATACATAAATTAGAAAACTAACATAACAGCGAAGATATTTTCTTCTATACTTGATTTGGTTTATCGTAGTTTGTGCAAACTTCCGCGTCTCCAAAATCCAATAAATATAAACTTTAACTAAAGCGAGAACTTGAAAGAAACAACCTGTAACTAATGCGATAGTCGTCTTTCAATTATAAATTCCTTTGAAACTATTGTATGTCTCGAAGTTGCCACAGCTATGAGATAATGAGTTCAACTCTAATGAATCTCTTGCATGAGTTTGTTATCGGGTTATAATGAAATTCCAGAATCGATCGAATTTATTTGATCGATGTCAGTAATGAATAAACAAAATAAACAATTTATAAACGCATGCAATTAAATAAAGTCGTGGTTCCAACGACGATTTTTCCAAACGGATTCCTTGAAATGCTCGAAGAATTTTCTCGCTTTGTGACAATTTGCAGTTTGGTCGAGAAAATTAGTTTTCAGTTAGCGGAAATACTTCGTTGGCATTTTATTTTAGAGGAAATATTTAATGGTAATGGCTATAAGGGGTACAGTTTTATGTTTTGTACGAGGAAACGGAGCTGAAAGCTTAGTTGAAAACAAATTAGGTTGAAAATGTACTTGAGCTGAGTTTTCTCTGAAGTTGATACATACACATTAATATAATTTAAATTCTTTTTAATGTTATCACGATAAAATCCGTAAGTCGTATTTGAAAAGTTGGTTACCGTTCAACTGACTAACAACTGTAAATTGAATTACTGAAAGCCGATGAAATCATTCAACAAAAATTCTTTTAGAATGCTTTTGAGACGGCGCTGTAATGTTCGCGCACACAATTTCTACGAACAGAAGTGGATGATCTGCGTGATATGTGGCGGCGGCTCTCTTAAGGGAATTGTATCTCTGGCGGTCGTGGAAAAACCAAACCTGTAGCTTGTAACACGTTTCTTCCATGCTTCCAAAGGTACTTATTAAATAGAATATCATAAATTATATTAGTATATAACATTATTATGTCTGTAAACATACCGCGCCTTTTCACTCATAGACCGTTAAATTTATATTTGCTGTTATTTCCCAATGATTGTTACAGATATTAATCATATTTAAGTTAAATATCTTCATTTCAATTCCATAGACAACATATAGTAATCTGTCTCTATAGTCTACCGCCTTACAGCTTAACCCCTCCCTTGATTGTTATCAGTTGATCACAAACGCGGTCTTTAAATAACGAGTGGCAAACAGCAGCCAGCGATTCGATCTTCAATAACTGACCAGTGAAGTTTCCTTTCGTTGCCGTGGATAAGAGTGAGATTTTGTTGTAAAATATCTAGTATATGTATACCAAATCATTAAGGGAAGTGATTATAATAATAAGATGTATAAAAATACCAAGTTTTATTTAACACGATGTAGAACAAAAAGGATTGGAAATAATGTGTAGGATATATATATAGAGACTGTCATTAAAATGACCAGCCTCGCATCCTCGAGGCTTCGTTTATTTCCTACAGCGATTACGTATTTATTTACATTAGAAAGCTGAAGAATTTGTTTAAACGCGCTAATCTTAGAAACTACTTATTCGAATTAAAAAATCTTTTTTTGCTATATATATACCTGTACTCCATAGGACGAGTCCGTGAGGCCGGAGTGCTATAGTTGACAGCCACTTCCACAGATAATATATCTTCAGTAGCAGGTTGCTCTGGTATAGCCTATAAAGAGTGATCATTTCTATAATTCATATATTATACAAAACAACCAATACAGCGAGCGGCGAGCTTTATTAAGCTAAAATCTATTAATAATATCTTGAATTCAATATTCATTCAGTACCTGAATCAGTCTGATTGTACCTTTTTGACTAAGACCCTTCCTTTGTCCGTTTTCTTCAAATCAATAAATAAGAAAAATGCTATATCAGATTTAATTTAACAAACAATAACAGGATGATAACAAAATAAGAGTAAACTTTAAATGTCATTCTCACAGTCAAGTTGGTCGTAGGTCGAGTAAAATAGCTGCGAGCACTTAAAAGCTTCGATGGGCTTTTAGTTATCTCTCTCCAACAAATCCTTGGAAATTTAAAAAGCAGTATATTCAAAGTGAATGTAGCGTAAACGCTGAAAGGCGTCATTAAATAAAAGTAAAAGTCCGCCGGAGCAATTAGGTTATGCTCGGAAAGTGTTTGTGAATAATTAAGCTTCACCCTCGTCCTTCGTCACACGCTGTCTCTTGTGCTCTTGTTATTTTTATAATCTCCAGCTAATTTCCCGAGGGATCGTGTTAAAATAGTGTTTATTATGTATTTTTTAATAATAGAAGAGGATTAATTTTGAGTTTCGCGGAATCTGTAATCTTTGTATTATTATAGATAATTTGTTGATAAATTTCTAATTTTGCGTTGTGTGTTTCTCTCTGGAATTATTATTACGAATTGGTTTTGTAATCCACATTTGACACGTTGATTTAATTGATATTCTCTTCTTTTTGCTGTTGTGGGTGCAAAAGGCTTGTTGTTGTGGGTTTCAATAAAAGAATGAATGATATGACAAATTGTAATTATTAATTTATAAACAAATTAATTTGTAACTCAAAGGGATTCGCTAATTCTGGAAACTCTATACCGATCTATATCTTATGGATAGCTTAACGTCAGTTGGATTAAGTTTACAATTCCTAGTAAGCAACCAGCTGCCAATAGACATGTTTGCAAACTACTACGACTTAGCTCTTCGTAACGTTTCGTCGTCAAAGCCAAATCACTTGCGAACGTTCCGGCATTGGTAACGGCTTAGCATCAGGTGAGCCTTTTGCCATTCGCCACCTTGTTTATAAAGCCTGTTTTTCAATCGATGAAACTAGATTTATTTTTAACCAAATATTTTGTTAATTGTACGATTTTGAGCAGCTAACTTTTTGGCTTAGATCACTCAAAGCTGTTTTAACGTAACACTTAAACACCTCAGGCGCAAAAAAAAAACAAAAGATAATTTGATGTAAAGATGCAGGAATTAAAAGACGGTTTTAATTGATAAATAACCCAAACTATGTGAACAATCAATTTATATTATAACTTACCATAATCATCAAATCCGTATGCAACCTCGATTCAGACGTAATGAACACATCATTCTCAGTCTGTTTCCACTTCACGAGACCTCCAGCCGCAATCGCTTCGCCCACATAACTATATTTCTCCTCTTTTATATCTATAACGTTGCAATCTACTTCTACTATTTGCAGATTCTGTGGCACATTAGGATCGTATTTCAGGTATTTGTTCTCTTTGGTTTCAATATCGAATCGCTTAGAATGTTTGCTTAGTTCTAGTATTGGTCTATCTCGGCGACGCTCTCGTATCGCAATGTTTAAAGAGACAGGAGTGGAAATATGTACGGATAGTTTTGTTGCTTCGTGTGGGATTACGGTCAGACGTGTCCAACCTAAAAATGTATAAAGTCCTATTCGTATATGAAGGCTTAAGAGGATTATTACTATGTTTTAACTTCGTTCGCGTAGAATATACGCGAAATATAATATTATATTATATATATAATATTATAGAACTATGACGGGTGTCGTATTTATACATAAAATAAAATTATGTAATTGTGATAATTCGAATAACATTTCGAATTTAATAGTATTAATGTATTTTATAAGAATGTTGTGAAAAATAAACTTGGTCAACGCCTTAAGAATCAGCTAAATTTGGTAGAAGGGTTAGCTTGAAGTTTTAGTACTAAATTGCCTAATCTGTGGTCAATTGAGTTTACTTTTTATTAACTTATCAAAAGGCATAACATCTTATAGATTAATTAAATACAAAGATTTTAACGATGTTTTCTTTTTGCTATTGCTCGATTTGTTACCTAGCCAAAAATGAAATGAAAAAAGAAATACCAATTTTTATTCTAAATTGACACTGTCTACAAACACTTTATTAATTGTAATCGCGTAAGTCAACATAAATAATTTAATTCACCAATATTTCGTAGATACAATATTTTAAGCATTTATTTTTTGTGTACTTACGCTTCACCAATATCTTATTATTCCTCCTTTTGAAGCTTAGGAAGGCAGCTGTTGCCCTCGTATTAACTTAAGCCTTTTGTTTTATCTAATCCATAAATAAATAATTTTTAAAGAGTGTTCACCTTTGCCTAAATAACGAACATACACATGTGTGTTGTTGTTGCAGTACCCATCTGGGCACCAGTTGCAGGCTGGGTCACCGACGTTGCATTGACCTTTCACACAAGTGCCCTGAAATCGAATTAAATTACGTATATCTTAATTCCGCAGATCGTATCGAACCACGGAAAATAAAAAGGCTGGTTAAGCTCCCCACCAATTTAAAGTCTAATCGGGTCAGCCGCTCCTGAGTTATAAATACTGTAGCTATAACTTAGGTTAAGAGTTATCATTCTTTATTGATAATTTTGCGATAAAAAACTTTGATTTTATTCCGACCTTTTTGTAAGATCTCTAGAAATTAGTTGTACAATTACAATAATTAAAATATTATATTAAACAGAAAACAATGTATGTAACTACCAATATATAAATAAAACAAGTGAAATAATTCAATATTAATATTTTTCTTAATGTTTAAGAAATCTATACTCTACTGGTGATAAAATATATACAACCGTTCCATTTATTACAGACTCCTTCAAACAGTCATATAAATTTATAGTATATGAATTTACCTGAAAACAGAGGTCGTAAGGTCTGTCATAGCTACAAGGTGTTCCATCTGGCAAAGCTCCGAAACTGGAGGCCTCACCTCCGCCGTAATCCACACACCATGATTCGCAATGTTTCGATTCTATAAAAAAGGTAGCCCATCTAGATTTTATTAACACCAAACCAAACTTATTTTAACCAAACATCTTCAACGATGTTCCAATGCTCGGTGCACTCTTCTAAGTTTTCAATCTTTGTATTAAACGGAGCGTTTAAAAACAAAATACATTATTTAAAACTAATATTGAAATTTAATTAATATCAGCAGTTACTGTTAAGCTCTACGCGCATTACTAGTATGTGTATATTAAAAGCCTATATTTTAATCCTGGAATCCGCAGGCGTCCCTAATTTTATCATTTTGATAAATTTCCAGTCCAGTGTAACAATTATATGAGCCCTACTATGGACTTTCAAATCATTAATAGAATTATGAATAGAGTGCTTGGGGGTTTTTTCGCGGAGTATTGCTTGAAGATTGGTCTATTAGTGTTTTGTACGATGGACTTCCGCAAATATTTGTAAGATATTTGCCAGCCTCGTATTTCCACTGCGCAAAATTCGTAACAGTTTTCGTAATTATTTATTGAACATACTAAGGTTTAAGATTGTAATGGTAAGGTAAATCTGTATTTCTCCGTTCGTTTTTAGAAGATTCTTCAGAGATACAGAAAGTTACCTAATCGAAAATATACTTGCCGTATTAAAGTGAGGATTTTAAGGTCACTAAGGCCATTTTGGTACGGATCTTACCGTTTGCCTGTAATTGGGGTATAAGATAACTGGCCTGCCGAAAGCAGACGTCCGTCCTAATGTCTCTCGTTGCGGCACAGGCTTGACCCGCCCAGCAGGTGGCAACTTGAGAGCCGGCTCCCTCGCATGCACTATCTGATATGGAGCTGTTCAATACAAAAAAGCTTAAATTTTATATACAAGTGAATTTTATTATTAGGTGTGGATCGTCAAATCCGAATCTGTGAAGGTTAACAAAAAGTGTCTAGTTGAGCTATGTTAAGATGTAATGTTCATGTTTATAATAACTACTTGATTTCACGAATCTCTTATATTTGTATTTCTTTTAAGGGTTGCCTGGATGAGATCGCTTCGTAGCGATAAGGCCACGTGTTGTCTTTTTTATTTAAATCATTTGTATAATAAAGTGTATTGACGCAACCAAGCATCAATAAACAAATAATAATCGCGCTGTAATAGGAAATAATGACATAAATTGATTTGCATTTGCACAGACCGGCAAAGATTATATACACCTGATTTTCGGGTTTGTTGCGAATGTTGGAGCACGGGAAACAGTAAAATTAGATTTAACATCCGACGCAGGACCAACATTATAAATGCATAAGTGAAAATATCTCTAACAGCTCTTAATTGGATTATGAATAATTTAATAGACATTTTCAGTTCAGGGAAGGTGATAAAACATTTCACAGAAAACAGTAGAAACAAGAGTTTTAGGTTCTTATATAAACATAGAAATAATTTGATTATTGTAGATTGCCGTTGATTTTTCTTCAGGATTATCAAACATTTATCGATGCAAAATTGCTTAGCTAAAAAAAGAATTTATTCATTCTCTTAGATATTAATCGGTATCATAATTTCAAAAAACATACCCTTTAAACCAGCACCGCCTGATCCTTGTTCTCAGTCCGTACCCACAATCAGCATTGCATTTACTCCATGGTCCCCAGTCTCCCCATTCTGGAGCACTCACACTATCACTTCTGTTATTAATGACGTGTCCAGGCATGGCTTCACACACGCGGTCCACACACCACTGTAAAAAATACATCATTTCATAAGATACCGGCAACGCACTGGTGAGCCCTCTGGCTTCGCGAGTGTCCATGGGCGGCGGTGTCGCTTAGCATCAGGTGAGCCTCCTGCTCGTTTGCCCCCTGTTTTATATAAAAAAAAAGATACGTGACAAAACGGCGGCTTATGGAGGCGGCTAACTTTCCAATAGTTTTTGGAATTAAATCTTTCGTAACTTCAGGTAAAAACTTTAAAAATATAATTTAAAAATAATATTCAATCTAATTAAAATGCAAGGTACTCAGGCAAGGCAGCGTTCCTCCTTTGAATTACTCCAGGATACTTTGTCCGAGTTTAACTCAATATTGCTACTTCATACGATTATTTAATAATAATTCATGTAACAATAATTGAATTTGTGCAACAGTATGGTTTTAAGTAAAATATATTTTACACAATTTATATTGAGGTTTATAGCCAACATAAACTTAAGCGAGCCTTACTAGCCCAGACGCAAGAAATATGTCTTAAAGAATGTAATAAACCTAGCTGCAAGGCTGTGGGATTTAGAAGTAATAGTATGGTCTATTTATACGACCTACGTTTTTCAAAAATGATTTACTTGTTATAGAACGCAATGCAGCTCAAATATATTTTACTCTTACATTAATTAGGTTATTTCTTTTTTGTGTCAATTTAAAATTACAGTCTTTACATGGCCACGTATATAAAAATTGTTTTGTTAATATCACCCGTGATTACATTACATTATATTCACAGCCAAAGTCATGACAACAAAATGTCGCTCAACAGCCACCTAAATTTATAAAGTTTCTAAATCAGTTTTAAAGGAATTTCTTTATAAGCTCTATAAGCATCATTATTATTGTTCAGCCGGGAGGAAGGGCGGATATTACAGCATTCCTAATTCTTACACAGTATAATTAAATCAGTATGCGTAATTTGTCGATTGTGTTATTATGATATTTCCTTATGCTGGCTATTCTTTCTATTCTGTTATCTCTGGATACGTAAAAAAACTGGCCTAATGCAATTCGAAATCATCCATCGAAGGCAATGCACGTATTTCTAGTACAACGGAAAATAATAATAATTATATATTGCTAAAAGGTTTATTTATTTTCTAAAAATCTAAAAAGGCTCTTTATATTCGTTCCATAATATCTTTTTCTTGTTGAAGTATTTACAATCACCGCAAGTTCTATTGATAACAGTAGTACTGTGGTTATATAAACGAAGGCTGTTTTGTTTAATTTAGCGCTAAGAAAAACCTTTTGTATTTAATGCAACTGTAAAGATTTATCTCGCACATTTTCCTCATTACATAATGAATTTAATGTATAATAATATTGAATAAAATATGAATGATTAAATACTATAAATTTAAGTACTATAAATTTTGCCTAATTTTGGTGTGAGACTCATATTAGGAATATTAGAAAAGCTTTGTACTTTTGTCTAAATGACCTTTGGCATTTAGCCAGGATGACTCTAGGTGCAATTTCAAACAAAACCATCTCAAATACACGTGTTATAAAGAAACATTTATGACGTATAAAGGAGCCTCAAGGCCG
Source organism: Pontia daplidice (assembly GCA_963693355.1). Taxonomy (NCBI): domain Eukaryota; kingdom Metazoa; phylum Arthropoda; class Insecta; order Lepidoptera; family Pieridae; genus Pontia; species Pontia daplidice. The sequence goes on along the minus strand of CAVNZL010000140.1, from coordinate 8,206,475 downwards.
ATGAATAGAGTACTTTATTAAATTCGTAAAATTAAAATTAATTGAATTCTTACACTGAGTAATTTAAATTCTAGGCGATCATGTTTTACATATAAAATAGGCGGAGGCTGCGTCGTTCGGAAGAGGTTGGAGGAAGTAAAGAAGCCGAAAATGCCACCTTTGAAATTCTATGAAGAATTAAACTTTATTAGCTGATAAACTAATTAGTATATATAAAATTTAAAATATTATTATAAGTCTACGAAGTCTAGGGAAATAATATATTTTTTTTTAATTTAAAGTGCGTGGTGCACTGGACTGTGTTTCAATAACTATGAAACACATATAGAAGAAATTTGTCAATCCTTCGAAGACACAATTATTTTATATTATTAGTTATTATTGATATAAAGTAATTTAATTACAAGGAGTAGTATGTAAAATTCTATCCCATGTTTAAAGATATACAAACATCGTCGAATACACGAAGACATTTATAAAATATAAATAAATATTTGAATCATCAATCGAGATAACTTACGACCACTTTCTGTCGTTCTGACAGAGGAGTAAATAAATGGTATATTGATAAAGTTTATTTGAATCATTTCAGCATTGTCAGCTACGAGTATATAGACAAAAATACAACTGCCGAAACATCATACATCTTTCGTACTCTCAAGAGGATTTACGCGCTTATTAAAAGTTTATGTAGTAATAAAAATGGATTTGATGGATCGGTGTTCACATAGTGAATATTTTGTTGTATTGGCGATCTTTGAATAAAAGATGATTGACATGGATAGGGATTGTTTTATATAGTGAAACGTACAATTATTATGAGGCCGACAAATTGAATCACTTCCGCTAGTGGCAATTACAAATTTCATTTATTGAGGTTAAAGTTTTCGCGTCCAATATTTACCTCTATACTGTACCGAATTACTTTATAAGTTAAACAATTTATCTGGTTTAGATAACTGATAACATCTTTGCTTACTAAAAATATCCTGTGTCTATTGTCTATTTATCTTATCTATATGTATTTTTAATATTAAAAATGCTTAGTATTAACTTAATACACTTATATAAAGTTTAACTATACAAAGCACTTATTAGCCCATCACAATGAAATCATACGAATTTATGCAAACGCACGTACGCACGACAGCGTGGACGTTGATGGAATCTTCAATGTAATGCATATGAATGCAATGCTTTTAATGGTAGATTTATCAAAAAGGCCGTTGCCATAGTTACTGTTAATACCATATATCGTATGTTGAAGTACTAGTGTCCATAATAACCATGTATGGACATAAGAGACGTGTAAACTTAACGGCTTTAAAATAGTGGTAACTCATCCAAACTTTAAACAGACATATCGAATACGTTTAAAGTATTTGGCCGCAATAATTAGGATAAAATAACAGAAATCCATATAGCTCTGCTCAGTTGCATAGCAATTTTTATTAAACTTTTATTACAGAGTTATACGATTAAAAAATAATATTCGCATTAAAAACAAACTGATGATAGCCATTTACGCTGAGACAAACAAATATTCCTTCATATTTACGGCATTCCTTTCGTCGCAAGCTTCGCCATAATTATTTAATAAGCATTCCGATGTAGTAATTTAGATAAGGAATCCGAGGGGAATGAAAATTACACTTTATATGAAGATTGTATCATATATTTAAAGCTTTTAAATTCACCTCAAAAATAAATAATATGTCTACTGATTTATAACGCCTACGAGAATGTAGGAATCACTTCCAAGTTTCGTATTTTTTAATTCGCTATGTGCACAGTGTATCCCCGGTTTGATAGTACATAAATGAGAGGTTTTGGGTTTGATTATCAGCATAAAAATGTTTCCGTTGTATACAGAAAGCTCGTGCTAAAAACACAACACACTCACAAGTGTCCGCTCCGTGTTTTTGTTCATATCTTCTTTTGTTTCATTTGTAGTTTTTTTTTGTATTCTCATTTATTATAATGTGATCCTATTTTCGCTTTCAATATAATATGGGATAACAAATAAATCAAAATCTGCTCCTATACTCGTTCACTTTTCGTTAACGCGAGAGCTACACATATAAAAACTTCTATAGCGATGTAAATGTAAATTTTATATACTATTTAAATTCCGAACCGTCCTATACTAGTTTACAGCTGTCACTACACACAATAGTAAAAGTTAAATTATATTGAATACATATTAAATAATAAAAAATGTCATATTTATTTAAATGCGTTAAAAGCTTTTAGTAATATACTAAGCACACAGAAACACGGTCATTACCTGATTGACACCGCACGGCGTTCCTTCGAGAGGCGGTGCGCGTTTAGATCGACAAACATGAGGCATTGATTTATGAGCACACCACAGCCTCGCACAGGGTGACTTTATCTTCACAGACTTGCATATTGAAAACCTGCAATAACAGTAGAAATTATATAAATATATTGGATAATACATATCCCGACACTGGACCATCCTATTTGGGGCGAAACGTTTGTCGAGTGTTTGAGGGTGTTTCCGCGTATTGGTCTGCTAGAATACTAGATGGACTTAATAACGCCCGATTCTATTTAATATATATAATTATATAATTCCAATGTTGGAACCGAGATGTACATCGTGAATATGGTAAGGTACGGGTTTTATGAAGATTTTATTTTGTATTAGATAGAGCTGAGCCAGGGACACATTGCTAGAGAGCTCGTGAGTGCGTCGCCGACCTATTAAAAAGCCATGGTATACCTTATAGTTGTTGCAATTCCACATCAAGTTGTAAATTTGTAACGCTTTGGAAAAAAGTTATTTCCCTATTAGTCGAACTAAAAAATGACAATTTCAATTACACATCTACTTGTAAATTTGTAACGCTTTGATTTTGATATAGTGGTCTTCTATATAATTTTGTATTCTTATTTGATGATGGAATCCTTGAAACCGAAATCAATTCAAAAATATAACAAAAACGTTTTTATCCATAACCTATTGTAGGTCAGTGCCATAATTAGCTAAATGCTAATAAAATACCAATGTTAAATGAAATTTAGGTTAAAATTCGTATTCGAAATATATTATACACTGTTGACGGTCATAAATATTCATGTAATGGTCGTGTTAATCTGGAAGTATTTGTCTGGTTTATTTCATGTTAAATATGTTTTTAGCATATTCGAATTAATTACGTTCCTACAATATTCTTTAACTTTAACTATTATAACATGTAGTTAGGTTTGAAAATGAAAGCTTACATTTTGGTAAAATGTAAGCTTTCATTTCAAAAAAATTACCGATACAAATTGGTAAAATAGAACATTCATCGCTTCCGCGTATCAAGATAAAATTTGTTGAAATTAGAAGGTATATGTTAAAATCATAGAGCTCTAGATATATATATATATATATCGGCTACCTATAACCTTATTATAGACGTGATCTGAGAGATATATATCCTGAAAAAATCTATCAATTTATAAAACTACTGGACAACAAAAAACACGCGTCGCGATGTTCGAAGTCGGTCAAAAATAACAAATTTTATGTGAAATTCCAATTTAAGTACGTCGTAATAAAGAGTCCATACAATTTTATTGAAGCTAATTCTGTATTAACAAGTCCTTTTATGCAAGTCACTTTGATAATTGGTATTAATGATACCGACTCGTTAAGGATACAAAACAAGAACACAAACACAGCGCCTGATACTTTGTATGATTTAAGTATTTCATTAAAAATATTTCAAACGTTCTTAAGCTTTTTCTATTTAATATTTGCTTTATTTTGATAAATATCTCTACCATAATATAGTGAACATGACAAAATTTACTTGCAGTTGACAAAATGAAGACAAAGAACGGACGGGAAATTTCTGAGATTTTCTTATAAAAAACTATGGTGCTTCGCGACATATTAAGTATTAATAAAATTTGTACCAGAGGTGCAGCAAATTTATTCTCTGTAATTATGGCCCATGTTAGGTTTATGTGAGTCATGTCAAACAATTGGGTGTATCCCTAATGTGGCAATGGACCGTATCTCCTGTATGGCGATTTAATAGACACCATTGTATTGGGTTTCGAAATGCGTTGGCGTACTTTTAAGGCTATATTCATAACAGTTGTATATGAAGTATTGACGATTATCAACTTTTACAACGGAGAGTTTAAAGCAACTAAAATATGTAAGACGTAAAGAAACTTAGGGTTAAAGGATCTTATTTCGTTAAGGCAGCGCATATGTTCAAAATGTATTTTGAACATGATAGACCAATGGTTCACCTACCCTAACCTAAAGTCTCTGAAACGTAACATCTGTTATAAAGCTAAAGATAATGTTTGTTTGGTTTGTTCAAAGCGAACTGTAAAGGGATTGAATTTAAAAATTGAATTTTTTAGCGCATACATTGTATGTAACGTCGCAAATGTCTATTTGTTAATAATTAATTATTATTTCACCTTATCTTTAAGTATATTTATCTGTGTCTTATCTATGGTTTTTATAATATGTTATGACTAAATAATGGGCTCTAAATGTATAGAAAATTAACAATACCACAGCACAGGTACACTAAAACTGACAATTGTCAATTCAGACCATAGATTAAAATGTAGTGGAATGTAAAATAAAGCAGATGCAAGCGGGAGTGCCCACAGCCCATAAATACAGATAACCGAATGATTTAAGTATTCAATTCAGCGCTTTGATCTTTCTTCTCTTTGCTATTCTATTACGCGTATGATGTACATTACGTGATTTGTTACATTTGCGGTTGCTTTCAAAGCAATGTTTTTTGGAAATATAGAAAAAACTATTAAACGCAATAAAAGTAAACAGACGTCAAAAACTATTTATGTGATTTTATTATTATTTATTTTAGTTAGAAATTTGTAAATAAGAATTACATTTATTAACACGCCGAATTGCATTATAAATAGATCGCACTCAATTAAATATATAACTGATAAAATCTTTTTGAAATGGATTAAAGTAATATAGATCTACACGGCAGCTTTAATTTATGAAGACCCCGTCGAACGAATAGTTATAAAAGTAATCAAATAATTATTAGGAATTCGATGCAATGAAATGATAAAGAAACTATGACTAACATTGTAGGTAATTTGACGTTGTAAGATTTATAAATAACATCTATTCGCGTCTATAAATCTTACCTTATAATCTATCAACTATAGAAAGATTCTGAACGTTTCCCTTAAGTGGATGAGCTTCGAGGAATTTTCAAGATGTCAATCAGAGCTTAACTTATAAAGGCCAGCTATTGAATTCGTTTTCATATTTAGTTATGACAAGACATTGCAAAAACATTTTCAGAACTATGTCAACGGTACAATGAGAAAAGTAATTTGATGAAGGCATCATGGTGCACCCATGGTGTTGAACTAATGGTCCCAGATTCGATTCGACAGTCAACATATATATGTAAGCATATTTTTGTATGTGGTCTATACATACGGTAGCATTAATATTCCTGGCAGATTGACAATCCAAACTAACCGTGTGTGAAATATGTCCTGATTATATGTCTGAATTATGTTTTTAGAATTTTAACTTAAAAGAGTTTTTAGTTGCCACAAAGTATGTATTCTGTGCAAATGCTGACTATTGCGCCACTTAAGGCGAGATTGCACACTTAAGTGTAAGAATGCTATTACTGTGGTTTAAATATCTTTATTAAAAAATAGTTTCAATGTTTTCCATTCCATTTATCTTCATAACATGGAGGAAAAGAACTTGCTAATAATAACAATAATATTTGAGCGATTCAAATTACTTAATGATTATGTTTTAAATTTTTTTTATATAATCTTAAAAACCCAAGGCAATTAATATGTAACTTGCCAAACAGAATACTTGATTTATCTGTATAGTTTATATTTAGTATTGTAGGAATAAACTATGTGAGAGATATCTTCAAGAAGCAATCCGAATTATATTGACACATCTTGTAAGCTTAAATTACACCAAAGTATCCGATTTCAGAAAGAAAAACGAACAGCTATAAAAATATAAAAACACTTCTTACACATATAAGATAAATCATATTGTTGAGTTTATATTCTTTTTATATCTAGGATCGCTACTATATATATATATTTATATATATATATAAATATGTGTTAGCTACACTATTATATATTAGAAAAAGGAGACGGGCATGATTCAAATATTGATATCTTCTTTACGTTTTTTCGTTCGCCTACACGATGTTCATTTGTTTTGGGCCTATTAATAATTGTGGTATGACCAGTTCACATTTTACAATTTATGGCATACGTTTTTCCACGAGTTACAGAACTACCAGGGCTCAAACCATAACGTAATATCGGCTAAAGTAACATAGAACATCTGTCATATCGAAGAAAATATATTCACAAAGAGTATGCATGAAGCGTATGACAGGCCATTTTCATAAATATTCCGAATACGCACGGCCAATTTATCGTTACTTCGCAAATGTGAAAATAATTTTACGTCGATTTGCGAGCTGCGATATTCATATAAAATCTATTTATACGATTATATATATTTAATAAATAAGTTTAATATGTCTTTTATTTCATAAAGATATACATGTGTTTGGCCATCGCCCATAATTAAATTGTGATGTTTTCCTCCTACTTGTATTGATCATATATTAAACAAGACACCTTTCAACTCGTAAATTCACTCGGTAAGTATGCGATTATATTAGGAAACGTCGTAAATTTTAAATATATGAAAGTCGACGATTAATCGTTAATAGCCTTTTGAAACTACCATTAAAGCTCTACGGAGGCTTTCACGTGCCAACTGATCTAGAAAGGGCATTTTATAGGCGACAACTTTGATAGCATCAAGATAGTCTGTTCTCGGTTGGACTTATAGATTGACATTGGTAACATATGATACAATTTGACATTGCGCGTTTTTACAATAAAATACCCTCAGACATTAAAAAGCTCGTTTAACTTATTCAAAAAGAAACTTACAGAATATATTGTCTCCGACACTACTGTTATGTATTGTCTAAAATAATTTAGATATCACATAAACCGGTGATTTTGGGTTCGTTTCGTATACAAACAATTATATATATGTCAGAAAATGTGGCAAAGCCTTTAAATGGAACGTAATAAATCAATATTTATTCACTGAACTTCATAATTGCACGTGAGCAATATTAATTAGAATTCTTCAAGTTTAGCTGTCAATACAGAGCGAAACCCTATAAAGTTTGCGGCTCTCAACTTGAAAGATTTCTAAATTATACAGAGCGTTTTCCTCATATCTTTCTTTTCGCGAAAACTGGCAGTCTAGATACTGTTACCATCACAAGAAATGTCATATACATCATCATCATCATCATCAGAGTATACTCGTCCACTGCTGGACATAGGCCTCTCCCAAGGAGCGCCACAACACTCGGTTCTCGGCCTTCCTCATGCAGCCACTACCGGCTACCTTCCTAAGGTCGTCGGTCCAGCGAGCAGGAGGGCGTCCCACATATATGAATATTCATAAAAATCAGTAAACATCACACAGAATCAGTTAATCCCATGGTAAGCTATTGCTAGCTTGTGTTACGGCTGTGATAGGGATAAACATTTAATTTTTATAAAATACTCGCACAAATGTCGACCGTACCGCGAATCGAATTCCGTTCCTAGTGGATACTGGGACTTGCGCCAAATTAGTCATCAAAATAAAAACGTTGTATACTACTTAGATCTGTCAAAAAATTAACAGACTAACTAAAAGCGCAATTGTAATTGCGTCGCAATAACGCAGTCCTCCAAAATATAAACAAAACATTGAAAATAAACCAGAAATACGTAAATATTATTATTTGAACACGTTTTGTGCATTCGAATTTAGAATAAGGACAAGTGTTAGTCATACGTAGTAAATTTAATCAAGATTTTATACAATAATAAAGAACCAGTGAAAGACATTTTTGAATGATATTAAATTTTAAAATAGAATTCAGTCGTTTTATTCAACCTACTATTATACTACGTTTTTCGTAAGTGACCTAATTCCTATATAATATAGAAGAAATCTAATTGGCCCTAATTTAAGCCTTAAATGTATTGATATGGTTACAGTCAGTAGATTTAAACAGTTAAATAAATTTATATGTATCGAGAAAGGGTAAAAACGGTATGCCACATATGGATATAGAACTATAGAAGATTTTCCGAATAAATATTGAAAGAAAAAATGTAGTCCATGTACATTTTTTAATATACATCACTTACGCCACCCACAGGCTCGTTTGCCTCTATTTTATAAAAAAACATCGACGTCTCTTACAAAAATTCATTTCTCAATACGTCTTGAAGAGCATGGTATAAAGTTTGCAGCGTCTATCAAGCACTTTATATGTAATAATATATTGTATTTAAAATAATCATAAATATAAGATAATTGTATAATAACTTGGCGATTCAAAAGAGTGGCATAGAGTTTTTAATATTCCTGATTGAGTTTTTAATTAAATTTAAATTAAGAAAAAAAAAATTGAATGTATGACAAAAATAAATGTGTGTTATCTATATGAATATTGGTAGATAAGAAAATCATATACCCTTCTCCAAATTCAGTTCGGCACTGCTCATCCATGGTGAAGACATAATTGGAGAGCTCTTTAGCACCGCCCAGCACCACTCCATCATCATGACTCCGCTGTTGAAGACACCACCACCGCCTATATATAAAGGATTATAGAAAAATATGCGTGAGGATATAGAAAGAAATCATATCTCGTTTTATTAACCAATATATTATTGTTTATTTCTTCTAGGCGCAATCTTTGCATTTTTTGAAATTTATTATCTGGAATAAAATCTAGATTAAAAAAAACAGATAATAAATATATTTTTAATAGCCTACCGATTATATCCGCTATAGTGATGGCAAACTTCATATCTTACATATAAAATAAACATATATAGTCTCTAGTGTAGTTACTACGCAAATTTGTTAATTGGATGCATAAACAATATATCGCTTGATCGGTTTCTGTCATGTGTATAAAGCACGTTTACTTCGTTCACCTGGTGTCATGAAATAGAGATATACTATTTTTTAAGATATTTTTTTGATAATATTCCTTTGTTTTAACAAAAAAGCTAAACGTACAGGGCATATCATACGCCAAGTTTATTATTAAGAGTTTTCCGTTAAGGATTGAAGAACATAGACAGAGCTCAATATGTTTGTGATTTTAATCCTTAAAACTTTTTCAATTTTTTTTTGAATTCAAATCGATCTCATCGAAATGCAAGTTTGAATTATAAGATACTATAGAAATTGTAGTGAATTTCCGTATCCCATTTCTTGGTTTGCGTGTATTGTTTGTGTGATTTAATTCTATTTATTACATCATCAAAGTCAAACAGCAAATTATAGATACCTTTAATCGTTTTCGGTAAACTTGAATTTGTTTACCGAAAAATGTATTGCATTGTTCTATGCTAAATCTACATATTTGGAAAATATAGACCTCAGAAGCTATAACTTTTAAGCCCACTAATTCTAAAAATTAACCCTAGTTACACATACTTACTCAGACTTTTCATGGAACTGTGTCTTCGAGCACGAAGACCACGCGTAATTGTGAAGTGTAGCCAGAACAGTGGGTGCCATCACAGATCCTTTTAATCCTTCCGTCTCACACTGTCCTTCTCCATCGTGGGTCAGTCCTAACCTGATGACAAAGGGGATTGAATATTGAGTTTAATTTAAATTAAAGTATTCTCAATGCATACTTTGACATACCTTTTAAATTTAAGTCTATTTTTTACTATTCCTTTATTTATTATGCCAATATAAATGTATTACAGATGGTTCAAATAGTATTAAAATTCCGTGGTAAAGGGCACATATAAAAATAACTTTATTACAATCCCGGCATGATTGCGTTTGCTATAATCGTAAAAATATTTCAAATAATCTTTATGGCCACGTAATTTCTTTAATGGAGTTGCAGACATCAATGAAACGGACTTAGAAATGTGTTTAACCATGACCCGTGAACCAACAAATGAACATATAAATGTGCGTGCAAGTTTACAAAAATACAATTATCCTATTTTGATTTACGACGTAATATTGTCTTTTATTAACATTACTATTACTCATTTAAAGAAAAACACATTGTTAACGGATTAAGTTATGTATTTTTTTTACAAAAATTAAATATATTACACTATTTTAAAATTTTCCGACGTTTCGCGTGCTTTACAGCGTCCGTGGTCACGGTAGACGTCATTTTTTGAGATAAAAATCCAGTTCTCCTCTCGTTGTGTTAATTCAGCGTCCATGTATTTATTCCGCGAAATACTTGCAAAGACAGTGTTAAAACTGGCTGGGTTTAGAATAGCACGATTACTATATATCGCTGTAAAGATGTGTGTGATAAGTTATTTATTTTTATTTTACAACCTTTATCAGACATTATGAGTGACGATTAATTCCAAACTCATTTCCTGTGCTCGGAGAAGGCTCTCCTTCCATCCGCATCGTCGGTTTCTTTCAATAACGGCATTGAAAATTTGGTCATAGATTGATTTTGTTTTGTCATCAGATTCACAATAAATACAATATGTCACACACTTATATGAGTGCTTATAAAAACCATATTATAGAAGAATGATGTCGTAGAAAAATAGATTATTAACTTGATTTTATTTTTGAAAAAATATATTGTAACACTGAAAGAATTTAGAAAAATAGATAGCAATATAAATATTTTCAATTATATTAAGGAATTTTAAAGAAAATTATTTAAATTAATTCAAAATTTATATCACAATATCATCTATAATGATCGTAATTCGGAAATATAATCTGAATGCATTGAATTGAATTGTAAATACACTACTACGAAACTACTACTGTCTACGATATATAAAAAAAACACCACTTTAATCGTCACGATTAGCTATTGTTTAATATGTTTTACTCAGAAATCCTAGTTAATAGAATCACGTGTGTTGCGTCCGTGATTGACAACCTTTTACTTGATGATATGATTTTTATAAAGGATGTTGTGTCCTTGATGGACACACCTTTTACTTGATGAAATGATTTTTATAAAGGATGTTGTGTCCTTGATGGACACACCTTTTACTTGATGAAATGATTTTTATAAAGGATGTTGTGTCCTTGATGGACACACCTTTTACTTGATGAAATGATTTTTATAAAGGATGTTGTGTCCTTGATGGACACACCTTTTACTTGATGAAATGATTTTTATAAAGGATGTTGTGTCCTTGATGGACACACCTTTTACTTGATGAAATGATTTTTATAAAGGATGTTGTGTCCTTGATGGACACACCTTTTACTTGATGAAATGATTTTTATAAAGGATGTTGTGTCCTTGATGGACACACCTTTTACTTGATGAAATGATTTTTATAAAGGATGTTGTGTCCTTGATGAACACACCTTTTACTTGATGAAATGATTTTTATAAAGGATGTTGTGTCCTTGATGGACACACCTTTTACTTGATGAAATGATTTTTATAAAGGATGTTGTGTCCTTGATGGACACACCTTTTACTTGATGAAATGATTTTTATAAAGGATGTTGTGTCCTTGATGGACACACCTTTTACTTGATGAAATGATTTTTATAAAGGATGTTGTGTCCTTGATGAACACACCTTTTACTTGATGAAATGATTTTTATAAAGGATGTTGTGTCCTTGATGAACACACCTTTTACTTGATGAAATGATTTTTATAAAGGATGTTGTGTCCTTGATGAACACACCTTTTACTTGATGAAATGATTTTTATAAAGGATGTTGTGTCCTTGATGAACACACCTTTTACTTGATGAAATGATTTTTATAAAGGATGTTGTGTCCTTGATGAACACACCTTTTACTTGATGAAATGATTTTTATAAAGGATGTTGTGTCCTTGATTGACACACCTTTTACTTGATGAAAGGACCCGGGTGTGCGAGAACGCGCGGTCGTCTTGATTAATCGAAGCGAACTCAACAACTTAAAGCGGGCCCGTCCAAATTGCTGCTGACCCCTTAAAATATCAAAATTGCTTAACGTACGATATGAATCATACAAGGTGTTTTGTGGAAGTCCATTGTATACAGTTCTATTGGACAAATTTATTAGCAATATTCCGCGAAATAACCCTCGAACACTCGACGCACGTTTCGGCCCGACACCGAAGCATCCTCAATGTTGCAACTCCCAGCGTTCATTGAGCCTCAATGAATAGAATATACTCTTTAACCGTTTTTGCAATATTACAGTAAGAATAAATTTAGCTTGTACGCGGTCTCTTTCATCTTATCACCCGCAACACGCCGAGTCAATTAGGACCTCTCTTGACTTGAGTGTTCTCAATCACTTATAAAATATATTTCGCAGTTTAGAGCCAGCTGTTTATTTATTGAGTTGATGCGTAATCAGCCATTTCATACAAATATCATGTTCATTAATTTTCAGGAGGCTAGGGTAGCAACCAAAACAATTCTAACATACTTTATGTGTTTTATTGGCCATTACAAATTTGAACAAATGTTCTTCAATGTTAAGTAGGATTTATTAGTATTAATGGGATCTGTAATAACCCTATTTTCATACAAAATTCGTCTTAAGTCCACCGTTTTAACAAGTCTGTTTGTCTCTCTTTATCACAGACTAAACACAATTTGATAGAAAGAAACAAAGTATTAAGGTTAAAAAAGTGAAATTTGTTTGTTTATGAATATTGCTTGTTTATATGCGTTTATGTTTGGGCTAATTATTTAATATAAAATTATTTTTACTATAGATATATATGTATATATGAAGATAACGTACGAAAAAAGATAAAAATAAACTTTAACTAATAAGGTTTTTGTTTAACGTGATGAGAAAAAAATAAATGATGTTATCTTGTGATAAAAATAAATGGAGGATCACTCGGTTATCCTGCTAAACCTTTTATCTTTTTGTAACTGATTTATATTATTACCATTGTAATTCACTTAAGAATCTATCTAGGACGCTTAAGTTGACTAATTTTAATTCATCCCATTAATAACTACTTACGATTAAATTCTTGCGATTAATACTTTAACTTAACCAGTTATTGTATACCTGGTTAAGTTAAAGTAAAAAAATATATAAATAAAACCCTTATCAATCATACTTGACGGAATAACATTGAACTGGTTTTAACACGGTAAGCCCTTTATAGGAAGATTTATATAGCTAATACTTAATCGCGATTAAGATGTAAAATACGACATTAACGTATATAGGGATTCCGAAGGTAAAATATTTTCAAATAAATATTGGAATTCGCGGCATCGGTTAGGTTTCAATTTCCGTATAAATTCTTTCGATACAGAACGCTGGTTCATTTTTGCGTTTAATATATCGTTGAGACGGACACAAATCTTAAAATGTACGTTGAATATACAGTTATTTATAGAACTGGAAACAGCTTCGAAATACGCTAATATTTAACGTATAGTAACTTCTTTATATTTTTTAAATATTTTATTTCTAATATTTTATATTTATTTTTTATTCTTTATAAAAAGCATATATTCATTGTTTAGTTAAATTAGGACTGGCTGCCCACAGCACAGATAATGCGATTGTACAAAAACTATCTGGTGATCATAAGCCTTATAAAGTTTTTAATTTTCTTCTCTTTTCAAATGTGTACATAAATATATATGTTTAGTGTGTATTTATATACACACATAACACTTAGGACATATTTTAAACATGTCCATTTTGCCGTAATGCGCGTTAATTATATATATATATTGTTAATACGTCCGAAGTCTTACAAATTCTTATAATTTATTTGAGTTAAGACAAGACAAAGGTCTCAATTAAGCTTTGCCTAACTGAGTTTAACTCTTCGAAAGCTTAATTGTGAATGCCCCATCAACCTCTCCGTTGTTTGTTTCATTTAATTAAAATTATATTTGTCTTAACGTGTCTGATATTAATAAGGTTCTTTATTAAGGTGATAATTAAAGTTTATAATATTAAATGTTCAACAATCTTTTGCTTTTGGTACTCTCGTTTGGAATGGTGGAATTAGTAGTCGAAGACGTGTCTACAATGTTATGGAACCATTTAATTAGTAATTGTAATTTACTCTAACATATTACGATCCTCCCTCTTTCATTTTCCCGCTAAAATAATCTCTGCCTAGATATCGACCACAGAGTAGCGTAGTATTTAACAGAATATTGACGGTGAGTCTATTTGAGAAGTTGCAATAAATATTTATTTTATCTATTGGTGAACGTTGTATTATATATGGGTACACAAAGTAATTGTGTCAATCTTATATATAAAATTCTCGTGTCACAGTTTTCGTTCCCATACTTCTCCGAAACGGCTTGACCGATTCTCATGAAACTTTGTGAGCGTATTGAGTAGGTCTGAGATTTGGCTAACATCTATTATTCATCCCCCTAAATGTTAGGGGTAGTCCACCCCTAAATTTATTTTTTTTACTTTTTAGACAAAATTTGTAGTTTCTAATTTTTTATGATACAGCATACAAAGATGCATACAACTTAAATTTTAGCCCTCTACGATCAACCCCTATTTTTTATTTATTAATTGATATTACATGTATGGCAAAACAACGTTTGCTGGGTCAGCTAGTTAATATATAAAAGTTAATCTAAATGAAATTCTAGCATATACAAAGTCAAACACCCGATCAGTATTAATTAATTTCACCCACAAATCTTCGGCGAATTAATTACAAGGTAATGAAGCAAATTGTGCGTACGGACAATGCTTGACCGGAGCTTTTGATAAGATACCGCATGCCAATTTTAACTCTAACACCTACAAATAAGGAGTGCTATTGCTTGAAGTAGCTAAGAGGGGGCAATAACCATCTTGATTAAAAGGTAATATACGGAAATGTTATCTTACTTTTGATACTATGTGTACTCGTAGCGGATGGCCGCTATATTGTAATGAAGTTCTAATAATTGAAATATAAAACTGATTGTAGGAGACAGAAATATATCTCGGTATTTTTGAACTGGTAATTGTTATTTCTAAATTATTATTAATAACAAATAAACTTATTGGAAAAGTTTCTAAATGACACCTGAAAGTGAATGAAGGTGACAACTGAAAATAGTAATTTAGCAAATAAATTTCGCTTTGTCAAATATGTTATACATAATCGAATATAGCAAATTGTTATGGTGTGGCTCCTTTATAAGTATTGTACATTATTACGTATAGTTTTTGCATGGAATATTTTTCTCTCGTTTAGAAGTTCTTGTAATTGCTTACATTTCGTTAAAGATTAAAATAGCTATTGCATATGCATGACACTTACATTTTCGGGGGGATGTCATTAAACGTCCTCGTTATGCAGGCGGTAAAATGTAAAATCAATATGTTAATATAATAGTTTCACTAACCCTAACACACAGTTGCTGTAACACTGATTAATCGATCCACACAAACGACATACATACAATCCTCATTTTGTATATTTAAGTAACGTCTGACGGTTTCTTACTACATTGGTTTAACAAGCGTTGCTTCCTGACATGATTTTCCTAAAAATAAATAGTTCACGTGTCACTGTGAAAGATTGATGGCAGACAACATATTCATTAAAACCCCTCAATGAGGTGGACATGTTTCTGGATCTATTATTGTCCAAAGAGTGATTTCTGATTAAAGTTTTACTTGAAGAGTTTGCACGAGCACTCGAAGGAACTGAGGTTGCCCGAACATTGCAATCCTTGCGAAAAATGAACTACTATCTTGTATAATTGCGAAAAAGGCAACCAGTACTAAATGTCTCATGGTTTAAACAAAAAAAAGCGAAAACTAAAAAAACGTACTCACAACAAAAAAACAGTATTTTTAAACACTTCATTGACGACGATTTGCTGAAATTTCTTGTTGTGAAATTTTTCTAAGCTACCAGCCACTTCCAATCCAAAATACCTCTGGTGGACCAGCTATTGACCCAAATGCAGAAATCCAATCAGATTAAAGATAACCTTGCGATTCTTAGTTCAGACGCATCAGAAATAGATGTGTTCCGCATTTAACTGGGTCAGATCATAGAAATTTATTTCGTAATTAATATTTGGACAGGCTAATCTTTGATCTTCTTACGTGGCATTCGCCTTTAATTAATAACACGTGAGTAAATAGTAATTATAACAAAAAAGGACTATCCAATTAAGTGGTCTTTATTAACGATTAACATAAATTTAAAATCAGGATAAGAGGACCCAGTTTGAGGCACGCGCGTTTATAATATTCACGAATTTGACAAATGAAACCGCAAGAACTTAAACATTATTTAAGTAGAACATAAGAAACTCGCAGACCAAGATTCGTTTTATAATAGACATCAGAAGCCATACATAAACTTTCCTCTCAAACTTATTAAGAGGCAAATTGCTGGAAACGATACTCCTAGTACCAGCAACTCTATAATTAGAAGCATACAAGCAAATTGAAAATTAATTGGCTGTTAGAAGCATGCTGCAAGATTTCTGTATGGACTTAGGTGTATATATCGAAATAAAGTAGACAAAAAGTAATGAATTTTCATTACTAATTGAATAATTGATTCCCGGAATTGTACAGGATATGTCAGTTGTAAACCTAAAAGTACAACAAGTACTTATGCATGCTTATGTTGTCCGGTTGCATTAGTTGTATAAAGTGAATTAGGTATATATTAAAATAGTATTTTTTTTTTTAAATAATGTTTCTTTTTTGCCATTGTTAAGAAGTATACATCTCTTATAGGATCCGATACAATAGATAACAAGATAATTAACGAAAGAGGATAGTTTAATATTATGTAAACATTATTTGAAAAATATAAAGCTTAACACGCGACATATTACAATCTTATATATTTTTATTTCAATTACATATTTATAGAAACCCGAACCAACTGTTTGAATTATTCTGTGACATATATTTAAATTTCCGAGAACGAAATATAAGCATTGTATATGAACATTGTAAATTGAAACTAGTAAAAGAATGTTTAATTAGTTTGAATGAAACTAAAAGTATTTTATGTAGTTTTGAATTCTACATACCAAAAAAAATTTCACCAATTTTACATTTATTTAATTTACATATCTACTATACTGTGTGATCTTCAAAAATAATCTTAAACGTATAACTTAAACGAGAGTAGAAAATAGACTTAGACTTTCAGAATCGATTTTCTGCTAAATGATGAACAAGATAAAATTAACGCTAAGTTTCAATACAAGAACATATCCAAAATACCTTCTCTAAAGGCACCAAAGTACGTATTACTAAACTACACAGAACTTACTCCAACTTTTACTATAAGGTGGGTTAGTCCTTCCTGTCACGCAATAATGAAAATGTAAATCAAACTGTTAATAGAAACGCTTCCTTAATAAACCGACTACCTTATATGCTCCTATTCACACGCCTCATAACAGTAAATTTTAATATAGTTTTCGACATAAACACCTAAAACTAACAGAATTGTGGTTTTATTTTAACACATGAATGAGAATGACAAAGGCTAAACACGCTCTGAGTAATTCAAAACTCACTCCTTGTACATTCAAGGAATTTATTCGTGGATCAAGTGAGGGACTTGCAAATTGTGTGCGTGCTGTGAACATCAAATGCCAAATCAATGTAAACAGGATGTCAGCTCATAGGAAATGTATATCGTATGCGAGGTTTTGTGTCAGATTCAGATACTGCTGATCGAGTCGGTCTAGTCGTTGCTGCTCTGTCTGGGTTACAACGGATAGGTCTGTTGTGAGAAGATCAGTATGAATTGCTTATAAAACGCACCCTCTCAAACAGAAATACATTACGGAAAGATTGCATAGATAAAATATGGGATATGATTACTACTCAGATAGAGAGGTCTAAAATTCTCCTCGGCCGTTTTTAGTATGTGATACGATGGTACAATACTAAAATTTAAAAAAAAATCACATCACTTACATTATCTGATACTGTAATGTGTATGAGGCAACGTTTATGTGGCAGTTCTATTCAGATCGCTCATAGAAATATTCTCTAGGACTAAATTCTTACACGACCAAGTAAATTACGGTGAATCTGAAAGTACTTACAGATGTCCTATCTCGTGTGCGATGACAAATGCACTAGTCAGGCCTTCGTCTCTGTCTATAGCAGCAGAACGTGTTCTAGAGCAGACACCGGCAACAGGGGCAAAGCCCGAGGGGCCGCCAAGATGCGCCCTAGTCAGCCATAGAGTGGCGTCCCATCCTGTACTATCTGGAGATGAATTTTAATTCTGTAAACGTAGTTTTAACAAATTCGCAGGTGGAGGGCCTTGGTTGATGCTTTTTTTAACACAATTTTTAAACATTATATGACAGAAGCATAATATTATATATAAATCATTATAGACATAATTGTAAAAGCCATTTTAACCGCGGTATGGTGATATTTTTATCTGATAACTTGATACCACAATAGAATACGATTTTAGATATTAATAATTTGAATGCAACAGCTGCTGATACGGTTTTCATTGAATTCACTCTTATCAGCACAATAGTTACCCGTTGTACTAAGATAATATGTAATTAGTTCACTCGAATATTATAAATTTCAAGGAACGTATCA
The DNA here is from genome assembly GCA_963693355.1 of Pontia daplidice. Lineage (NCBI taxonomy): Eukaryota > Metazoa > Arthropoda > Insecta > Lepidoptera > Pieridae > Pontia > Pontia daplidice. Next base: position 8,187,816 of record CAVNZL010000140.1, on the reverse strand, counting down.
TGTTTATTTATTCATAAAATAATTTCAATAGATATGATAAATCTATACAGGTTGTTCTGGTGAGGAGATAAGATCTCGCAGCTATCATTAGCTGTAATGAAAATGGTTACAAAAACGTGGAAAATGCTTCCTTTTTGCTCTACTATCCGCGCGTGTCTCTTGATGTAGACGTGAACAGCGTGGAACAGTTCGGGAATTAATGAACGATAAACCAACATATACAAAGTACATTTATCAACAACAGGATATTTATCAGCTGTTATATAGTAATGTTCTCAATATGGAAATACTACGTAAATCTTTACATACAAATTAAATATCTATTCAAAACATGTTCTGAAGTGTAACATTTGTCTAGTGATTCTTATACATTTTGAAACTTGAATATAAATTCATGATTTGTGAGTATAATCTATTTATGATACACTAAAGTAAGAAATATAATTAGTTTCAAGCTATCTTTATTCCCATCAAACGTAATATACATGTAATATGACTTATATTTTTATTTTTTAGATGTGTATTTGCAGCTTCGGAGATTTTATTAAATCATTTTTATTTTCAATACTTAAGTTAGTGGACCCTTCTCTCAATTTTTCTCTATGACGAAATAGATAGCGGGGTGATACTGTAGATAGACTTTAAAAATAGTAAGATAACATTTATTTATTTATATTACAAAATATTGCGCAGGAAGAAAACTAAAAAAAGCAAAAGTAAAAAGATGATATCACATTTATGATGTGATCTTTTATACTCATCATGACTAGTATATGCACAGAAGATCTTTTAATTATAGTGGTACATATACGATATACGATACGATATATGATATACGTTCCCCGAGAATCGAACATAGCAGCTCTAGGTGTGTCGAGGATATTTTCAAAGCGTCATCATTCGCTTTAAAATATTTAATCACGAATAGTCTATTTACATTTTATTAACAGACATGCCGACGGTATTTTAATTATGATTTATAAATCATATAACTTTCACAGTCAAATAAACTGTTTGTAGAAAACTTTGTTGTGGCAAAATCTATACCACTTAAAAACACTTATACTACGTACGAAGCAATATTTACTTTCCTAGCTTTAAGCTTATCCAAGTGTCAAGGACGACAGTAATTCTAATCAAAGCTTTTATTTATTACTGTGTATACGACAAATAAAATGCTAATACATCATTACATATTTACATAATGATAAAATATCACCACTTACACATAATATATAAGTTTGTATACAAAAGTTAAAATTATGTTTAGATTTGCCAAAACCGAAATATTGCTCTAATAATGTTCATGTTCGTACCTGCTGGCAATTTCATGAGATGTCGGTAATTCCACTTATTCACGGCCTCGAGGGACTTCTTAACATTGCCATATTTTATAACAGAATCTTTTTCCTCGTAGAGAAACAATTTGTTGATAACGAGGGTCATGTTCGACTCCAGTGAGCGGTCATTGAAGATGGCGCTGACCTTTAAATTGTTACATAATTGTATGAGAGTGCACTTGAGATTAATTGCAACCAACTACAACGTACTTACAATATTCATTATGGCCAGGATATAATGTTTCACTCGTTCCCGCCCATGGAATTTCACCATTGTATGGTCTGCGACGATCGCCAATTCGAGCCACAGACCTTTTTCGCCTGGAACAATCAACAAACGAAACAATGTGTTTTTGTGCCCCGTTTAAGGAAACAAAACGTAACGAGCACACACCTGAGACCGGTCTCGACACGGGAACTACATTTCTATAATTTTCAACGTCGGAGTGGTCACTGTGGCGCGGGCGCACGTGCATCGTGGGTGACGGGGGGTCATCCTCGAAGTCAATGTCAAGGTCGGTGACAGTATCCCCTGTGAGGTTGTAAGCCGTGAACTTCTCCGAAAGCACTACGTCCCGGCGTCGCAACACATGACTTCCGTCAGAGCGGGTGGGCTGTAGAACGAAATCCTCACCGTCCACTTGCAACAGCCCATAGAGCTGCCCTCCGCATTCTGTCACAGTAACTGACGATCCTTCTTCGTACAACACACGTCCTTTATAGAACTTGCACTCGTTATAGTATGGAGAGCGGATCGCTCTGTTTTCTTGCAATTCGAGGTGCCACCCGAGGAGATGGAGATGGTGTATCCGGCTGTGGATGTGGCGGGGAGACCGAGGGCGCGGAAGGAACTCGAGAGTGTCTGTGGTAGGACGCCAGGCGGCGGCGCAGACGCACAGCAGTAGCGTGGCTGGCGCGAGGCAGCGCGGCATCGTGTGCGCCGGCGTCGGGCGCAAGAGCCGCTGCGCTCACGCATGTACGCACATGGCGGCCGTCTCGCCGCGCGGAAGGTAAACGACTCCGGGGCTTATAGATTGCATTGGACTCGGCTCATGCGTCACTTGTAAACAAAAGGCGTGCGGGCCATTTAGAGATCCTTGGACTAATTAAATACTTGTGCGATGGAGTACTTTAAAATATATTAAAATATATTGGACGAACTCTGTAGTTACTTCTTATAGCTCCGAAGCTTCGATTCAAAGGATTCTTTATCTAACTGTAAATTGATAGTGTTTTGTTTAGTGACATTTTTCGATACATGAGACGACCGCCTAGAAAATGCAAGTCAATTATTTATACACTATAATATACGGAACCCGTGTGCTGTGTAAAGCGACGAGTTAACTTGACCTGTTTTTTGTTGTATGAGCCCAAGCCACATGTGCAACTTTGGTAGGGGTGTGAGAATAATTTATAACGACGCTTTAGCAATTAGAATTTTAAATTTTAAATAGTTTTTAATATTTCTTAGCAGTTCGAACCAATTTATGAAATTGACGCTCAACAATGCGTATATTAGGATTACGTAATATGTGACGTGTGAGTTTAATATCAAAATATGCTTATGTTTTTGAATAATCTTTTATTCTATGAGAAATAATTTTTTTTTAATAAATTCATTATTCCTCAATAACGTTGGCGCTTAAGGGACGAGAATTTATTTTAAACTTTATGTACATACTTTATATGGTCAGCATATTACTTAACTCTATTTAAGGACAATCCCATATTACGTAGCAAGAAACCTGCGCGCGAGCAGGTGAGTGACCGGTATATTCTGAGTGATCGTACCAAGAGTAGCAAATTGATAATTGAAATGTAAGCCCGCACAAACCAACCTAACGGACACTTTACAATGTTACGAAATTATTTTTTTGCGTCAGGGTAAAAAATCTCAAATCGATTCAATCAAATAGTGTGTTTGAGAGATATGCCAACGCGCGGGAGGTATTTTAAATCCTTTCTGATAACACACAAAATAATTCACGAACAAGTTTTTATAGAAAAAAATGCTGAGACTGGCGCGTTGAAAAAACAAATTATATATTTAGTATTGATTAAGCATCAATAATTCTGTCCACTAATTGCTGATCTATCTTTTTGATATAACTGGGGTAAAGGGGCAGATTGAGTTAAGGGAAACCGCCGCCCATAGACACTGCCTCCCAATAAGGCAAGTGTTTTGCCGGGCTTCCATTAAAATCTTTTACAGTCGTAAAAGGGAAATTTGAATTTCAGGAGTCTAATTGAAAAAAAAAGTCTAAAATGTTTTCTTTTTAATATATAAAACAGATTAAAACATTAAATTCGATATATATTCATAACAAGACAACTTTAGTTAAACATTAGAAGTGAAATGAGATACCAATTAAAAAAATAATTGTTCCACACTTAATGACTTTATTCAAACTTATGACAACAAGGTTTTAATATATTTATTTCACTCTATTTTGAAACCTCAGGAGCAGATAGACATCTTATGTCATAATAGTGTAATTATAATGTGCCTTTTTAAGTCATGGGCGTAATTAAAAACAATTTGTAACATACCACTTATGTGCAGACCTCTTTATCTCTGTATTGAAAATTTATCACAGTGTAAGGATGTATGTTAATGAATTTCACAGTGGTACAATTATTTTGTTTGAGAATATATCGTCTATACCAGTGTTTTTCAACCTTTTTCATGATGCGACCCCCTGGTATAAAAAAATATTTCGCGACCCCCCTGGTATAAAAAAAATATTTCGCGACCCCCTTGACCTTCGGTTTATTATCATGTATGTCTTTAATTTTGTTTTTTTCACTAAAGTACCCATTTTTTTCGACCTCTTGCGCCCCCCCTACAGAAGCTTCGCGACCCCCCAGGGGGTCGCGACCCACAGGTTGAAAAACAATGGTCTATACAAAAGATATGGCTACTTTCTTCTTGTCTTCTAATTTTATCCCCAAATAAATAATGATCGGATGATTCATATACTTGTTTTTTTAATTAATTATGTTCGATATTGATTTACTCTTAATATCTTTTTTTTACATATACAAAAAAATAATCTTCTACAGAGATGGTTGATTGATCAGTGTTGCTAACGCTAATATTTATGACAGTATATAAATGATTTGTTTTCCTTATTATAATTAATATTAATATTAATTCTCGGTGTGGCATGGTTCAATCAATGGCTTAGCATGCAGTAAATATTACAACGTATACCTCAAAGAATATTTACATCCTTAGCACAGTGAAATCTCTATTTAGCTAAACATTCATCAGCTTTGTCACAACGTTAATATAAATAAAAGAAGACTTAAAATAGTACTAGTAGGGCTAGCGGGTTTTTCTTACTAGAAGATCATGCACTGTGGCATCTATGATCTCATATAGTCTCCACAAAAGGAGGAGTTCTTGTTTCAACGCATATTTATGATATGCCGTATAGGTTATTTCGCTTCTTTGGACAAACAAGCATCGTTTTTTCTATAAAATCAGTAGGCAAAGCTTTAAATAGCACTGACCTTGACTGACGAGCACGACGTACTGTCATTGTACACCGTATGTGACTATTGACACATTTTGAAAAAGGAATTTTCAATGACACTTTACCTATTATCTATTTGTGATTGTCGAATAAGTCACAGAACCAATGTATTTTCGATGCCGTAATATCTATATATAGTGTATAGATATAGGTCTTTTTTTAAACTATAAACTTGGTGTAAAGATTTTGATAGACAACTGACGAGCACCTTGGTTGGGTTGTTCAATATTTGATTTTTGTTAATCATTTGGAGCAGATAGATACTCATTTTTATAATAATATTACAATTCGTTAGCTTCTATGCCCTCACCGAGCTTTTGAGATTAAGTTTTTAAGATGTGTTCCCTATTTTATATTAATAAATTGTTCAAGCATTACATTATATTATTAATTTAAATAATATTTATAGTTTGCTATAATTTGTAATTTATCCAAAGAAATATGTTTACAAATTGTTTTCTTATACTCTAGATTATATTGTGTAATTTTCTAACAGGATATAAAAGAACTCGCTTTCTATACGGGATTTCAGATCAAAGCAATGTTACGGTAAAAGATTATGTTAATCAAAATAGCGCTTCTAGGGGAAGAAAGTAATATATATTTTTTTGGCATATATAGGCGAAGTCGCGCAAAATGATTATTTTAAGAACTATCTTCTCGCACACAGATACCTAAATTTAATATTAAATTTTATTATTTAGTAGTGCGACCAAAAACTTGGACCCGTGATGAATAAAAGTATCCTTTTTAAAATATTGTCAATTGTTTAACGACCCAGTTGACGCAATGGTTACCATGTCAGACTGCCGAATAACGGGTGCGAACCCCGGTAAGTTCACCATTTCTTTATGAAGAGATCAGGTTGTGGTCTGGTCTATAAAACATTGATGGCATGATAAATGCAATTTATTATAATATTTAACGACTATTACTTTTGTAGTGGTTTAAATGTAGTGGTTTTCTTAAATTTTCTTTGTTACTCGTACTCAAATATTTAAATGATGATAAGATACAAACAGGTGACAAATTTCGCGTCTGTGGATCCGGTTGGCAAATGAATCTCTTTGTAAACAGTGACTAATTTACATAAAAGTTCAAGGTAATCGCGAAAAATTTATTGCGGAATTAGCATGGTGTCATTATTAATCTTAATACAAATTATTTGTATGGTTTTCTTAGCGACAACATCCGATCCAAAATAATATTTAAAATCGAGCTAATAGTTAACACTAAAAAAATGAAAGAAATAGAAAGCTGTTTCGTTTTATCATCAGTTACATAGAAGGGATTTTACAGGGAGAGAAATCAAATCGGGTAAAAAATTGTAATTAATATTAATGCAGATATTTTAAGAGATTTCGTAGACGAGTTGGCTTATTCTTTTCTTATTGTTCGTATATGTTTCAAGGCTGTGCTTTGTGTTACTATTCTATTGAATTTTAGTTAAATTATTGACTTAAGATTAACGAAACCTCAGTAGCACAGTAAGAGCACTGTATGATGTTTTGATCATCTGAAAAGTAACATTATTAAATTAATTATTTATTTTTATTCCGTATACTTAAATAGCGATTTCTCTATGAATCGGTGATGAAAACGGTTCTTAGTCCAATATTTCGAAAATAGCCTAGTTATTTTCATATACATTATACATATTCTAAAAATTATCTGCAGCTGTACTTACCGTAGCAAACGCCTCAAGTGAGAGGTCGTACATGCCACCCGCTGACAAAACCAGAGGTTTGTTGCACCGGGTCAGGATTAGTAGGATACTGGAACGTACTCCTGGTACCTGTGTAACGCCACGCTCCCATCCACTGAAGTATACAGCTTCACCGACTGCAATACTCTAGAAATTGTTAAACATCTGTATATATTCGATGCGTTGGCGCAAGGCGCATGTTCCCTGTGCTAAACTGAAGAAAAGGGGGTCACATTCCCAAGGAGAATGTTTTAATATATCAGTTGAGTTGCCACCCATGGTACCGAAGCTTACCTTGGGGCTAATTGACGATTTGTGAATGTGTTATTTATTTACAAACTTATAAAGAGTAAGGAGTCAGCTCTTTCGGCCAATCTAAGTGATAGTGATGAGGTTTTATATACGTACTAGCTGATCCGGCAAACGTTGTTTAGCCATACATGTGATTTCAATTTTCAATGAATAAATAAAAAATAATGGTTGATCGTAGAAGGTTGACAATTTATGATTGTATGTATTTTTGTATCATTAAAAAATAGAAACTAAAAATTTTGTTGAAAATAAAAATAAAATTTTGGGGTGGACTACTCTTAACATTTAGGGGGATAAAAAATTTTGATGTTGGCCAATTCTCAGACCTACTCAATACGCTCACAAAGTTTCATGAGAATCGGTCAAGCCGTTTCGGAGGAGTTCAAGTTCGAACATTGTGACACGAGAATTTAATATATTAGATTCTATGGTTGGATACACTTCATTCATAGAAGATATACACATGTATATATTCACTAAATATACTCAAAGGGATATTTCAGGACTAATTAATTCATTTTTGAAATTTATTTGTATTTTTTTTCATCTTCATTCTGGAAAACAAAGTTGAGTCGCGAAACAGTTTTGGCTTCTGCTTTGTTTAAATAAATTTATATATAATTTTGAAATATATGTATTTTTAATTTAATTCTGAAACTAACAAAACAAACAACTTTATAATTTTGATACAATGGAGAAAGACTAAGACTAATTAGAATAAGACAAATAACAAGAAAGTAATCAATCAATACTGTATTTTATTTAGAAAAATCTCGATCTTTTACCTGTATTTTGACTTCCTCACACCACCGACAGAGTATGTACAGACCAAACATATTATAGCCCAAATACAGCAAACTCATCAGCCACTTGGTTATGTTTACATTCATCGACTGGAAATTGATTGAGCAAATACAATTGTTGACATGATTTCATCTGTCGTTTAACACTTGACGAGTGATATCAAATGTAAGTTTGACAGATATGAGGTCCTGAGTTCGGTTCCCGCAAGACGATACAAATACCTGCCGAATTTGGCTAAAGTTGCTAATTGTATGTTAAGACCGCCTGGGAAGTTGTTCCTATGAAATTTCTCACTTGGCAAGTCTCTGAACAGATGCGCCGGGTTGACCTGAATTTCAGTTATAATTTTAAATATTCTAATAAACATAAAATTAAAATTTGTTTTAAATTTATACTATTTGGATGTAAAGTTGTCAGATATTGGCACTATGACTTCAGTCATAGTGGAACTTAGTCAAACCTTACATACGACCTAACAGAGTTTCACTACTTTCCCGTTTTACGTTTTTGTTTCCATATTTAAGCCCCGTATAGTTTTCCCGTTCGATTTCAATATGGCCTTCACTTCTAAACCGTTGGTAATACATAAAAAAATTGTACATAAAATGAACACAATTAATGGAATACATTTATATAAATACCGTAGACACGAGCTGATAGCCGATTGAACAAATAAGAGTAGTGCTGACTGCCAGTTGTGCCAACATTGGCGCACTCAATATGTCTCGCAAATCTGTAGTGTTGCTGTAACATTTATTATTAAAAGGAGTTTTACGGGCAGTTGTCATTGCAAGTTGGATCAATTTTACGCGTCATATCGTCCATATAAGAAACATAGTCTATATGATTCTAGGAAGAATATCTGCTGCTATATTTATCACGACTATAAGAAAATGAACTCACATATTTATTTATTATAAGAAACACATCATATTTACACATACACAATTAAACCATGCAATAATATAATATAATCGCTTCACAAATAACTGAATTGATAAAACGGAAAACGAACACTGACGTACACTTATAAACAAAACTGAAAATACGATTAAATGAAAATAAAATAATATTTAAGATTTAACTTTTAAAAACAATTCGCACCTGCAATAAGCTGTGCAACACGAAAATATGCATATATTTATGAAAAACTTATTAAAATGTCATATTATGTCATATAATTTTGTTTTATCACTAAAAATGTTATTGTTAAAAACTGAGACTAAATGTTATTTTACACACTTAACGACTGTTAAAATTGTGCGATGTTTACTAATATTCACCTTAAACGTTTATTTATTTGGATGAGCATCCTATTTTCAAGAAATATTCGGTCATAGTCTAATCATCCAGGATGGCTAGAGGAATTGCAGCTTGATTTAGTACTGGAGGAATTGCAGCAATAATGGCGAAATGAATCCACAACAAAATAATGAACAAAACAACGTAAACACTTCTTTTGTTTTGGTATTATAGCTTATAAACGAGGAAGGTTTAGGCTTTATATAACATCTCAGAGGTGTTACGATATGTAATTAACGTAAGTGAATCCGCAGGGACCAACAGGGCGGTAAACGAGTAATCCATTTAAATATACTTACTTGAGAATAAATTTATGCTGTTGTATTAACATGCCTAATCTGTTCTTATACTTCTCTCTAAATTTCACGTTTGAATACAGCAAGTTTTCTTCTATCCCTAGAGATACAAAAACACTAATTAATGAAGAATTCAAGTACGTTACGTTTCACGATTTCAAAAGAATATTTTAATTACACACACATGTAAAAATTGAAAGTAAACATATAAACACATTTAAAAATATATGAACACATAGAGTTTATGTCAATTATACAAGAGCAATGTAAATGTGTGCGTATATGATATGATAAATATCAATTTTTATTTAATTTTTAAAACTTGATATTTTACTATGATACATTGAATAGGGATACAGCTTTCACATATATTTTTCTATCTATCCGTATATTTATGAAACAATATTTATTTCTTATAAATGTCGAAGTTTTTTCCCATACATATATATTATACATACGACTGTAATAAATGGTCTAACACAACTTAAAGGACGTCAAACAAAAACATATATAATAAAATAAATTCTAAAATGAGTAGTACAATACAACAAACCTTTAAACTCTAGTCTGCAATCCCTGAGTATATTTTTGAAGCAATCACTCAAAATAGAATATTGGCATAACAAATGCATCAGGTGCGCTTGTATAATAAGATCGTTCACCATCACAAAATAGGATATATATGAGAACACAATTATGACCACTGTATAAGTGATGGGATAGAGAGTTGGGTTCTGATAGGAGTATGGCAAACGTATTGATGCGCTCAAGTTGTAATCCAAGTTGTCCACGAGTGGATAGATATACCTGGAATAAAAGAGCATACCCATTCTTGAAAGGACGACAATACACTTGTGAGCCCTCGACAACGTTTCACGTAACAATTAAGCTTCCTATTTCAAATACGAGCGTTATCGTATTTGAACACGAATTCTTTATATGTTTTGACTATCACTGACGAGTTTGAGATACACAATTGTTGTCTAAGATTATTGAGGGAGTTTTATTTAAGTGTATAATACTAACGCAGACATTCAGGTTGCTTTTTGTACACTATCGATATAAAATCGATGGTTGAAGAAAAACCGTCGATATATATTTTTGAATACATTTGCGTGACGATATTTACTTACCAAGCAATAATAGTACCTGTCCCCAGACCGAAAACAAGTTTTACGAGCCCCTCATTTCTCTGTCGCCACATTTCGAATATTTCCATTCTGTCGTCAGTGGATAAACTGAAATGTGGAGAATTCATTGATGACGCCAGTCGTCTATATAAGCTCTCGTTAGCCAACTAAAACAGACAAGCCTTAGATTATTTAATGCAAGACATGGTACAAATAATCAATTTGTTTTTATAAATATTTTTATAAATCAAATGTATTGATAGTGTGAAAACTTAAACGAAATTTTAAATAACTTTGCAATGTCTTATTAGATACTAAACTAATTTGAACTCTCTAAGCTTTATCACAAAGTTGTTGGGCTTAAATAAGCCCCAATGGCAGGTAGGTAACGGCCGTGCCTTTTACTCGATTTGACAGACTAGACAAAAATACATGAATGTACTAACTTTTTTAGTATACTTATAAAAAGCACTTAGTTGAATAATAGTGATGTTGACGCTATCAATAATAGTCTCAATAGTCCATTGCGTTGTCAGGAAATGCCAAAACTCACACACACAGAGCAAAATTAATAACAATTTCACTGTTGTACTGTATATCGAGTATAAAGGATTTTCTTGATAAAATGATAAACCTGAAAAAAATATCAATGTCTGTCATGTCATACCGGAAACCCTAGGTTCGATACTTGCTAATTAAAAATTACTTCGGGTGAAATACAGGCTGTTTATAAAAAATTACTTGAACATAAAACTACGAGTTTGTTTATTTAAACTGAACTGTTTTTTTTATAGTCTATTCATTACGGAATATTTAAGTGTACATCAAAATTGAGGTAAATACGAGCAGATTTAAAAAAACAGGAGAAACACGCGGTTTTTAAGTGCCTAATAACTGATTTCACAAATCCATATTTTGTTTAATGAGTTGGTAACCATTTCCAATTAAGTTATATGGTGGCGTGTAAACAGTAAGCACCAAAGCTTTTAAGACCTAGTGAGATCTTTAATTATACGATTCAATAAAAAGCTAAAAGACATTACATCGAATCATCGATTAAGATCTTAATGGACGAATGATACTGTTACTTAACTAACTTCACTCCGGTATTTTGACTTTAATCCGTCCAATTTAAAGTTTTCTTGCAGTCAGAGCTCGGCTATCGCTAGTCTAATTTGTGAGCATCGGAATTGGATTCACTCATTCACTAAATTACAGGTTGGGCAGTAAAGGGTTTTATTTAAAGAGGGTATCTCTCCTCATGTTTTGTATGTAATATATATATGTGCACAGGAAATTTTCTCTCAGATAGAGGAAATCGGTATGTATATATAACAATTTTTTTGATCAACGTTTAGGTATAAAACAAAATGATAATTTGACAAGAGCAATTAGACTTTGAGGTTTTAATTATATAAAGAATTTCTGATAGCTAAACAATATGGAGTTGTCAAGTCCGTACACAGAGACTTATTTATGCAATTCTACACAAGTCCAATAACTATTGTTGTTGTTGTTCTTATGACACCCCAGAGGTGCAGAGGATCTCAACTAATGACCGCCACTTCCATCTATCTTCGGCTGTACTCTTCCAGCTAAGTGTAACACCTCGTAACTCGTAATAATAATTATTATATAATCTAAAATAAATAGTATGTTGATGGTAATGGATGGGTACGTGCGAACTGTTCAACGATCGTTTGCTAAGTAACGAAAAAAATATCCTGACAGTGCAAAGTATTATGTATGACCACCGTTCATACGATATAAAGACACCTACTTAATTGTAGCACATTATCACGAAGCTTAAAAGCTACCGGCGGCGGTAAGCGGCGTACATCATCGGGAAACTTACACATATTTTACTCCCCTTTATGTTATATAATTTCAAATTATTTCTTTTATCACGCAAAGTTATTTTAATTACTACCTGCTAAATACGTAGCACGATAAACCGACTCAAAATATAAGGTTTCAAATCGACCACTGGATAACTCCAAAGCTTTTGTGTGAGTGAGCTTCCGCCAAAGATTTCTGAAGGTTTTCATTGTGAAGTTTAGTGGGCTTTCACATATTCTAGTATTTATATAGATAATCAACGTTGAAGCTAATTAATTTAACCGTTTTGTGTATTTCCATTGTATTCGATATTATATTTGAGGTGTATCTTTAATCCTTTTTGAAGAATGATATAATAAATTTATATCATTCATCTTCTATTAATATTTTATGATATTTTTGTGTGTAGTGTGCAGTCAATGGCATTTATTAATAAGCTTTTTTATAAGCTCTCCATCAGTGTAAACAATGTAGTAAAGCGGCAGTATTTACTGCAAATAAATCAAGTACACAAAATATGTAACTAATATTTTTATTATCAAACGAGAGCATTCAAGTCATTAAATTAACGATTATTTCATATATTGAAGATACATATTTCTATAGATGAATAATAAGCTATAGTCCTTAGCATAGAATAAAATAAATATTCCACTAACTAAGCCGTTCTCTCTGCCGCTGCCTACTGGCATTTTAAAATTCATTGTAGTATAAAATTCAGACATCTCATATGTAGTTTTTAATAGTTACAGTGTGAGATTTATGACACGCAAAATGTCTTACCTGTTTGTTAACGAGAGTAGAGTAGAGTTTTTAATAATACAAACCTGTGCAATGGAAATCTGTTTAGGTTAATAAATCGCGAAATTGAATCGATTAATATTTGAAAATTATTGCCGTGCTTGAGGGCAAAATTAATGCTGTAGTTTATCCCTAAACTATAATCAGGTCTAAGAATAACTAATTATAGTAAATTCTAATTATGGAATATGCACCTAAAAGGATAACAACGACAATTTCGGCAATGAATCATCGGATTAACATATCAAATAAAATAATAAGTTGTAAATTTGAAGGATTGTTGGACTAGACGCAACAACTTGCGGCGCAAATCTGATATCACAGATACGAGTACATATTTGGTTATAACAAAACCGGGATTGTTCTGATGCAAAGCCCTGCTAGCCATAGGCTGATCAATTTTGTAGATTATTGTCGCTAGATAGAAATTATGATATTTGAAGATTTGCTTGCTTTTTGAATAATGAACGGTAATGAAAAATATATCAGTTCGACGAAGGGTAACACTTCAATGAATAAATAGCTTTAAAATCTAATTGCATTAATAAAAATACAAAAGCGTTTATTCCGAGAAATTCTTGGGTATGCAAATTTTCAGCGCAATAAACTTTCAGCCCGGCGAACGTGACTGAATCTAAATCAACACACACACACAATTATAACTAACTGTACCGGAAAGTTCCAGTACTTACCTATGACAATTTTAACAACGTTATACCATTTTTATGGTCTTAAAGAGCAGGTGAGCAAGTGTTGCCAACATCTCAAATTTTGTAACTGCATGCAAATAAACTAATTATGTACCAAAGACTATTAAAATGAGTTTTGTCAACACAAGCACGTCTAGACATGATGTAAGTAGCACTTTTTTAGTTGAATCAAACAATAGAATAATTCTAATTTCTGTGGATATTTCATTGATAATTTTCCTCTAGAAGCGAGTATAAGACCGGCCAACAACTCATTTACAAGCTTTTTAGCATCGGCTTAATTTCTTCTAAATATCAAGATTAAAATACAATCAAAAAATTCAAAACATACAACTTTACTTTTATTTTACAATACTCCAATGGACAACCACTCATTAATCTATTATTACTTTATGATCACCGATGACCATTTAATCGATTAAAATCACTTAATTTCACAATAATTATACACTTTACAATTGCTTCGATTAATATTCAAACTGTCAAAGCAGCTGACAAAATTCAGAGCTACTTATAAATTGGTGGAATTACTCAAAATTTATTGCATTTTGGAGCCAATTTCTTAATGATATCACCCTGAATCGCACAAACGCTTCTTTGACCTCTAAGCTCCGTTTAAAGTCAGCTTTCTGAAGGCTTCGGGTTGGTCAGGGATGACTGGTGACTCCCTTTAGGTGCGCACACATACTTTCTCCACAATTTTCTGTTTGATACTCTTTCTCTGCTTATTGGTCAGAAGTGTGGATCATCAAGGTTCAAATTTGCACTTTAAAATGCTTTATATAAGTATTTTATAGTCGCTAAATGGGAGGAGGCAAGGAGCAAGCCGCTTCGAAAGTGAATGATCGTCGACGATTCTTGTCACTCTTCGTTGTATGCAACCAAGGAACTGGTACTGAGGAGCTCCCGCCAAGATACGATGCTAATACTATCTTACTCCACCCATAATACTGTCTAGTATTGGGAGGGCTAATTTGTGCCTTGTAAAGTTACGAGCCTGTAAATAGCCACCGAACCTTGGAGGCTTGGTGGCTATTTACTTACCTTAATATATGAACGCCAAACTATACGCAGCATGTTTCAATTTAACTTAATTCAACTACAATTTCAAGCAAATAAAACAAATATTTAATAAGCCATTTAATTTAATACGTGTATAACTAAGAATTAATTAACTACTTCTACTGCAGGAGTATTGAGAAATATGAAATAAATGCGAATTAATTTTGTTGAAACCGTAACAACACAGTCAGCGCACTGTATGATGTTTTAACCATCTGTAAATGCAAACATAAATATTGAACATTAGTATTACCTTATTTGTTGTGGACAATACGACTAAAAAAAATGCAACACTCAATTAAGAAAGCTTTGTATTATCGGTAGGAGTGTCTGTTGTATTCATTCTTATAAAGGAAATATAGATTTCTAACGGTTTTAATACAAGCTTCAAAAACCTTGTGAAAAAGACCACCATATACTTATATTACTTTGGAAGATGTTACAATAAACTATAGCTTATTAAGCAACCTTATCGAGGTCGTAGGTTCGAATCTCACATGGAATTCTTGTCGGCAGATAAGGTATATCACCTATTCGCCCAATAACAAGAAAATGATCAAGAAACAGAGACAGAAAGCTGATACCGATTTTAATATAATATCTAATGCAAATCATACTCACAGTGGCATAAGCCTGAAGTGATAAGTCATACATTCCTCCAGCAGATAGAACGAGAGGTTTATTACAACGTGCTAAAATTAGAAGTAGACTGGAAGGAACTCCTGGTACTTGTGTGACTCCATCCTCCCATTCCGAGAAATACACTGCTTCTCCAACAGCCTTGCTCTAGAAAAGCTTGAATTTAAACCGTTATTCCCGAGAGCTTTATTAAGCTCGATTGCTTATTTCTTGATGTATGGGCATGACTATCAGTGTTCGCTCAAACTGATATGAAATTAAAAATATATTTTATTTCGTATAGTTACCACAAACCGTATTAACTTAAGGAACACTTGGATCGGCTCAACTAGACACAGTTTTATATTCCCTTGGTACAATTTTAACAAAGTGCATTCGCAATTTTGCAATCATGAATATTCGCAATATTGAATCCGTCACAGTTGAATCTTTTAAGTTCTCAAAAACATAAAGTATTCAATGACAAATGAATATAATTAAATTTGGCACAAACAAAAGGTTTCGTCGTATCAATAAATTAAATATTGACAATATTTTGTCAATATTCTGTTCACTCTATATGATATGTTTTTACATTTATAAAATACCTGTATATTAACTTCTTCACACCACCGACAGAGTATGTATAGACCAAACATGTTATATCCCAAATACAATAGACTCATCACCCACTTTGTTGTGTTCACATTTATTGACTGTAAATACAAAGCTTATACAGGTTTATGTCTTAACAATTCTGCTACATTATGCATTTTTACCGCAACACTGCTTGAGTTACACATTGTTAAAGATGATGACATCCTTAATTATTCTTAATTTAAGTTTTAAATCACGCATACGCGGTATAGATTTGGGGTATGAATCACTAGAACTGCGGAGGGAGCTGTTGGATTAAATTTGCAATTAGCATTATAATTTAACAATAGATTGTTCGGAGTGGCTCCGGCTGTACGCTCCGGGCTACTATAGTTCGCGAAGGCATCCTTTATTGTCAAAGTGGAATTAGCGAACGGTGCTTCGTCAGAAATCGGTGAAATTAATAAAATCCGCACCAAAGCAGGATATACTTGTGACAGGCTTAGTAAGATTGAGTGAAGCCTGGAAGCTGCTTGTTTTTGTTTGTAAGTATAGTTTTTTTTGGTAGTTTTATTTTGGAAATAAGCCGCAATAATAATGTAAACAAATGCCAGTCTTACAGTTGCCACAAGTTGATAACCGATTGAACAAATAAGAGTAGTGCTGACTGCCAGTTGTGCCAACATTGGTGCACTCAATATGTCTCGCAGGTCTGATGTGTTGCTAAAAAATAGTCGTATTGATTTAATTATAGCTAACACAAATTTTGTTAGGAGACATTGGATGTACAAACTTATCTTTAAAATATATACGCTGTTCCATTACAGGTATAACATATAAGGGGAAAATTAGTGTTTTTTTTAATTCAGAGTAATATTCGAAGGATATCCGACATCTTGATGACCTTCTTCTTGGTAGCTTTTCGGTAACCAAGACTTCTGTAACACAACTGCGTTTCGCTTATTATTGGAATCTCGTTTGTGTCTTCTACAGACTTAATAATATGTCTGGTACTCACACCCAAAGACAATATTATAAATGTATACTTTATTATACAGAATATAATATATTCCGAATATTAGCATATGATAATTAAATGTTTCCTTGTAAATAAGGCTTGAGTGATGTGAGAATAGCAAATTATATGTGGTGAAGCCTATTTCCAAGTGAATTTCACTGTACAGCGTTCGTCGCCTAATTTCATGAATATTTAACTTACCGTATATTAGATGTAAGTAAAATATGTGTTTATTTTATAAAGTCGTAAAAAGTAAATTACATACAATAAAAGTTTTTAATATGTCAACACTGAGACGATGTACTTAGTGAGACTGTTGAAGAATTTAATTAAAACTCTAGTTTGACGGATAAATGTAGAATGAAGATATTTTTGTTTTTACTTCCACGCATCATTACTTTACGGAACCACCTGCCATTCCATCTTTCTAAAGATCGCACATCATTGGATCAGATAGTTCAGGGGTGACGGTTATTACCCGCCATGCTTGCACGTTTGTCTAATTAAAAATATTCCATGATTAACATAATATCGAATGCTTTTCAAAAATCACAGACACATAGAGACTATTAGTACTTATCACTTACTGTTAAAAAACCGGATTACGTCAAAAAATGTGATCAATTTACGTTTATGTCCGCAAAATAAATTACTATTTACAAAGTTTTAAGACTACAGCCTACTTGAGAATGTATTTATGTTGTTGTATCAACACTCCGAGTCGCTTTCTGTAATTTTCTTGGAACAACTTGTTTGTATACAGCTGCGTCTCATGTATGTCTGGAAATATTAATATAATTAAATCGTAATTTGAACAAAACATCACAATATCGACGTTTATTTTTTACTAAACCACCCACACACAATGCCAGAGGCCGGTGCAAGTGCGTTGCCGGTCTTTCAAAACCACGGGTTTTGTTTTAGATAAATACAAACGTTCGTAAACGATGCATACGAAATACTATTATTTCATATTACATATACATATTATTAAAGAGATCTCCTTTAGATGTGTTAGTAAATTTTTTAGATATTATTGTTTATTAATCCTATAATTATTGCACCATTTAGATACAAGTCTGCCAATCCACAGACACGTAATGGCTGTTTACGAAAATGTCATCTGTGTTAATAATCGCGTTGGATATTTCATTGCATTTCACCATTATCTCTAACACTATAATATTCTTAATGTTTTCGGATATTTGTAACTTTGGTTTGCCTATTTTAGTTTTGTTTTGTTGCATTTTGTAAACGCATGTTGTTTTATCACAAACAGTACAAGTTGTGACCGCCTTCAAAGGGTGTTACTCTTAATTTATTTATTGTGTATTTTATTAGTCTAAGTTCTATTGTAACAACCACTGGCTGTCCTAATAATATAATATAATTAAATAAATAAATAAATAAATAAATCTCGGTTATAATAATGGTAGTAGTAATGGGTACCATAGTGTTTCAGTTAATTATATAACAAAATAAACGTCATTAGTATAATTAACCGTTATAAATAAATCGTTATAAACTGTTTTTATCTGTAAAATAAGCTACGACCCAATTTTATGAAACCTACAGTTGAATTATACTCGTAGTACGTGTTGACTGTAACAAATTTTGCACGTATGTAGTCATATACATTGGAGCACACATACTGTTAATCCCTTGCTCGTCTTCACACCCCAAAGCGTCTCCAAGCAGTGATTATAAAAGCCTCGTGCGAACCAATACCTATATGGAGACCACGACGATCAAAATCGTGCAGTATACGTTTGCTCGCTTGTCAATACAGGTACTAATGTAATCACGTTGATACCAAATGTATCTAACTACGTTGCGACACTCGGCGTGATTAAGGCTGTCTTTATACTACGTTTATCACTAATGAGCAATTGTTAAACTTATTTAAAACGACATAAACTTACCACTAAACCCCACTTTACAATCTCTCAGTATATGCCTGAAGCAGTCACTCAAAATTGAGAATTGACAAAGGAGATGCATAACGTGAGCTTGAATTATAAGATCGTTTACCATCACAAAGTATGAGATGTACGAGAATACTATCATGACAAGGAAGTAGGTGATCGGATACACTGTAGGTGTCTGGTATGCGAACGGCAGGCGTATTGGTACCATCAGGTTGTACTCTAAGTCATCCACTAAAGGATAGGTGTGCCTGAGAAATGAAATTAATCACCGATAAATATTCACAATACACATATTGGTTAGCACGAAGCTAATTATAGCTTGTAACTGAGAAATGTACTCAAAGGCTTATACTAAATAAAAAAGGCTAACAAATATCACACAAAAGTTGATTATACTAAGAATCAACACTGCTTAGACTCCATTGCGCCATCTGATTCGTCAAAAGTAAATACTATGTTGTTTGTTGTATTTATAATTTAACAGATTTATAAAAGCTTTCTGAAAAGTCCCTAAAACGGGGCTTCATTTATTTTTTTCATTCCAAGACTATAATTACTGTAAAATCTTACATTTTGTATGATATAATCCATGAAATGACCTTTGTTAATTAAAAATTGTATGACTTATTAAATACCTTTTTATTAAGAAATGTAAATATTTACCAAGCTATAACAGTACACGTCCCCAGCGCTAAAAGAAGTTTTAACTGACCATCGCTCCGCTTCTGCCAAAGTTCCAGCAACTTTTTCCTTTCCACAGTCGATATATCAAAGTTAGGAGAAGTCATGGATGAAGCCAGTCTTCTAAACACGACCTCGTGCGCTAACTAAAAGATATGTTGTAAGTAAGTGTTCTATCTTGGGATGGGTCTGAAAACTTTAATACATTCAAGTTCGCATAAAACTTGGTTTGCTATATATTTTACATATAGCAATGCCGATTGCCGCGACGGTGAAATATGTGTTTATTAAAATATATTAGCAAAACTTCAAAAGAGGGTTTTTGGCCCTATAAGGTGCAAAAGTAAAATTTAGGTACAAGTCATAAAATTGGACATATATTTATGTTTGTAAGACATATACCCTAATATTGTCTTTTGTTAACATAACTGTTACTCATTTAAAGAAAAACACTCTATTAACGGATTTAATTTATGTATTTTTGCATAATTTAAATATATTTACTTTTTTTTTTAATTTTTCCGACGTTTCGCATGCTTTAGCAGCATGCATGGTGACGGTAGCCCGTCTACCGTTTTTAAAATATAAAATAATGCAAATATATTTAAATTATGCATAAATATATAACTTTAATCCGTTAATAAAGTGGTTTTCTTAAGACATATACCTTTTTCCTATATTTACAGACAGCGCCAAATTGAATCATTAGTAAATTAAAACTATCAGTTATCGAGTCCAACGTCAATTGTGAGGTCAAACATTGCCAAAGTTCACTCAAAATTATTAGAACCAAGGCCGCCTTTACTATAATGCTGTATGCACGATATAAAACATTTTCAGGGTGAAATGATAGTCCTGAAACAATAATTATTGCATTAATTAAAACTCAATTAATAAAATAGGTTGTAATTGTTGAATTAGTAATGAATATAAAGTAAAATATCCTTTGTCGTTTTAAATTTGTAGTATTCAAATTTATTTTATTTAAATAAATTCTGTAAACTATGCTTCGATGTCTAAATAACGTACATAAATATTAATACCATAGTAAAAGTCGAAAATTGATTTATAATTAACATATAGACAGGGCAAGGAAGTGTATGGCCTTAAACATAAGAAATATGTTTTGAAATGGTTACGGCGGAATCAAATTTTCCATTTTAATGATTACATTAAATTGTAATATATACGGTAATAAAATTATATCTGAAACCAAATATACATAAATCACTCAAACCTCATTAACGTTTGTTTAAATTTCTGGTTTCTTAAATTTTAATATAATAAAAGTTAATGAATGTCGAAGTCTATTTCGAGAAAACCCAAACAACGTGTCCCCTTTCCCAATTAGACATCTGTCCGTTTTAGATTTCTAATTTGCTCCTTTACGATTGTAATCGTAAATCTCAGCAATCAAAGGCTCGATTTGAAAATTCTTTGTGTGTGTCCATTCAGGATTCAGGCTGAAGTACCTAAATTATGATTTTTTATTTTACTATTACTATATTATTATTATAAATGAGTCTAGCAATGCGATTAATAATTGTAAATTTGAACCACATCGGTTAATTCAATATACCTAATATTGTATTATTATTTTATTGAAATCCGATAATTTTGATATTCATATCTTGATAGTTTACCAACAACTATGACTACTTTATAAGTCGTAATTTATTTATATATAGTGTTTTGACAAACATACCTCATAATATTTATAGCTTACAAGGACAAATTTCGTTATATAAACTGGATAAGACATCATTGCACAAGATAGATTAAATTTTAATCTGGTGAACGAAATCGCTGGCGCAATGTTGTGTGATAATGTTTATATATGTCGGGTTCACGTGTCGGTTACAAGTTATTTTGGATTGTTAGACCACATTCAGAATGTTTGCTTTTTCTCATTGTCAGTTTGTACGCGGTTTAAAAATGAAGCCGAGCATACGAGGCGAACTCGCGTACTAAGCGTAAGTTTACCATTATTTTGGGATACAATCACGATAATGTACACTATATTCATTGTAGTAGTAATTCTAATAGTGGCAACTAAAATACAACTGTAATTTTCAATTTTCTAACACGATTCATGAGATGACAGTCAGGCAACCGGCGAACAGACAAACTGCGAAGTCTCAATAAATAGAATAAATACATATTTAGAGCAAAAAAGAAAAGTTAACCAACAAATACAATATAGACAGTGATCTCCACACTTGGGAAACGATGTATTGTGTAACATATAATACTAGTGTTTCTTTTCTATTCATTCAATCTTAAATAAAACACTTCAAAACGTCTTTAACTAGCATAAGTAGCGCTGTCAAATACTTCGTTCGTTAATAACGACCTTAATTTCCTTCACTTTCTTTATGTTGTGATTATTTTCGAATCCGATTATTCAAAGATCATATACCAAGACTTTTTATGGACGGAGAGCGAACTTGTTAAGAGATCTTGTAGCTATCTATCTGTATGAATCATTAATTATCGCAGTTGCATCTTCTGACGAAACGGCTCGTGTTTTAAACAATCGCTGAAAGATTTATTTTTAGCCGTGCAGGTGTCGGAGCTGAGTAATCCCGTTATTGTAAGTAGCATCAGCGAAATAATGGTGCGTACTGCTTTTTTTACTTTCTTAAAATTCTCTAAATCTAGCGTTGACACATGGTTTTTTAACGAAACCAAACTGGAAAAATGCTATTCATATAAATAAATTTAGCGACGGTCACTACGGTGGATTAACGAACGCTCTATTTCTGATACGGTTAATCAAATGTATTAATTATAATTTGCAAACTAAATAACCATTTCTGAAGATTGGTAAATAAAAGAGTGGTCACATAGGCTGTCGAAAGATAAGAAATCCGAGCTGACTTTTTTAAAATTGAAACTATTGCAAAAGCGTCTCCTGTGATACCTGGGCCTGGGCCGTCGCAGGTAGAGTTCACCTGAAGGGCGGGACTGAATTTCACTGAGACGCAAGAAGAACCAAGTGAGCTTGCCTTCCTCTTGTTTTCTGAGTGTTTTCAACAGGAGATCGTAACCAGAGGACGTCACAAAAAGTTCAACAAAGTAAAAACGACAGGATCTGTGCACGCTCCTCTAGCGCTATTTGGTTCTCTCGAAGTACAGGCATAAACAATACGGCTGTTGACATATTATATGGTCATTTATTGGTTTACAACTTCCAATTTTTAATTTTAACTAAAACTAGTTAGGTCCCGTCAAATGTGACTAACTAAAATTGATGAAAGGGTAATGTGGCGTTCTTCATTTCATTACGATTGATTTATATGTTGAATTATGTAAGTAATTATTTTGACGTAATTCGCAATTCCATTTTGGTTGATGTTCCGAGCCGAGCACGAGCCGCGGTTTATCGATCCTTCAGCGTCGCTAAGGAATGGACCACCTGTCTTCTTACCAGCCTGTCTTTTCGGATTATCTATCCAGGTGTTACTTCCAATCAGATACATAGTTATTTTTATTCAGAAAAACACAAAGTTGCACTAAAATTAAGGAACAATGTTGAATGAAATTAAGGAGCAATACGCAATGTTTTTACCTTAACTGAGGTTGCGAAAATAATATATATTATATAATGAAATATATAATATAATAAAAAATAATATCCGTTTTTTATCGCTCACTCTTAGATATTTATTTTAGTAGGTTTAGCCTTTATTAAGCCTTTGACAATAAAATAATATATATATATATATATATATATATATATATATATATATATAAATTATATAAATTCAAGAAAATAAATTAACCAACATAAAATATTACTTTTACTGTAACCATTTTAAAATTAAGTATTTTAAAGTTCCTTTAAAATGTTAACTTCTGAGATTTTTTTGTATAAAGTGAAATTTCAGTTTAAATTTTAATAAAATAATGAGCACTTCACGATTAATTTTTCTTTTAGTAAGACATCATTTGTTAACCTACAAAATTAATTGATATTTATTGTTTATTTTTTAATCTATCCAAGTCCTCTGCTTTTTTTTGGCGTTTAAAAATTGGCATTAGTACTTATTAGTTTAAAGTGGGGAAGCGAAATTAATCTATTCTCACTATGTCTTCTATAATTAAAATCTGTAATTGGTGTGTAATATTATCTGAGGAAGGTCTGGTGACCTCTTATAAAGGAAGTCAAGATCTGTTAATTCTTCACTGAATCAGAATCGCTGCCTCATCAATTTTTATACACATGCTACATGCTTCTGTAACTACTTTTAATTATCCGCGTGAACTTCAATATAATATATCAATAAAATACAATCTCTTTACAATGCAAGAAACAATTTCTTCAAAATAATATTTTGTGGCCAAACCACTGCCGAAGTTTCTTTGGTAAAAGCACGTAATCCATGTAAAAATAATATTTCGTGCTTTGACCAAACCATTGCCGAAGATTATTTCTTGATTGTTCAGGCACGCGGCATTCTAAGTCAGATTAGCTTTGATGATCGCCAACCTCCAAAAGTAGCACCATAAGAAGAAGTTAAATAATATATAGCGAAAAATATATATATACTGTATATTACAGTTATTATACAAAGTTGCATAATTTGTCCTACGAGAATGGCGTCCGGCGCAGATGATGTAAACTTAGAACATTAATGTTCACTTTGAACCGCTAAACTCTAAATGGAATGTAGACTTGAAAGTTAGGAAATAGTTCACTTTCAAGAGGACTGTAATATCTTAATAAACGTTTCAACTATTTTATATTATGAATCGTTAAGAGTATTTTTTATTAACTATTTTATGTTATTAGTATATAAGGCGTTGACAGACAGACATAAAACTTTTTACATAAAGGCTTTTGCCTTTTGACAAGTTTATATATGTATAAAGTTTTGTGTGCGCAACAACGCTGGTCATTTAAATAAAAAAAAAAAAATAGTTCCTTTATCTTAAATTTGATAACGCAAAATCGAGGGAGTACAGCGTTAGCCTTTTAAATAGGATTTGAGACATATTTTTTATGCAAAAATTGTTTTTTGGCTCTCAATTAATTATATCACCGGACGAAATGCGACTCGATTCCAATGAAATATACAAATTCCATAGAACTACATTGTTATATATAAAGTAAAAACGTAAATAGTATACTATTTCTATGTAAGTTACACAATAATTTGTATAATAAGATCATGTTAATTGTCAATACGACGTCTATGTGTATGTGTTCTTGTCAAATGGAAGCTTTGATTCTGACTTACCTTACTATAAATTATTACCTGATAGATAAATAACCCGGTACATATACTCGAAGAACATTGCTTCTTCATTTCCGCAGTGCTGCAACGCGTTTGTTGGAGTTAATTTTATCCAAACCCGATGCAGGAACCCCATGCCTTTGTAATGGATAACGTTGAAACGTATTTTTATAGCGTTGCCTTATGCGTGGAGGGCGCGGCTCCATTGACAGGTGTCCTAATAATTCATGGAAGCCGTCATGATGGAATTTAATTTTACTCTAATGACGTAAGATTAATGGCAGACGCCGTAGAGTAGTTAAGATATTATTATACTATTATTTCTAGTTTTTACTAGAAATAGAAGCAAGTGTTGTTAACCTGTAATTAATTGTTCTATGTCGATACAGCTACAGTACAGACTACAAAGCTATTGAAAGCTGCCAATACGTGGTGTGCTGCAAGTTTAGTCAAGAATTTCCTGGGTGAAGTCCGAAACAATTTTAGGTTGAACCTACAAAGACACTCCGTAATCCCATTAATCAACTATCCACAAGGCCTTGGAATTTTACTCATATTGAGGCAGAAATCGAGTATATGGTTTGTTTGAGGACTTCAACGTGTAGATGTCACTACAAATGAAACTAGACCAGTTATATGATTTATTTGAAGCGTTTTCTCTATGTAGAGAAAATCGATATTCGTTGACAAATGATCTAATTAAATGTCTGAGTTACACCTTACTGAAAGACTATCACATTTGAATTCATTTTATTAACACGTGTAAATGAGATTACATTTATAATAACTACTAAAACTAATATTTACATATTTATTATTAAAAACTACTTTTACTAAACTCTTTAGGGGATTGTTCATACTGAATATACATAAACAAGTATGAACCCTATTACGCCAATAAATAAAATTTAACACTAGTAGTTGTGCGACAATCACACATTTACGAATCATACTTATATAATGTAACTACTATACTACTAAAACTTATATTATAATTTAAAAAAAATATCATAATATTGCATCAATTAACGAAGTATAATCAAGGATCATAGTGCAGACATAATAACGCTTTTATTTGGTTGAACGCGCTAATCTTACGAACAAATACTTTTAATTTCAATGGTATTATAAGTCAGCTTGACAGCAAAGCCCATGAAGGAAATTAAGAGTTGGGCGACGTGTTGGGTGCTTATAGCGACACCACAGACTCCTTCATCGCTGTCCCACTGTTAAAAATAAACGGCAATCATTCTTCTATGCCACGCAGTACAACCAAGAAGTATTCTATTTTGAGAATTAGTGTCTGTAAAACCCACAAAAACTACGCCAGCATAGGATCTTTTTGTAAGTAAAGTAAGCTTTGCGAGGAGATTTATGAGTTATTTAAGTAGAATAAGCTATTTGGAATAATGTAATAAATAAATGGGTACACCAATGCCGTGTCATAGTATTAAGATTTGCGTGTCAAATTATTTCTATTGAATATACGTCACAATAATAACCAAATACTGGTGGCTTGTTGAATATGTATAACTTTAATCTTATGATGAACGTATAATAATTGAACCAAGATTTTCGGGGAACAAATTAGACGCATTAACTAAATTTCGTAATTTCAACTAACAAAATGTGATATGGATTTGTTTAACAAAAATATCTCACATTGATTTCTCTGAAACAATGGAAACACTAACAGTAGACTATTAATTAGCACAAGATTTAATTACAAGCCGTTGATCACTTCGAAATCTGTTTGATGTTATAAGGTGTTGAATTTATTAAACCTCCATCGTCATTTTTATTTTATTATTTACCATTCCAGATGCATGGTAGTGTGAGACCAGGAGGTGAAAAGTACATGATACCAACAGTCCAGCTGAACAGTAGAACTGCTATTGGTGTCCTCAAGATGCAGAGGAGCATCATACCACAGCCGTAGGTGCTAGGCCTCCAAAGTAGACTCTCCTAGCGATGTAAATTTTAATCTTTTTTTAAGTATGCAATAACAGGAAGGGATGTTACACAAAGTAAGCGAGTTTTTAACCGCCCGATTAGTGTTTAATAATAAAATTGAGTATGTCCTTTAAATTAACTCTTAGATTATATGGTCTTGGTATGAGGTATGAGTGATTGGGGTCATTAGAATGAAAATAAATCTTGACTTTCTATTGCATGTTTAACATGCAAAATCACAGTCATAAAGTACTACTTTTTCACTATTCGGAGTAAACAACTACGTCTTGATTGCCTCTTATCTTAGCCTAAAAAAGGTATTTTTAGACAGCCTGGAGTCTGATTGCTCAGCTCCTTAAAATCATTCATTCCGTGTTTTAGTTTATAGTATTCTACGTGTTTTATCTGTGCTTTTATTGTTTAAAATTATTTTCTCAATTTCACTGTGCCACATTTTTTACGGTGTTTGTGAGTTATTACTATTATGTTTATGTATGTATGTGGCATGACTCTACAGGACCCCCTCAGGGTTTTAGCTTGGTTTTTGGTATATATACAGCACTTAATTATGTACTACAATTTTAATCATGCGCTTGACTGAAATGAAAACATTACTAATTAAATTACGATAGGCGTTAAAAATCTTAGCGTCTTAGAAGCCACATAATGTCTAATAAAAGTCAAGTGTATGATTCAATAGTCTTTCAAACAATTATGTATTATATAAAAACAACATAATTTATCATTCCCTCTTAAAGGAAAGCATCCCCAAGTTGTATTGCCTCGGATTATTATGAAAACAAGAAACATTTCAACGGTTGATTAGGTATTTATATCTTATATTGGGTGCTAATACAATTAATAAATATATTATTTATATATATACTTTTAATAACTATAACATGAGATTGCGATCAATTTCTATCCAATGTCACTCTGAAGCCAAACTTAGCATAGCCTAGTTAATAAGGCTTCCGTATCTTAAAGTCATTAATACTCTATTTTAGGGTACAGAGCTTTGTTATATCAATAAACTAGATTATATTTAACTAAGTTTTTTCTTGTGACCTGTTTAGACTTGCGGAGTAGGTCAACATTTTAATAATACAAGTTATTGTTGTATGTAAAAAATTTAAATATATTTCGATTATTACAGACTTGGGTCCAATAGTTATATATAAGAAACAATGCTCTCTAAACCAATGTATTGTAATATAAGGTTTAATAGAATTTAAGAATTAGTTTTTCAAGCAACAGTGACCTTTCACCAATATTTTCGCCTATATAACGCAAATGACCTGAATAGCTTCGATAAAAGTTTCCTTTTAACAGACAATTTGTATCAAATATTTGTATGAATTTACAGTGCGAACCGCATACATTTTTTATCGTCGACTTTCAACACGATGACTAAGGTTTATCTGATAGCCTGGAGTACAGAGATGATCTTCTTAATCCCTTAGTACCAACAGTTGTTTATGACTTATACTAATATAAATGAATTAACAGCAACAAATTCACACCTTACGAGAAAATTCACACAATACGAGAGTATAGCATCTTCTTAACACGATTTATTTACTTCAAAGAGAATGTTTGGCTGTAGGATACGTATCTCAATCTCTGGTATCCAACGAATCAATACAGTCTTATGGTGAAAGACGATCCGGTTGGCAAATGAATGTCTTTGTAAACAATGACTAATTTACATAAAAGTTGAAGGTAATCGTCAAAAATTTATTGTGGAATTAGCATGGTGTCATTATTAATCTTAATACAAATTCTTTGTATGGTATTCTTAGCGACAACATCCAATAGTGTACCAAAATAATATTTAAAAGTTTAAAACAAGTTTATAGCTAACAATAAAAAACGAAAGAAATAGAAAGCTGTTTTATTTCATCATCAGTTACAAAGAAGGATTTTTTAAAGGGAAAGAAATCCAGTCGGCTATACATTTGTGATTTTTAAATTGACATTCTTGCAGATATTTTTAGAGATTTTGTAGACGACTTACTACGTCTTGGCTTATTCTTTTATTATTGTTTCTATAAGTTCTTCAAGGCTGTGCTTTGTGTTGCTATTCTATTGAATTTTAGTTAAATTATTGACTTAAGATTAACGAAACCTCAGTAGCACAGTAAGAGCACTGTATGATGTTTTGATCATCTGAAAAGTAACATTATTAAATTAATTATTTATTTTTATTCCGTATATGTACTAAATAGCGATTTCTCTATGAATCGGCGATGAAAACGGTTCTTAGTCCAATATTTCGAAAATAGCCTAGTTATTTTCATATAGATTATACATATTCTAAAAATTATCTGCAGCTGTACTTACCGTAGCAAACGCCTCAAGTGAGAGTTCGTACACGCCACCCGCTGACAAAACCAGAGGTTTGTTGCACCGGGTCAGGATTAGTAGGATACTGGAACGCACACCTGGCACCTGCATAACGCCTCGCTCCCACCCACTGAAGTATACGGCTTCACCGACTGCAGTACTCTAGAAATGTTCAGCATCAGTACTGCATCATGGCGACTCAGTTGGCGCAAGAAGTATAAATTTGTAATTAATAAGGAGGTCACATTCCCCAGCTGGTTGTAATAATATTTCAGTTAAGTCATCAATAACCCAATCTACCGAAGCTTACCTTGGGGCTAATCGACGATGTGTGAACGTGTTATTTATTTATAAGCTCATAGGGAGGAACGTGTCAGCTATACCCAGACAATCTCAGGTACTCAGTGTGACTCAGTGGTTGGAAATACTTCATCCATAAACTACATAGACATATATATTCCCTTAATTTGCATGGCCCAGACCTGCGTCTCTGAGGTCTGCACAAAAATGTATTCAAGCAACTCAAACGGTGCCAGAATAATGAAGAACGCTTAAAAATGGACACGTTATAAAACAATTTGTTGAACTCTGGCAACATACTAAAAAATACAGAAAGTCGACCAGTGACAATTGATGGTGTACAAACATCAGGTCAAATAGCTAATAGATTTGCGCACAACTGATGTGCACCAAGCGTCTAAGAAGATTAAACTTTCGGAGGGCCAATCCGCTGGAGAAAGTATTATTCCAATCCCAGAGCCGATTAAAAAAGTAATTAAGAGTATACGAAAAGGGAGATCACCGGGGCACTTGATTTGGGAAAGTGATAAACTATATAACTAAACTATACTAGTGGTTATATTACAGTGTGGCGTGCGCCAAGGTGGACATATATATCGTCGGTCCTTTTCCGTACCAACGAAGCTAAAAAGTAGCTTTGTTGGTACGGAAAACAGTGGCGGGTTTTTGGGCCGGGATGAGAAGTTCTCATAATCAAATTTTACAGGCAGCTTATCACAATCTGACATTGGGTGTGTATTCACACCCACAATTCTAGTCGTTAAGTTTAAACTTTTGTATGTGGGTACTAAAGCCCGTATAGAAAATTATTTTTAATTTAACATAAACAATATTATACATTTTTTTAAACAATATATTTTGACTCTACTCTTTGGCTTTAGAATAAAGTTTTTTTTCATCTGAATGTCAATCGTTTTAAATTTTAAAATTTAAATTTTTTTAATTGTCATTTTGAAAATTACGTGGTTTCATTACCAGGGAATTCATTGTATAATTCTGGTTTTCTTCCATTTTAAGTGAATTCATGCAGACGACTTTATTGGTTGCAGAATTCGAACATGGTCGTGTTAATCAAATACGTGTGGAGTGTTAATAATATATAAGTATGAAAAACACATTTAAACATTATATTATGCATTCTGGAAATGTTTAAGTCGTGATTTTTTTTTACTTTTTTGGTGTTAAAACAAATAATTTTAAACTCGTAATAGTTTTGAAATAATTTTCTTTTTGCCTTAATTCTGAAAGCTAGCTATTTTTTGATAAAACTAATAAAGAGAAAGTTCAGTCACTACAGTATTTTATGTAAAAAAAAACACCATATTTTACCTGTATTTTGACTTCCTCACACCATCGACAGAGTATGAACAGTCCAAACATATTATAGCCCAAATACAGCAAAATCATCAGCCACTTGGTTATGTTAACATTCACCGACTGGAAAATGATTGGGCAAATACAATTGCTGACTTGATTTCATCTGTGTTTATCGCTTGACTAATTATGATATCAAAGTTAAGTTTGTCTGGTTTTGACATCGGTTCCGGCGAAAAACTAGAACTTTCTGCCGATTTTGTAATAATGATTCCAAAAATTAGTAATTGGTGAGCACATTACAACAGGGAGGTTCTTCCTATGAAATATTTCACTTGACAAGTCTCTGAAGAATTGCGCTGGGTTGACCTGAACTTCAGTTACAATTTCAAATATTCTAATAGCTATGAAATTAAGTTTCACTAAGTACATTCCTTTTTTTTGTTTTCATTTTCCAAACCCGGACAATTTTCCGGATTGTTTTCAACGTGGCCTTCATTTCTATCCCGTTGGTTAGACAGATCAAACAATTTGCAGATAAAAATCGTATTTAGAAGAATACATGCATGTAAATTTACCGTAGACACGAGCCGATAGCCGATTGAACAAATAAGAGTAGTGCTGACTGCCAGTTGTGCCAACATTGGCGCGCTCAGTAATTCTTGCAGGTCTGATGTGTTGCTGTAACATTTATTATTAAAAGGAGTTTCACGTGTTTATGAATATAAGGTATTACGTTGGACGTTGTATCAATGTTACGCGCTATCGCCGAAACTAATTAGAAACATTATTTAAAGTAAAACTTATTTGAAATATAATTTTGGTTTGTCAAGAAAATCTTATTGTTAAAAGCTGTCACTACATGTTAACTGTTAACATTCTGCGAAGTATACTTTACTCCCTACTAATATTAAGTTAAGCGTTTATTTAATAACGTGCTAATATTAACTACTTTATTTATTGGATATCAAAAATGATTCAAAAATCTTTATTTATTGGATAGTCCAATTACCCAATACTACAGAAATAGAGAAATGAATGTATTAGGATGTATCGCAGTTTTGAAAAAGCTCCACAACAAAATAATGATCAAGTACAATGTAAAAACTTCTTTTATTTTAGTAGAAGGTTTTACTCAATATACTTATATCAATTCTCAGGGATGTTTACGATATGTAAATAAGTTATCCATTTAAATATACCTACTTGAGAATAAATATATGCTGTTGTATTAACCTGCCTAATCGGTCTTTATACTTCTCTCTAAAGTTCAAGTTTGAATACAGCTGGTCTTCTTCTATACCTAGAGAAATACAAAAAAATTTTGAATTAAGAATTGTTTCACGATTTCAACAGAACCTTTAAATTACACACACGTAAAAATTTAAAGTAAATATAAACACATTTAAAAATAGAATATGAACATTCAAAATGTATCTATTTATACAAGAGGGAAGACAATGTAAATGTGTGCGTATATGACGAGACAAATATTTTTGTTATCAGATTGGAATACTATGATGAAGCATGCATTTCCTTTTGTTCAGAAATAAATAAATTTAAAGAAAAAAAATACTCTACAGGCACTGATAAACGACAGGCCTGCATACCACGATACATTACAGAGGCACTCAAATATAAGTTAAAGCAATAAAAATGTGAACACGGAGAATACAATCAAGGAACAGTTAAACGTTGCCCGCTCTTAGTGTTTATCATTGTGACCAAAAACTGTCTGGCCGTGACCACGTCTGCTGAAAAGCATATTCGGTATATAGTATTACAGTGCACAGTAAACACAGAGCTGCAAAAATATTAAATTATAATAGCTAAATCTACATAGAATGATCACAAGAAAATATTTTATTTCTTGTAATTTAAGTATCCATTTTTTGACATAGAGTAAAGAACCTATTTATCTATCTAACCGTACATACACCTTTATAAAACAATTGCAGATACTCGCAGGCTTAACACACTTCAAAGGACGTCAAACGTCATAAAAACAAATAAAAATAATTATCGCGAAATAATTATAATATGAGTAGTACAATACAACAAACCTTTAAACTCTTGTCTGCAATCCCTGAGTATATGTTTGAAGCAATCACTCAAAATAGCATATTGGCATAACAGATGCATCAGCTGCGCTTGTATAATAAGATCGTTGACCATCACAAAATAAGACATATATGAGAAGACAATTGTGACCATTATATAAGTGATGGTATAGAGAATTGGGCTCTGATAGGAGTATGGCAAGCGTATTGATACGCTCAGGTTGTAATCCAAATTGTCCACGAGTGGATAGACATACCTGAAATACAGCATACCTATTCTTAAAAGGACGGCTACACATTGTGAGTGTCATCAGGTAATCCTTATATCCTCCTATATTATCGTATTACAAAACGGGCTCTTGATATGGTATGGATGTTGTGGGAGTTTTATTTAAATCTAAATACGAACGCAGATGGTAAGGTTGCTTTTCCTACAAACCTATCGATATTAAATCGATGGTACAGGAAACATTGTCGACATTTTTGAATACATTTGCGTGGCGATATTTACTTACCAAGCAATAATAGTACCTGTACCCAGACCCAATACAAGTTTTACGAGCCCCTCATTTCTCTGTCGCCACATATCGAATATTTTCATTCTGTCATCAGTGCATACATCGAAATTTGGAGAGTTCATTGATGACGTCAATCGTCTATATACGCTCTCGTTAGCCAACTAAAACAGAAATAGCCTCCAATTAATTAATGGAAGACATGGTTTACAAATCATTATTTGTAAATTTATAAATTTCATTTATTTGTTTTTATTGTTTAGGTTTGTCAATTACTCCAAAGCTCTAAAGTTTGAAAGTGTGCACTTTGTGTAGACACTAAATCTGACTAGTATATCTATACCAAATTAAGCAACTTTGCCTTACAATAATTCTAAGGCTAATTTAAAAAAAAATATTTACTTTGCAATGCCTTATTAGACACTGAAGTAAGTTGAAGTTTTTAAGCTTTGTCACAAAAAAAAATCTGGGCATAAAAATAGCCCGAAGTACGGTCGCGCCTTTTTAGACTTGACAGACAAGAACAATAATAATAACTTTAATAAACTAACCTTTTTAGTATACTTATAAAAAGTACACAGTTGAATGAAAGTGATGCTGACGCTTTCAATAATTGTATCAATAGTCCATTGCGTTGCTAGGAAATGCCATAGCTCACTCGCATAGAACAAAATTAAAAGCAATTTCACTGTTATACTGTATATCGAGTATAAAGGATTCTCTTGAAAAAATGATATACCTGAAGATAAACCAATGTCCATCACGTCTTATGCTGCGTCGGAAATTCTAGGTTCGATATTTGCTTACATATATGAAAAAAACTGTGTAATACTGGCTGTTTATGAAATATTACAAAACGTGAACAAAAAAACTACATTTCTGTAAAGTAAAGTAAATCTATCCTAATATTATAAAGATGATGAGTACTTTACTTTGCATAGTCAATTCATGGAATTCGCGGAACACTTAGTATATTATACCTCACTTCTACTGTCAATACAAGGTTATTAATAAAAAATATAATTAAATTTAGAATTAAGTTCTATTACGGGGTATAAACGAGCGAGCGCCAAATGCGAGGATCTGGTGAGATCATATAACGATACGATTCAATAAAAAGCCAAAAGACGTTTCATATAATCATTAGCTAAGATCTTAATGGTCGAATTATACGTCTATTAGTGAATTAACTTCACTCCGGTATTTTGACTTTAATCCGTCCATTTTAAAGTTTTCTTACAGTTAGGGTTTGGCTATCGCTAGTCTAATTGGTGAGCATCGGAATTGGATTCACTCATTCACTAAATTACAGGTTGGGCAGTCAAGGGTTTTCTTTAAAAAGGGTAATTCGAATATAATATATAAATGTGCACAGGGATTTTTTTCCGGTGAATGAAATCGTGTTAAAATACGACACTCCTTAGAATTTAACAAGGTTTTTGATCTACGTTGAGGTATAAAATAAAATTATAAATTGGCAAGAGCAGTTAGATTTTAAGGTTTTAATTATGTAAGCTTTCCCGATAACTAAGCAAGTTGTCACGTCTGTACAGAGAGACTTATTTATGCAATTCTACTCAAGTACAATAATTATTTTATATATTATTATTAATAGTATGTTGATGGTAATGGATGGTAATGCGCGAACTAGTAAACGATCGATTGCGATGTAACGAAACAAATCACAAATATATGTCTGTGGTAGTAAATGCTGACAGCGCAAAGTATAATGATACGATATTAACACACTTATTTTATTTTATAAAAAATTACCGCACCGTTGCTTAAATAAATGAAAAATTTAATAAATTCTAAGTGCTAGAAATTTACCTGTTACAAGTTTTTTTTTTTCAATTTCAAACATGCTCCGCCGATTTTGGACGATGTGATATATATATAAACTTGTGGATATATTGATCGGACAAGAAATAAATTTACTTATATATTAAAATCTTTTATTTTTAGATAGAAGAAATTTTAGAAAAGTAAAAGGGACAATGTAAACCTTTATGTTTTCTAAATTCTAATTATTTATTTTTCAAGAATTTTTTTATTTAATTTTATTTTAATTTTAAAATTACGTATTACAATTACCTGTTAAATACGTCACACGATAGACCGACTCAAAATATAAGGTTTCAAATCGTCCACTGGATAACTCTAAAGCTTTTGTGTGAGTGAGCTTCCGCCAAAGATTTCCTAAGATTTTCATTGTGAAGTTTAGTTGGCTTTCAGATACCTGAGTATTTATACCGTTGAAGCTAATTCAATTAATGTACCGTTTAGTGTATTTCCATTGTATTCAGTATTATATTTGAGTTGAATTAATTGTTTAATCCTTTTTGAAGAATTATATAATTCTTAATTCTTACATATTGATTGATTTTTTTTTAATATAAGCCATTCATTCGTCAGTGTTGTCGGGAACATAATATTGCTAGTAGTAAGGCCACTCGTACAATGTGTATATTTATTGTATTGTATCTATTTTTATTTCGTCTTTTGATATGTTTTGGTATGTAACACAATTGTTTAGTACATACTATTATTAGGCTTCCAAGGAAGACATTTGAGTGTGGTTTATTTATATAACATTTGTTATTACTAAACACTCAAGCGTTGGAAGTAGCCTAACACATTGTGAAATTAATATTGTACGTGTATTCTGTTCTGTGATTAATTAACAAGTTCTGTGATTGAATTGAATCAAGATTCACTATAATATTTCTAAATTCTGCATGAGATTTGATTTTGTACTAGCGCTACACTGCAAACGCAAACCTTTGCAAGTGTCGGAGTTAGTAAGTTTCTTTAAATATTTTAATTTAAAAAAGTTCTTTTGAAGGATGAAAGAATTTGACACCCCACAGAATCATAATAATTAATATAAATTTATTTGTAAACATTGATTTTTATTCATTGTAGCTTAAAAAAACACGTACACAAAATATATAAATTTAACTTGTATTATCAATTGATTAATTTCCAGGTAATTATTTAACAACCATCCGAATTTCGATCCATAAATGGATCATTAACATGTCTGTGTCAGTATATTTCATTGATATAATTTTCCTCTAGAAGTCAGTTTAACACTGGCCGGTAATTTCCTCAAAATATTAAGATTAATATTTCAACATACTGTCACACAATTCAATCTTTTCTCTTTTTATTCTGCAATAGTACAGTGGATATGCACTCATTAATCAATTATTAATTTTTATACTAATTGTCCATTTAAACGATTAAAATCATTTAATTTCCAAATAATTATACACTATACAACTGCATCGTGTTGTCGTCGCATTCATTATTAAAATTAAGTATTCAAACTGTCAACACAGCTGACAATATTCAGAGCCTTTAGAATTACGATACATTCTTTCCTTGAAGCGGACAAAACCTTCAAGTAATTTGAAATTCGTAATGGTTCTCCCACTCAGACATGGTGGGAGCCCATGTGGTGCCGAGTTTGCGCCTTGTAAATTTGCAAACGGTCACCAGGAGTGAAATGCCGTCTTTTGCTTCTTGGTGGCGCTTTAAGCCTCTTTTTTTCGCAAATTTTTTTTTATAAAAAACCGAGGCAAACGAGCTTGCGGGGTGGCCTAAGTGCCAACAGCCGCAGTCCATATACACCCACTGGTGCTTGCGTTGCCGGCACTTAAGGTAAGCTCTCTTTTTGAAGTGAGCGTTATTTTGAAACACGTCCTGCGTGGACCACTTCACGCTTGATTACAGTGCAAAAGTGCTGGTCGTGACGGCTCAGACACCTGCATGTGCAGCGTGGAACACGTGGCACTAATTTGTTTTAAATTATACTGGCGCATTGTATGCTCAATTATCTCATCAGTAGGCGATGGTGTCGTCACTTCCCTACCCCTTAAAAAAAACCTTTAGTCGCCTTTTACGACACCCACCCACATGGGGAAGTGCTATTCTATAAGGCCACATTTCTTAATGCGAATTTAATCTACAACACCATGATTATATAATGTCACAATAGCCTGTAATTTGGTTACCTATTTTTACATTTCATTCAACTACAAGGATAATAAGTTAATAAGGAGTTAGTTCTGTTTATACTATAGTTAGGTTGCTATACTCTACTATAGTAGTGCTATAGTTTAGAAAATAATTTTGTGTATTTCAATCTATTCAAAAATGTAAAAGATGTATCGAAAAGCATATCTAAAACGTACATTCAATTCTTATTTCAAAATTACTTTTATACTACCCGCTAGGGACGTCACAACTATTTTGATAATGAGCAAATATCACTGTCGTTGCTGAGTGCGAGTTGCAAAGTTATATGGAAATGTTTAATATTGCTGTTCTTTCTTTTTGCCTTTTTACAAAAAAGATTTATTTCTAAGTGCGCAACGACACTGGCCAATAAATAGGTATTGAGAGATATTGTTTTACTCAAAAATTGTTTTTTGGCTCTCAGTTATGTCATCCGGACGAAATGCGATTCGATTCCAATGAAATATACAAATTCCATAGAACTCTACATCGTTATATCATATTTTTATGTAAGTGATCTTATTACATAACAAATTTTGTAATAAGATCATGTCAATTATCAACACGACGCCGTAGTATAAAATTAATAAGAGTTCTTGTTAAATGGAAGCTTTGCCTCTAACCTTATTATAAATTATTTACCTGTTAGATAAACACACATACAAGAGATAAGATAAATAACATACGACATATACTCGAAGAACATTGCTTATTCATTTTCGCAGTGCTGCACCGCGTTTGTTGGAGTTAATTTCATCCAAACCCGATGCAGGAACCCCATACCTTTATAATGTATACGTGTGGAGGGCGCGGCTCCATTGACAGGAGTCCCAATAACTCATGGAAGTCGTCATAATGGAATTTAATTTTAATCTAATGACGTAAGACTAATGGCATACGCCATAGAGTAGTTTAGATATACTTACTAAAAACTATTTATTCAAGTTTTTACTAGAAATAGAAGCAAGTATTTTAGCTGTAATTCATAGCGATAATAAAAATACTATTAATAGCTGTTCCTGTTCCTGGATGAAGTCTGAAACAATTTTTGAACTTAAAATTCCGAGACCAAACACTCCCTAATTCCATTTATCAAATGGCCAAAAGCACTTGGAATTTTACTCATATTGAGACAGAAACCGAGTATATGGTCGGTTTGAAAACTTCGTCAGCGTGTAGCTGTCGCTACAAATGAAACTGGACCAGTTCTATGACTTATTTGAAGCTCTTACTCTATGTGATTTACTTGAAAAAAGTTGATGTTTTTATGTATACATTACTTCTATGATACTGAAAGACAATCACATTTGAATTCATTTTATTAACACGATTAAATGAGATTACATTTATGGTAATTATTTAAATTAATATTTACATATTTAAATTAAAAAGTACTTTACTCAAAGTAGTATGGTAAAGCCTATTTAAATAAAATATAACACTAGCAGTTGTGCGACAATCACACATTTTACTAACCATACAACTATAACTTATATTATAAAGTTAAACAAAATATTGCATCGATTAACGAAGTATATAATCAAGGATCATAGTGCAGACATAATAACGCATGTTTGGTAGAACGCGCTAATCTCAGGCTCAGCTGTGAAAATTTCCCGGACCAAAATATAAACTCATTGGTAACAAGAACTTAAAAAGCTATTCATGTGTTTCGATAGCCACACTTATAAGAGAAATAATATAAATAATAAACTTATAACTATAAGATTTATATAATACAAATTCCTGAAAAGTAAGCATTTTTTGTTATAACATCAAGTATCATACAAATCACACTAATAAAGTAATACAGAGTTTCATACAATAATTTAATCATCATCATAATCAGCCTAAAATTATCCACTGCTGGACATAGGCCTCTCTCAAGGAGCATCCAGCCACTACCGGCAAACTGCCTAAGGTTGTCGGTCCAGCGGGCAGGCTGCGTTTGCGTATAATTTAATATTAACTTGATATTGCAAAAACAAATTCTTCACAATGTGAGGATAAATTAAAACTAATAGGTACATGTTTAACAATTACATGCCATCTTATATTCTATGGACTATAAGTACACTCATTATGCTGTTAATTGTAATAATCACACATTTAACCTTAAGGTTTAAAATAATTATGATTAGGCGATGATTTCTCTTATATTTGTCACTTTATAACTATCGCATATTATAATTACATTCATATAGCAACTATACATAAAACATCCACCTTTTTCAATAAATATAATTACAATTTCATAGAATTTCTTAGAATGATGAAGTTTACAACAATACTTCTTATCTTGTATTATTATTTACATCGTAAATTTGGTAGATAATACGAATACTTGAGTCTCGTGGGTCTGTCAAAAGTAGTTCGTTAAAGCTGAGTTTGCAAGTATCGAGGGATATTAGTCTTAAAAGACCTTACGGACCTTTTTTCAGAAATGAATCATTGCGTCATGGCGTGACATACAATTTACGTAATGGACCGTTTCCCAAAGGATTGTTAGAGTTATCTCATTTTCTTTGGCAATCATTCGGTAAGCTATCGCGCGTCATGTTATAAACTGTGTAACCTACATAATACATTTCGAAATGTATATGTATGTATGGTCAGTGAAATCCTGAAATTTATTTTACTTACAGGGACTTAAAGGTCTAAATACGTAATTTTGGTTGCAGTAATTGCAGCAGCACCCGCTAAAGTTGCAGCAACACCGACCACAGCAGCAGTGGACCCAGTGAGCTTGACAGCAAAGCCCATTATGAAGGAAATTAGCAGTTGGGCGACGAAAACACAGCTACTGATGACAGCGACATCTGTGCCGATACCACGCTCTTCACCACAGCCTCCTCCATCGCTGTCCCACTGTAATAAATAAACGGTTATCATTATTCTATGCCTCACAGTACAACCAAGAAGTATTCTCCTTTGGAAATTAGTGTCTGTAAAACCCACAAAAACTGTCTCGAAATCTGTAATCCTACTTGCTACGCCAGGAATGGACCGATTTGTAAGTGAGCCTTGTGAGGAGCTTTTTTTTGAGTTTTTTAAGTAGAATAAGCTATTTGGAATATTGTTGTGATAAAGAAATAGAATGAACACCTATAATGCCGTGTCATAGTATTAAGACCCAAACTACTGGAATTCTGGGCCTCATATATGAGGAACCGGAAGCAATGTGTATATTGTATAGTACTGTAATTGCGAGTCTGAGCCGTTGTGAGGTGTTAGTAAGGGTCCTTGGAGTTCATAGTTATAGCCAATGACTTGCCCAAAATTTTTAAGCACAGTCTGTGACTCCTCTTCACCGATGACCTCAAACTTTTCCTCAAATGTTCGACTGTTGTTTTGTTATGACTAATGTTTATTGTGTTATGTTATGTGACTGATGTTTATTAGACTTCGAACACTTACAGCAGGATATTTTGAGGACGGTGGAATGGAGTGGCAAAAATAAAATCGACTTCAAAGTGGAAAGGTGTTCAGAAATAAGTTACAATCGATCATAACATCCTCAGGCGTTTGATTATAAAATTGCTGATAAATCGTTAAATCGAGTGGAATGTAAACATTTGGGAGTTATTCACAACATATTTGAATTTCCGACACCACATAATCCAGACCTGTACGCCTATACGAATTTAGGATTTTTGCTGATTGAATACGTATAACTTTTATCTTATGATGGAGGTATCGGGGAAATCGCGACCTCAGAGATAAATTCACACTTAACAACTAAACCACCTCATCGTCATTTTTATTTTATTATTTACCATTCCAGTTGCATGGTAGTGTGCGACCAGGAGGTAGGGCATCGTGAACAGCGTAGAGTACATAACACCAGCAGTCCAGCTGAACAGTAGAACTGCTGTTGGTGTCCTCAAGATGCAGAGGAGCATCATACCACAGCTGTAGGTGCACAGGCCTCCAACGTAGACTCTCCTAGCGCTGTAAATTTTTATCGTTTTTTAAGTATGCAATAAAAAAAGGGATGTTACACAAAGTAAGCGAGTTTTTAGCCGCGCGATTGTTGTTTAATAATAAAATTGAGTATGAATGGACAATTTCCTTTAAATTAACTCTAAAAAAATATTGTAACGAAGGCTTCGTACATCGCGTGCAAGCAATCATGCGCTTGACTAAAATGAAAACATTACTAATGAAATTACGACAGGCGTTAAAAATGTTATCGTCTTAGAAGCCACATAATGTCTAATGAAAGTCAAGGGTTATGTAATGTCCAAAGGACAAGTTTGTGAATTTTTTAATCTTATTTTAGACGAAAGTTAGATATATTAAATTAAAAATTAAAGAAATGTATGTCATATTTGTGTGCCGAAAAATTGTAGCAAATATTTAAGTTTTACTGGTTTTGTGCATTCATACAATTATCAGTTTAACAGCTTAACAGCTTAATGCTTATAAAAGCAGAATGGCCTTTTAAAGCGACACAATTGTCTTCCAAACAAGTCTTTATTAATAAAAAAGACATAATTTATTGTGTGTATTGCCTCGCATTATTATGAATACAAGACACATTTCAACGGTTGATTAGGTATTTATATCTTATATTGGGTGCTAATACAACTGATTAATATAATATATAATTTACATATATACTTTTAATAAATAAAACACGAGATTGCGATCAAATGTCCAATGTCACACTGAAGCCAAACTTAGCGTAGCCTAGTTAATAAGGCTTCCGTATCTTAAAGTCATTAATACTTTATTTTAGGGTACGAGTACAGAGCTTTATTATATCAATAAACTAGGTTATATTTCTTCTTAGTTTTTTCCTGTGACGTGTTTAAATAGACACGCGGAGTTGGTCAACATTTTCACTAATAGGCCAAATAAGACAAGTTATTGTTGTACATAAAAAATTGATTAAAATTTAAAGTCGATTATTATTAACATTGAGGTTTCCCATTTATATTATTCTTAGAATTAGGTGTTCCTTTCATTCGGTCCTAGTTTAATATAAAACTAAAAGGTATATTCCAACTGTGTTATCCTTCTTGATGATACATTAAGATAATTAAATGAAAAAATTTTTTCATGGCAATTAAATGCATTATTTAAAGTTTGCTTGGCATTAGGTCACGTAGCCGGTTTTTAATGAATAGTCCTAGTGAACAGCGGACGACCCAGTTGTCGGGCCTGCTGGACCTCCGAACCGGGGTCGTTCGGGAGGGTCCTGGATTCTATTCCCAGTGCATTCCACATTTGTGTGGTGACCAAAATTGCTGGATGTGGTCCATTATATACTCGTATTTATATATTTATAGCATCTATGTAGGTACTTTTTTATCAGTTGTGTTAACACCGTTAACGTAAGCAATATAGCTAGCTTACGTTGGGCCTAACCGACCGTATGTCTTTACAATGAGGCCCAATGAAATATAAGAATTTCGTATCAATTAAAAACAAACTTACCCGTATTTCTTAATCAGTTTCTCAATAACAGTAGAATAGCAAGCACATGAAAGAGAGTACATTGCCATACCCCAGCAACCGAAGCGAACGCCGGCCTCATAGTTTGTTCTGCTCTCTGTGCCAATTGGCGCCTGAAAGATTATTAAAGCAATTACACATCAAACCTGCAAGGCATAGAAGTACGTCAGGCGTGTACAAAGGAGTATAAAAATGCTCTATGAACCATTGTATTGTAATATAAAGTTTTTATAAATAAATATATAAACCTTTTGGCAATATTTACCACAATATAATGCAAATCTGAATGGTTTCGAGAAAAGTTTCTTTTCTCATTATTTGGCTTCATACTAACAGACAATTTGTATCAAATATTTGTATGAATTTACA
Source organism: Pontia daplidice (assembly GCA_963693355.1). Classification (NCBI taxonomy): domain Eukaryota; kingdom Metazoa; phylum Arthropoda; class Insecta; order Lepidoptera; family Pieridae; genus Pontia; species Pontia daplidice. Next base: position 8,144,554 of record CAVNZL010000140.1, on the reverse strand, counting down.
GCACGAACCGCATACATTTTTTATCGTCAATTTTCAATGTTTTATTTCATGTCTATAATAGACATCCAGGTAAGTGCTAATAATAGTCTTGAAGTCAACAAGTATTTCACAACACGATGACTAAGGTTTATCTGATAGCGTGGAGTTCAGTGATGATCTTCTTAATCCCTTAGTTCCAACAGTTAATGACTCACTATTATTATAATTCTAATGAATCGGCAATTAGTACAACACCTCATAAATAGTTATTAATTCATGTATTTAAAACAATGTGGATACTATTTTGAATTCTTTTATCTCCCAATTTGGCCAGGATATTTTATATTAGCAGGAGTGAATATGTAGTAATGTTTTAAGGGATATGCGGCTCAGAAATATTGTATATGACAAATACGAGACCATAGCATCTTAAACGAGAATCATTTACTTCAAAGAGTAGTGTTTGCCTAATGCCTGTAAGATACGTATCTCAACCTCTGGTCTCCAACGAACCAATGCCGTCTTATTATGAAAGACACAAAATGTTCAGGAAGACCTAGAAGACATGCTCTATATATAAAAAAAAATGATCGGACAAATATGCAATCGGAAGCCAGGATCTATATAAACAGCTGATTATTATTATGCATAAATAAACGTATCACATTTCACGCGTATAAAGGCGCGACTCGAAGCACGTTTTGCAGCGTCGGTTAACTTTGATCTATATTTGTTATCTATGAACGAATGAATGAAAACTTGATCACGACTCTTGTGTTATAAATGCGTAATTTTCATTTATTATTTATTATGAAATTTGCATAGATTTTCCAGTGATGAATGACAAATTACTTGATCTAACTATCGGAAGGTACTGAGTGGATACTTACAGCTGGATTTCCTCCATACACAGCTTCGCCAACAAAGTCTGTGAAGTACAACGAATAACAGACATGCGCCATCCAACAGAAGAGATTCGTAAGACAGACGACTCTCATTGACTTCGGCATCCTGACTATAGAAACTAGATAGTGTTTCAGAGTAAGAGGCGTCCCGTGGCCTTCAGGTATTGTTATTCCGTTCGGAGCTGGTGGTGTTTCCTGGAAAAATAAACAAGTGAGAAACTGGCCTAGTATGAGGTCAAGCCTTCCTCGATCTTCAAGAATCTTCAATTCGAACTATTACTTCCTGAGATTAAACTGTTCAGCTATCTAACATAGAAAGTATAAGTTTTGGCCCAAAAAACGTTCGCATCACTGTCTAATTTTAAAAAATATTCACCTCGGAGCCCTCCAAAGTTCCATACCCGGAACGGTCTCCCATCAAACCTTCTTCTTCAAGCGTCCCATAGCTCGACACATCTTTTCTAAGATTATCTTTCTCGACCTGCTCCACGAGCGGAGTCTTTGTGGTTTCCGTGCTCTTTTTGAACTCCTCATACTGCTGCAGCTCATCCAGTGGTATCTCTTTGAAGCTACTGACCGTGGCTGATACACACATCACGAAAATTATGGTGATCAAAGAGAAGACAGCTCGTACATGGCCACCGAAGAAATCCCCTATAATAATAAGTTACGTATTCATATTTTGTCATTCTTAGTCGAATTTCTCTCAAATTACTAAATTAGTTTCTTCACTTTTTGTCAAATTGATTTTTAATTTAAGAGTTGAACGAATTAATGGGTTAAATTATATTTGTCTACAAATAAAAAACATTGTTGCATCATATGATGATAATGGATAAAAGGAAATGTTTAAAGTTTTAAATTACATTAAAAATTGTATTTCGGACTAGTTTGACGTTAGAAAACTGTTTTATCAAATGTTAAATGGCATAAACGAAGGAAGTAAGCCGTATTTAATATTCTTACCTAGACTAGTTTCATCCCAATTGATTCCACCAAGCGCATAGCCCATGAAGCCTCCCAATCCAGCCATAATTGTGAAAGTACTCAAGCCTCTGGCATGGTCCTCTGGAATATATATGTTAATTTGTCAGAACCTATCCTTAAACTTCTCCGAGACATACCCTGGATCAGCTTTTTTATAGCTAGACTATACTATATAAATACGTAGCATTCATTTAAAAATATATATAAAGCAAGTTCCATAAGTGGATGAATTTATAAAACAATGTGGACTGGTGGTTTACTCTAAGAGAAACTACGCTTAACAGACCATCACCGGTTTGGACTGCAAAAAACATTAATTTAGTACATGTGTATATTAGGCACGTAGTATTAGTTTACGTCTCTCCCAGCATAAACATATCAAGGAAATTTTCGTACGACATTTTTGACTATAAGCCTTCTTTGTCTGTATGTCTGACTTAAAAAAGATATAAAAGGTCTCAAAAGCATTATTAGCTTGAACGATTATCTGAAGATGAATGAAGATATATAGAACATTATATAAAACCCTATTATCCGCTCGATCATAGTCGACGCTGAGCTAATAATAGTTTTACGTCATACAAAATTACACTGAAGATAAGCCGAATATATAATTCCATTACCGATAATTCCGAAGGCTTTTCAGATTCATTTAATAGAATTTAGCCGTGTTAATAGTATTATTGAGTCTCAGGTAAAGAAAAATAATCAAAATATCGATTGTTCCCACAGTTAACATTAAAAGTAACTTAAATGGTGTGTCAAAAATTTACATTTTCAACCAGTTAGTTCAAGGTCGTGGAACGGAGGCGCAGACTCAAGAAACTACGAATTATAATCATAGTAATACTTAAATAGACATAATTAAATAACATTTTAAAGAGTTCTATCAAACAATTTATTTCATTGTGTCGCTATTTTTGTTCACCGCGAAGAGAGGGAGACGGCAAGGCAGATACTTAAAATGCATTTCAAAACTGTACATACAAAATTCATTAAATATATTTTGTTTTAGTATGATAATATCATAAAAATTTGAATAGATAAATAGGTAGTCATTGATATTTTTTCTGTTTATTATACAATATACAACTTACTTAATTTTACTTATAGCAATAGATAAATTCATTTCTACTATCTAAATGAGTTGACGATCAATTTTGACGCGCTCAACCTCGAGAATCAGTGATTTAAGTAAATTTTTAAATTAAGAATTAATTTAATAAATATTTGTGCGCAATATGCATTTTATATTGTAAAAATTGTTGCAACCGCTTATCATAGATACCCAAATCCGTACGGAAAATATTAAAACAAATATTCTCAAGATAAATCAATCACTGCGTAAGGTGAGAGATAACGTGCTGAAAACGTTAAAGAAATTTATACTTTACAGTGTTAAAGATCATATTCCAAACAATTAATCGTAGGACATACTGAAACCACAGATACGAGCAAACTGAATCTGGTTTAAATCAACGTACGATAGTCGTATCACAAAAATAATATAACATAGACTTTAAAATATCAGGAGACATTACATACACGTACAGTTAGCCCCATCTAACCAACCCATTAGCTATTTATAGGCTATGGTAGTGATATAAATACTGATAAACATATTTTTACAAATACCTATATACTTATATATAAAATTCTCTTGTCACGGGGTGCGTAATTGAACTCCTCCGAAACGGCTCGACTGATTTTTATGAAAGTTTTTATGCGTATTCAGTAGGTCTGAGAAGCGGCTAACCCCTATTTTTTAATTATTAATATTTTTATTGAACTAAAAAAATGATTGCTAGAAATCACATGTATGGCAAAACAACCTTTCCTTGTCACCCAAATGTATATCGAACAATAATCGTGTTTATATCTATTTTCTAAGTGTTATAAACCTCTAGTTTTTACACAAATATGAATAAACCTCGCTAATATTACTACCGTCTACTAAGATCAATCTTTTTACCAAATCCATATGTGTGCATTGATTTCATTGCAAACAAGAAAATAGCACCACGACTTGGAAAAGTATGGTGATTCGACTTCTGTGGCCTGAATGATCTTTTTTATATTTCAAATAACAATTACAGAACAATCGGGCTTCAAAACCACGATCTTTTCGTTCTTACCTTGTTAACACTAAGTATATTGCACAATTACTTAATTATAATGACTGATAAAAGGCTATTGCCCAGTTGTTTACAACTGCACTTAAACTAGTCTATAGTTTATGGTGTGACGCAGACCGAAACTTAACAATACGTATATCAAATTGGGTTAAGGATAGTGAAAAGACAGAAAAAATACAAATGATAATACTAATTAAATATTTACATAACATTATTCTTGTTATTTTCATTAATTAGCGTAAGTTTCGTGACAATTATAGAAGTTGCTCGATCAATCTGCTTGAAACCAAGAATGTAGTCTACTTCATTCATCGGAAATATTTGAAACATGTTAGCACCGAGTTTTACGAATTGAGACTATTAAATAAACTGAATAAAGAATAAAGAAATACAAAAAAAACGCGCCCCTTTGTTAAGTGAACTCATCTAGGCAACCAGAATGTAAAATACTGAAGTAAAAAATCATTATATTTGGTTGCCATTATAGCAATTCAGACTAAATAATTAATATTAAAACAACATACTTTGGAAGAATACTCAGTTTTACAAAGTTTTATAATGAAAATTACATCATTTTTTTCAACCAAGGAAGGAATGAAAAGTGTTGCGTTATTTACAAGGTCTAATCATAGAAAGGAACGAGACTGATATAAATAAAAATTTGTTTACAGTATCTATAGTACAAAATCATTCTATGTAATCGGCACACGACAGCAATCTATTTGACAAAATAAGTTGTAAGATAAAGTAATCCTTCTAGACAGATGTATTTAATTCGATAGAAGAATATCTATGATCTTAAAAAGAACTGACAATGTTTTAGTGTAAAATTAGGTTTATTATAAAAATATACGTGTTTCAATATCTTGTATCATTTTCAAATACAAATTTATAAAAAAAAACTGTTAGTAAATCCTTGAGCATTTGAGGCAATTAAAAACTCAAAATGGCCGAAAAAAGATGGACCACCAATTAAGGCACCTTTTCCCCTCGTTAATAGTCAGGCCCGAACTAAGGCCCTATTTGGTTTAGCTAATTCTTCTTTATAGCTTCAAGTATATGTGTATCTATGCCATTAAGTTTTCTCGGTGCCCTCTCAAGTCTCGAATCAAGAAGATACTAATTTCTTGATATTGTTATAAAATTCTCACTAAACACCGTTTTTGTGCTTTCTACATGGTTTACGCGAGTACAACATAGTCAACATATTTTCTTAAATAATCGCGATTTTAGTACATCTCTCACATGAACACGTGACATCTTTGTCTTTGTAAATATTTAAATTTTATCAAGATAACATAAGTTGGCAACAATTTTTTCATAGGACGTCTGGATAATATTCAAATACGATCAATCATAACAGATAAAGGCAGATTCCAAAATACATATCTCATAATGATAACTTTTGGGTAAGAAAATTGATATCAAACAATGAGAGTATGCTGTTAGCGCGTATTTGTAACATCCTAACAAGACCCTGAAACATGAATGTCATGAAACATAGCTACATTATTCTTCAGAAATTAGAAAACATAAAATAACATCTTAATAAAATATATAAAATTTCCAATTTCGAATCCAGCACATAACTTCAATACCGTTTACTAGTCTCGATTTATGTTTTATTTTATTAGTATTGTCCCACTATGTAATTCCACAACAGAATATGAAAAATATTTAGTGATAAGTACTAGCATATGAAAAAAATCTATATCAGTTAGCTAACTCACCGGGTACCGTTACATCAAGGAGATACGCCCTCGCAGGGCTTTGACAGGCGTCAGCATCGAAATCCAACAGCACAGTACCGATTACGGTGAAAAATACCCCCCAGGGATGGTAATTGGTCCCCTCTGTTTCCAATGCGGTACTTCGTGGGCCTAATGCTGAAGGAACTTGAGTCCTATTGACCTTGCCTAGGTCACCAAACATATAACCTAGTGTTTCACCGTTGGGCACTAACAGCAGACCTGAAAATGTATTCCTGTTAAATTTCGGAATTTTGTGAGCAAACTTAAGATCTTCAACACGACGTGTTGATACATAGAGAACAATTTTCATCTTTCATATTGCTAAATAACTACTTGAATAATAGAAAGAAACGATTGAAATAAGTTTACTTCAAGCTAACTTGACTTGTTGCAGTCTTGTAATTGTAAGAACTGATAAAGTAAATAAAAATAATTTATGGCCCTAATGACATAATCACTGACTTCTGGAGGTACTGGATTACATTTTCAATATGATTTTCATTTTGTAAATACGTTCAATAGAAACACAAACTGTTTAATATTGAATCATTATCAATACCATGAATAAATTATCAAAAGTCAATTTATGAGAACAATCAATTGATTAATTGTTCACGATGAAACTGTATTTAAAGCAATATTAGCAAGACTAAAATTTAAATTATTATACATAAATTATTAATACATAAGACAAAGCAACAGCTGCTATTAATAAAATTCTTACCTAAAAACACTCCAATAGACATCATAACGATAAATGGTCGCCGTCTCCCGAACTTAGATGAGCACCTGTCGCTCAAAGAGCCCAGGAGAGGAGTCATAAAGAAGCCTATTAATGGCGAGAGCGCCCAAACCATAGTCATTTGTTGATGAGGCACGCCAATTTGGAGCAGGGTTGGTGAAACAAAGGCGGTCTCGCCCGCATATGAGAATTCTATCCCCATCACTGCAGCTGATATTCGCATGAGTTCCAGCCGGTTCTTCCGCCTGTGAATATAAAGTTTAATTTAGCTGAGTGTGTATTCAGCACATTCTTTTCTTTCCTTCGTTTTAGCGGTTGTCAAAATTTTATTTTTGTATCAATGTAAATAGAACATCTCATGTAAGCATTTATGTAATGTAAAACGGGAAAAATTATGAACAACTAGTTGAGTATAGTTTAAACAATGAAGAAAGGTATGGAAACTGATCGAAAGTAGGGTTGAATTTGAATTTGTAAGTATATTTCCTTTTACACGCGTAATGCGTTCAATGTTTTCTAGATATGTTGATAAAGTATTAATTACTTAAATTATTACTTAGACACTCTACCAATATACCATATAATATAATATACCATTGAATTTAAGATAGCATAAACTTTGTTAGTGGCAGTTTGTATGTAAATATAAAAAAATCGCATCTTAATCTCGATGTAATTGTGTTATCAAAAGTTAAAAATATCCTTCCCACCATAAGATAGACAAAACTTTAACATATAACTTATAACATACTATATTCATATAACACAATAGTTCTACTTTCAATCTGCATCTATATATGAATAAAATTAGATAACCTAATTAGATTACAACATTCAAGGTTGTCCTTACTCTGATTGAATATAGATATCAAGTAAAAGTAAATTATTTCGCACATTTCTGTGTAAAAAAGTAATTCTTATACACTCTTAAATTTCTATTGGACAATCAAAACTGAATTAAACATTATTTTTCATTTATACACTTTAATAGTAATCAATTTCACTTTTTACGTAATTTACATAAACAATCATACTGTCTCTCAATTATATTCATTGTATTATTATGTAGCTTCTGTATTTTGATTAACACTACCTGAATATATCGCTGTATTCACAGTTATCATACTCTCGGTTGGGCGGCTCAGCGGACGTCGGTATACCAAACAGCATCTCCTTCAAAACCTCGCGAATCCCGCGCGGGTTCTCCTCCTTCCACTGCGCGTATCTTTCCTTCCACCCGTCCCTTATGCCATGCCACCGCCCAGTTACACCCTGGTAATCGTCCAATTTGTCCGCCATTTTCACTTAAAAACACAAATCATTTCAAACAATTCAAATTTCGAACACTATACATATTGAAGCGGGTTACTTTCTGTTCGAAAGTCAAAAGAATACTGAGGCGCCCGCGCCGCCCTCCGCCAGACTCCCGCCCTGAAGTAACAGAACAGCCTTATATCCCTAGATGTGACGATTTAACCGTGTGAACCATTTATTTAAATATTTTCCCAGCGTTTGTTTTCCGCATTAAAATATTTGAATCGATTAAATTTGTATTAGCATTAATAAGGTGGTTTTACATCAATTACCATTTTATAGAAAACAATATCTTGTAATTATTTTTGATGTTAAATGATTATAGACTTCGATATTATTATTGTTTTAGTGTTTTTTGACGACCCAGTGGCGCAGTGGTCAACACACCGGAAGCAATCCCATTCTATTCCCACCTCAGTCAACGGGTGTGTCGATATTCAGGATATTTCAGATATTAAAATAATACATCAACAATTAAATCCTGGAATTGAATCACTATTTAAGTAGAGAACGGTATAACTTATTAATATTCATATTAATGTTTAAGTTAAAAAATAAAAATAATAGTTTACTACGGGTAGAGTAAAACTAGAATTCGTTTTGTAATCATATTTCATTATTTTAATACTTTGTTATTTTGCTATTTTTAATTATTTCTTTAAATGAATTCACACAAAAACACGATGAGTTTGTTACAAAAAACACGCTAACTCAGAAACTAATGTTTCAAATTGGATTCGAATTTTTGTGTTGACGTAGCTGAAACTCAAAATTGAGTTTTCTATATAAGTGCAACACAGAAAAAATAAGCTTCATATCAATAATTAATTAAATATCAGTCGCACAATGTTCTTAAATATCAGTCTTGCTTAGAATTGCCAACATAGTTGCCGGGTTTTTAAAGTGGCTACACCTTCAAAAGCTTAAGAAATTAAATATAACCATTACATTTCATTTATTACAAACTGTTCTTCCATACTACTTTGATAAAGTATTTTATCAAGAGCTGGACATTCAAAGAAATGCCGGTAGTGTTTAACAGACTTACCATTATCATAAGTATACCACTTAGTTATCGGGAATACCTTGTTTACAATAATAAAACCGATGTATTGAGGCAACCGAAATATTAAATGTACCTTTGACGTTGATTTCAAAATGGTTACAAAGATTCTTGTAAAAAGGATGAATTTCCATCCGAGAACTAACTATAAAAAAACTGAGTTTGCTTATGCTGCCACACGACTAAAATGAAACCTCTTTCGCTCCATCTGTTTATATATAGTAAATATATAGTAAATATATACATATATGTACATATATTAATTTCCTACAAATATTTAAATTTATTTTATGTTTTCGTTGTTTAATTAATATGATTGAATGGCGAGTTTAATTTTTCGATACATTAGTCACTGTGGTTGATTGTAAAACCGGAGCTTATGGTATGAGAAATAAGATACATTTGTCATATGAGAGGAATGGAAAAAGAAAATTTACGCGCGCACTGCTTTCTCTTGCTAATATCCCCCACTCAACAGCCGTTCGCCTCGCCCGACCACACTTTTCGTAACGCTTACGTTCTGTATTCACCAGATTACATCGTAAGTCAAGCGTGCATAAAGAAGTTTACATGAAAAAACTTTGTGAAGTTATGTTAAAAGTAAATTATTTCAATTGTTCCATTATGCGTGGTACCTTGTTCAAACAACAGACAATCTCTTGCTTGAAACTGCAGATTGTGAACTGAACTATTGGATTACATATTTACATTATCAGAACTCTTTGAAGAACATTTTTACTATTTTTTTCAAAATCTACCCAAACTTAATCAGCTAAATAGATGTAATCAAAATGAAAAACTTTCGGCAGTGGATAGTTATCTCAGTATGTTTTACAGTTGACACAATTATATACCTAATTGCCTAATAAAAAATATCATCATTTTTGTATCATCTATTTCTTTTGGTTATCTCAGCACGCGTGAACGAATTTAGTGTAATTTCCCTATTTTTCTGTATTGATTGCTGTCAGGAGTTTGTTCTCATTGAGGAAAAATTAAGACTACAAAAGTTAAACTTAACGGAACTTTAGAAAATCTAAGAAAACTTAACGATAATATTACCATAGCTTGGGTTAGGTTTTACCTATCAGTTTTGTTATCTGTGTGTTTAAATAATTGTCAGCGAATCACACATGGGGCGCTGCAAACATCAAAAGACATAACATGAAAATAATAGGTACCATGCTTTTAAATATGTCCTTTTTATTTATAACAGTATGAATTTAATATTCATAGATAAGTCGGTGCTTAAGTCGGTGATAAGTATATGCTTTTAAGATAGAGTTTGTATACTAAAATTTTTTTACGCCTACTACGTACGACACGTCAATCTTAAGTCGTTCTGACTTTAACATTTTCAAATTTCGCTATTATTTTTAAGAGTTTATTTTTTTGTTAAAATCTATCTATAAACAATTTTATCTTATCCAGTTCTGTCAATAAGTCGGTGACATCATGATATAAATTTGACGCTGATATGGTATAAATATCGCCAGATCAGGCGTTGACTGAAAAGAGAAAGAAGCGCTTACATACTTCATTAATAATAAAACAAATAATGATTAGAAAATACTCGTTGTATTGTAAACAATCTCTTTCGATTTGTAAGACGTGTAAATGGTGCAATTAGATTCACTCAGTTCCTATAAATGTATACATCTTCAAAGTCAGACCACGATTGAAATGCCACTAGACTTATGTAAACTACATTAAAGATATCTACTGTCTTATCAATCAGACTTTTTCGCCTAAAGTTGTTTACATGATATTTAGATTTTAGATAATTTTATAGCAACGCTGTTGTATTGGGTCCTTAAAACCCTATATGCTAACACAAGTGTCAAGGGAATTTTAGTGAGCCGTCCGTTTCAGCTTTATCAACCTCCTTGTGTCGAAGGAGTCCGCGAAAGAAAAGGCCGATCTCCTGATGATCTGGGTAAGGCATCACCGTCAATCCCATAGTATGATACTTCAATGTTTTCTTGGGAATTCATAAGTCGAGCGGATCCGATTTCCCCCATAGTGCTGCGAACTTGTACTCCTGAGTAGGTTTCGGACTTTCCTTTACTATATTGTACTAAACAGAGTTGTGGTTCAGAGGAGTTGTTCGGATTGATACCATCGGCTAAAACCCATCATCCGATATATAGGAAAACAAAATTCCACCCGTATCATCTCGATGTTCGCAAATCCATTACTGAGCACTTCAGAATTCTCCTCCGAACCACCGCTATGTGGAACCAACTGCCAAGCGGTATTTCAATACAACTTCAAGAGCTGTTATTGAAACTTAAAAGGCCGGCCTCGCACTTCCGAGCCCTCTGGCGTCGTAAGTGAACATGTATATGTACAACCACCAATTACTTTAAAAAAAAAGCATACGAGGAGTATGCTTTTTTTTAAGCATTTAAGCATAAGCCCCTTAAGGGCCAGCAACCCAAGCACTAGAAAAAAGTACCTACTATATCTTTTGAAATGAAAAAAAACTCCTGCGCATCTACTTCTCTTATTTCAAAATTGATTCGCACATAACCACGATAAGCGGTGCTGACATAATATCATCCGAGAGTCTAAATATAGTCAGCTATAATCAATCAAATCACATCATCAATCACTGAATATTTTACTATCAGTGACGTAGTATAACAGTAAAAATCCCGAAAAGATAACATTATTAAAATAAGTTTCATCAAATAAAAGTCGTAAGACGCGTAAATTTATTCAGGTCAGTCACACATTATAATCATTCGCAAATATTTAATATAGTCATGTGTTTATCATTTACGTTATTAATTTGGTAGCGAATGAAATAAAATTTCTGTTGACTTTGATAAAATCTGTCAAATCGAGATAATTTAAGTAATTAAAGGAGCTCGTCCGATATCAAAACATAATGTACATCGTTTTACTTACAGTTTTTGTAGTAGCGCCAAAATACAGTTGTCATATTGTACACATCCATAGATTTGCCGTCGTTAGAAGTTACTTAAATGACCACGTGACTAACTAATTCGAAGGATAGCATACTTTGGTATGACTAAATTGAGTCATTAAATATCGCCGTTACTTGAGTTTGATTTGGATTTTATTAAAATAAGTGAGACGTTGCTAAACTACACTAATTAGTGCATTTCAAACTTAAAAATGTTTTTATGGCATGCAATAGGCTGTATATATGTTATTTTTTATATTCTAAACCTACCTAATTTAGTCATTACATTTAAATTGTATCAATATTAATAAAAGTCTGTTAAACTTACCTATTTTCTTACCATAGCGAATTGACGGTCATATTGTCATATCCAGTAACTGTACATCTACCCACGCTGAGGGATTACAGTTATTGCAACCCGGGAAAACGACAGATTGTTTTCTAAGCCTTATATAAACAAAATGATTGTTTATTTTATTGTTTTATCTTTATATTACGATCGTGAATCTCGGTTTAATACAATTTCTCTTAGAATTGTTTTTTATTAAATCTTTTTGGTGTTATATGTGGTTATTTCTGACGTAAAAATACTCATTATTTAACTAGCGAAGTCATTATTATCTTAAGTCTATTGTATATATTCAATATATACAATAGACTTAAGATGCATATCCTTTCCTAAATATGTAAAAATAGTATTAACACAGGCAATCTACACCATAGATACAACAAAATTAGGTCTCAGCATTTTATAATCTGTTAAAAATAAGTTGATAATATAAAACCTCTGCCGTCATCCGATATTTAAAAAGGCAAAAATTAAAACGTAAGCCGACAGTGACAGTAATGGTTTTTGTATTGATTTATTTACTTTTTTAAAATGCGTATTTAATGAAAAAAAATTATTCAAAAAATATTTCATATAATGTTTGGATTAGATATATTTAAATTATACATTAATAGCTTAAATTCTCAGCATGTCAGAGTGTATTTTTTGAAAATTGTTTAAGTGTGTACTGTGATGTTTGCACTGAGGTACATATCCGGAACGTTACAAAGGTTGCTACGTAAGTCAAATAACATTTCATCTTTTTATGCAGTTTTAAATACTTTTTGTGTTAATGACATGACATATTTGTGTGACAAACACACAAAACTAAAACAAAAAAAGCTTAGCTTATATGATTTAAAATCCCAAGATACTCTGAAAAATAAATACCAAAACAATATCGGTTGATAAATACTTAAAAACATTTGAACGTTATCTACTCAACGCTGCATAATGTATCATGTCATACATATTTTTGTAGGACATAATCATTTCATTTGGAAACAATACGAAAAACCATTCCGTTTGGTTGGTGCAATCATAATTTCGAGATCATCAACAGTCGAACACAGAACCTGCGGCTTCTATACTATATTTAACCCCAAAGAAAACTTCATGAAATTAATTTTTTATTAGGATTGTTTCAATGAAAGTAGAATAAATGCATGAATGAAAGTAGGAGGTAGTTTTCGGTATAAGAATTTTATAAGGATTAGTGGAAGAGGATGTAGTGGTAGGATACGAAAGGGCATGTCCAGGCTGTTCGGTCACATCGAAAGATTAAATGAGGATAGACTGACAAGGTGGATATGTAATGCAAAGTGAAAGATAGTGAAAGTGGGGCTGGGAAACCTGTCAGATTGTTTTTGGATCAGATTCAGGATGTTCTGGAAAAGGGCATAATCGGAGAGTGTACATGAATATAATGTGAGTGTACGAAGTGAGAGAGATATGTTGGAATCGTAGCAAGTGGAGTCTAGTTTAAGTCTAAGTGGAGGTAGATAGTCGAAGGTCATTGTATCGTATTGTTTTTGTGCAAATTTTGACGGGTACATTCGCAAAGTATCTCTTTTTAATTTATAATATTGCTAAACTAACAATAAAATGTCGCATTATACAAATTTGGTGTGTTATAACAAATAATATTTCACTTATTTATAGGTCCACTGAATTCTCTGACATAGTTGAGATTCGGTTTCTTTATTTTACAATAGAACAACAAAGTATATATAAACCTCACTAAGTAGTGTACGTATTTTAAATTAATCTCGCTTTGCGAACTTCATCAGTTGGAGAACGATAATCGCAAGTTTTCAACACAAACAAATACTCTTGGATTTTTAAAATTTCTAACTTCATTGTTTTGTCATGAGTGTAAATTATATTGGCATTTGTTTATTATAAAAACACACACAGTTACATATATACAGGAAAGTGAAAGATATATAGATGCGATATTAAACGCGTTTCACAAATAAGTAGAATGAATTAAAGCGGAACACCAACACAGACTTAAACATCTTCATCAGCCTATCATCATCAACTGCTGGACACAAGCCTCTGCCAAGGAGCGCCACAACACACGGTCGAAAATAAAACATACAAACAAAATTAAAATATTAATTAAATTAAGATTAAAATAATTAGTTACGATTAGGTTTTAAAAACAATTTGCATCTGTAAGAAGCAAATTGTTTTCACGGTTACGCTAAAAGAGAGATCAAAACGTACCGTTTATCAGTATTTGTAAGAGGGCTTGAAAAATAACATGATTTGCATTACACCTTCGAACAAGCAAACAATTGTGTAACGTGCAGTGTTTGCTATATTTCTATTATTAACAGTAGTAAATCATTAGTATTTGCATCTAGACATGTTCGTTTAGAAATGCTTTATATTAATTACAATAGACGCTAACAAGGCTGGCTTCCGCACGACGTTCTTTCGTGATGGTTTTTCATTGTACGCTATTGGAAAATTCGAGATTGATTTTTTCACTGGACAGAGCTGAGCTGTATTGTTTTTCAAATAATTTGTTAAAGTATTAATAAAACAAATTATTAATAAAACAAATTATTTTTTTAATTTGTTAAAAAAATAATTTGTTTTATTAATACTATGTTAATTGTATAACAACAGGCCTGTTTTCTAATAATAATGTTTTTAAATATATAATTATAAAACTTAAAATATCACTAAAAGAGATTGTATATATGGTATGTTTTACATGACGTTGAATTTTGATTCCTGATATATTTGAAATCAACGTAAAAAATTTCATCTATAGACAAAAGAGATACACATAATATATTAGTTCAATTTTTAATAAGTTTTTATATATATCATTAGTATTTTGTTAAATGATTTCATCATTCTTATCGTACTTTGATTATTTTATCTGTTGTTAGGAGTAATCTCGATCACCTGCCAATCTTTACTATCGTTTTAACCATTTTGTTAAAAACCCACTTGAACTCACTCCATAATATTCGTCGTTCTGTTATTTACGAACTATAAATTATTAAAAATTTCATTATCCTAATAAATATAAAACGAATTTAATTCGTTTGATATAAATGCTCTATTTAATAAAATTATTAGTTATATACTATACATCAATTAAATTATTATCTTATGCAACCACTGTACAAATAATTTTACATAAAAGCCGCATGTCATGAATATAAACCTAATCAAACAACTTATATCTTAATATTGACAGAAAGATGTAGGCGTTTAATTTAAAATATGGCCTATATTTATTGCGTGCCAACACCATGCCATTTCAATTCGAACCAATAGTACAACACACAACCAAAAGACTTGTTGACATGTTTCATTAAACAATTGTTCTCTTAGTTTTACTTAATATAATTAGAAAATGCGATGTGATGAGTTTCAAGTTTTATTCTATCATTAGCGGGCGATGAGAGATCGACAATTGAAGCGTCGATACTGTATTTGCAAATCCAAATTTTAGTTATTTTAACATGGAATTATCATTAAGTATTTGTGTACCATAGCGAAACACAATGATCTGTTAACCTATGTCAAAAGTAGGAGATTTACTTTACGTTTTTTAAATTGATAGCTCAGGTGTTAATGTCATTCTATTCCAATACACTGTTGACACAATTGAAATAGTTCAAGTTAGGTAAGCGATGGTAATAAGATTAACTTGTATGGCTTCATCAGACGCAGGACGTCAGCTCGAACTTGACACAATATACATTTCAAGCCCGATACGTAATACTAATCGCGGTAAAATGTAATGCTTATCAAGTGAATACAAAAAGGAGCTACAAAAACTTCTACGACCGAATTCGAAATAGTTAGAGTTAGCGAATTCTGCAAATGTTGAAATTTGACTAATATATCAATAAACATGAAATGTTTGTTTTAATTAAGATGGTTGAATGAATAGTAAAGAGGTTTTATTACAAATAAAGCCTTTCTAAACTTGGGAATTATTTACTTATTGCATCGTTAAATGTACTGATTCGACTTCTATCATGTTATGTTTTAGGTGTTATAGGCGATACTTATTGATCGTGTTAAAACATAAACATAAAAACTAAATCAGTCTAACTACAATTAGTTTTGTTTTTTCTGTCAAATCGTTGACGCTATGAAAAGAGTATTTAAGCTAAATGAGGTAGTTAAACTAATTTAGTTGGATCTTTTATGATCAGAATCATTAATTTTTTTCCTCCGAACTACAGGTATCACTACGGCACAGCCAGGTTCGGAGTTCATGTACATAATAGTTCGTATATAAAATGATTTGCTAGTACTTAATCTAGTTTCTTGCGTTGAGATAATTTTATTTATTAGCGTTAAGTAGTTTTTGGTATATTAGCAATTTCGTAGCTGTGTTGAATTATCCTACTATGATAAACGCATAAGTCTGTAGGTATGGATGAATGTTTCTCGTAAGAACTAATGAACAGATTTCGATGAATTTTTACAATAATATACTAACAAATAGGCTACAAATATGAAATGTTAATTATTCAAGTAAGTAGGAAACAGTCATCAGAAACATCTGCGAGCTATTCTGGCGTGTGCTGCTAAAACCTTCAGAGACAACGTTTTATCTATGATCGATATTTTTATCTTAAACAGGCCTACAAAACGTCCGCCACAGTATATATCTATATGTCATATATGTGCCGTTATAGCCTATGGTGTACCATAACTGCAATAAAATTGATACTTTTATCCCTGATATTTTACAAACTACATATAATTTAGTTATATCTATTTCGCTTTGCCTTCTTCACTCCTCTTAAAAACAAAGAAACTTGGTGAAACTCTGGTGCTGTATTTCTTACCCATTCTTCTTCTAATATAGTCTTGAGAACGAGTGGTAATTTAGATCTTCTTGTTCTAGATATTTGATATTTACGGTAGATATTTGAGTTTATGCTTAGTGATAAAATGTTAAATTAGCATTAATACAATGTTGTTAAATCGATTGTATTCGAAGAGACGCGATAGTTATTTAGTTTATGTCCTCCGTTTGTATCCAGTACCAATGCTATTAAACCAATATGACGTGTCGACGTTAACTTTAATAAATTTAACAGCTTGTAAATGGTAACTCACACGTTGCATTTCCGATTTATTAACTTTTTTTGTGATAGCTTTTTGGAGCCCAAAAATGTTTGTAGGCAAATCTCTATTGATATCATTGGCCATTGGATGATTATCAATGGCCACTGCTTTTTCAAATTTCATATAAATGACAACGATTTCGTTCAGTTTTTTTTAAACATTTCTTAAAAAGCCTTAAAGCATCTTTAGGTAAAGGACTTTTAGCTAGTTTATGATAGATAGTAATTTTAACTAAAGCAAACATTAAGGAAAGGCTTCTGCAACTGGTTGTTAGTCATTGGTAGTAGTCTAGGATAACAAATTCTCTGAAAACAATAATTCTATATTCAAAAGATAAAAAGTGTTTTTCTTTATTTTATGAAATGCATATGCCATAGATATATCAATGTTATGTAGATCTGTGTCGCAACGACGCAAGGAGGTCGAGGTCCCGAATGTTTGTTTCCTTCAAATCTTTAGTATTCCTCACGCGACGCCTGCGACCCTCCACAATATTACGTGTTGTTTATCACCAATTTCTTAGCACCTATGTATTATACAATTATAGGCGTGATCGAGGTTAGATCAAGACATTCTTCTTTACGCGACGTCACTACCCGTCATTGGATTAAATAATTATTTTTAAAAATCGTATATTTATCTTCTATTAAAGTAATTTTATTTGTAAATATTCAAATAGCCTCCTCTACCTTTGCAACTTTTAAAAAAGGATATAATCATGACACTATAATCGCGATTATTCAACGTAGTGTATGCTTAAGTTGTAATATATGAATAACAAACCATAGACAAATTTTCTGACGTTACCACGTAAAGTGTGATGAGGGTATTTAACGTCGCAAAATTTTACTTTTTTTATACGACACGAGGAAATGTCAAAAATATCTTTGAAATGATTTCTGGTTATTTCGGCAAAGCTAAGGACGCACTTCAATCCATTGAGAATGTCGAAATCAATATTAAAGGACAGAGTTTAATGTTGTTCTGCATACGAAATGAGAGTCGAATGAATGATTTGCACAGAACACAAATACCAGTACGCTTGAGAAACGCCGACTAATCATGTGTCTACAGAATATAAATTCTGTCATAATATCAAAATTTGGCGAGATACATAAGATATCGATATTTTAGTATTGTCTTTTCAAATAATACGGAATTAGAGAATTAAAACATTTCTGTCAACGCATAAACATTTTATATTAACTTTAAATCGTTTACATCAAATGTATAAAAACTTTTTACATGTGTTAGTCTAAATTGTAGATGGTATTGTTTATGTTTGACGTAAAAAGTATTTCTTTGATTATTTAGTTAATATGAATTCATTATAAAACCTGACTTAGTACATCCAACTGTTTGATTTAATCTGCGTTAATGTGACAATGGTTTTCCCTTGATAGCGTATGCAAATAATAATTAGGTATTGTGGTTTAAATTTTAAAAGGACAAAGGGTCAATATTGTGGAATTTTTATGGTGAAATAAATATGCATTGCATGCATATTGACCTAGACCTAGGCCTAGAATCAGGGCTGAACGGATTACTATCGCTGCTAAAATGTTTACGTCATATAAACCTTGTCTCAGCCTGACATTGTGTCGGAGTACTTCCGAATCAATACAACATAGGGTCTCTCCACCTTGACAAACATATTGTGAGCCTATTAACAGTTTCTGTAAGGGATCCTCGACCAGTGTAACCACCGGCCAGCTAAAGACCATTGATGTCGAGATTTGCTTACCAAGGATACTTTCAAGGAATTAGAACGTTATCGTATTCAAAGTTGTCGGCAACGAGCAAAGGACGGTCATACAGCCGTCGTGCAGTAATAATTCCCAGGGCTGTAATAATCCTTAACCAGTGATAGCGGAATGTCGAATTTAAGTAATTAATGTTGTTTTTGTCGCAACCCTGCCGTACTAGGCATGCGGTCGCACTTGACCGCTGTGAGACCATGGGCAGTGTCGTAGCCGCACTATGATATTTCGATACACAATGTACTATTAGGCTCTATAAGGAGGTGGTAGTGCGAATATTAGCCCATATCGTCCGTGAGATATGGCGTTGCTTTGTAGTTTATTGCATCATTAATTTAGTCAAGAATTGTTTTAAATAGATTAATAAATTGTGTTTACTAATTAAAGAGGCGCATTCTATGCGGATTTATTGGTTGTTATAGGTATTATTTTTTCTTAATTTTACTTATATGAAGGTTCATTAGCAGATGGTCTGTTACGCCTCAATCGCATTGAAACAATGATCCGTTTCATTAGTAGATTGTCCATGCCTACCAACTCGCGACAATTGATTCGCTGGGAATCGACTCTATGAGCTCCAGCATGCTCTCGCGAAACTCAATGGTCACGACTACTAATAAAACTTTAGAATTATACCAAATATTGGCAAATTTATCCTTTGAGGTTTATTTAAGTGCTTTTCTCGCATAATTCAAACACATTATAATTTTTCTTTGAAACTAGAATTACACTTAAAGTGTCAATGTAACTTTTGCATGAAATTGGATTGCATAATTTATATCTAAAATTTACTATAAAATTTATTATATAACAACTCTATTTTCTAAAAATTCGCATTCGATAAAAAATACGACGTAACATTTGTTGAGTATTATCCTGACGTAAACCATCATCCTTTTTAACTAGGTACCTAATAAATATTTTGATTAAAGAGATCTTTAGAAAGGCTCATTTAAACTCGCAGCTGCTCTGATTAGGTCCCTCGGGTCTATAAGAAGCTTTAGAATCGCAAATTGATTGAAAACAGTCAGCTTTGTATTGTGGAATTAATTTGATGCAAATATTGTAATAAAATTGCACTCGCAGGTTGCTATTAGCTATTTATTTAGTTTATTTTTATTTGTTTAAGCACCGTTGTAAAGTCGTATGTATAAATCTCTGTAATTATTTTAAATTGCGCATTATAGACTACACAATTTTAACAATTTATTTTACCACTCTGTAGTCAAAACTTCATACATTCAGTCTATTGATTTATTTAAATATGGAATGTTTTAGTTTACACAACATACCCAAATAACTTACGCATAGATTATTATAAATTTCTTTGCGAAAACCATTTATAGGTGTACGAGTACACGTCTCACAAGGAGGTTCTATAGACTACCATTAAATTCCAACACAGTTAATTTGGAGTTAAAAACACATTTATTGGAAACAGACAGGCGCTAACCGGTATATTCGGTTTTAATAAAAGAAATTCACAAAGACAAATTTCCTTCCCCTTTCAAGAGGATGTACTACTTTTACACTTACTTCACACAGTACAATTAAATACTAAAATAGAGTAGAAGACCGCTTACTATGCTGTATATTCAGACAATTTGGTATGTCTGTATTATGGTTGGTTCGAATTAAAAAAATATATATCAGGAAAAAATATTTTAAAATTATGTGTTTAGTTGATTTATCTCGGAGGATAACTGAAACATAAAAGCTGAGTATTAAAGAAATGGGCACACAGAAATATCCCTTCAATGCATCCCTTGCATTTTCAGAGTTAACCGTAAAACTTACACTATAAACAATTGTGACTTACAAACGGCTCTAAAGCGAGTGACCACGCAGATCATAGCTCGCAAAAATGATTAAATAGTAGTCATGAAATGGTTATATTACATAGGAAACCCGATCACAAGACCCACATTCTGCGAACAAAATGTAACGCAATTTAAAACTGATCAACAATGGAAAAATTTTGATGTACGTACTTAGTGCATATTACGATGGCTCAACGCCGTATTTGTGATAGTGAGAAATACCATTAAAACACCATAAATGATACCGACGTAGGTCACGAATCACGTTCGCCTTATCGCTGTACAATACGACGAATATGAATTTGAAAATTTTCATAACTTTTCCGAATTGTAAGTAATTAGCGACGGATACCGGAATTATGTAACGTAACCTAGAGGGAAGATGGATCGTGGTCACCGCGATAACACGAGATGAGTGATAGCGTGGCCTTACTCTTATCAAGTGGTAGGAATCTTCGATAGTGTACGACACTCGGCTACCATTCGCACAGAAGCCTTCTTAGGCAACACGCGATAGACGGCCGCTGCCCGCGAGCAACGTTGATGTACAGGTTATCATGCGAAAATAGATCGAAGTGATATAATCTGGACAATAGTGCAGTGATTTTATTACAATGGGTGAGTGGAGTGATTAATTATTAAATTTATATTTGCGTAATGTCGGTACATAACGCGAAACTACACGGATGCCAATCAATTTGACAGTCTTTGCTCTTCCAAGATCATTCTTTGTATAGAATATTGACTTTTGGATAGAATTCGTTAGACGACCTATTGTGTAACGTTTCAAGTGTATGACAGATAACAAACAATGACGGATTTGCGAATTAATATTAATTTAAAATATTAAACACTTGTAAATGTAAATTATAAAATTTACCATTTCATTAATTCCGTTGAAGGGTTGGGCGTGAGCATCTCGGAATCTCTATTAATAAATTACAAAGGGAATCTATTAAATTGGGATAAAAGCCAGACAGAAATTATAATAAAAATCTCGATCGGTCGACATAGAAATTAATATTGAATATAATAACCAATATGAATGAAATTGAAAGACAACTAATAAAATTTAAAAAAAAAATTGGTAGCCCTTAATATCATTAATATATACACTGAAAACTATGTTCTATCATTACAATTACAGTTTCAAATTCTTTGTATCTAATAGCGTCTTTAATTTTTAAGTTATACGTGTAAAATTGAATTTATAACTCTTGCTTTGATAATGGACCGCAGCCCCTTCAAATCATTATTGTATGTAATAACTAATGTTTCAATTATTTATGTATATTTATGGTATTATTTATATGTATGTTTTTTATCCAATACATTCTCTAATTTCTCCTAGAGAAAGCTGAAGAATATTGTCCTATAACATTCAGCTTATTTATATTTATTACTCTTTCTTTCATTGGGTACTTTAGTTAAAACAGGGCAAAATAATGCAATTTCTGAGCTTTCTTCTGGTTGAGCGTTAGACTCAACCATAAGTTGTGTGGTTGGTGTGTTCGAACCCCGGCTGTATACAAATTAATTGTTTCTAAATGTTTTTAAATTTAATTTTAATTCGAAAAGTGTGCCAACTCTTGACATACTTTTATATCAATTATCGAATTAAAGTGAAATATTTTATCGTAGCATTCACTTAAATGCATACATAAAATTCATTCAATTAAAAAAATATACATGGAATATTTAAGGGAGTTGAATAATCGATAAAAGTACTCTAAGAATTAATTGCCGGGGAAATCAATTTCAAAAAAATCCATATATGGCGACGACGTACTCTCGATTAGGTTTAGCGCTGTATCAGAGTAGCAGAAAACTTAACGAGATGTACACCGTAATTATTTATTTTTCTTGTCATTACATTGTATGCCCTGCGTGTAAAGAAGGTGATTCAACAACGGATATGTTATCTTTTGGAGCGATTCTTCCATAATAATGTATTTTACGCTAATATAATAAAGTAATTCGAAAATTTGTCCCTTATAATATTATTTACGAAACCTATAATACCCACATGTTTGTACGTATAATTGATATTTAAGGTATAACAAGTAGGCTAGCAAGTGCCTAAGATATAGATTTTATTCGTATATTTTATGAGAGAAAATTCTTAAACTGTAGGTTATAAATGATTTTATTTCACATTTCTACCGGTTGTTTACTAAATTTAACAACGAGAAAATGAGCCAGTGTTTAGCAAATACAAAATCTTTAATCCTATATATCAAAAAATTAAATAATAACGAAATATTTTTTTCAGCTCGAAAAAATATTTGATATATCTCTTAGTACTAACTAAATGTATTTAGTTCTTGAGTCTATACAGAACACTTGTGATGTATCGATTTTTATGTTTAAGTATTCTTGTTTTTATCGTGTACATTATTTAGCAACATAATGATTATTTAATTGAATTAATGTTTCTGGAAAAGTTTTGTGGATAACGCTCTAATACCAACTTATATGCCAACTGCCACTGTAACAGCGTCGCAAAGTTATTGTAGGGAAAGAATTCTTGCTTTTCTTTTCTTTCTTTTTTAATATAAAAAAACTAGAAACATGAGAATGATTTGTTAATTTAAAACCTTGCAAATTTTACTATAAGAGTAGAGTTTGGTGCACGTATTCATATTTAGACACACACACTATAACAATTGAATTTTATTTTCGTTTCCATTCCAATTGTTAATCAAACTTCACCTAGTACAAAATAACAATGAATATATATTAAATGAGTTTTAGAGGACGTAAATGAAATAAAAATACACTCGACTTACCAATGTCACTAACATGTGTCAAACAAATTTATCTAACATGTCAACATGGCGGTGAAATCAGTCATCTCATTTTGACGAAAAAAATGATTTATACAAATGCTACTTGATAAGATAAGGTATGTGACATTTTAATCATCTTTGCACAGGTTATAAGTCGTGTGTACTGATGGTTATATGATGTTAATAAATATATTTATTTAAAGTTGTTTAAGGTTTGCGTATATGAGAAATGTAAAATTAATTTTATATCGTTTACAATCGTGTCCAGCGAGATAGGTACAGTCTGTTGTTAGTTTGGTTTTTATTATTCACAACCAAGTAGTAAGATGTCGCGAAACATATAATATAGCATAAGTAGGCACCGCAAGCGAGCCGTAGTGAACATATTTACACTGAAATTAAATGATCTGATCTAAGCGTTGGTATGAAATGTATGGAGACATTTTTTATGATAAAATTGAAGTAGAATTATGGTGGGTTATCGAATTAATTATTAAAAGATCATGGCTCGAATACATTATTATTTTAGAAATATAGACATAACAAAAAATACGTCGTCCAAAAGTCTTAACCGCTAATCTTATAATAAATTTACTTGCACGCTCTACTGTGTTGCATATAACGCCCACGGTTGCACAGTAGCAAAATATGAGTTCTAAGAAGAAATTATGTTTAGTAAGCATAGGATATCGTTATGTTTCAACGGGATATTATCTAGCATTTCTTTCAACTAAGATTGCAATGTTATTTGCTAGATTTTAGCGCGTAGGTCCCACCTTCGCGAATATTAACCATTCCCATTAAATGAAAGATATAGACAGTTGCTCGTTTTAAGAGTTAGGTCATGAAATTATTTTCGAGTCGATTCATATTTTCATAGTGGCTCTTGCTATTGATGGGCTACGATCGTCTCTCATCAGACACAAAAAATATGAAATGTATTATGACGACTCAGTCATCATGCCGGACTAACAAAATATATATATGTGTGTGTGTGTGTGTGTGTGTGTGTGTATGTATATGTGTACGTGTTTATCAGATGTTTTAGCTATAATACAAGCTTACCTTGTGAAATGTGTTATTATTTTTTATACTCAGCTAATTATATGGATTACCTCCAAGATCTCGATAAATATATTGAAAATGTTAGTTTGTGCAAAAGAAAACGTTTAATAATAAAGTTTAACTAATTTAGAATGGACGGTCAGGCAAAGTTGGAAGCCTTTCGCTTTACTCATTGTGTGTTTGTTAATACAATTTTCATCTACATAATTTTTAATATTAATCAAATTAAGGCCAAAACCTAAACTTAATTAAAAAATAATTATGTTAAATTAATATAAAACAACAGTAACATAATCTACTAATCTAGGAAATACAGTCTCATAAATACAGTAAACACCATCTTATCTAAAACAATAGAAAATTTCATTCATAAAGTTATGAGGGTAGATAATCCTTCGAAAAATAAGGTCAGTGCAGCGCCCTCATAGTTGAAAGTATTCGCATGCACACAATTTCCGTCTCAATCACGGTCAAACAAGACATAAAGTAGCATACGAGGAAAATACTATCATTTAAGATGCATTACTAGCGCATATTGTTCAGTGTGATTGCGGATTGTAAAAAGATCGAGTGTATCAGAAATGATCGTGGAACAGCATATGACTGTTACAAGAACCCTGCGACCGGTTTTGTCAGTTAAGTGTTTATATTATATGGGTTGACTGTTTGGGATTATGAAAGTGAAACTTGCCTGTGCGCAGGTGCATACAACAATAAATAATTAGCGTGCGATCTTCTTTGGCGTCGCCAAAAATTGTGTAATGATAGTGATGTGTTGATTATGTTATTTTCATTGCAGGTCTTGACTTTTTAGAACATGGAGCGGACTTCGAAGCTGCTATTTCGGCGACTGGTATGTTATTTTATATTACAAGAAGTAATTATAGATTTGATTATAAATTGTATCCAATGCTGGGAAATAGTATGTAATATTATAGAATTATTATTTTGTTTTCAATGCCACCAATATGTCGGATTCTGAAATGGTAAGCGAAGTTTGAGAATTTTATAGCAGTAATATGAATAATTAGAAATATCATGTACTGGTTCAGTTTTTTTTTTATATTCAAAAACGCTATTTATTTATTGCATCGGGATTCCAAAATACACTTTTTACAATTTTGACAATTTCCAGGCTTTGGTCGATTCCACTTCTGTCTCTTGGCCATCACCGGACTGATCTACGCAGACACGGCCATTGGAATAACGATCGTGTCTTTCGTATTACCGGCAGCAACATGCGATTTCAAAATGACATCCGCTGATAAGGGGTGGCTGACAGCCGCTCCTATGTTGGGTAAGTGTATAGCAGACAGTGTAGACCTAAAATTCTCTATCCAGAGACTTCTCTTGCAAGAATGACGCCAAATTGTGGCATTCGTTTCATCTTAAGTAGTCTCAACTAAACTTTCAAAGGTTATCGCTGCAACTAGAAGAAGAGTACTTGCTTCGTATTTAAGCAGAGCTTTACCAATCCATTTCTGCCTTTGCGGTTTCCTTTTGTATAGAAAGCCATTGGGACATCAATCATGAAATCCGCTTTCTTAATTATCTTTACTATAGTAATAGGTTTATGATTTTCTCGATATATATAAGTAATACATTATATTGATCTATTGCATATTTATAGAACATAATAATTATAAACAAAACAAATACCTATGTTTTAATCTGAAAGAGTCAATAAAATAGCAATGAAAAGTTGTAAATAACGCCTACTTAACAAGGAATTACGCGATCCTCTATGTTTGCTATTTAATTTACAGCAGGCGTTATCAAATTGTTTAAATTGCAAAGGACTAAAAAGAAATATATTACTAAACATTAATAAGTTACAATAGTCAATTTCTATAAGAAACAGGAGTGATGTCTACAAAATATTTATAATAAACTGTTTTTAAAGGCATGGTCATCGGGTCCTACTTCTGGGGTTGTCTGGCAGATACCAAAGGTCGTAAGATCGTACTGGTCTCCACACTACTATTGGATGGCTTCGTCGGCATCTTGTCTTCATTTGTCCAGATTCTACCCATCTTTATGGCTTGCAGATTTATCAACGGTTTTGCGTAAGCTCTATAAGATTCATATATACATACGAACCGCCCAGCATTTTATAAACATTCAATAACTATTAACTTTTAAGGAATATCGTATATACATAACAACACTGATATTATCTGATGTTGTTGACTCTAAATTACTCAACGAATAAATATAAAATGCTTGGCATAGCACCATCAATTAATTGAGATTGTATTGTTTTTACGTTATTTATATTTGTATAACAGATAAAACAATCTTCTTAACAGAACAAGGGAGAGATAAATCAATTTGAAAATACATTTGTTTGATTAGAAGAGGGTAAAACTTTACATGAATACATATTGCAGTGTCGCCGGCGCCATGGGTATCTGTTTCCCATACCTTGGCGAGTTCCAGGCCACCAAATACCGCGAGAAAATCCTCTGCTGGATGGAAATGTTCTGGACTCTTGGTGTCATCTTGCTGCCTCGTAAGTGCAACATTAGCTAGTCAATATTAGATAGATTTATTATGTTTGAAATAATAATAATAATAGATCTTTACTCAAAAAATTTCTTTAACTATAATTCACTATTATTACTGCAATCGTATTTTAAATCCTTTTTTTAATTCTTTTGGATTTTTTTTAAATGAAAATGAAATATTATAATTACAGTTTTCGCTTGGGCGATCATCCCAATTCAAGGCATCAGAATGGAAGCCAATGGCTTCTCATACGATTCGTGGAACTGGTTCGTGGCTGCTTGCGCTGTACCGTCTCTTCTCCTTGGATTCTGGCTAATGACCTTCCCCGAAAGCCCCAAGTTCATGATGGAGTGCGGTGATTATGATGATGCTCTGGCTTGCCTAAAGACCGTCTACAAGCAGAACACTGGTGATGACCCCGATAACTACCCGGTAACTACTATTCATATAGTCAACTGCTATATTTAATCTATCAGGCTCCGTTTAGTTTTATTCTTAAATTGACTATTTATTTATTTATTATTTCTTACCAGATCAAAAGTCTCAAGGAGAAACAGCGCACAATATCAGTGGCATCGCAGAGCTCACAGAAGTCTGTGCGATCGCTCAGTATGCGTAAACCAAAGGATCTGAAGCGATTGTTCAGTGAAATCTGGACTCAAACAAAGGCACTCTGCAAAGCTCCCTACCTCAAATACACGATACTTACTTGTCTCATCCAGTTTGGCTTAACTACCAGGTATTTATTACTAAATCATGTAAAGACGTAAAGTTTTTTTAAAGATAATTTGACACAAAGCTGGCTCGCAGGCAAACCCAAAGGTTTGTCTACATTAATTTTCAATACAACAAAAACCTGCTGAAAAAGTGATGATGTCCATCATAATAGGTTGGGGAAAAAGAAATCCATTATTTTTACGTGAACTTCAAGACTTTATTTAACATGTTTTCCATTGTCCGATTTAGGTCAAATATGCACCATTTTGTTCTATAATTTGTTGCCATTTTAATGGTAGCTTCATAATGCCTCTCTCATAAAAGTCTTGGTCCTTATTAGCGAAAAACTCCAGCAATTGATTTTCACACTCTTCCCTTGATGCCAATTTCTTATCACTAAAAAAGTTTTGCAATGCAAGAAAAAGATGGTAATCGCTTGGTGCGAGGTCCGGACTGTGTGGTGGATGCATCAAAACTTCCCAACCAAGCTCCTGGAGTTTCTGACGAGTCACTATAGAAGTGTGTGGCCTAGCGTTGTCCTGATGGAACACGACACCTCTTCTGTTGGCCAATTCTGGCCGTTTTGATGCATCCACCACACAGTCCGGACCTCGCACCAAGCGATTACCATCTTTTTCTTGCATTGCAAAACTTTTTTAGTGATAAGAAATTGGCATCAAGGGAAGAGTGTGAAAATCAATTGCTGGAGTTTTTCGCTAATAAGGACCAAGACTTTTATGAGAGAGGCATTATGAAGCTACCATTAAAATGGCAACAAATTATAGAACAAAATGGTGCATATTTGACCTAAATCGGACAATGCAAAACATGTTAAATAAAGTCTTGAAGTTCACGTAAAAATAATGGATTTCTTTTTCCCCAACCTAATATTTGATGTAAAATATTCCTTTGACTTATAAATGTGTTTGATAGTTTTAAATATTATGTAAGACCACATCAGTGGCGACTTTGAACGTTCACGAATTTTCTTCATGTCTATTAAATATCTTTTCACCAGCTACTACACCCTTATGATCTGGTTCCCCGAGTTGTTCAATCGTTACGAGGAATTCGAGCACCGTTTCCCCAACACCTCTGCGTCTGTGTGCCAAGTTTCCGGAGTTGTCGTCGACGAGGATTCCACCGATCCCTTCGACTGCGAGAAGATCATCGATCAGAATGTATACATGCACACACTGATCGTCGGTTTGGCTTGTATCCCCACATCGCTGTGGCTGCCGCTATGCGTACACAAACTTGGCGCCAAGTTCTTCTTGAGTGAGTAGACGTTATCATGAAACTGACTCGCGAAGCGGATACATTTACAATAACTAGTTTAGGCAATATAAAATTATTGCACATGAACCTGAGTGTCAGAACTAAATCTTACTAATGCTATAAACGTGAGAGTTTGTCTGTGTTTTTTACTATTTCACGGCTAAACTACTGAATGGATTTTTGTTATACAAAAACGCCTTATCTTTGTGTCGGTTCTGTCTTCTTCATCAATTGATGTTCACGGGGATAAACCGAGGGCATCCAGTCATCTATTATTTATTTAGAACTTAAATAAACAGACCTTTCTTTCACAAGGTTGACAAAAAGATCGCAAATTAGTCGTAAAATATGCGGTTTTCAATTGGATTTTTAAACTAGCCTATCTCTTTCAGTCTTCTCGCTGAGTTGTGCTGGTGCCGTCACAGTTGGTCTCCTGTTCATCGAGAACTCAACTCAAAACTTGGTGCTGTCCTGTATCTTTGAAGCCCTCACCTCACTCGCTATCAGTCTTGTGTTCTGTGTGCTGGTAGATCTGTTCCCTACAAACCTCAGGTAAGTTTTTGTCTATGGCAGAAATTGTTTTAATTTATCTATTGTTTAACATTGTGACATTTAAAAGTGTGACTGAACTAAAATATCTATTGTATTATTGTAACATAAATTAGTGACAAAAGAAAAACTTAAATCTTAAATAACTTAAATCTGTTAATAAAGTGTTTTTCTTTAAATGAGTAACAGTTATGCTAATAAAAGACAATATTATAAGCAAAAAATGTTTTTTTTTTTCTCAGGGTAATGGCAGCTGCTTTATCACTGACTGCGGGTCGAGGTGGCGGTCTCATTGGTAACTTATCGTTTGGATACCTCATCGACATCAACTGTGTCGTGCCTATAGTGGCGTTTGCGGCGTTCTTGTTCAGTAAGTCCTTTTATAAACATTCAATTATGGATTCATATTTTCGGAGTTGATTCTAAAAGGGCTTAAGAAAAATATGTTTTTTTAGCGAAAACCGTATATTTTGAAAAATACGCACTAAGTTTGTTTGGTTCGGTAATCTACTATCTGACCCAACCAAATTAGAAGATTAAAAATTTAATTCTATTTTGTGTTGGATTTCAATGAGAATTATATATAATTCTCATTGAAATCCAACACGTATCGTGTTTTAGCCACTCCGCATTATAATGCGGAGTGGCTAAAACACGATACGTTTGAGGTTTTTTAAAACAAAATAACTTTTTTTTGCCTTCTTTTGGTTCTAATATAAATATTTTTTACAGTCGCCGCAGCCCTCTGCTTCCTCTTGCCAAAGACAGGACAAGAAGCTCTCGACTAGACGTCATATACTAGCAATTAGATCAGTGGTGATCACCTTTTCTCGAATACCTCCAATGCTTAATGAGGGTTGATCATCGCTGAATTCATTACGAGCCGTACAGTCAGACATGTCAACTTGGTTGAGTATGTCCTTAGGCATTTGTACATATTAGAATTTAAATACTGGAATAAGTATTATTGTCCTAGGACCGGTGATTCTGTGATTCAGTACAGTTTATTGAAAACAGATTAATGTAAGATTGAACAACAGTATTTTAGTGTTGACTTTGTAATATAATGTCCATAAATTATTATTATATTTATTATTAAAGGTTAATTCGCCTATTATTTAGTGTTTTATTTTCCCTACACCGACTCGGATAGGTATCAGTTATTGTTCGTTAAATGAAAATTCAATTATATGGTGAAGGTTACTTACAAACCAATGGTTCAAGCAATTTATTTTTCTTAAGGAAATCGTGGGTTTTGATTACTTGTGATCAAAGCATTGGCAATAAATTACGTGATAAAATATTAATTTATTACGCCAAGTGTGTACCTATAAACTTTCAATTTAAGAAATTACAAACAACATTGCAGTGTAATTAATTTTATTAAACATTAAATAATATTAATATTTTACAACAAGCATGAAAAACGGTGCCATTCAACAATTAAAATGGACCAGCGCTCAACATAGCAAAACCAGAAGAACATACATTCCAATATACAAATAGTGTTTGTATCCCGATTACACCAACTTTAGAGAAAACATTGTTTTATTGGGAACCAGTACATTATTAATTCGTAAAATACACCTGCCAAATATTTGCATACCATAAAAACACGAATATCTCTGTAAACGATGGACGAACGTAAATTAATTTAAATATAATTAGAGAATAGCAACAGTGTAAACCACTCAATGATATCTAATATCAATAACCACTCAATGATGTCCACTCTGTGTATTAACTGCTTTAGTAAGACAAACATACCACTAATATTCAAATCTAAACCGCCATAATTACAAATTAATATACCAATACGATGTTTTATGCAATCGATTAAGAAACACTTCGTCATATTCGAAGTCATTAAAGTAAATTGAAATATTTTGTTTAGAGAGCCATTAGGATCAGACACGTAGATTATAAATTTGGCTAGATTTCATAGAAAGTTTTATATTTAGGCAAACCTAAAAAGAAAAGCATCCAATTACAGGCCACATTATTTACCGGGCATTAAATACTTTTAAAAAACTTTATAAATAAAATGATAATCATAAATAAAGTCAATTAAATCTTTGTTAGCAATTAATATATTATGTATCAATATGTTCCACAAACAACTTTAGTCATGGTGAATGGGCACCTATTCTCATTAAAAATAAACATAACATTATTTAGAGCTTACTTTAAATGTGCATTGTTTAAAAACTTTATTGAAGTTTTTATTAGGAAAAATAAAGATAAGATATGACCACTTGATTTCAATTACAAGCTTCACAGACTTCAAAATAAAAATTAAAATCTTATTTATATTAAACAGAATATATAAGAATTTACATTTAAATTTTTACCTGCAATAGACAATACAATAGTGTTTTAATGACAATAGACTTAAAACTTACTCAAGATGGCGGTTCGTTTTGACACGTCTACTTAGCATGTGCGGCGCTGGGCACTTGTGGTAAACCAAACTCATCGACCGGTACCCCATCCTTATTCCTGATGCTGTCAGCTCCTGGTTCCTTGTCTGGTGCAGCAGGTGCCTTGACTACATCATCGAGGTATGAGGTGTCATCATCAAGAGCTATCTCATCACCTGAAATGATTGTTGGAGTTATGTTAGGAATATATTTTATCTATGGTCATTTGGTTTAAATAGTATTATGTATATTTAAATTACACTAAACAAGTTAAGAGGGTTGTGGCCTAATGGAGATCTAGCTTGTTTAAGATGAGCAAAATTGTCTTTATATTCATAATACTTTTTTGCAATTTTTGTGTCCCCTATGCAAAGTCCTTGTGTATAGTAGCTAATAATAATAAAAATACCAAAACAAAGAAATTCCTTACCTATTAAATGATTATGCAAAAAATTTACATATAAGGTATATATATGTATAATATATGTATATAAGGTCTATATAATATATATTACAGAATTAAAGGTTAAATCTAAAATTTTGAATGATAAGATTACCTAGAGCATCCAATTCTGCAGCCAGTTCATCATCATCAATCTCTGGCATGCCATATTGCCTACCAAGGGCTTCTTGCACCTCATCAGCTTGTTCTAACATATCTGCCAATTCATCATTCACATCCTGAAACATAATCACATTAAAAACACAAACTTTGACTTTCTCAATTAATTTATGATTATTGCTGTGTATACATATGGTGTTGTCAAATAAAGTAAAAATTTCTAAACTTCAAATCTGTGCTCAAAATAAAAATTAACTGGACAAAAATTGCTTTATAGACAAAAAAACAATTAGGTACACTTCAGTCATAATCTAGAATAATCAATTTTAACAGATAATGTTCTCCATATTTCTTCCCGACCAATGAGGAATATAAATTTCTCAATAAGATGTATGGATAACCTACATCAATAGAATCAATATTGATCTTCTTAAATTCCTTTTTCATAGACTGAACACCATCTTTCATGGCTGAGATGGTTGTATGTGTATCTTTTAATGTCTGTGTTGCATAATTTGCCTGTTCCATATTAAATGATTGTGCTCTCAAATTATCTATTTGTTGTTCATACCTGTAACAAAAACTCTCACATATGTAGTATTTACACTTCTGAAGGAAGGATGAGTACTTGAACATCTCATGTACTATTATTACAATTATTATTATTGTACTATGATTACAATTATTATTATTGTACTATGATTACAATTATTATTATTGTATATGTAATAATAGTACACGATTAAATGTATAATTAAGAGCCAATACATACATCTTTTTCTGCTTTAATACTCTCATTGCTTTTTGTTTTACAGAATTCTTAGCTGGACCTTCTCTCATTTTTGCCATTTGATCTTTGTATTTTCTTAATTCTGCATCCAATTTGTTTACTTTCTGTTCAATAGCATCTGCTCTGGTGTCAACCTATAGATTTATTAAATAATGTGATGTATTTAATAATTAATTTACTTTATTGAATGAATCATACATTTTACTTACAGTACTGATGCAATCCGTTAAGCTAGGGCCTGGGGCTTTTGGTTTTCCTCTACCGAATATTCTATTCATCTTTGTATGTATTCAAATAGAAAATAAGTATTTTTTATAAAACAAATAAATTATCCTCTTCAAATGATCTCGGTTGTGTTTTCGGAAAGTGTTTGCAAATTAAATTGAACAAAATTACACATCAAAAATCAAAATAACATGTAAATTATAAATAATTTGAACATTGACATTGATTTTCACATATTGTAGATAAACATTATGATACAGATCATAGTCTTTGTTTGATATTTCTTGTTAGACGTCTTTGATTTTAGTTCATAAAAGATTGTTGAAATTAAAAAGTAATTTTATTGATTACATTTTATAATAGCATCAATCGTATTTTAAATCTAAGTATTTGTACGTAATTTTGTAATGTGTTAAACGGTTACGGTCGTAGATGGTGTTAGCAATGTCATTTTCAAAGATGAACTTATGTTGTTGCATAGATGTCAAATTATATATTTTGCAAGATTCGCGCATTTATCAAGAGCCTAGATGTAAAGGTTAAATTGTGATAATTTCATTATTGAATATCACCTTAGCAGAATGATAAAGCAAGATTTGTATAGAGTTGTGATTTTATTTTCAGAATAAGGTATTTATTATGTGACCTAATATTGAAGATAACAGTTGATAAAAGAAACAATTTAACACTGAAATAAAACCAAAACATTGCCAAGCTATAATTAATCCTAAAATATATAGAAGTCTATGTAATGTACATAAGAATGACTACCAACGGAATGGTTAATAAGGTATGTAGAAGTAGAAAACTTATACTTATTAAAAATTTACGTAATTAACAAAAATTTGAATTTAGTGTTCCTCGAAATATTCAAGCATTGCGTAAATGCACTCTTTTATTCATTTAGGCCTCAGAATATTGTTTTTTAACTCTTCTAGAGCATCTTCTGGTGATGAAAATCGTTGACTGTGTTCTGATTGGTTCTTTATTTTTGGGAAGTGAAAAACATAACAAATTTAAATCTGAATGAAAATGGCTCATAATTTCTAAATTTTTCACGTTAACATCACTAAAAATATTTATATTATTATTAACATACTATTGTTGAAATAAATAGTCGAAAACCACAATGATTTAAATGGCAAAACAATTGACAGAAATTACATTAAATTTTACATATAATAACAGCAGCTTAATCATCCTTGGTACTTGGATAACATCTAAATAGAGTTTTTGCAAAAGTGTTATATCATGTAATTTTTTCTGTTGTAGAAATCACATTGTAATCAACTTTGCAATGTCATCAAATGTTGGCAGTGGGATATAACTTCGTTCATTGAGAATGCCAAACAGAACAACACCAAGTATGCAGTTTTAATTTTAAATCGACCCATAACACAGAAACAGGATTTTGTCAGAAGTTTGTGGAATAATGGTAAATTGATGTCATTTTGCATCAAAATAACAGGGCAATTTTTATTGAGGGTTATTTACTCATTAAAAACATAGATAAATCTATTACTATTATTCAACATTATAATTTTGATGTGTAAAGAAACCTAAAGCTAAATTTATCTTTTTTTGTGAAAACAAACCGCCATTACACATTACTGAACTGTAACTTATTATGGTTATTATTGTACCTTAAGGATACTAAGTGGATACTAATGTCTATCAAAATGTAATTTCAGCAACAGTCAGAGTTACGGTAGATGGTGGCACAACTCATTGGAACAATTTTTATAAAAGTCTTTCAATTGAAGATGTTACGAGTATCAAGTTGCCTGAATTAATAACTGGTGATTTTGATTCTATCAGCCAAGATGTACTACACGAGTTCAAACAGAAAGGTTGTAAGGTGAACTAGACACTATATATAAACAATGACAAATTTCCTGAAACATATTACTGTCTTTATTTATTTAGTTTATTATTATTTAGATATTAACTTAAAAGATATGGATTTACATATTATACATAAATGTATGCTGGAAAAATTATAATTAACAACAAAAGATTTGTAATTAACTTTTTTTAACACTAATCAAAACTGTAATTAAAAAACTTACAAAGCCTAATGCTAAATTTTTGTAAAATGAGAACACAACAACCTCTATTTCTCTTATTACTTTGATTCCTTTTCTCTAATTCATTCAAATTGTCCTATTTGTAAATGTGATAGACAAAAGTGTATCAGGCGAATAAATATTTATATTTACAGGCAGTGCACACACCTGATCAAAACTACACAGATTTTACTAAGGCACTAATAGAATTAAATAATTATAATCAACAAAAACAGACAGAGGTAAGCTTTATTATATTGTGTCTGTTGCTTTTTTAGACCCTTTAAGAATTCATTTAATTTATTTGTATACCATGTTTGCAATTTCAACAATATTAAGAGAATTTTAAATTAGTTACCAAAGCTCTTTAATGAAGTCTACACTGCAATGTTGCAGTTTTAGGGTTTAATAAACTAGAGAAAGTTATGTTTCTGTTTGAAATTATATTTTCTATTAATTTACATTGTCTAAGAATTTAGGTTATATTTTACCACTACCTATGATATGCTTGAGCCTTAAGAGACTTATGCAAGTCTTAAATGTTAATATAAACAAAATGGAAGCTGTAAGTTTGAATTAATTTGGAGTAAAAAATAGCTTCTTAAATTTTTTTTCATAGTTAACCTTGAAAAGTGAGACCATTAGCTCAATTCTAGTTATATACTGTTTGGTTGTATACAATTTTAAATTTGGCGCCTTCAGTCATTATACAATGTATCTCTATAGTCTAAGTTAGTTCACTATGATTAGTCTGTGTATCTATTAGTAATCTTTCCACCATTGGTGGCGATTCTGATGTACACCTCTAAAACTAAAAATCTCTAAATTTAGGTTTAGACCTGTCAAACGTGTGTAACCTATTCTATATTTTTCTACATTGACAATTTAAACCTTATTGGTATCAATTTAGAGATTTGCCTTTTACATATTTATTATCATCATCATTGTTCAACTCATCTATATACTGTAAAGAATAACTTTTTGCAGTCATCTGTATGTGCAACCGTCTTAGACCGGCACGGCTACCAACCGGCTTCCCTCATAAAGAAGGATATACAGAATAGGTCACGCTCTCTAAAACTGTTTGAGAGGTCTAAAGCTAAATGTAGAGGTTTTTAGTTTAGAGTGTGTACATCAGAATCGCCACCATTGTCTGGTTTACTAACTAAAAAATTAGCACGTAGATTACTTTAACATACTCATTTCATTTAACATATATATAATTTCAGCTCGATCACATAGTGACCTTAGGCCAAAACTCTGGTCGCATAGACCAAATTCTTGGAAATATTCAGACACTCTTCCTAGTCAGAGAAATGCAGTTATTACCGCCCAGCACGAATGTGTACATTTTGTCCGACGACACAGTGTCCTGGCTTCTTTCGCCTGGTGACCATGTCATTTTTGTGCCCGAAGAGACCAGGAGTTTTAAAAGGTCCTGGTGCTCCTTAGTGCCCGTTGGAGAGAGTTGTGATGCTGTTACAACTTCTGGCCTCAAGTGGAACTTGAGTAAGTAACTGAAAATTATTTTTGTATTGTGGTTATATTATAATATATTATAACTATGTTGTAACTGATTTTTTATCTAATACATTAGGGCTATATGTTGCGGCGGGAAAAATTTCCAATTTGTCTTTTCATATTAAAGCTCAGCGACATTTTGCTTTTACATGAAACTTAATTTTTACAATAGAGATTATTTTCTTACGCCTTTATATCCTCATCACTTCTATTAAGAAAGTTTAACTTATAAACTTGTTTTAGATAATGCGCCATTAAAATTTGGCGCTCTCATAAGTACGTCGAACACGTTTGATGGATCTGAACAAGTGACAATTAAATGTAGTCACACGCTTCTGTGGTCTCTGAAAGTGCCAAGTCTAACAGACAAACAGCATGGTAAGGCAATCAAGCTATTTATATATTAGATGTAAAATTAAATGTTGCTATGAAAAAAATTCTAGGCGTTATTTTGTTATAGAAATGTTTACTCCATTAAATTAGTTGCATTGATTTGTTAGAAGCGTAGTCGCGCTATATCTTATAAAGTATGATGCCTGGACTGGAAAAAAACATGTGTCTGTAAATCGAATTACTTTAACATTGATTGTAAGAAATAACTGTTTACATCAAAAACGGAATGCGTGTCGAGTGTAGAAGGCTTCTTGATAAATAAGAGGAAAGAGAGCAAAAGTTAAAAAAAAGAGAAATTCAGCCAGGATGCGTCATTCCTCAGAAATGGCTCGACCAATTTTTTTGATATTTTATATGCATATACTAACATTTTAATCACCCTAAATTTTCAGGGTCGTCCACTTCTAATTTCTTATTTTGTACAAATTTTTTTATTTTTCTATAATACAGCATACAAAAATACATACAACTCTAAATTTATACCCCCCCTACGATCAACCTTTATTATTTTATTTATTAATCTTTTTATTGAACTAAATAAATGATTGCTAGGAATCACATGTATGGCAAATCGATTGCCGGGTCAGCA
Source organism: Pontia daplidice (assembly GCA_963693355.1). Lineage (NCBI taxonomy): Eukaryota > Metazoa > Arthropoda > Insecta > Lepidoptera > Pieridae > Pontia > Pontia daplidice. The sequence continues at coordinate 8,106,248 of CAVNZL010000140.1, read as the reverse complement.
AGTATATTTATAAAAATAACCTACAAAAAAACCTGTGTAAATTATTTGTTATAGTGCGTTTTTGTTTCTTTTTCAGATTAGAACAGCTTGCACACGGTATATTATATATTAAATGGGTTTAATATAAATAAAGTGGTAATATAATGTTAGGTAGTTGACGAACACTCAAAAATGGCCTTTATTGTATATTTAGTTAATGTCACGTAGGTGTATGAATGAGAGTTACTCATTCCTATAAAGCAAATCCTAGCATGCAATTCTGAAACTACAATTTCGTGATTACTATTTGACGAATCACTTGGCGCAATGTCACCGTGCCAGACCACCAAACCGATAGTCTATATCTATTATGTTTAGCACCAATACCACAAGCAAAGCTAATGCAAAAGCTTACCTTGACGCTAAACGAATGTTTGTCCTGAACCTTGATATTTTTTTATTTATTATGGATTTTCAACAGAGACTAAAGGTAGTTCTTTTAGATTTTACGTTCAGCAGGGCCATCACGTACATTAGTTGACTGCTAAATCTTTTCAATGGGTCCTAAAATCTATATAACGACTTCGACGCGTTGATTATCTTGTGTCTTAGGTGAGAAACACGGAATATTTAATTTGTCAATACTCTTACGTCACTATGATAAACATGTTGATATAATTCGTCCTACTCGACAGTTATACGTCATTCTGACAATATTGGTATAGATTAGTGACGTCATCTGTGACGTCGATCCATCGACTACAGGCTGTATGCAATGGTACTTAATAGCGAAATAAAAAGTGTCCTTCAGATCGTTGATGAATGATTTATCAAAAAGTTTAATAACTATAAAGGTGTATGCGTATTTTCGTTTGCTATGTAGCACCCATGTGGGTGGAATGAATTCTACAACAGAACAGAGCAATTTTGAAAGCGTGACCTGTCATAGATTAATGATAGCTGAAATGTATTAACAGGATCGTACCGAGAATCATGCACAGGCGTTGTTTTGTCAACAATTATTAGTTTTTGTAGCTATCATACTGTATTTTATGATGGCGAATATTTATTTAATAAAAATACCATTTATTCAAATTAGTGAGGTAGATATATTCCGTGACATTCCACTCAATATGTTACAAATTATCGCTTAAAAGTACATGTTGGCGTACAATCCAAATCAGTTGACTGAATAATCAATATCAGAGAATAGCCCTGCTGGAATTTGAATTGAACATTGAGAACAACCATACATACATACATACATATCCAAATTCATCTAGTCTGCAGTACATACTCGCCGTTAATTAGAACCTGTCTCTCACGTTTTGTATGTTCGTTAGTTGGAGAATTGGAATGCGCCTGCGCAGAGATTCTCCTACGTAAACTTTAACCTGTTAGAATATTTGGCTGTGCTACGCTACAAATTATGTTATGGTTTTTAATTAGATAATAACTACTGTGTTTAGTTTAGTGAATTATTTTTTTGTTACAAATTTTTGATGGTACTTATCACATGAGGGTTGTAAAATACTTTTGAGTTCATAACTTTGACAATGAAGTTTTTATTTTAGAAATATTTACATGTTTGTTATTAGTTTTAAAAATATTAAATAAATGTATGAAAACGAGTTGCTTTTTAATTCATTTTACCAATGTCTATACGGTGAGTGTTAAGGTCGCATTTGCTCGATAGTATTAAGAAATAGCAGAGAAGCTGTGATATAATTCTGATATACATACATTATTTGAAGCGGGTTTTTTTAGTGTCGACTAAAAATGACCGGATTACTAAGGATTCACTGTCCGTCACCTCATGACACGTAAAAAACTATACAATAAACGATTATTTGCTCACATTATGAAACGAAAACGCTTGATTTGAGATGCCGTGTGAAAATTATATTAATTCGCATTGACACCATATTAGTTCTTTACGTCACGTCGTAGCAGAAAATATAATTATTTTACTTAAGTTTAGGTGTAAAAATAACTAAATTGAAAGTATTAAATCTGTCATCCGAAACAGGCGATTCATAAATAAAATCCTTATGATATGACTAACCTATGTGTACGATCGAAAATTGAAGCAATTTCCATACAATTCGTAATTAATCGCGAAGTATACGTCGCGAGGTCGAGCGCATTGAAACAGTGGTACCAACCTCACGGCAGATCACGAGATTCGCTAGATCTTCCTTATCATCAGCTGATTAAAGTAAATACATCTCACGTTTTTATCGTCACGTATGATATTATATAACTTAGATTTTTATAGATCATCTTATACAAAAAAGTCTTATAAAAATGTCAAATCTAAATAATATATTCGAATAAATAAGCAACTTTAAATCTGTAGATTTCTTTGTGACTTTTCCCAAAAAAACACCAAAAAGAAACCGATTTGTTTTAAGTAATTGATTTCATCGAATTTCACGACGCGTTAGTATAATAACTGTTGAGGAAAAATAATCTCATTATTAATAAAAATTCAATTTCGCGTTTCAAATATCATGAAATCATAATAATAATATTCGTTTTCGTTACCTGAAAACGAATTAACACATTACAGTTATCTTCAAACACATGCTTATAAATAGAAATCATGGAAAATTATGGTATAGTAGCGTCACGCTGGTTTCTCTTTCTCTGAAACCATATATTCAAAGGAATATAAGTAAAACGTAGAAATATCAAAGGACGTATCGAAAGCCTCGTTGATCATGAACTCATTCGAACATGATCAAACACATCTCACGTCAAGTCACATGGCCAGCGGCACCAACATGACAAAGAGAACACTCAGTTTGCCATTGCGCGTGAGTCGCGCTAAACGTGCTCGATCGTTCAATTGTTTGAAAAACACATTCCGGTACGTACCTTTATTAATTTAAATTTAAATAAATATTATATTGACAACAGAGGCGTGCATAACCAGTGTGCTGAATGTTTATGATAAATTGCCGCTATTTCGAGAATGTTTGAATTCATTATTTGATTTTGATAAGGTAATTTGCTATGGATGATTAAGAGAAACGATTTTATTTCTTTTATAATAGCCTGTACGATATTTAAGTTCATTCACTATATAATACCAAAAGGCTAGGCAACAGACATTTAATACCATTTAAGTAAATAGTCGTTAATTACATAGTCATTTGATTTTTAGTTATTAATTCGTTTATATTTTATCATGAATACCAGAATGAATTCTAATGTACTCACCATGGCGCATTGGTTAAGCAAGTCTCGAATAAACGGTGGCTATTGGTTCCATTTCAAATCGTAAAAATAAAGTAATGAAGGAAACAAGCTGAAATATGTCTACACAAATTAATTTATATTGTACATCATTGGGTTAAATTATATTGTAACATGTTTGAATATGATTTCTTATATTCAAACTCTGAAACAGTCACTCTTACTATTTGATATAAGATGACAAAAATAACACTTGATAGATTTTGCATACCTTATACCTTGGAGCTAACCGACAATGATAAAACCTTAATAGTAGATGATAAGTAGCAAACTTGATAAAATATGGTGGCTACATCTCACGTCGCGTCAATTTATATTATTTTTGGGGTTTGAAAATCTAGTATTGTGTTTAAACAAATACCAAGGTCCTCGGAGCCTTCGATATCTCTTATCAAAAAACGAAAATGAATAAATTACTGAATTGTAATTAGGTAATTGTTTGTGTGTAATAACGTTTTTAAACGATGCCTTGTTCATTTTAAAACATGAAATATATAATTCACATATGTCTGCCGTAAAAATACGAATATTAACTATGATTTTAATGTTATTTAGATTATATGAGGTAAGACTCGGAACCAATCCAAACCTATTTGTTGTAAAATAAAAAAAGGTTTTATATTTAAAAAACATTGAATCATTTAATATAATATAGGATACATTTCATAGACAAATTTAGCGTATTTCAATAAGTTGTACTCGTACGAGTAGTACGTCGTTTTTGTGGTCGAAAAGTCAAGATTGAACTTATATCACTCATTTGTCTCTTTTCGTCACAACTTAATCACTATTTGATAGAAAGAGACAGTCGAGAGTGCAATTAGATTTAATTTAGTAAAAAATCACGCAAAAAGGATATGACCTCATTTCTGGATTTGTTTAAATATTAATGACGTGTGAATTGTAAACACTATTATGATAATCCATGGTGTTATATAACTGCAGTTTGTGAGGTTTAGTCATACGCCGGTCCACCCACGTTTTTTAAGAAATATTATTGTATTTACAATGAAATTAATTCAATATCTTTTGTATACACAAAGTTTCGTGGGATAGACAAATTTAATGATTGTATTTGTTTCTCGAATATTCTGTTGTGAGGTTACGTTATACGAACTGAGCTGTTTGGTGGTCTCACAGAAATAGTTTTCATTAAAATATATGTGAGAGTCCAGGAAATTTAATCGATAAAAAATAAAAAAGAGAATTTTATTTTAATGAAAGTCTTCCTTATCGAAATGTGTAAAGTACCTGTATAAAACTTATACCTATTCTACCTAGTAGATTCTCTATCTAGTAGATACGAACGTCGCAAATGCAGCAAACTTTTGTCAAAACTGAATTATACATTTTGAAGTTTATGTAATTTATATGTGTACTTGATTCCAACACTTTCATTTGTTCACATTGTATCTACTCTTTTATTTCTTTCGATGAAAATAAATTATTATATTATCAGTGAATTAATGAATAAGACAATCAATGAACAAACACGCGTTCTACTTATAAAATAGATCATTGGCAATTAATCTTTTATCAAACTGAATGACAGATTGAAAGTAATAAAGATTTTTATCGTTGATTACAACAATACAGAGGTTTATCAATTACACTGATTGATGAATTAGACGAGTTTTATAATCGCAAGCCTGATTATAAAGCCTGCAAAATACATACATGTATGGAATCAAACAGATTTTATAACCGAAATAATTCACGCATTATTTAAGTATTTACAAGCCGTAATTGAACTTAGCAACTACATTCATTCAGATATTACTTGATATCATTTATTGTGAACAGTGGCGCCTTTATTGCTGCGTGCGAGTTTATTTCTAGGCTGACAACACAAATAAATTAAAAATGGCTTCAGAATGAGAATTCAAATAGAATCAGCATAGCCTATTTCGCCGCCAAATTTTCTTATCTTTCTATCAAGAATTTTTCTGGTATCAGAATCGATACAATTGTTAAAAATTCCTGCTCAATTTATTTCAGGTCTCAAATACTTGCCATGAAATTATGTAATGAGATATTTTCATTGTCAATCGTAGTCTCGTTTTTGGAAGTCAGCGCCCCGCGTGCTGGTTTGCCCCCTGAAACAAGAAAATAAGGGACGTGGGCTAATTCATAATAAAAAAATACTTTAACAGGTTTATTAACGCATTAAAAATTTGTATCTTTTTATTCAGAAAAAAGCCGCGGATGATCGAAAGTAACAAATTCTAACTTTTAAAGAAAAACACTTTTTAACGGACTTAAGTTATGTACTTTTGCAAAATTTAAATATACAGTGTAAACTCTATATAACGGCACTGAAGGGACTGAGCATTTTTGACGTTATAGAGAGTTGTCGTTAAGTAGAGAGAACAAAAATCCAAAGTAGAAAAACAATTTTATTTGAAACTGGTATGTATTTTTAAAATTTAAATCCTATTTCGTAAAGTCTGTTATTTTTGTCTGACGCCTTTTGCTACACCAGTAATTTTTTTGAACTTTTTACAATATTTTGTCTATATCTTGGGATATTGAGGCATATTGTTGATAAAGAAAGTACCTCTCTAACAGTTTCGCTGCTTCGAGAGCTTCTTTTACACTTAAAATATACATTTTATTACTAAATTGCTGTCGTTATTGAGAGTGCGCGCAACGCTAAATATATTGTATGGAAAACAAGCTAAACCAACCAAAGCTAGGTGATTCCGACGCTTTAGAGATTGTCGTTAAATCGAGTGACGTTACATGGAGTTTACACTGTAATTAAATTTTTAAAAAATCCCTTAAAACTTCTTTAAATGAGTTACAGTTAAGTTAATAAAAGACAAATTCTAACTTGCAAAGGATATAAGGGTGCGCCCGAGGATTGTCCCTATATAGCATGAGTAGATACTATTCTGTGGTACATAAATAGAACTCAAAATTATTTTATACAAGAAATTTAATTCCTATAACAGTTAACAATGTAGAAGTTTACCCATAAGACGCCATATTCTGAATTGTGTGATAAAGGTTCAGGTTTATTTACTTTTTGAGCAAATATCGAGATAAGATTATGCTAAGGAACATGAGTTCTTAAATTCCGTTTACCTATCAGTGTATAATACAATTCGTGGAAATCACGACTGACTTTACACTTACATAAAGGTTATAATAAAATAAATACGTTTTGTATTAATAAGTATTGAAAAATAAGTTTTAAAGTATATTCATTGTATTTGTTGAACGTTAACTTAATTAAGACTTCAATATTACAGTTTTTCAGACATTAGAAAATTATGCAGGCATCGACAGCACTTAATACCAAACTGCTCGTTTGCCTGACCTTTAAGAACACATCAGAGTCCCTGTTTCAATCGCACTATTTATTAGTATAAATAAATACAAAAATAAATCGTATAACATCGTTTCAATAAATTATTAAAAGACTGACTTATCCCATTATTCGAGATTGGCGTACTATGGTGATCACATCAGTCGAAATGCCTTACAGAGGCGCTCGACCCTAGGTACATTCAATATTACTTGCTGTTGTTTGGGAGGTATAATATGTATTTAATAAATATATATGTACACAAGATATAAATAACATACCTTGGGCTTACAATGTGTGAAATGTGCAATTTGTATATAAACCTCTATTGAAGTTCTGTCGAAAAGATCAAAATGAGCCAAGTTCGTAATTCAAGATTTTAATAATTCGACTTTCAATAGAAAAGGCGTTTTCCGCTGTTCGTTCTTAAACAGCCGTTAGACTGATGGCTGATGGTGCTCAGTATACATAGGAAATACTTCCGGTTTATTTACTTAATTTTATTCTTTACGTTTTCATTTGTTTTATAATTGTCTGTATTGAAATGTAGTGTATCATAGGAAGAACTGACTTCTCAAACAGGTAATACCTGGGAAGCCTAATTATTAAGCTGTAATTATTCGTTAATAAAGTATTATTCTTATTACTTTGATATGGCTCGTTTGATAGCAATTTTATTAAACAATTAGGTAAATCTATTTTTAGGTGTTTATTCGAAGTGGATTTAATTTATGAGTTGAATCAACGTATGACGAATTGCAAATTTACCCATCTGCTAACTTACTTTTCTCTCATTTCGGAAACCATTTATGTTATAAATATATTGCTATATCTTGTAGTGCCTACCAATCCGATATTTTGGAAATCGAATATACGACCTCCGTGCTATATTATAATCTCTTGATTCGTAGTTTCATGCTTAAGTGACGCAGAGGTAAATAATGTTATTATGATTGAAGCTATTTTATTCATTTATATTTTTATAGAAGTTGATAGACATGTGATAGGCATGTGAAATGTCACGAAAATTTCACGCAATTGAAGTTACAATGTTACGTTTTAAATCCAAAAATAAACAGGATAATCTTAAATGAAGGTAGGAAGTGAACAACTCGGAAATAACCTTGCGTTGACCTCAAGCGACATTTATAAACAGTGCAACTTAAGCCATGCATAAAATTAATCATAATTGTTCAAATGAAAATATGTTTTAGCTCGCATATTTCATATAAATATGACCTATTAAAATACCGGTTTGTAATTTGTCTCTATATATCAAATAAATGAACCGTACAATATATATTTGCAAGAGGCGAAAATTACTTTAGAAAAATAGCTGTGTAATTTGCTCAACGTTCTACGCTGCTTACCATTAATGAAGGACTTTTCCTGTAACGTCATTATGTTCTAGTCAAATGTTTAAATAACCAACCGAAACATTCTGTTACACCAATTATGTCAGTAATTAGCGATTACACAGTCGTCAATTTGACGTAATTTTTCGGACGAATTTTTCGAAATCATGTGACAGTTTGTGGATATATAATAAAACATAACTTTAATTTCTTCAAAGTCGTTGTGTATTTATAACTTATGTTAGTCACTGATGTATATTAAACATCTAATGTATATTATATACATACATATACTATAAATTGAAAACTTGTAAACCAAAATATACATGTAGACGTCGCTTCGCGGTCCCCAACATAGCCCTATACGATACTATACGAATTAGAGACCCTCACCAAGCCGTAGAAGGTATCCAAATGACTCCAGTCCTCCTTTCCCCATCTCATAAAAATGTTAATTAAATCAACAACTTTTATTCTTGGTAACTTTTTACTGTATGCAACGATGCATGTCGACCCTGAATAAGGTTTGCTGGTGTAATAATTAATGTGGCGAATCAATATTTAACTGAATACAATAATACACTTGTTTTTAATGACTTGAAACAATTTTTATAGGTATATTTTCTAGTAAAAATTCTAACAAATATTTGAAATAAATTGTTAAAATTTCAATTCCCTTACGATTTCCCGTATTTGTTATGTGTCATCCAGACTTACTATCCATCAACTAATAATCACAGAGTTTATTGAAAACTATAAGCGACAGGATTATATTAGGATCATATTAGAAAAAAAACTAGACTGAACGTGACAATACCTCACTGGTCGTGTAGACTTTGCATCGTAGTATGTACCTTCAAATATATACCTATGCTTTCTGTGATTCTAACTTATTATAATTAATAGAATCAGGCGTCATTTGCATGAAACTTAGAACAATAGATAAGACGGAGTATTGCTAGTATATTGTCTATTAGAATTTAAACGTCCTTGCCAACGAGCCAACCTTAAATGTTGCTCGTTGAGCTTAGCGGTGATCTGCATAATGTTTGTTTTACCTCATAGTTTTCAACTCATTGTTACCCTATTGGCACGCATATGTTAATAATGAACTCTACAAAGCTTACATTTGATCTTATGAAGTACATAGTCTTACAGTCGTTGCGGCTTTCAATTATTTGTTATGGTATAATGGTGTAAACAATTTTTTTTTAGGTGTTACAATTTTTTTAAATGGAAATGCTCCTGCAATTTGAGAAGTCTCGGCTGACACACTTTTCGAAAATGTCATGTATTTATATACTTCTTTATGAAGAATCATTGTCATGATATACTTATAATATTTTTTATACGGAAATTAAATTACTATTCATAACGTCCCCTTAAAATTATGATTTTTTTTTGAATATCTTATCTTATAAGTATTTAAAATTCTCGTGTCACAGTTTTCGTTCCCATACTCCTCTGAAACGGCTTGACCGATTCTTATGAAACTTGGTGTGCCTATCGGGGAGGTCTGAGAATCAGACAACATCTATTTTTCAACCCCCTAAATGTTAAGGGTGGTCCACCCCTATTTTTTTTGACAGAAATTCCTATTTTTTATTTTTCTATGATACAGCATACAAAAATACATAGAACCCTAATTTTTTACCCCTCAACGATCAACCCTATTTTTTATTTATTAATTGAACTGAAATCACATTTATGGCAAAACAACGTTTGCTGGGACAGCTAGTATAATATAGAAATATTAGGTGAAGTCGTCAAATATCAAGGAAGCGATTCGTCAAATCGAAGTATGTATTACAAATAGCTGTATCAAGTATTGCCATTTGTAATTGGTTACATCATACGGCATACCACAATGTATGGGTCAAATTTAGTATTCGATTTCAATTTATGCTGATGTTTACACACACGACGTATATGATGTAATTCAGCAAATATTATAAAGCACAGTGGGTAACTTTTATTAAAATACTTATCGGCTTAAATATATAGGCAAATTTCCGAAGCCCTGTAAAATGTTATTCCAAAGTCTCGCTGTAAGGTTGGAGAATTGTTTATTGTTATGTCAGATTTGTTAGAAATAGTCTACCGTCCAACAAATTCGTTTTCCACGGACTAATAAATATTCAGCATCGACCGTAAAGTTATAGTGTTTTTATCTTGTCTCTATGTGTTTGGTTTACGCGGGTAGCGAATTCCAAGATGAATTGTTTTCTATGAATAATTTTATATTTAATATGAATAGTTGTAATAATAACTTGAATAGAGTTTCTAAAAACAGCTACAGCATCATCAAGCCTGTCCTTACTTAATTATTTTGAAAAGCCAGTATCAATATATAAAACAAGCTTAATTTAAAGTAATGGTCACAAAAGATTTTTCATATGAACAAAATATTCTTCAACTTTATAATATTAGGCTAGATTGTACGGTAATTTTCCATTTTTATGCTGACAGCGACTAGATAGTCTACATATAATACTGTATAATGAATATTCATTTAATAACCATTTAGATTTGTAACACTCTGCTCACAGACTCGCCTGTTTGTTATTAATACAGAGTAAAGAATAATGATAGTGTCTATAGATTGATAAATTATCCACTTACGATCTATTTTCGCCATTGACTTTTACCTGTTGCAAGTGTAAATATTTATATACTTCTGTCTTCAAGATCCTAACATAAATATTTATAGAAATGTTATATATTTATCAATGTATACCGTTTTCCATACATCATCCATAAAACTTAGAATAAATGTGATGTAGCGACCGAGTCCTGAATAAATGAACAAAATTATAACGTGTGTTTTTCACATCTGCCTCAAATAACATTTATAAGTAGTATATAATTATAACAGGAAACATTTGGAACTTTCAGAATCATAAACAACAGTATATATCGCCAATATGGGGGCGATGTTCCGGAGCGAGGAGATGGCCTTGTGCCAGCTCTTCATACAGCCTGAAGCAGCCTATACTTCCGTCTCCGAGCTTGGAGAGGCCGGCACTGTGCAGTTCAGAGACGTAAGTGTCATAATAAATATATATAATTTCAATAGATATAGGATATAGGATTCATATTTAATTAGGGAGAAAGTCGACGAAAAGATTTGCTTATATTGTCAAAAAGTAATGTAATGGCACGCAATACAATATATATATGTTTAGTCTACTCAATCGAACATGTCGAAACTGTATAACAGGGTGGACAGTTTAAACATATAATAATATATATATATACAAGACCATAGATGGAATATCGTATATGTTTACGAGATACAAAAAACATACCTTTCAAATCGCAAATGTAAATATTACAATTGCGGAATACGAACGGTATTTATCCGTTATAATCATCGGTATATATATAACATTTTGTGAGAAATTATTATATAGTGCAAACTTCACTATGCAACAAGACAAATATAGAATAAATTATAAACGCTTTATGACAAATGATTTTTAATTTTTAAATACTTAAACTCTTTCAAATGGTATTTACATTTGGGTTTGTGTTAGCAATAATAGGTGGAGTCGTCAAACAACAAAGCGTTTCGTCAAATAGTGTTTGTGTATAAGGCTGGTACAATTACAAGTTGGAAATTCAAACCGAGCTAACTCTCGAGTGTGACTCTAACACAGAGTATACACTTACCTCATTTGATTAGTTATTCACGCAATAATTATAAGTTTCCTATTAAACGTCACTGCGCATGACTCCACTTAACAATCTATTTGTTATTCTTAATATTATTAATTCCACATAATCCTTTGCGATAACTTATATTTGATTGCACTTGCAAATTGCCCCGTTTTGTAGTGTTTCGTATCTGTGATTGAGTACGTTAGTAGCGCCTTGACCTGTAAATAAATAAAGCCTATCTACTATACTTAAGCTAGATAATTTTAATAATATATATATAATATATTTTTATAATAATATATCATTAAGCTACATTAATTAACTAATCTACAGTAGTAGCCTCTGCGACGTAGGCTTGACCTGCATTGTTTTTATTATTTTCCAATCATGCAACCTTTTTGCATCAATGCGCTCATATTGATAGCAGAAGACGTTATACACCGAACTGAAAATTAATTTACGAGTCATTTATCACTGAGGTAGCGTGTACGTGGTAGCGTTCCACCAATGTATTATAAGTTGGTAAATCTGATGTATTTGTCTTCGTCTAAACCTTCCCTAAAGTTAGTTTTTCTTACCCAAGGCGACATGCCTAAGAGCGTCACAATAAATAATTGAAATTGTGGCTTTTAAGTTTATTTTATAAAAAAACACGGGGCAAAAGGGTAAACGGGCAGGAGGCCATGACATGCCGCCCATGAACACTCACAATGCCAGAGACCTCACAAGTGCGTTGACGGCCTTTAATATGCCTATACGCTCTTTTCTTGAAGGCCCCTAAGAAGTAGATAAAAAAATATATTCCCAAAGTGGGCGTTAGATAAGTTGGGTCCTGATCTAAAATATCGCAGTCGGTAAGCTCTAGAACTTTGACTCCATTCATAGTTTGCCTCATTTCACCTTCAATAAAAACTGGTTTAAAGAAAGGTTAGCAAGCACTGCTAATTCGTACGTTCGAGGCCAACTTCACCGACATGATTAAGGCCAATAAAAGTCAATGAAATCTATGGTTTTTAAAACTCACTTACAATAAACTGTATTTTATCATATCTTGATAAAATAAATAGGTTGTTTGTTGATTCGTAATTCGGTCTCAATTGTTGGTTTCAACAATTGAGACCGAAGTTTCAATATATATTAATTGTTTAATTAAAATGTTATTATTTGATAAATATTCATGTAAAACCACAATTATATCTTGCAAAATGCATATTTGTTTTAGTACGAGTTCTTGTTTGTTTTTCTTTTCAAATAAAACAAGAAAAAGTAGAAATGATACTTCAAATGAAGAACATTGTTGTATTAATTTGTTAATTAGACTGTTACGTACGAGTAGGTAAAGAAATTTCGTTATCAGTGTAGCGAGGATGAAAGTCGAAAATTTGAAATTCATGACTATTCAAAAGTATATGAGCGTACTCATTATTAAAATTCTTCAAACCTGATAAATGCAATATACGTTGAAGGTTTACGCTAATAATTTTATAAATGTTGAAATTTTTTTTTGTGTGACAAAGCTGATCAGGAAGAGATTTGACGATACAAATTTTTTTGTTGCCATTATTATAAAATTATAATTTTAATTTAACTTGCTGTAACTTGGAGCATTGTTCTAATCGCACCTATAAAATATTAAATCTCTCCGTCAAATTGTTTACCCTCAGTAAAATATATTTAAAATTATAAAAGTATATTAGGCTCAGTGATGGTATTATAGTTACAACTACTGTACACCTGTTTTAGTTTCAATATATATTATAAAAACAGACCTTAGTATGTTTTAGAAATATTGCAATGAACTCCATCTGCAGAACAATAGAGTTATGACTACCTATTTAAGTCGATCGACGTATCGATTGAATCAAAATTCCGATTATAATCCGCTACCTTTATATAATATAAACCTGTTTATTTATACTCATAACTGAAATGTGAAATTGTTAAATAGTTTTCTTCTTATAGTAATTAGGACATGATAACATTATACTCGTACCCTTTCAGTGAGCTTTGAGTTCGACATTTCGATCACATACAATGACGTGTTTTTTTACGAATTTTATTTTGTTTTTCAGTTAAACCCAGACGTGAATGCGTTCCAACGCAAGTTCGTCAATGAGGTGCGTCGCTGTGATGAGATGGAGAGGAAGCTGCGGTACATCGAGGCGGAAGTACACAAGGATAAAGTTCATATCCCAGCCGTCAAAGACATGCCACGAGCCCCCAACCCACGAGAGATTATTGACCTTGAGGTTTGTTTATACTCTGTTTAATGAAATAAAACTGGTAACAATTACGGTTCTAGTCCACCACTACAAGGGACACGTTTCTTGGGTATAATATATAGATATATAATAATAGAATTAGGAACTTTGCGGAAGTCCATAGCACAAAACCCTCATAGACTAATGTACTAACAAAACTCCGCGAAAAATCCAGAACCACTCGACGCACGTTTAGCCCCGACACCGCGGAGTGTTGCTTGTAGATTGGTTTTGTACATTTCTTGGACTTAACCATTAAGACAGTGATAATCACAACTTATTATTTTTTCGAAAATTGTTATTCAATACTAATAGATTTATGACAAACAATAATTTTCGTATATGCTCATGTATACAGGCGCATTTGGAGAAGACAGAAAATGAAATCTTGGAGCTGTCACACAACGCTATCAACTTGAAACAGAATTACTTGGAATTGACAGAATTGAGGCATGTCTTGGAGAAGACTGAGGCATTTTTCCTTGCCCAGGAGGAAGTTGGCATGGATTCATTGACCAAGTGAGTATATTACAGTATTCAAAATAAAGATATATCTACAAATTGTAGGTTACTCAAATTTTCTAAGATTAAACGTGATTATTAGTTACATTTATCCAAAGTATATGACAAATCCAAAGAAAATTAAGGATAAATTCTTGCCAAAACCCTGTGTTGTGGATAGATAGTGTCTTCTATTGAATTACGTTCTAAGTAATCAAAAATTATACAGACTAAAATCTAAATAACTAGTATCAATTATTTGACTGTAAGTTAAATATTATTGCTGAACCTAAGCTCAAATAGAATAAAATATTATTGCTGAACAGTGAGCATACTTACTATTGCGTTTTTCTGAGCCTACCTAAAAACCTTATTTTTTATGACAATCATTTAAAAGAGAGAAAAGACGTGCATTCTTAAGAGGTTATATCTATTCCAGATCTCTAATGTCCGATGAGACAGGCCAACAAGCTGCGAACCGTGGTCGCCTTGGTTTCGTAGCAGGTGTTGTACAACGTGAACGAGTTCCGGCCTTTGAAAGAATGCTTTGGCGTATTTCTCGCGGTAATGTGTTCTTGCGCCGCGCTGAATTGGACAAGCCTCTTGAGGATCCAGCTTCTGTAAGCACAATTCTGTTTACTGTATCTTGTTCTACTGTTATTATTATTTATTAATTTACAGCTAGTTGCCAAAATACTTTATAATTAAAAACTACGTTATCCTAAGCTTACAAACGAAACAAGCCTGTCATAAATATATCTTATTCTATATACCAGATCGAAACAGACAAAAGTCTATCATTTAAACTACTTTTTATTGATTTTTGTGAATTTTTATTCAAATATGTATATTTATACAAATTTCTTGACCTGGGTGTATATATCATACCTTGGGGCTAACAGACCGTATGTGGAAGGTGTCCTATATGATTATATAAGAATATATAATTGAATGTTCGACTTTCCAGGGTAACGAGATCTACAAGACAGTGTTTGTGGCGTTCTTCCAAGGAGAGCAACTTAAGTCACGCATTAAGAAAGTCTGCACTGGTTTCCATGCCTCACTGTACCCCTGTCCACCTTCCAACACCGAGAGACAGGACATGGTTAAGGGTGTCAGGACACGACTTGAAGATCTTAACATGGTTGGTAAATTTGAAAAAAGGAATGAAAAATTTTAACCCTCTTTTTTAACAGTAAAACGTTAAAATAAATTTCCGTCTGAACAACTGAAGTTTTAACCCAATACATTTTTAAAAATGTAATGTTTTAAGTCTTGCTATTTTTATACGCTCTCATTTCCATTTGTATTGCAGGTTCTTAACCAAACACGCGACCACAGACAGCGGGTTCTCGTGAGCGTTGCAAAGGAATTGCAGAGTTGGTCCATCATGGTCCGCAAGATGAAGGCTATCTACCACACTTTGAACCTGTTTAACATGGACGTTACCCAGAAATGTTTGATCGGAGAGTGCTGGGTACCAACTGCCGATTTGCCAAACGTACAAAAGGCTTTAGCTGATGGTTCGGTAAGTTTTGTCCTCTTTGTTGTATGATATTTATTAATAATGTATTAGTTAGTATAAATAACATTTAATCTACTAAGCTTTTAATACTAAACAAATATTGTTACTCTTATATTTTTTGCAGAACGCTTGCGGCAGCTCTATTCCATCATTCCTGAATTGCATCGAGACAGATGAAGTTCCACCGACCTTCAACCGCACCAACCGCTTCACCCGTGGTTTCCAGACCCTCATCGATTCTTACGGAGTTGCCTCATACAGGGAATGTAACCCAGGTAAGTTAGTAGTTTCTTCTATACAACAGGAGCAGGTTGAAAAACAGCGCTGTTTGAGAATTCAAACAGCTATAAGCTGAGTCTGGTCCTGAATGCCCGCCTTTAGATCGAAACAATCATATTCTTTCTCTCCCCTATTTTTAATGATATTTATCTTTCTTTTTTATAAATTTGTTTTTTTTTTCATTATTATGTAGTTTCCACTATATGATTGTGATTAAGTTTAGTTTTTAAGATTAATTAAGTATAAGTTAACAATGGCAATGGCAATAAACGATTCTGATTCTGATTATATTAATTTTCTGCTTATGCTAAATTGAATTAAAAATGCCAAAACTATGAAAATAATCAATACAGAAATCACATCTATTTTTTAATAAATTGAGTTGTCCAGATTCATTGAATGAAACTGAAAAACAGTTGAATTTAAGTTTTTTTTTTAGATAAAAGCATTTTTCAGTTGGAAAACTTCAGCTATGCTTTATCTGTTGCAGCACTCTATACAATTATAACGTTCCCCTTCTTATTCGCGGTGATGTTCGGAGATTTGGGCCACGGTAGTATTATGGCCATGTTTGGATTGTGGATGGTGGTCAAAGAAGTCTCCCTTGCTGCCAAGAAGTCTAACAACGAAATCTGGAACATTTTCTTCGCTGGTCGCTATATTATCCTCCTCATGGGTCTATTCTCGATGTACACCGGCATAGTCTATAATGATATCTTCTCAAAATCGATGAATATCTTCGGATCGACGTGGTTCGTTCCATACGATAACGACACTTTGGAACACAACGCAGCTCTTACCTTGGACCCGAAAGACTCATATGTCGACGCTCCTTACTTCATTGGTATTGATCCTATTTGGCAGGTAAATATCGTAATAATTCATGCCAAAAATAATTATGTTTGATTTATAACTGAGTAGAATGAAAAATATACGAAATTATAGTGGTTAATGCCGTAATTAGATTGAATGTTTTGCCAATTACATGGACAATCTATATTCAAATAAAACAACGCAACAAATCTTAAACTAACGGCGATACATAATCTCAGACCGAATAAGTGAAATTCATTTTTTTATTTAAAAATGTCTTAATATTATCTTTTCAGACTGCTGACAACAAGATCATTTTCCTCAACTCATACAAAATGAAGCTGTCAATCATTTTCGGTGTCGTCCACATGATCTTCGGTGTCTGCATGAGTGTCGTCAACTACAAGTAATATTTTATAATCTTTTTTTTTAAGTTATTTAATAAAATATAGATCTTAAAGTCTAGCCTAACATTTAATAAGCTATTTTACCGATTGTCATAATAAAAATAAGAAATAATACGAAATAATCTCAAAAAATATTTTAAAATAGGCCCAGCGATTCACAATATGGAACGAATAAAAAAATTGTAATAATTTCAGCTTCTTCAAGCGTCGTTACTCAATCATCCTGGAGTTTTTGCCCCAAGTTATTTTCCTATGTCTGCTCTTCTTATACATGGTCTTCATGATGTTCTACAAATGGCTTGCATACAGTACTTTCTCACAAGGTGTGTGATAATCTTTGTTTCACCTTTTTCTGTAGAATGTAATGTTTACACATAACAACAAATGACCAGGAACTTATATATATATTAAGACATTTCCTTGAAAGAAAATAAACCTCTTTAATTAAAAGTTCTATGGCGTAGCAGTACACGTTGCTCCTTTCTGTAAAACGGTCGTTTCGGCAGGTTGACGCAAAGTTTAACCCAAAACTAAAAACGAGACAGAGAAGTATGTCTAGAACATAGACGGACAGTCGCATCCTATATATTTTATACATAGACATTCATATTTATTTTTAAAATTTCAACTATGGTACTTATGTATAAACAAACTTATGTACAAAAATTTCAGATGAAGCGTACAAGCAAGGCTGCGCACCTTCCGTTCTTATCCTCTTCATCAACATGATGCTGTTCTCCAGTAACGAACCTGAAGCAGGCTGCAAGGAGTTTATGTTCGACGGCCAGGGTACAATCCAGAGAGTCTTTGTCCTGGTCGGCCTAGCCTGTATCCCGGTCATGCTATTGGGCAAACCATTATACCTCCTTGCTACTCAAAAGAAAAAACACAAAAAGGTATAAGAAATTACACATTTACATATATATAATATCTTTATTAAAACATACATCAAGTCTTGAACATAGTAATCAATGAAATAAAACTGAAATTAGATTTACATTTTAATTGTAAACTTATGAGAATGTATTACATTCATTAAACTCAAGCATTGTTGTCTATCACAAATAACATTTTAAGTCTGATTTCCAGACTGAATGAGTGTCTAGACATGCTAAAATCCCACCGTTATGGTGTGGTTGTTATAACTACAGAACACGAAGACGCGAACCTTTACCCATCATCTAATATTACAGCCAGAACACTCAAACGGCAATGTAAACCAAGGCATTGAAATGCAAGAACAAACCGACATATCCGAGGTGCCCCCTCCGAAGAAAGAATCGCACGACCACGAGGAAGAAGAATTCAGTGAAATCATGATTCACCAAGCTATTCACACAATCGAATATGTCCTCAGTACTATCTCTCACACCGCCTCCTATTTGAGGCTGTGGGCTTTATCGTTGGCTCACGCAGGTATGTTAATCAGTAAAACCTGCGTCTAAAAAATACAATTTATTTTATCGTCAGCCAAAGCTGTCGGAATGGTATACGTAGCGTACGTACGTTGCGTAGGTACGCCGATTGAAAAAAATATTTGGCAAAGGATATTTTATGTAGCATTCTATTCAAATTTTACATATTCATAATCATCTAACCATAAAGCAATGCGAAATAATAATTTGATATAGATTTTGATTAATTTGATAATAATTAAATGATGATAGCAAATATTTTTGCTTTCCGTATTTTATTTCTGTTTAAATCATTTTGGATATATTATCTTGTTCAGAGCTGTCAGAGGTGTTGTGGAACATGGTGTTGGCCATGGGGCTGAGGAGCGAAGGCTACGTGGGAGCAATTAAGTTGTACGTGGCATTCTGTTTCTGGGCGCTGTTCACGCTGGCCATCCTGGTCATGATGGAAGGTCTCTCCGCCTTCTTGCACACCCTGCGTTTGCACTGGTAAGCAATCTTACATAACAGTATTACAGTTTAGATAATATAGTCCGACTCTTTTATTTGATCCTAATCCATTCTGTGACGGTACGGATTATATTCTTATTTCAATTAATAGTTTGCAAATTGTATCTTTGCAACTATAAGAAAATAAAATTATACCAGGGGCTTACCTAATAGAACCGTTTTCATACAAATGGGCGTGGTTACATAATAAAAATAATTTCTAGCTTAAATCCCACGAAAGCAAAATTTCATTAAAATACTAAATATGATTTCAGGGTGGAGTTCATGAGTAAGTTCTACTCGGGTTTGGGATACATCTTCCAACCTTTCTGCTTCAAGACAATCCTCGAACAGGAGGATAAAGACGAATAAACTAGTTAACAGTTTATATGACGATCAACGTCAGTGCAAGTAGTAAATAAAAGTATTTAGCCCTGTTATTGTTTTATTAAAATTCCACAGCAAATTTAATCAAAGTTTTTAAATAATACATCTTAGCCTAAACAGAAAACAAGACTTATATATAATATAATTGTGTAATTGGGACTTTTTATTTCACAATTTGGACTAAAATTAAAATATCAATTACGCATTTAAATTCTAGTGCATAAAAGCATCCTTAACATTTCCCCTTAACTGTATTGATCCTTTTTTTACATTACCATTACTTCATATTGACATAAACACTAAAAGCCGTCACAGATAAAATCATTAATAAAGTGACGTCCTCAGTTTTAAAGATTATAAAATAAAAACCAATTTACATCAGTTCGATTATAAGTTTTATTATTGTTTGTTGACAAATACACAGACAAAATACCCTTAATTAGGTCCTCAAATTAGATTTGGCTTTTTCCAAAATTTCTTTTTTAATTTTCGGATAGTCTGGATGCACTTTTAATATATGTCTGCACACTACAATACATTCGGGGTATTTTTTTAGTTTTAGCTGCGCATACGCTAGTTTATAGCCAATCGCGAGATCGCTCTTGCCTGAGTGGATCCAGGCTTGTTCGTAATTATGTGCTGCGCTCTTGTAGTTTTGATCCTTTTCCGATAAATAACCTGATAGAAATTAGAAACAGAGATAGACATACTAATAAAACGTACAATTAGCGTACGTATCGCTTAAAGTAACGTTAAATAGATTTAACAAAAACACTAATTTCAAAGCATACAATCATGACTCCATATAAACATTCTTTGCTAAGTAGAAATAGTTAATTAACAAATTGTTTCACAATAAGGATTAGGTTGGTAAAAAAGTTCAGTGTTAAAACTTACCTAGATATTGATAGGCTGTGATGCAAGACTTATTGTGAGTGAGGACTTTTGCAAGGAGCTCTTTTGCGGCCTCAACTCTTCCCGAATTAACCTGATTGTCTGCCACTTCTAGCCAGCATCTTCATAAAATAAAAATTTGCAGTTAATAATGGAAGTTTAAAGAAATTTTCTTACCAGAATCTTTATAAGACAATTTCATAATTTATCAGAGACACACATGTTTTAAGTATATGTCCTATTTTCTTACAGACTCAAAAATAATAAATATTAAATAATTACAAACTCTTTAAAAACCAAATTTTGTTTTGCCATATATGTGATTTCTAGCAATAATTTTTTCAGTTCAATAATTATCAGCCGTAAGTATGCGGGGATATGTTTATAATAGACAGCGTTTTAAACAATAAAAGTATGCTGTATTTTTTTATCCAGTCGAAAAGTATCGACATCTGTTAGAATCTGTTGGAGTTAACAGATAATTGTGACTGTCAATTAATTAATAGACTGCTTAGCAAAATACCTAAGCTATCCTATCTCTTAAGTTGGACCAGACTGCCCACGCTGTGTAAATTTAATTCAAAATCGGTTAAGTAGTTTAGGAGTTCATCGGGGACCAACATCGTGACAGGAGATTTATATATATTAAGATTAAAACCTCACTTTTCCAATCCATCAGCCTTTTCAGGAGTCCATGTCATAGAAGAAATTGTTCTCTTCAATATGTTCTTCGCTCGCGTCGGTTGTTTGACAATATTATAACTGAAACGTTGAAATTATATAAAATCAGTGCTTGTTTAGATGGATTATAAAATTAAATAAAAAATAGTTTTTGATTTTTGTTTACAGAAGCACCGACACTTAAGTATCATGCTCGGACCTTTATGGCTGCGTATCAAACAAATTTATTACTTAAGTGTTTAATATTGTCTTTTATTAACATAACTCATTTAAAGAAAAACTTAACTTATATTTACATTATTTTAAATTTTTCCGATGTTTCGCGTACAATTTACAAAAGGTCTTTATTGTGTAATAGAAAATCTAAACTAAAATCTCACGAAAAACAATCCGGGAAAATGGAGGGCACCGTGAACCAGTTTTTGCAAAAATCCTTCCGGTTTCAGTCGATACCAACTCCGAGGCAATAAATACAGATAACACACAACCTCTCTGCAGCTGTGACACTTATTTTGATTAACACCTTTTGTCTTCAGTCTACCGTGACCACGCACGCTGCACGCGAAACGTCGGAAAACTTTAAAATAATGTAAATATATTTAAATTTTTCAAAATTACATAACTTAAATCCGTTAATAAAGCTTTTGAAATTACTTAAGTGTTTATTGAAATTACTTTTAGACTTTGTTCATATCTACCGAAGAGTCAGAGCTTACGCGTTAGCAATAGCCAGAATCAAATATGGATCATCCTGGGTTCCCTCCTCACTGACGTACGGCAACAGTTCTTGAAGCACTCTTTCTGCTTGCGACTTCTGCTTCGAAGCCAATTGTAGCAGTGCGTTCAGACCCTTTCGTTCAGATGTGTTCACTTCGAGAAGCAATTTCTCTGCAGTGCGTAAGGCTAGAATTCGAGTGTCACTTAAAAAAAAAATAACTTTATTAATTGAAAAAATCCAGTTTTCTGTAATAATTTAAATGCTGATAATATTAAAATTCAAAATCGTATGAATATAGAAAGAAACATTAGATTTATAATTGACAATTGATAACAGTAAATATCCATAGATAATAATAAAGTGTGACATCTCCACTATTTGACAACACCTGTCAAATCATGGTTTTGGTGACAGATGACAACTGGTAGAATTTTTTTTGTAATTCGAAGAGTTCTTATCTTACATTTCTAATTATATTTATCTAAATAGGTGATCTTAATCTTAGTAGGGCAGTGACGAGTCCCTAGCTCTTGATAAGTCGCATATTAATTAGTTTAAAACTTAAACTAATAAAAAAGGTTTAATCAGCTCACAATTTAACCACCTACTGCCGACTAATGACATTATAATCACGTAAATTAAAATCACAAAATTGAGATTCGCTTAAACCGCCGCACCGTAATTTTTATCTAAGACAGATGCGGCACAAATATTTTGGTATTAGCTTACTAATAATATCTCGCTACTTTTGAGTGGAGCTTAAATAAAAAATGTTTTGAAAATGGAGAAAATTTCTCTTGTTCTGTTGTCAATGAATGCAATCAGGGCACACATAATAAAAAATAAACTTACTCTTCTCGTAGCGAATCTTGCGCATGCTGTGAAAGACACAGTAGGACCATTCGCTTGGCAGCTGCGCCCGCGCATCGTTGAGACCGTCTTGCGATGTTTAACTGACGTAGGGCGACGTTCACTTTTCCTTGGTATGATGAATATAGCCCTTCGCAGTACGAATATTCTGAAAATTCAGTTAATAAGAGAAATTGCGTAATTGCAATTTATCGCACTTGTGGGTACCATCGACAGATGCAATTTATAGCATATGGCGTTTATAGAGGGACAAACACTTTGGCTACGGAAAACTAAAAATTTTATGAAGTGTATAAATTTTAATGATGCTCACCAGGATCCTCCTGTTTTCCCAAAGTCAGCCTAGCCTGTTCGATAATTGGCTCCACTTCGGGGAGTTTTCCCCGCCGCCATTGGACCTCAATAAGCTGCGCAAGCGCCTCCCAACTGCTCGGCTTCACTGACAATATCTGGCTTAAGTGACGTTGAGCTGTTTCAAAGTCAACCTAAAAAATATATTTATAAATAAGTACTTCAATTAAAAAAATGGATTTTTTCACTATAAGTGGTCATTTTTTGTAGACGAATACTTTAAAAATCTTCGCTTTTAAAATCAACAGCAGTAGAAAACAATATTTGTAAAATTGCACAACAAGCGAACTGTGAAATCGACTCTCAATTGAGGTCTTCCCAACGGAAGCTTCGATTCTTTAAAAAGAGAAAATGCCAATATTCTGTTAGCTCATTTAAATCCCTCATCACCCCCTTTTTAAAAAAATATATAAATATATTTATATAATAATAAGAATATAATATTAATATATATTAATAATAATATAATATTTTAAATAATGAAATGATACCTTCCTGAAAGCCAAGTCGGCCATCATGACAGCAGCGGATTCATTATTGGGCTCCGCATTCAATAATAAGCCACAGGTTTGCTCACATCTTTCCGGATCGTTCATCTTGACAAACAAAAAAATATTCTACTTTCAACATACAGAATTATATATCTAAAACAAATTATAACGCATACATTTGGCGCAAATCATGACGCAAATAATAATATAATTCATCATTTGTAAATAATATATCCTCTTTTCGTAGAGGCAACACCTCAGGATGCTCCGGTGTCGGGGAGATACGTGCGTCGAGTGTTTGAGGATTTTTCCGCGGAGTATGACTATTAAATTGTTCCAATAGAATTGTATACAATGGACTTAACGCAACTTAAAGCCTGAATCGATTTACTTGATCAAAATGTATTTCAAAACGAATCGTTTCTTATTAAAGTTTGACTTGATTGTTTATTATTATACTATCACTAAAAACTTGATGGTAATCAAAGTAAACAGTACATGAGCTTTTTGAAACAGGAGTCTTAAGAAATTTCATAATAAACGTTTTTAAATATGGTCACACTCAGTTACAAAGCCTATCGGATCCCGTTGAGTATAAATTTCTAGAGCAAATTCTTACTTAACGGTTGTATAATGATGATAAATAAAGTTTTGTGTTAACTTTGATAGATAATATATGATAGATAATATAGATATATATGTATATTAGTTCCGGTGTGAACCCCCTTTCCATACCTGAGCATATAACTTGGCCAATGCGAACAAAGTATCCGGATTCCTTGGCGAATACATCAAAGCCTCTGACAGAAGGCTCGCAGCCACACCCGGCTCTTTAACCGCCTTCACCTTCGCCAGCAGGCAAAGAATATTTGACAGCATCTCTTTCTCTTCTTGTGCATCTCCTTTTGAGTCTACCTCTATTCGTTTCAACACCGCAGTTTGGAGATCTTTTGCCTCTGACAGGTTTGTGTTCGCAGAGTTTTTTAGATCGCGGCTTTTCGCTTGCGTGAGTAGGAATTTGATACGCCGCTTTAGCGTTGGAGTGTCTCTCTCTTTGTTTTGAGGTTGGTTAAGTTGGGATGATATTACTGAGTCTACTTTGTCATATTGCTTGAGCTGCAATAGATGTATGTCAATAACTCAAGTGTTTGGGAACATTTATCTTTTGTTACTTACAAATACAGATACAGCATTATGACAGACTAAGTATATATAGCAATAAAATGTTATATTAAAGATATTTGTATGATAAAGAGAAACACTTTATTAACGCATTAAGCTATGTATTTTTACAAAATTTAAATATATTTTACATTGTATGAAATTTTCCCGACGTTTCGCGTACTTTACAGTCTACCGTGACCACGTACACTAGTAATTTAATATAATGTAAAATATATTTAAATTTTATAAAATACACAACTTAATCCTTAATAAAGTGTTTTTCTTTAAATGAGTAATCGTTATGTCAATAAGAGACAATCTTATTTGTATGGTATTCGTATCTAAGTATCATCATCATCATCATCATCATCATAATAGATAGGATGTGTTTCAGTTTGGTTAGTTAAAGCTGTAAATAGCTTACCTTGGTGATAACCGACCGTTTATAAAAGTTTTTGATATTAATATCAAAATGCAATTATATCTACGAGTATCATACGAGACTATAAATAAAAATTGGCATATTATAAGTGAATGAGACGGAATATTTTTTTAAACCTACATACCTTCAAGAGAAGTTCCAAATACTCAAATCTTAGTTCATCATCATTTGTTTGGTCGATAGCTTTTTCATAGTGGTGTATCGCTTTATGATATTCGTGCATTTTGAAAAGAGCAAGGCCCAGTTTCTTCACTAATTGAATGTTCGCTGGATTTCCATTGTAAGCTTTTTCATATGACTCCGCTGCTTGTACCGGTTCTAAAATATCCACAACATAGAATTTCATTTAGCCATCCAATGTTGTTTGAAAATACGTTTATCTGACTATACTTGATTTTTTTTTTAAATTCGATTTCATATGGTTGAGTCAGTAATCGCTGATCGTAGAGGCAACATCCTGAGAATGCTCCGGTGTCAGTGAGTTACGTGCGTCCAGTGTTTGAGGGGGTTTTCGCGGAATATTACTATTAAATTGGTCTATTGGAATTGTACAAAATGGTTACTTAATTTGGGGAAAAACCGGGCATGTGTGAGTCGCGACGCGCATAAAGACACAATGTAGAAAAAACACACTTGTTGTATGGAGCCTCCATAAAATTTTTTTTAAATATTAAACAGGGGGCAGCCAGACAGGAGGCTCATCTGATGTTAAGTGATACCCGCCGCCTATGAAAACTCGCAATGCCGGAGGCGTCACCGGTGCGTTGCCGGCCTTTGGTGTTATATTAACAATAGAAATACATCTGTAAAAATTTATCACGAGATACAGCATCGTGACAGACGGTTAGACAACACAGCCTCCTTTTTACCGTTTGCCGAACCGTAAAAATAGTTTAATGTTATACACATACCATGTATGGACATAAAGGCATCTCCCATCATTGTATGAGCGTCGGCCATCGGGTGGTTACTGACAATTTCCTTGAAGCAATTTGTAAACATTGTCCTATCTTTCTTGTCTTTGAGGTATATATGGGCCATTTTGCTATGAGCTTGGAAATAATATGGTTGGCCTGGCTTCACTTCGTTTAACGTGTCTAACGCTGTATCTATATCCGAGTTCCGCAGAGCAATATCGGCTTTCGCGATTAACAGCCGATTTTCTTCAGACGTGTATGAGAATTCTTGTATTGCTTCCTGAAAGTATTTTAAATATTATAAGGGCTCATCTGTATCTTTCCCTCACAGTTGAGCATCATATAACAGAATGAATAGAAGATATATATATAAACTAGCTGACCCAGCAATGTTGTTTTGCCATACATGTAATTTCAATTTACAATTAATAAATTTGATCGTAGAGGGGCAATAATGTAAAAACTAAAAATTTGTCTAAAAAATAAAATTAGTGGTCGACTACCCCTAACATTTAGGAGGATGAAATAATGAAAAAATAGATTTTAGCCGATTCTCAGGCCTACTCAATACGCTCACAAAGTTTCATGAGAATCGGTCGAGCCGTTTCAGAGGAGTATGGGAACGAAAATTGTGACACGATAATTTTATATATAAAAATAAATTTAGATACACATACTTGCAGACTCTTCCCAGCTTCGCCAAACAAGCCTAACGCAGTCTGCAATTCAATCATTTGTAGATACAACGTTGCTTTATCTATAATATTAAATTCAGCATCAATCTGTCTGTTCGTACCAATATTTTTACTATTCAGGATCTGATGACTTGTCGTAAAAAAGGTAAGGGCGTCCTGGGCTTGGTTTAAATTCTTCAAAATAACACCATTCAAAAAATGATACATCGCACTATCTCTCACTTTGAAATTATAACTCAGACACATTTCCAGACACTGAGCTGCCTTTACAAACTGTTGCTGTTGTATATAAATCTGTGTTAATAATATTTGACTTCCGGCATGTGTGTTATCCATATCTACTATGTGTAAAGCAATTTTCTCTGCTTCAATTGGCATGCCAAACTGAAACTGAAGTTTTGCTAGCTCATATAATGCTGGTATTAAGCCCGGGCATGCATCTGTGATCGTCCTCAACAATTTTAAGCAAATCTCAATGGATGCATTTTGTTCATGTAATGAGTATGATAGATAACTGGTGATGACAAAGGGTTTTTTCGGCAAATACTTCTTATACTCTTTGTAGACATCCAGCAAAAATGCTGGATCAAGAGTTTTGATGTATGTCAAACTATACGGGTTGGGATCGGCTTTGGATAGTTGGAAATCAATAGCTTGGTTAAGATATGGAATTGCATCTTTTGTATGCAATTGTGCAGATAATAGGTATAAAATAGGAAATCTTTTTGTTCCTTGCATTTCGAATAGCAATTCAACTTGTTGCGCCACTTGATCCGTTGGCCCATTCTCATACATTTGGCATAGTGTTAAGCCACATAAAGCTGTTATAGAGTTACTATCGATCTTGCTAGCTGCCTTAAAGAAACTTAAGGCATCCTTGTATTTTCCTTGTAAGATACACTGATAGCCTACTTCGCTTAAATAGTCAATATTATTAGAGTACATTTCATATGCATACTGTGAAAACCTGTAAACTTGAGAAATAACTGTACCAGACTTCGCACATATTTTTGAAAATATCTGTGCAATGTCATAAAAAATATATGCATTGTGAGTCTCCTCATTTTCTAGAATTTTATAAAGTGTGTTTAATTGGTCCACTGCCTCTATATAATCAGAATTTTTGCATAGGGCAATAAATATTCGAATTTTCAAAGCTTCAATATTTGTTGGTTCTAAAGATAGTACTCGCTCGATGGTGTCATATACCGCTTCCCATCTCTTCATAGCAAATTCGTTTTTCAATTTCTCTATCAATGGAACTACTTCCCTAGGATTGTGGATAATTAGCTTATCAAGAGTCAAATTAGACAAGTCATGATCTTTTAACAAATACTTTAATTTTGCCAAAGCAAGTAAGACTGCCATATTTTTACCATTTTTACTTAAAACTAGCTCCAAGCAGTCTTGTATTGTAACATGCATATCTAGGTTCAAGTACATATCATTGTATGCTTTAAGTATAACTGCATCAAGGTTATTCGGATCCTTCCTTAGAGATTTATTTACATAATCAAGAGACTTTTCATACTTTCCAGCGAATGATAGGAAGAGACCAGCAAAATAGAGTGATTTTGCATCTGCATGCTTCCTTTCTTCTTTCAACTTAGCTTCTAAATTATATAAGTCTTCTCTATCAATGGTATTTACAAGCTTATGGCTATAAATTAGAGCCATAACTACTGCCAAGTTGATATCATGGTTAGACTGTAGTGGTAGCAACTCATTTATACCTAACTGACCTTGGCCTTCCAATATATTACATAAGGCATGGTAAAATAAAAATTCAGAGGATTCATCAGACTGTATAGAGAAATACTTAGAAATTTCTTTGGCTTTGCCAAAGCATTTTTCTCTTATATAATAATGAATGTTACATCTATGCCACATGCTTTCCATTTTGACTACTCCAAATCCAGCTTCACATTCAGGTTTTTATAATTTTTTATGTTATCCTGGTAGTATTTTGCTAGAAAGTGACATTTGCATATCACATCTAGCTTCTGTTTAAATGCATAATCAAATGCATGCTGTAAAATACAATGTTAACTATTAATTACACATAATAATAATGTAATTATAGTAAAGATTTATTTGTTACCTTTCCCAATAACTTCCCAACGCCTTTCCCTTGGAATTCAGCAGGCACCTCAGTGTAAATAAATGTAATCGATTTGCCCCTTTCCTCATAACTTAATGTAGCTTCTGCTGAAAAATACCTCTACGTTTAGTTTATAATTTCATATATATCCTGAGAATTTTATAAATAATATTATACCAAACCTGTTTGCAAAGTGACCACAAACTGTTGCTTAGCAACATTGTTGACAACTTTCAGCGCCTGTGTCGAAAACGCTCTTGATCTCGTTAACATTCCAGACTCTTAGAAAGACGCCTTTCTGAATCAAAATACTTTGAACTTTTACTAACTAATTTTATTAAGTTCGAAAAATATTTTTGAATAAAAAATTGAGTTAAAAAAATTTATTTGCCTTAAAATTATATCAGTATGACTTTTGAGACAGGATACTACAGACGTATGACAAATGAAAACTTGTTTCGAATAGAAGTCCAACTTCAAAGCATCATAGTCTTATAATCTGTGTACAGAAAAATAACGATACAGGTTCAATTAGTAACGCAGCCCGAGCTAAGCTGCTAATTGTTAGGATTCGATTCGAAACGATAAAAAAAACAATTTACATTATTCTATACATTTTATTCCTGAAAAAACACTATGTAACCAAAACTATTATTTAAAAAAGCAAATACAAAATAAATATTTCTCTTTTTCATCTTGAAAATACTTTAAAAATGTGACGATAATACTCCATGGAATAATTATTAATAAATAAATATTTTATTTATCTTTTATATTTGTTTTGACTAGGGATCGTTGGTGTTGAGATTAATCCAACATAATTGTTACAATATTTACATTAAGATAATGTAAAAACAAATGTAATAGACATAGTGTGAGTATAAAGGTATAAAATTCTATAACAATATAACAAAAACAACATAAGGTTTGTTTGTTATAACTACTGAAAACTAATATTTAAAGCTCTACATCAATATCATATAAAATTTAAGATGACAATAGCCAACCTATTATTACTTGACTGATAAAAAGTTATAGTCGATAATAAAACATACTATAGCTTTGCTGGTTGTACGTAACATAGACTTATATATAGTGTTATTACGAAAATCATGTCTATAATATAATTTTACAAAGTAGTTTAATTATAAGCACTTAACTTACCCTTTATTATTTAGACTTAATTTTGAATTTATATAAGCTATAAAAATTTTCTTTAGTCCAGACCATACCCAAGTCAAGTTTCGGAATACATATCTAATGTAATCCCTGCAATCGAAGTTGACTATCATCTAGTAAAGACTTATAATAATATGATCCAATTATCTACAATAGCATTTATAGCTACGGAAATTACCGTTTATTCCTTATTATAACTATGAGTATGACGTGGAACCTTTGCCTCTTCGGTTTTCTGGTAAGTGTGATTTTTTTTTTAAATATATATATATAATAGTATCGACAACAGAGTCTGGTGTACCAGACATTATAATCATCAAATTCTATGGCCGAAAAACGGATCAGCGACAACTATATTTATTCCTACGTTAGAAAATTTATTTTAATAGACACAGTTCAACTAACATTTTGAAACTAATGTTACATTAGTGTCTAATAAAATGGCACCTACCAATAGCTACTAAACCCAATAATACAATGCCCCAATATATATTGTATGCGTAAATAAATCTAATGTTTAAATTAACGCAATATTTCCAGAGTGTATGCTGCGTTTGGGATGCCGGCGCAGTCAACTGCACAAGCAACGGTCGCTTTCCATACTTAGACGACACCGAATGTAAAAAATACTATATGTGTATACGATTACCATTGAGTGGAAATTACACCTACTTCAACTACACATGCCCCACAACATCACTATTTAACCCAATGATTGGCCAGTGTACAACGAACTACACCTGTTTAAAACAAAATAATGCGCTTTGTAAAACCGAAGGTCGAATTCCAGATCTTTCGACAAATTGTTCCGGTTATATCGATTGTATAGATATAAACGGTAAAATCGTAGAAACGCCAATTAAATGTCCAGGTAATAGTTTGTACAATCCGAGTTCGGGAGATTGTGAATTTAGTTATGCTTGCACACCCGTTTGCAAGGCGGTTGGTAGGTTTCCAGATAAATCGGTATCTGGTTGCAAGAAGTATTATATGTGTTTACAACTTGCTAATGGAACGTTGGTGCCATACACTAATTATACATGCCCGTCTATATCTATGTTCAATCCAAACACACAGATGTGCACTACAAATTATACTTGTACAGAATAATAAAGCGATACGAATTGTATAATTTCATTAATCCTTATTAAAAAGACACAGCCAAAAAAAAGTAATGACCTAGTTTAATAAAATTATACAATTTGACGCGTAACATCATATGTTTGTTTTAATAAAACAACTTTCAAGTGTCATTAATTGTTTCTTTCTCAGTCGTTACTTCTATTACAAAGAGTCGTTCGATTGACATCTATACTAATATATAAAATTGGAGTGTCTGTTTTTAATATTGGAATAACCGTTTTTTATTACATGCATATGAATAATATATACGATACATACACCAAAATGACAATTTTTAAAAATTTTGTCTGTCTGTCTGTTTGTTCCGGCTAATCTCTGGAATGGCTGGACCGATTTTGACGGCACTTTTTTTGAGTGGTAGCTGATGTAATAAGGGATCACTTAGGCTACTTTTATTAGGGTTCCGCAGTCTACGTAAAGGGACACATCGTCATGTCCGTTCATTCGCCTGTTCTCACTCTAGCGTCGAAACGGTTAGTGTTAGGAAGATGGAACTTTACACGGATATATGTGTATTTATTACGCCGATAAAAAGCTAAAATAAAATTACTTAATAAAAAACGTATGAAATGTCCAGTAACGCGCTTCAAGATGATCTAAGCCGCGCGCAGCTTACGCGCAAGACATGCCACCACACTCTCTCTACTGGGCCTATCTTTTAAAATTCCCCTAATCTGTTGTAATTTTGTGATTCATTTTTGCTGCTTTTCTTTTTTGTCTTTAAGTAACAATTATAAATAAAGTACATTTTTGTGTATTTAGTTAGTGACTTAGATAGCACATGTTTTCTAAAATAAGTATTTTAAAGTTATTATACCTAATCCATGTGGACGAAGTCGCTGGTACAGTTAGTCTTAGAATAAATTAAAGGGAATACTGCGCGTATTGTTTTAAAACTACGCCATTTTTGTAGGACTATTACAATTCAAACGCTACTCGCTAGCGGCTAGAGCCAACTGAAGAATTTTCTTCGCTAAACTTCATATGATTCTTAAGCGTCGCGAAATATTCTCTTAACGTAACTAACTCTTTAACGGTAGGGTAAAAATGAGTCATAATCGACTGACGCTATAGAACGTGAACCGTATTTTGATGTACGCGGGTCCAACACGGGTCACATCAGCCGCCTCCCAGTGCTGTGAAATAAAGCATTTAAATGCAGTAGAATTATTATTTTCGTATTAACCAATGTAATACTGACATTAAATACTGTAAGTAATTATTTAGAGTAAGATTTCCTCTCATAACCTAGTGAAGATATACTTTCCGGCTTAATGTAAGTTCAGGAATGTTCAGTTTTATATATTCGAAAAACATTTGCAGAAATTTGAATGAAAAATACGCGAATATGACTGAATACTGGATTCATCACAGTTTATTTATTGCATTATTTTTGATTTCTTAGAAATCGTCATACAGTAATAACAATGAATGTATACGTCAAAACGTATAACCTAGGAATTTCGTCACATTATAAAAACACCGTGCCTTGAAAAGTCTCACCGCCTTCCCTTTAAATATATTGGACCGTAGTGATTTGATGTTATAATCAAAATAACTCTTGGAAGAAATAGCATGTATTTGTAAAGTTTTAAGAATGTGCTCACAACACTATAAAATGTTTTGCTTAGCATGTATGCCGATATTAGAAGCGCAAGATCATTGACGCAGTTTTCCGCTGTCAAAAAGGCTTAAAATAAATAATGGAAAATAACAGCAGATATACTGAAATAGCAGTAAATCCGACAGCAGTGCGATGGCGCCGGCTGCGATCCTCGTTTGTTGACGTGCGACTTGCTAGTGCGACCAATCAACATGCAGTCGGGCTCCAGGCGTAGCGCGCGCAACGCGCTTGCGCACGTAATCGTTATTGTTTGACAGATGTTTTGACCGTTGGCGATATAAAATATTTGTGTAATGAAATCAATTATTTACATTATTTAATCTACGTAATTAGTTGTTAGACTATTTTGAAACATATTTATTTATTGTTTGTATATATTTTATCAATTATTAGACGAGGTAAAGAAATGTTTGTTTTAATTTTATCCATCTTAACCTTTTTTGTTAGAATAACCTCGAAATAAATTAAAACTCTTTGTGTAACGAACTAATTAATGCCGTTTCCGATTTCCGTAAAAATAATAGAATTTATACAAATGTAATAATTATTTATAAACGAACCTTGAGTTATTGTAAAACATTTTTTATATAAGTATTTTAATTCTGTCTGAAATCATTAGGCACTAGAATTGATTTGAATTGTAAAAAATATTAAATTAGTTAAGTAAAAGTATGCAAAATTACATTTATGTATACATTTTAGCATGTTATAGGTATTTATATTACAAGTTAGTGTAAACAATCAATAGACAACAGACCATAAACAGTGTAAAAAAACGTTGTGTCGCCAGATGTGATTGTTTATAAATGTTGTGAGTGGTGACGAGCCTATGGGGCAATGTGTGTCCCGGGATTATCCGGGCCCTTATGGATTTACGCGTCATTATGACGCAGAGAGCCTCGCAAGCAGCTACAATGGATCCACGAAAAAGGTCAGTCTACATAAAGACAAATTATGATGTTAAAAAGAAAATTATTTTAGAGTTTTCGATTGATTTTCAATAGTCGCCAAAGAGTCCATATCCAAGGTTTATGTAGTATTATTAATATTAAATAAACCTAAATAATAGCTTTTCTATATAGACCCAAATAACGTAGATTTCGCTCGGAATATGGACTCGAAATCCAAAGTCATCTGACCCTCTGTTCGATGTTTTAGTTCCCTTTCTAGTCACGTTCACGAAGCAGGTGCAAGTATTTCTTTTAAATGGTGCAACTTGCAAGTAAAATCTACTTAATTTTACTTATATTAATATTACTTTATTTTTATTATTTTAGAGACAAACAACACATGTTCCTTTCACCATGTCATAATTGTTTGTTGTTTGAATTCTCTAAATTGTTATTAACGATTGAGTGGCTTTACCTAACGTTTGCGCCAAATCGCAAAATATATTCTTACAGAGATTATGTCCGTCTCTTTGTTTTTATTTTTATAAAATGATCCTTAGTTCGGACATTTTTTGTCACGGAAAAGAACTTTGCAGACAGCCTTGGCTTTACGAAACTCGGTCAATTTATTATTATATTATCAAACAAAGCATGTTTTTGACAAAAAATTAAAATATAACCTAAGTAAGATGAAGATTTAATCACTAGAAAATTTTAAAATATGACAATGAGTTCAATGCAATTATAAAATTGTTTGTTTTACTTGGTTTTTTATCATTTTTATCGCGTGTATAATATTTAATTTAAAAAACTTCTTTGACGACTTTGGATCCGGTTACAGAGTACCAAAAATACCCAAGTAGTAACCAATACAATAAAACCCTCGTTTTGATAAAATTTAATCTGTATAAATAAAATATGTTGATTGTGACAAGTATTTCAAGCCTCAAGGTAGACCTCCCTTGGCAACCTACAATCTAATTTATTCAATTAAACATAAAATTATAATCCATCGATTTTCAAAATCCAATTAAAAACAACGATTTCTAACTTTCGAAGCGTGACCAGGGCGGAATGATATTAGGAGAGATATGAAATAGATAAGACAAATGAAATTTATTTCCCTATTAGAATAAATAATTATAGTTATTGCTACGTGAGATTTTGCTAAAACAATTAATAAAGCGAATGTTTCGGGCCAGCTTCGGTATAGTTATAAAAATGTTCAAAGCAAGTTAGGAATTCTTTTGATGCAGGCAAACCAGTTTCTGATTCATCACGGCTATTTAAAACATCCTGAACTGGTATGATAATAAGATCTAAAGGCTTTTCGATGCCGATATCATCTTTCAAGTGTTCGCGTATTATATATATATAGAAAAAAATATGATTGGCCAGTGTTAATGCCTACATTCTTATTAAAGCTGCAAACATCATAAAGCTCAGTAATTAGACTTGTGTAAGCGTAGAGCATGCGCGCACAATCAGGTCGTGAATACGAATCCCGGCTGCGTCATTTTTATAAATGCATTAGTTATCCGTGAAGGCAAATATCGTCAGGGTATGTATATAAGTTTTGAAATCAAGAGTTCTCGCTACTTCTACCTAACTACCAACAAACACTAATTGGATAAGATGTACGGGAGTAATAGAATCTCAATTTTTTTTAAATTACAGAGTTTAATAGAGAGTTTTATTTCCAAAGCATTACGACTAATATAGACTAGCGCTGGGGCCTTCTAAAAACGAGCGTAAAAGTCTCAAAGGCCGGCTAAACATAAGTAAGGCTCATGGCGTTGCGAGTGTCCACGAGCGGCGCACAAGCACTTCTCAAATAACATTTTTCTGATTAGCCTTAGGACCAAATGATTACGGATCATGGAAGAAGACTTCACCTAGTTAAGCTTAATTATGTTCGATTAAAACTTTAAACATAGCCATAGTGTTGTGTAACTTAACACTTATGCTTGGTGCCTTCAATTAACACGTTCAGTTTACTATAAAAAGTTTACTATTTATTTCCTCCTTTATTTTAGCTAGCATCTAGAAATTTTAACTCTTTGAAAGCGTTATTGTCGACACAGGGTCAAGACCGAATCCTTAACACAAACGGAACTCTTACGCTTAAGACACATTTTATTTATAGAAGGCCATTGACCAAACGACACATCTCAAAGTACGCAAATAATATCACGGAATGTTTGAAATAAAATGAATATTCCTGTTTCAAAAACGGATTTTATATACAATGTGTGATTTGTACCGTTATCTAACAGTGTATACGTCGTGGACAAACATATTTTGAGCAATATATTTAGAATAAATTAATAAATATATAGTCGTTACAAAATTTGAATAGAACAACTAATATCTTACTGTTTATTACGAATATTGCGTTATCTTCCCTTTCCATTCGTTCATTCTGAAAAGTATTTTAAAAACCAGTTCAATTTCTCCGTTGCATAAAAGTCGCTCTATCAATAAATCATGCCCTTTTAGGGACTGGTCCTTTATGCAATCGCATGAGAAAGTAAAAGCAAGTGAAAAATAACCCGAAAAGGCGAGGCGCTTTGGCGGACCAATAAAAACATTTCAAGCGATGGAATGTTACGTGTTAATGAAGGATGAGAATGTTTTACAGCAATTGAAGGAGTTTAAAATGATTGTCATCATTTACTTTCAGAAAGCATGCATTGCAGTCAAGTTATAGCTCAGAAACAAGAAATATTTTGTTGTTGTAGCTTGTAGTGTGTAAAGCATTGTTTTTCAACCTGTGGGTCGGGACCCCCCTGGGGGGTCGCGAAGCTTTTGTAGGGGGGTCGCCAGAGGTCGAAAAAAATTGGTACTTTAGTAAAAAATACAATAAAGACAAGTAATATTGTTAATAGTAATACTGTAACATACCATACATATAAAAATAATAAAAACATATAAAAATACATACATGATAAAAAACCGAAGGGTCAAAGGGGGTCGCGAAATATTTTTTTATACCAGGGGGGACGCATCATGAAAATGGTTGAAAAACACTGGTGTAAAGTATTTTAACGCATACACATACTTTTAAAAAATCACATATAAAAGTTTAGATAGGATACCAAGATCTACGATATTTAATTTAATTGGTCATACAGTAATACAATCTTCTGTGTTCATTTTAGGGTTTGATTTAAGGGGAAAATCCTATGCGTTGTATAAAATGCACTATCGTATGGTTTCATTAAAATCCATTTTGTCGTATTGTTACAAAAAGTATAGGTTTATGCAAAGCATCGCATGATATATATATATGATATTAGTAATATATAATATCTTTCGATATGAAAACCGCACAAACCCACCCGTTCCAATTTTAAAATTCAAAAAAGTTCTGCAAAAAGCGCAATAAAGCCTTCGTTCGTATTATGTTACATTTCAGCGGTTTCTCGATTTCCTGCCAATTCAAGAATACTTCCCTTCAATACCCTTTTGTCAATCGATCCTGAAACGCGAATCTGTCTGTGAAGGTATAACAGCTAAAACATAGCATCGATTTGTGGTAATTTGAAATGAAAAAACAACGAGAGTGTTTTGTTTTATTAAAAACTTAACCCCTAAAGACATTCACTTATGTCACTTAGGTCATATTTAAATGAACTCGAGTGAAACCGTTGTGACTAGTCAATAATAAATCAGTTTAATCGAATAGTGTTAACTAAATACCTCCTTCTAATTCTTAATCAATTATTATCATATATCATTAGGTTTTTTACTTACTAACTACTAACTTCCGCACCAATTTTGGCCGGCCAAAATTGGGAGGGACCCATGACAGGTCATGGGTGCGATTAAAAACAATGTTTTGGAATGTGAGTGACTTGATACAAATCACATTGCTCCACAATACGCAGAGCGATGTGAATTGTGAGCCATGCGAAACTTTCCCTTTTGTGGTAGATTAAT
Source organism: Pontia daplidice (assembly GCA_963693355.1). NCBI lineage: Eukaryota > Metazoa > Arthropoda > Insecta > Lepidoptera > Pieridae > Pontia > Pontia daplidice. Next base: position 8,068,504 of record CAVNZL010000140.1, on the reverse strand, counting down.
TTACCTTTGTAAATGTGATCTGCAATAAAAAGCAAATAGTCGAGGATCTTGTAACGCGTGACTTTCACGTAATAAAATACGACTGGGAGTCTATTCTAAAGGTTACACTCTCACGATGTTCGCGAGAGCAGTTTTTGCTTGTAATCTTAAACAATCCAGTGGTGCAACCCCTATGGATCGCTAGACCAGCACAAAGTCAAATTCTATATAAATTTACTATTGATTATTAAAAGTAATTCAGTATGTTTCAAAATTTACATTTACTGACAGTTTACAAATCAAGGGCGGAATGATAGGAAATGGTAAGCAATGGTAATGGCTCAACGCAACTCTTTGGATTCTCATGTTTTAAGTAAGCAACTTTTACACCATGCAATGTAACGTTGAAGTAATATTAATCATAAGTATTTTAGCGTTATTTTACGTATCCAATTATATTTGTATTATAAGTGCCAAATGGAGTTTAGCCTCTCCTAAACGAGAAACCTCCACCGCAACCTGCGCTGAGACACTTTCCACAGCTGATGATTTTCAGTTGCAGCAGTACTATAACAATTATAATGATATAGATCTCTCAATATCCGTGATGGCGCGGGTCGTGTGCTACAAAACTCAATATAGAAGACTTTATTGCTATTCCCTAATGGGATTTACAAGTACAGATCTAACTGCAAATTCAATCATTTGAAACTCAAGACCTCCTCATCATAATTGGGACTGTGAAATAAATGTCATAGATTAGATCATGTCCCCCATAGCAAAAGACGTAGAACATAAAGATTTGTTAAACTCTTTGTATTCCCTGATATACATAAATAAATATAGTATATATTGTAAGTTGTAACTGTTTGATTGGCATTTAGATTACCTACTGTAGTAGCGCTAAATAATATTTATTAAATATTCATAATTTTGACGTACTTGCATAGGCGCAATGGTCACCATGCCAGACTGTCGAACAGTGGGTTCGAATCTCAGTACGGTCAAGATTTGTAATGAGCATGGTTGGGTGTAATCTGGGTACTATATTTGCATGTCCTAAAAGTCCACACTTACTAGTGAATGTAGGGTGCAAGTGATTTTCAAAATACAGGGCATCCGATTGTATCATATAAACTATATATCATATTAGGTATAATTAATCTATACGTCAAATATTGTTTTGCAGCGTGAGTCACTTATCTGTGGCTTATCGATTTCATTTCATATTTTTTATTTGTCTCCTTCTGACAGAATATATAATACAGATTTTCTGAATTAGGTACCACGCTTGACCCTACTTTGGTACTCGCAATTAAGCAAACAATAACCTATTCAATACATAATTGCTTAGTAAATATAATTAGAAACTCCTTTAATTTTGGTGAAAGTGTTTTTTTTTGTAATTAAATTGTAACGCCTTATTTTCATAATTTATATCGAATTTCCACTAAATTTAATCCCACAACGGTCGTACTTCATTAGAAAAACATCAAATTAAGTTAAAAATTCCAAACGAATGTGAAATTATTTAAGAATTTATAGCAACTTAAAGCGTACAAAAATCAAACAATCACGAGATTTTTCGAACGATAATGTTTTTATACAATCGTAATTGTTTCAATATGGTTTGTAGAATTTGGCACAATTTATGTATTGTAAAATGTTTTTGATCGCACGATATCTGCACTGCTAGGGTGACCATACTAATATAATATTTCATCCACACATAATAACGGGCCCAGCGAATTTCGATATTATTTTCTAGTAATGTCATCGATACAAATCTTTGGTTGGTTTAATATATCGCCATAAAATTACTAATTCAAATAAAAAAGTCAATAGTTTAGTTGTTGTGTTTTCACAAGCATGCCTTAAGCATTAAGATGTCAGCCTCGTAACACTTCAGTCGTCTCCAGACAATATTATAAAAATACGTACATGCAAATATACATATGGAAGCTATTTACATATGTAGGCGTTCAGGATATACAGATATATGAATGTGTTTTTTCGTAGATACCATGTTTACCATATCTCTATCGTAATAACTGCTCTACTATATCTCTATCATACCTTCCTATTAACCTAGAAAGATGCCATTCATGTTCCAATTAAAAAAAAAAAAAAAACAATTCTACTGCGCGATTTGTTCTGGAAAAAATTCCGTGTGGTTAACATAGTCACGATTGGAGACCCGCCGTGATTGCGTTCACGACAATTTGTCTAAACGTCTGAAAGTCACTTTGTACATCTCTTACTGGTCGCATTGTCTTATTGGAACAAAAGCTCTTGTGTACGATGAATGGCAATGTTATTTGGGTAATTTTCTGTCGTTGAAAGCGATTGTAATGGCGGAAATTAAGCTTTTTACACAATTGGAACTCTGTACATAAATTTATGTGGCACAGCTCCAAGGTGGTTTATAATATTTTTTATTTCTATTCTACACAGTTACAAAAATTCCGGGGCCCACTGTTAAATACCAAAAATTTCTTTATTAGTTATCATATTTAACTGAATTCTTTCGCTAGCACTGATGTAAAGATACATAAATATGAACATTCATGTTAAAGAAGTTCTATAACAATACAAATGGTAAACGAGTTGACGTCATTAGTAGTAGCACAGTCAAGTGCGAGTCGGACTCGTGCACGGAAGGTTTTTAGTTGCAAAAAAGTATATAATATTTCTATAGCCGTTATAGACGGACGTTAGGAAAAGTATTAGTAATACCGATATTACTGAGACGTTTAAGACAGTGATTATATAATAATAGTAGGGCAGGAGACTCACTTAATCCTAAGTGATAGAGCCTATGGACACTCATAGCGCGGACGGCTTGCAAGTACGCTGCCGGCCTTTCAGATGACGACTCTTATCCTTAAGTCATATTAGTTTAGCATTACCTCTACCATTATCGTCAGCGGGTTCCACTTAGCTCTTAAACCGATAAACCGAAATAAAATTAATTGTTAAGTGTAATTTATTTAGATTTATCCATATTACTTTACAGAGATTTTAATTATAAGAGAGTAGGTATTTTAAGCCTGGTATGTGATTGTTTGGCTCTTTAAATCAATTATTCTTTACTTGCTTTTTTAATTTATGATGCTATTCGTACATTTTTTTAAAAAGAAGTCGTGGTTGCGGAATATAAGGTAGTGGATCGGAATTACATCCGCCGAGGAACTCTTCAGTTTAGCAAGATACCCGACGTTTTAAATTGTTAACAGCCAACCTTTAGTAGTAAAGTGGCACCAGAAGAAGAATCGCTTATACAATGTATCGCGGTATGGTTCTGCAGGTGCAAGGTGAAACCTTTTTTTTGGTGACTGAAAAAGGTATTTGTTTTTATAAATGAATTAAATAAAAAAGGGGGAGAATATATTAATAAATTACTGAAATTATAGTGTATTGTAAAGTTTTACTTTTCCAAACTGTGTAGGTACCATAGTATCTACTTAAATAAATACATTAGTCATAACTAACTATGACTAAACTAATATATGAAATTAAAAAATCAAATTGTTACACATATACAGGACTGTATATTGTGTTACGTATTAAGAAAATCATAGTTTATGGATAGCACCCGGAATTAAAATACTTTCTCTATTGGAACTCATTGTTTCATTGTTCTTTACAAATCGCACACATTAAAACCTTTTTATTCATCAGTCTGTTTTTATTACGTTTTCTCCTATAGTATAACAATAAATAAACGATGGATAATATGAGAAAAAAAAATTTATACACGGTCGGTTAGCCATTAATAGTTTGTATGGATGCAAAAAGAACTGATAAATATACTTAGGGTTGTATGTATTTTTGTATGCTGTACCATTGAAAAATAAGAAATAAAAAAACCACCCTTAACATTTAGGGGTATGATAAATAAATGTTAGCCGATTCTCAGACCTACTGAATACGCATATAAAATTTCATAAAAATCAGTCGAGCCGTGACAAGAAAATTTTATATATAAGATATATATATTTCATATCTATATTCGTTACCATTTATATGAAATAAAATGTTATTTACGCAATTAGTGCATTTGCATTTAAACATTTATTATTATATAATAGAAGCTTTAGTATTTCAAATATTACATTCTAAACTAATGATGTACTTTTTGCCAACTGCAGTGTATGAAGCCTCATAAAATACCTCATCTCTAGGTTATAGGTCTAGGGAGTGGCACAGCAATGGCTATCCTAGTTGCGAGAGAAAGCTGCATAATATTATTGCTTACAGAGCATAAGTTGTTATTATGAGATGCATCTACAACCTCCGGTAATGACTGTAATCAAGAGTATCCTATACTTTCTACTGATTACTTTTTATCATGAAATGAAATTCCAAGATCCAGTATTTTTGCAATCAACATAGATCGTACTGAAACTTTCCCGACTTGGCCACTACATAAACAGTTTTTTAAAAATAATTACACCATTTGAAAATGGAACTCTTTGGCTGTACTGCAGTTTGTTTCATCTGACTGACATCTGACATCTATAGTTTTCAAATTTTGGCGCCATTTTGAAAATTCCGTAGCTACATTAACATTGATGTATCTCAAGTACATATGACATATGACAGCTCAACAGAGAATCGCTCAGCATCACCCTGCTTTTGGCCAAGCATACAAGAATTGTAACTATAGATTCAACTCAACGATGAATCTCGCGATGGTCGCCCGTGCATTGATGTGAACAACCAAAACCTCTATTTGCGTCGTTAGATTCAACCAAAATCCTTGCCAATCCCAATGAGGAAAAATGCAAAAATCTAAAGTAAACAATTAAAACTATAGTCAATTATTATTGTGTCTGATAAAGTGACCGATTTACGAAGCTTGAGTAATGTATACACTTAATGAATGCGATTACGCAAGCACGCATGAATCTCATTAATTATCCCATGTGATCGCAGCGGATGGTTGCATCATTCGAAACTTGCTGTATATCATTAGCGGCGCCTGTTGATATGATAGAATACATCATTATGTCTAATCTTTATAATATGTACTTTAATGTATAATTAAAAAACCTGGTAAGTGTTAGTCGCAGTCGCAGTCGCGCAGGAGTTTAAAGAATTTTTTTTTGTATTTGTAACAGAAACACACGATATTTGAAGGTTTCAACACTATGACGGTCCAAGTGATGCAGTCTGGTGAATCATAGATGTAATAGACCCGATTTTTTTACTAGTAGATAAGGTCATGCCGAATTGCACGCCGATTTGTCAGATTGAATGAATGTGCTAAATTTAATTTATTTCTTTATATTTTACATAATAAATAAACACAAAAAGATTTAGACCAGAAAGATATGTAAGTTTTACAAAACCAAATTATGCACCTATTAATCAACGTTCAAATTTACGTAATCTATAGTGAAACCATAAGGTATAATAATTCACTCTAGTTAGCCCAACACCTTTCCTCTCATCTTTTCCGCTAGGTAACAATGGTAGCCACAGTCTAATACTTTTGCTTTTAATTAAAATGGTTGTTATATCCTTAATTAGTGTTAAATTATAAGGTGAACAACTCTTCAATAACAAATGTAATATACAAAAAGCGATTCCGACCCGCGCACCAACGCTCCCGTGTCATTGTTTAGGGAATTGCGTTTGTTGGATGGCAACCTCCTTAATATTTTATAGTACTACCTGTTCTATGAAAATTCTGTCTCAAAAAAATGTGCACTACCGCTGTGTGGAGGCAGCTGCTACTAGAGGTTTTCTGAATTAATACGACTTAGCTGCCTTTAAGAAAAGAGCGTCGTCTTAAAGACCGGTCACGCACCTCTAAGGCCTCTGTCATTGTGATTGTCCATGGGCGGCGGTGTTTTATAAAAATAAAATCACAGTTTGTCATCCAATGATAAAATTTCAACTGTCGCCGTATTGTATAAATTTTAAAACAATTCACGCAGGCGCGAAACTTTTTAAAATGTGCTTGATTTGATTGCAATTCCAAAGTACCGGCGAAAATACAAGATTTGGAACTGATAAAATATTAAGTAAACATAATTAAAACCAATTACGTAACGAGATTGTTGCGATTTTTTACAATTGGTAAAAATGCATTAAGACTAAATAATATAAGGATGCGCTCTGGTCTAAGGTCTATATTATATATTATGTAAAGACATATAAAATATGTAAAGACAAATAAAAAATAAAACAAAGGTTTTATATTTTATTGGTTACTTGTATCGTAGTTATAAGGGTACAACTTTTACATTTTTGGGCTTAATATGAGGTATTAATTAAATATTTATAACTCATAATTCACCCTAAATTTAAGATGTCCTATAATTAATAGAATCAGTCGTTACTTTGCGGAAGTCCATAGTACAAAACCCTAATAGACAAAAAATGAAAGAGAGAGAAACAGACAAAAAACTCAGCGCATTTCTCGTTCTTTTGTTGCTTGTCTATTGGTCTATTAGGATTTTCCTTAACTGAATGCATATATCATTATCTCAGTCTGATTTCAATGTTAATAACTTCTTGATCGATTCGTTGATTTATCTTTAATCTTATCAGCACGTACAACTGCATAACAATAGACTGTAATTTCAATTTATCTACAGAAGCATCAAAACGAATGCAGATTTGTTTTTAATTCAACCTTGGATGAATTCTGTCATTGTTTGTATATGTGCCAAAACGTGTCAGATACGAATGGAAATGGAGACTCGGTTTTGATGGAAATATATTCAAAGTACCTCTCAAGAAAGCTTCTTTCTCTAAAACCAAATCTATTATTTTGCGGCAGACCATAGTAGGAACGGCTTGAAATGAATTAATAATTCATTTCAAATTATGACAATTTACAAACAACCGGTGACAATCGGAAATCGGGAAAATATAAAAAAAGCTTCTCTTGTTTAAGAACCCTTAACTATCCTTGATTATCACACCAGCGCTTTAAAAAGTACCCAACTAGTTTCTTTGAAATGATTTAACACTTCGACACATTCTAAACAAACAATTGAGTGTACCGGTTTATTCTTACTTTCCTAATTCATATAAACCCTTTTTGAATTGAAAACTGCCGTTACTCAATTAAGCATTTTCACGATTGTATATAATTGCAGTATCGTTATAACTGTGTCTTGAGAGTTGAAAAGTATATAGCAGATAAGCCTTAAGCGATATAGTGATAAAACCAGTGTTTATACTGGTACAGTAGCCGAGGTGATTGACGTAGGCTCGCCGTCCCTAAGGAATGTTGCAGTACAACGGGGAACGACCGGTCGTAGCGTGAGATTGCTTTTTTCATGTAATATACATATTGAGAGTACGTCAAGTTTCAACTGCGTAGTAATTTAAATTGTTCGTATATTTTTTTAATACTATGTAGTATATATTCACCATAAATTTAATACATTTTAACTGACTCTATAATAAAAATTGTTTTCTCCATATGAATTTACGTCCGTACAGTTATACGTATACTAAAACTGTACGTCGTATAACTTTTACCTGTTGTTTAAAACTAAAAGTTTTTAGTAATACGAGCATTTAGTATAATTTTCTCGGTCATAATCTAAAAAAATACTATATTCTTAATTTTAAAGTACGCGGTCGTTCTAAGTTTATCTTAGCCAAATAATTGTAAAATATAATATATAATCGGTGTAACTTTAGAAAATACGTAATTGAACACGTAATTTTTATCGTTATTACTAGCAATTCTTACATTAATTTTACATACACTTTCTAAATTACCAGTTTAGCCACATCGAATTTATTATACGACAGAATGCAATATTTTATGTCACAGTAATCAATTTGATAAAAGTCTGCGGTGAACGGGCATGTTCTGAGCACCTAGACATGCGTCTTAGCTCCAAATCGCCACCTGCGAACCTCAATTATTTATCAATCTATCTAGACTAGAGATGTACTAGAAAAGTCGCCGGCTGCCTCTATGCAGTCGTGACAAACACAGGAAAGTAATTTGTACGAGTTCCACTAAACTATAGTGATTTCAGGGGAGGGTTTAGGTGTATGATGTATGTGGTATGGTTTAAGTTAATTGACTCGCAATTGCGGTCGCAAAAAGTCTTGCAGAATGGGAGCTTTCGCTGCTTAAACTAGGAGATATTATAAATTATTGTGGCTATTAATCTGGAATAACGCTTACGAAACGTCCGCAACCTCATACGGTTGACTCAGTATATGTATTTTACGTATATAATAAAGCCGACAACAAGTCTGTAAGGCTCCATGGCTTTACAGGTTTCCATCGGCGGCGGTTAGCACTTCTCTAAGTAACTCCTCTGCTCGTTTGCCCCCTGTATCACAAAAAAACCCCTACGGTTTCGATCACTTAATTTTAAAATACACGTACAATTTTCCTCGTCTCCACAACATTTTTCATTTAGTCTCCCCTCTTATAGTAACGACTATATTGAGTATAAAAATCAATTCACATCAGTACTTCCTGAGACTAACGTGTTCAGTCAAACAAAGAAAACTCTTCTTTAGTTTTTAGTTGTCGTTGGAAGTCTTTGTTGTTATGAAGTGGATACAAAAATGTAAACCTCTTTGGTGCCAATAAAAACCTTTATGTATTTATTATTCTTATCTATTATTCTATTCTTCTTATCTTCAGCTTTGTAATCTTAGTATAAATATGATACTGTAATCCTTCATTTTATAAAATATTTATATTTATATTATTCAATAAACTCTAATAGCAGATTAAGAAATCGTATTAATTATTGAGGAACGAGTCTGCTTTGGCTGAAGCCTGTAATAAAAGCTTCTTGGCTTTTTAAAACTCTTACTTTTCTAAAGTCTAGGCATTTATGACAGCTGAAGCGTGATAGTTGTCTTTGCAAAAGTATGTGTATACATTTTGTTTTCAATTAGAAGACAATTTGATTTACCCGAGAATGGAGTATTGAAAGCACGAGTCTAAATAAAGCATGGGCGTGACCACAACAATTCTACTGCAAACAAATAAATTATGTTAAAAATTTACATAACAGAGTAAATAGCATTTACATGTAACCTCTGTTTCGTGGCATGGACATTCTGATGCTATATTTGTTGGGCTAACTGGTTGAATGTTAAAAGGCTTTTGGGAGTCACCATTTGTGTCAATATTTAAAACATTCAAAGAGGTTTCACGACAGGTTAAGGATCCGACAGCCTTACTTAAGACTTAAATTATCCCTAATGCCTAATTAATTAGATGGAGAGAATTAGCAAGGAGAAATAACGCTATATTTATAACGCTCATTTTTGGACGTCGGTGGCAAAAACATTTTGTAACGAAATTAATGTAAAAAGAAGTATACAAACTTTTTAATACGTGTACGTAACACTTTAGCTAAGATAACGTAATTTTTTCAAAGTATAATTGAGATATAGTGCGATAAAGACAAATATTTGCCCTCCATAAAAGTACCAGAAGGAACGCTTAAGCACTCTGAACGGCATAAGCAGCACTTATCCGTCTAGGGCACAAAGTGTGAAAGCAATCTTTTCACGTCTCCATTTTGCGAGAACTTTTTCACGTTTTTCTTAATTTTTCTTAAAATTTACCTATACAGTCTCGGTTTACTTGATAAGGGCGATGCTTTAAATTAACATAATTCACGTATAATGACGTAAATAAACATGAAAAATAATTTATTAGATTAAAGGTTTTTAATAGTTTGATATATTAACAATCGTTTATTACTCAGACAACAAAATAATCAAGTGTATTTCATTAAAAGTTTAATATTTCAAGGCTTATATTCAGTCATATAACCCTATACTAAGGGATTAATATTGTTTCCGCAAAGAAATATTCCTGGTTTTAATTTGATAATTGTGTTTAAGTGTATTTTATCCATGTTTATAATTATTCGTACATATATAATTCTTTTTGTTTTTAGTCAAATTAGTTTATTATTAACCTATATTTCATTTTGATTATATAATGTATCGCAATCTGGCTCTGCAGGTGCAAGGTTAAACCTTTTTGGTGTCTGACAAATGTATTTGTTTTTTTTATAATTGTATTAAATAGTAATATGAAAAAAAAATATTAGAGATTAACAAACGAACAACCTCTTCAACTTTATAATAGTAGCTCTATTTATCCAGAAAAGGTATGTTTTAATCGGTTAAGACTATTTATGAAACAATATTCGTTCCGTAGCTCTCATCTTTCAAGTGGAAAACTTGCAAAGAAAAGCCTTTATGTACAAAGCAAATTGACGTTGGCGAGAGGTTGGCACAGTTCTTTATTTTATGTGAAACGTCACAATGGCTAGGTTATTTTCGAGTGTGACCTATACGTATGACCTTAAAAGACTAACATTTCAGTGTTAGGTTTAGTGCCGAAGAATCGTATAGCCTTTTGAAAAACAATATGCTATTAGTATTTAGCGTTTGCTTACAATTTTAATTCGTGAATCACCATGCACTTCTGATAACTGGCACGCCTTAATTACCATTCACGGAAAAAACAGTGGCGCCCCTCTTAGATAGCAAAGAACTATGTAAGTCCTGTAGTCTATAAAGACTATATTAAAGTCATAAAACGTAATACTCCTTTGCACAATCGGTATTAAGGGGTGGCATGCGCAAAGCGACAGATCAATGTTCTGCGCGCGCCACCCCGTGTCTAACTACGCAGTTCGCAAACATCTGTGGAACTCGATTACCGCGTTTTAAATTCGCAAATTCGCGTGTGTATCTGGCTGGTTGTAATGCTGGCCAAGCTGTGATGTGCCAAGACCCTGCGTGACCTGCAGGATGGATGACTGTAGCTACTACGAGGAAAGCGAAGATCAGGATATGGTATGGGCCTTTTATGTGTGGAATATTGAACGTCAGTTAGGAATGTCTGCTGCAGTTTGAGTTCAGGGGTTTCTAATATTAGTATGATATCAAACGTTTCAAGGAAATCTAGCGTACATAAAATTTATTCGTATCCTGGAGTGCTATTGATTATATTTTCATGACCAATAGTTTTCCTTGTGAATTCCCATTTGCTTACGTAAGAGATAAGACGCTGGAGGAGAGGAGCTGAAAGTGTTTTAGATCTCTTTATGATAGTCCAAATCTGTGTAGATATACATTGGAACTTAACCATACATTTAATAGATTTTGTTTATGCCACGATCCATAAAAACTTGGTCAATGAGAATTTATTGTTAACTTTTTATATTGCGCAATTCATTCATAATTGTTTTGGCAAAATGCAAATGCAGACATTGGCATTGTATACCAGACAATGGTATTGATCAAGGCTTAACGCGCTAAGAAGTAAGACTTCTTCTAACGCATTTAATACGGTCTGCGTCAATTTAAAACAGGTAAGGTTCTGCAGCGATCGAAATAAAACATATTCACTGCGTGGCGATATTAACGATTCCTTCTTCAATTACTTCTGGAAGAATCAAGTATCAACAGCCATCTGTCTTCGATCTGCAGATTTATGTTAACGTTTTTTGTAACCGGTGTTCTAATTTAAACGTTTACCACGTAACAGGCTTTTATGGTACGATTAGAACCATTTAAGCGTTATAAAGAAACCACATTTGGTACGTCAACCATAATAGTTTTGTAGCGATCTAAACAATTTGGGTTGAATTATGGTTGTTACTTTTATTGGCCAATAAATTCTTTATCCAATAATTAAACATTGATATATAATACAAGTGTAAAATTGTTTCGGATTTTCTCATTTACACCTGAGAACGGCGTTAACTGATGAATAACTAAATGAGTGTTATTTAAATACTGTGTGAAGATTGAGAAAGCATAATAACAATGGGCCTTATTGATCGAATCGCTCTGGGAATGTAGAAACCTTGATGGGCATATAAAGCAATTGCTAAAATCTCCCTTAAGACAATGTTGAATAAGGCGTAGGTTTTATCACAGGTCAAGGTTGTACAAAAATACTAAGTTTTATGCAGATGTAAATTACAATGTCATTTGAAGAACATTTATTATTTATAGTAAGAGTCACAGCAATGGATTTTCGCATGTCACTTACCTATTTGCGAGACAATTGTTCTAGATTACAAATATTTCATTTTTAAATTTATATATAAAGTATATAACGACTGCAATGTAAATGCGACAACCATTTTCTGTAATAATGCATTAAATACGCGGAAAATTCATTTACTTTTAATTGAACGCATTATTGAAAACCTATGAACCTAATTTTATTAAAAACTTTGTTTTTCTTACAAACAATACAAAACTACATCGAATTGTTTGAGTTTCCAGACTAGATATAGAAATCCCACTAGATTCTAGATACAGTAGCTACAGTTTAACTAAAGTCCCGTGTCGTCTCTTTCAGTCATATTGTTTATGATAACTGTATTCCAGAAACGTAAGGCCAGGCGACATAACAAATGACATTGCTATATAACGAAAAACACGTTGACATCTCTTAACAGTATATTTATTATTTATATACCATAATACGGTTCTAAATTGACAACAATTGTGATCATAATAGAGGTGTTGAGAAATGGACCTGTCCACCGTAATACCTGTCCGTACCGTCATTACAGATTTCACACAACACTATGTCACTGAACGGACTTAAATCTATGTTTCTTGCGAAACATGTTTTATAATGTATCTTAATAAGTCTGAAATAAAACAATTACATTGCGTTCATATGTCGATGATTTTCAGCGATCTTCGTAATCACTTGATATTATTTATTAACTTCATATATTATTAATTTTGAATCTCACACGGAGCTGAATCAGTCTCGTGGTTAGAAGTAAAATGTGAGAAACGTTACTTTCAATCTTATTATATCGACATTTCGTATCGCGTCTCTTTTTAAATTTAGGCTGGTTTTAACGTCTATTACAGCCCTAAGGTAAAACACTATTTAATGGCTGCAATATGTCCGTCAAATATAATTTAAATACTTTTCTCAACCGGTTAGTAGGTAACGAGTTTCCTAAGCGTGCAGTAACATAACACGGGTGAACTATTACTGCGACCACAAAACCACAAGAATTTCCTATTCATAGATTGTCCGCGATCGGATTATGCCTTTACAAAAAGAAAAATTAAGAACCTAAAAATTAAAATTGATCGTGTCGCTTAATCATGATCGATCGAGACAAAATGGAAGCGATACCATGAGATGTTTCGCTTTTGAACTTGAAACATACAATTGGCATATATTTCGATTATAGTCCCTTTTTTTGTGTTCTATGCCTCCATTTAGTGTGACGAATTAAAATAGGATTGAAGTCGTGCTACCGGAATGTTATTGAGTAAATAAAAAAGGTTTTATTGTTATCTCCTGCGAATATAATCAAATCTTTTGTGTCTCGCTAGAAATATTCGCTCGTTACCAAAGTATTAACAAATTACACACTGCACTGATGGCGCAAACAACATCAATTTATTACAGCTATCCAAACAAATACCGTTATAGGGCTTGCGTGGTTCTTAACAACGTGAAGAAAAATTTATAGCAAAGGTCCAGCAAGGCTTAATCTGTATCAGGAGTGTAAATGAAACACGGAGTGATTCTACTTTGTGTTGCCATTGGTCAAAAGTATCTCTCTTTAGCTTGTAATTACATTTATAATTGCGTTAAAATCAGAAATTGAGTTCCATATCCGTTAAAGCTGCTAAATTATTTAAGAGTGCTAGTGACAACCCTGATTATAAGACCTTGGCACTGGCAGGTTCGAAGTGATAGGTGCAATTTGCCGAAGAAATTACCTTTTAAATTTCATAACTGTTTTACGGCTGCATTTGCCTTGACGTATGCGATTCGTAAATTACGTACCAAATCGGTTTGTAATTTGTACAACGCACTCGTTTGTGTGTATAACATTTTATTTAAAAATATAAACTTCAAAAATATAAAATATAAACTGATCAAATATAATCGTATCGTAATTTAAAAGACAAATATATTTTCATGAATGAATGTTCTATTTTATAATCGTGTCGTAATTTATTAATATTATTTTTTATCCGCTCTGTTGTCGATGTTAAATGGCCTAAAAGCTTCACTTGCTAGCCTATAAAAATCGCAATTCGCTCAGTACTTCCTGCGATTAGCCGGTTTAACAAATCCAAAGGTAATGTATCAAATTAATATTCCATATATCTGAATATATTTCGAATTATGCTATAATATTTTGCATGTATCAAAACATTTTATCGTATATCTATGGTGTAGTGTTCTAACTATTGGAATATATTAGTAATTATGAAATTGTAAAGGCACCGAAGTGTCCCGTTACGTCAGAATCGAAATGTATTCGTTCATGTGCGTATCAAGATACTTGTATATAAGGATGCTTAACAACGGTTCAGGATGTTATCCCATGCCGAGAGCAATTCAATTGTGGTTGTTAGTGGCATGTCCAACTTCCATCCGGTGTACCGTTAGGGCGAAGGCGGTTACTACAACTACATATCTATTGATGTTTGGCCTCTCTAGTTCACAAAATTCCTCAACGTCTTTGAGTCACAAACCACACGGTAACACGTTTAGTTATAAAGGGGAAACTTTTGTATCTGTGCTTGTGTTTAAAAAAACTACTATTAGAAGCTGAGCTCTTCACAGAGTCATATAGGCAGATAAAATGAATTAGTATAGAATATGAAGGTGTGAAAACTATAAAAAATTGACGATACGATTTTCGTTCGGGTTTTAGATTATTAAGAAAAACAGTGGATTAATAAAGTTAATGTTATTATCTAAATCTGCGTGATTATTGTATATTACTCTATTGATTTTATTGAAGCAAGTGTTTGCCGCTATGTGAAATAAAAAAAAATTGCTGGAAGGTAGCATATCTACTCTTTCCCCATATGCAAGTATTTCTTGCTTTCTTTCTTATTATCTTGATACTTGAGTACAAATACAACGTCACAACGTGTCGATTCGACACCTTAACATTTCCATTATTATTAATACATGCCATTGGATTATAGAGCGCTACCTATTAGTACCGGTTATAAGTTTTGCAATTAAAAACTTCCGGTAATTCAAGAATTTTAACGGAAATTAAAGCTTAGAAAGTAACAGTAATTAAGGCATTCATATTAGTAATGCCTCATAGTGATAAAGATATTACGTCTATGTTTTTCCTAATATTGACATTTCAGTTTTATTTTTTTAAATAATGACATATACTAGTGTGAAGGTTGCTTAGTTTAGAATTTTGTCTAAATGTTCGTTATATCCTAAATTTGATGTTTGTTTTACAACAATAAATTATGTATTTTACGCAATTACTGCCTTTTATATTTTTATATACTCGACTGAATTATTTTTGTTAGGGCATCCAGGAACTTCATATAATGTGGTTGTTTATTTACCCTGGTCTTTCAGTAAACTCCGGAATCAGCTAATTTCATCCTAGAGTTTGATGCGTGGTCCGCGCGATAAACTCGATAAAATAAGACTATTCTGATCCTGACACCAAAGAGATTTTTTTTTAAATAGCAGATGAAAAATGTATTTAAACGAATTTATCTGTAAAACTTGTTTTACACATAACATTATAATAGGTGTAATCGTACAAAAACCTGGTCAGTTCTTTGTAATGCAAATAGTAAATATTATTAAGTATAGAAAAATACTGTTAATACAAACATTAAAAATATATTAGATAGAATATAAATTTAAATAAGTAACCTGAGATAGTTTTGTAACTGTGTATCATTGTAATATTTTGCGTAATAGTTGGAAAAGATCAATCGTTCTTTTACAAGATTTTATTGTTGTTGTGTTAGCATTAGACGAAATATTTCTGCTCGTCTATCGAGACTATTTAAAAAACATCTAAAGCTTTGTATCTCGTGGCATACAAATCAAAATATTGTAACAGCACGCACAATGAACGCACGTTGAATAATTTGAACACAGCTCTTCCTATTGTAATACAAATTAGATAACAGATCACCATTCAGCTATTAATTGTTTCATAGACAACGAAATACTTATTTATAGTTAAATTATGCTATTGGCACAGAGCGTTAAAATGTATTTTTTTTTTTTTGTAAATAAATACTTCTTAATAAAGACTACCACATCAATTTGACATATGATAAATGTTGCCATATTTTATCCATATTTAAACTTTCGCTCTCACTTCTTTGAATCGTTATTTATTTACTTGTATGAGCAGATACGAATAATAATAACATTAATTAGTGAGTTATATTTTATTGCGGGTGACTAATACCTTAAATCCAATAGAAATACGTTTTTCAGCTAGGTTTGTTACCACAAATATGATTAAAATTTTACATCTTTAAAAAGAAATTTTAATATTGTAGAAAATATAACAAAAATGTTCCAATTTTTGTGTAAATCAATTCTTTATGGAAATACAACGATTACAGTTAAAAGTTCATCCACCTCGCTTCCGGTTTGTAGATACTCTAACGCTTTGGAATATTAAATGTATAATTCATAATCCGTGAATAAAATGAGAGTTATACCAAGTATGGGTCTTAGGATATAGCTATACTACCACCAACAAACTAAAAAAGTGAGATGAACTCCTATGACAATTGTTAAGTGTGCGGATTCGCACTTAAACTGAAGCTTAACCCTGGACATTGTCGGCTTCAAAGAGAACTGTAATATGATTAAAACACTTTCAATCGTAAACAATCCATGTCGCTGGTTAATTTAACATCCCATTGTGTAACTATCATTATCATTGAATCGATCGTTCGTGGTTTAATTCTGACATTTGGATCGTACCATTCCATAGAATGATAACCTTTACACAATCACGCCTCCGTCTATTATCTTTGAACGAATAAGGTATGTATGGGTGGCTTGATTGACACCACAGAATAACAAAAAAACCTGTACGCAGCCAGTGAATTTGCGACAGGATAACTTTTTGAGGTTATTTATTACAGATACAAAATGGAATTACTGTTAGAAAGAAGTTAGGAATTATTAGTATATCGATGTAATAGGGAAAACATAACTACATGCGGGGATCAAGCCAAAGAGTTTTATTTTCATACTAGCGAAATTTCCGAATCTTGCAGTAACACCTGCTACTAGGTAGAAGTAGAAGTAGAAGCTTATTCAGTATAAAGCAATTATTTTTAAGCTACTACAAAATCCGAATGACGTTTTACAAAAATCTTTCAGAGCGGTCGTTGTGTCCCATAAAGTACATTCTACACAGAATTATTAGTTCTGATGTTAAACATTCACATTTCCCAGCATTGTATAACCTAACAATACCAAGTTCCATTTAAATTTAAGTAAATAACTATGTTTATATTCCTTCCCCGTTCTCAGGTTAATGTACCATTACCGCCATTACTTTCGCACGGCTATGCCTTTTCTTGTTCATTTCAATGTAATTTATTATAAATTACGAGATTGTGAATGAGATTTTTTCGTAGCATCGCAAAAGATTTGACGTCGACAATTTACGTTTATTCAGTTTCAAAGTGATATGAAAGAAATATAGATAATAATTGTGTGACATGATTTGTTTGTCAGGCACATGTCAGATAACTTGCCTGTATGAGAAATACACTGCAGTCACACTTATTTTTCATACATCTGAAAGATTTGTAGCGTAAAGCTCGCGTGAGAATTAGTGGTTATATTTTTATCACTACCACAGTACAGTTACCAGCGCCTTAGACTATTTTGTTCCAACTTCCTCTTACCTGTTACCTGCTAGTACTATATATTTTTATATAAATGCATTGAATTAAAGCGGTTGTACTATGTTGTGAGAAATACATGTGAACGTACAACTGTTCAGTAAGAAAACAAAAATACTAAGAAAATAAGTGACCATATCTTAATCAAGCCATCAGCGTGATGGTAAAAAAATGTGATAGCATGCGATAGATATATAGATAATGCAGCAGCTAACAAAAGCACTCATCAAACACGTTCCTTACTAGTTAGTAAGCCGCGCACAGACCCAGTGCCAAAGATGTCAAGTCTCTCAGGGCCATTGTTGATGTGCCATATCGACTTCCGAGGAGGAAAAAAGCTTAATATCTTATTTATCAAAGTATTTGCGTGCAAATTTGAAATTTGGCATTTGACTCCCAGCCATATTTCATTATACCTGTTATCGTAAAAGTATCAGGAAGTATTATTTCAAATCTATACTAATATATAAAATTGGAGTGCCTGTTTTTAATAATGAAATAACCATTTTTTACTACATGCATATGAATATTTATACGATACATACACCAAAATGACATTTTTTTAAATTTTTTGTCTGTCTGTCTGTTTGTTCCGAGTAATCTCTGGAATGGCTGGACCGATTTTGACGGGACTTTTTTTGATTGGTAGCTGATGTAATAAGAAGTCACTTAGGCTAATTTTATTAGGGTTCCGCAGTCTACGTAAGGAATAAGGAACCCTTCGTCATGTCCGTTCATTCGCCCGATCTCACTCTAGCGTCGAAACGGTTACTGTTAGGAAGATGGAACTTTGCACGGGTATATGTGCACTCTCTCTCTACTGGGCCTATCTTTTATAATTCCCTTTTATAATCTGTTCTTAATCTTATTTTAATTCAAAATATTGTGTTTCATTTTTGCTGCTTTCCTTTTTTGTCTTTAATAATCGGTAATAATTATAAATAAAGTACATTTGTGTTTATTTAGTTAGTGACGTAGATAGTACATGTTTTCTAAAATAAGTATTTTCAAGTTGTTATACCTAATCCATGCGGACGAAGTCGCTGGTACAGCTAGTCAAATAAAAAACTTTCTTTCTATAGAGAAATATGTTGTTATTGTAAACTCAGATGAATTCCCTTTCATTTGTTGTTTAGCATTTATTACTTTTGTGGAAGCGAATTAATTTTACAAAAGGTCAGATGCCTTAGTCGATAAAATAGTACCTACAATTAAATTCGACATTTCTGCAGAGGAGTCCATGGGAAAATCTTTATTACTTGAACTTTTCATAATATATTTAATATATATAATAAGCGAAGACTCAACGCGGAGCAAAGCGCCCAAAGTCTTGATTATGTATACAGTATTTTGATACTAAAAGTATAGAGTAGTATTCATTAAAAGTATACGGTGGAATCAATCTAACCTTATTCCATCGTTTTTTTTATCGTATCTGTTTATTGTTGAATTTTTATCAAAGCCAAAGGCTATGTAATTTACAGGATTTTCTTACTTCTATAAGCGTGTAGATATTTCAAATTGTCGAAGTTTAAAATCGATAACGTCGTCGTACCCTTTTTTTTTTTAATGTCAGGAAATGCTGTTACGCATACCTCTGCGGTCCATTGCTCAAGCAGAGGTTATGTGGGACTCCACTATTTTGCCCTACCCACTAAAACCTGACAATAGCCTCCATCTCGCCATAGGACGGGGGTAGGTAACAGCTAGGCCCTATCCTTGTCCCCGTCAGCTGCGAATGTCACAAGAAGACCGTGACTCTTCCCACGCTAAAATACACCAAAACAACTCAGAAGGGCTTTTGGCTAAGATCAAAGTGTAGTATCTGTTCTTTTCAGCTTAACGTCGTCGTACCTACTCTAACATTTATAGTATTTAAATATGAAAATAGGAATAGTTTGTTGCGTTTCAGTATTTACAATATTAATATAAGTCATCCAATTGAATTGTCAACCCGAGAACACTTTTCATCACAGCACATTTCACTCAGAATTGATTTAGATTAGATATGATTATGTAAGGACTGCATAGATTTAATGACATAAGATAACGTTGACAAACTGCAGGCGGAACTTATTTTTATTGGAAGGAAGTAATATGCGCGATACATATTAATAGCAGGAAACCTTTTACCACAACATGGTTTGAGTGTTAAGCAAGTGTTCATATTTTTTACTATTGTAGCATATTTAATGTGTGTTGCGATACAATAGAATTTTATTTTTGGGTTGCCTTTTTGATTTGTTTAAATTTTCGTTTTTATTCAGACGATATATACAACAACTTATAATATGGGAACACATTTACACACAGTCGGTTACCCTCGAGGTCAGCTATTTATAACTTATACTATGGGTGTACTTTTTATGATACACATTTTAATAAAACCCAGACTCATCACACAAATATTCACTGTGTCGGGGATCGAACCTGGGACCTGTTCAGCAGTCCGGTATGGTAACCATTGCACTAACTAGCTCGCCAGAACTTATGAAAGATAAACACCTGGTACATACACACATTATTGTATCATAACACTTATTCTTAGCTTTACTCATAATAAAGCGAATTTCCTGACTTCATATCAACGATATAAATTAGGTAGGCTTCTGAGAGCCACTGTCTACTTTGGATAGATAATGCTAATAATAATAGTAAAAGGGTTTTACTAAACTAAGAACGTGTCTTACTTTATAATGTTATAAAAGAGATCTTTTTCTCATTTTCTATACGAAATCAATATTATTCCTTCAGCCTTGAAAGATTTAATTATTAATCGCGTTACTATGATGATTTATCAACAAAAGCCTCTATGTCACACTAAACAGCAGGCAACACACACTTTTTTAATTGAAGTTTGCTTTTGATGGACTTTAACAGCTCAGCTTGGGCTATGTGGCAAGTGAAGCTTTGCCAAGAATGATTTCTTGTTCCGCGACTCGCACAAAGGCGTGTGAGACGCGAGCCTCGGCTTGGGGTCACACACTGTCAGTTAGCCCCAAATAAACTTATGTTATGGCTAACACAACTGAATACAATTAAACTATGTACTTTTTTAATATATAGAAGAGCTGAGCAGAGTATTTTTTAAATAAATATTTGACCTAATCATAGATGAAAGTAGATCGTGCATGTCAAACGTCACATTCAATCCATCACATTTTTAATCCTGTTAGTTAAACGAGCATAGTTAAGCGGATTAAAATAACTTCAACTGTGACATAGCCGAGGCTTTTGACATCAATTAAATATTAATCTGTTAAGTTCGTTTTATGACCTTGGTGCTTCAGGTGGTTTAATTTGTGTAACACCGACTGTTTCGAATCGACACGGATTGTTTACGTTTGTCAAAGCTGTTATTAATTATTAAATTATAATAGCTCTACAACAAAATAATAATTATTATATAAGAGCTGCAACAAAAATTTCTTATATTCATTAAAATCAAATGTTGTCCTGAACAATGGTATTAAACATTAAATACTTTGTATTCAACAATATATATATATATATATATATGTATATAAATAATCGTATTTATTTGAACAAGATTTAATATAGTAATAAAAACTATTTTGGGTCAAAAATTTTCCCTGCTTTTGCAAAACAATTTAATTATTGCTCGTATCGTAAATTTTACCCTTCCAGGATAAATTCACTATTCAGCAAAAAATTATTTTCAACCAGTTCCTGATCAGTACGTTCAACCAAAAACTCTTGTTGCAGGGTCACTCCGAGTCGAAAGGTGCTAAGAAGAGAGACAAAAGTGTGAGCAACGGCAACAAACCAAGCCGAGGTGTCGCCACTTCCTTTGGCTTTAGGCGACGGCCAGCCAGCACATCCAGAGCTGATGACAACGCTAGGAAGAAGAAGTCACATGATAGAAACGGAAATGGAGGTATTTATTATTAAATTGATATTGCTCATATACACTCAGACTCGCTTTTGTATAATTTGAATTCGATTGGTCATAACGCTTCGGATGGTAGCAGTAGACTCGAAAAGTAGTTTCAAACTTTAATAAAGTACTAGATTTAATCTAAAATAACTAAGCATCATATGTTTCAACTTATACATATTTCATTAAATGTGTAGAAAATGTTACGACGTATTTTGCATATTTTGTGTTAAACACGCTTTTTTGATCAAAAGTTTATTTAGAGGCTTCCGTATAAAACTGAAGTGTACTACTGCGTATAAAATGGTGAGGTCACTCATGAGTCTAGTCATTCAAGCTTACGTAAAACTTATACCTTATTCATAAAAATCAGTCAGTCAAATTGCACCGTTTCAATATAAATGCAAATATGTCTCCATTCATCTTTGAGTAAACACAGTTTGACAGAAAGAAACTGAGTGCATTTAATTTATTTCATGAACAATGGTCAGTTTCACGTTAGCTGTATTTTTTGGCTTAGACTAGGAATAAATTAACCCCAAAACGAACCCTTGGACAAGGTAGACTTCCGGTTGCGACAGGTGATTTGCTCCCCTTTATTTTGTGTAAAGCTTCTATATTAAACACGTATATTCGCTAATAAAAGCTGAATTTCACTTGAAGTTTGATAGTCTCACAAACTACTTAATTGAATTTAAAAAATATTTTTGTTTTGGATAGTGTATTTAACCAGTAAGATATACAACATGTCTTTAGCATATATGGAAAAGCTAGTAATATATTTAAAATACTTTTTAGTGACGATTTATAAAAGATAACATCAGTTTTAAAATAGAATAGATTTACCAACAATGGGATTATTATAACTTACTAAACAGGCTTCAAATATCGCACGTAAGATATATATAATACGCCTACGCTAAAATGTTACGCAACGATTTATAAATATCTTTTAAGCTAACCGTAAGAAGTTTAGAATAAAACACTTCTGAGCCTATTACGTCTACTTACCAAGCATATAACCTCTTTTCAAACAATTTATATCTTGTTTGTATACATACGTGTGTTTTTAACCTAGTTTGATTTCCTGTCACAGTTTTAAAAGAAAATATGTTACAAATTATAATACCGGGTGGGTGGGAATATTGTTCTGCGGTTCTGTGTTGCTCGTTTAGTACATTAACGAATAATTAAATACTCTTTACTCTAAACCTTCAAGGTTCTACAGAAGAGTTGCGGGCCGAAGAAGTCCTGTCAGGCCGATCGACGCCCCTCGCTCGGCCGCGAAAGGAGACATCGGGGCAGCCTCTTAGAACTAATCGGTAATTTCTTGAATAAATAATGCACAAATATTCAGGTTATACATATCACTAAAAGCTATATTTAGTAAGTAATCAATTTAAATATATATGCATCGCTTTTTGTCTATTTGCTATTGTTGTCAATGATTTCGCGTGCTTTGAATCTTAGTGTAAACTAAAAATTATGTGGGTGTATGTATATATGTATATATATAATAATGTGTTTATGAAAAGAGACAAATATGAACTTTGATATAATTTTTATTCTATTTTTAAAAGTACAATTCCCTACTTGACAAAATAAATTGTGTTCGTTAACACACACATATTTTACGATAATACGAGCAGATCCGTTATGCTTTTGCAATAACTGTGTAACAATAAATGATGACATCATACATGTTCGGAATATAAAATTTGCGTAAAAGCTGCTATATCACATCTCTACATCATCGTATCACTTCATGATGCTTGCTTTAAAATGTTATTTTGAATGGAAAAAATATAATTCCTTTATAATCCTTGAGCGTTAGTTGTTACACTGTATAGAGATATATATTATAAAATAATTTAAATCTCTGTCCTTCCCTTGTCTTGATCCAAGTATCTTATCATCCTTATTCATATTGTTTGCCATCCCGCAAATAAAAATATATATATATATTTTTGTTAATAATCTGTTTAATTCAATCTTATATTTCAAATTGTAATACAATCTCTTGATATCAGAATAGATCAATACCTGTTAAAGTTCATGGCCACATAAATGCTGTAGAACCATTCAGTTCGTATTTTATTGGGACGCGTAGATTTTATTTCTGTACACTAACAATGGAAACAACCGGTTTTTACAATTTCATACTTATACTATGAAAAAAAGTAGCTCATTGAAGGACCCCATTACCGGTTCCATCAAAAGGTTTAGAAGTATACTAAAATAAATAGTGAATAGTGTACTATAAGTCTGTTTAAAGATATCTATTAATCTATTTCTTTTTATTCCAATAAATCCAATCAAAGTTCTTCTATTTGCCTTTGGCATCTAACATAAAGCCGAGCCTTCTGATTATTAGACTATGACGTTACAAAATAGTTTTTAATAATAAACTTTGCATAATGTTAGCGCCAAAAACGAAATGGCGAATTTACAAAAGAATTTGATCTAAACAGTAATAATATAGTGAAAGTTATGGCTTAACTTCCTATTTCACGATGTAATTTATATGCGAAAAAGAAAGTGAGAATTATAGATAAAAATGAAATCGATTCCTGTCTCCGATATTATAATTATAAAGTTCCGCTTAATTGTAGTTTAGCAACTATTTCGTAATATTTCACCATATAATTACATAATTTTTATATCATATTGTGTAGTATGTGTGTGTGACTGACTAATTCTGAAATATTGTTCAATTGTTTAGCTAAATGTATGAATCTCATGATTAATACGATAGTTATTCGTTATAATTCTATACTGAGCATAAAGATTCAATGTAGTTTTGTTAAAAACTTTATTTTCGAAGTATTCTAAGTATTTCCTAAGTCTATCAAATATTTTAAACTGACATAGAGTTTTGATTAATTTACTTTGTTGGAACTTTTAAGTGTTAAATTTCTCTATATAGCTTGTTTAAAAGTATGTGAAAAGAGAGATAGAGTTACTTGTAAACTTGATCTTTAAAGTGAAACTACTCAGCGAGTTTACAAAAAGCTTGAATGATAGAAACCGAAAGCAACATGAAAATATGAAAGAGCGAAACGTTGCAGCGTTAATTTTGCAGGCGTTATTTTTCGTACTGTTTTGTTTTTAGTATTCGGAATCAAAATGATTGTACCTACTTTTACAATACTTCAAACAAAATAAGCATAACAAAATTTTCATTAATATTATTTAGTATTTTAATAATATTAATGAAAATTTTTATGTATTATATAGTATTTTAAATTAAACATAACAACATTTCTTTTTTTTATTATTTAAAAATCCAAACCGAAGTAGTTTTGCTACATAATGGGAAGGAAAAAAAAAGATTATTCATGGTAATTTCTCGCTTTAAACTTATACATAAAATAAAACGTATATATAAGTGCAAATTTGTGTGTTAGCACCCTCTTACACACACATTTCATTCCCTAGGTTCGGTTTCAGGCAACAAAACAACAAGACGGCTAAGGTTTCAGACTTGAGTGTGGCAGCAGAGCAAGCCTTCGCACCACCTAAAGACACTGCTATTAATAATAACACATTGGGTAAGTAATAATCATATTTTAACGAGTGTTTTGTTGTTCTATATTTTAATCAGTGCCAATTTAGCTAAGTAGGTCATAGGTAAATTGTATGTCTAACAACAATTATATCGAGGCAATTTTTTTTAGTTCCAAGGGTAAAATTGGGACACTATTTAACCTGTCTGTCATATGCCGCTAAAAATACTAAAAATCCATAAACAGGTTTACCTGACCATAGGAAAATTTTTTAAAACATTTTCTATAACCAGTGTTGCTTTGAGAATCTTTAAATAACAATATAAACAGAGTTTCAGAAAATATTTTCTTTTCAGATAAGAAAAGTCTATCCTATAACACTCCCCTACCCACTCAAGTCAGTGGAAATGGTGTTACGAACATTGTGGGTGCAGCTGGTCTGCCTAAACCGATGACCAAACAGACTGTCATATTGACGTATCAAGCACAACAAATTCCCCAAGTAAGACCAGACCAGAAACATATCTTTATAATATATAAACATGTTTGCTAATCGTTTTGATAATTGCATTTTTAAATATTGTCGACGAAAGTTTGAACATACTGGTTTGTAAATATTCGTTCTAATAGGTAACGGCGTCTCGTGATGAGCTGCCACTTATGATTCTCAGTATCTCTCTTGTATAATATTATATAACTATATACCTATTAAATTTCTTATGTAACGGTTATAAAATATTTGTCTATTAATATATTTATCATAGAACAATTATTAAAGAACAACACTATTAAATAAAAATAATTACTTTTACCTTTTCATAGGTTTCTGCTTATTGAACTGAATAAGCGCGATTTTAATACTATACAAATATGCGAATATATTAAATAATTGTTCATTCACGTTTTTTTGCTGAACACCTTTTTTATTGTATTGTATGGTAACATTGTGATTCAGGATGGTAGAAAACCACCGAAAGCGGAACCACCGAATGTCCGCAGCGCACCTGCGGCGCGGCAGCCTGCCTTTGTCCCTCAGAAGCCTCCCGGAAAATATACTTTCCAGACAAACCAACTACCACGGCCTCAGTTTCCCGCAGTCAAGACTATAGACGCTAAAACTACTAAACAGGTAATTTTTACATACTTATAGGTTTTTGCATATAGAAGAAACTCTTAAACTTGAGACCGGGATCCTAACCCCGTCA
Source organism: Pontia daplidice (assembly GCA_963693355.1). Lineage (NCBI taxonomy): Eukaryota > Metazoa > Arthropoda > Insecta > Lepidoptera > Pieridae > Pontia > Pontia daplidice. The sequence goes on along the minus strand of CAVNZL010000140.1, from coordinate 8,042,228 downwards.
CGTAACCTAAGAGAAATTGCTGAATATGGCGTCTAAAGAATCTGGAAATTATTATTTTCGTGTTGTTAATTGTTTGCATTAATTCATAAATTAACCGAAAATTTGAGCTGTTAATCTCCAAGCTGACATCACTGAAAAAGTATAGTGTATAGCTAAAATTGCTGCTTGTTTTGTGAAAGTGCTACATTTTGAACTACGCAGATGCGCACAGTTTTTTTCTTATAATCGTTTATGAAACAATGACCACTTTCATTGACGCGACTCACTCTTTTACGTCACAATCTCGGTTTGGTAAAAATGCACTTTAAAACTATTTGTTAAAGTCCATTTTCCTTTACACTAGGAAGTAGGTCATCCTTAACCTATTTCAGGGCTGGTGGTTTTGTAACCCGGTGTCGTTTGCTGAAAATATCACTGCAGTGTGCAGTCGTAGGATACATACGAGAATATTATATCACGATTTATTAAAGTCTTAAGATTCCATTGGCTTTGTTATATAAATATCTGTTTAGGAGATACATTTCTATACAAATCTAAAAAATATAACATAAAATTTATATAATTCTTTTATTACGTGCGCGGCGGCGGCGGTATAATTCATTAAGTCTATATTACAAAGAAAATTATATTATTATTTTTACAAAACAACTTCTAGGTTTATTTATCTTATAATATTGACGGGTTTTATTATGGGTGCCAACATAACAGAAAAATACTTTTATAAATACTATATAACACACACGAGCCACCAGTACAAATATTTTATTTACCGGGGATCAAACCTTGGATCCTCTGTTTGCCAGTCTGGCACGCTGACCATTTCGCCAATTTTGCCGTTTAATGTTTATTATGTGTATAATAATTTTATTAATTATTAATTATAACCCTAATGATATTCAAGTTGTAATAATTAAAAAAAAATATATTTCTAAATCTAAAATTTAAGAAAAAGTTTTTAATTACAGCAACAATGATTGCATATTCTATATAAATTAAGAAAACATTGCTCAAATGTGAATGTAAAGCGAAATTTTGTAACATGCGCGTAATTAATTGTTCGAGAAGTCTACTCTTGACGAGTGCACGTCGAGAATTTGTAAGTCTTGAGATTTGTCGCTAGTGGTTTTACCGTTTATATTCGGAACGTAGTCCATAGTATTCAGTTTGTGGAGTTTAGTGATGATTGTGTTTTAGCATTAAAATGTTGGCGGTTGGATTTCAGGTGGTAAATAACAACCGAAAGGCTGGTTCGGATGGATGGCGAGAAGGTATGTAAAATTAGAATTAAATTTTATACATTTTCTATTATAATTCGTTATTAAAAAACTAAAGTGATAACATTATTAAAACGATTTATAAAATAAATTTAATCGAATGTGTCTTTATGGCTAATTTTCTATTTATATAAAAAAATATTTGAGTTTGTTTGAAATATTTGGATTTGGCTAAGTATAAAATGCCAGGGTATGGCTCCACTGTCACCGGCAACTTTAGCATTACCGACTATGGTATTAATGAACTATGGTAAACAGGTGCTGGTTCAGCGGTATCCAGTGACTCCGGCGTGTGGACTGGGTGCGAGGAGGGCGACATCTCTCCCCGCTCTCGCCGCAGACCCCGCAACCTGGAGATGGTGATGCGGGGGTCGCACAACTTCCACCTGAGAGAGCTGCAAGTCGCTGACCTGGATATTATGGGTAGGCCAATAAGACCACAATTTATAATTATGATTCATCGCAATAAGCCATAGTTCGGCTATATTTAAAATCGGCTATATTCAGCTAATTGGATTTCCTGTTGGTGATTTTGAGTCTTACTTTTTCTCAGAATATACGAATGAAGACAAGCTGTGGGTTCTTGTGTTCTTCAATTTGTACCAAGACAAACTACAAACTTCGCGGTTTGGAAAACTATTTTTGGTGTGTTTCCAGATGATGCAGTTGTCACAGGCCACGCCGTGATTCCTCTCCCAAAACTACCCAGCTCATTCACAGGGTCCCCAGAAGTAGAGCCTGCCCCGTACATACCAACCCCACCCGCCCCCAAACCTACTCCAGTAAAGGAGAACCAGAGCTCTCCCATGTCAACTCTAGAAAGATATAGAACGATAACAAGACCTACCAGAATCCAGATGGAATCCAAGAATGAAGAAAAGTTCGTCTTGGACAGGACACAGCCTGAAGTTTTAAACAAGCAGGTAAAGATAAAATACTATGCAATTGTTCTAATCTGAAAATATTTTGCGAATCACTGTTTACAAACTTACCTTTTATTATATATGACATCATCTACCGATGAGCGTATTCTATCCCACTCTTCGTAATATATACGTTACCATTGTTTCAGCTAAATGTATTTTTTATCAAAGTGTACATGACAATAGTGCACTATTATACAGATTAATTTAAGCAATAAATAATTAAATGGAAACTTATCGTATCGCAATAGCTTTACATGGTAATTTCAATTTAAGTAGAGCATGTTAAAAAAGAAATTTTTGCGTCTAGACATTCACAAAGCCACTGAGTGGTGTAGCATCACCAACAGTGGATTCTTCCAAGGAGTCAAGTCCGTCGTGCAAGAGCGAAGAGAGTCACTTCGGCAACAGCAGTGCATGGCAGAGCCACGCCGCTGGCGAAGCTATGGCTAACAGGTATTGATGGATTATAATACTTATTCTTTCTACTGTATACTTAAATATATTCTTTCGTCTCTTTCTCTCAAATTGTATTTACGCTTTAGAAGAGACGAGTGCTTTTGTTATACGGTGCACTTCGATTGAGATTGTTTTATAAATACGTTGAATTGTGAAAAACGTTCGGTCAATTACATAACTCACTTAATTGGGTAATTATATTTTTCAGATCGCAAGACGACGCATCCTTAGCTCTGAGCGTATCAAGTTGCGAAGACGACAAGTCGAAGTTCGAGTTGAAGGAACCGAAGTCAGAAGTGGAGCCAGAGGTGCCAAAGAAAACGATTGTCATCATGGATGAGCCCCCACACCCGCTACTCATGAAGTCACTCACGTTGAGTCAACACGAGGCATTACGGACTTCTATGATGGGTATGTTTTGTACAAAATTGTTTCATGAAAGTTCCAGGCCTATATTTTAGGTAAATGCACGAATGCTGGTGTCCGGACGTATGCAGTTTCTTACGTGGGGACTGTGGAGTTAGTATGGTCTTAAAACTAGACATTGCGAGATCGGGGTCACACGACGCATTCGACCCCAATTCGTCCCCTGCTTTAGGTTATACATTAGATTATGTAGCCATATGTTTAAATCATTTTTTTTTTTAAATACTTAGGTATACAACAACATAGACTCGTTTTGAAACTATAATCTTTTACCTGCTTGCACACCTGTGTAGTCGACGGAGTTGCATTATTTATATTCTAAAAATAAAATAATTATTTCTATCCAGGATCAATGACAAGTTCCAACTACAGTACAACAAGTACATGCACAAACCAAAGTAACCACAACACGTTGACCCTTACCCTCGAAGAGGCGAGATTCGACATGTCCGCGTTAGAAGCCTCCACTCAAAGCCTTCTGGATGACGAGACGTCGCCAGCTGACTCCCTTATATCATCAACCAGCACCAGTGACTCCAATAATGATCTGCATGGAACGGAGGCGCCATCTATATCCAGTGCCTACCAAACCGCGAATACAAAGACCAAGTCGGATGCGATTGTGGGAGATGATCTTGATGGTGAAGTTCTGACCGCAGTTAAAGAATTGAGGTTTGTTGACTTTCAGATTTTGGGAACTTTACACAATTTTTATATCATAATATTTCAGGATGCAATTAACATACGGTCGATTAAGCCCATAGTTAAGCTATTTATAGTTTGTATTATGGGTACTAACTGATACACACACAACGATTATGCTCGTAAGGAAATATTGACCATTGCCCGGAACCCATTCTTTGGCAGTAGGGCGTTGCGACAACTTAGTGATAAATTATCAATGCATATCAAAATTCTACTATAAGCCCATAAATTTAGTCTATTCTATCTCTACTGTGAAAGTCATCAAGTTTGGTCTACTTTAACTTGACCTGTGTAAACACGTAAAAATTCCTTTTAATAAAACGATGATTTTCTTAGATACTTTTAATTAACCCTGTGAATTACCATGTAATCTTAATTTCAATATATTTCAGTAAATTTTATATTACATGTATAAATTTTATGGTTGTGAAAAACAGACACGTTGGAATAAAAGACATTGTATTTTATGTTCTTTATAATTTCTTAGTGAAGGCAGTTCAATCGACAGTAAGGACGAATCTCCCCCCTCCCCTGGAACTCCTACGCACGCGTCAGGCTCCCTATCTCTGTCTGATGGCCGCGATTTCTTTGACGATGAGATCGCTGACCAACCTGGACTACTTTTCAGAAGTGAGTATTTAATGTTCGTCGATTCGTCTAAAGTCTAAATTTTGAGTCAAGGCTAGCCAATATGTATGAGAGTCGCATTTGTAATTTCTAATACCCAAAGGGTAAACAGGGGAATTCCTTTACTGAGGCTATCACGAACCGTGATTCTTAGACCGTTTTCACATATGACGTAGTACTGTAAAATATTTAAGGATGTTCAAACAATAAACGCATAATGGTAATAATGGGATGAAATCCTTCGTACATGAGTCCAACTTGTACTTGCACGGTTTTATTTATAATATATTATTATATTATGGTTGGAATTAATTTTTAGGTTCCATAATTCACCGAGGAAACGGGGCGAAACGTGCGTCGAGTGGTTGTGGGTTTTTTCGCGGAGTATTGCTTGTAGATAGGTCTATTAGAGTTTTGTAATATGGACTTCCGCGACGTAACGCCTGATTCTATAATTTATTTGAGACTATAACGTCTCTTAATTAATGCGAGACGTCTATTAATTTAACATATTTATCTGTTTAGAAAATAATCATAGCAGCCCATCGGTTAAGAGAGCGGATTCAGATGTTGGCAAACAAGTTAGAAGGTCAAGAGACCACATAACATCGAGTCCTTTAACACGAAGAAGTCCAAAAGGTAATTGCGCTTTAATTATAATATATCATTATAATATCAAATTAATTATATATAACATTATAAATTAAATCATTTATAAAACTTATGTGTCTGATATACATTATAGAGTAACGAAAATATGTCGGGCACACATTAAACTATAAATATATAATGTTTTAAGGCTTTATTTCATAATAGTTAGAAATGATATAGTGAGGTCTTATTTTAGTGAACGGAAGCCGTAACCCTAACGAGCGCACAGCATCCCTGGACACGCTATCCAGCCTCGCTTCCGACGACCTGATGATGGATAACGACCTTGCGCAGTCCATCACAAGTCTGCAGAGCGTTGATGATTATATTGAGAGGTATTGCGTTCTCGAAATTTATTGTCTTTTGCTTTATTTTATAAAACAGGGGGCAAACGGGCTGGAGGCTCACCTGATGTTAAGCGACACCGCCGCCGATGGACACTCGCAATGCCAGAGGCCTCACCAGTGCGTTGCCGGCCTCTAAGATGCTTATATGCTTAACCCATTCACCCATTTGAATAATATACGTTCTATTTATTATTACTGTTATTTGTCCCGACGCTTCGGACGCTTTTCAGCAAACTAGTTCGCGGCCAGACCGATAGGTACCAGCTGTTTTTTTTATTAAATAGGGGGGCTAACGAGCTTGCGGGTGGCCATAGTAGCAACAGCCGCAGCCCATAAAAACCCATTAATGGTTGCGTTGCCGGGCCTTGAAATAATCACAAAGTTGTAATTTTTTCATAAAAAAAATTAGCGCCATTTATCTATCACAATTGCAACCTTAAACTAATCAAAGAATTACCTGCTGTAGTATGATATTGTTCCAATCTTCCATGCTTTGTCCCACATATATTAGACTTAAAATGTGCCCATATTTCCAGTATTATTGTTTGTAGGTTGGACAGTTCTCTTCGTAGCGGCCTAAATTCCTTAGATGAGAAGCAACTGAGGCAGGAGTTGTCATCTTCCAAGACCGCCATACGCCAGTGGAGCCAACTGCTCGAGAAAAATAACATCCTAGACCGACAGTTGGCAGCCATGGCACAAGGAAAGTCCACAGAATCGCTCGTTGGCAGCACAAGCAGTCTTACTAATCTTGGGTAAGTTTGTGATACTTTGTCTATATGTTAAGTTTACTTCTACATTGTATTTAATGTTATTACATAAATCTAGTTAAGAGTGGATCTAGCGCTTGCGTCAAAAGTCGAATTATAAAAACGTCGTAAGTCAAATTAGAACTTAACCTTTTTTGCTTTTGCGTTTAAATCTCTCCAATTGAACCTCCTCTCGTCCAAGCCTGATTGGGAATAATATAGCAACCCTCTGGAGTTGGAGTTAGGTGTCCATAGATTGCGGAGGTCTATGTCGGACCCGCACGGTCGTTTGGCCCTCTTTCCCATTAAAAGTGCCAAAACAAACGGTGTTTTTGGATCAATAATATTTTTAAACATTTATTTATATAAAACAGAATAAAGACTATTTGTAATATCGATTCTGATATCTGTCAATTTTACGATACCATGAATAAACAGCTGATAAGAATACATAATTTTACAGAAACAATAAACGATACGAACAGATAACTATTTATATCCATATATATTATTATAACTATACAGCTAAATACAATGCGATAGAATTTATTTACTAAAATAACCTAGACACATACCGCCGGTAAACGATGTAAAACAATGATAATAAGTTATTAAAAGTTTTATTACAATTAACATTGATCGTATTTAGTTTATGTTTGCATGGTAAATTTTCCTATTTAGTGAGTTTCGCTAGAGCGATTAGTGTACCTTACACCTCCTTAATCAAAAAAGTAAAAATGACTAAATATATTATTTTTACTTCTACTATTTCTTTACTGATTACTACTTCCATTAGACATATACTTTAAAGTGATACGAGAGACATTGATAAACTACATAATTGATTCAAAGGTATTTAAACAATGGAATCAGATAATTTGTTTACAAACAAGTCATTAAATGTTTGCATTCCGTTTATATCCAAGCAAGGAAATATTTTGGTACACAAAGTAATGTGTGCTTAAACTCTTGATACTAGTATACATTTCATTTTTATTTAAGATTTCATGAACATATTTTTTGTGAATATAAAAATATTTGAAAACATAATATGTTTTATGTAGTTCCATATTTTGCGCTTGCGCAGCGACCACACAAGACACAGTGAAGTGTGACTTGTAGTAAGTATATTTTTGAAGGTCTGCCTGGAACAGATCAGTTAATATGTTTATTGCGATAATATAAAATATTTGCTTAAACCGTACATTTTCGTAAACAATTTCAACGTATTTTTACTGTTTATGTAAATCAAACTAGAATCAATTACATGAATTATAAGAATAGGTCGAGGTTTAATATCATTAAAGGGCTTCGTTACGTTCGCGATCGAATTCTCTGTGAAATTCCTTCATGTAATTAAAATCTTTTCTTCGAACACGTATCGTTATGACCTTATTTAGGCATAGCCCCAATCGCCTTAATCTTCCGATGAATGATTCTAATTGGTAAAGTCAACTCAGAACTCAAAAGAGAACAGCAGGCCATTTTCCGTCATTCTTTTCAATGGCCAAGCCAGCCAAGTTTCAAGATACTATATATAAATTAATAATAAAGGTGTTTATAAATACCACTAAGAATCAGAAGCCCTACCGAAATAGGAGAATTATATTAAACTAAAATGGATCCCTTGTTGTCCGCATAAATAATAATATTATTATCGTAACCCAACCACAAAGTTAAATAATATTCACTTAAAATCTTATTGACTTGTCATTCATGTTCCTAAGTTAACAGCTATCGAAATGGTCTGAAAATACTACCGCATTTAACAATTGCGTTGAGTGATTTTATTAACCGAATACTAATAGACTATTAATTCACGGTTTACATAAGTTTTATTATTATTATTTATACATTTTACTATATTTTATTATTATAATTTTTTATTTATTTAATATCATAACTATCCGCATCATCCAAATCGAGCTAAAATTATTAATATTATCGAAAGGGTTTTAGATTTGTATGTGAGCCTCGGTTGTATGATTCGATTAGAATACGATACTTGAGATGTCCTTGGCTCAATCCGTAAAAGTGCCTGCCTATCTTGTCGTGGGCTGATTCTTGCGTGGTATAAGTCTTACTGCCTTAGCTAATAAAATAATATGTAACAAAAAACCACTTCAAAGAATATCATAAAGTAAAAATTGGTTTAGCGTAATTTATATTTAGTTCACAAGTAGTTATAATTTTGAAGTCGGTTTCAAGTGGGTAAAGATATTTTAATCTCGCGCAAGTTTCAGGTAGTGTACGAAAAACCGGCTTCAAACAGGAACTTAAATGTAAAAAATTTTGCACAAAGTTACATAATTTTGATGTTGTGCCCGGTAAACGTAACTAGGCAAGGACACATTTTAGATAATTAGTGTACTCAATTATTGTAATAAACAAAAATCATCGGTTTACTTACAAGCAAAGACCTTCCGTTAAAAGCAATTAGACCGATTTGCTTTGTTACTATAATTAACCAATTTAAACTTTTTTGGTTCACGTCAAATCAATACTATTTTGCGTAATAACGATTATATACAATATTCATGTTACCAGAAGCCGCTCACTGATATTGAGCATAAACGCTCACGGTTAATCAAAGTTTCGGTAAAATCAATTAGTTGTTTCAAAATCTAATAGCGAAAGAGAAATTTCGAACCGCGATTTTCAAGGCTCATTTTACGGTGTTACCAAAAGGTCCTTGCACCAAGCAGCTGGTTTTCCAAAGAGCTTTTATATCATACGATTTTACACGTCGATTATCAGTCGCAGTGAATTAAATTTACCGTTGTATTGAGCATGTTGAAGTTTTCAATGACAACATTGGTTTCAGAATAAATCAGATTTGATTTTGACGTACGGTAGTTTATAGTTTAGTTTAGAAAAGGAATAAAATACGGTTCTAACGAAATTAATGTTAGACATATAAAAATTGACATCAAAGTTACTATAGCATGTTAACAGTCCTGTACGTACAGTATTAAACTCATGACATTAATTCATTAAGGGCTGAACATTATTCTGAAAGATAAAGGTTTTCTTTTAATACGTATAGAAGGGACGAGAGTCAAAAATCTCACCACAATGATATTATCGGACCCGACATCGTCTCATGAAAAGGACGTAAGCTTGATGCGCATACGATAAATGAATGTTGTTGATTGTTGAACCCACAGTAGGAACTTAAAAGTTTTTAATTCAGTTTGCGAACAGACGCGCGCGCGTTCGAACGTACACGATCGAACGAAAACAAGTGAACAGTGCACGTGTTTACGTAAATTGCATTTAATAACAACAATTAGTCCAGTCAACGAGAAGCCTAAGTGTATTTTACTAAATTGATAGACTCACTTGCCATTTTTCTATATTTCACAGTTATTGGTTTATAGTTTTTTGTATTATTTGATAGTACATGAAGTGTGTTGACGAAAAGTGTTAGCAGCTGCAGGAGCTAGATATACACACACGTGCGAACTTCTATTCAATAGCATGCTCCCGTACTGACCTTTTTAATTCACTCGGTTTGGTTATACAACGGTTTGTGTACCTGCATTCCTACCCGCCATTCCGCAAGGACGATATTCTACGTATAATGGAACGTATAATGGAATTTTTAAATTTTCACTATGAATTTCTTTCACTAGTCTTCCTTAAATCATTATGGTTTATCGTTACCGTTGAAACACAAATTGTAATCGTTTCGTAAAAGTCCTGTTGTCAAATTAAGGTCACCATGGTAACATTGAATTTCGTGAATATATACAGAATTATTGCTATGGATTTGATAGGATAGTTAGTGAAATATATCTATTGCGCGTTGTCTACGTTTTTGTGGGCATAATTATCTTCAGCTATGGCTTGTTAACTCTGTAATGTCGAAAGCGAATATTTTCAAGACCTATAATTTTGACTAATATCGTATCGATTATCTCCGATCGGGAACTCATTAAATAGTCGAATCGAAATTAGTTTCGCGGTCGTTGACTCGAAGTTTATGTGGGATTTTCATTGTAATTGAGCGAGATGATGCGCTTAGGCATTAAGGCCTGTATATAATTGTTTTAATATTTAATTACCTCTCCATACTTTACTGGAACAAAATGTACTTGTTGCATTCTTATCAATTGTTTTTAGTTACATATAGGTATTTATTCAATAATTACTTATATATTAATTAAACTAAATATTTCAATATTAGAAGTACTCAGAAATAATATGAGACAAAATGTGATACGAGTATGTATTCAGATAGATGAATTGTTATATTTACATGGCAATTAAAAACAAAGAATGATAGAAACATATTTATTAATCATTACGATAAAGGATTAATGAGTTTACATTTTTCTCTTATATATTTAGTAAATTGAACTGTTATATTCACAACAGCCTCACACAAATTTTGTTCAACAACAAACATTGGTTTTGATGTTTACCTTATTAATAGGTGGGTACTTTTTTGAATAACGAATATTTACAATTCTAATAATAATTTTAATTGAGGCTCGCGATACGGTCAATATTTCTGTAATTGACATATTGATGACATTTTATATTAAAACAAGCACAAAATATAAAAATATATATATTTATATGTAGTTTATCCGTTGAACGCCAGACATAGATACCTTGGGACGAAGCTAATATGTGAGAAATGGGTCATGATATTTGCTGATAAGGTACTCAAAACGGTCATTCGTGTATGGAATAAAAATCATTCAAATAGTAATTGGTGCAACAGGAATTGCAGCTGAAAATATAACTAAACACATCGAACAAATAGGTGCTTCTATAAACATAATGTTTTTTAATTCCCTACTGATTGGAGTGATAGTGTTTAAATCAAAAACACCGTCCTGAGACCCTCATGAAAAGAAGGAAGACGGTTCTTAGAAGGTCTCTTCAACCTATTCAAAAAGGCATTCGCATTATTATCCTAACAAATAAGTATAATTTTGTAATAACGTTTTAATGTGATATGAAAGTTTCATATTGAATAAGATTTTGAAAGTACATGAATGTAAAGAAAAATATAATCACGATTTCTAATAACTATAGACATTCTGAATGTCACTTAAACTGTTTAGTATAGTAATAAATTTTGGCTTTATCAAATATGTGTTTAATTAATTACTTTTTAAATAACCGACAGACTTTTATACAATTTTCTTTTTTACCTAGTTATTTAAATGCTTCGGTGGCCAGAATCTAGACTGCTAATGAAATAGTATTTCCTTTGATAACAGTCACCCTCTTCACTGAGATAACAATGGAATGTAGTAATAAAACAAATGTTATTTTTCGTTTTACTTCACAAAATATTATACACTCTTGCCGTATTTTATTGTTCAATTAAAGTGTATTAACATCTTTAACGATGGCTTAGTAATTGCTAAGTTATTTTTCACTCCCGGGTTTCCAAACTATAAATATTGTTTTGAGTAATATTTTACGGTAATAACAGCATGTATATGAATAGACAAAACATATTTAAATTTTCATTAGAATTCTACATATTTCATAAAATATTACTTAATTTAATTACAAAGTATATTCCGTAATTTAAATATCATTCGATTTATCAGTGCAAGTTGTCGGTATTTGTTTTCAAATAATTTTGTCTTTTCACAACAGAAGTGTTGGGTCTAGATTTATATGTCAATTAAAACAATACAATAGAAATAATTCTGAGTTCGAACCAGTAAAGAGATTAGGTTTAATTATTAAAGAATAATTTTTGTATAAACGAGGACGCATATGTTAACGTTAACTATAAGTCTGTAAAAGGAAATACAGTAATATGTAACGGATTTGTAAATATGGCGATCTAATGACTATTCATAGGTTTTGCGCAATCATGTTACTTCAAATGTACTGTTAGATAAATATCTGTTTGATTGACATCCCATTATCGTATATCTTATCGTATTTGTATAGTCTATGGACTGCTCACTTTGACGTTAGCTTACTTAAAGATTTTTTTTCTTCCATTTTTCATTTCAATCCATAAAAAGAGGTTCTATAAACTAAACACTGTATTTGTAAAATATCATTCGACGCATTGTTTATACACCTTCATATTTAGAATATCGCTCCAATTACACCGTTTTAAAATAGATACTCATTTGTTTTTAACGTAAACATTTGATAGTGTGAATGCAATTTGATTAAATTTGACTAAACATCAAATAGTACCAACTACAAGAATCAGTTTTCTTATTAAATTAATAAGTCTTGTTGTTAAAGCCATACAAAATACTGATTGTCATCCATTATGAAACGCTAATATGAATAATTAAATAACTTTAAAGTGACTTAGTGAAGTGAAATTGTGTTGTGATGACTATGGAGAAGGGTCTGTTAGAAAAAGAAGCTCCCATGAAGGGAATCGTCGCCCAAGTGGTGACCATGCTCAATGGCCAGGCACAGAGGTATGTATGAAATGAAATCTAAAAGATTTTCTTCATAAAATAAGATATATAATGCTTTATGTTCACAGTAACAGAATTGGTTAAATGCAAGTTTGCTTTTTGGTATGATTTCTCAATAGTTATGGAAAAAATACAGAACCTACTTTATGTATTATATAAATTACAGTTAAAATCATACATAATTATAACATCAGAAATTATTGATATAGATATACATAATATCTCGAAAATTTGAAATTAATAGTTTTGGAGAGCCAAGGGACGTTGTAGCTACTTTTTCAATAATAGTTGATAAATAAAATAAAAAAAACGATTAATTGATTTCAGTGAATTCTATTCAATAAGGTGAAACAGGTATTTTTAAACATATTTTTCAGCATTCTACATGCGCAAGCACATATGAGTTTATGATGAGTAATTCTAGATACGAGATTCGTTTAGTTCTAAATAAAAACATACACAAAAATATAATCTGCTACAAAGTATTATCATTCTTGGTGGTAAATATAAATTCTCTTTATGTGCTCAATTCGCTCGAATAATCGAAACATGAAACGTTTCGATACCATAAAACTAACAAATTAATGGTTTTATTATTTTAATATTTCGATAACGCACTACAAAAAAGGAATGCGTAAAAATCCGAAGTCGCCCACCGAGATTTCAGTACAGGCCTTATCAAATTGAAGTTCTAATATGAAATTAAGTTGCTGTAAAGTAAATCGCAAGTACTTCTAAGATGTCATCGTGGCCATATATAATCAGTGTTATAAGAACTGTAAATTCAAGTTCTTCAAATCGTGACTTTACGAAGTTATGGGAAGTGAAAAAATGTTAAATATGCAATATTTTCTGAAAAATCCAGTTCAAATGGCTTATGGACGTATGTACATCGTTCTTGCTTTTAAGGCTTCACCGTGCCTCGCGTGACATTCCAACGATTTTTTGCATACCATAGTGGTATACTTTAAATAGGCTTTAAAACTACTTGAGTAAATGCGATTTCTGATATTCTTTCTACTAAACCATAAGCAATTGACTGAATATGGTATTGGGCATTGCAACTTGTGGTATATAAGTCGTTTGGAATTAAAAAGCCCAACAATTCTGTTATCCACAATTTTATACTACCCAATATTTAAGTCCTAACTGGGTTGAAGGAAATAATTTTCGATTTATATGTGTATATAGCCATATCATTATTGAAAGAAATTCCTTGAAATATAAGTGTTTATTCTAAATAAAGCTTCGTTATCAATATTGTAGTAATATTCCATTGCGTAACAAAAAGCTGCTGAACTTCTAAATTAAAATTGCAAGATGTCAAAAGTTATTAGGTAACTTTTTATTTATACTGATGTTCCATTATTATCTAACTTCCAAATCCGTAAAACGATCGACTCTCGGATTATATAACCCGACACGGTTTTATATAATTACAATTTATAAATCTAGATGTTTACTAAAAGTGACGCTTACGGCCAGTCGCTTTTTTATTCATGGTATTACAGAAATCACAAAAAAACATGGATACCAGAAAAATCCGCACAACAGATATCTATCACAATTTACCACAGAACAACCGTACTATGCTATGTAACCAAACTGTACTATGTCGGGTTGATATTGCTTATATATTAAATATGCAAGTATATTTCAACATATGATCTGGCAATAGAGACAGGTAATATATTGTTATTCACGCATTCGATACAACAAATTCCAAGGCGCGATGCCTCGACAGTTGTGTATCATCTCATAATAGTGTACTTTAATGTCTATACACCGTTCAATCCAACCAAAGCTAAGTGACTCTTTCTGTTGAATGTCTAATGGCTTCGTGTTGTTGACTTTCATTCTTTCAGAACATAGATCTCATTCGTGTTTCTTTTCGTTCTTTACGACCGTAAAGTTGTGATATTGTGAAATGTTACCACATCTCTTTCTACCATTTACCAATTTTGACGGCTATTTTACTTTCTGTATTTTTTTAAAATTTTGATAAACAAATCTGGGAATGAAATAAAATTTATGTCAATGATATGCACTTATAATAATGGCCGAAATAAATACGACAAGATATTTAAGCTTCAGCTATTAGGGACACTCTAGTAGTTACACGTAATGATAATTATGAATGTAATGCGTTCAGAACTCAGAATTTTTTGTGTGTATATGTGATTTAAAATGCTCTCATTTTGAGACGTGAAAGCGTGCTAACTGCAATAACGGCAAAAACGTCCTGTTTTGGTAGAAAAAACTTGACTCCTAGGGAAATACTTAATCAGTATATCTTATGAAGATTCTCAGACCCTAATAAACTTTGGTTCCATGATGGTTAGTTTCACATTTTAAAGGAATTTTCGAACAGCTTTCCTTACACACTCGTATTATCAGTTGTATTTATGAAAAAAAAAACTTTCAGACATTTTTTTTAAGGTATTTAAATGCTTACTTAAGTTCGATATATAATTTGCAAGCAATTGTCACGTTAAATGTGTTCAAGATCTACTATAACCGTTATTGATTATTTGTTTTTCTGGAATGATTGCGACGTTTACGTATTTATAAACAAAGGTAGATACACTCACGTCTGTTGTCTGTGTATATCCATATATTTACGCAAAGCTTTTGAATAGAACAAGTGACAAAGTGACAGTTATGTTAACAATGGCATCTCCACGTTTCGCCTCGCTGCGTGTAGACGACTGGCTAGACTAAAAGTTAAGTCATTAACGCGAATATCATTTATAACAAAACTGTCCGATTGAACCGCATTCAATTGATTTGAATTTATGTTCGGAGCTTACAAATCGGATGTATAATCGTAACCAATTGTTGAGACTGTTTAGGCATAATTTCGTTCGTTTTGGCATTATGCTTCTGTGAGTCAGCTGTGGCATAAGTATTGAGCGGCTTCACGCATGCGCTCAAACTGCTTCAAGGTCCGATACCGGCATTCAGCCTTTCACAAAATAAACAAACCTAGTCTGACAGTGACCGCACGTTCCTCATGCTTTTCTAACCGCAAAAAACATTTTACGCGTCATTGCGGGAATATTTACGCAGGCGTTTCCCTTAAATACATATTTGAGTCAATATTCTTATGTGCAGTGTTAGGTACATTTTGTATAGCGTTCTAGTTATTGTAAGTTATTACCTAAACACATTTGTACATTTAGAAATTTTACAGTTTCATTTGCTTCAATCGTGAACGAACGTTTCATTGTGAAGTGAAATAGATGTGATAAAATGAGTGGTCCAAACAAAATAGGACTTAGTATAACAAAACACAATCAAAAAGATAAATTGAAATAGAGTGTAAAAAGAAATCACGTTGAATTCGTTCAGCGTGAATGGGTAGGGTCGCTAGATTAATCGCGCTCAGTTGAGTGAGTGCGTGCGCGCAGTGTAGTAGTTATGCGTGCCTCCTGTACCCCTGCGCTGGGGGCTAGGCGACAGAAGACGGATTTGCACGTGGCTGAACCCTCAAGGTCCGCGAGTCCGGCCTCTAGCTTGCGAAGCCAACGGGCCAAACAATACAGGTTATTTTTTATATCCTTTATGACTCATTGTATGTATTTTGTATCTGTATTTTCAATTTGCTAACATCACGTATTATACAATAATATTTTAAATTACATCGCTATTTAATACTATATTAAATTAATAAATAAAAGAGTTATTTTTCCTTTGTGTAAC
This sequence comes from Pontia daplidice, assembly GCA_963693355.1. NCBI lineage: Eukaryota > Metazoa > Arthropoda > Insecta > Lepidoptera > Pieridae > Pontia > Pontia daplidice. The sequence continues at coordinate 8,025,943 of CAVNZL010000140.1, read as the reverse complement.
GTGATGATATTTTCAAATATACTTCCGGTTGTATAAAATCTATAGTGTGAAAGAAATATTGAGGATACATGTAATCTTTTATCGATTGATATGATTTTGGCTCGCAGATATAATTCGGATAAATGAGAAGGTCAAACTGTCGTATTTCATTATTACAGTAATTGGATAAAAGTCAAGGCTCCAGTTATTTTTATTGTTTTTGTTCTTCTTTTGTTTATAACAAATGCATTTGTGTTAAACCATTATTTTAATGTATACTAGCGATATAAGGGTTTCCATAGAATTAATTCAGTTTTCACGTATTTCTCTCGTTTAAGTCTATATTGCAAATGAAACAAGCTTTAAGATCTAAGAAACAAATTGTGTAGATTATTTATTTTATATATGATAAATACGATCTCGTTAAACATAATAAATCTAGTTAATAATAATAAACTTTACGAAGCTGTTTTCCGCGTCCGATAAACAAGTGGTTTTCGAGAAGAGAGAAGTCAAAATTGTCCTAGAAATTATACGAAGCCTGGTTTTCATGACTGAGTGAGCGTGTCGAGTTGAGATAAGTTTTTATTTTTCGTTAATAATTCAACTGTTGCATTGTTATGTACGCTCTATCGCCCAATGTCATAACCGGACATGTCTTTCCTTTAAAGATTTCTTACAGAATTTTATATTTCTAGGAAATCCTAGAAAATGTAAATTTAGAGAGAATCAATAAATTATTTTTCACTTTTTAACTTAGGTAATCCACTATAATCGTATTTAAAATAAACTTTACTTAAGTGTTATAATTTATAAAGGTATAAAATTTTTAACTATATTTGTAACCTTATTATTTTTGTGATTCGTTCGTATTTTTTGGCTGATTGTGCAGCAACCAAACATTGTTTTCTTGTAAAACTTGTAATCGATTTACTATGGACCACAATCGTTGCAAATAAGTTTTATGTTTACTATTACGACTCAATGGATAGCTACTCTAGGTAAATATTTAGATTTTGTTTTTGACTTTAAGCAACTATATACGGCATTGCAGGAGATAAGGCAGTGACTCATCCAAAACTATATTTTTAAATTCAGTCGAGTAACGTAATTTTTTATACTAAATATTAGAATTAAAAAGACTTAAGACTACATTTATTGTTAATTCGTCATGCGAACAATTAAACTGTGACTGCACAAACAATTTGCAGAATTGTTGATAATCAATTAATACATTGTTTTCAAGAACAATTAATATTTTTGTACACAAATAAAAATGTGCTCTATTTAAACACAAAACGTTAAAAATCATTGAAAACAATAGGAATCGCTGTAATTCACTGCTTCGGGACTCCATATAGGACTCCGGATAGTCGTCCGACCATGTACAGTGTCCTCTTATAATTAATTATAATTATTAGTATAATGACTTTGATCTGTTCTCATAGTAATATATAATAACAATATAACCTTTAATTTATCAGTTTTTAGAAAAAAATTTAGAAGTTACTTTGTGATTTAGCAAGTAATTAAAAATAAAATATGTAATGGTGGAGAAAGTTGAATCGAACGGATTTTAAGTTTCTACGTTAAATAAATACAAATATTTCCTCTTTATAAAATAATATTAATAAGCATTACTTTTACGTGCATCTGTTCGTTTTATAACGCACGGAAAGGCATGAAACTGTACACAGTGTTGTATTATAGACATTTATTAATAATTTATAATTTATGAATACATAAATGTTCACATTCAATGTACGCTGAGCGTGCGTTCATGCAGAAATGTGCTATTTGATACATTGTTGCTGGAAAACATCGTTATATCTGACATTTTTGACAAACGCAAGCCAAAACTGTCAGAGTGGCTTCCGCATTAGTATGATGATAATCAAATTACTTCATGTGGGATTATTGTAGGGTTTGGTCTATAATAACAAGCATGACAAGTGCGAGTCACACAAAAATCATGTTTTATGGGAGCCCCATAATATATTTATTGTATTCTGCTTTTATCTCTTATAGCGACACAAATTCTATGATAAAATATTTTTATCCCTTTTTATCCCAATTTTTTTCCCTTATTACCCTTCCCAGTTGACATACAGAAGTGCCGTTTATATATATATAGAATTAGAATAATATTAAGTAGTTAGAACAATGTGAACTACGATTAAATTCGACTAAAAGCTACGATGCGACACGGCCACAAATTGTAATGATAAATTTTATTTATTTCATCAAATTAAATCTATACTCAAATGTAATAACATAGAACATTACCGGACAACTACTGTAGGTCGCGAGGGCATTAAATATTGGCGCAATGGAATTCGCGAACTGTGCTCCGCCAGAAATTAGCGATACCACGAATGGTGTCGCTGATTAATAAATTTATTGAATCTGCACCAGAGCAGGATATATTTGTGACAGGCTTGTTAAGAATGAGTGAAGCCTGCAAGGAGATTTTATTTGTAAGTTTAGGTTAAGGTAGTTTTTAAGTTTGTTTTTCTTTTTTTGCTATAAGCTGTAATGAAATAAATAAATAAATAAATTAATTAATTAATTATAATATATTTTATAATGGCTGACTATCATATAGTTGATTAAAGTTTAGGTATGTTTGACATAACTAAACTAAATTTTATGAGTAATATATATTTATTTAAACTGAATCTACCTATTTTTAATCTATGAACTCTTGTTCAGAACAATGACTTTCTAGGTCGTGTATTTGAAGTTAAGTTTTCTCGTATACTGAGTTTGAAAGTTTAATGGCAGTTTTAATATTTCAAACTAACTGTAGCTAACCGAGATGTATATTGTTAAGAAATGTCAGAGACCAACACATATTTAAATTACCCCATACAAATAAAATAAAATAGTTTGTTTAAATCCATAAGTTCTCATTTGAATTAAGTTTTCACGTATTTCTCTTTTAAATAGTTCAGATTCATTTATAATCTCCAATTGAGCTATCAATTATAAATTATACCTGACACATGATTGTAACAATTCAAATTTAGAACATTCAATTAGGCTAATTATATAAGGTGACACGCCTATTTAATTAATGTTCCTGAAACCAAATTTCTGGGGCGTCCTATCGGAATTATAAAAATAGAGGCAAGCAAAATATATTATTCGTTCTAAAAGCATATTTAATCTTCAAAATCTAAAAGTGTGAAATAATATTTGTATTAAAGTGTTTTCTGTGTTTATAATTCGTTTATCTAATCATATATTTTGACAAGATATGGCAATCTAGGACATCGTATATACACGTATTATATTCTTTATATGCTATTTTTACATTAATGTAATCCAGGCGTTTTAAGGGGCAAAATTGTTTTAAGATTTATGGCAATATTAAACAATTATTTCTAAGGAACAGAAACATTAAACATTATCTACTTTTAGAAAAAGGGCATGACGCTTTTTTAATATAATAAACGAATGTAAAATATACGTAAAAAATAATGAGAATAGTTATTACGAGTGTAGTATAAGATTGTATATGCTAATTTTTAAGCCTAGCAACTAACACCCAAGGGGCTCAATGATCATCAGTCAGAACTGGCGAACGGAGAATTCCGAGTTAGATTCCCGATACGGTCAAAGATTTGTCTGATGAGAAATGTAGTTGGCTGTGATCTGGTTTATGTATTCGTAAATACTATATTTTAAAGGATATGTTTATCGGTATTAAACGCAAGCTATAAACAGCCTATTTGGGCCCAACTATGTGTGAAGTATGTCTTGATATTTAGTATGGAAATTGCGGTTAGTTTCTATTTAAAATTATTTTATCAACGCGATAATATGGTGTGTGTGTTCCAGTACATTGGAAATTACACGTATCTATTGAAACACGATTCGACCGGATCTTATTACACACATAACTAACTATAACTCAATAAATATTGGAAAGTTTATTAAACTTTTTAGCAATAAAATGTTTTACAATATTAGTTTTAATTCAAAATAATATATAACTATACGAATGGATGTCAATTGTCGAAAATGACGAAAATGTCAAAAAAATACAGATAGATAAAGAGATAGCGATACAAATAATGACTGAAAAATAAATGTACGTCCCAATATTACTGAAGATAACATGTTTTTTTGTAGATATCAAAACGTCCTGTCAGTTTTTGACTGTTCGATATCCCTCCGTTTCGTTAAATACATTTTAAGTTTTTATAAGTATTCGGATATAGACAATAATAATAATAGCTTTATTCAATTCCATAAATACAAACAAATATGAACGACACGACAGAGTAACAGTGACAAAAATAATAAAAAATTAAAAACATGTCTGTACATGGGGTAAAAGCCTCCTCCAAAAAAATCCAGACCTCTTTATCTTTTGCTGTTGTCAACCTTTCGCCTGCTGTCATCTTAATTTCATTGACCCACCTCGTACGAGATCGGCCTCTCGATCTTGTACCTCGTGGCCCTGGGCATTTTACCACTCTTTGTTTGACACAGACAATAGCACACTTAGATTATACGTCGATAGCGTCGTTTTACATTATTTGTCCAGCATAAATTATTAATAAATAAATTATTTAGTAGCATACATTTTTAGTGTGTAATTCTTATTGATTGTTTCACATTCCAGGGCCAGTCTACCAATCAGAAGCGCTCGTCTTCTCCAGCGTTCACGAACGCAAACACCATCTGACGGAGTCAGCGATGGCAGCACTTCACCAGGACCAGCGCCATCTACGCTTCTTCAAGATGTCGTCGACATCAAGACGTTGCTTCTGCAGCTTAAACGGGTCTTACAGGAGGTCTGTACTATTTTCAATATGGCGTCTGTTGCTATGGTAACATTTGCTGTTGCTATGGTAACAAGTTTTTAGTCAATTAGACTCGCATGGCGTCTAGTCTTTATGTTTTATACTAAAATTGTGAGATTTTTTATGATAATTTTGATTAAATTGTATGTAAATCATTGAGGTGCATGAGAACGTTTTTTGTCTTGACTCATTTTACGATGATCTTTATAACACGACCAACGCGATCCTACAAGAAAACGAACTGTACAAAAACCGCAATAAATCACGTAATTTTTAGAAAGTCCACATTAACGTATTAATAAACAATAAAATAGCAATGCGCATAATAACAATGTTAATGAAATGTTTGCTTCGCGCGCCATTTTAAACATGAGTAATATTGATTATAGATCTATAATAAAACTTTAAAGTGATGAAGTAGGAGACTCATACCACAGCAATCTTAATTAAGAGAACGGTTATCTGTGGTTTGGTCTTTATAGACATGTTAATACTCTTTGATTATATCTTCTTTACGTTTACGTTACGTGAACATTGTGTTCAATGTTTCGTGTGAATATATATTATTAAACGTATTCATATTCTCACGTAGTCGTCGTATCTGTTACAAAATAATAATCATAGTTTATAATAGGAAAAAAACATATGATATCCTTCGCCATGAAAGATTCACTGATGGTAATTATTATGAATAACTTTCTAAATTTAAACTCAAATTTTCCAATTTAATTTTATTATGCTTGTGAGTCGAGAGACTAAATTGAGTTATTAAAATAATTTACCAATAAATTATTAGTTAGTTGTATTTTCCGAATATAATAGGCACGTTTGACTGAACAAAACTAAATTTAGACCTTACAAATTGACACAATAATCAAAGTATGCTCTGCATTCTCTCTTCTCATAAATAGCTCATTATGAATAACTATGAGAAATTGAGCTCTATTATAGCGTTCCTATGCATTGTTTAATGGAAACACTGATGCACTATCGTTGTCCGTTATACCAATTTATCGAGATATAAAAATACCGGTAACCTATTTAAAATGACTTCTGATAACTGTCAATTCACCCACGACCGGCCTTAACATTCTCATTGTCCTAAAATTACGTTATTAACCGCAAGGATTTCAAAGAAACCCGTGTTCTTGAAATTGTGAAATTAAACATTGGTGTGTTGTAAACGCTTGTCGTATGTAAAAAATTGCGGTACTCGTAAATACGAAGCAAATTTAGACCAATTGAGAACTCGGCTCGAGCCCATGACTAAACACCCGTCTCTTTCATACAATTTGTAATTTCTAAAAAGCCAAGGACAGCTTGCGTTACGTGACTGTTAGTGCAATTAATTTTGCTTTTTCGCACATTATTTAATTTTTATGTTTTGGTTGCATCGATTCGCTGCACGCAATTCCAGCCGGGGGAGGAGCATCATACGATGAGTGTAAGTATTTGCTTGAAAGGGGATTTTGGTACTTGGTATAGCATTCTTTAGACATGTTGACATTTGAATGGTGTAAGCCGCCCAGTCTTTGACATCCCTGCTGTACATGAATAAGACTCTAAGAAAACATGCATCATGAAATACGGACATATAGCAGGGAATGTGACAAGTTATAGAGAATGTCATAAACAGGGCTTTCATTCTGCAGTTATAAATTTTAAGTCTAAACTTCATGGCACAAATGTAAATATATAAAAATTAAACCTAGTCTTCTAATTTAGAATATGGAGGTAACCAAATTATTTCGACTTTTGATCCACATAAATTCTTTGGTCTTTTCGTTTACTTGCCATCGTTACTAGCCAAACAGGCGTATTTAAAGCCTTCAGACTGCATATATAAAAAAAGGTTGTATACAAAATCTTGTCTATATGTAGAAGAAATAAGGATTTAGTTATTGATAATTTATCACTTGAGTTTCATGTTTCACTAACAAGGTTTTGGCCTTAAGTATTCACCTGTCAGACCACTCGTCGAAGTACATATTAGGAAGTGGAATGAAATGTGTTTAGAAACCTGCATACACTTACCGTTAAGGCTTTTTAATTTTTTGCTACACATGCTAACATTGGGTTTGGTAATGTACATAGGTAATTTTATTGTATAAGGTTGTCAAATATCTCCCTTCCGCTTTTTTGCTCTTTATTCAATGCTTTATAAAAAGTGTTACAGTGATCGGATTTAGTTCAAATATGCGCCGTTTTGTTCGATAATCTGTTTCCATCTAGACGGCAACTTCATAATACCTCCCTCGTAGAAGCCCCCCTCCTTATTTGCGAAGAACTCGGACAGCCACTTTTCACAAACCTCTTTTGAGTTCAACTTTACACCACCAAGGGCGTTCGCCATGGACAGGAACAGGTGGTAATCACTTGGCGCTATGTCCGGGCTATATGGTGGATGTGATAAAACCTCCCATCCGAGCTCCCGTAGCTTCTGACGAGTCATCAACGAAGTGTGTGGTCTGGCGTTGTCCTGGTGGAACACTACACCCTTCCTGTTGATCGATCGCCTACTTCAAGCGGTCCAGTTGTTCGCAGTAGATGGTAGAATTAAGCGTCTGGCCATATGGGAGCAGCTCATAGTGGATGATTCCCTTCCAATCCCACCAAACACACAGCAAAACCTTCCTGGCCGTCAATCCCGGCTTGGCCACTGTTTGGGACGATTCACCGGCCTTCGACCTCGACCGTTTTCGCTTGATATTGTCGTATGTGATCCATTTTTCGTCGCCAGTCACCATCAGCTTCAAGAATGGGTCGAGTTCGTTCCGTTTCAGCAGCATATCGCGCGAGTTGATTAGGTCCAGAAAGTTTTTTTGCGTCAAATCATGCGGCACCCAAACATCAAGCTTTTTTTTGTATCCAGCCTTCTGCAGATGGTTTAAATTTGTTTGGTAACTAACTCCCATCTCCTGGGCGATGTCACGAGATGCCACATGCCGGTCTAACTCGATGTAGTCCATGATTTGATCGGTATTTGTCGTCACAGGTCATCCGGCGGCTGGCTTATCCATGGTGTCGTTTTCACCGGCTCTGAATCGTCAAAACCATTCCTCCGCGGTTCGAAGTGATAGAGTACCATCCCCCAAAACACCATTAATTTAACGGAACGTTTCTCTAGCGGATTTGCCTTTAACGAAGGAAAACTTTAAAATAGCACGAATTTCGGCGTTAGTGAACTCCATGTTTACACATCTATAACTGTTGAACGCAATATCCAAACTAATCATGCATAGCGTCGTTTTGTAGGTTATGTCAGGACCTTTCAAATTATGTATAGTATGGCCAGATACGAGCTCTGTAGCGCTTTGTACATAACCGCGAATTTCAAAAGACAAAAAGGCGGAAGGGAGATATTTGACAACCTAATATATCGTTATATAGGTCGATTCTGAAGTTCACAAACTAGACTACATTTAGATATCAAACTAAAGTGTACGGTACTAAAGTTATTTTGGAAATGTACACTTTACTGCTAACTAGTAAAATTTTATTTAATAGAGTTGTACATCAGAATCGACACTATACTATTTATTTATAAGAGAAAGACTATATTGTTTTTGGATTACGCGATTTCTCTACACAAAATGTAATTGTCTTCAACATATATTTATAGTTTGATACAACTTGGTGTGGTTGTATTGGTATATAAATAAAGGTATAAATTCAACTTATAATTTATATTTAAAATTACGAATGCTTGTTTATATACAATGAATTATCATATTTAGCATAAAGCATTAAGTTAGAGTCTGCTGATCGACTTTACTTTAATTCCAATTCCGATCGAGCTTTTATTTATTCAATATTTTCGTAAATCTAAGAAACTTTACGAATATAAAACTACACTACTCTACTACTATAACTTAGTAGTTGTAGTTTTTATTGAAATCGCTTTGGCATTCATTTCCAGGCGGTAGAATGTCGAACGAAAGTCTGTCATTTCCACAATAACATACCTGTAAGCTTACGGTCACCATGACCCTCAATTAGTTAAATTCATTGTTTAACTATCAACCAAAAACGTTTAACGACGAACAATTAGTAAATGGATAAGAACAAACATTCATTTGAGAATAACTTGTTAGTTTTGTATCTCCAGGGTAAAGAAAAACATATTCTTAACCCTGGAGATTTCGCTCTTAGCACATGAGACAGTCTCTAGAGTATTTGACTATGTGCTATGTTTCATAAGAATGGTTTTGCTATGAAATATTTGAGGAAGTTTTCTCTCTCGCGGCTGCGATTATAGCAAAACTGCGTTTCTAAATTAGAAAATTTTCGGCTCGCTCAATCACAATTAACGCAATTAGCTACAGTTTGACGAACGTGATTAAACGAATATCTGAATAAGATTCGTAGATTAATAGTTGTTTTTACAATTCTTCATTGAACTTCGCTTAACAAATAGATATAGACTGATGCATGAATGTGGTGAAGGGCAACGATGAAAGAGCAACAATTTTCTCTAAAAGGTTGGTGTTGCTGATTTTCTACTAGATATTTCATTATGTAGCTTTATGGCATCTTAACTTGGATTTCTATATAACCTCTTTGTTTGCTCAGGGTATAAGTTGAATATAGCACGAGACGTTGTCATTTAATATTAAAGTAAGCCGATATTTGTGTGTTTCAGAGCGAAACTCTCGACCCGTTGTTGGCGGCGTGCGCGGAGAGCCCCGCGCGCGCCAACGGGCGCCGCCCCCCCGCCTCGCCGCTACACCCCGACGCCTGCGCAGAGATGCGGCGACAGATCGTCTATCTGCAGGTTGGTTTTTTATTAATTGCCGGTTGTCGTGCTAATCGTTAAAACTAACCAACACGATTAGTTAAGCACACACGCTTCGAATTATCCACTCACTTAACACTTTACAGTCATTGTTTATTGGATAGTAATTAATAACACAAGATCTAAAACATTAACCTATACATATGTACAATTTCCACCTCATTTCTACCATAAAGACCTATAACTACAATTTGTAAGAAATAGGAATACACATCACAAAAGTTTTCAAGACATGGATATATTCTTAACGACCTTAATGACTTGCAGTTGTAAGACATTTTTTTACTTTGTAAACTTAAAGCTACAATTTGCAGAGTCAGTTAGAGGAGCGTGATCGCTTGGTCCGCGTGCTGCAGCAGCAGATGCTGAGGATGGCTGAGAGCCACGACGCACGACCAGACGACACCTGCAACGTCGCTACGCAGACTGACCGGGTAAGCAACAAGTCAAGCGTAATATAGAACACAAAAATACCAAATACTAAGAACGAAACTAATGAAGTTGAAAAACATTACTAAATAAAGAAATAAGAATTCTCAAGATAACAAAATTCATATAAATAATACTCAATATACATCCAAACAGAATTTCATCGATTTTAACAGAACCGGAACAATAAAACATTTTTTTCAAACGTAATGTTAAGCAAACTATTTTAATTTCAGTTGCGGCCGCCAATGGGTACAACTCTGACCAGTTCTGAAAATTCCGGATTAGTGAGGTACGTTTATAAATAATATATCTTTATTTCACTTACTCATTATACGTAATATATTCTTGTGATTTTTTCTATAATTTCATTCAGTTTCATATATATTTATGTATCTTATTGTATCTATTATTTGTTTTAGGTTGTTTACAACGTTACACTCATTAAAATCACAGTTGTATAGTCTTTTCACGTCCATTTCTTTGTTTATTCCATCCACCCCATCATTACACCTTTTGCCGTATACGGCGCATTTATATGAAAAAACTAAATCTTCAATATCCACAACATATGAACTAACGACAGGTGTTGGTCGATCCAAATGGATAATAACATTTAAGGAATATATGAATAGAAAAATTATGTTCTCGAATATGTGCAGAATCACATTGACTATGACGCCGTATTTTACTGGTGTCTTCATTTGATATATCAACGTTTTACAATTTATTTGATATATATTTTATTTATATCTTTTTTGTTTAGCGTAATAAATTTGCCTTTTTTTAAAACATTCATATTTTTTCCATACTAAACGTGCTGTTATTTTTGCGGTTTGTTAAGTTCCATGCTGAGTTATATTCACGTCAAAAATCTTGGTTTAAATCTGCCATTTCTCTCACATGCTGCTTTAATTTCTTTGGGATGTATTCGAAATGATGTGTAACGACAGTTTCCACTTGGGCGGTGCGAGGGTTCGGCCGTCAGATCAGGTAGAATGGTTGGACTGCTTGCTTACTGTGTGCCTCTTGTGTTCGATCAATGTTTTTTGCTTGTTGCATCTGTTTTACAGGAGCTCTGATAACTTTTACGATGTTGATTGTTGTAACCAAGTCTTTAAATAGCTTTTTTATAATCGAGATAGAAGTATGTTTGGCGCGTCTCGCAGATCTTTTTTGCTAGCCCGTAACTGAGTGAGCAACGCGAGTCAAATTTTAACAGGCCTGGGTACAAAAGTGCCTTCATTAGCATCTCATTCTTACTATATATTTATATCGTACAAATATTTTACTAACAGATAACGAAAAGGTGCTTAAAACAATCAATTTGTTGTTTATCGTCTTAAATATAGTATCTACTATTGTTTTCTACTTTTGAAACTTGTAACAAAGATGCTTATTTTGCTAAATATATTTTGGATTGAATGCCTTCTATGCAAAAGACTGAACATATAGGTCTAACTTTCGTGTTCGTTTGGACTTTTTATTGGATTGACATTTGATTGTGACTTGATTATGAAACTTTTTACTGTGTTACATGCTGCCTCGTCAGAATTTAAAGGTGAGGTTTGTTGAGAATGCACTTGGATTTGCGATCTTACTATTAATAGGTATTTTTAGATGAACTTTATCAAACATTAATTTCTTTAGAAACTATGCATTTAATGAACTATTAATTTCTTTTTAAAATTGTTGGCAATTGTGCTTACAAGGTACAAAGAGAAAACCATGTTATAAAAAATGATTAACAAATTTCTCAAAAACTTCTATTTATTCCCTTAAGTCGTTCATTCTTGTAATATTTTTAAAATAAACTAAAAATATCTAGTAAAGCATTCTAAAATGAACTTATTTTTACAGTTGGAATGAACAGGGAAACGGGCGAAAGCTGCCGTCATACAGTGATGCACAAAAGACAAAGAGACCTGTTACCAACGGGGTAGTGAAATGTCAGTGTGGTGCGAGAAAAGTGAACGGACTTGACGACACACAGACGGACAGACGTGACACAGTACACCTTAAACCAAACAGCCGCGTCGGTACCAAATATCTCCAAGCCGTAACCAATACAGAAGGCAGACGATACGTCAAAAGGGATTCGTCTCTCAGCGAAAAGTCTGACCGGAAAACCCTCTACACTAACAGATCTCGGTCCATAGAAAACTTTCAAAATCAAAACTATTCCACAGTTGAGCTAAAACCGACGGTGATCGAAGAGACGGGTATCAAACATCATACGTCATACAGCGATCTCTACAACGGTAGAATTGGTAGTAGGGAAAGCGTTAATAGACACAGTCCGAGTCTAAACGGCCAGTCAACAGACACAGACTATAGTTCCGATGGTGGATACAAGTCTCTTCCTTCATCTATTAACTATGGTTCCCCTAAAAAAGTTAGTGGTATACCAAGAAGGTCGGTTGAGCAAAAGTTTATATCGACAAAGCAAGTTAGAGCCAGCGCTGTTTGATTCGCTTCCGGTGATTTTTTGCTGCTTTTTGTTTGAGATTTAAAAAGGTTGTCACTGTTTTAACACATGTTTAAGCTTTTGCTTCTTATTTTGACGGTAAATTTATTTGTAAAATTAATTTCAATAAATCTGTGACTTTGAATTGAAACTTTCTGGAAAAGTTTAAGCAGTGACAACTCATGGAAAGCATAACGGTTAATTTTGTCACAATTAAGTGCTCTTGCGCATTTACAATTCCTCGCGACGCTAATGTTAAGTTACTTGGATGCCAAATAATCTAATCTGCTTTTCCTATTTACAGGGTTATTTTAAAAATTTATTAAGATCACAATAGTATTGGTATATTCCTCTTATAAAATATTAAATTTATAGTAATTTGTTTTTGATTTATGCCAACAAATTATTTTGTACCTCAAATTCACTGTTTTTATTATATATAAAGTGTGTATGATGAATTGTCAAAATTCTTTAAAGTTGGTGCTGTTTGTGATCGCAATGACCAAACGTTTGTGTTGGTATTATTGGGCCGGTCGTACATTTTTGTAATAATTATGCCACCAGCTTTAATGACGTTTTTCGCAATGAAATTATAAGTGGAACGAACCATTCACAATTAAAGATTTATTTTATATGTATTACAAAACAAATGAATTAATATTTTTTAAAATAACCCGCCATGACTTGAAATATGTTATTTCAGAATTTGCGTTTGGCAATTTTTATTTGACTCCTGTATATTGTATAGGATAGTACTGGAAACTATTTTTCGTAGTTATTAATTTATATGCGATAGTTATCATCTTAGATTTTCTATGATAGACAAAGTAGATAATAAAGCTATGTGATAAGAGTGGCTGTAAGTTTTTCTGTAACCCTTGTATGAAATTATTTTAGGTATCAAAAAGGCTATTTTCAAGAAGTTCTTATAATATTTCAACGCATAGTGTATTCGTCTTGATATGTTCGAACGTTAAAATTAACATTTTTGTTAAATATCTCTTTTTTGTAGGAAATTTATTTCCTATCGAATTTTAATATTTTAAAAAATGTGATGACATGAATATCATATTTATCCTAAACATATTTAATGCTAGAAATTTTCCAAAATATAGTCCATTTTGTGCCGAATATGGAAGTCGAATACAAATCGTTGTTAAATATTATTTTTTGTATGAATGTATAAACTACTAGAAAAATATGTAGATTTGAACTAACTAGATATTGCCTAATGGTCCGCAAGATCTTTAAAGTCTTAATTTATTCATAAACCTATTGATACCTAACACATTTCCCATAAAAAATAAATCCAATTGCACCATTGTAACTAACACAATTGTATGTCTCTTCGTCAAAAACGGACACAAAGAGACCAAACACTGAAAAGAGTGCAATTAGAATGATTTATTTTATATGACTATATACACTTTATGTGCAAGCTCATTTTTTATTGCTCTCCGAGAACAGCTTTAGTAAAATTATGTAACGTTTAATTTAAATGTCAAATTGTTTCAATAAATAACTTTAATTTTGTGTGTATTTTTTCTTTCTGGATAAGCCTCTGCTTTTTCATGGGAAAAACAATAAATGAGTAACATCTGTGGTTCAATCAGTATTAATTAACAGTTAGATGTTAATTAATGTCCTCTGTATGACATTATTGCTGTCGACAAGTTAGAAATATATATAGACATCAGCCAACTGAATGGTGGAAGTAAACCATTTAACAATTTCAAATGTATATAAAGAAGTGGGTAAGTTCGAACTGCTTCTATACTTCATGAATTTTTAGTTTCATTTATATTTCAATACCAAAAATGGGCTATTTACGTATTAATATTAATCGTAAGGACATAAATTGTCTTTGATACAAATATAGATAGATACTTTTATCATAAACTGTCACGTCTGTTTTACCTTCACTTTCTATTTTTCTTCTAATCACAATTTTTCAAACATACGCATTAATACCTATTATCAAAACAAGGTGGTCATATTGTGCCACACGGTGATTGATTCCCGTCCCATAGCTATGGTTTATATTATAGGTATCGGCCATACACCGTTCTTGAACCTTGGACAAAGGTGATAAGCTAGTATACTATCACTTACTATACAGCTGTGTTACACAGTCTATTTACACATAGTGAAGAAAATGCTCGTTTTTAATAAGATCGATTCGAACTGGCAGGTTTGTTTATGCTATATTGTAACGTAGCGTTGATATGTTAAAAAACACGCTATACAAAGTAATAAATCGATACTAGCACCGTTTCTGACACATCTATCCATTGTGAAGTCTGTGGTTCTTTCTTAGATACCATACAAGGGATCATTCATTATAAAAACAGGCAGTAAAAACAAGAAACGACATTTTTTTTATGATATTTGGCGTTCTTCCCCCTATTGCCGGTATATATTCTTCTTAATTTTTATTCAAATATTTCTAAACGAGACATTGGCGAGATACATTTTTTATATCTGGGTTACAGCATAAAAGAAATATACACTACTGATTACTGGCTAGTCTGGAGTTCACATAGTGCGAATGACATTTTTATATAAAAAAATACTCATTTTTGATTTCACCTTTTTTCACTTTGTTTTCTTTTGTGTGAGTAAGTGATATTACTCAGTTTAAAAAAAAAAACATTGATCAATTTGACAGAAAAACATAAGATATTGCTACATATAAATCAAATCAAAAATTACAAAAGTTTAACAATCAATTTTACTCATAGATACACAACATTTCCCCACTACAAGCGCACACTGTGGCCGCAATATAGGATCTGTGGGGTCAGTCTGACCAGTTTCACTCCACACTCTGTCTGCCTTACACAACTGCGCTTGCGTTGAATTCCGCTCCAAATACCCGCGATTTCTATTGCATTGTGAGAACCAGTGAGTACATTTTTTAATCATTTTGTTTACAATTTATAAACGGTTGAACGTTATCGTTTTCGAAGACACAACATTTCACTAATGATGTTATTGTCAAATATTAATTAGGACAGGTTAATGTAGCTTTCGTATTCGGTTTCACCCATATTTAGTTTAGTTTTTTAATGTGAAGACCGTATGTAAAAAGATGTGTACATGTAATTTACGACATATTTTTTATCCAAGTAACATTGGGAGATACGTAAAATTTGGTATGCACACAGATATGTCTTTATACATATTAGCCATACCTACTATTGATTACTTATACATGAAATTATTCCTATTGTTATTTATTATAATATGTAAATCGGTGCAACGCGTCCACTTATTAAAACCATCTCATTTAGGAAGTTTACTTTACTTTCGTAGCTTCTTAATGGAGTTTCGACGAATGCTTTTTCTTGCTGACAGAACTACAAAGGCCTAAGCACACGGCCGCCCCGATATTTTCTGGTCTTCGACAGAGAAAGTCTTGATACCAAGCTTTTGAAGTACTCGTGAATGAGTGTGCACTCTCTTCGACCGTCAACTCAACGTAATTATTACCATTTTACAGCGGTTTTGTTTGACGTATAATGCATTGATTTAACTGTTAGTAACGTTATTAGAGGTCGCTATTTGGCCTCATTATCACTGATATACGATGTAATCAATAAAACTGGTTAAATAGGACATGATAAATGTTAGGTTCAAATTTGTTATCGTTTAAACATTTGAGAAATGTATAAGATTTTAACTGTTAAATATATAGGATTTTACATACGGTCGGCTAGCCCCCAGGTGAGCTTGTGCTATGGGTTCTAACAACTGATAAAGATATAGTTACACATATAGTTTTATAAATACATATATAATACCCATAATTAAGGAAATAATTTCATGAAAACCAAGCGTCAACCGCTAACCGCTACCTGTTATGCAATGTTAATTCTTATATTTATAAAATTCCTTTAAAATAATTGTCTCTCTGAATTATTTAGATTTCGCGTAAAGATAAAATGTATCTAAGTTCAATAAACTAAAGGCAATCAGAATTTTGATAAAACATCGCGTGCAAATTTCTAATAAATTATTATAATATATTTGTTTATTATACCTATATATTGTCGTGAGTAGCAAATGAAAGCGATCGAGGATCTCAACCAGTTAAGTAATGTTTTGCATCAACCGAATCCTGTGTTTATTTAAATAAACATCGTACAAGAAAAAGGCCGGCACCTTACTTGCGAACTTCCTGTACAATTTCGAGACACCTGCTTAATCTTTCATTTGATTCAGTGCCGGTTATCAAAATAACGATCTTCAATGTTGATTTTTAGAGATGCGTAATTAAATCTATCAAAATCGTTCTGGAAAAGTATAGTAAATTAATTTACTATTTGGTATAATCAAAACAAATGATCGAAAATTTTTCAAAATTTATAAAAACAAAGTAGGAAAATCCTTAGATTATAACTTCTTACTACATAATTATATAGATACCTACTAACAAATAAATAATATTATAATAATAATAATAATAGCCTTTTGAATATAAAAACACGTAAGTAATAACTGAGAACTATGCAAGCATCAAGTGTCAAGAAAATTTTGTTCCTTTACCTGTGTCAGTAATGGATTAATAAAACACAATCTTATTCGAATTTCACTAATAACCATTACGTTAGGTGAAGCCAATAGACTAAACTACGTTAACTTTAATATACTAATAAATACGTACCCGTGTGGAACCACACAGCTGAAATGTCAGTGCTGGCTAGCGCTCCCAGCTGGCTGTAGCTAACCCACTTAACACCCACGCATTCAGAGTATATTACCAGATACTGAATATAATTAGTTATACAAACGATAAATTGTGTTCACAGCATAAAAGGGAAATAATTAACATGAGGAGAGAACCGCAAATTGTTCGGTCGAGGTTGATGGAGGAGTTCTATACATACTGCGCTTTCTGGATAGCCTTGTCTGCTTTACCGGCACTAGCCCTGTCATATGTCGGTAAGAAATTTTGTAACAATAATTTGGAGAAGACACATACGTTTCATTCATCATGCAAGGCGATCTAATTTAGGATTAATAAGAAATACAGTATTTGTTATAACTATTGCGTTAGTTCACTTTATTTTAAAATGATTATTATTTGTTTGAGCTGACGAATAAGTCGACCCAATCCTATTATTTTTGTCTTAGTCCATTTATCGAGGAATACTATAAAACTGTTGGTGCATGAATGAAAATGTTCTTAAATCGGGAAAAAAGTTAATAATGGTCTTGTTCATCTTAATATTTAGCAAGTGAAGTGAAAATGTCAATATTTCTTTTGCGATTTCAAATTTATAGTACGTTTAGAGTGTTATTAATATATTTTAGGTAAAAATACTTAAATACATTAATTATTTATTTAATTATGTCATCAGTATTGATATCTACCGATTATTTTAAGGTCATTGATCGGATACAAATGCCTATATTGTGTAAATGTTTATTTCGTATGGTAATGATAAATGATAATAAACGTTGTTTTTGTAATCAAACCTTACAGGGAATTTTCCTATATTGAATTAAAAGCCGGGAAATTCAATCAAATAAAAGCAATGTTTTATTAACAAAATTTATATATTCATACATCATTTCTCTATATGGACATAATAATGTATTATACAGTATACATACAGTACTATATTTAATAGAAATAAAATAAAAAAAGAATACATTTTAATTTCTCATTCCAGTTGTAAGAATAAGCAACCATTTTTGGCTAAAACTTCTGTCGAGCCGGTACCCTAGTGTGGAGTTTATAAGGAATGCCACAATTCGCTCCTTATTGGACACAAACAGGAACCAGGGAATCATTAATGTTTTATTATGTATAAAAGGTATGTATTAGCAAGCATTTGTGCAATATAATTATCCTTTTTCAACCGCCCTCATGGCGTTAAAGAAAAAGCCTTTCGGACACCTACAATTTTTCTTCGTCTTTGTCTAACATTCATATAATAATATAGGTCTAACGATTTTGTAGATTTGCAATTTTGTGGTTTTGGAGCGTAATTTGAATCCTATTTTTTCCTTCATAAGTCCATGAGATGTCCATTTCCACAGAGTCCATGCTAGAGAAGGCATTTTAAGATATTACCTTTTGCCTGCTTTGGCATTTTAAGATTTTACTCTATTTATTATTATTTTTAGACACACTAAATGCAGATGATATAAAGCGCGAGCTGACGCAACATGTTATAGATAGAAGGAATCAAAATGGAGAACTAGTGTTTCCAAGATTGAGGCAGCAGTTAGTATCGTTCTGGGGGAATTATGCCTGGGATGCCAACGTCCCATTTAGACCAGAAAATCATGTTTTTGTTGCCAATGCAGTTTACAGAGGGCGACCCGTTACCGACGCTAATATACAAGTGAGTATATTAAAGACTATGTAATCGAGCCAGATATTAAGGTTTCATATCGAAAGGAGCTACCTTATTACTAATATTGTTGTGCTTCTGTCACCTGTATCTCATGAACCGTGACAGTTAGGACGTTGATTATTGTACATGTATTTCTATTGCCGTTGCAACAAACAATAAATATAAAATGGGGCAGCGAAACAAAAAGTTTTTTTTTTATTAAAAATAATAAGTTCAAATTACTTATAAAGGAATCTAAACCGTTCGTGGTGTGAGTCTGCGTAGCTTTTTGTTTATTGTTAATTTGATATACTGAGTTTATTCAACATAAATGAAGTTTATTATTGTTCCGAGACGAGATAGAAAGATAAAAAATTCGTTTTGGTATTATGAAAAATTAATTATTTAAGTATTATTATTTTTTTCATTGTTGGTTTAATTGTTTCAGGATTATGTTAGCGACGTGATATCAAAGTATTTTCCCAGTGATCACCCCCCATGGCAGTATATAATAATTCCATGTGCGTCCACCGAAACCAAATATTATATTCTAATACGTGCTCATCACTTACTTCTCAGCGGGAAGCAGTCACTCAACATTGGTGACTTTCTTCTCATGGAACAGTTTCCACATCGCTGTATAGATAGAATCAAATTATGCCATAATAGTCCTCTATCAAAGCTGTTCCCTACACCGTCAGCGCTCCCAGAATTATGGTCCAAGATTAACGAAAGTCTATCAAATGTTTGGAATGAATTTATATGTGAATACGATCCTGTTGAATCTCCGCGGGCGCTTAAATCGCTTCCTGGTGCCTTTCACGTAGCTGGATTAGTATGTATATCAACCGCAAGTGCCTTAAGAGAATTGTCAAGGAAAAGGACACAGGACCGGGAAACGCCAGCAGCTATGACAGTAGCCAAGTTTGTTTTAGCCTTACAAAGAGAATGTAAGAGACGGAACTTAAGTGTACCAAAGGTCTGTATATATTGTATTGTTATTTATACGTAACTAACGTAAACGGTGTTGGCGTGGTGTTTTTGAATGCAATTTTTTGGTCGAGGACGGCAAAACAAGTATTTTTAGTTGAGTGAGCATCAATGATCAAAAACACTGCCATGTAATCCATCAGTTGATGGCATATTATGGCAGTGTTTTTGTGTTTAGCGTGACAAAATATTTTATCTATAGCTGTTCAGCGTTCACATTGGATTCGGTGTGCTCTGTGGTTTAGGTATATTTTCCCGCTTTTTTAAAATAAAGCTAAGCTGCAACAATAAAGTATGTAATACTTCTTTTAAACTCCTTAACATTATATGTATATCATTTGTAGATTTTAATTTCGCCTCTCGTCACAATGGATCCTCGGAAGTGGCCGCGAAGGATGGTTGAGACTGTCTTTACGACGACAAAAACTATGCTCACTCTACCATTCAAGATTCGGGATGAAATTACCGCTATCAATGAATTAAGAACGATTGGCCAAGTTCAGCAAACTCACACATTCACTTGGAGGTATGGAGACATCGCTCAATTGCTTGTAAAGGCTACTGGGGAGACATTGAGAGGTGTGAAGGAGGCCTATAGAGCACCGTGGAAGTTGTGGACTGACACCATTGGCGCTGATGATGGGAAACGACATCTCCTTCAAACAATTTCTTTATGTGGAAGGAAGGTTCGTTAAAAATAATCCTGTTTGTTATGTTAAAGTGGAACCGATTGCATTTCTTACTAAGTAGCTGTTTCGTTTGGTTTAAACAGTATTAATACAGTCAAAGTTTTAATATATTGGTATTAATGATTTGCTTAAATATATTAAAGTTTATTTTTGTTATAGTTTTTGATTTTTTTTATTTGAGGTGGCATCATTTTCACGACCTGTTCCTCGAGCTGACATTGACAGAGCCGCTCGTGCTTTAGGCGTATCTTCCACCGACATCGCACTGTTCGCTGCGACAGAATCTTTGCGAGCTTTCTTTGAGAACGCTCAAAGTGATTCACCCGATTCAATACTCGTCTCTGCTAGAGCAGCGTGTGAGGATTTTCTCTATACCTTTGCCGAGGGCAACGGCAAGAATTATAAGAAATCCCAAACTGGAGGTATATATAATTCAGAATTCTCTTTATACAGATGTTTAATGTTTAGAAATGACAAGTTTCTCATAAATATTCATATTATTGTCAATACACTATGAAAGACGATTATAGGTAACTATAAATTGACTTAAAATACGGTTTTAGGAATGGTTTGTCTATCTATTCCCGTTGGCGCTACACCTCGTCGTATTGCCTCTGTGGTGGAAGAAGCCTGCAGTCGCCAAGTAGCCTTGGCAGGGGCTTGGGCAGCCCAGGCCAGATGCGGGGCCCTCACCAGATCGGTGCCGTCACCCTTCGCACGACTGACACTTAACGCACTATCAAGGCGATATGCCGTTTCATATGCGGAGATAAATGCTCCAACTGATGCCCAGCCAAGGAAAACATTATGGGGACAGGAGGTTGACGGCGTCATTTATTGGAGGCCACCGCAGGCTAATATAAGTAAGTACGCTGTTTAAAGAAAAACATTTTGTTAGCGGATTAAGTTATGTATTTTACAAAATTTCAACGAGGTCTACCGTGACCACGCACGATGTAAAGCGAAACGTCGGAAAAAAATTCAAATAATGTAATATATAAAAATTTGTAAAATATATAACTTAATCCTTTAACAAAGTGTTTTTCTTTAAATGAGTAATAGTAACGTTAATAAAAGACAATATTAAGTATGCCGTTACTACATTCAAAAAGAGGTTAATAGTTTCTTAATAGAAATATTTTTCCAACTTTTGACAAATATAATTGTTTCAGGTATGTCCTTAACGGTAATACAGTACGCAGATACAGTCCGATTAACCGTCATGGCTGATGCAAGACTGACGCCCTTCCACACAGTACCATCCACAAGATGGCCGACAGCTATAGAGCAATTAGTGAACAGAATTGACCGACAAATCGCCAGAATCACGGGTCGTCCCATTGCGGTTCCATTAAGTCAACGAATACAAGTAACACCACAAATCTCAGAACCAATGAGTGAAGATAATCCAGAAACAAGACATCAAGAATATGTGGCCACCCAAACATTACCACAGATTATGGAACTGGAACCAGAGAGTATAGAAAGAGAGGAGCCACAGATAACAGATGATGCTAGTCAAGTGTTAACACCGCCTACTGTAATGGCCGATAATGCGCCACCAAGACGTAATAGCTTTACGTAAATAGTAGCTTGAATATTTGTATCAAGTATGAGATTTGCCTTAGAGATTACTCGAAATATTGTGTTGAGATTTTGTAAATTTGAAGGACTGAAAATGTACATATTTTTAATAATTAAATAAAAATTATTTTATACAAAATAAATATCCGTTTGTTTTTCCCAATTAAAAATATTAGCTTGAAGTAATCTCCTGTACTTAACTGCTTAATAAATAAGATCTTCTATTACCTAATATATAAAAATTCTCGTGTCATTTCATCTGATTAACTGATTCTAATATATAAAATTCTCGTGTTCGAGTTTGAACTCGTCCGAAACGGCTTGACCGATTCTCATGAAACTTTGTGAGCGTATTGAGTAGGTCTGAGAATCGGCCAACATCTATTTGTCGTCCCCCTAAATGTTTAAGGGTAGTCCACCCCAAAATTAATTATTTTATTTTTTAGACAATTTTTTGTGTCTATTTTTTTATAATACAATCCTAAGCTTTCATCCTTCTACGATCAAACCTTATTTTTTATTTATTAATTGAAAATTTAAATCACATGTATGGCAAAACAACTTTTGCCGGATTAGCTAGTATATTTATAAAAATTAATTCATATTAATTCAAACCGAATTTTGACGAAATTGTTAGTCTGATCGTGACATGGTTTCCGCATTACGTAATTTTATTTAAATTATTTAGTGTATTTATTCTTTTATTAAATTTAGTGTCTTCCTATGTCTGCTTACACTGTTTAAAGAGATTTATATGACGAACGGTTAAAAAAAAAAAATTCAAAAATACATTTATTATTTTTTTGTTTTCTTCTTCTTTCTCTGTGTTTCTGGCTTCTTTGATGTAATATCGATAACCACATGCTGTTCAACATCCTTCTGTCTCTTTTTCTTCTTCGTGATATCTACCACCTCTACTTCTGCTGTTTCATTGGCTTCTACGTCCATTTCTTCATAACTGAAGCCTGGTATAAGAGGTTTCACGAGTTGGAAAACCAGTTTTCTGTGTTGTAAGTTCGTGCTGTCCAAGCTTAGTCTTACAACGATTTCGTCAAAGGTCCTTAGAACTACTCCGTCGCATATTTGAACGTGCTCCTAAACATAAGTTATTGAATTTTAATACAATTCTAAATTCATAGAAAGAAAACTGAAGAAGCAAAAAGGTTACGAAAAAAATAGTTTTTTTACTGATTTACAGTATGATTATGCATAACAAATTTACAAAAACAATATTTGAAGGAAAAAAAACAAGCTTCAAACTGAGAAAAAAAAACTTAACTCAAAATTTCGATTTAGTGAGTCAGTAATAATTAAATAAGTATTCAATAACTTTGAAGTCAACCCAAGATAAACAATAAATAATTTTGTTAATTTCCACCATAGAGACATTTTCTTTAAAAAAAAATCAATTTAATAAAAAATACGGTAAAATTGAGAAAACATCCATGTCACAGCAGCAATTTCTTTATAGAGATGAATGGCTTTAACTGAGACAAATCTAGGTAGAGTAAGACTTATTCATAATAAAAAATACCTCTTCATTGTAGACAAATTTATCTGAGGGCAGATATAATGGTCCTTCGAGGCCGTACTTGGGTATTAACACCTGAAGCGCGTTTCGTTTAACAGCTAGCACTACAGCCGACTCAATTTCTACACGGTCCTTGAACAATATCTGAAAAAATAATGTTTATAGTATAAACAATAATATTCTAATTATCACACACTATTTATAGCTGTGCTAAGAGCTGCTAACAGAACGTGGTCTACCGTGACCACGCATGCCGTAAAGTACGCGAAACGTCGGAAAAAATTAATAATAATAACTTAAATCCGTTGATAAAGTGTTTTCTTTAAATGAGTAATATTTATGTCAATAAAAAAAATTTTTTGTGCTATCAGAATCGATAAACATATATTATTTTTTCAAGACACTTGCTCATAAAGTGGCTCTATGCTCACGGCAAATTGTTTTCTCTGTAATAAAATAAAATTTCCCATTTTGTACGTGGCAGAACAGTCTTTGTTATTTTATTCACAAGTGTTTTGAAATACATCGACATATGTATGTATTGATGATTACCATCCTCAGCTCTCTTAAGACCTCAATGGCGCCTCGACCAATGTAATAGACTAGTGACTATTATTAACATAAAAATCCAGACCACAGCCAAAAAGTCTCTGTGTGGTGTAAATCTACTTTATGTGGTATGTTAATTTTGCAAATTCTACCCATATTAAATACCCTTAAAAAATCTTAATTGTTGTCATACAACAGTTGTCATAACAACCGATTTGTTATTTGAAGATGTAAAACAGTCCTTATAAATATACATATATTTAACATATAAATTTAATTAATCGTTTAAATTATTTATTGTTATAAAATGAACTGGACTATATGCATTTAATATCATTTCTTTGTTTTCAGGTAAGCTTTTTAATTTATATTATTATTATATATTGTTTTAAAGAGAATCTGTAATAGATCTTTGTTTTCAGAGCAACACATAGTTCCTAGAATAGCATCTTATATACGTACGTGTGTATTGAGAGCGACGGACGCACGCCCCGCGTACTGAGCTTGTCTGTGGCGATAGTTGAGGTTCTCGCACAACGACACCGCGTACTTCGTGTCTAATATAGTAGCGTGCGTGGCATCTGCCCCTATGGACGACGCGAGCAGTCTATGAACTACCACGTCTGCGTATCTGTCGTATTATTTGTAAGATTTATACAAATCTATTGGATATAATATTGTCTTTTATTGCTATTACTCATTTAAAGAAAAACACTTTATTCACGGATTAAGCTATTACAAAATTTAAATATTTTTTACATTATTTTAAATTTCACCGACGCTTCGCGTACTTTACAGCGTGCGTGGTCACAGTAGACTGAAGACAAAAGGTGTATTGTATCTGTATTTATTGCCCCCGGGGTTGGTATCGACTAAGCATAAGAATTTTTACAAAACTTGCTCACGGTGTTCTCCATAAAAAATTTTAAATTTTGTTAAAATATGATGGAAAAATGGAACGCAACTCATCATGAAACGTCAACGTCAATGAGCTGTCAACGTCAATGAGCTGTCAACGTCAATGAGCTGTCATGTCAATGTCAGCTGTCATGTCAATGTCAGCTGTCATGTCAATGTCGCTAATGATTTCTCTCTGCGTCAAGTAATGGTTGTAATAAATAACCTTTTAAAAGTTTAATTGAGTTTTCTCTGTTTTTACCACTATAAATAAATAAATTATAGTAGTATCAAATTCCTACAAAATACATAGCTTAATCCGTTAATAAAGTGTTTTTCTTTAAAATCTACTGGAATAAACTATTATATGGGACAGGTGAAAGAAGCCAAAACCCTAGGGCCTTCTGTTCGGAACTCATCTATGGCGACCACGGGATAGATAAAGTGCTATACATATAAATTTTACATATTTAATACCACACAATTTATTCAGCACACATTAAAATTTTTAAAAGTGGAACTCGTCAAATCGAGATACGTAGATACTTTTAGGTATACGTAACCAACGTACTCACCTACGTATAGGTGACGTGAAGTGCGTATAAATGGGACACGCGAGCCCATAATGGTAGAACTCTTCCTGAGCGAGAGTTCCGCTTGAAAAGTAAACGGCCTGCTGCATACACCGCGTCGCCATTATCCGCAATAATGTATTGAAAAATGGTCGTGACGGTATGACTGCTTCGTTGAGTGATTTCGAAAACGCTTTGTTTGTTGACACGTCGAGTTCGAAGCCCTGAAATGAAATATGTTTAAATATCTAATCCTTAGACAGTTCGTTGTTGTCTAAAACTTTTGGTTTAGATTCAGATTGTTTCGGAATAAGGATGAGTGCGGAGGAGGCGAGACGACACAATGCGACGTTTAATATATGTCAATATAAATCTTATCTTAAGGGCCCATAAGCGGTAAGTAATTTTTAAGTGACCGCCTGCCCGATTCATTGATGTCCATTGCATGTTGAGTTTATGTCACGTAAACATTTGAGATAAAGGGCTATCAATCAGCGCATTGATGGAAGTGGTTGAAAGACTAGAGGGCTACCTGTTGCGCAGCGGCCTTTAGGAAGGTGTGGAAGTTGGCGGGTGGGGGGGCCGGATGCCGCCGCAAGAGCGCGCTCTGCGGGAACTCGGCCGCGATGTGCTCGGCCACGCTCACGTTGGCCAACAACATGAACTCCTCCACCATGGAATTCGTGTCCAAGATGCGCTTCGCTTGCACTTCCATTGGCTCGTGGGTTTCCGAGTCCACCTACGATCAAAAATCAGCTCAATCTAATGTTTAAGAATGTTGAGTTAGTTACACCACTAGAGATCAATCATCACATCGCTAATGGTTAGTAAATTTATTAATTCCGCACCAAATCAGCATGTATTTATGACAGGCTTGGTAGCGCTGAGTGATTCATACAAGCAGTTTAGATAAGAGAGTGTTTTGGAAATAAGCTGTACATAAATAAATAGTCAAAAACACTTTTGACTGAAAATGAGTGTTATCTTGATGGTCATAAGATACATTTTCCCCGTTATATTTTGATTAAAGGGACCTATCATAGACCTATCCATATTACACAGGCTAAAGTTTGTAAGTATATATACAGTTTTAATACAGGCGCAAACTGGTGGACCAATTTAGCCCTAGAGTGCAGCTGACATCCCACACACACAAGCACACACTTTTTATATAAATATTCAGTTTTAATTATATATAAAAATAAGAGATCCGAAGTTTTCTAGCGCCTCAATTGTTAAAAAGCAGCTAATTACAATTCACATTCGTAATACATTATTTACATCACTTCCTATGAGGTGCACGAAACCAATTATCCCTTAAGTTACAAAAAAACCTATTTCTCTTATAATAACCATTCCTGTCTCCTTTCAGCAGAGTGGCATAATTTCACTGAAGCGAATCTGGTGATTCACCGAAATAATTCCAGAGTCTCTATCTCTATCAAGATACTTCAACAATTATAGCAGAATAGTTTTATATGTGCACACAACTATACACATAATTAGGTCACATTATTTGTAATTTATAATTATTTGAAAATAGAAGTTTTCTCTATAGTACAGGGAATTATGCACTCAACTAAATATACATAATTTTTTTTTTGTAATGACAAATGATTTCCATACTCACCTCAAATCGTATCTCGGGCGAAGCCAACAATAAAGCGCCATTATCCAACCGTTTCTGCTTCAGTCTCTTCGCGAGCTCGTTGAGCGTACGAAGCGAAGTGGCGATTTCATCCTTCCTCGAGCCATCGTCGATCGCTATCTGCGCCTGTTCATATGTCATTGCTGCACGAGACTGGAAACACACGTGTCACGTGAACATCATTCAAGAGTCGATTTCTTTAATACATCCAGACATTCATCCAGCGGTTATAGCTTGTATGTACGCTTATATACATGTAAAGAGTTTTATTCAACCTCTTTAGTTTCATAGAACTGTTGCCATAGCAACTGATTTTGTTATCTCATGATTTAAAACAATCTATATAATTATTTAATATTTAAATTTAATTATTATTATAAAATGAACTGGAGTATGAACATTTAATGTAGTTCTTTGTTTTCAGGTAAGATTTTTAATTTATATTATTATTATTATAAGAGTTTAAGTTATAAGAGAGAGTAAGTTTGTATAAGAGAAACTAATAAATCTTTGTTTTCAGAGCAACACATTGTATTATTCTTCAGTTCCTAATAACATCTTATACAATGTGGAGAGGACAATGCGACAATAAATGAAAACACAAACAGTAATAGTCCCTAGTATAATTTTGAAACTATGAAATGAATCCTAACAACAAAATAAAAAAAATAAAAATTTCTAACAAACTAAATACAATATAAATCGAAACAAAATGTAACACCATTTGGAAATATGGGTTCACTAACCTGTGGTAAGAAGAGCGGCAACAGCGCGGCGCGCTTTTACAATCGCCCGACGAATAAACACAATTAGATACCTAAACCTACACTGAATACGATCGTCATTCACCTCGAGTAGTTCAGTCAATCCCATTAATCAAATTTTTAAATTTTTAATGTGCTCCCCATTCATACGGACACATAGTTCGCATCGCCTTATAAATTCCGTAAATTAAAATCATGTCCGTGTACTCTGATGCTGTATATCGGTAATGAGGCATTGTAAATAAAAAAAACAAAACAAACTTAAATCTAACACAAATAATAAGAGTCTATTTTCACACAATTCACCAAGTCACTAACTAGGCACTTAATTTATTACGTGTCGTATCACTAAATTAAATAACCGTCCAATTTGCTGATAAAATAAAACAAACGTAAGTCTAATACTAATAATAAATAAGCGTCCCATTTCGCACGATTCATACACAAAACAAAAGAGCGGCCGCTCTTCAAAGGCGGCGCTTCAAAGGCGGCGCGAACGCAAACGAAATTATTAGCAGTGACGCGAGCGACGTCACAGGATAACGGCGAGACCTTGACACACTGACACACTGTCGCAAACATGAAATAGAAACAATCAAACCTTCATTTCTCCCTTTCCCACATTGTTTATTGTCTGTTTAACTGTGTGTGTAGAACTATCTACTTTTTAATTTTTGGTAATATGCTTTATGACTTACGTAATGGGCATAAGGTATAAAATGATTTTGGACTAATTTGACTAAGATTTTTGACATGGCGAGTTGAGAACATGTGATTTGTAAGCGATCATTAACCTGATAGTGATGGCGTAGTAAACAAATACGGTATGTTGTAAATGTTCAAAACAAAAAATGATGTCCAATGACTAAACTGTTAGATTATTTGTAATGAATATTTGTATACTGGCTAGGGACATGATGACTTATACGGCGTTTAATTTATTGTCGCATTGTCCTCTCCACATTGTATACATATAATATATCACAAAATAATGCTCTTCACACAAATATTGACTGTACCGGGGATCGATCCCAGGGCCCTGTGTTCGGCAATCCGGCGTGGTAACCATTGCGCCAACAGGGTCGTCAAAGGTTATATTATATTTCGTCAAATTAGACGGGCAAAAAATTTAAAAAGAAATTGAAACCTATAGCAACAAGTGGATTATTTTATATACAAAGAGAACAAAGAAATTTTGTCTAATTTGAACGTTAATATCAGGTGTGAACTAAAATGAAAAAATAAGCGGGAACCGAATATTGCGAACAATTGTTCCTTAACGAGTATTTTACGTAATGCGAGTGAAACCGTATAATATAGTATACCTTAATAACACTCTTGTGAAACTTCGTATTAAGTACATTAGCATTCTCATCTATTTCCCAGACACAAGAAAATGCCAGCCTTTCCTCGCCACCGCGGAGTGAGCACAGATTTGAACTAAGCAATTCTGAAAAAAGACATTTATTATTAATTAACTCAAATAGTTTGATTAATGTAAAACCAATATAATTTTACATAATCCACAGTGATATTATCTATATTTTTACATTGCATCGCTAGATGGCGCCACTTGATGTGTCATGTGAAGGGAAAGCTATTTATATCTCGAATTGATAAACATATGTACTTATATTGTTTTAAATACTCTTTAAAAAAATTCGACCGTAAATGCACGGAGTTTCAATTGGTTGCGTTAAAATTTTACTTCACTTATTAAAAACATACTTCTTAATAACATCTTTAGTTTAGAGTTTGTAAAGCGTGTTTTTTGAAATCCTGTTTAAGCTATCTAAGTTTTGTACATATTTTTATTATTATTGTTTTTATCAGTAATATTGCGGCGTGTTTTAGTTATTTACGACGTACTTTGCCATCTGCCAATAATGGAGTATTAAAAAAAAAAAGCTGAGCGCATCTCTCTAAGTAATATTCAATGTCTACCACTTCTATATCTTTGGAACAAACGTTTATTTTATTTGATTTGACCGTATCGAACCCGGGGCCCCCGGCATAGTGACCATTGCGTCAACTGAGATCATAACTTACCCGGTACCATATCAATTCTCTTGCCGACCAGATACACGGTAGTGGACCTGGAAGCAGCCTCCTTATCCAGCGCCGTGTTAGGCCTGACGAAGTGCGTGACGTCGGCGATGTGGACTCCGACCTCGTACTTCTTCAGTCCGTCGTCCGTCGTTCCAGGGATCGGTCGTGCGTGCAGAGCATCGTCTATGTCGGTGCAGCCGGGCGGATCGACCGAACACACGCAGACCGAGCGGAGATCGACGCGCTTCTTTATCTCCTGAAATATTTTTATAGAACTCTGTAAGTTTTGAAGCCGAAATGAGGTAAATTCGAAAAACAGTTAATAAATTTCTACCATAGTAGAGTACAACATACAAAAACTGCGTATAAAACACAGTCCCAAAAAAAAAATTGATCGAGCAGCTATATTTATATAACATTTGGATTTCTATAGCGTATCATAGAAAATTATTTGAAATATGAATAAAATTATTTTAGTAATAACATTTTAACCTCGATCTCTCGTTTAAAATCTTCCCTCTTTATGTCTCTTTTTTGCTGAGCGTAAACTATGTATCAAGTGGACGTGGAGTTTACACTACTTAAAACTCAAGAACAGATGAACCGATTTGAATGAAAGAGGTTAACATAGAACCATAGGATACTTTTTATCTTGCGAGTGTACTGATATTTTGATTAATGCAGATTAAATTGAGGGAAATAGCTAGTCACTTATAACATTGTAATCAATCAAAACTGATAAACAAATATATAAAACCCAGACCACCACCAACAGTTATGCCCATCGCACACATGTTATTGTATCTCAATACACGCAGATAATTCTTTCTATCTTTCTCTCTGTCTCTCTTTCACCTCTTCGGGAATGGTCCAGTCATCAGGCGGCAGACAAGCCAACACAGCTTCACTAAACCTAGCATGTGGCACATCATGTTCTAACAGTATGACCTCGTTCTCCGCGTCTTTGTCACCTGAAATGTTTATGAGCAAACGATTATTAAAAAAAACAGGACGAATGCGAGACGGACTCACGCGAAGGATTGCGTAAGCTTTCTTTATAAAAAAATACATTTCTTGCAAGCTTAATTCTTAATCTGTGAAAATTAGTAGTATGACTATCACGTTTCAGAATATACGGATAAACGGACAAAACAGTTGAAGAGTGCAACTAGACTTATTATAAAGTCTATAAACGTTTATTAAGTGGTCTTTAATTATTTATAAATAAAATAATATAATAAACTATAATAATTGTATGTGTCGCAGCATATAAAGTAACAACCCTTTCCACTATCATCCAATCAGAGCATATGTGGGAGTGAAAGCGGTCTGATTAGCTCAGGTATGGTATATTTCAAACAGTATTCGATATAGAATCAGCACTTACCAATAGGTCCTAAAGCTCTAACAAAATGTCCCAACGGGTAACGGCTATTCCTGGGCCAAGAATCGAGCGCTACCAGGATCCTTTGGGTCGCCAATAAATCGCTTTGTCTTGTCTCTATTCGTACGCGAGGAATCCTTTTCTCGGCTGGCGTGAAGAGGTGACGAGTGGCTCCTAAATATAAAATCTATATTTAAAAACGGTAAAGAAAAAATGTAGCACAATTTAATTTTAAAAAATTTGCTATATAAGCGATATCCATGATTTTAACCATCCCTTGGACGCCGGAAACGTTCAGTTTATCGGTTTAGTATTTATCAATAAGTGATGAACATTTTTAGACGCAATAGTATTTAAAAGTGTTAGTAAGTCATTATCTTACAAATACTTCATTTAAAACTGTCAAAAGATTGTTAAGTTGAACATACTCAAATTCACACACACATTCAGTCACAATTACAAACAATTTACCTGGAAATTTACTCGGCAACAAAATTCCACAATACTGCCTCCATTTTCTTCTTATTATTCCGACCACCTTTCCCGTGGGTGAAATATCTGCACTGGCTGACGATTTAGCAGTGTTAAGTAGAATAGACTCTTCTTCTAAAAGGTCCCCAGGATCCTCAGCTTTATCTTCTAGAACAATGTCACTTGGTTTCCTCCATTCTTCTTCTGGGAAAATCTCGATAGCAACTATGTCCCCATCAATAGCTCTGTTAATACCAATGTGGCCTTGAAGTAATATCTATAAATCATTCAAGTTTTTTGAATACATAATAAAAAACAAAATTCAGATTACAATCCTTTTTTTAAGTGCACTAATTGTGAAATTTACAAAGTTTAGACATACAAACCTATGAATTTTGTGTATGGATTCATTTACATACACTAAAAATTTAATTTAGAAAACTAAGTCCATTATAGACTATTGTTACACATCTTTGATTTATATTTTTTTGTATTATAATTACCTGCTTCTCAAAGCCATTAACAGTAGCAGTTCCTTCCAAAAAGTTATCCCGTGATGCATAAAAAGTACCCTGATGTAATTTCCCATTTCTTATACCGGTGTGGATCTGAGACGGTGTAAGATGAGCTGGGTATAATGCATCTTTGATACAATTCTCTGGTATGACATTTTTGGACAATTTGTCTAGTAGGCCCGGGAATCCATTAACATTCTCTATGTAGTCTTTAACTGAAAATTCATATTATCGTTAAAAAAACATTATTCAGGATAAGGGTTATTTACTTTTGAGTAGTTTTGATCATTGGCACGCAGTTTACATGGTCCAAAAATTTAAAGCTTATGTTTGGGTATATTGTCACATTTTATAACTACCCACAGCAAATAAATGTGCTCATAAATACAAATAATAACCAAGCCGAGGATGGATCACAAGCACATCTGTTTGGCAGTTTCATGATCACACAATGCCACCTGGGCCATCAAAGTAGTAGTATACTTATAGGATTAGACATATAATAAAGATATTTAATAGGGCTATTTTATATATCATACCTGAGCAACAAACTATCCCTTCTTCCTGAGCAAGTTTCCTATTATTCTCATCATCAGTTAGTAACACAATTTGTGGAAAATCACCCCCAAGGCTTTTGATGGACAAGTGCTCTGAATACCACTTTGCAGCTCTGCGTATAGCTCTATCATTTCTGTCATTTGGTTTCTCGCCTGGATTCCTCTCTATATAGGTGTCCCTAGAAGCAATCATATTAAAAAATTTACTTAAAATATAAACATACAGTACAATTCTGAATTTTTTTTTCATGTAAATAAATATTAAAATGGTATAATTTAGAAGGCATAACACAACCTCCTAGCTCACTCATAATATAATTTAAACAGACACACTAAGAAATTCATATCTCATATCTGTATTTTCTGCAACTTACTTATGATGTTCATTTACAAATGAGTAAAATCTCCGTCTCTTATTGCCAATAATTTCTAAAAGTCGTTGAAAAATTGCTGTATTCTGATGCTTGACTTCTTCAAGAACTGTTTGCAATATTATAACATTCTTTAAAGCATCATCCTCTAGGATATCTATTTGGTGTAAAACAACATTTGTGTCTAGCATCAGGTAGTGATTGTAGTCAAATAAAGCACAAAACGATTCAGGTTTATCGTCCAAAATCCATTCATCATCTTTATGAGGGCAAACTTTACAAGCTGCTGAGCCACACAATAAATCTTCTCTTAGATAATGCTCTCGAACAATCTAACAGTAAAAAAAGGTTAAAGTTAAATTAGATAGACTTCTTTTTTGATGTTTTTAACAATTTTATTTTATTGAAAATAACCTTACTTTTAAAATGTTCCCTCGCTTTGTTTTTGTTAAAAATGTTTTTGTAGTCCACATTGTAGTGAGCTTGTTTAGTGTTTATATCATGTAAAATATAAAATTATTCTTCTTTACTCTAAAAAGCGTCCACTGTGTCTACTGCATATTATGTTTAATTTGGGAAATAACAAAGTAACAGTCTGACCAAAAGTCTGGCGAAACTCCCACCAATAATAATGAAACGTCAAATTTTTTTAATGCGGCTATTAAGCTGTCAGTTGTCATTACTCAAGCGCCACTATAAAGAAATTAAATTATTATTCAATTTATTGAAATGAGGTATAAGGTACTGGATAATAAAGGTTACTTATGAGTTATGTGCAAGACTTTATATTTGGTGGTATTTTCATTTATTATATTTATTAAATAATCACAGGACATACGAAAGTAGCCCGTAGGATATATAAGGTAGATGTCAGCTGTCAGGTGACAGAGATAAACAGCGAAGATAATATTATTATTTATTAATTTGTTTATGTTTTTCGTTTTAATCGTGTTGAAAAATTAAATTATTAATTTTCATATCAAGAATCTGAGTCCTACATTTTCCCATATGGACTATTAAATTTTACATACTACATCTTATCCAGAATGAATATTATGTACCCATTTTTTATTACGTCGTAACAGGTGAAATCATGTTCTCCCGAGCTGCATTATTTCCTTTAAAATTTAAGTGGTCTTTCACATGTCGTCGGACGTTTTTCTCTAGACCTGGGGCTTCAGAAGTTCTAACTGAATATTTACTCCAATGTAATGAACCTCCTTGGACTTCTTACTTTGTTAAGGTAATATGCAAGTAGAATTTGTGCTGGCTCACAAAACTATACCAGAAATGGTGGATAAAATGATTAACATTATGATGTTGACTAAATGATTTAGTAAACACTGTTATTTTGTTTGTTCTAGTACAGTAGTGTAAAAGATGATCAATTTGGAATGTCAAATTTCAACTGGAGAGTTGGTAGATCAAATTATCAAATTTTAAGAACAGGCTGTTTTCCATACATCAAATATCACTGTTCTAAAAAGATGGAAGAAGATTTAAATTTTTCTGATAAGTTTATGAGGTTCATCAAGATAGCTAATTTTGGTATGTAATGTTTTCTGTATTTATATAATGGGAAATCTGAAAAATATTTTGCATGATCAATTGAGTAGCATTAGGATGTTATGCAGTTTAAAAACACATCAAAGGTACAATTCTTGTTTATAAAATATTCTTATTTGTTTATAGCAGTCTAATTATGGTCTTAATAAAATATAAATAAATTTATGGTTCTAATACTGTAGTATACAAAGACTAAAAGGCTATTTTCAACGCAACCCCTAAATAAGGAACAAAATTTTATATTATTGTAAAATCTATACTGCTTCAATGATTTGAATGATAATTCAGTGTTAAAAGGCTATTCCAAAAATAATCCCTAAAACTACATCCTTAGGATGTATCTAATTCTTTAAATTTCTTACAAAATTTACAATTTTCACAAGGTACATATTTAAGAGTTATAGATATATTTAGAGGATAACAAACATGCTAGTGTTATAACTCTACAATGAGGTTATCACCAGACAATATTGTAGATATGCTTGCTTTCCAGGTATACCATGCTTACTGTATGGACTAGCAGCAACACAGCTTATTCGTCATAAGGAAATTGTGTATACTAGTAAAGGGCCTGTGACCATTTATTTTTTGTTGCCAGAACACAAAGGGTCAATATATTAATATGAGATATTGATACTGGTAATGTGGAAAAGATAGAAAAAACTTTAAACATCCTATAAATATAATCATAAGTATAATGTAGGGAATGTTTGTTGTAAAAACAAATATCTAGTCATAGTTTAAAATTTATAATTTATTAAAAAAACTTAGATACTACAAGCATTATTTTCTTTCCTTCCCTTGTATGCGCCAGCTCTTACTTTGAATAATAAATGACATGATGAAGACATATGAGTAGTTAAATTTAAGGATGTAATTGGACATACTAAAACTACATACATTGCTATTTGTTATAATGAACAATTAAGCAATGTAATATTGTCTGCGAAAATCAATATAGCCTCCATGGTTAGGTAAGAGTAGAATATTCAGCGCAAACAATTATCCAGACGATATGTTGTTGTACGTTAACGCTAAAAATAATGATAGCTAATAATTATTTGAATTACCGCAATCTGCAAGCTTACTACGTAACTTTAAGCGTAATTTCGATTTCATCTATTCGTGCTACGCAATTGAAAGTGCGTCACCAGCAAGTTTAACAAAATCAAGGTCTGTTAGATAACGTCCACGTTTTACTTCTGCACTTGGGTTGAGTCTTCCTATTCCCGCCATATAGTATCATTCGAAGTCGCGTTTACTGGGAATCCAGACAACACATATATACCTAGACTTCAATCAATGTGTAATATATTCTTAAATTTTCACAATTTTGTTTTGTTTTGTCATGTCATCGTGACTGCTTAGATAACGTTTTAATCGAAAGTCATTGTTACATGGTAATTAAGAATAAAAATAATCATATTTACGTTCAAGATTAATTACCATAGTCGTTAAGTGTTTATTATTTGAAATTCTTAATAAGAACTGAATCAGTTGCTTATATAATTACATTATTTTAAATTTTGAAAAAATACATAACTCAAATCCGTTAATAAAGTTGTTAATAAAGTTTTTCTTTAAATGAGTAACAGATATGTTAATAAAAGACAATATTAAACACAGTTATTAAACACACACTATGTTTTTTAACTATAATTTATATTATTTTATTTGTAATATGTAATAATTTCAAAATATTACATGTTATAGTTAGTCGGCTGATAGTGCAGTAACCAAAAATTTGTATAAAAACCTGTATCTTTACCGCAATCGTTGTAATTAATTTATTATTATTAAGTAAAAGCTTGTTTCAACCCGATTTCTCAAGAAGTTTGATTTTATACGAATATAGTATCAATGCAATTTCAAAATTAAAATTATTATTATTATAGATATTGTACTACTATATAAAATCAAGAAAACAGCCTATCTTATCGATATAGCAGTAAATAAAAGTTATATAATCACCACAACACAAAATCAATATATTAAACAAATCCACCTGAATAAAGCTACAAAAAGCATATTAATACGTGCCATATTGTAAGTAAATTCTTGAAGCTAGACACTTTTTTATAATATTATATATATATATTCACCCTTCTAACGTGTCCGTAAATGTGATAAATGTGGCCGAAATTTACTAAGCAACAAAGGAAATAATAATATTGGAACAAAGTTTATAAATTAAGTAAATACCTATAGTAAAAATAATTGTTACTTTGGACTGCGGGTCCGAATTTCGTTTTAATACATTTCCGTGCTTATAAATTATATGTAAAATGCACACCCTTTAGTAGAAAATATATGTACATTAAAGTCATAATGACTAATCAAAAAAGAGGTAACCTCTGGGTCAGAGACCTATTGTTTTGATTGTCGCCACCGAAGATATACACAACCAATAAAAGACGTAATATTGTACGTAGGTAATTTGAAAAGAGTTTATAAGACTTAATAATTTTGAGTTTGGATTATGTGATAATTGATGAAAAGAAAGTATAAGAAACATAGAATGAAGTTATCGATTTTATCGTAATTGAACTCATATTCATGTTTATAATATTTTTTCTAAAGGTATCTAGCAAAAATATAACATCAGTGCGAACAGTTACAAAAGTTATTCAAATTTTAATGTTTTCAGTCGCTTATCTCAAATCAATTATACTATTATGAAAAGTTTTAGTGATTCGCGAGGAAAAAAGCTTCGAATTTTTCAAGTCCTTGTCTACGGCGTAGTCGCGTAGCGCTTTATAGTTTGCAATTGATCGTTGTAAATACTTAAGACTCAAGAGAAATGCAGCTCAAATATAATTAATAATTAATATTAGCCTTAACATGCTCTTCATTTCCACTTATAAAGATATTTAATAAAGATATTCTTTATGTATAAGTATCTATTGAAATGTGTGAAAAAATAAAAATATATTAACGTATGCGACACCGGTCATAACAACAAAAAAACTTATCAAATAATTATTTAAACAGTTCAGCGTTATCATTTGTATATTATGTTATTTTACAATATGATCTTACGATCTTTACATAGTTACAATAATTACCGTAATATTTATCATATTTTTTTCTAAATAGGCAATAAGGAAATATTTTGTCGTTCGATTGATATACCTAATCTATGAGGGTATTGGCAATCGAATAAGGACTGCGTGATATAGACAAATTACGTCATATATAGGAACTACTTTTTTTTATAAGTTCAATTTTGTAGTTTATTAAAATTGACAAAAGCATTAGCTTAATAAAGTATTAGCCCAAAAAATCTTAGTATAGGCATAAACTCAGCGCTCAGTTAGTAGAGTTTATGCCTATACTAAAATTTTTTGAGAGAAAGGAAAGATTGAGAGAAATAATTACGTTAATTTTTATATACTTACAACTTTTGTCAATATATGTCTTTGTTGTGTCTACACTGTAGTAATACAAATATGATGGAGAAATTCCCCATTGTACGTCACATTGTATCCCACACACCCTTATTTATAACGATTTCATGATTAGGTATAATATTTGTTTCACTTCGGACGTCATAGTTAGAATGCTTGAATAGCTGAGCCTCATATGATATCTGGAATTTCACAAGTTTTTCGAATTTAACTCAAAAAATTAGTAATTAATTTGTCTCCGTCAACCATATTATCACTGTAAATTAAATATCTACTTTCTACATACTACGCACCTTAGAAAACCACGCCATACATTTTAACGCACCGTTAAACTAAAAGTTTATGTAAGTGTATGTATTAAGCATATCATTTTATGAAACCTTCAAATGATTTGATAAACATAAAAAAAAATATTTTTAATATATTCAACAGTCACGATGAGTTGTGATTAAATTTGCAGGCAAGTATTTGAGGGTTCCGGACAAAATTAACTTTATGTTCGCAGTAAATTTAAATTATGGGATTGTATAAATAATAATTAATAATAGACTTAATAGTGAATTGTAATACAATTTGAACACCGAGTTAAAGTTATTTCATATGAGAAGGTTTTTTTGTATTTATAGTACTCGTGGTATGTTAGGTTAGCTAAGCTCGGTAAGCGGTTTGTTTCAGTTAATTTTTTGGATTAAGAATATGTCCTTTATGGGTGAAGTCATAAAAAATAAAGAAAACCATTATCCTTGAGTAATAAATTTTAATATTTATTAATTTCCATCTGTTATTATATACGACATCGTAATTTGCGGTTGTACTTTTAGAGTAACGTACTTACGCAGTAAATTAATCTCTGCGTGGTATTAAAACAATTGGCTCCCAGCTCGGGTTCTGAACCACCAGCTCTGGAAGGAAATATAAATATAAACCTTGTGTTCCTATTTATTCTTAGTCCTATATATATATATGTATATATTGTAATCCTACTTTGGCTTTAGTTATAGCATTTAAATTTTATACTATATGTTTAATAACGCTGTTTGGGTTTGTAAATAAATAAATAAATAAACCTTCTCACAAAAACATTTTGCGTAGACATTGCATCTCGTCGAGGAAATGCCTTAAAAGTTCTATGTCGAAGATATATTATTGCTTAAACTATATACAAACTATGTACTTGAAAATGTTCAGTTAAAAGGCATGTAGTATTCTCAAACGCTAATTAGAAAAAAATAAACAGACATAGAATAAGAGAATAACTGTCTTAGCTCTCCGCCACTATCTCCATCTTGAGGTCCGAATTAGGTAAAAATAATAATATAATAGAGACGCGTAGGTGCTCATTTTCATATTAAGAAAAACGCAAACACAAGTGATTAATCATTAGTCTCTCATTAGCCAAATCATTTTCCTAGGAATCTAGAAGTTAAACAGTGCCTAAGACTCAGTACATTTTTTATATATCCTGTACTTAAGTGCAAATCGTAAGTCCAAATAATTTTGATAGGCGATTCGGTCCATGGAGATGTTTTGCCATGCCAGGTCGGTTTACATACAATGGTACCACAGAAATTCGATGCATGCTTTTTGTATAATTTTGGCTTTACTGGAGATTTCATTATTTATTTCTATATAGGTACACCTGACATTACTACTCAGTGTGTATCTTTAGATAAGCTTGTCGTAGACTCGTGTGACGTGGTCAAATCCATGCAGTTAATAATGCTGTTTGCAACTGAATATACCCCTATATATGATATATATATATATATAACGGGACGTTGTTGACAGTCTTAATAACATTGCAACAAAGCTCCTAATTGCGATTTCAATGCATTAATTTTTCTTTAATTTTGATATATTGCTCATTTGGCAGACATTAAGACAGTTCTTTATGTTTACAATCCATGAGCACTGTATTTCGCCGCTGCGCTGGACATGTGTTAGTCCATTTTAGCTTTCTGTATAGGTGTGATGGTAAATGGCTATTATTTCTATGTACTTAGTTAGCTTTTTTGAAAAGGGCTTTGTGCCGATAAATTAAACTCATTCTAATGTGTTGATTTAATCATTAACGTTAGCGCGGGTATCAAGAATACCAAGTATATTAAGTATATAGTATATACGCGGATGACACATTTTCGTTACTTTTTGGGGCACCATAGATGATCAAAAATTGGATTTTACAGTTTAAAAACTGAAACGGTGCATACAAGAGCAGGCCTTAAATTATTCTTTAAGGCTACGATTGCATTACATATTTATTATAACTGATCGCTCGGTTATGATATTCAAATTTAGAAAACGATTTAATTTGCATACATAATCTTTTCTTTCTGAAAAATGTTCCATTTACAATATTCAAGGTGTTGTACTTTCCCTCCACATAGTACAAGCCGTGGTTTGCTTTCTTCGTTGAAAACATATACATATTTAAAAGGCTGAAAATGAGAACAATAAAATGGAAAAATGTACAAGACAACATACTCATTTTTATTTTATGTTTATTTCCTTCAATTTTTTATATTAAAGATCTTTTCTTCTACTACTACTTTTCTTTCAATAATAGAATATTTATTAAACTTATAAAATTATTTACCTCAGGAATCACTTATCAAGATGATGCGTATCCCTAAGTTCCTATGCTGATACGCGCGACGCCAGCAAATTCAGTGGCGCATAAAAGCGTATATCAGAGGAGCCAAATCTGTACTCTGCACAGTGTCTGCTGGACCTTCTCACGGGCAGGATGATCGGAATACTTGTTACAGTTGTGATTTTGTTATACTTATTCAAACATTACTATGACGAAGCTTATAAGAGGCATGAAAACTTTCCACCAGGTGAGCTTTTATGTAGGCGTATTTTGTTGCAATGGCAAAACAAATATAATAGGTTATATTTTAAATAGTCAATGACACAAATATCTTTGTGCTTATATTTTTTAAATTACAAAGAACTATTTATTACGAATGTTTAATTGATTCCAGTTGGCACAAAAATATTATTTAATAGGCAACTATTTTTATTTCCTGTTTTCAATTTATAAATAATACATAAATAATCAATATTTTTTTGACATTTCTAACTATTTAAGGTCGGCTAGTCCCAAAGCAAGCATAGCTTGTACTATGGACGCTAACATATTATACTTTTTATATGAATTTATAAAAAGTATAATATGTTTATATATACTTTTACTCTCCCACTTTTTTGTTATTCTACCCTCAAATATAACAAGGTTAAAAGCAGATAAAGTTCAACGAGATCATTCAATTGTTTTGCAGGACCGCCTAAGCTGCCAGTGTATGGTGGTTATTGGATTGTTATGTTAAAGGCTTGCAAAGATATTGCCATTGCTTCCCTTAAGCTTGCCAAGGAGTATAATACAAAAATAGTGGGTATATATTTGGGAGATGCACCCCAAATTGTGGTGAACGATCCGCAGCTGATCAAGGAAGTTTTCCATCGAGAGGAGTTTGATGGGCGATTGGACACTATTATAGGGAGAGCAAGATGTGGCTGGAAAAAATTGGGTAATGTGTTTATTATCGACTACCCTGACTCGCTAATAAATCAATAAAAATTTGCATTTTTTATCTATATCTAGCCAGATAATTGTTCTAAGCACAATGTTTCCTGTTTTAGACCTTTTTTACATAATATATAGTAAAGTATATATGTGTATATTCGGAGGAATAATAATTATAACACGCGTTGAATGTATGCATAAATTAAAATGTCGCAAAATTACACTACACGTCTAAATTTTGTTATGATATATATATTAATATATATTTATATGCATTGGAGATTTTAGAATAACACACATTGCCACGTTTGTTAGTAACAAACTTGGAAATTAAGATACACCAAAGGTTATTTTATTTAACGATAAAATTTACCAGGTCTATTCTTCACCGATGGCTTTTTCTGGCACACGCAAAGAAGATTCTCATTACGTTATATGAGAGATTTCGGATTCGGCCGTCGCTGTAACAACCTTGAAAGTGCGATGGCAGTGGATCTGAAAGAGATGTTTGATATTGCAAAATTCGGCCCAAAGAACGACGAGGAAAAGGTATTTAATTTTTTCGGTTACTCTGACACACAGTCTATATAATGCATTACTGCATTCAAGAGATCAAAAAGTAACGCTATAAATTATTGAAATACATTAGACACTCACATATATATTAGAAGTATAAAGAACGATTATAAATAATGATAAAAAATTCTAATTCAGATTTTTGCCTCGCTTTATACTTTCCTTTTTGGTAACTACTCAGGTTTAAAAAAAATATATAAAATATTATTTTCAACTATTTTTGACTCTCTATTAGAAATAACAAAAGATAGCCATTGCTAAAATATTGTTAGATAGCCCGGCATGGTGCCCATTGCGCTGTAAAACTAATCATGTCTCGTAATAAAGATATAACCTCATTGCAATATGTTAGGGTTATTTTGCTATTTAAAACATTTATACCGAAAACTCTTGTCCTTCTTAAAATTACAATAGCTTTGGCAAAACATCTCTCGATTCTTTAGCACATCTAAAGTTTTTGTAACTCGGCGGCAAACTGTACAGGAGCATAATTTCTAGCAAATCGTAATGTATGTCTATGTCCACATCCTCCAATTTGTCGATAGCTTCAAAAAAATGTCTATCTGTCATCTGTACTTTCCAACTACCATAGTT
Source organism: Pontia daplidice (assembly GCA_963693355.1). Taxonomy (NCBI): domain Eukaryota; kingdom Metazoa; phylum Arthropoda; class Insecta; order Lepidoptera; family Pieridae; genus Pontia; species Pontia daplidice. The sequence continues at coordinate 7,982,869 of CAVNZL010000140.1, read as the reverse complement.
GTCCTTGTTTAATAGTTTCATACGTACATTAGCCATTTTATTTATTCTGTACTTTTCAACTATTTTTGACAACTATTTTTATATATTATATATTTCTGCCCCGGCCTGATCTAGCCTGTATCTGTAACTAATCTTAGGTTTATTTTGGCAGAGAACAAAAAACGCCAATAGAAAAGATAAATATGTAATATAATTTAGGAAAGATATTCACTTCAAGACCACAATTATTTTCAGAAAGTCGTAAATGGTGACATGGTCTTCATGCCGCATTTCTTCGACGTGCCTTTTCTCAATGGAATGTTGCACGTGTTCACTCAAAGCACTCTGCCCCGTGAGAAGTACCCACTGTTATGGCATCTCGGAAGAGAATCCTTCAGATTCCAAAGATCTTCAAATGACTTTGGTGGAATGCTGGTCATGACTCCGTGGCTGAAAAACATCGCACCAAAGCTCAGTGGCTACACAGATATGGTCGAAGGGACGAAAGCTCTGTACGACTTCTATGGGGTAAGTGAACAAATTAAACGTGTTATAATTGTACTGAAATTTTAGTAATTTTAAAGACATTTTATTACTATTGTCAGCCCCTTAATAAAGACTATAATAAAAATTAATAAAAAAAAATAAGACAAACTCAGGTTTGTTTTATTTTTTATTTAATTCTTATTAGCTATAATAAACTAAATTTAAAATGAATTAAGTCTTAGGTACTAATTATTGCAAATGTATAAAATAAAATTAAGGCTTTGTAACGGATATTAAAATTTAATATTCCTACCCTCTCAAAAGCTTAACGAAAGAATTGTCGTTTACTGTAAAGCTTTTTTTCAGGAAATAATTAAAGATGCTATGGAAACATACGACGACTCCTGTGAACGTCATTTTATAGATACATACATTAAGCAAATGAAAGAGGAAGCGAAGCATAACGAACGTACTACATACTCAGGTTTTTAGGATTTTGCTTTATTTTGACCATATAATATCTAAAGTCATTAATTTTTATAGAATTTTTTTGAAACTGTCTTCTTTGCAATGTTAAATTTAATGTTTTCAATCAACAGTTGAACAGCTACAGATGATATGCACTGACTACACCTTCCCCTCAACGACTGGTACTACTATGGCTCTCACATTCCTCATCGAACGAATGCTGATCCAGGGAGAAGTTCAAGATAAAATACATGAAGAGCTTGACCGAGTCATTGGAAGGGACCGCATGCCCACGCTCGATGATAGAGACAAGTATGTATTTTAAATATTTAGAAAAGGACTATAATCGAATTGACTAATTAAGTCTACTTTGAATAGCATACTATACTAAAAGTATAATTCAATTAAACATTTGTTATGATGAAAAATTACAACTGTATAGAAAGTCTAGGTGCATAGAAATTTTCGTACACAGAGACTGCATGGCCTGGCACAGCAGTGTCAGCCATTTATATTTACGCTGCTAACAAACATAGGTGCGAGACTGTTCTTTGTTAAGACGAAGTAGTCTAATCTCTAATATCATTATAGATTGCCGTACACGGAAGCCTGCCTACGTGAAATTATGAGAACCGATACTGTGGTACCACTCGCTTTACCTCACCGTACCGTCGCCGATACTAAATTAGGTGGATATTCGATTCCAGAGGTAAGATTTTTCGGTCTTATCGAAACTACTATATTCAGACATATTGTTTTTTATACTTCTTCCTAATTCATCACAAAAATTGTCTATAATAGTTTTCATTACAAAATAATGTAAAGTACATGAGCTCGCTAGCTAACGGTAGAGAGAAATAAAGATTTGGAGGTAGTTTTCTAATTGTATAATATTGTATCTGAATTTTTATAATTGTTAAATAACTTTGAACGTTCAGAACACATCGGTATCAGCAAATCTCGTCAGTCTTCATATGGACAAGGAGATTTGGGGTGATCCAGAAAACTTCAGGCCTGAAAGGTTTATTGAAAACGGCAAGCTTAAGGTCTGTTTGGACAAGACCTTACCCTTTGGAGCTGGTAAGAATATTATTATATTTTTTAACGATTATTTCTAAACATTGCGAACGAATATTTATTTCTAAACTCTAGTCTAAATGACCATTGTTTTAATGAGACAGAGGTTCAGCGACTTCAAACTTTCACTAAGTAAATTAATATTCAAGAAACCTTTTGACGTTACCTACAAACATCATTTCGAGATAACGCTATAGAAATTAGAGAGATAGATATATAGAAACACTATAGAGATTACGTTATGATTCACAGGTAAACGTCTGTGTGCTGGTGAAACTTTCGCTCGACAGGGAATGTTCCTATGTTTGGCGACGTTCATGCAAGCTTTCCACATCTCGACTCTCGATGGGAAACCCCTGAAGGGTCGCTCTAAGAGGCTAGAGGGATTCATCAGTACTAGGCCGGACTTTTGGATTCGCGTTACTCCAAGGATCTAGGGTTTTACAATTAAGCAGACTGTATATAAATAGCCAAAGAAAAGGTTTGAATCTTGTTGTACCTTACCAAAAAATTAGAGTTTAAAGTTGTTTTAACGCTTAACGACACAAATAATAATTAGATGTCTAGGTCCGATGAATGTTTTCATCATCACGCTATGCTTGTAAAGAAATCTTAGCTTAATAAAGGTTAACACAATATATTTTTATTCAAATTTGCTTTAAATTAAGAGGCGCTAAGATTTATCATACTATTATATATTTCGGCGTCAAAATCGGGGTAGAGACTTAAAAATTGTTTTAGTTTAGTAGTGTGACTGATTTAGTTTTTATGTATAAGTGGATTTTTCTCGACAAATATAAAATCCTTACGACATAAATGTGAGATGGAGATTCATAATGTTTGAAAGTTATTAAAATTAGTGTTATTTATGTGTAGATATTGTGAATGTATATTTTATTCTGCACGAAATAAAGTTGTAAATTAGAAACTGTTCTTTGCATTTTACCTATAATAACGAAAACCCGAATTCATTTAAACAAACAATTAATTAATTAAAATTCAATTAAATTTTTTAAATCTGGAATTCTTTGGCTTATACCCGAGAGAGGCTCATAAAATACAGACATGTTTTTTTCTTCATTTTTTATTATTTTTACTGTTACTCTGTCGTGTCGTTCACATTTGTTTCTATTTATGGAATTGAATAGAATTATTATTATGACTAATGAATAACAATGAAAACTGTGTGTTTAACATTTGGCTAATGTTATTGAAATTTACAATTTCGTTACTTTAATAGTTCGAATTCTCCATTGAGTTTTAGCAATGGATAATCTTTTACATATTATCTCGACATAGGCATATGGCGTTTGATCTCATCGATACATCCACCTCAGTTCGATAAAGCTTCTAGGTGAAAGATTGATTGAAGAGCTTTATTTCTTATTTACCATTTAGGGGAACCATTATCAATGCTTTCTTTTTGGAAATAATGTTTTTTAACATTCTCTTCGTTCGGCTATTTGCATTTTTAGATCTCATCATAGAAGTGTTCTATTTAAAAAAAAAAATATGGTGCTCTGTTAGGTATATTAACTTATGATATTAGCTATAATGCTTAATCTACCAGAGAAATAAACACGACGATTGATCATCGTACACCTAGCATTAATCGTAGTCAAAAAGCTTTTGATTTGCCGGTGAACTTTAATAAAAATCTTTTATGTATACTATGAGATAAAAAGCATAAAACCCTCGCAGAATTTAGGGACGCGAACGAAAACATATTTTAGAATTATCACCCCGCTATAAGTATAGAATTAGATACTTAAATAGATACCCTCCTCGATAATAGAACAAATTCAATATAAAATGTGTTTTAGTATGATATAGATATATAATCTAAAATACTAAAATGGAGTTATTAATAGCAAGTCACAATCTCGAGAACACTATTAGCCTTGTCACTAGGCGGACACCTCTAACCTACGGGTTATAAATTCGGCTGTCCTCCAATAATCTTCGTCCGTAATGAATATGACAAAAAAATGATGAATCACGTTTATTGTATATTATATTGTAATGAATTAATTATTTAAATTTAGGACCTTAAATACGTTTCCCTCATTTTAAGAAAAGCACTGCGACGTTGGTTCTTTAATAATGGTTAATTAATTGGAAATTAGCAGTTTGGAGTTTGGACCTTGAATGGGACAAGGGGCCTATTTAATTGTTTTTAACCGAAATGACTATCCAATCCGTAAATCGCGCTGGGGGTTGTCCATAGTGAAAGAGTGAAGCTCCAACAAATACCAAATCTCTTTAAGCCTATTTCTTTTTCTTTGGCGAAGCAAAGGAAGAATAGAAACTTTAGAATGAAAAATATTTTTTTCTCGAATCAGGGATATCTCTGTGGATGGCCCACTCGGTTGGTGTCAAAAACAAAGTCAAATTCAATATATAAACAGTTGCGAACATCTCAAAAACATACATTTATGAAATAGTATGTAAATTTTGAGTATATGGGGGTAAATTAATAAGTATAAAATCGTCAAAATATTTAAACGTCGGTTAGGGTTTAATAAGTTACCGGAAGAATAAAAAATATTAGAAAAAACTAAATAGTTTTTGACATGGCTAGAAGAAGAAAAATCCTGTATTTTTTGCCATAATGACTTTGCTCTACTTCTTTTTTTATTGGATGGGTTCCCAAACATAAAAAAATGGATTTTTCCAATGTTACGTTAAGAAAATAAAAAAAGCAAACGGGAGAAAGGACGTTAGATTATTTTTAAATACATATATCTATTTTATTTTTTGACGTATAATTTGACTTTTTTATTTGACCATTAATATGTTTTTTGTATATAATTGACATTTTTTGCATGCCATGTTGGTTGGCTGACTATGTAGCAGCTGATTACGGCTTGGTAAGTAGTACAATATCAAATTAGTGGGCCTCTATCTAGGGCCTCTGCCCCAGGTTCTGGTAAATGACCCATCACTGATCAAGGAAGTACTAAACAGGGAAGAGTTCGACGGAAGATTGGATACAATTATCGGTAGATCGAGGTCTTTTTGGAAGAAACTAGGTAAGTTCTTATGTTATTAAAGAAGAGCCTTTGATACAATCAATTTTTGTCCAAAATTAGACCTACAATTGGTTTTAATAAAGCTTTGTGCATGCGAAAATCATCTAACACTGACATGTACGAACTATTCAAGGGTGAAAAAATACATTTTACTTTTATTTTCAGTCTGAAAAATGGGAGTAATTTATGATCTTGTCTTGAAAAACACTTGAACTCAATAAAAGACATTTTTAATATGCATTCTTTGAATTGTTCTACCTCTATAGTCTCTTATCTCAATTTCTGCTTGTTAATTAATTAAAATTAAATGGTAACTACATTGCAAGTCTTTGAGTAATTGAAATATATAAAATATAATGAAATACGACGACATTAGTGGGGTTTTTATCTAAGATACAGATTTAAAAAAAACTTTACTCACAAAAAAATTGTGTAGCAGCTGTATTGATTTTTTTCCTATCCCTCTATAATTCTACCGCTTATTTAAAAACTAAGAATAAGAATAATAATAATAGTTAACTTAGATATTAATCCAACTAACTATTAAGTTAGCTTGACAAGATACTGATCTAATAATAAAATTTGTTATTAATTACAATTTAGTTCAGTGTGAATGACCGGCAGACGACTCAACAAATTCAGCAAACAAATTATATATTCAAAATTTTAACTATCAATATTATAACAAGAAAAATACTAGATCACAACTGTATTGTTTACAAAATCTTATGCATTTTAAAATAAACTTTTGGTTAATATCGGTTGTGGCTCACATTTCAGTGATTGAATGCCTATTTCCAATTTCTAATAAATTTCACATTTTTTAAACTCCACATATTTCGTACGATAGACGAATACTATCCTAGAATAAAACTTTATAAATAAAAAACGATTTTGTGTTTTTTTTATAGTATCGAATGTTAGCGCGTATTGAACAACAAATGTTTCTGACCAATCAAAATCTTTCGGAACGCATTTTATCGAATACGTTACGCAGTACACACGGTTGAGTACGTACGTAAATGTACATTTATACACATATAACTGACTCAATTAACAAGAATTCGAAGGGAAACCTTAATATGACAAAGTATTAAGGAAACAGAAAAATACCTATCCGGCATATAACCAATTCAATGTCATGATTTACAGAAGAAAGTATAACGCCTACTTTGTTACAATTAGCAATCTTACAACCATGTCTTATTGATCGTAATGAATTATAAGGCTAATTTTACAAAGTTAAAATATTTACACATACAACTTGGTATCTTCATAACACAGGATTGCATTCTTCACATATTTTTGGGATAATATTGGGATTTATTTATTTATTTTACACTTTATCACAATATAAAAGAGACAAGACACGAAATTTACAAGCACTTACAATAAAGATATAATGGAGTGTAAAGGGCGGCCTTATCGCTATTAGCGATCTCTACCAGGCAACCCCTATTTGAAAGAGAAAAAATTTATAAAGAGAGGGAACACGTGCATATACGTGAAATAAAGTATGATACATATAAAAATTGATTACTTAATAAAAATTAGAACTAATTAAAACAGAACAATATATAATATAATCGTTATTTATAAGCAAAAAGTAGTCGCGCTTTATAAAAATATGTAGTGAGTTTTCTTGGATATTAGATACCATTCGAAAGATTTGAAAGATATTAGTGATGTAACAAGAATTTGACAGATATTTTCTTCACTGCCGGTTTCTTCTGGCATACGCAGAGAAGATTCTTACTTCGGTATATGACACTCATGACACCGAAATATTGATAGAAATGGTATTGCAAGGAACTAGGAATGACGAAAAAAAGTTAAAAAAAAAACAAAATTTAATAAAAACACAAAATTAATTAACTATTTGTAAGTATATAGGAGAAACAGCGTGCCAAATACAACATAAAAAGAAGAACTGGTATATTTTTTACTTGTTTTATTAAATGTTCAAAAATATGTGATTATGTTTTACCATTAAAAAAATTGTATGTACTATTTTAAAGCACTTAACCAAGTTATAACACGCGCCACGAAAGATGGGCTTGACGAAGGAAATAGTTATCAGGATTCTGTATTTTTCGACGCCAGGACGCCAGTTTTTTGACTGCGCGTGATGTCAATTCTCGGTTATTTTATGTTTATTCTCAAATTAACTGCCATCAAATTAACCATCCAGAATGTGGTAAACGGAAATCTGGTATGTCTACCGCACTTTTTCGACGTTCCGTTCGTGAATGGTATGCAGTATGTGTTTCTTCGCAACACATTGGCTCGTAAAGAACATACCAAAATTTGGAAGTTGTCAAAGTGGGCTTTAAGGTTTCAGAGAAACACAAACGATCTAGGCGGGGCACTGGTCTTCACGCCCTGGTTAAAAGACCTCTGTCCAAATATCTGTGGTTACAATGACTTGACGAATGGAACGAAAGGCATAACTGATTATTAGGGCGTAAGAAGCACATAGAAAATACACTAAAACTAGCTGATCCGGCAAACGTTGTTTTGCCATACATGTGATTTCAATTTTCAATTAATAAATAAAAAATAAGGGTTGATCGTAGAAGGGTGAAAATTTAGGATTGTATGTATTTTTGTATGTTGTATCATAAAAAATAGAAACTAAAAATTTTGTCTAAAAAATAAAAAAATAAATTTAGGGGTGGACTACCCTTAATATTTAGGGGAATGAAAAATAGATGTTGGCCGATTTTCAGACCTACTCAATACGCTCACAAAGTTTCATGAGAATCGGTCAACCCGTTTCGGAGGAGTTCAAGTTCGAACCCCGTGTCACGAGAATTTTATATAATACACTTGAACACACACAAAAAAATTCATCAAAATCGGTCCAGTCGTTTGAGAGAAGTTCAGTGACATACACACTCACAGAAGAATTATATATATATATATATAATTTAAAACTTTGGTTTATCTTTTAAATGTGTATTGCTGATGCACGCGTTAACCGCGTTTATTTTCAGAACTAAGAATTGCTGATTGGTTAATATTGAAAGCCCCAATAGACCAATATACAAGCAATACTACGCGAATAACCCAAAACCACTGCAACATCTCCTGATGTTGCTCCGGTGTCGGAGCGAAACGTGCGTGGAGTTGGGGTTTTGTACTATGGACTTCCGCAAAGTAACGCCTTAGTTATTATTAATTATAATATTTATTAATAATAATATTGCATTCAATATAATATAATAATAGTTCATTAACTATGGTCAAAACTTATTAAAAGCATAGAGGTAAAATCGTAAAACTAAACACCCCTATTAGACTTCATTTCTAAAAAGCAGCCAGCATTAGATATATCTGATCCTGGGTCTTTCAAATTCATTTAAAATTTCTTCGAAATGGAGGTATCTTAACTAGGTAAATGCCACAGGAAGAATCTCCGTAAGTCGGTTGTTATTGACAATGTTTTAACGCGTGCATTTATACGTATTCAGATTGAATTATGTAATCATAGACTTTTGTGATATGAATAGTATTAGACGAGTTTTACAAGTTTCAACCATTCGAATAAAATCGATACTTTCAGGACCTTATAAAAGACACTATAGACATACCTGGTCTGGTGGTCGGGGCGAAATTGTAAAATTAATATAAATGCAATAAAAATTGTAAAATCTTATATAACGATATAGATGTGGTAAAAATAAATGTCAGTTTGGACTGCGGGGTCCGTTATCCGTTATTTCGTTATTGATTTAAACACTTCCTTGCATATAAATTAAATGTAAAAAGCACACCCTTTAGTAGAAAATAATATATTGACATGAAAGTCATCATGACTAATCAAAAAATTGGTAACCTCTGGGTCAGACACCTATTGTTTTGATTGTCGCTACCCAAGAGATAAACAACCAATAATATTTGGTACTTTAGAGGTAATTTGAAAAAATTGAGTTAACAGATTTGCTTTTGAGTGTGCGATAATAGATGAAAATGAAAAAGGACATCACGAAAACTTCAAAGATAAAAATTGAAATATATACGAGTAGTAAATGAAATTTTTAAAACTTTTTTAACAAAAAACCCACATATACCACGTAAACACATAACTTAAAAACAATATACTTTACTGACACCTCCCAATTCAATATTTACAAAATGCAATTATTACTACTACTATTTTATAAAACATATTTAAATATATGTTTTACATTTATTTGCCTTAGTAGTGGAAAAAAAATCATGATTGAAAAAAGTTTGTATACGTCCATGTCTAGGGCGTAGTCACGTAGCGCTTTATATATATTGCGATTGATCATGGGCAATATTTACGACTCATGATCTGATTATAGATATATTCAAATTAAATATTAGCCTTAAAACTTTCTACATAAACACTTATTTTGATTTGATTATGACTTATTTCGTAATAATAAGGGAAACTTCTATAATTGTGAAAATGCATATATTCTCTATCTATTGCTATTGAAATGCGTCATGATTTTATGACTATAAAGTTGGAAAAATGAAAAACACAAATAAAATAAATTACTAGGCGCCGGTCAAAACACCATAAAAACTTATCAAATAATTATTTAAACAGTTCAGAGTTATCATTTGTTTATTATGTTATTTTACAATATGATCTTACAATCTTAACATAATTACATCATAAACATTAATAGTTATGTTTTTCATCTTTTTTTCTAAATAGGCAATAATGAAATATTTTGTTATTCGATTGATAGACCTAATCTATGAGGGTATTGGAGATTGACTATGGAGGTATGAATTGCGTGATAAAGAAAAATTGCATCTTAAACAAATAGAACTACTTTTATTGAGATGAGAAAAGATGACTTTAATTTTATAGTTTGTTAAAAACGAATATTTTGACAAAATTATTGGGGCATAAGCGCTGATTTTAAGCCTATGCTTACCCTTAGATAGTATGACTTGCATGTTTTGAGAGAAAAGAATGATTGAGAGAAATAATTACGTTAATTCTTATATGCTTACACTACACTGTATAGAATGTAATAGAACAAATATGATGGAGAAACCCCCCAGCAACATACATCTAGCCCATACATCTTACCTTCTTGCTTACCTTGTCTATCCCACAAAATTACCCCTCTTCATAACGCTTTCATTATTATAGTATTTACTTTATACCTTTCAATCCGACATCATGCTTATTATAAACTCCCTCGAACAGTTGAGCCTCATTTGATATCTGGAATCATAAGTGTATCCAATTTAAGTAAAAAATTAAGAATTAATTTGTCTCTGTCAACCATAAAATCACTCGTCCATAATTTTCTATTTTTTGCATTCTACGCACCTTAGAAACTCACGCTTGACATTTCAACGCACCGTTAAGCTAAAAGTTACGTATGTATAAAGCATAACATTTTACGAAACCTTCAATTTGATAAACAGTAAAAAAAATATTTTTAATATATTCGACAGTCACGATGAGTAGTGATAATTTTTATTAAGGCAAGTATTTGAGGGTTCCGGATGAAATTAAATTTATCTTTGCAGTTAATTTAAATTATGGAATTATATAATTAATAATAAGGCTTAATAGTAAGTTGTAAATTTATTTTTTGGATTATTCATATTAATTATGGATTAAGTTTCTATTAAAATATAAATAAACAAAACGGGTATCCAGTAGTAACATATTTTATTATTTATTAATTCTGATTTGTCGAATGATATCGTCTCGTAAATGATATCGTCGAATTATGAGTTTGGACTTTCAGGGTAATGTTCGTAGTTAATATTTACACGATATGAAATTCATCCCTCCCCAGTTCCGAACACACGACTTAGGCCTTGCAATTAAGCTAACAAAGGAAAAATAAACTTTCAAAAACACTTTCCATATGCCGATGGATGAAATGCTGCCAGCATTAATGGTACTCTGCCAAAGAGCTTTATACGTTTCGACTTCAAAATATTCAATGAATTCGGTAAATAGACACAAATAACCGAAATGAAGCTGTCTGCCTCTATTTACAATATACATGTTGGATACCGAATTATAATATTAAAAATCAAAACTTCTGTCAGCAGAAGAAAGAACGCAAATACAAGAGATGCCTATCCCGATCTCGGGATACTCCAGTCACACTTATGCAGGCTTTGTATAATATGGGCTTATATTTCCTCATCTACTCTATATAGCCTTCCGCTACTTTGTGATATTTGTCGAAAGGTCGTATGCTGCCGATGCAATTGTACGATAATTAAGTAATCGCATATGCATCTTTAGATAAACTCCGCGACTAATGATGCAAATCTAGTTCGAAATTCGTCATAGCGAATCTATGTGTCATGTAACTAGAGGTATATTCCTGAGGTGGGAATTCATATTTGAATTTAATTCATCAGTCATCTATGCATTACCATGTTCTTACAATATTTTTATACAAAATACCGTGTCTCATGAAAGTAAGATTGTATTGTATATTATAAAAAAATAATTTAAATTTTAGACCACCGACATTCATCCATTTTTAAAATAATGTAATATATTTAAATTTTGTAAATAAATAACTTAATCCATTAACAAAGTGTTTTTCTTATCCATACTTTTATTCAAGTTTTAGTTTCACTAAATTTGGCTTGAATTATCTAATACACCTTAAAGATATATAGGGATTTAATCAAATATGTGCTAATGTTATGGCATTGCTTACATTAACTAGTTTTTGTTGAGTTTCATAATTATATTTTATATTAATAAACGTTAATAGTGTCATAGTTATTCGTATTTAATAAAAGTTCAAATCGATGCAGTAATAATGCTGTTAGCTCAATGGACAAATAATATGTGATTTTAAAAAACAAACTAATTAATAACGATTTATGTTTATTTGTTAAGTGTTTCGTGTAAATTTACAATTATTTTTTACTTTATTTAAAACAAAATTATTTTATAAATAATGCTGTCTCACAAGAGCGGAATGATTGAAAAACATAAATAAAAATTAAAAAACCGTGTCTGAGACAATGTACTAGATACACTTGATAAATTACATGTAATGTAGTTATTAATAGTAATATTTTTTTTAGTTTAATAAAGAAATATCAAAGATGATAGACATGCTATGAGCACATTATTATCAATGTCTGAAGCGCCATAGGTGACGAAAGTATTGGATTTGACGGCCTGAAAAGCTCATTTAAAATACTGACACTACATGCCTTCAAGAGATGGGAACTGGCTGGCAATGCAATTGCAACGCTTTACAAAGGTATCCATGGCTAAGTGCAACTTACATTGTCATAACTGACTGCTCGATTGTCGTGATATACAGGGCATTTCACGTCTATGTGAGTTCCAATCAACTTTTCTCAGAAAATTGAAACTGATAGATTTCAGTGCATTCCTTTTTGGCGTGGAAATTATAATATACAATGTGATGTTTGAAAAATTTTTACAATGATTTTCCCTTTCACAGACATACACAACAGCTTCTGAAACGACATAAATATTGTGTGTTCATTTGTTTTGAAAATTTTCATTATTCAACACAATATTAAATTATATTATATACACCGGGAATCGCAAATGACGATGGCGCGCATCCCTAAGTTCCTATGCCGATACGACGTAAGCGAATTCGTTTGCGCATAAAAGCGTATATCAGAGGACGCACATTCATAATTTGCACAGTGTCTGCTTGTTCATCCCACGGGCAGGATGATCGGAATATTAGTTACAGTTGTAATTTTATTATATTTATTCAAACATTTCTATGATGAAGCCTATAAGAGACACGAAAACTATCCACCAGGTGAGGTTCTTGTAGACGCGTTAAAGTATTAGTGGGAAAAGAAATAAGTTAAAATAAATAAAAACCGATTTATTAAGAAGGTTTTAATAATAACCACGTTGAATAATATTTTTTTTAATAATCAACACAGTTTATTTCCTGGCCATTGGATGTTTAATACATCAATGATTGATAAGTCGATATATATTTTATTTTCTCACTTTAAATATTACATGAGCAAACATTATCTAACAGTATGTTTGCTCATAAAAGCGAACTTCGTATTAATAACAAGAATATTTTGCAGGACCGCCTAAGTTGCCGGTGTATGGTAGTTATTGGATTGTTATGCTGAAGGCTTGTAGGGATATCGCGGTTGCCTCCCTTATGCTGGCCAAGGAATATAATACAAAAGTACTAGGTCTATATTTGGGGGATGTACCTCAAATTGTGGTGAACGATCCGGAGCTGATCAAGGAAGTTTTCCATCGAGAGGAGTTTGATGGGCGATTGGACACTATTATAGGGAGAGCAAGATGTGGCTGGAAGAAACTGGGTGAGGTTCTATTTATTATAGACTTTTACCTGTTTCAATTATTTAAATTATCAAGCACGGTACTATTTGTATGTATGTCTTAGTCCGTAAGATACAAGTGCAAATTTCAAAATGACATATTTCGTCTCGGCTCCACCTGGATTTGGTGGAATCTGGAACTTGTAGGAACGTGCGCAATATTAGAACTAATATCATACATCAATAACGGCAGTTCAAGATAGATTAGAGATAGATAGACAACTATCGTCTTTATGTTTGCAAAGCCAGATCAATCGATCGATATTATATTATATGTTAAAAGTACAACCTACTCGTACGAGTATGTATGTGTTTCTATAAATCTACTGTTTAAGACTCAATCCTAATATTACACGTGTTAAATTAATATAACACGCTTAGAATGTCTATCTATACTAAGCAGACACATCCGTATCTTGCAAAATCGTATGGTGATAAATATAATAACTTAAAAATTGCTAGCAGCAAGTAAGAATAGTGAACGTTAAATTAAAATTACTCGGCATTTGTTTTTCGTGTTTATGGTTTTAACAAACAAGGCATTATTGAGTCATAAGTAAGAAAACCGACCTGGAAATCCTACTAATATTAAAAACGCGAAAGTTTGTAAGGACGGATCGATGTTTGTTACTCTTTCGCGTATAATATTATATACAAAATATTGATATCTACTATAAAAATGTATTTCAAATGCACATTTTGTAGTACTAAATTGATTACTAATTGAAAATAGTTACTTTTATCGATTTATATAAGACACTACTTTTTAAAGGTGTATTTATATGTAATACCGTGCATGTGTCTCTATTAGTACCGCGACGATCATCTAGGAACATAATTAACGAAATCTTGCTTCGAAGGCAAACTACTGAACTATTTTGCATCGGGATCACGCAATTACTCCGAGCTAATTCCAATAACGAAGTTACACTCACAGTCTAATTTCGCAGGTCTGTTCTTCACCGATGGCTTTTTCTGGCACACGCAAAGAAGATTCTCATTACGTTATATGAGAGATTTCGGATTCGGTCGTCGCTGCGAAGATCTTGAAGATGCGATGTCACATGAACTGAAACAGATGTTCGATATTGTAAAATTCGGGCCAAAGAACGACGAGGAAAAGGTATCAAATTTTTTATTCATCTATTAAGGACTCGTCATGCTTTAAAAATTAAGAACGCGTACGTAAGAAATGTACAGCGCATATAAGTATATACACAATTTATACACTTACTTTTACATAATATGAGGAGTAGTCAGAAATAAAAGACGCGTGTCTTGGCTCATTTTTAGTACACTTAAATTTTTAAATAAAATAAATACATAAATTTAAAAAAATACATTAAAAAATTTGGTACAAGTTATTGCGTTTGCAAATCAATAGGCATAAATTTCACAAAATTTTATACATTTTATTGTTTAAAATTCTCCAATGCATATGTACACTGATATTAAACTAAAGAGCTTGATTAACCGCACTTATCTCGGGAATTGATTGGTATTGAAACATTTTTCTTGTTTGGATAACCGAGTACATCAGGCGATTGTCAACTTAAGCACAGAATACGTATAAATGGGTTCTTTTTGCGCCTTACGATTAATTTTTTGCGCCTTACGATTAATGTTGACAATCGTGGGTGAAAATTAAGATGAATAATTAACACAATGATCATATTGCAACAAACGATTTATATAACTGATTTCGAATGTGTTCGGCCCCTGCTGATAAGAAATACCTTACTAATTATCAACCTATCAACTAAAACGCTCTCAAG
The DNA here is from genome assembly GCA_963693355.1 of Pontia daplidice. Taxonomy (NCBI): domain Eukaryota; kingdom Metazoa; phylum Arthropoda; class Insecta; order Lepidoptera; family Pieridae; genus Pontia; species Pontia daplidice. Next base: position 7,967,709 of record CAVNZL010000140.1, on the reverse strand, counting down.
CTTTAAATAATACTCAACAGATGTCACCCGTGAACCTTTTAATGAAACGATACAAAATTGTAATTGGCCCATCCACTTAAGTTGGAAATAATTCTTTTCAGAAAATCGTAAATGGCGATTTGATCTTTTTGCCACATTTCTTCGACATACCGTTTCTCAATGGAATACTGTACGTGTTCACTAAAAGCACTATGAGCCGTGAGAAGTACCCACTGTTATGGCACCTCGGAAGGGAATCCTTCAGATTCCAAAGATCTACAAATGACTTCGGTGGAATGCTGGTCATGACTCCGTGGCTGAGAAACATCATACCAAAGCTCAGTGGGTACACGGATTTAGTCGAAGGGACGAAAGCTGTATCCGATTTCTATGACGTAAGTGCTCCAAATCGAAATTTTACAACCTGAATTTGTTTTAATCTCCTTTCTTTAATGTCTGGCTTTTGTTAATGCTAATTGTAATAACGAGATATTTGAAAATATATTTTAGCTAAATAATTAAGCTGTACCTTTTAAAGAAAAACACTTTATAAATGAATTTAAGTTATGTATGTTTGTACAATTTAAATATATTTACATTATTTTTTTTTTTAAAATCCGACGTTTCGCGTGCTTTACAGTGTGCGTGGTCACGGTAGACCTACCTACCTACGTTAATAAAGTGTTTTTCTTTAAATGAGTAACACTTATGTTAATAAAATACAATATTATAGGCTATACCTGCAAATGAGTTTACTTCTCATTTTAAAAAAGACCCTTAATAATATAACTACGTAATATAAAAATTGACGGTTATATTTATTTTATGATTTGTTTCAGAAAATAATAAAAGATGCAATGGACACATTCGATGAGTCTTTTGAACGTCATTTTATAGATAAATATATTAAGCAAATGAAGGAGGCAGCGAAGTCAAGCGATCGTTCTACGTACTCAGGTATCGATCGGGGTAAATCCCACGATTTTGATTGTAAATTTTAAAAGTGGTTAAATCATCGACAATAACGACGCAGTGTGTGCGTTTTAAAACGAAGCCTTCTCTGACACAATTCGTCGATTAACGAGCTTACCTTACGATATTTAATTCCATTATTTAAATCAACAGTGGAACAGCTACGGATGATATGCACCGACTACACCTTCCCCTCTACCACCGGCACTACAATAGCTCTGACATTCCTCATCGAACGAATGCTGATTCAAGGTGAAGTACAAGACAAAATCCATGAAGAGATTGACCGGGTTGTTGGAAAGGATCGAATGCCCACGCTCGATGATAGAGACAAGTAAGTGTTTAATTGATTATATTGAACGAAGGCGTTATGGACAACTCGCTATTTTACAAATTATTAGATACTCGCGACATTGATCGATTATAAAACGATCCTTTACCATAATAATAGCAATTTTTAGTATAAACTAATTCAAAAGTTCAAACTATTACTAACTACTAGTGTTGACGATAAAGCGATGAAAACATTACTATTGGATTTCCACATCTTTCCAGATTGCCGTATACTGAAGCCTGCATTCGTGAGATTATGAGAACAGATACTGTGGTCCCACTCGCTTTGCCTCATCGTACCATGACCGATACGAAACTAGGTGGATACTCAATTCCAGAGGTAAAATATTTGTGTCATAACCAATGTTTATATATTTAAAAGAATCGATTAGAATTCGCTTTGTTCCTGTGTTTCTTACTAAAAAAAGACACAAGTGTACGTTAAGTACCTACGTTATAACTTTTTATATTCATATTTTTCAATGAAATAATTTGGTACTTCCAGAATACTTCGGTATCTGTGAATCTCCAGAACCTTCATATGGACAAGACGATTTGGGCTGATCCAGAAAACTTTAGGCCGGAGAGATTTATTGAAAATGGCAAGGTGAAGGTCTCTCTGGACAAGACCCTGCCGTTTGGAGCTGGTACGAATATTTTTCACGGTGTATTAGAAATTTATCGCCTCGTTGAGTCATTTTAACACTAGTATGGCTAGGCTAGTGATCTTTTTCAAATCTAATAAATTGGTTGCATTCGAAGTATTTTGGTTTGGTTGGATTTGGTACTTACAAGACGTATTTCACGATTGTCTAATTTTTCGTAGGTCTAATTTTGTAATCATGGAAATAGTTTGTAAGAAAACTCAATATTGGGAAATGTTATTATTTTGTGAAAGTTCTGATTAACAATTATTTCCACAGGTCGAAGATTGTGTGCTGGTGAAACCTTCGCGCGCCAGGGATTATTCCTATGCCTAGCGACGTTCATGCAGGCCTTCCATGTATCCACGGTCGACGGGAAACCTCTGAAAGGTCGCGCTAAGAGATTGGAGGGTTTCATAACTACCAGGCCAGACTTCTGGGTTCGCGTAACCCCAAGGATCTAGGGTTTTATCATTGCATTAAGACTTTATATTAACCACCAAAGAAAAGGTTTCCAGAACCTGTCATTAATATTTATTTAGTACAATGGGATTGATATCTTCAAACGATATTTGAGAGAACTTTTATAAATACATTGTAGTACGTAGTTTCTTAAGGATTTGTAGTTAGGAATATACACCAAATATTACATATTGTAAATATTGTTCAGACTTAAAACAAAGCACCGTTAAAGGTAATCTTTAAATGAAGACAGATCCAGTTTATAGATGTGAAAGAGACAGACCTGATGCCACCTTGGAGCGTTTAAACAAATGTTAACATTGTAAGCTTAGGAGGCAGTCGAGTCATTCTAAGATTAAGAAGAGCTAAGATTCTTCTTACGAATATATTTCACTGTCAAACTCATGGTGTAGCATCCAATAAGTGTTTTAGTTAAAACAGTGTAGTGACTGATTTTCTTTTTATGGATAAGTGGATTTTTTTCGTAAATTCGATTTCATTAACGAATAACGTCGGTACTTCAAATGACAGAGAATTATTAAAATTAGAACATAATCGTTATATGTATATAGTTATGTCATATGTGTAATATAAGTTATTGTATATTTTATTGTGAACGAAATATATTGTTCTATTAGAAATTGATCGATTTCACTTATAATTAATAAAATTGAGTGGAAACCGAGTGTGCTTGTACTTAATAAATTTCACCGAAGCCAAAAAACTTAATGTACTCATTGCCTCAAGTAAAACTTATACATGGAACAAGGCTTCGCAGTAGGAAAATTGGTTAGGAATTTCATGTTAAAATTTCACTTTTGTGGTAGACTATGATGAAGATGTCAATGAGCGCCTTGGAGTTGCAACCACGTCAACAAGTGAAGGGAATATCTCTCATCTGTTTCCTTTGGTTATTTAACTGCGGGAACACGGCTCAAAAGATGGGAATATTGTTAACAAATCATGGAGACCGCGTCACGATAATGCACCAATCTCACACATCATTTTTCTATTTCCAAAAGAAGAAAATGAACAATGAAAAGAAAGCGCGTACTCAACACAATTTATGAGTATTTCAGAAGTTCAAGAATTAGAGAGTAGAAGGTAGTATAATTGCATTATATCTGAGAGGGAGAAATGCTTAATCATAGTTCACCTTTTGTTTTGAACAAACCTCGTATGTAATAAAAACCAAATACCATACTAATTTTAATATTCATTATAACGATTATCAATAATAAAAGATTCGGTGTATATTATTTATACACTCTACAATCTCTGAACCAGACAATGAAAACGCACATCAAATCCACCCAAAAATCCTCGATAAATAGACTATCCAACACAAAAATATTTTTTAGTATAATATCATATCACAATCTCGAGAATATTGTTAGCCTTGCCACGAGACGATCACCTCTTAACCTATGGGTTAAATTGGGTCCTCCACTGATTTATGTCCGCAATGAATATGGTAAAAAAATGTGATGAATCACGTTTCTTGTTGTCATTTAGATATGTTTTCTTACATTGAATAAGTAAATTTAATTGAGAAAAAGAAAATCCACTTTGCACTAATATAAAAACACTGCGCCGTTTGTTCTTCTAAAGGCAACTTCTATACAAAAGAGTATACAAGTTTGGCAAGCCCTTGATGCTAAACAGAATGGAAATCCTCTAGAAGGCTCTGTAATATATATCCGGGCATGACGGGTTATAAAATAGGGGGCAAACAAGCTTGCTGGTCTAAATGGCAACAGCCCATAAGCATAGTGCTTACTTTGCCAGCCCTTAAAATTTTAATCAAAAACGGAAATTATGGCACTTGGGGATGTCAATAGCGACATAGTGAAACTCGTAACTAGTGCCAAATCTCTTTAAACCTTTATCATCGAAATGATAAATAAATATGTAAGTTTCTATGTAAAAGAAGGCAACAGGATCTAAGTTGTTCATTTTTCAAATTAAGTTCCTAGAATGCTTTTAATTATGGGATAATCGCGAAAATAAACAAAATAAATTGATTTGTAACTGAAAATACATTTGCTTCTGAAACTGAAAATAAATTTATTGCTTCTTGTAGACTTTACTAACGCAGATTACTTCTATTATTATTATGTTATTATTACTATCTAGTAAATAAAAATCAAGAAAATCTACTTAAATAATTTCTAAATTAATAACATGATTTGGAAAAATAAACGAAATAAAAATAGTATTTTCTTTAATTAATAACAGTTTAGTCTTACTTAAATTTATACGCATGAGTTACATACACGCTAACAAATTTTGATGGCATTAAACTAAAATAATAAACAAAGTACATTTGTAAAATTGTCATATTTGCGCCATTATTATTTTACGTTCAAAATAAAGTATAATATCTATAATCGACTTAAATGTTTACATAATTTAAGTGACGAACGTTTAAAATCATTGAAAGAATTAATAATGGAACAAAAAACGTTTCTGAACGAAAAAAAGAAAGAAAACCAGACGTCATTCATCGTTCTTTCGTTCATTCGTACAATTACAATGCGTTTGATTTTTAAGTCATCGTAAATAGGCATAAAATTATTTCCACAGAATCTAGACTCTATTATATTAGATAATAGACGCCAACTTGGTCATTAGGCGTTAATATTTCGTTTCCATTACATGTCTTTTTATGTCTGTTTTGAAAAAAGGAATTTTGCATCTAATATAACCTATATATTAAGGTTTTATTACCTTCTAACACTGTTGTAATGTTATGACCCGGCATTCTGTTGTATGTACTTTTCAATCGTCAATATTGATCATCAAAATATAGCTCACCTTTATTGCTGACACCCCATCACTGAAGTGGAACTGTGACTACGCAGTACTCTAGCATATTCATTATTTACAATTTTTTTCACATCATGTTGGAGATAACCCCCAGCGTATTTTATACATAAAGTACAAAATATAAATCTGAAAGTCATACTGATTCTTTAAGGCATTCTACGCACGACGATACTAAGACGATACTAAGAAAGATATAGTCCCTCGCATTTTACGCATTTTTATAGGCCTTTGAATGCACACATTTGATTAAGTGAACCAATGAACGGTGTTTATCTCGTAGGCGGAGTCACCCGTCAACACTCCTCTTTAATATAAAACACCATAATTATTTGTATATAACTAAACTTTGAATGCAGTTTTAAACTTATTAACATGAATCAAGGGGTGTCCGCTGTCTAGAGCTAATAGCGATAGGATTTCCACATCCATTCTAAAAGGTTAAAGCATCAGAGTAGGGCCGTATGCTGTTTCAACCATTCAAATTACAAGAGGCTGCACAGCGTATTAAGGTGCAAAACCTTAAGATCGAAACAGTCTCGTACAGAACATAAGTTTCTTACTGTGAGTTAAAAACTTACCAAAATAACAAAAAATTACAACTATGTAATACCTAATCATCAAATACCTCTATTTCATTACACACAGGAATTGCATCCATGATCCTTTTATATTTTAACTTATTATTTTTATTTAAAAAAATAAGACTCTGACGGAACAACCGCGTGGCCTGGACATCATTTTTACATCTGTCTAATGATCATCTCTTATTAGGCAAGTAGGTGATCAGCCTTCTGCGCCTGACATTAATTTTTATCTTTATTATTTTTTTATTTAATCATTACAAGTCATGAAAACTTTTTTATTGAGATGAATTATATTGTAATTAGGGAAGACATTGTCAACCAGGCTTTATTAGCTGACAAGCATGGCATTTGGTTTTATTATCGTTGTGCGAGAAAAAACCAACTGAGGCTTCGAAATAATTAGCCTGATGAGTAATGTATGCATAGCCCTAATTTATTGGCATCTTTGTGATTGCGGAACGCTCAGATATACTTGCCTTCGGATGGAATCAGTGTTCATCGTGACTTTCCACTCTGTTAAAATATTTTTACGCTGTTTATCAAATGTTATTAATTGAAGGTATAATAAAATGATTTGAGCGATATGTGCTCTCCATTTTAGACTTATATTAAAAACAGTTTAGTTATAACACCAGTTTTAGAATATTTATTATATTAATTACGTTTCGGTTCTTTATTTTACCATAACTTGGCAACAACGAATTCTATTTCTATGATTATGGTTAACATTTCGTATTATGTATTATTATATTTTATTTTTTTTATTTTGTAACATTCGGATTATCAATAGTAAAAATAATCTTAATAAAACTTCATGGATTTTCATATGGTCTAGACTAACTAGACCGTAAAATTAGATTTTATTCAAACTTATATATATAAGTTTGAAATTGTTGAATCAATATTTTTTTAATCATATCAATAAAAAGCAAGAGATTTTAATCTTTAAGTATTGATAGATCTATGTTTATTAAAGTTAAATTGTATGACTTGCTGATCAAATCTCATCTTTATATACCCATACTGATACGACGCCAGCAAATTCAGTGGCGCATAAAAGCGTATATCAGAGGAGATAAATCTGTACTCTGCACAGTGTCTGCTGGACCTTCACACCGGCAGGATGATCGGAATACTTGTAACAGTTGTGATTTTATTATATTTATTCAAACATTACTATGACGAGGCGTATAAGAGGCACGAAAACTTTCCACCAGGTGAGCTTTTGTAGAGGCATTTTGTGTAAGTGGCAAAAAAATCCATATAATATTAATGTAAATATCATATTTATTTTGGGTTAAAAAAATTAAATAATAATATTACTTTAATTTTTTACCACTGATAATAACATAAATTCCTAGCCTACATTGAGAGAAAAAAAAAATATCTAAGCAGTTTGAATGTATATCGAAAACGCGAAAACAAAATTAAAAAAATCTATTTTTTTGACTAATAAATTAGGCCATATCTATTCTTTTCTTTGATTTCAAATTGTAAATCTTAATTAATTTTCTTAAGGACCGCCTAAGCTGCCCGTACATGGCGGCTACTGGATTGTTATGTTAAAGGCTTTCAAAGATCTAGGCCTTGCTACGATAAAGCTTGCTAAGGAATATAATACAAAAGTAGTCGGCTTATATTTGGGCGAGGTGCCTCAAGTTTTGGTGAACGATCCGGAGTTGATCAAGGAAGTTCTGCAACGAGAGGAGTTTGATGGTCGAATGGACACTATTATAGGGAGAGCAAGATGTGGCTGGAAAAAATTGGGTAAGTTTTTTTATCATTTTCCCTTGCTATTATAATTATTTTCCATTGAAAAATACTTCATTAATCGATGAAGGCTTGTTTTTTTGTTTTGCTAAAGTTAATTTTGTGTTATCTACCGATAGTGCATTTTACTAGTAAAAATAAATTAGAATGCAAAACTAAAACATTCTATTCTATGACGTATTGACAGATTTGTTGTTAAAAAATAGCATAAGCATGTCCGTGTGTTTTTCGGGTCCATTCGGAGTTCGAACCTGGCACCTCGTGAACACATATATGCGCACAACACACGGTTAACGAAATTAGAATTTGAAATTATTAAATATAATTGAAGTGACTCCAAGAAGGTTCGTTGTTTTGGAGCAACAAACTTTTATTTAAACTATTTGTAGTTAGGATACGTAAAAATAAAGCAGAAAGTTGGAGCTTTTTGAGTGTTATCAAACTTAGGACGTCAATTATTATAGATCTTAGTCCTTGGTTCCCAAAACCATCTGTTAATTTCACAGGTTTGTTCTTCACCGATGGCTTTTTCTGGCAAACGCAAAGAAGGTTCTCGTTACGTTATATGAGAGATTTCGGATTTGGGCGTCGTTGCGAAGACCTCGAAGAAGCGATGGCACTAGATCTGAAAGAGATGTTCGATATAGTCAAATTTGGGCCGAAGAATGACGAAGAAAAGGTTATTCTTATACTTGGATATAAATTTACAGTACAATATGCACATTTACTTGTTAACAAACGAGCCAGAAATAAATTTAAACCGTGATTTACATTCTGGAAGAATTTTGGTAAAAGAGTAATAGTTATATGTCTTACCGTCACCGAGTTTAATTGATTGATGATCCTTTTTATGACAACAGTAGTTTTCAATTCTCAAATTCAATTCATTTGTATTAGGAAAATTACATTTCGGACACGCTGAGGCTCTGGTTAGTTAATATTTAATATTTTTTTACAGAAAATTGTAAACGCCGACCTCATATACCTACCGCATTTCTTCGACGCTCCGTTTATCAATGCAATGCTGTACGTCTTCACTAAAACCACCCTGCCTCGTGAAAAATATCCGATATTATGGTACCTCGGAAGGGCATCCTTAAGATTTCAACGATCTACAAATGACCTGGGCGGAGTGCTGGCCATGACTCCGTGGCTAAAAAAATTCTTCCCAAAGTTAACGGGGTACACAGATATAGTCGAAGGGACGAAAATTGTCAGCGATTTTTACGGGGTAAGTTGTACTATTTATGTATCAATTCTTGAGTTATTATGAATCTTATTTTGGATATGATAAAAAATAGCATTGATTTTTATTTAAAATATGCTTATTCATTACAATTTGTGTAACTAGTGTTGTCTTTATCGTTCTGTGCATGTCAAGTGCGAGAGGCGTGGTCAACAAATGATTAATTGTTAACTGTAAAAAGTTTTTACTTCTTCCTTTATTTTGTACGTTTGCAGTATTAGGTAAATGTTATTATGTCTGTGAGAATATTCAATGTATTAAATTTATTCTATATTCTTTCATTGTTAGTTAAAAAAATCCCATGTCTCTTTGGATCACAAAACAAAATCCGATCGAGACTAATGATGTTATGTTTTAAATATTTGATTTTAATATACGAATTTGGCCTTCATTATTGTCTGAAATCAACGTTAATATTATTTTAAATAAATAAGGGTGAATATAACAAACACAAGTATGTTCTTGAATTAAATTAAATTTATTTCTTACATAGAACATACGTTTAGATGATTGAAACAGAATACATAAACATTATAAAATAGTAAATTATTACATTATTTCTTTTTTTTATTATGTTTGTTGTTTTGTTTTCTTTATTATTCTTTATTATTATTTATTATGTTTTCTTTTTTTTTAAGTCAAAATTCCTTCATTAATTTTTATGATCTCTTAAGATGGGTTTCCTTGATAATGGCGTGTACGCCTACAATGGTTTTCACAACGAAATTTGTTCTTAATGTTTATGTTAATAAGTTATCTGTGTATGTTGCTGGCGTTCAATAAACAAATAAATTATCAATAAGTTCTAAAATTGTTCGTTAATTATATTTTTAAGGAGATAATTAATGATGCCATGGACACATACGATGAGTCGTGCGAACGCCATTTTATAGATGCTTACATTAAGAAAATGAAAGAGGAAGCGAAGATCAAAGGCCGTACTACATATTCAGGTAATGAGAAATATTTAATTTCCACATGTCTTTAAATGCAATTAGGTCCATTCTTCTCTGAGACACGCAAATAATCTTAATAATTTACCCGGCTTAAGAAATCTATCAAGAATTAAAACTGTTTGCGAACCCTAGGCCCACAAGTGACTTATTACAATAGGACCCACTAAATAGGACTTCACGTGCTTTATACTGTCTCCAAAGCAGTAGATATTTATATGTGTTTAGAGCAAATTCCTAAAAGTAACTTTATACTTTATATGCTGCATTTAACATTATAAAGGTTGTCTTAATATTGCGTACGTTTTTGGTATCACGTGTTTAGTTTTAATATGTTTTTGTACCACGTTATTGTAATGATATAAATAATCGTTCAACCTTCAATAGCTTCCGATATTTTAAAGATACTATGAACAAGCGGAGCCCTCATGAATCTATTCTATAATATTTGTTTTCAAATCGATAGTGGAACAGCTGCAAATGATATGCACCGACTACACGTTCCCTGCGGCCACCGGCACTGAAATGGCTATCACATTCCTCATCGAAAGAATGCTGATTCAGGGAGAAGTTCAAGATAAAATACATGAAGAGATTGACCGGGTTATTGGAAGGGACCGCATGCCCACGCTCGATGATAGAGACAAGTAAGTAATTTGAACTGAGGTTAAACAATCTATTTTATAACTAGTTGATCCGTGAATTTGTCCGTCTGAGTTATTATCCTTTGATAGATAAGGTGAATTTTAATTTTTAAATAAATATATTATTATTATATTTATATATTATTATATTATATCTACATATATCTTTATAGTGTAACCCATTTCTAATTTTATCACACAGTACCTTAACTGCCAAAATTTAAAAAATATTCTATCCGTTCGCCTGACATATGCTGCTTAGCAAATCTCACTATAGACGTCGATATCAAAACTTACTTGTAGTATGAAATATACCTAGATACTCTAACTACACTTAAGTATCCTTAACTATAATCAATCATTGTATTCACAAGATAGATAGCTAAGATGTATACAAACATATGACACATACGTAAAACGTCTTTGCTCATCCAGTACTATTGGATTCCTTTTAAATGCGGAAGGCTTTAAGGTGTCTTCGCGGAACTATAGTATTTTTGATTTAATTATTTCCCACCTCATTATAGAATGCCGTATACGGAAGCCTGCCTGCGTGAGATTATGAGAACAGATACAGTGGTCCCACTCGCAGTAGCTCATCGTGCTCTTAGTGATACCAAAATAGATAGTTATACCATTCCAGAGGTAAGATTTCATAACGCGCGCCTATAATATATGTGAGTATATAATAAAATTACCAGATTTCCGTGCTTCGTCTTATTTAACACAAAGAAAACGTTCATGTTTTTACAATATCCATTTATTTAAAATAGGTTAACTTAGCCTCACATACTTATTTGAATATAGAAATAGGTATAGGTTTTAGAATTTAATATTGAATTTGAGTAAACGCCTCAGAAAATATTTGACGATCCAGTTGGCGTAATTGTCAACAGCCTACCGAACAGAAAGCTCCGGGATCGATCCCCGGAATGTATGAGTAGTTCAGTTAACACCCATAATAAAAGTTTAAGTACTTTAGTGTGCGGACAATAAAGTAGAAATATATTGTTTTATCAATTTACGTATATAGTATACATATTTCAAATAATTTGGGACTCGCAGAATACATCTGTATCTGTGAACCTGGTCAGTCTTCACATGGACGAGAAGATTTGGGGTGATCCAGAAAACTTTAGACCTGAGAGGTTCATTGAAGATGGCAAGCTAAAGGTCTGTCTGGACAAGACACTACCCTTTGGAGCTGGTACGAAGAATTCGTTTTCACATTTTCATTATGCCCATTTGCATTATGCTCCTAGTTCTCATTCTGATTTATTTCCGTAGGTCGAAGACTGTGTGCAGGTGAAACATTCGCCCGGCAGGGAATGTTCCTGACCCTGGCAATGTTCATGCAGGCGTTCCACGTCTCAACTGTTGACGGGAAACCGCTGAAGGGTCGCTCTCGTAGGCTGGAGGGTATCATCAGTACTAGGCCAGAATTCTGGGTTCGCATAACACCTAGGCACTAGGGAAAAGCAATTGGGAATATTGTTACTATTTAGAATTTTCCGAGCTGTAACCAAAGCACGTAAATTTAAAAATTTATATAAGATGTCTGTGAAGAAACGTTTGTTTGGGAACGGTTATCATTTGTAAAATATGTTATTTTATTATTATTGAGAATATTTTGTTTTAAGCACCTTGAAGCTATAGCACCATCAGTACTGAGATCTTGGAAACGAATTGGAATTCTCGAAATGTTGAATATGCTTAAAGACATTCGTAAGACATTTTTTAAGACACGTTTTTTAAAATGTTAAGGTAGTAGTGTTAAGGTAGTAGATAGAAAGAAACACTCACAGTAGCTGTTAAAGCTTTTGTTTCGAATACCTATTCTGTGTGAAAAATGAGATTGAGGAGGTTATGTCAATCATTGTTATGTTTATAATATTTTGTAAGTAATTGTTATTTTTTTAGTTCTATTCTGAATTAAAGAAACAGTTCTAATATAAATTGTTTCATTTGTACTTATCTCTGTTTGTATTTTTGATAGATAATTTTGGCACAAGAAACAAAAGAACATTATTGACAGAGGTTCTTTTGCAACAAAACCAAGCCAGCTTCGGGATGATTTTAAAATATCGATGTTTGCTTATTTAATCAAATGAATTTCATAGTAAGGTTAAATTTATGATCTGCAATTGACACCTGCGCTTGTTTCGTTTACCGTACAAACGCATTTTAAACGCACACATGTAAAGACAAATTGTATTGTACGCACAATCTCTGGGTTGAGAGTCGAATGAACATTCGCATGTTATCTTGTAAACAACGTCTTATTTATAAGTAGCTATTCTCCTATCACTTTAAAATACCCGTGCAAATCGTAGCGCGCAAAAAGCACTTCCTTTCCTGAGATTATTTTAACCATTATTATATTAGATTATTATTATATCTTCAGTTTAGAACATTATGCGTCATGAACGTACAATTCACAAGACAATCAGAGGTCTTTGAGTTATAGTACCAAGTACTTCTTATATGTAGCACAGATTAAGTGGTGATATGATTATACTAACTATAGGCATCATATTTATCTTATCGCAAAATAGGAAATTTCCATAAACAATTTACTAATTAATATAATATATACTAACAGCTATTATACATTATAGTTATTTGTAAGTACATTTATTGTAATTATTTTAACGAAATAAAGTGTTTTATTACTGCTTTATATATATAGGTATGCACCTTGTTTTCCAGTCTGTATTTTTTTTGTTAATATTTAATTAAAACTACTGTAGCATACTCAAAATCCAAAAAGACCCACAACACACTCGCAACTCTGGCAGTGGCAAACAATTTATAATATTTCAATAACTCTTCAAAACATTTCTGTCGCCTACTGTTCCAATTTTAACAAGTATATCTAAATTTAATTCATTCTATTGAGACAAAAACAAGAGATATTTTAACGTCATAACTATATCGCCTTCATTGTGTATCAGTGTATTCCTAAGTGTTTGCTTATTTTGCATCACACTTCAAACATGATCGGATCGCTCTTGGTGCTTGCGCTTTTAGCTTTCTCAGTGCTTACGTTATGGAAGCGAGCTTTTAAGCGGCATCCGAATTTCCCACCCGGTAAGCTTTTTTAATTTTTAAATATATTACTGTTTATAATCTTTTATTTATATTTATAAAATTATTTGATGCCACATAAGAATTACCACTTTTATCTCGAATTTAAAAAGGCTCTCTCTCACTATTTCAATTGAAACTTAACTGTATCTTTAATTTCGTTTACCGACAATATTTAATCTTTAAAATAAGTTTATTATAATAAGATATAAAAGATTATATTTAAGCGATCGTTATTTTAAATGTTTCTTTTGTACTAATTTGTTTAACATCAGCGGGAGAATTAAATGTATTATTTGTTAGATACTTTATTTATATACAAAGGTTATTAAGTTCTCCTGAGGTATATTTGGAAGTCGATACTAAATCTCAATATACGTAACAATTATAATATACTCCAGGAAGAAAAATATTTGTTAAGGAACGAAATGTAATCGACAAGTTTATAGTTCTAGGATAAAGAGGAGAATTTTTATAGACTCTTGACTAATAAATTATCCACTAATCAACCCACAACGAAATAGACGAGACGAATATATGAAATCCGGTTCATTTTAATGGTTTAAATGGAGTATCTACCGAATGACAAATTCTAGGTATATTTTCGTAAATATTTGTTCACTCGGCCGGTGCGTTGCTTATATTTCATTCCAAGGTATATTGACGATAGGACCACAATAATTACTGAGCGGTCAAGTATAAACGATGATGCAATTATTGATGTATTATTATACTTTATGATTCCTTACGACTATTGTTTTGATTAAAATACTACTTATACATGTATAAAGGAACACTACGCACCTACATAACAGCGTCATCGTTCACATTCTCATATCTCCTCAAATTGGCGACCCACCACCATAAATATCAAATCTCTGATCCTACCCGAAGGGAGTTTAGGTTACTTAGTGTACACTGGCAAACTGAACAAGTGTAGAAACATGCAAACACGCGTGCATCATTGATCAATTTTCTTCCAACATTTCCACGTAATTTACCATTCCAGGACCCCCAAGCTTGCCAGTCTATGGAGCCTATTGGATTCTTTTCGCAAAAGCCATTAACAACCTCGCACTGGCTACATTACGGCTGGGCAAGGAATATAATACCAAATTAGTGGGCCTCTATCTAGGGGCTCTGCCCCAGGTTCTGGTCAATGACCCATCACTGATCAAGGAAGTGCTAAACAGGGAAGAGTTCGACGGAAGATTGGATACAATTATCGGTAGATCGAGGTCTTTTTGGAAGAAACTAGGTAAGTTCTTATGTTATTAAAGAAGAGCCTTTGATACAATCAATTTTTGTCCAAAATTAGACATTAGGTGCATGCGAAAATCATCAAACACTGACGTGTACGAACTACTTCAATGGTGAAAAAATACATTTGTTAAGATTTTTTTTTTCAGCCTAAAAAAATTATTTATGGTGAGTTATTTATGTTCTTGTCTTGATAAAACACTTGAACTCAAAAAATATATTTTTGAGATGAGTGCCAATATTAGCATTTCTAATATGCATTCTTTGAATTGTTCTGCATCTTATCTCAATTTCTGCTTATCAATTAATTAAAATTAAATGGCAAGTACATTGCCAGTCTTTGAGTAATTGGTACATATATGACAAAAGAAATTAGCCTTTCAAAATTCATTTTTTATATCTAACGACGACATTTGTGTTGGCGACGACGATGGTTTTATCGAAGATTCAGATGTAAAAAACTTTATTAAATGAAATTAATTTTTTTCGCGATTCATGCAAGCAGTGTAGGCACCATGACGCCGTCCCATCAAATGTGAGAATTATGCAGTATCTAAGTTGCCTCCCTACTTATGTACTAAAATATTTCCTAGTGCATAATAGAGCTAAAGCTTCGTAGCTAGACTAGACCACAACCGTTTCAAATATGTTTCTCTAAACATTCTACCGCTAATTTAAAAACTAAGAATAACAATAATAGGTAATTTAGATTCATTGTTAGCTTGACAAGACACTGATCTAATTATAAAATTTATAATATTAATTATAATTATCAATTTAGTTCAGTGTGAATGACCGGCATTTTATCCATTAGCAGACGATTCGCATACGAATTAGATGTTAGAATTGTAAAGTATCGATAATTTCAGATTTATCTTTATACATATGTGCTAACAAGAAAAGTACTTGATCACAACTGTTTTTGTTTACAAAAAGCTTTATGCATTTTAAAATAAACTTTTGATAAATATCGGTTGTGGCTCACATTTCAATAATTGAATATTTATTTACAATTTCTAATATATTTCGCTTATTTTCCCGTATTTAATATATTTCTAATGTATTTCTGGCGAAGAGTTAAACTCCAAATATTCCTTACGATACACCAAGAGATTCCTAGGATAATATTCGATAAATAAAAAACAATTTGTTTCGTTTGGATAACCATCGGCTCGTGGTTTTCTAATTTATAGTATCGAATGTCGCGTATAGAACAACAGATGCTGCTGAACAAACGTAATCTATGGAAGCGCACCTCATTTCATCATCCATTCTGTCGTATGTTGACAGTACAATCACATATAAATTTTGTGACTGACACAATGACAATTAAATGAACAAATCGAAAGGACACCTTAATATAACCATGACCAATGTTATATTAAGGTTATTATATATGTAGACTATAAAAAATCTATCCGGTATATAACCAATTCAAATTCATAATTAATAGAAGAAAGTATAACGTTTGTCGGTTTATATTAGATAGACAACGCCTACACTGTTACAATTAGCAATGTAACAACCACGTCTGATTGATCGTAATGAATTATAAGGCTAATTTTAAAAAGTGAAAATAGTTACAACTTGTTAACTCTTTGCTATAATATATGTTCATAAAAAAGGATTCTATTCTGTGCACATTTTTGCGATTATCGTCGTTATTTATACGAAAAAAGGCACTGTACAGCCTTTACAAAATTCTAGAGAGAACACCCCGTTTGCTTGGGTATTTAATTCCATTCGAAAGATTTAAGGGATATGAGTGACTTTTAACAAGAGTTTGGCAGGTATTTTCTTCACTGACGGTTTCTTCTGGCATACGCAGAGAAGATTCTCACTTCGGTACATGAGAGATTGGGGCTTCGGGCGCCGATGTAATGTTCTTGAGGAAACGATCACTCATGACACCGAAGAGATGATTGAAATGGTACTGCAAGGGACTAGGAATGACGAAGAAAAGGTAAAAAGGCAAATTTAATAAAAACACAAAATATATTTCGGCAAAATAACTAATTGTAAATATATATGAGAATAATAGAGTGCCAAATTTAACATAAAAATAAAAAGGCTTTTAGTTATTGCTCGCAAGTAATTGAGGGTATGGAACTTCTCTTTTCTTAACAGTTCAATTATATCTTCAAAATACAATTACATTATAAAAATATTATAATGTACTAAACCAAGTCATAACACGCGCCGCGAACAATGCAGCTTTACGAACGTCCATAGCTCGGCCGCTTGCGTAGTCATGTACGAAATAGTTATCATAATTGTATATTTTTCAACGACATCACTGATTCTCAATCAGTATAAAAACAAAGCATAAAGAGATCTTTTTTGACTGCACGTGGTGTCAATTCTCGATTATTTTATGTTTATTCACAACTGAACTGAATTAACCTTTAACCTTCCAGAATGTGGTCAACGGAAATCTGGTATGTCTACCGCACTTTTTCGACGTTCCGTTCGTGAACGGTATGCAGTATGTGTTTGTTCGCAACACATTGGCTCGTGAAGAATATACCAAGATTTGGAAGTTGTCAAAGTCGGCTTTAAGGTTTCAGAGAAGCACAAATGATCTAGGCGGGGCACTGGTCATCACGCCGTGGTTAAAAGACTTCTGTCCAAATATCTGTGGTTACAATGACTTGACGAACGGGACGAAAGGCATATCTGATTATTACGGAGTAAGAAGCACATAGAAAATATACTAAAATATAGATAATTTAAAACTTTAGTTTGTTTCTTAAATGTGTATAGCTTATGCACGCGTTTATTTAAGAACTAAGAATTTCCGATTGGGTTAATATTGAGAAAAACTGTTGTCAAAACTTAATCAAAGTAGATAATCGTAAAACTAAACACCCCTATAGGACTTCATTTCTAAAAAGCAGTCGGCATTAGATATATCTAATCCTGGGTCTTTCAAATTCATTTAAAATTTCTTCGAAATCGTATGACTAGTATACATATCTCAACTAGGTAAATGCCACAGGAAGAATGTCCGTAAGTCGGTTGTTATTGACAATGTTTTAACGTGTGCATTTATACGTATTCAGATTGAATTAAGTAATCATAGACTTTTGTGATATGAATAATATTAGACGAGTTTTACAAGTTTCAACCATTCGAATAAAATCGATGCTTTCAGGACCTTATAAACGACGCTATAGACACATATGATGATACACACCAACGTCACTTCTTTGATGTGTATATAAGGAAAATGGAAGAGGAAATTAAGGAAAATCAGCGTTCTACATTTTCTGGTACACAATTTCCATCATTGAAGCATTATTTGTATGTTTGTTAGTGTGTAATTTTAAAGTATCATCAAATTTATTGAAATGTAAGTCGTCGGAGATTAAACGCTTGTTAAGTTTTTCGGTTTGGCAAAATTTTTCATTCTTCCTCCCTTTCTATGGCAGAGTATAGCTTATGTCTGACATCAACTAAGGACAAGTAGTGGTGCAAGCAAACCTAAGTATATTCAAATCATATTTACCATATGTATGGGAAAAAATTCTACTACCTGAAATCTGATCAGAAAGTAAATATTTCCTGTCTCAATTTCAGCCGAGCAACTTCAATTGATTTGCACAGATTATACATTCCCTGCTGCAAGTGCCACGGAAATGGTGCTTACGTTGCTGGTAGAGAGGTTGTTGATTCAGCCAGAACTCCAAGAGAAGATCCATGAGGAACTTGATAGAGTGGTTGGAAGAGATCGCAGGCCTACTTTGGACGACAGGCAGAAGTAAGTAATGAAAAGTGTCGGATTTATAAAGACCCCCAACGTAGGTAGGATAGTGAAATTTTGCTTTTCATCACCAGGTTGAGTTCAGTCCAGTGATAGTAAGACAGTTGATTTTGAATGTATTTCTATTACAAAATAGAATAAAATAAAGTTTAACAATTTTTTCCTAAAACAATGCTACGGAATTCTTCGTACATGATCCGACTCTCAATTTTTTCAGTGTTTGAGAGTAGTTCCTCAGATTTGAATTCTCTTAAAAAGTATTTAATGTAATGTACTTCGTTTAAATAATTTAAACATCACTTGCCTTGTAATAAATTCTAAAAAGATAATATTATCTATTAATCCTTGATAATTATTCAAATCGTATAAATCTGTCACGAGTTGTTCATTATCGAATTAAATTTTGATAAAACGGCTTTAGATTATAGGCCTATTAGAAATTATGTGCGTGGAAAAAATATTGAGTAATATTTACATTTCCTCTAAAAATATGATCCTTGAAATATAGCAATCGTGGCTTCATTGACTGATTGGTGATTGAAATAAATTTTGAATGAACATCTGACGAACGAGTTGGTCAGCAGGTGAGATGAGCATATTGGCTCTTTGTTGTGTTATACTTATAAAAGATATAACATATACCAGTAGTGTTAGCATAAGCTATAAATAGCTTACCTTGGTGCTAACCGAGCGTGTATAAAATGCTAAATGTCATTAACCATGATAGCTTTCACAGATTCGTAGAACTATTTAATTCCATACAACAAACATGATTTTTTTTTAATCTTTCGGAATCCTTAGTACGAAATTTGCAATTGCCAACTTTTTACCTTTCTTCTGGTCCAACTCGAAGGGAACATTTTACGAAGATTTATTATCTAATTACATCATAGTTCTTGCTAAGTTAATTATTTTGTTTATGGTCTTATCAACGTCGAGTGTCTCTCGAAAGATACAAAATAAACACACAATGTAACTGCTAACTGAAGGAATTGATTTTATGTAAGTAGTAGTGGCGGGTTTCCGGCTCAGTTAATTGGAGGTCCAAGGAATAATTACCGGTGAAAGAAAAATACAACTGTCTAACTATCGTATTTCGTAATTCAGCCTGGTGGGAGTCTCATTTTACTGTTTGGGTGAAACACCAAAAAACCATTATTAATATGCGTATTTGGTACTTTCATTTCTGTCTTGTTTTTAAACAAGTTAACAAACATACATTTCAGTTTGCCGTTCATAGAAGCTTGTATTCGTGAGATGTTACGATTTGAAACACTAGTGCCTTTAGGTGTTCCTCACCGCGCTATGAAGGACACAACTCTTGGAGGATACCACATTCCCGAGGTTAGTTTTATACATCCATTTTGCTTTAAATCTTAAATACTACAAATTTCCATTGTTTGTACTTTATTGTCGTTTTGATATGAATCGTTTGATTTTCACTTCAGTTTTCCAATAACAATTTAT
The DNA here is from genome assembly GCA_963693355.1 of Pontia daplidice. NCBI lineage: Eukaryota > Metazoa > Arthropoda > Insecta > Lepidoptera > Pieridae > Pontia > Pontia daplidice. The sequence continues at coordinate 7,947,716 of CAVNZL010000140.1, read as the reverse complement.
TGTGTGTATTTAAAAATAAATAAAAATTTTAGTATGAATAACTGTAAGTATGTAAAAGAAACTAAGGAAAATAAGATCTATCTCTCTGATTTCATAAATAAACGTTATTATTCCCTTATAGTAAGGGAATATATAAAACTTTCCTAATATACTAAAAAACTTCATTTAATTCTCAGCTAAACAATTATACTTTTGAATTGTTATATATAAGACTGTTTCTTAAAATGTTTTCTGTCACATAAAAAAATTACCTAGCCTCTTGGTATATATGCAGGGTTGCTCAGTTGCTGTGAATCTAGTTAGCCTCCACATGGATGAGAAGATCTGGGGTGATCCGAAAAACTTCAGGCCTGAAAGGTTTATTGTTGATGGAAAGCTCCAAGTACATCTTGACAAGTCCTTGCCTTTTGGAGCTGGTAAGATTTTTGAAAATTCATCTATTACCCGAATTAAAAGCCCTGGCTGGTCACTTAAATAAATACTTATAGTGTATCTATGTGAATTTAGAATTAAATATTAAAAGAAGTAAATTGAACAATGCACATATATTAACATTTCATTATAAAATAGTTAAAATATAATCAAATATTAAAGTTAAGACAGTAAGGTGGTTTTGGACTTAACCTTGAATCTATTTTATAAATATTGATAAAGGTAATAAAGGTTACTGCAAAATCATTTTCGAAATATATTAATAAAATGAAGACCTTGCAAAGCCACAGGGCCACACATGACATAACTTCAAATCTACCTTAAAGTATATTATGTTTTTCAAGAGCTTCTTCATTATCAAAGCATCTAGTTTCATTTTTAATATCAGGCAACATATTATAAGTATGCTTGTTCTATTCTACTCCGCCTCTTTGTAGTAAGAAATAGATTTGTATCTTATATTTAGACTTCAGTATATGTATATATTCAATACATTTGCATATTGGTTGACAAGTAAGATCATTGACTTGGACAGAAGCTATTTTTACTTTAATAGATTTATTGTTAGCATTTTTAGATCGCCTAATTAAATATTCCGAAACTATACATATATTAAGCGCCAAGGTTTAACCAAGGTTTACAACCTTGGTGCAAAGTTATAGAAAGTAATAAAACATCAGGACACATTTTCATACATGCAACTTAGAGGCCGGCAACGCACTGGTGAGCCCTCTGGCATCGCGAGTGTCCATGGGCGGCGGTATCACTTAACATCAGGTGAGCTTCCTGCTCGTTTGCCCCCCTGTTTTATAAAAAAAAAATACACAGTCGAACCCAAAGCAAGCTTTTATATAAAAAACATACGTTTAAGTGTTAGATAATTAGTTAATTAGAAATTATAAAATTGATTAATTTACCGATAATTAATACGGGTTTAAAAACAATATATTTACATTGTTTTAGCTGCAGCAATACTGTTTCGACACTTTCTTATTATATTTATTTACGGTGAAAAAAAGACAGTTTAGTTACCAGTAAAACTACGTCAGTGGTATTATGAGAGATATGTTATTATATATCTCTATAGTTAATACATACATAATTGTTTAATACACTCCTGTAAAGTAAGGAATTGTTGTTACTACATTTCAGGACGCAGACTATGTCCTGGAGAGACCTATTCTCGTCACGGCATGTTTCTGGTTTTTGCGGCGTTTATGCAGGCTTTCCAGGTGTCTACAGTTGACGGCAAACCTTTGAAACAGCCAGCAAAAAGGATACAGGGTATTATAACCACCATTCCGGAGTTCTGGGTTAAAGTTACGCCAAGAATATAGATTTGCAAAATGGATGTAAACAAATTCATCGTATCCTGGAGATGGACTTTAATTAGTAATGTTTAAATATTTGAATGTGATCTGCGACCAGGCCAACTTAATATTTATAAAAAAATATTTTTGAAATCAAAGTGGCCAGCAAGAAGTACCAATTTTGATCAAAGACTCTTAAGTGACTTAGATTCGATTCGCAGTAACTTTGATTATTCTAAAAATTAGTTATTTTGCGATTAAATTTTAGAAATATCGTTAAATCCTTTAATCGTTATAGAGCCTCTAAATGGCGTGCATTTTTGGTTTGCAACTAAAAAAGTCCCTTATGTGATAATGATCAACATACTTTGATACTGAACTTAATTGTCATGTCAATGATTATAAATGATTATACTCACTGTGTAAATATATTTAAAGATTCAAATTGTGTATCGTATTTTTGTATTATGCTAAGCAATCAATATAGTTTTATGCCTAATAAACTTTTAAATAATTTAAATTTTTTTAATTTTAATCCAGTAGATTCAACTTTGTACTAAAATACGAAACAGGTTCTATTAATATAATGTCACAGAGTTTATAATAATTCGTATTATTTATCAAAAAGAAAAATCGAATTATTTTTTGTCCGAAGACTTTAATGTTTAAGTAATTATTATACAGCGTGATATTTTGTAGAACGAACGTAATCGAGGACATGATTTCATGCTTGCAATGGTTTCACTAATCAAAGAAAATCTCATTACCAAAAAAGACATAACAAATGTCAATAAACTTTTTAGTGACAGACTCAATTGACTGTTGACTGACTGTATCCATGTTAATTCTTCCCTACTCTGTCACAGAGACTAGGCGACGTACCCTACTTATTTCATAATGTTGTGTTTACATTCATTAAAGTGTAAAGTGACCTGATGTATTTTTGAATGAGGATCGTTAGCTCTATACGCCACTAGAGTTAAAAAATCACTCTGTATATTGTATTAATTATTTGAAACCCTTTTTCTTGTTAAAAAATATTTCATCTGATCATAATTAAAAGTGTGTGTAATATTAGATACAAATCAAATATGTAACAGAGTGTTTTTCTTAATACATTCTAAGCGGTTGGAACTGGTTTATCATAATTACTAAAACGGTCGCGCAATTAACAGATTATATAGATCTGGTGCGTTGTGTTGTTTTCGTAATTATTCTAGCGTATGCTGGATTAAGAGGTCTAGAAGCCTTGGGTCAATAGACCTGGCTCCAATGTATTTTCACAAAAAAGTACAATCTTCAATACAGATACAAATACCATTACATAGTATTTAAGAATAATTATAAATTAAATTTTACAATATAATCAAACTTTCACAAATAACTGATGGTAAAAATAACATACAAGGCGAATAATACCATGATAGGAATAGATTTTTAATCTAATTTTATGGTGACCTCGCTTTTCTGAAGGCCCCAGGGCTCTGCCACCGCTTCTACTAAATCCATCTCTGAGTGTAATTAACTAGCTGCAAACTATTTGCTATAATTTATTTGAAAACATGTAATTATAAATTAATCGTATGCAGAACACTGTCATTTTAGGTTCCTGTAGATAATAACCATTATTCGTTTTAAACAATGTAATAAAAATAAACCATCATACAGATAAATTATAATTTGATATCGTAGCGGCTTCCGAGAGGCAAATATAAATAGGATTTTAGCAAAACTTTGTATTCTCACATTGTGACTTATGTTTGGAGGTCGTAAAAATCTTAACGCTAATTTATTTATTTATTAGTACCTATTACATTTTAAAACAAAAAACGGAGAAGATGTAGCCTGTATAGTTGTATACATCTCGTCTTTTCTTGGCTTGGCGACGTTCGTAAAGCCTGCATCTTTTTCGCAGCGTTTGATTGTTCGAACGCGCTAATAATAGTATACTGGTGCGAACTGAAAAAGTAATTTTGTGTGTATAGTCTATTTGTCGAGAAAGGCTATATAAAACCTCGCTATCAATAAGAAGGGAGCATAAATGAAAGTCACGATGTGACGTGAAACCACAGATAATATGTCAAATAATATTAAAAAAAAAACAACATCAAAAATTCATGATTCACATTCGCGTATGAACATGAAATAAGCCCTTAAAGTACTCAAACGGAGATCGATTCATAATTAAATCGTTCAATTGTTACGTTTAGTTGTGATATTTACTAACCTTGAACCACGCTATAACGCCAAGTGTTATAATTTAATAATACCAACCAAGCAAGTTGAGTAATAACAGGCTGTACAGCTCAATTTACAACAATTAAGGGTCAAACGGTCGTTCATTATCTCTTGAAAAACAAGAAAATATTGAAGTAAACGTATAACGAATATCACACGTGGTCTGTTTTATCACCTATTTTAAAACAAAAATACCTTTGGAACATTAAGGTTATTCATTACACAGCCCGAGCTAAGCTGTCAAGGCTTCTTAAGCCAACAGCGGGATTCCATTTCTAAAAAACAGTGGTTCAATTAACTATAGAAATACTAGTCGAACGAAGCTTGTTCGTGCTGAAAAAGTGGTGATTTCACAAATGTGTTTTTACTTTATGTTTTATTACGCGGGTACAATTCAAACGGAATCGTCTAAACCATGTGATTCTAGACTTAAGTACCTAGGTAATATTGATCATATATGAATCATCGAATATTTTAAGTCATGGTTAGCCATAAGGTTCTATCGCTTTTAGTATGGATGCTAACATATATAAGAAAAACACTTTCTGAACGGATTTAAGTTATGTATTTTTGCAAAATTTAATTATATTTTACATTATTTTAAAATTTTTCCGACGTTTCGCGTACTCTACAGTGTGCGTGGTCACGGTAGACATACTTTTTAAAAATACATACATATTTAAAGGCCGGCAATGCACTTGTGAGGCCTCTGGCATTACCAATGTCCCTGAACAGCGGCATCACTTAAAAGGTAAGCGTCCTGCCCCTATTTTATAAAAAATATAAGAACCCAGCTAACATTTTTATGACACAAATGTTGCTCATCCGGGGATGTGAACCCGTAGTGATGGTGGCTTTTGCACCAACTAGGTCGTTCATTAATTAAACAGACAGTCTGACCATGACGGCCACTAATTTAACCGTCATGTTATGTAAATAATCTTATTTAAATTCACGTTTAACAGACGTGCTACAGGAATTTTATTACAGAATTGTATCTCCTTTGAGATATTATCATTAATATCGTTGTAATAATATGACAACAGGTGTTTTATATGAAAAGATAGATTTTTATTAGAATTTGCATTGCAATAAACATTAGTTACTGATATACTTTACATTGTAATTGGGGCACAATTATTAATTAATATACAATATTATCAAATTACGATAACAAATTGATAGCATTATCTTACTAGTCCACTGCTTTGTGATTTTATGTTCGCATATCATTAATATATAATTGTTTTCTAGTATATGATAATCTATATGTCAACCTTGGGCGCGTAATACAGTCCAATGGTTTCTTTGGCGATCGCACAAATATGTGATGACAGACCTTTTTTAGCTTCCAAATGGACATCCATTTTTTTAGTTACCTTATAATGGTCTAAACACCAAAATAGTTTGAGTTTTTCATTAGAATAAGTAGAGTGGCAGAGGGTTTCTCTTTCGTTCTTTTAATTTAGCTTAACAAATAGCTTGGATACATTAATCGAAGAAATTAGAAGAAAAATGTCGTAAATAATCCTTACCTGCAAAGATTTTATCCTAATTAAAAATAATATATCTGACATTCCTGATACATATTAATTAACAGCAATATTATAATTACCCTCTATTAAACCCATCCAAATACTGTTTGGGCACTTTGGGGTATACATCGCTAGATTTGCGGAGGTTTATTTAAATTCACAATTAGCGTTATTAGGGGCCAAATAGATTGTACAGAGTTGCTCCAAGCCTTACTCCGGTTGTATGTTACGGAGAACTACTTTAGGTCGCGAGGTCTTTTATTGTTAAAGTACATCGCGAACGGTACATCGCCAGAAATCAGCGATATCGAGAATTGTGGCGATAATAAATTTATTAAATCCGCACCAGAGCAGGATATATTTGTGACGGGCTTGGTAAAATTGAGTGAAGCCCACAAGGAGTTTTTATTTGTAAGTTTCGGATAAGATAGTATATATAGTAGCTGTAAATAAATAAATATTCATATAACAGTTTTATTTAAATACAAGCACAATATTACCTATGCTAACTTAAAATATAACAATCAAAATAAAATGAATGACAATGGTTTTTATGCGACATTTACTGCAATGTATAATAATTAATAATTCTGTGAGTAATGTTTCTTTAAAATACTTAAATTTGTAAAACATCATATTCTTATCCAAAAACTATAATATTTTATTGAGTTAAATTACAATCTTCACACTTGTCTGTTATTATATATAAGCTAAATTGAGTCTAGATAACAAAATTTACATTTATATGATAATATATGCATAGTTTTTATATTGAGATACTCGTATGAAACGAGTGCAAATTAGATGAAAACATCTCAAGCTTTGTAAATTATTTACCGTAAGTTTTACTTATTTATAAAAGAAAGACTACATTTAAGACAAAAACGTCTTCTTGGTGACAAATGATAACTGATACATGTTAAACACGAGGCGGTAATTTGAAAGGTAAAAAAAAATATATCGAAACTGACGTCACAACTACGCAAAAACGATATAAATAACTGTAATAAACGTAAGGAAATAAGGTATTTTTAAATTAATTTTTTTACTACAGAAAAAAAGACGAATAACGGCTCGCGCATTTGTTCGTAAGTTTGTAAATCTACCTGATATTAACCGATTTAAAAAAGCGAGGGGCTTTCAAAATTTCACCGTATCTATTTTTATGCGAGGTTGCGGATAACTTTATATATAACATATATTATGTATAACGGATAACGTTAATGTACCAACTTTTGCGATTTTTTGGTGGAGGATTGGTACCATAAAAAAAGATATTGAGATCTGATAATGGCATCCCAGATAAATCTTAGAAAATCGTAATTCGTCGTCATTACGTCGTTGTTATCGTAAATAGTTTTATTATTATTATACAGAAACTGTGTTTGGCTCACCGTCAAATGATAAAGTTTTATAGTAACCTACCATATAAAACATAAAGGTATTTAATAAATTAGTGTTAATTTGACCGTCGTCTCATTCACAACATAATGGAATTACTTCCGAAGAGTTATAATTTCATTGTAGTCTAGAAGAGACTGATGACTTCTCTATCTATAATCCGGCTTAAATATCCTATCTAATCACACGTCCTTGGAAGTTTGCGATTTAGACGTACACCTATAATCTATAGACGTGACGTTTGAATTGTTTATAGTATTGGAAATTCTGGATATATAAGGTATTTATGAATATATTTAGGGGACATTTCAAGTTATGAAGAAAGATTGTAAGACTTTCTAGTTGCACCATACTTATTGTCTCTTATTATATGGCACAAAAATAAAGTGATTAGTAGTTGAAAATATACAATTGATCAATAGAAAATTATTATTATTCGATTCGAATTGAAAAAAATAGTGTATCTGTTATAATCAGTGAGGTTATCAATATTATTAATATTTTGCCGCGAAATTCTGTGACAGTTGACACAGCACATGTCAAGTACATTCTACAGTCTACACTGTCCAATCTGTTAAATACCCAAGATCTTTTGACATATCAGATATGGATCATAGAAGTCAAGGTGAACATGTTGAAGACCAACATGAGTACAACGAGGTCCATCCCTGCCTCGACCCAGACCCGTCGACCCCGCGCTTAATCTTTTTCCATAAAATACCAGTGCAAAGTACCCAACAGCTGTCTGCTTTGAGTATACCTCGTTAGGGAAAAAGTCGTTAAGGTTAGCCAAAACTAATCTCCAATAAAAATCACTTTTTTTGTTTTTAACCTCATTATGTCCTTATTAAACAATAATATTATGTTACCTTGCGGAAGTACTCATCGAACGCTGTTCGAAGAGGCAACGTCCTGAGGATGCTCCGGTGTCGGGGCGAAACGTACGTCTACTGGTTGTGTGTATTTTCGCGGAGTATTGCTCGTATATTGGTCTATCAGGGGTTTTTTAATAATATTATTGTTTATTAAATGTAATAAGCGTTTTTCGAATGTCTAGATAGAAATGCGAGTCATGAAATAATAAATTCTATTCTCCCGTCGTGACCAGCGTAGAGATAGTATTATTGTCACACAAAAACAGTCCTTATATATATATGAAAAAAATCATTGGAACAAAACTACGGACGTTAACCCAACATTATAATTTATCAAAGAATGTTGACGTTCAATGACCGAGTTAAATACAATTATAAAAATTATCGTATCATTATCTCGAACAAGCACAGTTTATATACAAAACTTGAAACACTACAAACATTTCTTTGAAAGATAAATTATGGTACAGAAAAATTCAAATAAACAATGGTTGAAGGATGTTTACATAAGGAAACATTTGGAAAGCAGAACATGAGAACAAAGTATTCCGCTGACATGAGACAACTTCAATATCTTTGTGTTCGCAAAATCTTGTTTAGTTTAAATAAATGTATGTATCACTTTTGCTCTGTAAGGTCTTAACAGGCTTTGTAATTTGAGTATAATGAATATTCGACGCGGTAATGTTCAATAAAAAGAAAGTATAACTTAATTTTACAATATCAGACTAAAAACGATTCAATTGTTCAAAATTAATATTGCATTTTCAATTTATTAATTCACTTACATAACATTAATATTATATTTAATGATTATTTTATGTTTGCAATCGTATTTAAATGTAACAAGGCGCTAACACAATAGTTAGTTGCGATGCAGTCAGTTAAGCCCCTTGTTTAGCTATTTAATAAAACCCGTTCTGTGTGCTGCTTAAACTAAGACTTGTATTGTGTGTTCTGTAGTGTGGCTGTGAATTTACTAAACTAAGCACAGAGCAAAATGGAGATACGGCATTAACAAGCCATAAAAATATAATTTAAAAAATTTACTACATTTCTATTCATCACATATATACTTTATTAAAGTATTTTTTTTTTTGTAAAACTAAAAGCGTTTAAGTTCAGACACTTAGAAAACTTAATTTCCTCGAGGTATATGTATTCTGTTTCCATTTATTTCTGAACGGTGAACGAGAGAGTTCAAACAAACACTCTTCGGTTTAACAAAGCTATTATATATGAAAACAAGGTTTTCTTGACAAATTTGTGCATTCACCTTGGCTTTTAATTTGTCACATGTTTACTTTGACCCAAAACGCATTGTCGTCGTGACCTCTCATAGTTTTTTGGTTTCGCTCAGGACTTCTGTCTGGGACAGCAAAAAAATTTCTTGAATAAAATTGTGTTCATTTACGTCACGGTTTTTACTTAGGATTATTTAAGTTTTAAATAAATGCAAAAAATAAATCTTACGATCTATCGATTTATATAACAGGCGTTTTACTTAGAAGACAGTTTATCTTAAGTGTCTGGTATATAAAAAATCTTGCTAAAATTTAAAAATTTATTGAAAATAAAAAACATCCAACGTTCCGTCCTTACAATTGGTACCACCAAAGTAATCAAATTATAATTACTTCCTTATGACCGTATTGGGAAAAAACTACGAAATAAACGAATCAAATAATAAAGAAATAATTTAAACTATAAATGTTAGCGAAAATATAAAGCAAAAGACCGATAAATCGATACAATTTATATGGAACGAGCTCTCGAGTTATATTGACTATTTACATGTATCTTCTACAATTGTAGTTCAATTGTATATAATAAAATATTTCCATCGTATAAATGGTTCAAGTCTCTACAACCGGATATTAGACTAGATAATAATGTCTCTTGATAACTTACACTGATTAGCTTAATTCATTTAAAGAAAAACGGACTTATGTTATGTTTAAATTTTGAACGGATTTATGTTATGTATTTTTTTGCAAAATTTAAATATAATTACATTATTTATAAAAATTTCCCGACGTTTCGCGTGAGTTAAAAAGTGTTTTTCTTTAAATGAGTAACAGTTATAATAAAAGACAATATTAAGCTTAGTTCATCTTCTAAAATAAATAGTGATTTTACAACTGAGGAATAAAATCAATGATTAATTCTATTGGGTTTTTAGTTTATCATTCTTTGCTTAATTTTTTGTCGTCACAATTCTCAGAAGTTGAGTTTGTATGACAAAATATTTAGCCATGGGAGGTATTTGGACAATTAGCGCTAGACATAAATAATATTGTTATTTATAGTCATAGTTATTTTAACTGAATATATTAATGTTTTTGTATTTAATAAGTCAAACATTACATCCCGGTCTTAGTAAATTATGATATATATTATAATTATTTATTTAGAAGCAGCCTTTGATCTTTGAATTTAATTTATTGTATTTTTAGTTTTTTATTAGTCGTAAGAAACATGATATGATTGTCGTGATATTTACACGTAAAATCTTATATTGTAAATTGACTTTTATTAAAGAATAATTGTAAAATTGTCATATCTATGCTCGGATTTTTTAATGTGACGCATTTACAAAAGAGATACTTCATTTTGATCTGAACTTAAGAATATAATTAAGTATTTAAAAGCAGATGAAGTAGTATGCCCAAATAGGGACTGAGGTGCCTTGAAAGTCTTTATATGGTTATGTCATACATTATATTGCATCAACGTATGTTTACATCAATTCATGTTTGTCATGAGAACTCGTGAAACATGTCACTTTCTAGGCTTCCCTACCCAAATGGTAAAAACGAATCCTATTACTGAGACTTCGCTGTCCATCTGTATGTTTGTGATATCATGTGATAGGTAAACAATTCAAATATTCAGAATTTATGTATTTCTAATGAATATTTCAAGAGACTCTGTCATGTGGAACTTGAAGTAATAGTAGGGGAAACCTTCGTACACGAGTTCGAATCGCACACGCACTTCAATACCTGCAGCTGAATTCCATCATCAGACATTGCGGCAGAATACGAAATTCCATCCGTATCCATGTAGGCCGTTCCACTGAGCACTTCAGAAAGAACCGCTATGTGGCACCAGCAGCCAATGGAGGTATTTCTGAATAAAGACGAAATAGGGAACATGAAGAAAAGATCGTATCGTCACCTGAAAGGCCGGTAACGCACTTGTGAGCCCTTTGGCATTGTGAGTATCCATGAGCGGCCGTATCACTTGAGGCTCCAGGAACACGTGAGGCTCCTGCCCGTTTTCTTCCAATTTTATAAAAAATAATTAAAAATATGGGATTTTTGTACCAATACCGCTAAGAATATAGAGAAGCTATTTAATAGGGATCATAATTCTACAAAAGCACATCTTTTGTTTAAAATATTTAGTTTTGATTGCGTCATAAGCATCAAAAGTCTAGCCGACGCGACGTTTAATGAGTTTAGTACCAAGGTTATATCAAGGAAACGCGGATAATTATATATAATTAGCATCAAAAAATATATAACGTTATATTTTAACTAGTCGTTACTTATTAGTGTTTTTACCTATATCTTATTATTTGATAATAACTTTACTCAGCTGTTATAAACTGATTTCAAAAACCCTAACAAAATCGTTGTGGATTTTTATTCCACAACCACGATATTTTGTCGCGGAGTATTGCTTACATATTGGTCTATTAGGGTTTTGTACTATGGACTTCCGCAAGGTAACGCCTCATTCTATTAATTATGATTTCAAAAAACCAAAGGTTGACAATTCAACGTGTTATTTCTTACCAATCAAATGTAACTGGATGTAGGCCAAACCTGACCGTAAAAATCCGTCGAAGTCTTTTTATTAATTATCTATACAGTGCATTATGAAAGGTTCATATCAAACTAAACTTCGCGTTCCATACCATATTGGACTTATAAAAGGAGTGGTTTAGTCGCAATTTATATGGCTTTAATTAGCTTTTTATTTTTATACCCGTATAACGAGTATTCATTTCGTAATAAAGACAGACGTTAGTAGGTAGAATAACCCAACGAAATCTATAACCCTCGTATACAGCATTCAAAACTCATGATTAGCCTAGCAATTATCCTATTACGAGAAATGTAAAATTGGTGCGGCTTCACTGATAGTTACGGCAATGATCAGATAAGTATTTGAACCAAAAATGAGTAATGGTTGTATTTATAATAATCGTCCATCTCCGTGGCGAAGTCGTCCTTTGTAAAAATGCCAATATGCAAATTTTCAAAATCTACTACTGTACTACAGTATTGCGGTACAAAATTATGAGTTTGTTAGAAACCATTATTATTAGATTTAATAAATCAATAAAGAGTAAATAATCTTATGGTCGAACGCGGTTATTTCAAATTTCATAAGATTTCGATTTAACTAAAAGAAGTCTTCTGTTTATAATATATTTTATTTATTGTTAATCATATAAGCAAGTATGAATTAAGTCATTAAATGTAATTGGTTCATCCGCTATGGTCTTGTAAATCTCCTTAATAGTTACGTTAGAAGGACAAAAACTCGTTAGGGATATTATGAAATACGAAATATATTGTCACATATTAATTGACACTGTGACCCTAATGACGATAGTTTTGAGTCTACCCTCATATAGAAGACGTAAGTTTAACGGCCGGTCGTTCTGCCCCGCCAAATTTTTTATATAACAGGGAGCAAATTGATAATCACTTGGCAACGCCAACCATGGATATTCACTTGCCGGCCTTCGCCTAAATCGTAATTCAATTATTTTTTTATGTAAATTAGGCCTATTACTAAAACCAAATCAAGGAAAACAAGCCACGGTGTGTTGGTGGAGAAAACGAGAAACATATCGCTTTCACATGTCTCAAATGATCCCTTGGCATATTAAATATACAGCTGTCTAATGCACGCATATCAAATGCACGATATATTTTGTAAAATAAACGCCTTCCGATAGGGTAGTTACATTTGTGCCACGTTGGTTTTTATCAAGTGTAGTAGCGGAATAATAAAGCGGAAGCGAGCGAAACACATAAGCTTAAGTATTTAAAATGTTACCCAGAAATACATTACGCAAAATGATTTAAATTGGTCCAACCGTTTCGCAGATAAGCTCATACAACTAGACAATGACGATGTTTCTTCTGACATACCACGAATTAGTCTGTAGTTTTTTTTCAATGTATCGAAATCGACCACTACAGGTTTATTATAAATAAATAGATTGTACATAACAGATAATTATCTGTCGCCTTAAAATAAAGTAGTACTAATAGAGCTACTTAATTAATTATTAAAAGCATTAGTTTGACGTCAATAAACCAGTTGAAATATAAAACGCATTTCAATAATCGATTTTATATTATTTTAATATCCATAACATTTTTTATGAGGTTTGTTTGAATATTCATTTAATGCATAAATACTAAATGCCAATTTGTATAAGTGAATAAAATCGAAATATAACATTTATATTAAAATGCAAGCCGCTATCGTTAATCGGATCTTGTCTGATTTATTGACAACAATCTGTAATATTTACGTATAGCAAGCAATATTTGTGAAGTAATCGATCGGGTGCTGAAAGTTAAAATGAAAGTAAAATAAAGACATATTTAAAAAATGCAATAGTATTCAGTTTTATTTTCATCGTGATAATCTCAAGAACACAAAATATTTTGTGTCGGATACGAAATTGACCGAAGTAGATAAATGTAATAATAAATATAATAAGAATGATTCAATAGTCACCTTCACAGTCCTATTATTCGAAATCATAAATCTAAGCTAAGATTTTATTATAGTCCTAAATGTCAAATGTCTATATTTATTTAGAATAACATTGTTGATGACAACATTTGATTTTACGAGTGTGTGAATCGATATTGTGGTTTTAATCATAATAATAATGTTTAGGAATATTCAAATAAACAAAAGATAAGTTAATAAAATAAATATATATTCATAATTAGGGGAGTTGACAGTTTCAAATTAGGAGGAATGGACGCATGTGAAGGGCAAGGACATTAACTATCGCAGGAAACGGAAACTGTTTTTATCTGTAAAAATAACTTGTATGACGTAAAATTTTGAGTCCAATCAAGTGACACTTATCTGGAGCTAAAACATCTGATATCTGTCTTAATGGCCACAGATAAGATAATTACAAAGTGCAATCAAAGGAAATATAAATTAATTTTCGAATATTGCACAATGGGCACCGCTTTCGTTCACAGATCTGAGTGACAATCTGTGTACATTCACGGTGTAGGTATAATTCAAGATAACGGTGATACCCCCAAATTTCTAGATATTGGACAATAAGGCCTACATAGATAAAGCATCTGTTATCTCTTTTCTTTGTTACTGCCACAGATAAGCGATTGATTACAGAGTGCAGTCTACGAAATAGATCAATTGTTACTGGATGTATTTATAAAAAGTGTGCTGTAAATTGTACGTATGTTTGTCGAGTCGAGTTACTTATAACACAGGTTATAAATACCCTACCATGGGGCTAATCCACCGCGTGTGAAAAGAGTCCTTATATTTAATACTAGTGTGTGCCTCTCCCTATAATTGACAAGCACAACCTAGTACAAGATTTTTTGTTACACGTATTAATATCAAATTGAACACGTTTGCTTGTCAAAGAAGTTTTTTCTGGACGGCTAAAATATAAATAATGGAACGATACGATCAAATTCATAAATATATTGGTACGTCATAGACTTTTTGTTTATGGATAAAAAATAAAAATCTATACAATGTGGAGAGGACAATGCGACAATAAATGAAAACACAAACAGTAATAGTCTCTAGTATAATTTTGAAACTATGAAATGAACCCTAACAACAAAATTAAAAAAATAAAAATTTCTAACAAACTAAATACAATATAAATCGAAACAAAATGTAACACCACTTGGAAATATAGGTTCACTAACCTGTGGAAAGAAGAGCGGCAACAGCGCGGCGCGATTTTACAATCGCCCGACAAATAAACACAATTAGATACCTAAACCTACACTGAATACGATCGTCATTCACCTCGAGTAGGTATTATCAAATTAATAATCACAAATTTTTAAATTTTTAATGTGCCCCCCATTCACGTGTCCGTGTACTCTGATGCTGTATATCGGTAATGAGGCATTGTAAATAAAAAACAAAACAAACTTAAATCTAACACAAAGAATAAGCGTCTATTTTCGCACAATTCACCAAGTCACCAAGTAGGTACTTAATTTATTACGTGTCCTATTACTAAAATAAATAACCGTCCAATTTCGCCCGATTCATACACAAAACAAAAGAGCGGCCGCTCTTCAAAGGCGGCGCTTCAAAGGCGGCGCGAACGCAAACGAAATTATTAGCAGTGACGCGAGCGACGTCACAGGATAACGGCGAGACCTTGACACACTGACACACTAACACACTGTCGCAAAAATAAAATAGAAACAATCAAACCTTCATTTCTCTCTTTCCCACATTGTTTATTTTCTGTTTAACTGAGTGTGTAGAACTATCTTCTTTTAAATTTTTGGTAATATGCTTTATGACTTACGTAATGGGCATAAGGTATAAAATAAATTTGGACTAATTTGACTAAGATTTTTGACATGGCGAGTTGACAACATGTGATTTGTAAGCGGTACCTACGGTCACGCGGTACGCGGTCATTAACCTGATAGTGATGGCGTAGTAAACAAATACAGCATGTTGTAAATGTTGAAAACAAAAAATGATGTCCAATGACTTAACTGTTAGATTATTTGTAATGAATATTTGTATACTGGCTAGGGACATCATGAGCTATACGGTGTTTAATTTATTGTCGCATTGTCCTCTCCACATTGTATATTAGCATTCTAATAATTTTTGAACTCAATAACTACTGAATGTTCTTGAGTTCATTCGTTTCAAATATTTCTCTTTACAATATCGATAATTATAAGAGAAGAATAAGATTTACAACAAGCCATATTTTTATGAATTTTGCTTAATTATCATATTGTTTAATATGTAAATAAAAAAAATTAACGAAGTATATAACTTTTGTCGGGGTCACAGGTCAAAAGATAATTCTTCAAAACGCTTTGTTATAATATTAGATTATGGATAAGAGTCGTTATATTAAGATAAACATTATTATACTTGGAAATTCTTTGAATTATGATGTTAATTGCGAGTAGCTTTGTTAGTACGAATATAAAAAATACCTGTTTGGTTAGACAGAAGCAAACGTTGATATTCTTAACAAGACTTACTTAGATTTTTATTTTATTCATTACCACTGATTGCAAAGGCACTATGTCTTTATGCATTTTGTACAAATATTTATAGATAATCAACATATGTACTTTATGTAAACAATATTTTAATTATTCATACTATTTATCTATCACAATATCAATTTAAGTTGAAAACTACTAAAACATCTGGTTGTAAAACCGAAATGCACAGCTCAAATTGCTGAAATAACAATATCACTATGTACATATCATCATATCAGTATGTTCGGGTAAGTTGGCGAAAACTAATGATGAGCTGTCGGCAAAGAGCGAACCCTAGCTAACTGCGTGCAAGCGAAAATTGCCTCAGTGGATGGCCATTCATTTCTCCTATAGAACCTATGACGATCACCGAAACAGGACTGCGGAACTGAGAAATTCCTTGTACGTCCAACATGTGTGATATACATTATAAAATCTAAATATTTATCAGATACTTTATCCAAAAGCTTTAAATTCTATCTAACTTATCGTGTCTTACTTGTGTCGAGATATTATTGTATTATAATATACCTCAACTATCATTAAGATTACTAATAAATGAATTATTTTTAATGTATTTATTTGTTTGCCAATTGAAAAGTCTCAGCATAATTGCCTAGCTGAGATGATAATATAAGTGATTATGGAAAGAAAATACCAATTAAATTCATTATACATTTATTATAGAGGTACCGGTTGCATTCAATTAATTACTTACATTTATCGAATCGGAATTTGTAATAACAATAATTATTGTATTTCTTTTTGCATACGTACACACTTACACAACTCTGTTATCATAACGATAATAACTGATAACTGTTACGTGCATAATAACTTATATTTATTAATTATACTAAAATAAAATAAAATTATAAATATTTAAAATAACACACACTATACACATCTCTTTCAACACACTTGTCATATATGACATACAATATGATTAGACATTATAAAGGCGAAATTGCGTAATATCATCAATTCATATATATCAGAGAGCTTATAGCGAACAAAGAGAACATAAAAACAATGCACCGGGATACCGTCGGCACGTGTGGTGATAACAATGTACTGATTTCATTACTGTTTATTAGTCACTGAATAAATTAGTTCATACTGATGAATGCATACAGTCGTGACTCTATAATTTAATACGGATAATGTTAGTTGCAGAATATATATTCTTCTAATCAAAGAGTACAGTTTGAGACGGAGAATCTGTGCAAAATAATACTAAAGCTTATTTAGACCAAACAAAACGCATGTCTTTTGTTTTACACCACTCGCCAGATTCCTATATAATAAACCAAAAGTGTATTTATAAATGTAAAGTATCGATAACTTTTACACTTATAACATAGAAGTTCATGGACAATTTCTTGCTTAATGATTATGATAAACCTTATCATATTATTCGACCTTCATAACTTATTTAAATTATTTCTCTATATACAATCTTTTGAAAGCAATATCTTAAGTTGTAATTTAGGAACCGGTAACTAAATCACTTTTCTGATAACACCTATCTTATCTCCGCTTAAAAAATTATTACTCGATAAATTTATACATAGTGTTATAAATTTAAATCAACACGAATCACAATTGAATCCTAAAAGATGACAAATAATCTCAACTATCATTAAGTGTCTTCTCTTTTTCTTTATTTTTACCATTTAATTCTACTGCTTCTGGTGTACCATGATCGTCATCTTTTTTAATGTACCCCGCGGGACCAATTAATGACAAAACAACTGGCAAAAACAAAAGCCCACTATACAAACCAAAGAGTATTACCAAAAGGAATATTTTGAAAAACGATTGGAACGTGTACGCTTTGGACATACTTAGAAGAGATAGAGACAGAAGAGTGGAACCTCCTCCGAGTAGGACAGCAGTCCCAATTGAGGTGACTGTTTTGAAGGCTCTCTCATTCCGACTTCCTTGAGTGAAAGTCAAGAATGAATGGCCAACATGGGCCGCGTAGTCTACACACAACCCGATTGCAAGTTCAAGGCCTATACAACATACTATGTCAACGGTCATACCCCACCGTTGCATGCAGCCCAACACGTTTATAATAGTGAGCAACACGCATATAAATATCCACAAACACATTTGTAGATTTGTTATCAATATAACAGTGCATACCATGACACATATCAATGCTAATTCGATATTCCTTTCGACTTCAACTGCGATGATCTCATCTGTGACCCAATTCGCAAAGGCTTTTGACCAAACTGAACGGTAACCATCGCCACTTGTTATATTTGCTGTTTTGACAATCCTCTTAACTTTGTTCATAGCAGGTATATACTCTTCGGGACCACCGAACTTCGTAAACCTGAACGACATCGAGGAAGCATATATTTCAGATACGGGCTGCCCACATTGAATAGGTTCTGTAAATTTGAAGCTGTATTGAAATTGTCCACCTACGGGACTGAATAAAAATCTAGATAAATATTGGTTGAATTTCTCTGGTGTTAAAGAGGATTTTTTTAAATCATGCCCGTAATTTTGTTGAACATAACCATGAAAGTGTTCCACCCATGCTACTGTGTCAGTGACGTATGTTTGATTACGTAATTCTTGAACCATATTGTAAATGTTAACAAATTCAGAGCTATAATTCATTTTCCCCATAAAAACCATGGCAGGGTGACCTTCTTCGGGATAGTAACGTTCATGCGCGTTTATAAAGTCTTTGTAATAAGTATCTTCGGGTATAAACCACCTGGGGTCAAACCTCTGTTCCAATTTCAGAATTGCTTCAATACTTATACCTGACATAATAAGTGTAAACAAAATAATAACAGTCTTACCAGCTTTAGTAAATACGACATTTGTGTAAAAACTCTCCAAAATCTTTTGAAAGATCGTTTTCTCAGTATTGATAGTGATTTCTTTCTTGTGTCGATAGCAGAAAAGAATACCGTTTCTCTTCGATTCGACTCTTCTAAGATCTATCGTAAATACTGCTACATAAAACGTAACAGAATAACAAAATACAAAAAACACCCCCATTGCTGCGTACATGCAAAATGATCTAAGGGATGGCAGTATAGTTATCGCTCCAATTAACAAAGCAACTATGTCCGTAAAGGATGTTATTACAATAGATACGCCTGCGTGTTTAAGCATAAGCCCTATTTTAACGGGGACACTTTTGTGCGAGTCATGGGCCATAACGATTTTCCAACAGGCGTTCATAACAAACATGTCATCCACTCCGAGACCCATTAAAAGAAAAGGTAACGATGAATGAACTGGACCAAAAGAAATACCTATAATAGAGCACCAGCCCACCGCAGTAACGTATGCCATCCCTACACCCAACAACCCCACGCTACCTAGAGTTATTCTTATTTCTAACCAATTACAACGAGATACGGCCATTAATACATAAAAGAACATCAAAATGATACCTAAAGCTAGTTTGTCCATTTCCTGAAACATCGCTTCACCACTTACGTCCGCGAAACTTCTCCCAGCCTCATAGAACAGACGAATACCTTGGTTTTCATAATCAACACTCTTTATGTAGTCTAAAAACTTTTGTTCCCACAAAGCTAATTCGAAGGACACCCAGTCTTCTGTACCTATGAGATTACCGACTTCATCTAAATTCACAGCTGTCATATTAACGTTCATATACCAACTAATTAGCACAGATTTCGCAGACACAACAACACCATTCGCGTCACGTTTAGCACCGCCTAACGTTTTCACAAAGTCTAAAGGATGACCAGACACCGGGTTCACTTTTACTTTATTTATATTCTCAATAATTTCATGCTCTGATGCGTTTCTTATTAAGTCTGGGGCGTTTTGCCATAAATCCATAATGTTGTACTGTAAACACGTTAATTGAAATGCCTCCAAGAATCCACAATAAAATTCGTCGTCAACCCACAAAGTATTATCCACATAGTTTATCTTACTTGGCTCTTTTGTCTTCGACTCTTCGTCCTCAGATCTAGATTTTCCACTTGCATCAAACAAATTAACAATTGGTATTTGGAAACACAAATCCTTCACTGAATAAGTTTTATCTTTGTGTTGAATCTCAATGGAACTGACTTCATCTGTAATATTTTTAATAATCATTAAGACTTCAGGATCGAGAACATTTTCAGCCGTGACTAGAATTTTCTGAATACGATAATTAGTGCCAAAATTATCGATATACCAGTTTGTGTCTTGATAAAAATCCGATTCGGGTGGGACCCATAATTTCATAGGATTCTTTTCTATGTAAAATGTTAGGAGCCCCGTGCAGCTGACCAACACTAAGGTCCATGATAAAACGATAGTTCGCCATGGATGCCTGCCAACTAGAACTCCCAAATTGAAGAATATAGTCTCGACGAAATTAACAAAAACAGAAGATAAACTTTCCCATAGTTGTTGCGGAGACTTAATTTTCTTCTTACTAGGCATAGGTGATTTTGTTCCTCACTTACGATAAAATATCACAGTTGTTGTTGTCACACGCTACTCGGAAGCGTGTTATGCGAGTGATGCAAACACATTTACAGTTTCATAAACGCGAGTGGAGATGAATAGTTCGCGGTACTGTAAAACCATTACGATGAAACGATAAGAAACGTACGACACGTCCGATCATCAGCGCGGGCCAGACATAACTGACGGATGCCTGTATATTATAAGTATAACCGATGGTGGCGGTGACGGCGCCGTGGCAAAATGCCATAATCTCTATGATAACGCATTGTGGTCACGATTGTAGCGTAATATAGATCATATAATTGTTAAACTGCGGCTATTTACTTAGCGACATTTCCAAACTGTTACGTACAATGCATTTTAGTAATTGTAGAAATACGGAAATAGCAATTGGGTCAGTTCGCGTTTATCAGATCATTAAGTACTTACCCACCTAGTCCGTTATAATAACAAACACGTGGCGTCTTATTTTATTTATGCCTTACTTAACCAATTTATAAATGTTAACGAAACATTATTTCAAAGACAGTTTAAGTTATACAGCATAGTAGTAGTAGCACATTATTGAAAATATAAAATACATCCAAATACCTAAAGAGCTTCCGTTCTTTTAAAAACTACGAAATTAGTTTTTCACTGCTCTCTACTTCCTAAATTTAGTCGAAAGGTAAATTTAGGTAACGGTATAAATTTATTATCTAACTGAGATGCATAAATTAGCCGTGTAGGGTAAAGAAAGTTAGTAAATAAAATACCTAAAATACACTCGCGCATAATATTAGCTATTCTCGGTACTGTCTACCTGCTATTGTAATAGATATTTAAGGGTCGGATGGGAACGGGATTTTTGTGTGGCTCAGTGTAGGTAGGACCCCATTTAAAATGGTCCCAAAATTGTTAAATATCAGGGTCATAGATTTCTAATCCATACATATTCTTAATGAATAATAATGAATATATGTCATTATTAAAATGTGGCTCAATGATGAAGGCATTCGATTAAAATTCTTCAGATTAGGATCTGATGGTCTCTTCCTTTTTTAGTACCAACCGATGCGTTGAATATTCAGGACATTCCCCTAATACAAAACACTCGCAAGTCTAAATATTCCCGACAACTGCGCGAGATTTAGCGGATTTTTATCAAGACACAAACTGGTATATCGATAATTGTGGTACTAATTATCGTATTCAGAAAATTCTAGTCATGGCTGAAAATGTTCTCGATCCATAAGTCTTAATGATTATTAAAAATATTACAGATGAAGTCAGTTCCATTGAGATTCAACACAAGGATAAAACTTATTCAGTGAAGGATTTGTGTTTCCAAATACCAATTGTTAAGTTTTACCGACTTAAGAAAATCAACACAAATGACTTCTATTCTATATATAATAATTATATTTGCCGTATAATATTATTTATAATTAATCAAAATGATTGACTGAAGATCCCTCATCTAAGTTTTTTTTTTTTTTATAGAACAGGGGGCAAACGAGCAGGAGGCTCACTTGATGCCAAGTGACACCGCCGCCCATGGACACTCGCGAAGCCAGAGGGCTCACCAGTGCCGGCCTTTGAGATGTTTATACGCTCTTTTTTTGAAGGTCCCTAAGTCGTAATTGTTCGGAAATACCTCTTTTGGCAGCTAGAATAAATAAATAAAGCCTTTATTTCTACTATAAATATTAAATACCTAAGCTATTTACAGTTTATTTACTCTTAGGTACAGTTTATAGACTTAATCTAGACAATTTTTTACTAACTATCATAAAGCTATATTAATTTATTGCTCTATAGTAGTCGCCTCTGCGGCGTAGGCCTCCCCTAAACCCTCCCATTTCGTTCTATTCCTTTGTACGGTCATCCAGCCCGGGCCACACACTGTGAAAATACGTCCCTCCATCTTCTTTTTGGTCTGCCTTGTTTACGCTTGCGGCTAAATGTGGTCCACTCAGTTATGATTTTTGCCCACCTATCGTTCTTTAGCCTGCACACATGCCCCGCCCGTTTCCATTTTAGCTGTCTAACACTTCTAAGTGAAGAGTACTTAATATTAATATAAAACATTATGAGTACCGAAGATGTTTGTATGAGTCCGGACTTATAAAAAATTATGCCGTCGATACTCGGAGGACTAGACTGATCGCTGACAAGGGAGACTAAGCCAAAATGTGTAGAAGCGTTAACACAAAGCTAATTCGTGGCTTTAAAAAGAAGTCGCGTCAAACCAAAGCCAAAATAACCGACCATGGTTGTTTATAAACCATTTTGAATGATTAATTTTTTTTCGCTTTTTTATCCCAAGGAAAGCAGATCTGATAATGGCTACACAAAGGAATCGAGGGGAACCTCCGTAGATAGCAGTTTTTTTTTTATTTTACATGGGCCAACAGGCTGGGGCTTTGTGATGGACTAAAACAATTTCATATTGAGGTTTAATAAAATAATTACGATGTTTAGAAAAATATTTTATTTGGTATAAAATTAATGCAACGCATTCGTCAAGACGTAATAAAATAACAACCATATTTAGAGAAATATTTTATTTGGTACAACATGAAAGTAACGCATTCGTCATCACATATGAGTACTTAAAACTAATATCAATAAAAAATATGTTGATTTTAAGAAACTTACCTACTATAAGCCTTGCTTAAACTTATACTAAGATTACTTCGGGGCAATCAAACAAATAAGAAGAAAAAAACTTTTATTTGGTACGAGGATGAAAAAGCAACGCATTTGTCAAAAAGGAATGTCATAATAAAAATCAACAATTGTCCTAACATCAAATATAGACTAAGCTTAAAATAAGTAAGATTCACATAAAAAAAAATCAGGAAAATGAGCCATGAAAACCGTCAACAAATCAACATAGTAATAATATTACAGAATATTACAACATCGCGAAAATAGACATATGGCAACATTAAAACACCCTTATAAAATCTTAAGTCAAAAAGCACCGAATTCGTATCCTAATCTTTATATAAAATTTCGAGGAGCAGAAATAAAATGCAATTCAATAATCAAATTAACAATTTAAAATGCAATTACAAACAATTAAACAATTATATGATGTACTCACAATATACCGAACAATGTGGGCTCATCAACAAACATGTTCTGAGATCGAATTAAAATAAGAAATTCAGTGAATATTAACCAACCTCAAAAAAATGTAATTTGGTAAAAATATTGGTATTGGCACTTATATTGAGCCTGTTCATCTAGTTAATATAGTCTCCAAACGTCGATTTCAATAAAAAAAACAATAAAATACGTCAAAACAATCACAAATCTATTCATAACAACTAAGTCAGTCCTGAGAATGAAATTTTTATTCATAACTCACGCGTTCCTATATAAAAAACAATTTATATGTGTTTTGGCGACTCATTTGACTCGGAGAATGAGTGCTTTATACTTTCAGTAATTATCACTATAAGCTTCGCTTAGCAAAATTATGTTTCCCAAACAAATTGCTCCAAATATATTCCTGTATCCTCCAAATTTATATGTAACAAAAACTCGATTCCACCGATCACTAATAATTCCAATACAAATTTGAGTATAAATTTTGTACGCCATTCATAAGTTGGTAAGAGAAAAATCAAATATAATGTCGAAGAATAAATTATTGTTTTATGTCACAATACGCAAGATTTGTGTACAACCACCGGGTCATCGGTATCGTAATTTAAATATTAAGTTTATTCTTTAAACAACCGAGAAACTAAAATGTCGCTGAATGAAATAATTATGTCTTTTGATAAATAATGTTTTTTTGCTCTAATACTGTGAGTATAGACAGCAACGATAAGACGAGACTATAAAAAATTGCTTCCTACAAAAACGAACCATTTCATGAAACGATCAGTTCTACGCCACCTCAATAAAAAATGGTGTAAAATTTTAGTGGCTCTTAAATATTACTCGATCATACGGCTCTTGATAACGCTGGCTGCTTCTTTCTCGCCCATGTCATCTAGCAAGAGAGCCAACGATCGAGACGTGACGTCATCGTTCAATTCCTGCCAGAAAGAGACAGAAAATACACATATAGGTTTCTATATATATATTTATATTTACATATTTTAACAATATACACGTTAGTTACCAAAAAAGGAAATGAAAAGGAATGGAATAGAAAAGGAAATAGTCTGTTTGTAATAAGCTTTTAGTAAGGCTGCATAATACAGCAACTTCTTAGGAGCGATCGTGTGTTTTTAATCTCGTATCGTATTAATAAATGAATAACATATAACAAATATGCATTAATCAATGTTTGAAATTGGAATAAAATCCATATATATGTTAACACTAAGAAGTTTTGACAATTGACCACCTCTGGAGATGGGCAATCTACTCTGTGGCAAATTTGCCCACACTAATCCCATGAAATATGTTTAAACATACATTACCTTTATATTATTGAGCAAAGCCGTGGTAGGACTCGGCATAGAGTCAAAGAACTTCACCATCGCGTCGCGATGCAACCGCGTGGCCAACTCGCGCCAACGGCCGCTTCTATCCAAGATGGCCGCCACTTCCTGCACGTATTGCGACAGGTCGGACAATTCTAAGCTTGTCTCCTGGAAATATATTCAAATGGGTATTATCGAGCTATTTTATTGTGTCTATTTGGTAATTTTTTTTTAATTGTAACTTTGTACGTTTAAGATTTCTAAGCGGATGTATGCAATTTACAATTTTATCAAAGGTGAATCATATCATGAAATGATCAATCCGATCGAGCTACAACAGTATGTTCAGAAATATCGTTTACGGAATACTGAAACGGTTAGTTAAAACTTCAGTTCGTAAAATAATATTATAATAATAATATATTAATAATCGTCTTTATTTGCACCGCTTTATTGTATAATATCTAGTCTAGATATTATAATAATGAATATTAACCTAGAGAAAAGTCAAACCATATATCAAAAAATAGATATATATAAAAAAATAAAATAATAATAATCATGATTTAAAAAAACACCTACAGCATACATTTTGTTATCAAACTTAATTTCTCAAGAACGTGCAAAATTTATTACTAGAAGTGTTAATACACGATAAATTTATTATTTACAAAAATTACACAGTTTCTATACTAAACGCTATATTGGAAGACAAAAATTATATTTTCAGACGTTTCAAAAATTAACCACGTATTTTTGTGTTAGCAAAATGCTCACCCCTTCATCAGCTGATTCAAAATCCTCCGGCTCCGATTTGATGTCATCATCAGAACACGTCGCGTACTGGCGTAACAATCGCATCAATTCTGGTTTATTCTTCGCTAACTTGAACGCCGCCGCGCCATATTTCGTGGGGTCAGCCTAATATGAAAAATATAATCCTACAAGCTGATCCGGCAAACGTTGTTTTGCCACATATGTGATTTATTGCAATCATTTTTTTAGTTCAAAAAAATAATTATCAGCTTTAAGTATACGTTTATAATCGAAAGCGTTTTAAACAATAAAAATATGCTTTTTTTATTTATTAATTATAGACAAATAATTTGCAATAAAATAAAATTGCGACTATAAGGATCTAATCTATCTCTTAAGTTGGACCAGACTGCTCACGATGTGCCAATTTAATTAAATATAAGATATCATATATTTATCGGGTTTGGCCAGCTATAATAAAAACAGCTTCCAAAAGATATGTAGTATCTTATATATAGTATATATCTTAATATAGTATTTGTATGATTTGTACGATTGCATACCTTCATATCTAGCAATACTTTAGCGATATGCAAGGACTGAGGTCCGAGCTGCGAATCACATACAACGTGAAGGGCTGTGTGGCCACGCCCATCTACTGTGTCAATGTCGACCTGGAAATGCATCGTATTGTTATATTATGAAGATGTATTGCTGAAACTGGCATAGATTATAATGAAACCTATCAGAATGGCATAAACCAGAACAACGCTGATATTAAATTAAAAATCACCTTTCTAGCTTCTTGAATATTCATTTTATTATGCGGACAAGAAAAACTAAAAGCTTTGAAACGAGCACCCTTAATTGCACACCGCTAAATGACGTCACACCGACTCAACTGATATCAACTCAAATGACGTCACAAATGTCAAGTTCTATTTATTGCTGACTTCAGATCATATGCAACGTACCTGTGACATATGACTCACTAAGCATTTGACTACATCCAGCCCATTGCGAGTTTTGGCAGCCGCTAGATGCAGCGGTGTACGTCCCTCGCTATCCCGAGCTGTGCTGTTGGCTCCCGCTTCAAGAAGCAATCTAGCGCTTTTCTCGCAGCCGTATATAGCGCTTAGGTGGAGCGCTGTTTGCTTATCTGTAAATCAAAGTTGAGTTATGAATATCAATTTTACCGGAATATGAATTATCTTAAGCTTAACTTTAGAGTCAGAAAACAGTAAACAATAAGTATTGATCTTGACAACTTGTAAGCTTTTTGGTAAAGCATAAATTTAATCATTATATTACTGGTGGTCTAACTCAAATTGGGCGTAAGCATGGCAGCCATCTTGAATATTTTCCTCCTTAATAACGGTATCACTATACGGATGGGAAGCATGGACTATCAAAGAAGACACAAGAAAGCGCCTCGAAGCCTTTGAGATGTGGTGCTATCATCGCATGCTTCGCATCAGCTGGATCCAGAAGGTGTCGAATGACAGGGTTCTCCAAGATTTTGGAGAACTTTATTTTCTTTAGCGCAAGATTCCCGACGATTTAAATTGTTAACAACCAACCTTTAGTAATAAAGTGGCACCACAGGAAGAAGAAGAATAATGGTAGATATCAAATTGTCTTTACCATAGTTATAGGCGTCAATATTAACCGAGATGTTTGAGGTCTTAATTCCTTTGAGCAATGGTTCCAGTCCCGTCCGACATATGACCGCGTAATGTATCGCGTTATTGCCTTCCTCATCTTCTAGCATCGGATTACAACCTGCGAATAATATTTCATTGAAGAGAGCGTGACCTTAAAACACTGTATGACATTGAAAGGCGATTAATATTTATATTTACATGACCACGGCTGCAAAGTATAACAGGTATAGATTATTGTACTAAATTGTATTTCGATCCGTAACACAGTTTTTTGTTTAAACTATCTCAATTGATATTATATCAGTTATAGATCGATGAATGTTTTCAGTCAATTTTTGGAAGGTCACCTATACTAATATATAAAATTGGAGTGTCTGTTTTTAATATTGAAATAACCGTTTTTTACTACTTAATATATATACGATACATACACCAAAATGATATTTTTTTAAATTTTTGTCTGTTTGTCTGTTTGTTCCGGCTTATCTCTGGAATGGCTGGACCGATTTTGAAGGGACTTTTTTTGATTGGTAGCTGATGTAATAAGGAGTCACTTAGGCTACTTTTATTAGGGTTCCGCAGTAAAGGAACCCTTCGTCATGTCCGTTCATTCGCCCGTTCTCACTCTAGCGTCGCAACGGTTAGTGATAGAAAGATGGAACTTTAAATTGTTATACTTAATCCATGCGGACGAAGTCGCTGGTATAGCTAGTTGCTAAATAAATCCGATATTTTATCCAATAAGGGTAATTTGGTATAACCGAGACTATAGAAGTTAGTATGAAAGATACAATATCATGAAAAGTGCCCTCGTTATAAGTAACATCATCAGTGATGTCGTATCTTAATATTGCCTTTTATAAGCATAACTATCGCACATTTATAGAAAAAGACCTCTTTCGCGTGCTTTACCTACGCTGTAAAGCACGCGAAACGTCGGAAAATTTTAAAATAATGTAATATACTTAAATTTTTTTAAATATGTACATAACTTAATCCGTTAACAAAGTGTTTTTCTTTAAATGTCATGTCTTATTATTTTTTACTTTAATATGAAAATATTATAGAGTGGAAGGTTAGAACCGATAATCTCGAAAAGAACAGCTGACATTTTTTCAAAAATTATTGACGATCTGCGTACATGAACGAAACATAAAATTGCAAATTGCAAAGCCTTACCTAGCCGTAATTTAATCTGTATCAGGTTTCAATACAGATCATACCACGGCTAGGTATTCAACCTGTAAAGATAGCAGACGTCACCACAGATAAACGAAAATTGTACATAAAAAATGTAACCTCCTTGGATACAAACTTCGCAGAATGAATCTTTTTTTTTATGAAATAGTAAGGCTTGCGCAATAGTCGTAGCCCATAAACATCCGCTCTAGTGTTTACGTTGACGGCCCTTGCCGTGAATAAATATTTTATTACTGTTTCTTTTTTTATATCACATGTGATATTTACCCAACACTTAAATAACCTAAAAAACTTACCATTAGACACAAGGTACGGTATAAAGTTTTCTTGATCATTGATTATCGCCAGATGAAGGACCGTTCTCATCTGGTCGTTTTGAATGTTCAGCAAACTGGTCATGTTTAAGTCATGAATCAGTTTTACTATGAATTGCAAGCTCGGCTGGTTACTGCATAGCGTCATATGCAAGAACCTGAAAAATACGCAAATAATTCAAAAAATTGCATTTTAGTCTAAGATAATTCTCTTTTGACAGTGTCAGTTAATAGGATAATAGGATAGGAATAATAAAAGGTTCAAGAAAGCGACTCTGAATCAAAACTGGCCACTAGACGTTTTTTAGACATATTTTATTGAAAAATGCTCGTAACGAGCTTCAGTTATATCCTGGTAACATCTCACCGCATTCAAGTTTACAAAGAAATTACGAATCGGATTCGCAAGCGATGTGTTTCATACACAAATATAATAAATAAAAAAATATATAGAATTAATATAAAATACAATTGTACGGTTTTAAAAACTTAATACAGATTCATTATTTACTTACGCATCGCCATTGTCGAGCCGGAGATCAAAGAGTTTTTTCAATTTGTCTTTTAAAATTTGTCGCTTGGCGGCATTTTTATTTCTAATTATCTCGCAAAGTTCTCTCACCAACTGAAAAATATATAAAAAATTACATTCACAATAGCCCTTTAAATACAATGCCATAATCTTTGTGTTACACCCATTTATTTGTGACAAAAAATTAAATGTAAAATTTTGAACACAGATAATTTTTCTGTATATTAGTCTCGTCGCTTCGTAACATTTAAAAATCCAAAAATAATAGCTCTGCACTGACGCGAACAAGTTAATAGAATTTGGCGTTACTTTGCGGAAGCCCATACAATAAACGGAATTTATAAAAAGATCCTCAAACACTCGCAAATAAAATAATCTGTATCACATAATATTGTTTTTTATCATTTAAAGAAAAACACTTTACGAACGGATTTAAGTTATGTACTTAAATACATAACTTAATTACTACAACCAGCACGGAATGTTCTTTTATTTCAGCGTTAAAAAAGGAATTACTACTTTTAACAGAACAAACCAAAGTACATGTGCACCACCACAAGTCTTTATGGTAATGACTAAAAGGTTTACAATCTCTGAATACGGCGGTCAATGCATCTGTGTGAGCGCAACGGCAATATGTTTATGCGCGAGCGACAAAGACAAGATGACGGGTCATTCTACGAAATACTTCGTGCTCCGCGTCCGTACTATAAACAATACCGGCTTTTTAAGTAGCCCAGAAAATATTCCTGCAAAAAGAATATTTTTATAACATTTATCAATATTACAGACTTCCGAGTTTACTAATTAATGTTGTTTTTAAATAAAATTACAAATTCACATGATATTAAACAATAGTGAATCAAACACCAAGTGAAACACAAACGTTACTCTAAAATCTAATGATGTCTGATGTACCCTATATCACCGTGCACTTTCCTAGACAAGGCTTTTTATTTTGATACCCGCATCGGTACAAGTTGCACGATGAAGTACTTGCCTGTTCTGCCATAATAGTAAGAAAGAAAGAATGTATTTTTATGGCCTCAATACTGGTCGAAGCCCAAATATGGCAAGCGTGTGCTGAAATATCTTTCATGGAGATGCCGATAAAAAAAAAACACTTTATAAACGGATTTAATTTATGTATTTTGTCTACCGTGACCACGCAGTCTGCAGAGTACGCGAAACGTCGGAAAAATTTAAAAATAATATTAAATAAATCTTAATTTTGCATAAGTACATAACTTAAATCCGTTCGTAAAGTGTTTTTCTTTAAATGATAAAAAACAATATTATGTGATACAGATTATTTTATTAAGCTCGTGTGTAGGTTCGTTTTTGAGGTTAAGTTTGTTGTGAGTGGTGTTTGTTTGGTGTTTGGTCGTTGAATTTATTTGCTGTTATTATTCATTATAACGGTAAGAAGTAAAATGGAACCAACCCCGTCTGCGTCCCGTACTTTCAAGGACTTTGTGTCTCCGCGTTAGAAACGCAAAATGTCTCATTTTAGTGAGAATGAAAAAGTTATGATAATTAACGTATTTAAGTACGTAAAGGAAACGTGGCCTTCTGATAAATATGCTTCAAATGAAGAAATGAAGGATAAAACTTCCGATATTTTAGGTATATCGAAATCAGCGGTATACAGAGTATTAAAAGAATATACTAAAACCGACACGTTCAAGCCGGCGGCGACACCAAAGAAGCGATTATCAATCGTAGATAAGATAGACCATTTTGACATATCCTGAATTGTGCATAGTTTTTACCTAAAAGATGAACTACCGACAGTAAAAAAAGTGTTTCATGTTGTGAATGCCGACGAATCTTTACTTATATGGGCTTGACGTCACTAAAAAAGGTATTGAAACCTTTGAAGTTTAGATACGTCAAGAGAAGGAAAAACAACGCTTTGATTGATAGAAATGACATAGCGGTTTGGCGTATAAAATACTTAAAAACTATGAAAACTTACCGAGAGCAAAAACGACCAATACAATATTTGGATGAAACTTGGGTGAATGCAGGTACAGTCATAGCACATACGCGATTAATATGCAAAAAGACACGCTTCCCTTACAGTTTTTTAATGATTTATTATTCTTGTCAGGACACACTGTAGGTAAAGTGTGGGTCGACACGACCGTAAAGTCACGAAAACGTGTATTTTTAGAGGGCTTATCAACAGGTGCCAAAAACCCAACTTCTAAAGGCAACCGGCTAATTGTACTGCAAATTGAAAGTGACAGAGGATTCGTGTCGGATTCTGCACTAGTAAATGTACTCGAGGTACTGGAGATTATCAATGAATGCGAGTACTTTTGAAAAGTGGTTTCAAGAAACGCTACCTAAACTTGAGCCAAATTCTATAGTAGTTATGGATAATGCCAGCTACCACTCAAGACGTCAGGAGAAAACCCCAGTAACAAGCTGGAAAAAATATGACATACAACAGTGGCTATCTTCAAAGGACATTTATTTTGAGGACAATGACACAAAAGCTCAATTATTAGAAAAAATTAAAAATGTTAAAACTCAATATCAGTCCTACGTGATTGACAAAATGGCGAAGGCAGCTGGTGTGGAGGTATTAAGATTACCTCCTTACCACTGCGAATTAAATCCTATACAGTTGGTTTGGGCAGATGTCAAAGGGTATGTAGCAGGAAACAATACTACATTTAAGATGGTCGACGTGAAAAAATTACTTCAAGAAGGATTAGATAGTATCACTATTTAAAAATGGCAAAACTGCATAAGCCACGTCATAAAAGAAGAATTAAAATTTGAGGACTGGATAGTCAAATAGATAAAACGGTTGACTCTTTCATAATCAACGTATCTGGCGAATCATCTGATAGTTCATCAGAAACAGATTACTCTGACTAAAATTAAATGTTTTTTTTAAGAGTATTTCTCTGTTTTTTTTACCAAATCTTAGTCGCAAACATAACTTTTCCTTTTTATAAATCCATCAAGCCGTTTAGTCTAAATAGCGAGCTAAACATTTAAATTTGGCGCCAAAAATTCGCTATTTTGTTTTTAAAATTATGATATACCCAGTGTCACTATGACAGTATATACGAATATAACGACAACTCTCAAGCGAAAATCCATCAAGCCGTTCAGGCTGCAGAGCTTGCTAAAGAATTATACATACATACACTCGAAAAACATAACCCTCCTTCTGGCGCAGTCGGGTAAAAAAGTCGACGATCTTATTTACAAAGCTAACTCAAATTCTAAACTACCGTTTTTAATATCCGTTCTTATAAAAAAATGTTTTTAACCACTGGCAGTAGGCCCAAAGGTCATTGTACGAAATTCTTCGTGCTCCGCGTCCGTACTATACTAATATAAGCTTGATAGAGGAGATATAATTAATGGCTACTATGCGAAAGCCCTAGTACAAAACCCTAATATAAAAAAAGTATAAAACCATAGTACAAAAACGCGAAACGTGCGTCGTGTGGTTGAGGGACTTTTCGCGGAGCTTTACTTATAGATTGGTCTATTAGGCTTTTGTATAGAGAAGATATTTAAAAGAACAAATAGTATTAGGACTATTCTAAACTAAATGTTGTCATTTCGACTACAATGTGTCCACTATTTTATTTATTTTATAAGCGAAAAACTAAACAAAATATATACTACATACATACTAACAACTACAGTGCGGTTTCTTAAAAAGGCGAGGACAGCATGCATTATTTGAGATGGCTTTAATAAAAATGTAAAGAGACTAGTCTCAATGAAAGTGTGATATAATTTTGAAAAAATCAAGACCATATATATATTTCGTTAGTATATTATGAGTTGTATACCTTACTACAATCGTTATTTATAAACGTTCTACAAACACACAAAAAACAAAACAAAAATCACAGCACACACATATTAGCACAATGTTAATTAATTATTGTGAGCTTTTAAGCAAACAATAATTAATATAATATATATATATATATATATATATATATATATAATAAAATATGAAGTTTGCAAATATTTTGTATATATTGTTAAACAATCAATTGCCCGTTAAAGTTTTATCTATCGATAGAAAATATTTTTTTAAAATAAACTACGTACTAATTATTTCTTATAGGAAATAACTGTAGTCTATCTGTATGCCAAACCTTCATTGTACACGAATAATGATGAATGAAGATGATAAACGGTGCACACATTTAAAACATTTAACCATGACGTACAAATACCCTTAGTAAATAAAAGCCATAGGTAGTAAAAATTCCTATCTCTACCAACAAAAATGGCATTTCATATTTTTAATTTACATTAAAAACACAAATTGTCCGTTTTTGTTTCAATTCAGTTACAGCAAACTGTGAGCTAGCTTAGTTTCAAATATTTCTAATGGAGCTTGAGAAATTGCATAAAGAATTGACATCAAATGTCAAAAAATATTACTATAAAGCACTGTTCCATAAAACTGTTTTATAATAAATACTCATTTTTATGAAACAAAATATTTTTCACACGTTCACGATTAGTAACAATTCAAGAATCAATAATTATATTATTTGAGTTATACATAAAAAAAAATATTTTTACCCCTGATACTTTTGTATACCTTATATTCAAAGGACAATACTTTTACATACAAGTAGTATGCTTTAGATAAATTACTATATAGGAATCACTATTTGGAACAATGACTAGCAACAAGAAACCACGATCTATCAAAACTGATTGAACAGTCAATGTCAACTGATTAACTGCAGACTGTCAGAATCGCAATTCTCACACAAATAACGCAAATAAATATTCACTAAATTACGGATGACGAGCCGGTATGGTTGAAAGACTAGTCCGCTCATTAAATGCGCGAAGGAAAAAAATATAAGTAGTGGCTGCTTTACATAATTTTATTTGTTTCATTAAGAAAAAATAATATAAAACGGCTTTCATGACCATCTCATAATTAAGACAAAAAGAGATCAATCGATATGATTGAGTACCTAATTTTACTAAATACGGTTAATTCGTTAAGTGTATAGGCACGCCATAATTAAACATAGGAAATGTGATTTACCGCTTTAGCTGCCTCTCCGTCTTTGGTGCTGTACGCTGCTGTATACTGACTCCTATCTCGAATGCCCTGATGATCCTTCTTCGCTGGATCGTCCTGGCTAGTCGATTCGCTTTTCTCCTGAAATTGAGGGTAAACACGGTTTTTCCTTATCACCACGATTTTGTTTCGATGTCGGTCGACAATTATACCTAGTTGAAGCAATCGACAATAATATCCAAATTGATGTTATTTATTGCAATTTCAGTAAAGCCTTTGACAGAGTTCCCCACTCTTTACTAGATTCTTAATTAAAAGCTTATGGTATTATATAAGGACTTCTCTTAAATTGGCTGAAATCTTACTTGTCAAATCGTAATTTGTATATTGTACTAAATGGATTCAATTAAAAGCCTTATTGGATTACATCAGCGTGTTCCACAGGGCTCGAAATTAGGTCCAACACTGTTCAATATTTATATACATATATAATCTTCCTTCCATAATTAGCTATGTGTGTGTCTTTACACAGATGAACTAAATTTAGCAGCCTCTATTTTTAACAATGTTAATATTATTGCGATTCAAAGCAATTTTAATACGTTATTGGTGCTACACTAAGTGAGCCTGAATTTAAAAAATACATTCATTTAGACAAAAACGTAATTTTCTTAGATCCTCTCAACATATCAATGTCCTTTACAACGACTCTTATCAGATTCGTGTGTTCGTGAAATGTCTGCATCATCAATCATTATATTTTTGACAAAAATCAATATTTCATTAAAAATGATTATCATTTACCGGCAGTTTGACTTCCAAATTACAACTATTTAATTTATTATTATATTATAATTTATATACTACAAACTTACCGGTCGTCCAGAGTCAGCTACCCACAGATCACTTCTGATAAACGACATGGAGGACATCTGAAAAATTAAACATATTTAAATAGACGCGATTTTTTCTACTCAGAAGAAAGTAGCAATACACACATTTTTTTGATCACATTATTGCTGATTAAATATTATTGTAGTTATATATGGGGCTAAATCATCCCAAAGACGGGTTGTTAAAGCCGATATTCCATTTAAGTGTAGTGTGTTTTTTATTAAGCATTACGTTGTGGGGAAAAACACTTTGTTAACTGATTAAGTTATGTATTTTTACAAAATTTCAGTATACATCCGACCTTTCGCGTACTTTACAGCGTGCGTGGTCACGGTAGACTGAAGACAAAAGGTGTTAATTGTCAAAATAAGTGTCACAGCTGCAGAGAGGTTGTGTGTTATCTGTATTTATTGCCCCGGAGTTGGTATCGGCTAAAACCGGAAGGATTTTTTACAAAACTGGCTCACGATGTCGTCCATTTATTATTATCTAATATATTAAATTCTCGTGTCTTGGGGTTTGTGGTTAAAATCCTCCGAAACGGCTTTCCCGATTCTCAAGAAATTTTTGTGTACATATTGTAGGTGTAGGTAGGTCTGAGAATCCGACAACAAAAATTTTTCATCCCCCTAAATGTTAAGGGTAATCTACTCATTTTTTTTGACAAAATTTCTTATTTTCTATGATACGGCATACAAAATTACATACAACCCTAAATTTTCACCCTTCTATTTTTTAATTAATAATAGAAAATTTAAATCACATGTGTGTCAAAACAACGTTTGCTGGGTCAGCTAGTATTATATATAATTACATTGTGTTTATTTTCATTTGTTAATACAATTTTTTGGTGGTTTGTTGTTCGGCTTAAAAGATGAAAAAAAATACATTAGCCCCTAGAGGATTGAGTGCAACGTCTTTTAGGGGAAAGGTAGTAAAAAGTATAAAATAATTTCCAAGAAAAAATCTACTTACATCTCCCGGCGAACTGATTTGCTCTTCGTATGTCCTGTAATATTCTGCAAAAGAAAATATATAGTGTTAATGTTTCATAGGTTCTGATTGCAATATAAGTTTTATAGTATGATGTAATGATGATTAAGATTGGGCAGTTAATAAATGTATTTCTTATTAAACGGACGTATCATTCCTGGCTAGCGCCTATCCTTATATGGCGACCCTGCTCCTTATAATAGAAGACTCCTTATAATAGAAGCACTACATTTTTTTGCCACGGACATCCAATAACATGATTTTTTATCTGTTCAAACAATTATTTTAATGATATAAAGGCTAAAATTTATTATTGCTACGAAAATCGTTTCAACAGTAGATTTAAGTATTTTTTACACCTACAATCTGTTATTTTATCATTGTATATTTGATATGATACCAATTATTTATATTCCAATTGAAATTCTGTTAAATACGTCTATTGTTTTTTGATAAATTTTTGCTAAAGAAATTACCATATGGTATTCGCCACCGAATACCAATAAGAAAGTTGTTAAAAGTATTTTCTATACTAATATATAAAATTGGAGTGTCTGTTTTTAATATTGAAATAACCGTTTTTTACTACATGCATATACGATACAGACAACAAAATGACATTTTTTTAAATTTTTGCCTGTCTGTCTCTCTGTTTGTTCCGGCTAATCTCTGGAATGGCTGGACCGATTTTCGACGGGACTTTTTTTGATTGGTAGCTGATGTAATAAGGAATCACTTAGGCTACTTTTATTAGGTTTCCGCAGTCTACGTAAAGGAACCCTTCGTCGTGTCCGTTCATTCGCCCGTTCTCACTCTAGCGTCGAAACGGTTAGTGTTAGGAAGATGGAACTTTTCACGGATATAATAATATTAACAATGATCTCATTAGTGATTTTTGTAATTTAAAAAAAAGATAACTCTGAATATACGAACCAGTTAAGTCCATGTCGGCAAATCGTTTTCGTTCCTCCGAAGGTATGTGAGGGCAGTCTTCAAGCAGACGATTCATTTCAGCCGAATCGAGCTGGATGACCGGTGGCGGCGGCACATTTGGTTGGCCCAGCATAGGACTATCAAACTGAAGCGCCTCTGGCTGAGACACGCCGTGGAAGAGGGCATCCGCCATCATCTCCATGTTGGATGGGGGGGTCGGTGGTACCTGGGAAATACCCGGAAGACCTTAGCACAAGCTTGGAATGAACAAGAAGCAAGATTTAATATGAGAGAAATAAATATATTCCACAATCGGTTGGGTCAAAGTAAGTTAGCAGCTTGTATTAAGTACATATTTACGTTTTAAGAAATGTATGTTTGCATATGTTTGCAAATGTGCGTTAAATTAAATCAAATACTCTCAGAAAGTACTGAACTGATTATGATGAGTTACAAAATGTTACAAAGCAGCTGGGAGGCCAAAATAGATTAAATTATACGTTGGCTAAGAAACTAATTAAAAAGCTTGAGGTTTAATGTTTATTTGTATAATAATATGGATGATATAAACATTAAGAGAAGATCCTATAAATGGTGGAATATTGCCAACGGTTATTCTAAATATTACTTACATAACTGTGTACGGGAAAAACTGGAACATCATTTATCTCCATTTCCTTGTGGGATATATCCGGTCGCTATAATATGAGAATAACCGGATTATTAAAATATCACATAATACACGAGAGGGAACAATTTTCCCCCCTTCATATTTTTCACTCTTGCTTTTCTTGTATGGTAGCGAGATTTAAAGAAGAACACGTTAACGGATTTAATTACTGGTTCTGCTTGATTTTTTTTATTCGATAGTCAAAATCTATGCTGTAAAACATCTCGATACCATAATATTATCTTTTTTTAACATAACTGTTAGTCATTTAATGAAAAACACTTTATTAACGGATTTAAGTTATGTATTTTTGCAAAATTTACATATAATTACATTATTCTACGTCTACCGTGATCACGCGCGCTGTTAAGCACGCGAAACGTCGGAAAAATTTAAAATAATGTAACTATATGTAAATTTTGCAAAAACACATAACTTAAATCCGTTAATAAAGTGTTTTTCATTAAATGACTAACAGTTTGAAAATGACTAAAAATATTTAACGGTAGCGTCCCACAGTTTAGTTTTAACATACGACAATTCTTAATAAAAACCAATTTATATATTCTTATTCGTATAAAGAAAAACACTTTGTTAACGGATTAAGTTATGTCTGAATTCGTAGACAAGTCTACCGTGACCAAGCACGCTGTAAAGCACGCGAAACGTCGGAAAAAATTTAAAATAATGTAATATACTTAAATTTTGCAAAAACACATAACTTAATACGTTAACAAAGTGTTTTTCTTATTCGTTACAATTTACGCTGCGTTTTACTTTGTATCAAACTTTTTCGCAGTCCATTGATGGATGGATTCAAGATCTTTTACAAACAAATGTTGTTTGGAAGAATTGTTTAAGCATATGTAATGTCTGAGAACACAATAATAATAAAATAAAAAATAAAATAATTTTACACGATTATATTATATCGATTGATATTTTAATTTCACAATACTCACATTAACTAAGTCGATGGTTAACGGCAAATCACTGATGCTTTTAATTGACCCACCTGGAACATATGACGAATAATTTTTGACCGTAATGGTGTACAACATTTGAAGATGATAAAATTCGGCTATATATATCTAATATATAAAATTCTCGTGTCGCGGTGTATGCGGTTAAACACCTCCGAAACGGCTTTCCCGATTCTCATGAAATTTTGTGTGCATATTGGGTAGGTCTGAGAATCGGACAACATCTATTTTTCATCCCCCCTAAATGTTAAGGGTAATCCATCTATACATTTTTTATTTCTTTTTCGACAAAATTCCTTATTTTTTATTTTTGACACAGAATGCAATAATACATACAACCCTAAATTTTACCCCTCTACGATCAACCCCTATTTTTTTATTTATTAATATTTTTATTGCTCTAAAAAAATGAATAGAAATCCCATGTATGGCAAAACATTGTATTAGAATCATTGCAATCAGCTTCAATCGCTTTCTCATTTCTGAACCTCTAAACCTATCTATCACGTACCTGAGCCAATAGAAGAGTAAGAAGACTCAGCCTTCCTCTTCTTCTCTCTGCTGCAAAAGTCGGCTACATATATGAATTCCTTGGGCTCGCTGGTACGGCCATCGGAAGGTCGTAGCAACTCGAAGAATACTTTCACGTCTTTCGAGGTGGGGCGGTATGCTGGGGTACTGGAATTGTAAGGGCTGAATGATTATTACAATAAAAAAAAATATGTTCTATGGTATTATAATGCCAAAGAGAGGAGAGTTTACTGCCAGAGGCCTTACAAGTGCGTTGCCGGCCTTTAAGAGACAATACGATCTTTTCTTGAAGGTGTCTATGTATTGGTTCAGACATACATCTACTGGCATCTGGTACCACAGTTTTGGGTATTATATTCAATTATTTCGTTATTAATAAATTTATCATCTGTGAAAATTTCAATGATCTATCATGAGACCTGATGAGAAACGACCAGCGCAGTTTCAGGTATAGGGCTGTCATTTACCCATTGGTTACTCTAAACGCTACTCTTCATATTTCTGCAGGATCATGACGTCAAATCAATTGCTGAAACATTACGACTGAAACAAACTCATACAGCCGCTTTCTATACTCAATCCTAAAGCAATTTTTAATACTCGAAAATGATATGTCAATCCATTTCTCATAAACTACTCTCACACTCCCCCCCCCCAATATCTGGATTGGACATAATTTTAGATTATAGATCAATTATAGAGAGCGGCCGTTAGTAAGTAATCTTAAAAACTAAACATCCAACAGTCAAGCACAAATATCAATCGGACCAGTTCATTAATCGGTGAGTACTTGATTAAACATATAATATAATAACAATATATATATTATTATATATATTATATATATATATATTATTTTATGACGTACGTAAAAACGATGCCGTATTGGTGATGAACATCGCAAGGTCCAAAATCAGCGAAGGCTTCCCACACTCGCTCACCGTCTTCGTTCAACTCGAAGAAACGTATCGATATGTTCTCTGAAAATAAAATTGTGTGTAAAAAACATTTCAACAAACATGTCAACCATGATTCGACTTTTATTAATTAATTAATTTGTTCATT
Organism: Pontia daplidice; assembly: GCA_963693355.1. NCBI lineage: Eukaryota > Metazoa > Arthropoda > Insecta > Lepidoptera > Pieridae > Pontia > Pontia daplidice. The sequence continues at coordinate 7,907,155 of CAVNZL010000140.1, read as the reverse complement.
TGTGACGATAACTGATATTTATAAAGATTATTATAATTGTTACATATCGTTGGTTGGTCTCATGGTCTCGCAAATTGGAAGACGGAAGCCATCTTGTTGCTATCACACTATTTTTAGTGGTCTCCTAATATGCCAAAATCAACGACAGTCCATAACTGCATAATAACAGATGATTTTGGACCGCTCGTGTTACTTGAAACTGCATATATTTTGATTTGATGAAAGTATTTTTAACTTTTTTTTTGTAAAATTTCGACGGCGCTAGAGGTCCATTCTCTAACCTTCCGAAGACGGGGGGAGTGGAGGAAAGTACGCAGCAAAACTAGCACGACCTTCAGTGAAGAGCGCGATTATAAAGAACCGACCTTACTTCCTACGTAACAGAAGACCTAACCGTAATGAAAAAAATAACAATAAAAATCATGATACAATACTCGTTATAATGTAACAAATCTTTATCACTTTTGAATATTGGCGAATATAATGTTCGATTTTCATTTGACATTTGATATTGGAAATGTCTAGTACATTTACAATCGCTTCGTTCGGTTTTTTAAACAATGATTATATACTATTGCAAAGTATTACATGTTACCTTACGATTATTACTATTATGATTTATTATTATAAACAGGGGGCAAACGGGCAGGAGGCTGATATAAAGAGATACCGCCGCCCATAGATCTCAGGCCTCACTAGTGCGATACCTTTAAGACGCTTATACGCTTTTTCCTGTAGGTCCCTAATTCGTATATTCGGCAATACCTCTTACGATGCTTAAGATTCTTTTCTCTGCATATTAACGTACAACGTTAATATGCAGATTAGTTTTAGTATAAAGTTTAGATTTAGTTACATAAATGAGTATAAATGAAAAACTTAAGATGCTTTCACTTTAGCTTGTAATTTTTGAATGACAAACAAATTACGAACGTTAAGAAGTACAGTAAAAATAGCGCCTGCACTTTTAATAGCGCAATTGCTCTTGCAACATGTTTGCATGTTTTTTCGTCTAGGCCGCAACAAACGTAATAGACTTCACTTACTTTTGCTGACTTTTTCAACAAAAATGAACACGACATCGCCCCCGTTCGCCTTGCCATGCCTGCGGCTGACTCGGCAGATTTTCGGATCATTGGTTGCTGCACTTTCTGTAACATTGTATTTGTGAATCGCACGCTATTTCAACCGAACAAATTCTTATCAGTACTTAATGCTGACAAAACATGCTAGTACTTATCAAAAGGAAGTATATAAAGTATTATCACGCACTAAAAAATTCAGTCTGGTATTTTTAGTCGGTCAGCAAGTCCATAAAACCAAATCGTGGATATATGTGCACACACTCGTTCTGAATTGTTTTAGAAATAACTAATTCGTGAGAGCAAACAAAGAACAATGAAGATTTTCAACGTTCTTGAGTTTGAATCAATGAACGCTGTTCGGAGAGGCACACTTACTTTTTTTTCAGTCTGTAAAAATCTGTCTATGGTATTTTTAGTTCGTTAGAACCAAATTGAGGCTATTGATATAGAATAATAATCTAGTTCTGACTTGTCAGTAATAAATAATTTGTCACGAGGAAACTCAATTAGTCTCAAAGCTACAATCAATTTGAAGCCAATTCTCTTCGACCAATTTATTAGCAATATTCCGCAAAAAAAACCTTCAAACACTCGACGTGTGACTCTAAAAAATAATAACTTTCCAACACGAAATGGGTTTGGAACTCATCAATAGATAAGGTTGTTTTTACTTTTTGTAATTGCATCTATAAATTTAATGTATGTTTTATAAAAATATGTATATAAAATATTTTATATATATACACGCATAGCGAAAATATGTAAAGCAACATCAAATTGCTCCAAACAAAACACTGAATATTGACTGATTTGCCAAGTCACAAGCAAAGCGTTCAAATACTTACTCATATTATGAATGGGATCAGAGAAAACCGGTGGACATAGCAATACCCCCGTGCTAACATCATGCGCAGTGAATTTAAGCCGCACAATATTCAAGTTGATATTTTTTGTCTCTGCCTCGCAGCGCATGCGCAACTAAAATAAAAAAATACGTACTGCATTTGCCGTTCATCACGCCTGCACGTTACATGCGCTCAATGCCAACTGGTGTATATTTTTCAACGCAAAATTATCCGGCACTCGTCATGCTTTACAATTTGACCGATGAAATTAAATATATTATTTCTTTTAATAGATTCGAGTGCTATTCGGATTAAAACCTACTATATACGATATATATATATACATATCATGTTTTTAATATAGGAGGATGACCTTTAACAGACGCCATAGATTTTTAGATCTGAGGCATGTCGTCTCAACACCTACCTCTCCTATAAGTTTAGGTTAAGTACCAATATCACTGACGTCTATAAATATTTTCTATATATATTGATAAAGTATCATTTTGACATACTGCGCTAAATTTAAGGGATGATAATAATTAAAGGATTATGTTTTAGTAGCTATTGTTAAATGTTTCCTGTTTTGTGTTCATAGTGCTAAAATCACATTTGTACGTGGCGGTTGTAATAACAATGACTGGCACAGGCCACAGTAAAATTTTATTGCTTTGTAAATGCTCGCGAATATGTTCATGATATTAATTTATAATTTTGTTACCGTCTACTTCGTATTTATATTTTGTTCTCAAAATTTAGGAGGACCTAGCACGGTAGGCTCGGCTGATTCGTAAAGGTTATAAAATTTCTTTTTAATTTTTAAGAGCATGGTGTTATGCAGTCCCTAAAACACGAAAATGTTCGCGCAGTGTTATAGACCAACAGATATGTTAATTTTAAATCGCGTAACCTCAAACGCGTTTGGGTTTTAAATTTTCTTAAGTACATTCGTAGTGAAGTTTTATACAGTACCTTTTCTACGGTAAAATATTTTATTTATATACACAGTATTCAGTAAATAACTTGATACTTAGAACAATTATTATGAGTTTACGGTTTAGAAATACACTTGGCCCAGTTACAGACCGCCCAACCGGGGGTCCCGAGTTCGATTCCCGATATGTGACCCATACAAGAATATACAAGCTTTAATAACTTGTGTGAGTAAAATTGTGTGCCGATATCACAATCCGAATTCTGTCTTGAACAAATTAATATCGGCTTAATCAAAGCGCTTCCCGTTCGTACAACTGCAGATTGAGAACCATAAATGTAAACATACGAAAATAAATTCAATGTAATTTGACACTAAACAATTTCAGTTGTTGTTATAACATAAACCAAAGCTTCCTGTCCTACCTAATATCTAAAAGTGTAGGGCACCAGCACTTTATGTATGGTAATGAAATCTAATACAAATATAAAATTCTAGTGTCACAATGTATTGAGTAGGTCTGAGAATAGGCCAACATCTATTTTTCATCCCCCTAAATGTTAAGGGTAAGTAGTCCACACCTAATTTTATTCTATTTTTTTTGGACAAAATTTTTAGTTCCTATTTTTTTTATGATACAACATACAAAAACACATACAATCATAAATTTTCACCCTTCTACGATCAACCCTTATTTTTATTTATTAATTGAAAAATCACATGTATGGCAAAGAAACGTTTGCCGGCTCAGCTAGTATATTATAAATAAAAGATCTCCCTAATAAAGTGTAAATGATTATCTTATGTACACCTACCTTGCGTTCATTGAATTCAGTTTGTTCCCTATCTTGCGAATATTTCTTATACAACAGGGTGGGTATGTCTTTCTTTGCAGAGTGAATTATGCCCATACCATTGAATCTAGAAATAAAACAACAACATGATCAATTTTATCCACAAATGTAATTCCTTAAATCCTTAGTATCCTTACAGACTTAACTATAGGGACCGTCATTATAAGAATTCATTCTTCCTATATTTGCAATTTAATCACAAAAATTTCTGTATACTATTCTAGTGTAAGTTATCTATACATTAAATGAAAAAATATTTAACTAATAAATAAAACAAAAAAGCAGTTAATACTCCTTAATCTAGTTGTTGTAAATATCAAGTTCTGATAACTTACGCAACTTTATAAGATCCATGTGTTGGTACCTTACTGTACACATCCCTGTCTTGGTCTTCATCAGTTAACTTATGAGGATGATCTGAGGTATCATTATGTCGTGCCAAGTTACATCTTATTATTGCATCACCGCTGAAGTTACATAGCTGTTGAAAAATATTGGAATTATTCACACTCAAATTAATCGACAAATTTTTACAGTAAAATGTTTGGTAGAGTTCTATAATGCACAACTATGTAGATAAGCATTATAATAAATAACCTAATTTTATTTTTCATCACTTATTAAAGTATACTCACAAACATATTTTTTATAAGATTCAAATTGACAAAGGATTTTATTAATAAATTACATAGTAAAAATAGGTTAAATTATCCTCTTTCAAGTTTTTTTTAATCTGAGATAGTGTATGTGTATACAATGTAGATAATAAATGCAATAGTTTCTTGGAACTGATAACATTAGTATTTATCAAGTAATAAAAAAGAAATATTGTTTGCAATGAGTCATATTTTTTTCAGATCTTGTCACTTCAAAATAGTCTCATATCTTTTATTGAAACTAAATGAGATTAATAATTCTAATTTTATTATGACAGCTGATGTCCTAAGACCAAGATTTAGTTTCATTCCAGACTTAAAAGTAATAATTTTGTTTTAAACAGTTATACAAATATAATTAAAGAAGAGAAATCTCTCTTTTTTATTTACTCTAAAAGTTTATCAATAAAATTTACAGTCTCTCCAGGCTTGTGGTAAATCAAAACTGAAATGCTACAATAGCAGTATTTTAATTGTTTTTTGAATACCTAGAATAGATCTACCACCTTTATGGTTACTTTACCTCAACGGTTGGATGAGTCTTAAACTTTCCCGATACAGAGTTTTTTCCAAGCAAACAACCATGTGTTCCCAACATTTCACTTTTATACCGGAATCTAAAATAATCCATTGGCTGTTCAATAATCTTGAGGTATGGTTTATTGTCTGTGAAATTATTTTAAAGGATTTATTTAATACTTCAAAAAGAAAATAGACTTACCTTGCAAACTTTAAATTATGCCATTAGTTAGAACTGTATAATAAACTCTTTTATTTCAAATTTTTGTATAAATAATTGATTTGTTGCTATTTAAATGAGATTAGAATATGCTAAAAGTATTATTATCCTCTGACTCATACTTATTTTTATTTGTTTATGAAATTAAAGTTATAACTTAACAAGTGTTGAAAGGGAAGTTGGAAAACTTACCTTTATTAGCATCGTCGCAACTGAGCTCCGTTATACCATTAGCAAGGTGAGGAACGTTATGTGTCGGGGAAGAATACGGTGAATACTGAGACCCACGGGATGAAGCAGACTCCAAGTTTGATACATCACTCATATCGTGTTCACTCGAAGACATATTTACAATTTAAAGTAATAATTCAAAGAAAACACTGCATTCGCTATCACTGCAATAACCACCAGGCTCGTTGAAAAAATACTAGCATAATTTAAAATTCAAGATTTTAAATTGTGCATTAAACACTTGCAAACTTATCAGATTGCAATTTTGTTTTGCTTAGTTCTCAATTGAAAACAGAAAGTTGTCAATTTTGTGAACTGGCAACCCTGACAATGACTTCGTGTGAACATTTTATATTTTGAATTACGTTTATCTTTATTTATTGTTATAAACAACTAATTGAAGTCCTTATCAGTAATACTTTTTAACTTATTATGTAATTAATAAAGTTTGTTTAATGAAATCTTTCCAGTAATTTCTTAGGAACTATACACAATAAATTACAAATGTTTAACAAATAATTATATGCAATGGACTTGGGAATTTTTCTGTACTGGTCACCCTGTTACGTTTCAACAGGGAAGAACCTTTACATTTGAGACATGAGTCACAAAAATCCCCGTTTCCGCCTGTTTAGTACGTGGCTATCACTCATTTGACTGAACTATATATTTATATAGGAAGCTACATATATAAATATATGCGACTATAGTGACGACTATCTATGATGTCTATACGTATGTATGTATGTATGTAGTACATGAAATTTTTTTTTGGATTTTCGTCAATTGGGGATTGCTTTCCACTAATTTTCCAAAATATTTAATTTTTTTTTGTGCTAAGTATAAACATTGCGACATGATCATCAATTGTCGATTTTAACCTTTTATATAAAGTATCCAAATGAAATAATGTTAAAAGAAATAGGTAGGTAAGTAAAACTAAAATCTATCTCTTAACTTTGGTTTATTACCCCATTAGCTATTATTCATTGTAAAATTGGTATCAATGTTATTAATTTACAAAATGATCTTAATAACATATTCTATACATTTAAAAGACAATAAAACTCATTTACTATAAATTTAACGAGTCTGAACCCTGACGGAGAGTGATTTTAAGGCATAGAGGTATCTGTCCACATCTTCGACGTCATTAATGACCTTAACTAATTAACTGTAACGATTACCTTCAGAATTCTTTGGGATTTATCCTTATTTTAACGGCCGAATTTTGAGAATAAAACAAACATATTTAAATAAATATAATGCAATTTGTGTTTACAGTGATTACCTTCGTTTTGTCACTGAAAGAGCGGTCTCTACTTGTAAATTGTAGATATTCTTCTATTATAGTAGATATTCATATTTGAGTGCGTAACAAAATTTAATGCCCATGAAATGTCAGTACTTATAAAAATATATGTACAGAACTTGAACATTGGAAAAAAAACTCGAGCATAACCTTAATCTTTATTAGCTTAAAAATATATCTCAAAAACGGAATGTCTCATTTACAACATTTTAGCAGAGATTCAATGAAGTTGTAAAAAACAATATCCAGATAAAACAAACAACTTCTGATTTTATATTAGCAAGGAAATTTTATGTTTCTCTCTACGCAATAAAAATATATAAAACAATTGATTTGCATAGAAAAGATAGAATTAACAATAGCCACGTTAGACAAAAAGAAAAACTGCGTATAACGAATTTCTAAACCTAATTAAATATCAACTACTGAATAAAATATCTAAAGATCAATTCAGAATATCAGTCGAGCGCCTCTAGCTTCACTTTGAATTGACCCTAAGAATAACAAAGGTTATATAACAAAAATCATCCAGCCAAGTATTCTATAGAATTACCAAAAGTACTGTTGGATTCTTATATCTAACTAATCGTTAATAGTATATTAGTGGTGGAACAACCGCAGTGTAGTATGCGCAAGAGCAATGTTGTGTTCGTCGCAGGCCACTATCACTTCTTGGTCATTGTTTGAACCAGAGGGACTTCCAATGTATTCCACGCCAACCTATAATTAATATAATTAATTAATACATTTAAATTTACACGTTTACATGTATAAACGCAATTTCACATAGTGAAAGATAGTAGATTCAGCTATGATAACTAGGAGATATAGAGACATCATACTACCATTGTACAAGTCAACAGTTCCCTTCAGGGCGTGAAACTATTCAACGATGTTATAATCAAATATATTAATTCGATTATTTCAATTACATTAATAGCAGGTAAAATATATTAGAAACTATGGCACCCCTGTAAATGTGGACCAAGCACAAATTTTGCAATTGGAATCAATCGTTCATTAGATTGGCGTATTCAAACTCTTCTGCTTTATAATAAGTATAGATAAGGTTATTTTTTAAACACAACAAAGTAAAAATAGGTAAAGAGGTCTTATATAAATACGGGAAACTTGCAAGCATAATAATTACGGATATCTTTTCTATAATACGATTATTAATTCAGTCAGTATGACATTTCCAGTGTTGCAGATTTTTTGTCCCAAATAAAAAGTGATGTGGTAGAATTGAATTTTTGCAATTAAAGTTAGTCGAGATTACATTTTTAATTAATTTTTTTTTACATATTTTTGAATCAAAGAAAAATAGTCTGGACTCTCATAGAGAAAAGAACTCGGAGTATTTGAGAAATAGTTTAAAAGCATTTGACTAAAGCCAAAGCACGAACTATTGTATTGTAGCGGGTCACCCTTTTTTGTATCAGTGACAATTTGCACTTCTACTGACTCGAAAATTAATCCTTGCTTTACTTTAAAAGATACCATTACTATTATCAAAATATCTCAAGGGGTACATAACTTTTTAAAGAATTTTTTGATATTATAATGTTGTGAACATTCGAATATCAAAAACATTGAAGGCATTCAACATAGATAGTAGTCCTCTATTTATTACAGAGATGTCACTTTCTCAATACAATCGAATCGCTGACATCTGAGCTAGGAGCGACCTACTTTGAGCCAGTTCTTCCTTTGACACATTCGATTACATGAATGAAAACGAAAAAGTTCTCAAATAGATGTTAAATATTAATAAAACTTACGAATAGGTAGGTTAAAAAGAATCATGTAAGAATTTTTGAGTTAAGTTTAAATTTCAAGGATTTGTATACATTTCTAGTAATGTAAATCTTTGTAGGGATTACTATTACACAACAGGAGTATTTTAATGAACTTACCTGGGCAGCTCTGTCAATGTTGTCCCTGAATGGGAAAAAGGCGTCAGACGCGAGGGCCACCTTATCCATCTTCTTCACCCACTCTTCACGCTCGCCGTCTGTGAGTAGGGCGGGCGGGGCGCCTTCGAACAAACTGTTCCATTGATCGAAGGGCAGATCCGATCCTGGAATATCAAAATGTATTCAAAACTCAAAAGAGTTTTCCCCTTACATTCGTATTAATGTTAATAAAATAATATAATGTACATAAATATATCTCAATAAGGCGGTAAAAACTTTTCTAGCAACTTTTCTATCCAGATTCACAAACGTCAAACGCTAAAATTCCTCGCTTCATCATTTTAAGTGACCGACATTTTAATAAAATGGCTACTTCAAAATGGGGTCTAATAAAACAGCTTTTTAATTTTCATAATACGTTAATAGATTGCTTGTCTTCCGTATCACTCACCAACAGTACCACTGACATAATTGTCAATAGCATTCGCCTGAACCGCCCTCGTGACACCAGCCTTGAAGCTCATGCTGAGGACCCGTGGGTGGTGCCTCATCCACCACAGTGAAGCTTTGCCACCTGCCAGTCTGGTGCAATGGATACGAGATTGTTGCCCGGCACCAATACCTATCACCTATAACGAATATTTTTTCTATGTGAGCTGTATAAATAGACAAGACTCCCAAGAATAAATTACCAATAACTTAGCAGGAGACCCTTTACAGCCGTCTTGTATTATATTGATGGATTTATTATTACGAAAACAAATAGATCTATAGTCAAAACCCGAGGTCGCGCTGGAGCGTTTTTAAAGAGACTATATTTAATTCAAATTTATATTTAATATTTAGTACCGTTTACGGTAATATTAAATATAAATTACGGTATGGCGATTCGCTTAGGACTAACTTAGTAAGTATCTAATGTTCGAGACCCGGAGCCAGACAGTCAAACAGCAATATTCATGGGAAATAAACAGGTGTTTCTTAGTATATATTTGGAAATGTATCAGCAGTATTCGTGAGAATACATGTGGGTGAATCTCATTAAATATTAGTGTCTTGTGACTGTATAACTATATAAAGGAGAAGAAAGTAAATATAACAAATTGTTATCACCCTAAAATTTTTTACAAAACAATTTAATAGCGGTATAGAACACAATAATAGTATATATTATATACTATTACGAGGTAATAAATATATCTATAATATTGAGTGAGAAAAAATATGTTAATTTATAAATGTACCTAAGTTATATCTAAAACGGTAACGCGAATATATCTCAAAGTCACGTACACAGTTGACGTGTGACGTGCATCACTTCACAATCATTTAAAACTATAAATAATACGATTTGCTAACAATTAAGTCAACCAGCGCCAACTAGTGATGAATGTTAAAACTAAAATGCTTTTACATAGCTTACAAAGGTGAAAGAACGAGGCGCCGAGCCCTTACAAAAACGAAAGAGACAGCAAACCATTTGAGAAGAAGCGAGAGATTCAAAATGCCGTTTGTCAGAAAGAGATAGAGAATGGGCGGTGCTTGCCACCCAGGGCGAAACCGTCATAGCGACGCTTCCAAATTTTGATTTGGGTATATGTGTAGTAAGGATCATGTATATATGCATTGTTATCATGAGACCTGTGATTAGTTCATGTATTTTGCTGCCTTAGTTACTATTAGAAGGTCAACGGTTATCTTTTATCAAAACAAAATGACGTTGTCAATGTCATTCGTAATATATTAAGTTAATAATTTTTAAATAGTTTTCACACTGAATGGATAGCTTCGAAAATTCATAGAAAATTAGAAGAACCGCACAGAGAAGGCTATTATTTTAACAAGCGTCAGTCATTTGTTTCTTGTTATCATCAGAACATTAGTAACTCTAACTCTATTTGTACCTTAATATTTATAAATTTCTTATAACCTTATGTAATTAAATATGATATTATATATGAAAATTGTATTAAATGAGGTGATATACATAATAAAGTAGATAGAACAGGTAAGTTCCAACTTTATACCTTTCAATAACCCATGGTTTTGCTACCTGCATTTTCCCAAGTAGGAGGAGCGAAAAAAGGAAAACTATGCCTGCTATAAGCCAATACGAATTTAAATTTAGGTATATATATTCAAGCTATTCATTATACGTAGGGCAAAAAATGGTAGAGGTCATAGCTATCAAAATATGGCGAGATTTCTCTACATTAAAAATTAGACTATGGTTAGAGTTAGTAATTAGCAGTTCTCGTGATAGCAATAGCCTCATGGATAGAAACTGTAATTGTTATGGACTTCAAAGCGGATTTGGCTTTCCTAAGAAAATACTTTTTTGTGTAACTGGAATTTTCCATTAAGTTTTACAACGTCACAGCCTCATATCTCACAATGCATCGTCAACAATAGAATCGACTGTAAAGCTTAACAATTAAATATCGCTATGCGTAATAAAACAATTTGAAAGCTTAAGCGATAATAATACTTAAAAATAAGTCCTATTGTTACCCGAAAACTTGTGTATTAGTGAAATCATATAACTAATTATTCTTCTGTCCTTTTAACTACGTGAAAACTTTATTTTACTACAACATACGAAATTTGTATCAAATACGCTTTAATACGAGTGCGATCAAGCTGTGTTGTTAAAAACCATTCTATATAAACATTTTCGTCTGCTTTGTACCGACGAATAATCTAAATAAGTTTGTTTTATTTCAGTCATGAATAAGGTAAAGCCTTATAAAAGGACGCAGCAATTAAGAGCTGAAATACACAATCCAAAAAATCCATTAGACTTTGGACTATAGTTTACTACCATTAAGTTTTATATCAATTCCAATGTCGCTTTTATCAGATTTCGGTTATTTACAAGTGTTTCTAAGACTTTAAAGAGTTGATAGTAACCCTTAAGGCTTTGCTCCTAATGAAGTCTTAGAACGTTGAAATAATCTCATGTTTCATGACGTCTTCTTGACTAAAACTAGATTAGTCTCAACAATAATTATTATGAGTGAAGGAGAAAGCAATGTTTGACATGACAGCGATGATTTCAGTATTGGAACAATAAGACGGCAACGTCGCTTTTACTAACCAATTACAACTTTCTATGTTTAAACAAGGGAATTATTTAAGGTAACTAAGGTCAAGACATCGCAAAGGATCTTGGAGCTTCCTACAAACACTTGGTAAATACCCTGGCGATTAAGTTTAGGGATAAAATTTATTAATTAGTATTAAACCCTAAAATTTTCTATTTAATAAGTATAATATAAATATTATAAAATAAACCATATAAGTCATATAGTTTATTTTAGTGTCTATATGAACAAATATTTTTATTTGCCCATTTTTGTAATTACATTTTATACAGTAATTAAAACTCCATGCTAATGATAGAGCAGTACTCTAGAGTACAATCGCATTAAACGAAAAATATTAAATACTTAATTCCCGGAAATGCATTTTACATAAATATCCATTAGCAAATAATATCGCATTGTTACAAAAGTCAATAACAATTATTCCATAATTATCGATGAGAGACACACAGTATCAGGCAATGTACTTAAATTGTATAAAAGTATAATATAAACTAGAATGCATTTGTATGGCCAACGGTCAGTTTTTTTTTAAATTAGCAAACGCTGCTCACCTGAAGTTACACCGAAGGAGTTACAAACATTTTTTTTTAATAAAACGGTCTGGAGGCTCACCTGATGTTAACATCAGCGACACCGCCGCTCATGGATACTCGCAATGCCAGAGGCCGCACCTCTAAGACGCTTGTACGCTGTTTTCTTGAAGGTCCCTAGTCGTATTTGTCCGGAAATACCCGGTGGTACGCGGGAGAAACATATATCATAAATCCATCGATTCACGCTTACATTAAAAACTTTCGCCTTCACAATATTAGTTGGATGTGTGGAGGCATTATAAATCTTTGAAATAGAAAACTTTGCTTAACCTGGCGTTAAGAGGTGTCCATGGTAGGCGGTTAGCACTATTCTAAGTGACTGCTGGTTTGCCCCGTAAAATAATAAGTACTAAACCAGTATGTACGTTTATTCAAATCCCACGTAGTATCGAAAACAAAAGAAAAGATTTAATTAAAGGCATATTATATAGTTTCACCTATGAACTATTTGATATATCCTCCACATGTAACTCCATTACAAATAAAATTCACATGCAACATAGTATTTTGAATCTTAACGCCACAGTGATTAACAATATTCCGAATGCAAAGTTTTTTGTAAAACTACCTGCATATACCGTTAGGGCAATAGAGGAGGGGCCAAGCTGCGTGTACGCGGACGTATTGAAAACGAAATGATATTATAGACTTAGACTAATCGATTTATAAGTATCACACTTAATAGTAGCGATTCTGATGTGCACACTCTAAAGTCTAAACTAAAAATCTCTAAATTTAGCTTAAGACCTGTAAATTGATAGCAATAAGGTTTAAATTGTCAATGTAGAAATATATAGAATAGGTTACACACGTTTGACAGGTCTTAACCTAAATTTAGAGATTTTTAGTTTTAGAGGTGTACATCAGAATTGCCAACAATATTGTATTCATTTTTTTACTTATAATATTCCAACTAATTCCAATCAATCGTAAGTACGGTCCTGCGCTATATTTTTGGCGCGTCAACTTAGTGAGCGAGACAGCTAACCATGCGCCAGAAAGAGACGGACGCGTAGGGTCAAAATGCCCACGCGTCCGCGATCCCAAATCTGCAATTTTATATTTGGGTCCACGTGAACCCTTAAAAGGTTTAGGTTTTACATAAAAGGGTCTATAGCCTATTTTTATATAATTATATATTACTCGAACCCTCGGCAAGAGATAGGTACTTCATGTAAAACGAAGCCCGTGCCTACCTACCTAACTACAGATCAAAATATAACAATTAGTATCATCAGTCCTATAGGATGTCAGTGATGTCAACATTACATATGTTCAAATGTCAAAGGTAAATTAAGTTAAAGACGTTAGTTTAATAAGTTTAATGCCACGTGTCTTGTTGTCTGTAACTTTGCTTTGTCTGTCTTAAAAGCAATATTCGTTTAGCAAATATACTCTCTGGGCTCATTGTTGCAACTACGAAGAAATATTTAGAGAAAATAATCTCTCAAGAAGTAATTATTTTATGTTAAATCAATTAAATATTTCACGTCATATAAACGTACTTTAAAAAAGTTATTTTACAGGTTTACTCAAAATTAATTCGGTTCAGTGATATAAAAAATATAAAATTTAAATAAAATATGAATACCATAACACATGTTTGGTTTATTTCGGTTCGTATATAAAAAGAATTCAAAAGCCGTCCTGTGTCAAGCTGTTAGTTACCCCAAAAATAGCGCACGCTCTCACCCTTATCTAAGTGTGAGCGAGACAAGGGATATAATTACAATAGAAGAGAGCAATTACCTTATCTATGTGAGTGAAAGAGATAGACAAAACCGGTTTGCTTTGCTCCCAGTAAATAGCGAAGCTTAATGCATATTACGAAATCAGTGTTCATCTATCCCTCAAGGAGATATAACGTGTGTATCGACACAAATTATAAGAATTTTACACGAACGTTTACGGAAAACAACAGGTACGTTAATTAAGTGTTACAATGATTATACAGAAATTGTATTTGACGTTATACTTAGAGAATTTTTTGTAAATTTGATGATTAATATTTATTTGTGAACATTGTAATTTCTATTCTATTTGATCTGAGTTACATTAAATTAATATTGTGTGACATCACGTTTGAGTGAGATATTATAATTGCACCTAGAATCCGTTGCGCGTTGAACTTTTCAAAAATCCACTTGTCAAAATGGCGCTGTACACAGATCGACTGACGCGCTTTACAGCGCCATCTTGGTTCTCGTTAGTAATAATTCATTTTTAGAAAGTATTTACTGTTAACATTATAAAAATTAATTGTAATTGTAGTGATGTATTAGAATCTATAAAGCCAGTAGGTATTGCATAGTAAATATAGTAATTATAATGTGGCCGAATTATTATCTTCTGTAATTAAATGTTACGTCATGTGTAATTAGGTTGTGGTTTTATCATTCAATTAATAAATTTGTTCTTAATTAATATTGACATTAGCGCCATCTATTTCTTATTATTTAATGTGTGTGGAATGAATTTGCACTACGAAGGCAAAACTTCGTAGTGTTCTGTTTATTAAAGAAATTTTAAACATCTTTATAACTTACATAACGTTATTTGTATATATTTTACTAGAAAATGCAATACTTTCATATAATTTGATTTTAAATTTCAGACGGAAAACACAATGACAGTTGGTACTGAAACAAAAGACCCGCAAATTGGTATTGGTCTGCCGCCGTTGGAGTTAATAGAAAATGACTCCCTTAAGAAATGCAAACACTGCCAGGTACATTACATTACATACAAACATTCATTTCAATAATTTATTTAATTTTTTACTAACAACATTATGCAATTGTTATATTGATTTGTTAAAGCTTGGACGCCTCGCCAAGCAAAAAAGACAGTTAATTTCAACGAAATTCAGACCCAGGATATCTATCTACGATCCTATACTAGGATCTTAAAGCACGCTATTACTGAATTATTAATTTTTTTTAACTTGTACTTAACAAAATGATATCCTTTCCAGTCGTCGATTATTCCACAATCGGCAAGCGAAATTTACGCCACCGCCAACCAGTACCGTCCCGACACACCGCCCGACTCACCAGAGCCCGAAGAAATATTACGAATAGGACACGAGAATATTGCCCAAATGGAAGAATACATACGGAGTACAGACGAAAAAATCGCCCGTATAGATGCGATCACTGCGTTCCTACAAAAATATCCACACGATAGCAATTCGTTTGCAACAGTCATGGAGCGATACAGTCAGCGAGCTCTGCACGAATTAATGCGAAAAATTAATGAAGAGAACATCGACGAAGGTGATCCTATGAAAAGGTTCGTGCTGCTTTACAATTTCTTTAAAGGGAGGCAGGAGGTGGAAAACGATTTTAATATTTTGTTCAATGCCTTCTCTCCTGGAGTATACGCCGAGGAGCAGGCATAGGTTATTTTGAAAGAACTATAAACATAAGAGATATATACTATATTTATTATTATTGGCTTCACTCACTGTCAGTCACTTCATGACTTAAAGCCACTGCGAACTTTTTTGTAACAAGCTAATTCTATTAAGGCAATCGTTTTTGGAAGTAAGCCAATATAATATTCATCACAATATCAATCATTCTCTATGTTTATGGTTATTTTAAAATTATCATCTATTTTAAGTTATCCTAAATTCTGATTATCTGAGACTGACAGCTGAGGGAACCTATTTGTATGGTTAAAGTGTATATTTCTGTACTCGACAATATCTTTGAATACAAATCTTCATGAATGATCTGGGATTGAAACGCTACCTTCAGAGGTATAATGTATTTAAATTGAAAGATGAGCGGAATTCTTAATCCAAGAAGCACCTAGTTAGGTTGACGGTCCGTCAATTGTATGATGGGTATTTTAAATATTAATAATGTAGTTATAATAGTTTCCATTCAATGCGATCATTCATAAAGTTTTGCACTCTAGGTACCTCAGTTCCTTTTCGCCATTTTTTTTGTTAATTACAAAATCAGCGTCGCTATAGATTAAGTAACCGTTTTCTAATGAGAGCGGATTTTAGTGAGATGTTGTAACTTTGTGATATTTTTATCTAGGAGAGATAAGACTGAAATGTTAATTATTAGTGAGACTTTTAGGTAGTTTAGGTATTAAGACATAATGCTAATTTTTGATATTCAAACCGATTCCATACATTACAAATGCACATATTCATTATGATAATTTTTTGACTCCCCATTACATATTTTTCTAACTAAGATACTCATATGCCTATTGTGATTTTGAATTAATCAATTTTATTAAATATGAGAAAACAATTTTTTGTGTAATTTAAATGAATTTGATGATATAATAAATAATTATCGTAAATTAATTTCTTATGTTTTGTTGTTTAAAATTTTATATGTAGTATTAATGTAATATGATGAAGTATTTATTGTGTATATGTGCTGTGATTCGGTAATAAAATTCCTATAAATAATGGCGTCTTTTATTTAGTGAACCGTCATCTTTTTCATATGAAGAATGCAATTCTTACAAGTCCAGTCACCACAAATAACATCCGTTCACGATTACGGCTCACGGCCATTTTGAATTAAAAAAAAACCGCGGAATGACAATTTGAAAATTTAGTGTCAAGAATGCACAGATTATAAAAACCACGAGTCGAGTCAATCAGTCAAACCACTGAATGTATTTGGAATGAAGTACACGAAAAATTGAACTGTAATGACATTTTTAATTAATCTGTGCAATAAATTTCGACAGTAGTTTAAACTTAATTATTATAGACTATGCTTTCTGTATACATTCAACTAGCTGTCGCCGTAGTTTGAGTTATAATCTGTGCATTTTTGATACAAATTTTTCAAATGGTCTTTTCTTGCCGTTTTCAAGGCATGGAAGCTTATGAGACTTTAGGTTAAGCTTTCCCGAACTTATCTACTGCCCACTTTCGAGAATATATTATTATTTCTCATATTTAAAAAACACAAATTTTATTAAATTAGAATTAGACCTATTTTATTTTTTAATTATGTAGCGCAGAGTGGACGCAGTAATACACGCATAAATTTTTTTGTGGAGATTACATTATAAGATTGAGCTTTCTTGTATAGAATCCTAATCTAAGAGCCAAAATTACTTAGTCTTGTCGCTGGTTAATATCGAATATCTACAATTAAAATTCTCAATCTGTATTCTATGGGTCATCCTTAAAAAAATATCCTACACAAAAGAGTGCCTATGTGCTCACACACGCTCGCAAGTGCGTTGCCAGCCTTTCAAAGAAATTCCAGGCGATTTAAAGTCACTGACCTGCCCATCCCTGGCGTAACAGACGGAATTACTCTGAGTATATTTGAGAGCGATGGTGGCCACGACGAGGTCCCTTAAGGCATTTTCGGGCAATTTTCTATTCTTCGTCACCAGGTTCTTGAACAGATCGGGTGTGATTTTAGCATCGTTCCTCCTCTGTTCTAGAGTGAGACCGAAGATTGTCTTCTGTTCCATAAGGTCCGGGGTATAGCTGGGATCCATCTGCAAAATGGTTTTAGAAAATCACTTAAAAAATATACATTGTAGATTTAAAAAATTACGTTTATAATATTATATAAACGTATTTTTTTTGTCAGTTTTTACTCTGTCGCACTTACTCTAGCGGTTATAGTTATTATTTACTACTTAGAATGCTTAGGTTTTGTTGAAGCACCGTGATAAGTTTTAATTCATATAGC
This sequence comes from Pontia daplidice, assembly GCA_963693355.1. Classification (NCBI taxonomy): domain Eukaryota; kingdom Metazoa; phylum Arthropoda; class Insecta; order Lepidoptera; family Pieridae; genus Pontia; species Pontia daplidice. The sequence goes on along the minus strand of CAVNZL010000140.1, from coordinate 7,889,190 downwards.
TTATTATAAAATAAAACCGTCGCCCACGGACACAACAATGTCGGAGGCTCGCAAGTGCGTTGCTTGCCTATAAGAAGAGTGATGATACAACAGCACACTCATACTAGATACTATGTATCTTTAATACTTTCTCATTTGCCCCTGCACGATTATCCCGCACTGCTGACTCCATATTAATTCACTTGTTATACGTAAGCTGTGTTATACAACCTGATTAATAGAATCAGACTTTACTTTGCGGAAGTCCATAGTATAAAATTCTATCACACCAACATACTTGAGAATTATTTTATATACTCAATGAACGCTGTTCGTAGAGGCTACATCCTGAGGATGCTCCGGTGTCAGGGAGGTATGTACATCGAGTGTTTGAGGCTTCCTTCGCGAAGTATTACTAATAATTTAGCCTATTATAATTGTATATATACTTTGATTCCCCCTGACTCAGGTATACTGTGGTACTGAATATAATGGCAAATCTGAGGATATATTATCGAAAGACAAACCTGTAAAACGCAGTAATTGCCGCCCTTCTTCTTGCTCAGAATGGCGAGCGCTTCGGGGGTGTATCCCGGGGCGACGATACCATCTGACACTTCGCGTGATATAATTTTCGCCGTTATTTCGTCGCACACATCCGATATCGCTATGAAATCGCCGAATGAGGACATTCTGTCGGCACCGCGCGCCCTTGCGTATGCGCACGCTAGCGGTGTTAGTTTTGGTAGCAAATCACGCACCATACACACTGACGCCTGGAATATTTGGAAAAAAATTGTTAATAAATTACATACGCTGGGAGTGTATATAGAACGAAATTTGGAATGATATTTTAGTGTATCACCCGAGCATTCCATAAAATTTGTATACACATATATAATCAATAGATTTAATTTGAACAATGTTTTTAAACTTCCATTTAGTTCCAAATATGGCCACAGAACTTTAATAAAAAACGCAATTTCCGTAAAATATATTTTCATTTTATTTCAACGATTAAATTTAAAACACTATACTTTTTAATACGAATAAATAGAAAATACCTCTTCCTCGGTGAGTGGCAACCCCACGGCGGCCCCAGCGGGCGAAACGTGCTTAAAGCTCGTCGCAGCTGGCAACCCCAAAGCTTCCTTCAACTCGCTGACCAATTGCCACGCGTTCAACGCGTCGCACAGATTAATAAACCCGGGGGCGCCATTGAGTGTTGTCAGCGGTAACTTATCGCGTGTTGTAAACACTTGCGCGGGCTTTTGGTGCGGATTCATACCTTAAATTATTAATATAATTTACGAGATATAAAATGGATTATGTAGCAATGAAAATTCCCAAATTAAAATAAATTTAAGTTTTATCTATGGATATAGCTTAAGATAAACTTTATTATGTATTTTGTTTATTAGTTAATTCATGAGATCTGTGCGCATAATTACATTACTACACATATACTGAAGACATAATTGCTATATATATGTTTTGTATATTTAAATGTGTATTTAATTTTATCCTTTATAATATTAGTAATAGAAAATATTTTAACTTCGGCTAATATAACTTTTATTTAACTCACCGTATCTCAAGGTCAACTGGGATTCTCCAGCTGAGTACTGCTTTCGGAAATAATCGGAAATAGCCGTGTCGTATTGTGACGTGTGCGTAAAAGCCTTAAGGGCTAACCTTTGTCTGAAAATACATACGATATAGGACTTGAATTGAGCTTATTTTCAATATGAGTTTCTCCACCTCTACTACGAGTAAGGAAAATCAATCATTAGTGGACATAGGTGACTCGTACGCTAGTCATCTCGTAAGTACCTACTTCTTTTTATACACCAACGTAAGTAAAGCTATGTGTTTATTAACCTCTTTTAATTAATAAAACCAATAAATAAATTACGCTGTTAATATACAACAACATTGAAGACGCCATCTTGCGACATAAAAACCAACACACTTAGTTTAAGTTACAGCTAGTATGACCGCAAACACAGAAAATCCACCAAATTATGCTATCCCCACAAACCAGGCCGGGAACCAGTCCAGCATGACAATTGACACCTTACCTAGTTTCCAAAGACGTCTGCCGATCCTTGCTACTCCTCAGTTCGTTGATGACCTTCTCATAGTCCGTCGGGTCGCAAATAACCGTCACTCTGTCGTGATTTTTGGCCGCTGCTCGTAATAACGTAACACCACCAATGTCTATGTTTTCCACTGCATCGGCGATCGTCACGTTCGGCTTCGAGACCGTCTCGACGAATGGGTACAAATTACAAACAACCACGCTTATCATGTCGTATTTTTGACGTTTCAGGTCAGCTTGGTCGGAGTCTGTTAATCTGAAATGTTCAATTCGCCAACTAAGCTTGTCTTTTCGATGTACATATTACTTTATAGAAAAACTTGTCTTCGAAGTCTTGGAATACATTTTTGTTTTTTAACAAAAAATACTTCTATTATGAAATAAGGATGGAATTAAAAATTAAATATGATCATCAAGTCTATTGCTTATTTGCTTTACAACAAAAAAATAAAAAAAAAATTATGCGCGACACACACGCGAAATAAAAAAATATAAAATTCTTGTGTCACTTCGTCATTGTCACCATTGGGCCAACCGTATCGTCATTACCTGGACAGGATCCCAGCATGAACCGCTGGATGGAGAGACTTGACTCTCCCACCCAGCATCTCCGGCGCACCAGTAATATCCGACACGTCCAACACCTTAAGACCTGCATTGCGGAGAGCTGATGCTGTACCTCCACTCCCAACGAGCGTGAGCCCGATCTCCGAAAGATACTTCGCAAGGGGAAGTAAGCCGGTCTTATCAGACACACTCAGGAGAGCTGAAATATGGTATTGTACTTTAAAGGTAACTAAAAATACTTTGTTTGCAAACATAAACAATACAATGTCCTGAAAAATAAAACTGATGTCCATTGATATGGCTGACTCTAAGAACTGTTTTTAAAAAACATTTATAATGTTTTTGTACTGCTTATTTCGAATTGAACAAAATCTGGTTCTATAACTTATAATAAGAATAATAAAACATAACGAAAAATATTCTGAAGTCCCTACTACATACTTATTTAATATCAAGAACATGCTCACTATGAAGATTCCAATTATTTATTTATCTAACATTGGAAAAGACGATCCTGCTATATGTAACGCCATATCATAAGTACAGACATACTAATAGGAAAATATTCTCATACTGAAATCTCGGTGCCTGGTATCAGAAGAAAAGTAAAGTCTAATTAGATACGTAACAAATATTAGTAAAAAGCGTGATGAAACAAGTTTAATATTACTTACGATACAATGGTTACGCGAGTTAAAAACTGTTCAATGATTTTTCGCGGTTGAATGATAATTGAGTAATATTTGCAGAACACAAAACAATAAAACATTTTTTGCCGCGTATTTTAAATACCCGTATGGAAACAGATTCTATTCTATGTAAGTATTACATTATAAGAATACGTTGCTTTATACCAAAATTACATTTAACAAGTGTAAATATTAGATTTGAAATTGGAATTCAAATTTTTCAAATCAGCCAAACTTCAATTTACGGTTTCGGCTAGCAATTCCGAAATAATATTAACATTTTTAAATAAACTACATCCAAAGTAATAAATCGAATCTGTACAATATTATGAAGTAGCTGTTACGCGCTCAGCTCAGGAATTTTCAATTCCAAACTGTAGGAATTGAAAAATTCTATCGTGTTGTATATTGGACGAAATGTAACACTTGCTATGAATACGAGCAGAGTTTAATGAATTTTGCAAGTTCGTTTTTAAAGTGATAAAACGAAATTGTTCCGATTAAAAACTTCAAGAGTCCGTATCTATGGGTTGACGACTCAGATTTTTAAAGGTCACATACACATTATCAATATGTTAATCGTAATCCAAATAGGTACAATAATCACACGTTTTTAGCTTTGAATAAAATTTCCCTTGACAGCACTTGATATCAATATAAATATATAATAAACTAAATCTATATAAAATGTATGGATCTTAGCGCGAATGATCCCGCAGGGAACTCATAGTCCTTTATTTCTTTTGGATACTAAAACAACTAACATTGGATAGAATGTTAGAAAAAAAGCCATCAAAGGCTTTGAAAGATGTCTATTTTAAAAATATGTATGCACCTGCACATACCATGCTATGCCTTGTTCACATCAATTTCAATTGGTGGTATGGGCCAGCGAAACATCAACTTTCAAATTCTAGGTGTCTAATAATGAGATAACAGAAAGATAAAGTAAAATTTTAAATATAATATTTATTATTGTAAATGGACACAAGGAGCATGGCATGTTTCCCAGCATAAATCCTTTTCCTAATATTACTAATAAGAAATCTACATAATCTGTAAAACTTACCAAGCCTGATTAAGCATGAAAGCAAAACAATTGAAGATTAATTGTCTAGTTTATATTAAATATATCTATACACAAGATTATTCTTACCTAATGTTCCATTAGAAGCCATGTTGATAGTTCAAATTATAACTTCAAAGTGATCCTATAACAAAACAGCTAGGTTCAATACCACTTGACCTTTGCAGGGGTCCTGATAACAAAATTGAGAGAATAGGGCTGGTTATATTTGTAACTAGGTGTTTAAAAATGTTTCCTTATATAGCAAATAGCAATTATAATTCAGAGTGAAAGATAATATAGCTGTAGTATACTTAAGCAGACATAGAAAGGTATTATCGGGATATAAGGATTAATATCAATCCACGAAACTATGTCACAGTAAATAATAGTTTCAAATTTAGTGTGTGAGTGTACACCCTTGTGTACATTCAGTGATATTCAATAAGTCTAAAAGCTAAATAACAATCATTATTTTAGTTCTGGGAAAGTATTAAAAAGATATTTACATGTTTTAATGCAGGATAATTTTATATTTACTTAAATATAAATGTTAGTAGCAACCCTAATTCAATTACATGACGAAAACTCTGATGTAATCAGAAATGATTCCAGTAAGAAAACAACAATAAGATAATATTAAATAACATTCAACCTCTAATATATAATAAATAATTGCCAATATTGTGGAGAGTACTACTTATGTGATTGTATGAATTTTTTTTGTCTTATAAACAAGACAGACTTGAGTTTTTTGCAGAGTAATGTTTATAAAATATGTAAGTATTTCATTAAAAAAACTTATGATTATTTAAAAAAAAAATGTTGAAATGCCACCAATTAGAGCTTTCTTGAAATAACTAGGCAGTAAATTCTAATTAGAAAGTTTATGACTTAGAGAATTCTTGTTAGGACTTTAATGGTTAGAAACAGGTTAAATACCTGATTAAGCATAGTATAAAACCACTTTAGACTTACTTTTTAGGACTCACAATTCTTTAAAACATTCTATTATTTTATCAGGGTAACTAAACTTACAAGACTTCGGTCGAAGTTAGAATTTATTGACAATACTACATAGAAATTGGAAGTGAGTAAAGTAATTATGATTACTCTGTATCTAAATAAAGTAGTGCTATTAAATATTAAACTTATTTAAATTAAAGAAAAAAATCAATGTCATTAAAAACTCTTCCGAAATATCCTACTGATCAATAAATATTCTAGTCGCCTTAATATAATATGAATTGAATTAAGAAACTCACAAAAATTGTTTAGGTTGTTAATCAACAAACGCATGCGTTTCTCGTAGAAGAAGTAAGAACGGGCTGTTCGCAATTCTTGTTCACACCAAAGAGTAGTTCACACTTTTGCAGATTGAAGGCACAGTTAAAATAATATTTTTGTAAACGCGCCACTGAGGTTCAAACTGCGGTCACAGACTACCGAATGAAACATTTTTATGGCAAACTAAAGAGTTAATAATTCATATGTTTTTATGAAACGCTTAGCTGTCAGTGTCAAACGTTATATTAATTATTTTCTGGGGTTATTTTTTATTATCTGTTATCTGTACATTGTGACTCTATCACGTTAGCATGTGTGTATAATCTCCAGTTTTATTTCGTGTTTCATTAAAACCATGTGTTTTCTTATTTAAATTTTCCCATAGTTAAAATTCTATAACATAAACATGTCTTTATCACAAGTACCTACAAAACCACCTGGTAAAAGTTGGCGCGAAATCAATCAAGAAAGAAAAGCTTTAAAGCGGCAACGAAATGAGGAGAAAATTGTAAAGCGCGAAAAGAAAATTTTACTGGAGAAAGAATTAGAAGAGAAAGTCAAAGAAGAATGTGAAAAAGAAAAAAAATATTCAGAGATTTCCACAGTCAGTATAGCCGTACCAGGTTCAATTTTAGAGAATGCGCAATCGGCAGAATTACGTACTTATTTAGCAGGCCAAATCGCCCGAGCTGCCTGTGTCTTTTGTGTTGATGAAGTGATCGTATTCGATGATATAGGTGACAAATTAAATACTAAAAAGTCAAAGATGGAGGATGGTGATGGGGTTATAGTTGCACGGAAAAGTTGTGTACAGTTAGCAAGAATTTTACAGTACTTGGAATGTCCACAATATTTAAGAAAGCATTTCTTTCCAATCCATAAAGATTTAGAATTTGCTGGTCTTTTAAACCCATTGGATGCACCTCACCATTTACGAATGTCCAATGTTTTTAAATTTAGGTATGATGCATGAGCTCTAAGTTCTATGTATTTTGAAACTAATCATGCATGAGAATAATGTAAATCATTATAAAATTATAGGGAAGGGATAACAATGAACAAAAAGGTTAAGCCTGGAAAGGGTTCCCAAGTCAATGTAGGACTTCTACAAGATGTCTCAACTGATAAACTTTTGAACCCAGGAATCAGAGTAACAGTAAAAATGTTACCAACATCTGAAGGTAGTAAGAAATTAAAAGGCAAAATTGTGAGTCTGTCTACACCCCGGGCTGAAACTGGTGTATACTGGGGTTATACTGTGAGAATAGCTAATAACCTCAGTCAAGTATTTACACAGTGCCCATACAAAGATGGGTAAGAAAAATTACCTTTATAATATTTTTATATAGATTGGGTGATATTCAAAAGATAGTCTGTTAACATATTCTATTTTAAAATCAACTTATACAAAATTCACAGTACTTTATATCTTAATTTTTCATTTGCTTAAATTTGTGTTCTTAGTTTGATTGGCTAGGAGTAATAAACAAAAGACTTGGTATGCCTATCGTAAAAGCCTTATTAATGTAGATTCTAAAATGATATCATTTGCAAACATTACTTGCACAGATTTCAATTAAAATGTAAAATTTGAACTTATATATCATTCTTAGGCTTGTCTTATCAACTGCTGTACTATGATTAAATTTTTCAGATATGACCTCACTATTGGAACATCTGACAAAGGTAATCCCATAGACGACATGCCTAATAAAGGTGTCGCCTACAACCATGCCTTAATTGTGTTTGGAGGCCTACATGGCATAGAATCAGCACTCGAAAGTGATGAACAATTACAAGTTAATGATGCCAGCTTACTCTTTAACCATTATGTCAATGTTCTACCAAATCAAGGATCTAGAACCATTCGAACAGAGGAAGCAATATTGATAGCACTTACTGGCCTTAAATCCAAGTTAAAACCAAACAATGCACCTATGGTTTTTAAAGAGGGTGGTATTGCAACTAGTTCTATTTTTTCTGTACATGAAAATGACAAGTCTGCTGTTGCAGATAACAATATAGATTTAAGAAAATTTGATTAAAACATATTTTTATAAAAATAACTTTTATTGTCATTTTTTGGAAGACAGTTTGTATTTAAGTATAGGAATGTGTACTTAGATATTAAAAAAAATCCATTTTCACATCATATAGAAGACAAGTCTCCTCTCCTTATTCTAATAGAAACCCTTTATTATTTAGATTAATTTTAAATTCTATTCCTTGTAGATTGTTAACTATTTGGTTGAAAACATTATTAGGATATTGATTGTTGTACTGTATCCCTAAGTAGTTTGATAGTTGCAGCTTGATCTTCTGCCCCTATTACAGCTGTTCCAGAGACTATCATATTTGCTCCAGCCTAAAAGTAATTTTGACTCTTTAAGAAGAAAAGAAGAATCATAAAGTAAACTTATGATCAGTTGACTTTATTAAAATAAATAGAATTAATAAATAAATTGTAAAAAATTATTTATCTGTTATAAAAGTTTATAACTTACATTAGCACAGCATCCAATAGTGGCAGGACCTACACCACCATCTACTTCAATATTCAGCAAAGGATAATGTTCTCTTAAATGCCGAACCTTAACCATTTGATCTTCCATGAACTTTTGACCACCAAACCCTGGCTCCACTGTCATTATCAACACCATGTCTGATATTGAAATGTATTTTTCAACATCAGATACAGGAGTACCAGGTTTGATTGCGAGACCAACCTATGTATACAACATAATTCCATAAGTAATTCCATGGTTCTTACAGTCACTTTTAAATAGTAAGTATATGTACCTTCATTCCACTCTCTTTTATTTTTCTACAAACTTTCTCAACATCATCTACAGGTTCAATGTGGAAGGTATACTGGTTGACACCAGCATCAGCCATTACAGAAATCCACTGAAAATTATATTGCAATCCAAATTAATGCCATGATATCCAGACATATTTAAATGTTGATGTAATTTAATTATTATAAAAAGGAGAAGATAAGACAACCAACAAACCTGACTCCAAAGCTGAACATAATAATTAATGAAATGAGTATATTCCTTTTAATACCTGTTCTGGGTTGGACACCATCATGTGGGTTTCAAAAAATGCATCTTTGATTTTACTTCTAAGACACTTTACTACTGGGTGGCCGAAGGTTAGGTTAGGAACGAAATGGCCATCCATCACATCCAAATGCAAGTAATCTGCTCCATTGTCTAAAAGTTTCTGGGATTCTTCGTAAAGTCTTGATAAGTCGGAATTGAGAATAGATGGTCCAATTAAAGCTTTTAAATGTTTCGTCATTTTTTTTATTGAATATTGTTTATGTATTTCTAGTTAAAACTATCCTTGTTGTAAGTAACGTAGTAACTATACTTGTAAGGCTAATTACTCTAAAAGTCTACAGAATTTTGAAAGCAATTCTGATTGGACTACTTTACACGATTTAAAATTATGAATGTTATGTATCGGTATTTAATCGTGGGTTTGAGTTGTCATTTGATAAGGGATGTCAATTCATTCAACATAGATTATTATAGGAAATTATCAACTGTCATTGAGTAAATTACTATTCTGTTAAGGTCAAACGACCTTGAGCATTAGCCGTTACATAGTTATTAATTATTATTCCTCAATTAAAGGTAAAATTTACCCCAAATGGCAACATTGACTCCATACCAGCGTAGATAATAGATGACTTACGGCGGCTTTCTATACTCGATCTAAAATCTAAAGTTATGTCCAATCCAGATATTTTGCGATCGAGCGATCGATCGAGAATCTACCTTTCTATATGACAATCCTTGTTTTGCAATCCTTGTAAAAAACGGATTGGAAGTCCCTCCCGTGGTTTCGTTTTACGTGTTGCTTTTTACGTGTTATTTGTGAGGGACTATATTACTCCTTGAAGTCGTCATTATTTATATATAAAGTAAAGATTTATAATAAAATTATAATTATTTTTATGCAACAACGTTATTAAATCGCGTTTAACGGGAGTAAAGTAAGTTTTAAAAGCACAAATTCGTTTTGCATGGAGCCGTCGTTGTAATCTTGAAAAATGGAACGTGCAAGCAACTGTCAACGAGTCAAGCAAATGTCATCCGTGGATGTACGAAATATTGATTTTTGTTACAGTTGAACTGTTTGAATATATATTAATAGTACTAACTACTAATGTTTACACAATTTATATTTCAATTAGTCATGGAGCCTGAAACTGTAAATGTTAGGTTGTAATAATTATTTATCGTATTTATATGTTTCTATTTAAAAAAAGCATGTGTTAATAAAAGTAAACTTATAATTATGTTGTTTATGGAGCAAGACAAACAAATCCTGATAGTGGGGTACGGGATAGAAACATAGCTAAAGCTGATTATTATATATAATTTTTTTTATATAGATTCTAAGATAGAGATTGAGAAACTCAAGAATGAAAAATGTGAATACTAATAATGATTGCGTTGTTTTATTATTTAATTTCTTTGTGTTGTAGTATGATTGTTTTGTTATATTATATAAACAAAAGGACTAACAGTTTGTAAATACTTTTAATAAGTAATTAAAAGAAATTTAAAATTAAATCTTCTCTATTACTTATATCGCTTTGCCTGTCTTCATTTCAAAGTCAGCGACTGAGTTGAGCATTGTGGTCAAGGCATAAAATCTTAGTGCCAATAAAAGTTGATGGAGGGATACCATTATTTCTGAAAATAAACAATAGGATTAGGCTTAATTTATAGGTATAAGTTATAAATTTGTTTTCATTTCCTGTACCTTCTTGATTTCACTTTAATGAACGGCATTATTTCCTGTAAAACAGCCTCAACAAATTCCTTACTCATTCGGAATCTGAATACGAATTCAGCGTTGTTCAGAGAAATCATAAAGTTTATACGCTGACACTTTTTGAAATCACAAATCTCTCTTGTTCTCCTTTGCTGCCATCCGAGTCCGATAACTGAGGTAGCATCTCAAGATCACTGTCACTATCACTTGAAAATAACTCCATTTTAAATACTTTTTAACACGTTCTACGAATATAATACACAAAAACAGCACCGCAAAATTCGTGAATCGGTCAAAATGGGAAGATCGCAAATTTAGATTGATATATGTCAAAATTCGATCTCTCGAATTCAAAGATAATTTATAGAAAGCATCGATCTGTCATTTCCTTACAAATATCAATCCAAAAGTAGCGATCGGTCCTCCTAAGGATGGTTTACAAAAAAAGATTGACTATCGAGCCACGGATTGGTTATTGAAAAGCAGTTTATGATAAATGGATTGATATATCAATCTCTAGTAGTAAAAATTGGATTGGGATTGAGTATAGAAAGCGGCCGTTAATCGAATACTAAAAAGATGTTTTAAATATAATATAATTATGTGAATAAGAATATAAAAATCAATAGTATAATTATTTTAATAGAAAATACATGGCTCTTTTTTTTAATTTGTAGATTTATTTTACTTCATATTATAATCAACGTAAATGATTGATTATAACGCCTTGAATTATCTTGAACAAACGGCAATCAACTTTCTATATGATTCTATAATTATTATTCGCAGTGATAGTACCATGAACCAGGCGCGTACTACGAGTTTTTCGCCGCGCGGCAGAAATGAGCAGCAGCATAATGTCGAACTATAATTTTGTACCAAACAGTTTTAAATTGTTATGCGCGCACATGACGGCTGAGCCACCGCAGCGGCGAAAGGTGTGACAAGTTACAAATTATTTGCCGCGCGGCGGTTCATCATCTTTTTGTAGCATATTTGAATAGCTTTGAATGCACGCATTACTCAAAGTTTTCATATGAAATATAAGGTCCAACTAAATTTAAAAGTTCGTAAAAACTCTCTTTATGTATTCTATAATATTTGAAGAACTTGTCGTGGTAATTATTACGTTCGGCAAATATTTTAGTAAACTGTCCGGTGTTTAAACGATTACGAATAAGAGGATGAATCAATTTTTTTTCTGTTTTCGAGCTCTTATTATCAGAGTTGTTTCTATTAAATCCATTTTAAAACTTATAATTTTAATACTGTAGTGCGCGTGTTTACGTAGTTTGCGTTGTTTTGCCGCACAGTACAATGTCGCAGATATTTCTGCCGCGCGGCGAAAAATTCGTAGTGCGTGCCTGGCCTAAGAATGGTTTCAATACTCAACGCCTGATATTTGAGGCAATTTATTGCCTCAGCGAAAATCTGAAAATCTAAGGAGCTCCAGTATAAGAATACCAAATAGAAATCGAATATTAGTGGTATTAGGTTGTATTTGATAATCTTGTTTCTAAGGAGTAAATATACGAGCCCCGATGAAAATAGTTTGGCTGGTGTGAAATTTTTTGGTTCATTTTTTAATGACTCAGAAAAACTTAATTATTTTAATTATTTATATTATTATTAACTTAATTATTTTTGTACCTCTATGTTAAATATTAACCTGTTCTACTATCACATGTCGCGTTACTTAAGCCTTTTTAATTCAGCTTTTTAAAACCCTGTTGAAAATTCGAAGCAGTTCTAAGCAAAATAGTTCGTCTATCTGCGAGTTAAATTATACCTCCTTTTTTATCAAAACATTTTAGACGAGAATGCCCACTTTTCAGCCACTTAAGCATTAAGATTCTTTATTTACGGGATAGCTTCCTGCCATACTACAGGGACAACAAAGACGTGGCTACTTGCGAAAACCATCCCTACACTCGAATGGCCATCTAATAGCCCGGACTTGCCACCGATCGAAACCCTATGGTGGAAAAAGAAAAAAGTTTTCCGTAAAAATGCATCAAAATCGAAGAGCTACTAAAAGACTAAACACCTGGCAGTGAAATATGTCTGAGGAGGGTGCAGCGTTAGTTGCAAACATGCCTCTTCGCGTTAAAGCTGTCATTGAGAGGAAAGGCGACGCAACCATTTGATGGCCTAACTTTTAAAATGTTCCTCAAATTGCAGTTTATTTTTTATTAAACGTTTATAATTATTTTATCAATATGTATTTACTCTCTATATTTTACATTTAGCACTACTTGTCATACTAGACTGACTATTTTACATCGAGGCTCATATGTTGGCTCGTTTGCTTGGCGAAAAAAGGCCAAGGTATAAAACAATGAATAAACGAACTGATCATATTTCTATTGACTGGATTGATAAAGAAGTTATAATTGAATTAAGTAATTTGTTAAAAGCCTGTTAAAAAAAAAGGATGTAAAAAAAATAAGAATATGACTTTTATTACAGCTAAAATAAAAGACTTCTATATTTTGTATATAAGTCAAATACGTAATAGTAAATGTGCAAAGATCATTACATTTATTATGTCTACGCAAAAGTTTAACTAATTATGTAAATAAATTAGGTTTAATTGTATCATATGTATCCTGATACCTACGTAATTTCTTTACAAAAAAGTAAAGAGATTACGTACTAAGGTATAATCGACAACTCGTTTGTGTTTTTATGCTATCTAGTTACTTATATGAATAAAGTTAAACGATACTGGTATTAAGGCATATACCAAATTTATTAATTATTATGTTCAACTTTGGAGTCGGCTCAATACTTAGAATAAAAATGAAAAATATGCAGCCTATAAAAGTAAAATGTTACGTTTGATGGTTGTCTTATCTTCTCCTTTTTATAATAATTAAATTACATCAACATTTAAATATGTCTGGACATCATGGCATTAATTTGGATTGCAATATAATTTTCAATGGATTTCTGTAATGGCAGATGCTGGTGTCAACCAGTACCTTCCACATTGAACCTGTAGATGATGTTGAGAAAGTTTGTAGAAAAATAAAAGAGAATGGAATGAAGGTACATTATACTAACTATTTAAAAGTGACTGTAAGAATCATGGAATTACTTATGGAATTATGGTGCATACATAGGTCGGTCTCGCAATCTAACCTGGTACTCCTGTATCTGATGTTGAAAAATACATTTCAATATCAGACATGGTGTTGATAATGACAGTGGAGCTATGGTTTGGTGGTCAAAAGTTCATGGAATATCAATTTAAAACTCGTCTTGACTACATTTGAAAAAGTGTATACATTGTCAGTTCGACTTAAAGGTTCGCTGTCGAGACATCGCTTTCTTCCAATACACATGTCGTCTCCTAATTCTCGCAATTTGAACGAAGCACCTTTGATATAAACAACAACGCAACGTCAAGGTTTTTGTGTCTCTTCAAATTTAGGTACTTACATTTGGACAGACACAAAAAAACCGAACCTTGAAACGGTTCACATCAATGTTATTACGCTTTCCGTTATTCAAAAATTATATAAGTCGTGCTATTGTGACAGTACACACGTTTATCTTTATAAAGTAAGTGCGTGACAATTGTGTAATTCAGAAATATTTAAAATTAAGTATATTCTTTATGGCTCTACTTATGTGAACTATGGAAGAGCGTAATAGTAGTTAAACAAATATGATGGTGCAATTTTTCCCTTGATGTTTTCGATATTAATTTTAAATTACTTTGGTCTTCTGTAGGACAATGACTTATTCTATTTTGTTTAGTTATTTTTTATTTTGTAACGCAGTTGCGTTCATAGTTATGAAAAATCTCACTCATCTTTTGAATCTATTTGAATAAATTACTTTTCCTGAAGAATTTCCATATTTGTCTCAATAGATTATAGACAATGAAGGTCGGAAGAAATAATTTAACTCTAAGTACTGTTTATTTATTTTCAAACTGATTCTAATTGTTATCTATATTAGAATATATGTGACGTTCTGTAATTGTCATTTGTCAATAAGATTTTATTAAAAACGTCTGAAAATAAAGTCCGTTCCTTTGTTTCGCGAATCTCATAAAACAAAAGTTAATTTATTATTATTTTCGGGAAAATTAATGAAATCAGAAAATATTACGTTTTTTGCGATGTCATTAATTTCTCCGTAAACGAAAATCAACTGTGGAAATGCTGGAATTTGAAAACACATTTTCTAATTTGCTTTCTATAAATTGTTTATTTTATTTTATATTCTTTATTTCTATAGTCTTTATTTTTGCTTATCCCTGTGGTTACAGTTATTAATTAAAGAACCCGTACATATAACACACGAACACCAACTATTTTACCCGGTTTCACAACACTTACCTAATTAATGCTCCCTTTTTAATTAAATACCTAGACACGCAATTTAATAAAAAAAACGTCAAAATGCAATAACAACTGATAACATTAAACAAACTATCTACAGCCAAGGCTCCATTTTAAATGTTGTAATTTCTTTTGAAATATTGGTTTGTATCTAGCCAATTCAGGAAACTATTAGTGTGATCTATGAGTATTCCTTATCCAAATAAAATCACTTTTTCCCACCTGAGATTAGCGCCGTAAACCAAACAATTAAATAAACGCTCTCTCCATCTTGAAAATATCAGTATAGAGTATAGTAAAATTACTGAAAGTATACATAAGAGGGCAATTTGTCTATAATAAAGAGACTGGTAGAGCCTTGGTCTAAACTAAAGCGGTGGTCTTTGTATTATAGTCTTATCTTAAATCCCTTTGTGCTCGTAAATAAGCTTCGGAGATGAAAACTTTGAAAAATCTATATCAAAATGTTGAGTGTGGAACATTTTGAATGGAATACCAATACTATGATAAGGTCACATTTAGAAACTCCTTGAGGATTCAGTTGGCGTAATGGCTACCGTGTCGAACAGTGGGTCGAGTACTGTGGCTTATACAATTGTATTTACCTATATTACTCTGTTAGTAACAAAGTCCAAGGTGTTAATAATTTATCTCGGGGATAACTGACCGAATGTGAAATGTATCCCGATATTATATATAATGTCTGGTCTCATGCGAAGAGACACGAGTGATAACAAAAATATATGTTGTCAACGTGAAATTTTAACACCTTCATAGAACATTAGATAACAAGGTAGTATTTTTAATTGAAAATGAAACGTAAAATACGTAACGACATTCGCAATTGCATTTTTCTATATAATATACGCGCACCATAGTCGACTTTACCTGTCAAAACTGTCGCAGAGCTATCTACGAGTATAATTTCAGTACAGACGTTCGTACATTTTCGATAAACATACTCAACC
This sequence comes from Pontia daplidice, assembly GCA_963693355.1. Lineage (NCBI taxonomy): Eukaryota > Metazoa > Arthropoda > Insecta > Lepidoptera > Pieridae > Pontia > Pontia daplidice. The sequence goes on along the minus strand of CAVNZL010000140.1, from coordinate 7,873,384 downwards.
TAGAGTCATGCACGAACAGCAAGACGTTTTTGGTTGGCGTTAAGCATTTGTACCGAGACTTCCATAGTACACAGTTCATAATTGAGAGATAAACAAATTTTGTCGAATACTAGGTGTAGATACGCATTAAAATAGCCGTGGTCATGGTAACATTCGAAAAGGAATAATTTCCCTCATTTTGTCTTCATTTTCCCCTGATTTTTCGCTGGTTTTGGCGGCAGCGTCCTGTTACAAGCCTTCCTCTAATGGATAGTCCATTATGCAGTAAAAAACGTAAAGTAATGCAAAAATATTTATTCAATTCGAACCAGTGGTTCCGCGTTCAAACAAATAAACTCTTTAACGTTTTAATATTATATATATATAGATGTTCGTGTTTCCACACACATAATTTGTTGTATCATAATTAATTTGTTTCATTTCGAAAAATAATTGCTTAACAAATTACAATACCGTACATTTTTTATATTCTACAAAGCGCTAATGTATTTTATCTAACCTCCCTATTTAAGTTATTTCGTATTAAACAACAGCGGCTAAGGGTTGCTTACAAGGTGGAGTCCTTCATAGCGCAGAACCTTCATAAAGATGATCTACCTGAACACGGGCTTATATACAACTTTTCCGAAAGTTTCCGAGGTTTTCTCATACGACCTTAATACCCACATATCCCTGGCTCTTGACAGTTATAGGCAAGTTTCAATGTGTAAAATTTCTCAGGCTACAACATCCAGCTGTTCGACAGCTGCTTGCTTGCCGTTGGGACATAGACAGACGAAACGAACAAAAACCCTCAGGTAGTTTTTGGCCATAAGTTGAGCTGGTTTTACTAACCAACAAAAAACTTACGAAACATGTATATGCGGAAATGTATTAAATGTCAATATAATATTCAGAGATCTCTCATTTTGAGAAATTTCAAGGACTTATTATTCAAATGGTAATTACCTTTATCAAAGGATATTTAAAATAAATTACTTTCTTATTTACCAAAGAACATTACATAAACACCCACACACATATATATTTGCGTAATTATTTTACGTAAAATCAACTCATCAGTCAACGATTCAAATAGCAACGATTAACTGATGTACTGAGAACTATATTTCAGAGACGTTTATCATAAATGTGTAGCCATATTGTTTTCTACAAACATTAAATCAAATAAAAACTAATTCATAATGTGTGTATAATCGATAATTACGATCTAAATCGATATAAATTGACTATACATAAACTAATCTTACTAACTATATACTTTTTCTATACCCAAAATGTAATATAATTTTACAATTATGACATTATTTCTGAATTTTGTTACGTACGCGGTCGCGTGAGTCCTTCGTCTGATGAAATGACGACCGTACCTATAAGGGTGCAAAGTTCCCATAAATAGAAATATTCTAAGTACAAACAACAAATAATTGGTGCAAATTTTGAGGAGTTCCACTGGCTGTCTGTCAGCATCATTAGAAGGACACCAGATGTTCCCCTCGGTGTCTTGGAGATCCCATACCAGGAGGAGGATCCCACTTGGAGGTACCATGCAGCAAACCAGGATCTTCAGATGGTAGCATCATTGGGAAATCTCTCATCTTTTCGATTCAAAATCTAGAAAGTTATCCGCGAACACCCAAAAAATATACGGTCTAATTGAGAGTCAATTGAAGTCGTTTAAAAAGTACTTTTTTATAGCTTGTTTCCGAATATTTTAAATTATCGCTATTCCATAGTTCACATTTACTCGTATATCGCAAGATATGTAACTTATTATACTTAATATAATTTATAAACTTAACTGTTTAACGATGCCATTCGCATTTTAGTCACACGATTGTCAACGCTTCTTCAAATTTGTAGTTTTGTGTTGTGAAAAATGGCGCCAGAAGTCAAATACACAAAGGTTAGTTCTTTTGTGATATCACGTAGCTATAGAGTCTATTCAGTAGTTCTTAAGGCCACACATTCTTTAAGTTTTATTCTTACTTTTTCTCAATTAAAAAAAACGTTTTCCTGCATAACATAACAATAGAGTCGCGGAGACGCTTAGGTATATTTCGAGATAGTGCTCTGTGACAGTTATGTGCATTAGTATATTCAGTACTTCATACATCAATCATTTGTTAAGAACATTTTACGAAACAATAATAGTAAAAAAATATAATAATTCTTGGGAGTATATTTAGTTTATGTAAAAAGGACATATGATTAAATGTACGCGTATATTATACTCAACAACTTTTGATTTTAAAAATTTGTTTATTTATCAGCAGAAAACTGTATTATCAGTGGAAGCGTAGTCTTAGCTAAATTACAACTGCCAATTTTGTGTAATATCTGGATTTAAGAATTATTGTTTTATTATAGTTTTGAAAAGTTTTATATAGAGATCATTTCAGAACAGCGTCATTGTTTCACAAAATTAAGCTTTGCATCGTCCAAATAGATTCTAAATTTTTTACTAATTTCCGTCTCCTAATCTGAGTATAATAGTAGAGAGTAATAAATATTCTATAAGTGAAGACGAAGTTCACACACATACGACCAAATATCTGTTAATTTCTTTTTACACATTTTAATTATAGTAATCTTCTCAAAATAATATATAAATTTAATATCAATGTAACTTAATCTGAATAAAGGTTATTATTATTATTAAAATAGTAATGTATAACTCCTTGTCGGCGAAACCTCGTAATTAAGATCACGAAGGGTTGAAACGTGCATCTTTGTTATTTTTATGTTCTGTGAGCATCTGCTTTGTATAGACATTAGGAGTAGTACAGCTGCTCCACGCACTTATAACATTTTCATTTATAATTATTAGAATCAAGCGTTATTTTGCGGATACTATACAATTCTAATAAACCAATTTATTAGCAACCGGAGCAACCTTATTGAGAGTATCTAAGAATTTTGCAATTCGCACCAGTAGTTCCTTAGATTTCCGCGTTCAACAAACAAACTTTTCAGCTTTGCAATATTGGTATAGTTTATATTACATTCTATACATTTAACAAGTAGGTAGCTTTATGAGACCTATTGAAATAATGTATTCAAATGTAACGAATATATATTTTATTGATATGAAACATGATATAATAATTAAATTAAACACGATTATAATAAAAACAATTTCCATTGCACGTTACAATTGATTCTGTTTTCATACGCATATATTTAACACAATATGTTTGAATTGCTTGCGTGAATCATACGCCCAATTAAGTACTTGTGACATACGAGATAGTTAGGTAACGTAATCTCATCGTAATCACGAATACGCCACACAATAGAGATGATTTGCAACAAATGGAGTGACTAATAGCGATTAAATATATTTAGTCATAAAATTCAAGAAATCTTATCTGTTTGTAATAGTGTAGATTTGGATCCTCCGATAATTACATTTATTAGACAGTACAATCTAACTAAAAGGGTAGCCGCAAAACTCAGTGAACACATTTTGTATTTGTAAATAGCCTATGTACAAATACAAAATTGCATACATGTGTATACTGTTTGTACCTCCAAATCGTATACTGTTTCTCTTCTCTCGATACTCGATACGATTTTATTTTAAATTACCTATTCTTACGGACAATTGTTCTGTGTATGGCTGACCGTTTCAGTCATGAATAAAACTACCTAACTCATCTCCATTTTTAAAAGCCAATTATTATAAGGATGATAATTATTTGTGTTGTCCAAACACCGTATGCAGATAGCAATATCTACAGACATAGATAACAAACTAATTAGACTTAATAATCCATTGATGGTATTAATAACTTTTATGATTAAACAACCAACAGTGGTTTTCTGATTCACAATTTACGATTAATGATAATTATAAAGGCCCCAATATAATAATAATATAAGGAATATATGTCATATTTGTATATCTCCACAGATCTTCATCAACAACGAGTGGGTGGACTCTAAGAGTGGTAAAACTTTCCCCACATACAGTCCTCATGATGGCAGTGTCATAGCTCAAGTGGCTGAAGCCGATAAGGTAACAAGAAATAGTGGTATTAAATCTGATTAGACTAACGCCTACTTTATGAATGACAGGTGAACAACATAAACATTTACTAATAAATTGTCTAATCTCTGCTCATATGTCAATTGTATTTCTGTACACTGATTACTGTCTTTTTAATGTAATATCAGCAAACAGTAATAAAAATAGATAATTAATAAGCTAACTTACCGACTAATTAAATACGTTTGTTAATATATTAAGATTAATTACAAAAAATACTAATCTACATTTGAGCAAATACAATTTCACCAATATCAATTGAGCGTAGAATTTACATTCGGTCCAGAAACTGGCCGTAGGTTTCATTAAACTTTGTCAAATATGCCTCTTCTGTTCAAAAGAATGAAATCGATACGAAATAATCAAGTTGTAAGGGATTATTTTAATAAATCAATAAGTTATACAATACTATGTAACGGTACAAACATTTGTTAAGTTTTAGTCTATTGAGTAGTATGAGTGTTATCATTATCGACACCATTCTAAACAAACAATTGGGAATATTATCACATACAAATAACGTATATAACATTCTAGTCTAATATAAGATTATATTTATACTGGATGACGGAGGCAACGTGCTAGAGTTTCTTATAATAATGCTGTAGATATAAGAGATTAATTATTGACAAAGAATACAAACAAAGTTCTACATATATTATTAATTGTACTCTTTTAATGTGATTTTTTAGCGTGTCATACAATCTATGTTGAATGTCAATATGAATTCGTTTTACATTTAAATTATCTTTATGAATTAGACTTTGCTTATATAATTATAAGTATTCAGCTCGTTATATAGAATGAAATATTAATATTTATTAATATTAATTTAAATCAAAATATTATATTTATTTAAATCAAAAACAATTTTGTTCGTACGGAGTTTGTAAGGTTTACAGACGGAAATTAAATATAATAATATAAACTATATTTTTCACAAATACAATAAAAAAATACCCCTGTTTTCCGTTGTCCGGCATGGTGTGACATGATAATCAGTTATGATCGTTTCAGGCGGATGTTGATCTAGCGGTCAGCGCAGCAAAAGTCGCATTCCACCGAAACTCCGAATGGCGGCTCTTAGATGCTTCTCAGCGTGGAAGGATCCTGTACAAGTTCGCGGACCTTGTGGAAAGAGATGCCAAGTATCTGGCACAGCTTGAAGGCTATGACAATGGCATGGTGTGTGAATTTAGCCAGAGTATGATGAATATCGTGCTAAAAAAAATAAGATACATCGCAAGTTTGGCTGACAAAGTTGAAGGATCCACAGTTCCTCTGGGTAATGTTTTATGATAAGCGCAATTTATTCCTTGAAGTACTGATGAATGGGTGTTTCATATAATAACATAGGTTTTGATCAATCTTATAAAGGTTCCAACCAAAGCAGTTACTATCTGAGACTTAAACACGGTCACACGTTAAATTGAGTTATCATAATATAAAGAGCATTTGAAAGTAATGAACATTTTAATCAAACTTACGTACTGAACGGAAGACTCAATTAGAAAGCTCGAATAGAACTGGTGCTTTAAATATTATTATTTTTAGAGACCGGATAGCATATTGGTTTGAATTTTTTAGTTGTCATATAGATGAGATTATGAAATAAATTATATAACTTAGAAATTAAAGACTTATTTTTAAATGATCCATATGTTATTTTAGACGGTGATTTCTTCTCATACACACTTAAGCAACCAGTCGGAGTCTGTGGACTGATCCTACCCTGGAACGTTCCAATTATGATGTATGTTAACAAAGTCGTCACAGCTCTCGCAGCAGGTAAAATCCAATTTCATTTTTATTATTTTACTGAATTAGGAGAGAGTTTTTTGGTTATCTCACGGGAGATATTTTCCGTTGATGCATAAGTTGCCCAATATTATTATACCACGCAAATTTGACTTAAATTGCATTGAGAAATAATTCAGGAGATTGGCTCTACACATAGATAACAAAATTGTAAAGATTTGGTGTTCTTATATCCCTCTGACTAGTTGTTTAACATTTTTTTCTATTAACAGAAATTGCATCTCTACTATTATATTATAAGTATTGTGAATGAAAGGTCTTATTATAATTAAAGATTACATGTGACATGACATAAATTGTGCTCATACGATTGTTATGAATCTTATGATTGGGTCTAAGTTATTATATTAAAGAGTTAAGAAATATTTTGGTTGCACGTTCTAAGCTCAAAAACTGCTGGTGCCAATCAAAAAATTATTTGTGTCGTATATACTATCTAACATCGTAAAATAAAAAGAAATGTTGAAAACTGGGGGAGATGGAAAATAAACAACTATTCGTCACGACTTAAATTAGTAAGAGGGAAACCGCAAAAATTAGCTAGTTAGCTAGTAAGACTGACTGAAGTGATTTACTTTACAAATTGCCAGTAATAGTATTGTCAGTCTTTCCATCGTTTATTATTTTCTTTACGCTATACATAGTTTAAATGTAAGTAAATTTTAATCTGAATCGAATCTAATTTTGCTATAGGATGCACAGCTGTTGTAAAACCAGCAGAACAGACTCCTCTAACAGCCTTAGCTCTGACAGCACTGCTAAAGGAGGCTGGACTGCCAGCAGGTGTCTTGAATGTGGTTCCAGGCTTTGGTGAGACTGCTGGAGTAGCTCTCACGCACCACCCCGATGTTGCGAAGGTCTCTTTTACTGGATCCCTAGAGGTAAATTTACTAAATTAATAATTTTACATGTTTATTTTGAAATTAAATACATAAACCATTACGGTTAATACCTATATGGTAATATATTGGCAGTAATTTTTATCAAATACAATAAAACAATATATTATGTTATAATTGATTTATTAACTGTCAAAAATAAATGACCTATATTTGAAGAAAAATTTATTAGTTAATACAAAAGTGAAAATATAGAATATAGAGATAGTATAATTTAGGTTTAATATATAAAGATAGTATAATTTAGGTTGGAAAACTCATTCAAAAAGCAGCTGGGACCAACAATTTAAAACGAGTCACCCTTGAATTGGGGGGAAAGAGCCCATTGGTCATCATGGACGATGCTAATTGTAAGTAAAAATCTCTATTAATAACTCAATAAATTTATATATAGAGCGTACATACAACGAGGCGTTAATAAAACGTGAAAACTAACCGTAAAATACGGAAACCGTGTATCACAGCTAGAATTAGCATTAATATATCATATGTTATGCAGATGTTAATTATAATTAATGGCAATTGCATTTCGTCTATCCTATATTATATATTGAAACTGAAATAAAAAAGTACCACTGGTGGGTTGCACGTGCATTACTTAAAATTTACGAGCTTTTATTTATAGTATTGAAATGTATAGCCTATGCCTTCCTCAATACATCGACTATCCAACAAAAAATTATGTTCGCAGAAGTAGTTCCTATGAGTAGGAAGTATGACAGTTTTGGTATGCACAAGAAAATAGAAATGCCATGACATAGGCCCATCAATTACAAAGCGTAAAATATACTATGCTAAATAAAAGCCAAAATTCGCAAAGCTGACGGCCCTGATGATTTTCCAATAGAGATTATAAAAGAAATTAGATTTGAATGAATTGTGAATTTCTAAATAATTTAAGATACGCTGATGACACGATATTAGTCGCAGAGAGCCTTGATGGTCTAGACTACAGTCAATTCAGTGGCCCTCAAAATGTCAAAATACATGAAAATAATTTCAAACAACCTGATATTTTCAAATAAAGTATATGCCTTAATAGCCAGCCATTAGAACGTGTCTCAAAAATTAGATATTTAGGCACGGTGATTGAGGAAAAGGGTGGCATATAGCCTCGAGATCCGATCCAGAATCGAACAAGCCCTGAACGCCTAAGTATGAGCTGCTCATGATCATACAAGGCAAAGTAGCGGATAGAAGGAGGCCTGGCCACAGACGTATATCTTGGCCAAAGAATCTTCGGCAATGGTTTGGTAAAAGCGAAATCATTGTTCAAAAACGCGGCATCCCAAGTCAGATTAGCTATTATGATCGCCAACCTCCAAAGGGAGACGGTACCATAAGAAGAAGAAAGTAGTTCCTGAGTTATTGCACTCAACAAAAAAAAAACAAACAAATTCATCATGTTGATAATATTGGTATAGATTAAAGAACTTTTTATTTAAATGTGTAAACAGTGGAAGCGGCAGTGCAATACGCAGCAATGGGTGTCTTCTCGAACCAAGGCCAGATGTGCATCGCTGCATCCCGTCTCTTCGTACAATCGGGAATATACGACAAGTTTGTTCAAGCTGCAGCAGCGCTAGCCAAGTCTTTGAAGATTGGCAACCCTGCTGACGCATCAACGCAACATGGTCCACAGGTAATCTAAAATAACTGTCAAATTGTTTGGTGCTCGATTAATCGTGGGTGTATATAATAATATGATAGTTTTGTAGTTAATTTTATGTATTGTATATATATAAACAGAGCCTCTGTTTCATATTACTCAATTCTATGACTTGACCATCCACGCCCAATTGAAAAACTAAATCCTGTAATAGACATTGTTGAATCTTTCGATACATCTTGTATCACGGCATTGCCTGAACATACACCGAAAATCATTCGTAACAAACACCAAAAGAAGAAGCACACTACTTATTGAAACGTTCTACTGTTTTCCAGGTCGATGAAGAAATGATGAATAAAGTTTTAGGGTTAATTGAAAAGGGAAAAGCTGAGGGAGCTAAACTGGTGACAGGGGGTAAACGAGTTGGTTCCAGTGGATACTACATCGAACCAACAGTCTTTGCGGAAGTCAGCGATGAAATGACGATAGCGAAGGAAGAGGTATATATATCATGTAATATATATATCATAGTAATGTAAATAGGCGTAGTAAATGATATCATAATTGAACTTACGGTTTCTGCGTAAGTTAAGTTAAGTAAGTTACAAACACAAATTAATAGTGTGAAAGGATCCAGTCTAAAATAAGACATACAAAAATGCACGCTTTGAACCGCTGACGTAAACATTTAAGCAATAAAATGTACAATTAGGCAGTTATTTCATTGTGTTTGGTTGCCGATATGAATATGATAAAATGACCGACTTTTTTTTTGTATTGGGAACGAGCCGTTCAATTTAAACAATAAGAAATCTTTTTTACGTCAACATAATAATGAATTACAAAACCATCACATCAGTTAGCTGGCTGTTTAACTGGCTTCCTCAGAAATTATTAAATTTTAAGGTTCTTCAGAATTCCATTTCAATTCAGAACTTTTTGTTATGAAAATTCAAATACCGATACCTATAAATACATTTTAATTGACGCTAGACTCACTTCCCAAACACACATCAACCTCTTGTCAAACAGAATTAGGAAACCTTTGTACATTTTCAAAACTTTAAGATACATCGTCGGCCGACAAAGGCCACTCTTTAATTTCTTGGCTTGGTGGCTTCTCAGCAAAAATTATGATGAGACAGAAGAGTTATTAAAAATCGTGAAGTTGTAAAAACGCTTTAGTATACATACACACACGTTACACACAAAAACACACACACATACACACATATACCTATACTGTTTAGTGATAAATGATTGTTATCCACCCATAATATTTATCTAATTATTTATTCATTGTACATAATAACTAGAATTATTTATTAATTAATTTTAGTAAACTTCATTTAATTAATACGAGTATATAAGCTTGAGCTAGATCTTGAATTGTATTTTGGCTGCGGGGTGGGTCCTGGAGATCTATAACAGGCTAGTCCTTTTTTAGGCACCCGTCTCCATCCTCACTATGAAATGTATGTACTAAGCTGTTGTATAAAATTTTGTTGAATAAACTGAGTTTGTTGTTTATTTGTTATGATTCATACGCAAATTGTACAAAGTTGTAAAACTGTTGTGATTCTAAAAGCTTACGTGCGATGAGTATTTCGTTTTTGCAGATTTTCGGGCCCGTGCAGAACATTTTAAAATTTGATACACTCGAAGAAGTTCTTGAGCGTGCAAACAGCACCAACTACGGTCTAGCTGCTGGTATATTCACCAGTAATGTCAGCACAGCACTCCAGTTCAGCAAGCACATAGAAGCAGGCATTGTTTGGTATGAATATTATTATAACAAACTTTTATCGAACAACGCATCTAATATAAAGTATATTCAAATCTAGATTGAGAAGAATTTGCTCACGTCACAGGGCCTGTTTTCAAATTACTTCACAATTGTGATTCCATTCACACGGTGGTCTGGTGATTTCTATGCTAACGATCGATTTCGATCTCCGGTACAGTCAACATTTGTATAATGAAAATACGTGTTGGCTGTGATCTGAGTATACTTATATGTATTTATAAAATGTTAAGTATATTATCCGTTGTGTTAGCAGTATGAGTAACTTATCTTAGGACTGATCTGAGCGTGTGTGGAAAGTCATGTTTTTGTTAAAGGGTGAACACTTACCTTGCTATCGGCCCTCAAGCACCATTCGGAGGCTTCAAGGAATCTGGAATTGGACGTGAATTGTTAGTAATCTCAAACATATATATAATATACATATATAAATATATATATATATAATAGATAATCATTATTATCTTTAAGATTTTTAGCTATACTTGGGATATATTAATCTAACACAAATATTTAAATTTAAAAATAGTTTCATATAAACATATCCCGAAACAAGATTCAATGTGATGAAAATAGAGATTACTTTATAAAGGATTAACTAAACAGTATGGCATTCATATGAGTTAAATTCTTTTTGCAGGGGATCTGACTGCCTGGAGGAATATTTGGAAGTGAAATCAGTTACTATGGCACTACCCAAAAAGCTGTAAATGTTTTTATAAATAAAGTATTTATTGCACACAAATTGATTGTTTTGCTTACACGTTCTTTTCAATAGAAAACAAGGAACCCTAGCTAGGCATGATAATTTTATAGTAAAAGCTATTTACAACCTGTAGACATAAAAATATATCAAGTTTCAAAATAAGTACTTATGGAGTTAAATTAAAGCTTTAAATTGTGAAAACAATTATGGACAATTATTATTTATATTTCATAGATAAATTGTAAAAAAAAGTATACTAGTTATAAGTATAAAGAGTCTAAGCAAATATGTAATGTAAATTTGGTATTTAAAAATTTAAAAACATATCTTTTAATACAGCAAGATGTTTCACGGTCCGAGGATAATCTCGCCCGGGGTAAGCCGCTAGGAAAAATACAATAATTAATTAAAAGATATTAAAAATAACAATTATAGGGATTTGAAGACATTTAATTTGTCTGATGCAAAGAAGCTCCATTTAAATAAATAAATATTTATTTGTATCAAAAACGAACAATCTTTGAACTTTTGAATTACTTTGAAATCTAGTCCTACTTGTTTCTGTTTAAAAGTGAAGTTTTATTTCATTACAATAGAAAATTTGTTATTCTAGTTGTCTCAAACCAGCAAAATACTTACGAAACATTTATATGCAAAAATGTATTAAATGTCAAGAGAATATTCAGAGAACTTTCATTTTTAGAAATTTCAAGGACTTATTAGTCAATTTTAAGTACCGTTATCAAAGGATATTTAAAATAGATTACATAAACGCACACACACACACATATATTTGCGTAATTATTATACATAAAATCCATAGCATACAAAGTCGAATTTATATATAATATAACAATATTTCAGCGACTTTTGTCATAAATGTGTAGCCGTATTTTTTTCTACAAACATTAAATCATATAAAAACAAATTCTAAATGTATGTAATAATCATAATGTAATTAAATTAAATTAACTGTACCTAAACTAATCTAAACATGCGTAACTCCAAAAAATACGAGCTCCTTCAGCTAATCATACAAGGCAAAGTGGCGGGTAGAAGGAGGCCTGGTCGCAGACGTACATCTTGGCTTAAGAATCTTCGGCAATGGTTTGGTCAAAGTACGAAGTCGTTATTCAGAAACGCGGCATCCAAAAAATTAGCTGTAATGATCGCCAACCTTCAAAAGGAGACGGCACCATAAGAAGAAGAAACTAATAATAATATAACAATAATAAAATAATAATCTAACTATATACTTTATCCATATACAAAATGGAAACATTCATTGTAATATAATTTTACAATTTTGAAATTATTTCTGAATTTTGTTACGTACGCGGTCGCGTGAGTCTATCGTCATGTAATGACGACCGATTCTATAAGGGTGCAAAGTTCCCACAAATAGAAATGACTTAAGTCCAAATATCCGTAAATTTTTGCAAATCGTTGTTTCATTCTTCATTAATTAGTAATATTTCTTTAATCCTAATGATGATAGTAATATTTATATTATCATTATATATGATCGAATTGAGAAACATCTTTTTTGAAGTCGTTTGAAAACTATTTTTTTTTTATTTTTAATTTTATCGCTACTCCACATTTACGCATATCGCAAGATATGTTTTATCTTGACTGTTTATAAATTACGATGCCATTCGCATGTTAGTCATTCAATTATCGACGCTTCTTCAAATTTGAAGTTTTGTGCTGTGAAACATGGCGCCAGAAGTCAAATACACAAAGGTTAGTTCTTTTGTGAGATCACGTAGCGTCTATTAAATAGTTCTTAGGCTACACATTCTTCTAGTTTTGTACTACTTTTTCTCAATAAAAAAAGTTTTTCTGCATAACATAATAATAGAGTCGCGGAGACGTTTATTTCGAGTGCTTTGTGACAGTTATGTGCTTTAGTATATTCAGTACTTCAGACATTTGCTAAGAAAACATTTTACGAAACAATAATAGTAAAAATATAATAATTAGTGGGAGTATATTTAATTTGTGTTTATAGGATATATGATTTAATGTACGCGTATATTATACTCAATAACTTTTGATTTTAAAAAACATTTTATTATTTGTTTATTTATCAGCAGAAAACTGTATTATCAGTGGAAGCGTAGTCTTAGCTAAATTACAACTGCCAATTTTGTGTAATTTATGAATGTTTAATATCTGGATTTAAGAATTATTGTTTTATTATACTTTTTAAAAGTTTAATATAGAGATCATTTTAGAACAGCGTCAATGTTTCAAAAAATAAACTAACTGTACCGTGATTGTATGTAAGAATGCTAAAATCTGTTTGTGTCAGTACTGCTGTCACATTCAGTTTTGCATCGTCCAAGCATACTGGATAATACTAAATTAATATATATATATATATACAATAATCAATAAATATATAATATATAATAAATATAATAAACAATAATCGGTTATAACGTATGCGTAGTATGATCTTGTAAATCTAGGGAAGTGTCGCCCAAGTCGAGCAAAAACGTTACCATAACTTACTCGAAGCTAGCTCAATTTTCACTTCAGTTTAAAATCTCTTAGAAAGGTCAAAATTGTTTTAGTGATTAATACGGCAATAACTACTAAATATATTTAATTAGAGTCACTCTATGTATCTCATAACAACGTTAGTTACGTTGTTATGATTTAGGAATTCCTTCATTTTGTCTAGAAATCTCCGACTCACGTAGCATCGTAATTAAACTGGTATTTTTAAAAATAATTGTATAATAATATTGGGACAAATTTTCACAAGCGATCCGTTACTACCCTGAGGGGTACTAAAAATTACATATATACTTTTTTATAAAAACATATCTATAAAACCCAGACCACAGCAATCCGTTATGCTCATCATATAAATGTTGACCGTACCCAGGATCGAACCCGGGCCCCTATTTTCCTCAGTCCGTCATGGTTACCATTGCGCTAACTCGCCTTTAAAACTATCAAAAGTTTGAAAATTGAAGATCTAACTTCATATGGAACTTGCACAGCTAAATTATGACGGATACGGAAATGTCGGAAAAATATTTTCAACTGACTATTTTCTGAAATAGCGTAATATAAAATAAAATAACAATTAATGACGCACTGTTACTTTAACGAGCAAAACTAAGGTTCCTAATGTGAGTAATAAATAAATCTTCTATAAGTGAACACGAAGTACACACATACGACTAAATATCTGTTAATTTAATTTTTTTGCACATTTAAAATGTAATCTTCTAAATTTGAAACACTTGAGTTATTATGAAAATAGAAGTGTATTAATCCCTGTCGGCTAATTCGCACCAGTAGTTCCTTAGGTTTCCGCGTTCGACAAACAAACTCTTCAGCTTCACAATATCGGTATAGGTTTATTATATTGAAATAATATACTCAAATATAACGAATATATATATTACTGCTAAGAAACATGATATAATAATTAAATTAAACACGATTATAATAAAAACAATCTCCATTACACGTTACAATTGATTTTGTTTTCATACGCATATATTTAACACAATATGTTTGAATTGCTTGCGTGAATCATACGCCCAATCAAGTACTTGTGACATACGAGACAGTTATGTAACGTTATCTCATCAATATCACGAATACATCACACAATAGAGATTATTTGCAATAAATGGAGTGAGTAATAGCGAATAATTATATTGAGATTAAAAATTCAAGAAATCAAATCTGTTTGTTATAATGTAGATTGGATTCTTTCGATAAGTCTTCAGTTCTTTTATCAAGATTCCAAAAGATTATATTTATTACATAGTACAATCGAACTAAAAGATTAGAGGGAAATCTCTGTGAAAACATTTAATTAGGCTACGTATACATTTGCATGCATGTGTCCCTCTTCGATACTCTTGACGTTCGTCTCGCTCTTCAACGTTACCCATAAAAATAAAGGGAACTACTTATTTCAAGTTGGAATTATTCGATTGAAGTTTCCATTTTATTTTAAATTATTCTTAGGGAGCAATGATCTGTGTATGGCTGCCTGTTTTTGTCGTGATTTAGAGTGTCTAACTTATGTCAATGTTTAAAACTTATTGCATCAATTATTATAGGGACAATAATCATATGTGTTGCCCAAACACGGTATGCAGATAAAGCTATCTATAGATATAGGTAGCAAACGAATGAGACTAATATAACGTTAACAACAAAGATCCACATCCGCTTTTGATATTAATAACATTTAAGATAAAGCAAGCAAGTTAAGATTGATTCGCAATTCGCGTTTAATGATAATTATAAAGGCCCCAATACATATAACGAATATATGTCATATTTTTAAATCTCCACAGCTCTTCATCAACAACGAGTGGGTGGACTCTAAGAGTGGCAAGACTTTCCCCACATACACTCCTCATGATGGCAGTGTCATAGCTCAGGTGGCTGAAGCCGATAAGGTAATAAGAAATCATGGTATGAAATCTGATTAAAGATAAAACTAACGCCAACTTGATGAATCACAAATGAACAAGATAAAAAAAATCTGCTCAAATGTCAATTAGATTTCTATACATTGATTATTGTTTTGTTTTTTATTTAATATCAGCAAACAGTATTAAAAATACATAATTAATAAGCTAACTTACCGACTAATTAAATACGAAGCTTGTAAATTTAGATTAATTACAAAAAATTCTAATCTACATTTGAGCAAATACATTTCAAAAATTTTATCAATTGATAATGTTTTAAAAGTTTACAAAATAAATTGAATATAAATATTAAGACATAAATTTCATTAAACTATATTTTTCATAAATACATTATACAAATATGCTTTTTTCCACAGTCCAGCGAGGTGTGTCGTCATAATCATTTATGATCGTTTCAGGCGGATGTTGATCGAGCGGTCAGCGCAGCAAAAGCCGCTTTCCACCGAAACTCCGAATGGCGGCTCTTAGATGCTTCCCAGCGGGGAAGGATCCTATACAAGTTCGCGGACCTCGTCGAAAGAGATGCCAAGTATCTGGCACAGCTTGAAGGCTATGACAATGGCATGGTGTGTGCCTTTAGCCATCTAATGATGGGTAACGTGCCAAATCAAATAAGATACATCGCAAGTTTGGCTGACAAAGTTGAAGGATCCACAGTTCCTCTGGGTAATGTTTTATGATAAGCGCAATTTGTTCCTTGAAGTACTGATGAATGGGTGTTTTTAAGTTTCATATATTAACATAGGTTTTGATCAATCTTATAAAGGTTCGTGCCGTTTTTTCTAAACACATGTTTGTGTATAGTTGGACATTTGAAAACCCTTTAAAGGCGTTTTACGTTTTGCTCAACCAAAGCAGTTACTATCTGAGACTTAAACACGGTCACACGTTAAATTGAGTTATCATAATATAAAGAGCATTTGAAAGTAATGATTTTAATAAAACTTACGTACTGAACGGAAGACTCAATAAGAAAGCTCGAATAGAACTGGTGCTTTAGAACTGGTGACAAAATGCTGTTGTCATATAGATGAGATTATGAAATAAATTATATAACTTAGAAATTAAAGACTTATTTTTAAATGATCCATATGTTATTTTAGACGGTGATTTCTTCTCGTACACACTTAAGCAACCAGTCGGAGTCTGTGGACTGATCCTACCCTGGAACGTTCCAATTATGATGTATGTTAACAAAGTCGTCACAGCTCTCGCAGCAGGTAAAAACGAATTTTATTTTAAAAAATTTACTGAATTAGGAGCAAGTTTTTTGGTTATCTCACGGGATATATTTTCCGTTGATGCATAAGTTGCCCAATATTATTATATCATGCAAATTTGACTAAAATTGCATGGAGCAATAATTCAGAAGATTGGCTCTACAATTTTGGCTGATTAGTTGTTCGATCTCTACATATATTACAAGTATTATGATGAATGAAAGGTCTTATAATAATAAGAGATTCCTAACATTGATATATGACATAAATTGTGCTCATATGATTATAATTCATCTTATGATTGGGTCAGTTAAATTCACGAGATCGAATCAGTTTATAATTGAGTAATTTGGCGTATTCAGTAAATAATACACATTGTTTGGCGCCTTAGTAATGATAGTAAAGAGTTGAAGAAATCTTTTGGTTGCACGTGCTGAGCTTAGAAACTGCTGGTGCCAATCAAAAATTTGTTTGTGTGGTATATACTATATAACATCGTAAGATAAAAAGAAATGTTTAAAATTGGGGGAAATGGGGAAAAAATCCTATTCGCGACTTAAGTTATTTAAGTAGACTTAAGTTAGTGAGGGAGAAACCGGAAAAATTAGCTAGTTAACATTTTTATACATGTTAATTGACGACTGACTGAAGTGGTTTACTTTACAAATTGAAAGTAGTTGATAACTTCAGTCTTTCCATCGTTTATTATTGTCTTTATGTAAGTAAATTTTAATCTGAATCGAATCTAATTTTGTTATAGGATGCACAGCTGTTGTAAAACCAGCAGAACAGACTCCTCTAACAGCCTTAGCTCTGACAGCACTGCTAAAAGAGGCAGGATTGCCAGCAGGTGTCTTGAATGTGGTTCCAGGCTTTGGTGAGACTGCTGGAGTAGCTCTCACGCACCACCCCGATGTTGCGTCTCTTTTACTGGATCCCTAGAGGTAAATTAACTAAATTGATGATTTTACATTTCTATTTTGGAATTAAATACATAAACCATTTCTGTTACCTACCTCTATATACCTATATGGTAATATATAGGCAGTAATTTTTACCAAATATATTATATAATATATTACGTTATAATCGATTTATTAATATCAAAAATAAATGACCTATATTTTAAAGCGAAAATATTAGTAAACATAGTATTTTTTAGGTTGGAAAACTGATTCAAAAAGCAGCTGGAGCCAACAATTTAAAACGAGTAACCCTTGAATTGGGGGGAAAGAGCCCATTGATCATCATGGACGATGCTAATTGTAAGTAAAAATCTCTATTAATAACTCCAAATTAATTTATGTATAGACATACAACGAGGCGTTAATAAAAGGTGAAAACGAACCGTAAAATACAGAAACCGTGTATCTCTTTACCCTTGTGCCACAGCTAGAATTGGCATTAACATATCATATATATGCAGACGTTAATTTTAATTAATGGCAATTGTATTTCGTCTATCCTATATTATATATTGAGACTGAATAAAAAAAGTACCACTGGTGGGTTGCACGTGCATTACTTAAAATTACCTATTTATAGTAGTGAAATGTACAGCCTATGCCTTCCTTAATACATCGACTATCCAATAAAAAATTATGTTCGCAGAAGTAGTTCTTGAGTGCGATAAACCAAACGAATTCTACAGGCTAAAAATATTGGTATAGATTATAGAACTATTTCATTTAAATTAAATGTGTCAACAGTGGAAGCGGCGGTGCAATACGCAGCGATGGGTGTGTTCTCGAACCAAGGCCAAATATGCATCGCTGCATCCCGACTCTTCGTACAATCCGGAATATACGACAAGTTTGTTCAAGCTGCAGCAGCGGTAGCCAAGTCTTTGAAGGTTGGAAACCCTTCTGACGCATCAACGCAACATGGTCCACAGGTAATCTAAAATAACTGTCAAATCGTTTGGTGCTGGATTAATCTTGGGTCTATAGAAAAAGATGATAACGATAATATTTTGTAACGAAATCTATATAGATATGCTCACAAAAAATACCGCATTCTCATTATTGGTTTTAAGTCATTTACACATTCTTAAATGCAACACTGCCAAAAAAACACAAATACGCACTATTTGTAGTCACTGAAGTCTCTTTACAACAAAATATTGTATCAATGAAAAAAAAATATTTCGTGTACGGAACGCTTCTCTAGAATTCTATTCAAATTGTTACTTTAGCAATGTGCATCTATTCAATACACACTAACAATTAAACCTGGCATTTTCACTATGTAACAAAGTGAGGATTCCAATTATAATTGTTTCAAAGAAACCCAACCACGATATTATTCCAATCGGAAGCGCAAACTTATGCAGAGTAAAATTTTAAAATCAAACCTAAAACGCCACTGAGCAATGAATTAACGAAAATTCAATTATATAATGTTTTAAATTTTGTCCCTTCGTTAAGTTGGCCTTACGTCGTTACTTTCCAAAATTTGTTCGCACTATAGAACGGTGTACCTAATTATTTTTTAATTAGTTTCTTTGTTTTTCAAACTGCTTCGATTCAAGGAATATCGAATTTCGAAAGTCAATTCGAAGTTCGATTTTGAAATTGGACACTTCTTCAGCACTTTTGATGTTACTCATATTTTATGACTTGACCATCCACGCCCAATTCTTTATGCTTTATTCTGTAGATATTGATGAATCTTTTGATACAAAATCAGCATTACCTGGACATACACCGAAAATCATAAGCTTTGTATCTTCTTCAGGTGTTTCTAATGAATGAGGGTCAGAAAAGGGCACATTCAATCATTCAGTTGTTTTATCGTTTTCCAGGTCGATGAAGAAATGATGAATAAAATTTTAGGATTCATTGAAAAGGGAAAAGCTGAGGGAGCTAAACTGGTGACAGGAGGTAAACGAGTTGGTACCAGTGGATACTACATCGAACCAACAGTCTTTGCGGAAGTCAGCGATGACATGACGATAGCGAAGGAAGAGGTATAACATATATTTAAATAATAGTTATTTAAAATAACCTCTACCATAGTAAATATTTGATCACAATATTTCCTACTGTTTGTGCGTAAAGAAGTTACAAACACTCACAAATTATAGCATTTAATAGTAAGATCTAAAATATGACATGCAATAATGTACGACGTAAACATTTATGAAATCATTTTTAAAATGAGGCGCTTATTTCATTGAAATTACCGTTACAAAATTATAATAAGTTACGAAATATCTACGACCATCATATCAATTATCCTTTGACTGGCTTTCTTAGAAATTATTTAAGATTCATCAGGATTCCAATTCAATTCACAATTTTTGGTTAATATTATTCATACGCAAATTATACAATGTTGTATAACTGTTGTAATTCCAAAAGCAAACGTCATGTGCAACGCACTCTGTATTTGGACGTTTTTTACAGATTTTTGGACCCGTGCAGAACATTTTAAAATTTGATACACTTGAAGAAGTTCTTGAGCGTGCAAACAGCACCAAATACGGTCTAGCTGCTGGTATATTCACCAGTAATGTCAGCACAGCACTCCAGTTCAGCAAGCACATAGAAGCAGGCATTGTTTGGTATGAATATTATTATAACAAACTTTTATCGAACAACGCATCTAATATAAAGTATATTCAAATCTAGAATTGAGAAGAATTTGCTCACGTCACAGGGCCTGTTTTCAAATTACTTCGCAATTGTGATTCCATTCACACGGTGGTCTGGTGATTTCTATGCCAACGATAGACACTATTCAATGACTTTCCTTTCATTACACTATCTGGTCGGTCAAATATATTCGTCGGAATAAATTGTCCGTTTCTTTTTATTTAAATATGATACGTTAGTATTTGACAATATTAAGCCATTGCAATTAGCAATTTCGCGATTGATGTGTTTTATGTTCAGCCATTTCATGGCTCTTCATATCCTTGAATGCACAAATGTTTGTCTTTAAATATTGTTATGGATCTAGTTGGCCAAATGGACCCCACAACGGACTGAGAGGGTTTGGCTTTCGATCTCCGGTCCAGTCAACATTTGTATGATGATTATTTGTTTCGTGTTGGCTGTGGTCTGAGTATATACTCAGACTTAAAAACATTGTATAAATACATATATAAGTCTTTAAGTTTTATCCGTTGTGTTAGCATGAATAACTTACCTTAGGACTGATCTGAGCGTGTGTGAAAAGTCGTGTTTTTGTTAAAGGGTGAACACTTACCTTGCCGGCGGCCCTCAAGCACCATTCGGAGGCTTCAAGGAGTCTGGAATTGGACGAGAATTGTAAGTAATCAAACATTTAAATAATTATTATCTTTAACGTTTTAAGCTTTGTGAAATATTGTTATTCTAACACAAATAATTACATTTAACAATAGTTTAATATAAATACAGCACAATTGAATGTGATGAAAAAAGAGAGCACAAAGTTTAAAAAATTAAAATATTAAACTAAAAAGAATGGCAGTCATATGAGTTAAAATATTTTTGCAGGGGATCTGACTGCCTGGAGGAATATTTGGAAGTGAAATCAGTTACTATGGCACTACCCAAAAAGCTGTAAATGTTTTTATAAATAAAGTATTTATTACTCACAAACTGATTGTTTTGCTTACACGTTCTTTTCAATAGAAAACAAGGCATGATAATTGTACAGTACTCGTAAAAGCTATTTACAACCTGTAGACAAATAGACATAAAAATATATCAAGGTGCAAAATAAGTACTTATGAAGTTAAATTAAAGCTTTAAATTGTGTTAACAATTATTGTTTGTATTTCATAATTTTTATTTTATAAAAGTATAATTGTAATATAATGAGCCTAAACAAATATGTATTGTAAATTTGGGACTTAAAAATTGAAAAACATATCTTTTAATTCGGCAAGATGTTTCACGGTCTGAGGATAATTTCACCCGGGGTAAGCCGCTAGGAAAAATACAGTAATTAAAACTAATTTTTTTAAATAGCAGTTATTGGGTGTGACTCGACAGTTCATTTGATTTGTGCGATTCGGAGAAGCTCCATTTAAATAAATCAATATTTATTTGTATCAAAAACGAACAATCTTTAAACTTACTTTGAAACAAAAAGACAAACCTGACTGAGTTTCTTGCTTGTTCTTCTCAGAGTCGGGCGCGTTAGTGAACAAGCCTATAAATTTAGTTTTAAGTGACGTGCAAATGTGATCATGTAACGATCCTACTTGAATAAATGAATTTGACTTTGACTTTGAAACCTAGTCCTACTTGTTTCAGATTAAAAATCAAGCTTTATTTAATTACAATACAAAATTTGTTATTCTAGTTATCTCATATTTGTCCACGAACTGAAGGCTGTTTGTGAATCACAATAATTTTTTGAGCATAAACCTATTTGATATCTTACTCGTATATAGCTGTTAGAAGTTCAGAGACAGTAAAACATACTAAAAGGCTAAAAAATAAACTATTCAACATATATTATATTTTGTAGCTTCCGATCACGTGAAAGTTACGGAAACAGGGTTAGGAACGCAGATTTAACAATGAACAGACAGGCAAAGAAGATTATATCGGTTCCTCACGAAAATTGAGACAACGGTCAAAACGGAAAAAACCCTCAGGAAGTTGAGCTGGTTTTACTAACCAGCGAAATGCTTAAACATTTATATAAATTTATTAAATGTCAAGAGAATATTCAAAGAAGTTTCATTTTTAGAAATTTCAAGGACTTATTATTCAAATTTTAATCTTCTTTATCAAAGGATATTTAAAATAGATGAATAAGCATGACTTTCTTATTTATGTAAGAACATTACATAAACACCCACACACATATATTTGAGAAATTATTTTATGTATACAAAGTCGAATTTGTGAAAAAGTCTATAGCAACGATTAACTGTACTGAAAACTATATTTCAGTGACTTTTGTCATAAATGTGTAGCCATATTGTTTTCTATAAACATTAAATCAAATAAAAACTAATTCAAAATGTAAGTAATAATCATAATGTAATTAAATTAAATTAACTGTATACTTTTTCCATATACAAAATGGAAACATTAATAGTACATTAATTTATTTATTTTGACATTATTTCTGAATTTCGTGACGTACCCGGTCGCGTGAGTCTATCGTCATATAATGACGACCGAACCCATAAGGGTGCAAAGTTCCCACAAACAGAAATGAATTAAATCCAAACACCCGTCAATTTTTCCAAATCGTTGTTTCATTCTTCATGAAACATTAAATAGTAGTATATTTTAAACCTAATGAAAATAGTAATATATATATAGATCGTATATATATACGATCGAATTGAGAAACATCTTTTTTGAAGTCGTTTGAAAAGTATTGTTGTAAAAATTGTTTCTGAATATTAAAAATTTTTAATCGCTATTCCATAGTTCACATTTACGCATATCGCAAGATATGTATTATCTTAACTGTTTATAAATATCGTTGCCATTCGCATTTTAGTCACACGATTGTCAACGCTTCTTGAAATTTGTAGTTTTGTGTTGTGAAAAATGGCGCCAGAAGTCAAATACACAAAGGTTCGTTGTTTTGTGATATCACGTAAATCTAGAGTCTATTAAATAGTTCCTAAGGCCACACATTCTTCTAGTTGTATTACTTTTTCCCAATTAAAAAAAACTTTTCCTAGATAACATAACAATAGAGTCGCGGAGACGCTAAGGTAATGTGTATTTCGAGACAGTGCTCTGTGACAGTTATGTACTTCAGTACGTTCATTACTTCAGACATCAATCGTTTGTTAAAAGAACATTTTACGAAACAATAATAGTAAAAAAATAAAATAATTCTTGGGAGTATATTTAATTTATGTAAAAAGATATAATTTAATGTACGCGTATATTATACTCAACAACTAATGATTTTAAAAATCATTTTATTATTTGTTTATTTATCAGCAGAAAACTGTATTATCAGTGGAAGCGTGGTCTTAGCTAAATTACACCTGCCAAGTTTGGTATATTATGGATCTTTAATATCTGGAATTAAGAATTATTGTTTTACTATCGGCGTTGAGGTTAATAAAACAAATTTTTATTTCTATATTAATTTGTGTCCGTTCATAATGAGAACGACTATATTTCTGTCAACTTATTTAGTTTTTAATAGGAGATCAGACCAGCGTCATTGTATCAAAAAAATGACTTATTGTACCGTGATTGTAAGGATGCTAAAATCTTTGTATCTGTTAGTTAGTACTACTGTCGCATCGTCCAAGCATACTAAATTAATTGAATTGAATTGAATACGAAACCAAATTATAAGTTACATATTTAAATTCCTAAAGAATACCCTAAATAAAGGTACCCTAGATAAAACATTAATTACATATTTAACTATTTAACTTTTCGCTGATTTTTGGGGCGCCACCATGCTTTGCCTCAATAGACTATAAGCCTAATTATTACTTTAAAAGGAGGTCATTTAGTAGGTTTTCGAGAGAAAAAACGAAAGTCGAGAAAAAACGTTACCATTGTTTTCTCGAAGCAATTATGTAGTTCTACTCCCGTAACTTCTTTTTAACATCTCTTAGAAAGTTCAAGATTATATTACTGATTAAAACGACAATAAATACTAAATATATTTAAATAGAGTTACTCTATGTATCTCAATTAGAAATTCCTTCATTTTGTCTAGAAGTGAGAGTTATGTAGCATCGTAATTAAACTGGTATTTTCCGTTTACAGCAGAGGAAAAATAATTGTATAATAACATTGGGGCAAATTTTTATATACGATCCGTTAGCCTCAGGATACGGTATTTATTTACTGGTCAAATCAAATCAAATCAAATCAAAATATCTTTATTCATTTTGGTAAACATGTACACTTATGAACGTCACGAAAAACAAATTAAATTAATCGTAATTTTACATTTACCACCAGTTCGCAAGTCAAGGGCGTAGAAGTAAGAAGAACTGGCAAGAAACTTTCCGCCACTCTTCGTCGTTATATGGGTGCGAACATTTTTTATAAGCATAAAATTACATGTACTTTTTTATAAAACCTTATCTTTAAAACGCAGACCACAGCCAACAGTTATGCTCATTATATAAATGTTGACCGTACTGAGGATCGAACGCGGGTCCCTTTAACAGCTAAATTATGATAGATACCGAATTGTCGGAAAAATATTTTCAACTGATTATTTTCTGAAATAGCGTATTATAAAATAAAATACGAATTAATGACCCATTGTTACTTTAACGAGCAAAACTAAGGTTGATAAAGTGAGTAATAAATAAATCTTTTATTTCATAAGTGAACACGAAGTACACACACATACGACCAAATATCTGTTAATTTAATTTTTTTTTTACACATTTAAAATGTATAGTAAACTTCACAATTTTATACACTTAAGTTAAAATAATTGCGGCCTTTGTCGAACTGAAAATTCATTACTGATTTATTAATATTAATAGAACTTAAATATTCTTTTTTTCTTATCTTATCTGATCTGGAAAAAGGTTATTATTATTAAAATAGTAGTGTATAATTCCATTTTGGCGAAACCTTTCCTCGTAATTAAGGTCTCGAAGGATTGAAACGTGCATCTTTGTTCTAATGACGTTCTGTGAGCATCTGCTTTGTATAGGAATTAGGAGCAGTACAGTTGTTCCCCGTACTCTATTAATTACACATGAAAATGTTGATAACATGAAGCGAAATTTTGCGGAAGTCTATAGTATACAATTACACTAGACTTTATTAGCAACTCGGAGTTTCCCTCCGACACCGTAGCATCCTCACAATAAGGCTTAGGCTCTCAGGATTATTGATAGTATCTAAAAATTTTGCAATTCGGACCAGTAGTTCCAAATAAACAAGCTAATATTGGTGTAATTTATATTATAGTCTATATATTAAAAAAAGTAACTCACTATGTATGAAACCTATTGAAATAATATACTAATAACGAATATATATTTTATTGCTATGAAACAAGATAAATTGAACACGTTTATAATAAAAACAATTTCCATTGGACGTTACAATCAATTTTGTGGTCATACGTATATATTTAACACAATATGTTTGAATTGCTTGCCTGAATTATACGCGCAATCAAGTATTTGTGACATACGAGATAGTTATGTAACGTAATCTTATTGTTATCACGAATACGCCACACAATAGAGATGACTTGCAATAAATGAAGTGAGTAATAGCGATTAATTATATTGAGATAAAAATTCAAGAAATCAAATCTGTTTGTAATTGTGTAGATTTGGGTCCTTCGATAAGTCTTCAATTCATTTATCAAGATTCCAAAAGATAATTACATTTATTATACAGTACAATCGAACTAAAAGAAAACTCTGTGAAAACATTTAAATTTAAAAACGAATTAAAAAATAAAAAGTTTCAGTAGTGAATAAACTTATCTCAATTTTTAAAAGTTATTGCGCCAATTATTTTAGGGATAATAATCATTTGTGTTTTCCAAACACGGTATGCAGATAACGCTATCTGCAGATATAGGTAACAAAGTAATTAGACTTAATAATTCATGTATGGTATATGTCACATTTGTACATCTCCACAGATCTTCATCAACAACGAGTGGGTGGACTCTAAGAGTGGCAAAACTTTCCCCACATACAGTCCTCATGATGGCAGTGTCATAGCTCAAGTGGCTGAAGCCGATAAGGTAACAAGAAATAGTGGTATTCAATCTGATTAAAGATTAGACTAACGCCAACTTTATAAGTATTCAGCTCGTTATATAGTATGAAATATTATTAAAACACTAAAAAATATAATATTTTGTTTGTACCATGGACTTTATAAGCGTCTTTACGGACGGGTGTTTCAAAGTTTGAAAAATAAATTAAATACAATAATAGAAACTATATTTTTCACAAATACAATATACAATCGTAATCATCGTCATCATAATCACTTATGATCGTTCCAGGCGGATGTTGATCTAGCGGTCAGCGCAGCAAAAGCCGCGTTCCACCGAAACTCCGAATGGCGGCTCTTAGATGCTTCCCAGCGGGGAAGGATCCTGTCCAAGTTCGCGGACCTCGTCGAAAGAGATGCCAAGTATCTAGCACAGCTTGAAGGCTATGACAATGGCATGGTGTGTGCCTTTAGCCAGAGAATGATGAATAACGTGCCAAATCAAATAAAATACATCGCAAGTTTGGCTGACAAAGTTGAAGGATCCACAGTTCCTCTGGGTAATGTTTTATGATGGATGTTTGTAAGTTTCATATAATACAACAGGTTTTGATCAATCTTAAAAAGGTTCGTGCCGTTTTTTCTACACACATTTATGTCGGTGTATAGTTTGACATTTGAAAACTCTTTAGAAAAGGCGTTTACTACTCTTATCAGTATTTTATAGTATTGCTCAACCAAAATAGTAAAAAAGTTACTGTCAGAGATTTAAACACGGTTACGTTAAATTTAATTTCTTTTTATAAATTTTTGTTACTGTCTGTCATGAAATCCAGTGTATCGAGGAAAGATCTAGCTTCTTAAGCATATGTAATGCCTAGCTGAAAAGCCAGGGATTATATTGTATGGTGTAATCTTCATAAAGTATTATTATTATTTTAACGTAGTATTATTTTAACGTAACATAACGTACGAACATTTGAACGTAGTGAACATGTTATTCAAATTTAAAAAAACCTTTCACTTCGAACTGAACGGAAGAGTCGTTCGATCAGAACACGTCTACTGTACATTATGATTTGTTGAGAGCCGATAGCATAATGGTTTGAATTTTTCAGTTCTGATATAGATGAGATGCTGAAATAAAATTCACTTAGAAATTAATCATTCATGTTATTTGTTTATGTCGTTATTTTAGACGGTGATTTCTTCTCATACACACTTAAGCAACCAGTCGGAGTCTGTGGACTGATCCTACCCTGGAACGTTCCAATTCTGATGTATGTTAACAAAGTCGTCACAGCTCTCGCAGCAGGTAAAATCCAATTTCATTTTTATTATTTTTACTGAATTAGGAGAAAGTTTTTTGGTTATCTCACGGGAGATATTTTCCGTTGATGCATAAGTTGCCCAATATTATGTACCACCATGCAACATTTGCCTTAAATTACATTGAGCAATAATGAAGGAATTGGCTCTAAAAACAGAGAAACAACAAAACTGTAAATATTTGGTTGTATTCTTACCTACCTCTGACTAGTTCTTTAATTTTTTTTTCTATTTACAAAAATTCGATCTCTACTATTTCATTACAAGCATTATTATGTATGAAATTGTCTTATTAGAACTAAAAAATCCAAATTCACATATAACTTAAATTGTGCTCTCAAATATTATGGAAAGATTGGGTCAGTTTATTTCAGGAGATCGAATCAGTTTATAATTAAGTGAGTAATTTCGTTTATTCAGTAATACACCTTGTTTGGCTCGTTGAATTGATCGTTTGATTGGACTTAAAGTCAGGAACTGCTGTTGCGAATTGAAAAAAAAAATGTGTCTTAAAGATCATATAACATCGTAAGATAAAAAGAAAGAAATGGGGGAAATTGGGGAAAAAAAATCCTAATAAATATTATTCGCGAGTCACGATGTGCACTTAAATTAATGCGTGTGAAAACGCAAATATTAACTTGTAATATATATACACCACATTTATATATTATTATTATTATATAATGTTAATTTTATACTGAAAACACTTTGCAAATTGCCAGTAATAGATAACTTCAATCTTTCCATCGTTTGCTATTTTCTTTATGCTATACATAGTTTAAATGTAAATTTTAATCTGAATCGAATCTAATTTTGGTGAATCGTATCTGATTTTGTTATAGGATGCACAGCTGTTGTAAAACCAGCAGAACAGACTCCTCTAACAGCCTTAGCTCTGACAGCACTGCTAAAAGAGGCTGGACTGCCAGCAGGTGTCTTGAATGTGGTTCCAGGCTTTGGTGAGACTGCTGGAGTAGCCCTCACGCACCACCCCGATGTTGCGAAAGTCTCCTTTACTGGATCCCTAGAGGTAAATTTACTACATTAATATTTTTAAATTTTTGTTTTAAAATAAAATGCATAAACCGTTACTAAAACATTATACTTTACCATACTAAACCAAACAATATATTTTATAATCCATTTATTCACTGTAAAATTAAATGACCTATATTTTGATTATTATTATTAGTAAAATAAAGAAAGCTGAAGTAATAATATTAAACATACTATTTTTTAGGTTGGAAAACTGATTCAAAAAGCAGCTGGGACCAACAATTTAAAACGAGTTACCCTTGAATTGGGGGGCAAGAGCCCATTGGTCATCATGGACGATGCTAATTGTAAGTAAAAATCTCTATTAATAACTCAAAATAAATTTATATACAACATACAACGAGGCGTTAATAAAAGGTGAAAACGAACCGTAAAATACAGAAACCGTGTATCTCTTTACCCGTATGTCACAGCTAGAATTGGTATTAACATATCATATGTACGCAGATGTTAATTATATTTCAAGGCAATTGCATTTCGTCTGTCCTATATTATATATTGAAATTGAATTATATTATTTTTACCATCAGTTAATAATATATTCGCACAAACATTTTGAAACTATAGCTTAACGATAAGGACTTGAGTTTTCTATTTATTACTGCCGGTTGCTTCAACCTGTTATACTTAATATTTCTCAGCTTTTATTTATAGTAGTGAAATAACAATTAAGTAGTAGCCTATGCCTTCCTCAATACATCGACTATCCAACAAAAATTATGTTCGCAGAAGTAGTTCCTAAGTTATTGCACTCAACAAAAACCAAACAAAGTCATCATGTTGATAATATTGGTATAGATTATAGAACTATTTAAACGTGTTACCAGTGGAAGCGGCAGTGCAATACGCAGCAATGGGAGTGTTCTCGAACCAAGGCCAGATGTGCATCGCTGCATCCCGTCTCTTCGTACAATCGGGAATATACGACAAGTTTGTTCAAGCTGCAGCAGCGCTAGCCAAGTCTTTGAAGGTTGGCAACCCTGCTGACGCATCAACGCAACATGGCCCGCAGGTAATCTAAAATAACTGTCAAATCGTTTGGTGCTCGATTAAGCTCGGGGGTAAAGAAAAAGATGATAGTTTTGTAACGATATATATATGCTAATAAAAAATATCGCATTCCTGTATATAATATATATTATAACACATTCTAAAATGCAACACTGCCAAAAAAGCATACATACGCCTTCTTTGTAGTCACTGAAGTCTCTTTACAACAAAATATTGTATCATTTTAAAAATATATATTATATTGTGTGTATGAACAGGGTCAGCATATATGTGACATGTAAGCGAATATTGTAACCTTGGTTTTAGTTACGTGCATACGAAACGCTTCTCTAGAATTGTGTGTGCATCTATTGGATAGACGGTAAAACCAATATTACAGTCCATATATAGAACTCTGGAATTTGCACTCTGTATCAAAGTGAGGATTCCAATTATTCAAAGAAACCCCATCACGATGTATTATTCCAATCGGAAGCGTAGACTTATACAGTGTACAATTTTAAAATCAAACCTCAAACGCGCATTGTTAAAGAGCAATTAATTAACAAAAATAAAAATTGCTGAGCTATTTATTTTCCCATTAAATAATGTGTTAAATTTTTTTTCTTTTAAGCTTTCATTACTTTGTACTATAGAATTGTGTACCTAATAATACATGATGTTTATTTGTTTTTCAAAAATGGGTTCGATCCAAGGAATATCGAATTTCCAAAGTCAATTCAAAGTTCGATTTTGAAATCGGACGTCGACGTTTATACAGCACTTTTTGATGTTACTCATATTTCATGACTTGACTATCCACGCCCAAAGGTGTATAGAAGACATCTTTCTATAGATTTTGTTTCAAAATCATGCATTGCCTGGACATCACACACCGAAAATATTACATTTTGCATCTTTTTCAATCATTCAGTTGTTTTATCGTTTTCCAGGTCGATGAAGAAATGATGAATAAAGTTTTAGGGTTAATTGAAAAGGGAAAAACTGAGGGAGCTAAGCTGGTGACAGGAGGTAAACGAGTTGGTACCAGTGGATACTACATCGAACCAACAGTCTTTGCGGAAGTCAGCGATGACATGACGATAGCGAAGGAAGAGGTATATATATCATGTAATATATATATCATAGTAATGTAAATAGGCGTAGTAAATGATATCATAATTGAACTTACGGTTTCTGCTTAAGTTAAGTTAAGTAAGTTACAAACACAAATTAATAGTGAGAAAGGATCCAGTCTATAAATATGACATGCAAAAATGCACGTATTGTACCGCTGACGTAAATATTTATATATTAATACAATCATATTCATAATTAGACAGTTTTTTCATTGACCAACTTTTTTTCGTATTAGGAACGAGCCGTCCAATTTAAACAATAATAAAATATGTATCACTGTAATCTTTTTTACGTCAAAATAATAAGTTACAAAACCTCTAAAACCATCACATCATTTACTGGCTGTTTGACTGGCTTTCTCAGAAATTATTCATGTTAAGGTTCATCAGAATTCCATTTCAAATCAGAACTGTTTGTTATGATTCATACGAAAAGTGTACAAAGTTGTAAAACTGTTGTGATTCTAAAAGCTAACGTGATGTGCGACAACACTTGCAGATTTTCGGGCCCGTGCAGAACATTTTAAAATTTGATACTCTTGAAGAAGTTCTTGAGCGTGCAAACAGCACCAAATACGGTCTAGCTG
This sequence comes from Pontia daplidice, assembly GCA_963693355.1. Taxonomy (NCBI): domain Eukaryota; kingdom Metazoa; phylum Arthropoda; class Insecta; order Lepidoptera; family Pieridae; genus Pontia; species Pontia daplidice. Next base: position 7,842,048 of record CAVNZL010000140.1, on the reverse strand, counting down.
CTGGTATATTCACAAGTAATGTCAGCACAGCACTCCAGTTCAGCAAGCACATAGAAGCAGGCATTGTTTGGTATGAATATTATTAGAACAAACTTTTATCGAATATAAAGTACATACAAATATAGAATTGAAAAGAATTTGCTCACGTCACAGGGCCTGTTTTCAAATTATTTCGCAATCGTGATTCCATTCACACGGCAGTCTGGCGATTTCTATGCCAACGATAGACACTATTCAAAGACTTTCTTTACATTGTCTGGCCGTAACCACAGTCAAAAATATCCATCATAATAAATTATATCGTTTTAGTCCGTTATATTTTATTTAAATATGATACTCACGTAAATATTTGACAATATTAAATCATTGCAATTAACAATTCCGTGATTGATAATTTTATGTTAAGCCTCTCTGGCTCTTCATATCTTTGAGTTATTTTCTTTGAATATTGTTATGAATCCAATGGATGTTGTTAGCTGACTGAGCGTGTGTGACATACCATGTTTTATTATAGGGTGAACACTTATCTTGCCATCGGCCCTCAAGCACCATTCGGAGGCTTTAAGGAGTCTGGAATTGGACGAGAATTGTAAGTAATCAAACATTATTATAATTATTGTCTTTAAGGTTTTAAGCTCTGGGATATTTCGTTATTCTAATACAAATATTTCAATTTAACAATAATTTTATATAAACATATCCTGAAATAACATTCAATGTGATGAAAATAGAGATTACTTTTTAAAGGATTAACTAAAAAGTATAGCATTCATATGAGTTAAATTCTTTTTGCAGGGGATCTGACTGCCTGGAAGAATATTTGGAAGTGAAATCAGTTACTATGGCACTACCCAAAAAGCTGTAAATGTTTTTATAAGTAAAGTATTTATTGCTCACAAACTGATTGTTTTGCTTACACGTACTATTCAATAGAAAACAAGGAAATTAAAACCTAGGGAGACTAGGCTAGCTAGGAGCTAGGCATGGTAATTTTAAAGTAAAAACTATGTACAGCAGTTTGTCTATATATATACAATATATATAGACAAACTACGAACACTAGGAATAAAAACAATACATAATAGATCTATAAAATAATATAAGGGTTTTAAAATACCTAAAATAACTTCGAGAAATAGTGGTATGTTCATAACAGTACATTGTCTGATTCCATTTAAATAAGTAAATATTTCTTTGTTTGAAGACCAACTTTGAACTTTTCTTTTCTTGAATGACTTTGAAACCTAGTCCTACTTATTTTAGTTTAAAACAAGTTTTAGTTTATTACAATACAACAATTGTTATTATTGAAGTTGAAGAAAAAAATTGTATTTGCACGAACCGAAGGCAGCATAAACCAATTTGATATCTTACTCGTATATAAGTAGCTGTTGGAAGATTTCAGAGACAGTAAAACATATTAGCGGGCTAACACATAAATTATTGTACATATCTTTTGTAGCTCCCGAACACGTGAAAGTTACGCAAACAGGCTTAGGGAGCGCCCATTTAAGACATTTGCTTAATGTAAATTTAAAACTGTAATTTTACGTCTACTAAACATCATAGTACAGTCAATTAATAATTGTAAAAGTCGTTACAGAGAGTGAAGTGGATTTTGCTGTAATGTCAATGTATATCGATACCCTCGTCCAAATATCGTCGCGTGTACGATTTGAAATACTCTCAGCATCTAAAACTACTTTGGAGTTGGAGTTCCCTACAAATAGAGTAATTAACATAAGTATTAAATTATTCATTAAATTAATACATATCCAAGCTTTGTATTAATTTAATGAATAAACAAAGGAAAACCTTAATAAAGAAATATGAAATAAGAATAATCAATTACAATATTAAAAGGTTATATGCAATAAATAATGATATTATAATAAAGTCTCTCAGTGAATATCTTATATATAAAATTCTCGTGTCACAGTTTTCGTTCCATTACTCCTCCGAAACGGCTTGACTAATTCTCATGAAACTTTGTGAGCGTATTGAGTAGGTCTCGAATCGGGTAACATCTATTATATATCCCCCTAAATGTTAGGGGCAGTTCACCCCAAAATTTTATTTTTTATTTTTTAGACAAAATTTTTAGTTTCTATTTTTTTATGATACAAAAATACATATAAACTTAATTTTTACCCCTCTACGATCCACCCCTATTTTTTATTTATTAATTGAAAATTGAAATCACATGTATGGCAAAACAACGTTTGCTGGGTCAGCTAGTATGAAATAAAAATGTAATTTTGTCATATCCAATGTATTAAATTTCTTTCACATACGTCACGTTTAAGTTATTTGCAGCACATTGCGTCACGCTAAAAAGTCGACAAATTGTAGTGAATAATGTCTAGCGGTTACTGATGCATCTAGACAAGAAAAACCTATTTCTATTTAAGTTAGGTTTTTCTTGTCTAGATGCATCAGTAACCGCTAGATATTACTCACTACAATTTGTCGACTTTTTAGCGTGACGCAATGTGCTGCAAATAACTTAAACGTGACGTATGTGAAAGAAATTTCTATTTAAGTTAGTGTAGTCCTGTTCTGGGTACACATATTGTAAAAAGTAAGAATTTAGTTTTATATAATAAATAAAGAATTAAAATCATTAATTGTCCCTTACGTTTGGTATGTAAGAAGAATTTATTTTGTTGAAATAGCTTATAAATAGCCGAGTTATGACAAAATGTAGTTATGTTAAAATGTACCAATCAAAATGGGGCACTGGTCGAATTTCGTCACGATTTTAAATTTACACAGACCTTTAATGCATGGCGCAATAAAATTGTCTAGTATAAAATTATCAGTTCAGTAAATTATCAGTTTTGACTGTCCCTAGACCCACACGAACAAGTAGAAATTAAGCATATAAAAACTCGTTCTCTTTTTAATCGTTAAGTTTTTGTTTAACAAAATGTTGGTAAGGCTTTGTAGCCTTAGCCTTAGTTGTCTATTGCACCATTCAATTATCGAAATAATAAGAGTAAAAAATAAGGCATGACACTAAATGGCTTAAGCCAGTCCAACAATACTTTTTCCAAGCACGTTAAAATTTTCAATATTTCATTGGCAATCCAATAGCAATAGCAAGCATTAACTCTCAATGAAGAAGATTTAAACCGACGTAATTGAAGAACAAAATCATTATATATACATTACATATATATTACTCAACGTATGACTTCGAATAACTGGAATTGCCTGGTACGAAAACAGAATATATAAATTGTATTGCCATTGGAAATGATTTAGTGATTTTCCGTCTTTCTTTTCTATTTAGTTGATTATAATTAATAGTTAGAACAAATTTCCCAATCCTTACCATTATCTGAAAGTTAAATATCTTTAACCCAGAAATTATAACTTTAGTAAATGGTATATTTAAACTATTGTTTTATATTTCTTTATTGATACTTAATATTTCATCAGGTTTACAATTCGTTATAGAATAGATTGTTTTAAATGCACCTCAGATAGAAGAACCATGCAACGGAGCATGCGCTATGTATAAAGCTTCAGAAATTCAAAGTCTGTGTTGAATGTATCATCGCGAACGGATGTCCTGTACGTCTGTCCATTACCAAGTTTGAGAAGTTTATAAAGTGTATAAGTATAGTGAATTTTTTATACTATTTAGGAGTTTAAGTTAATTTTTAAATTGAACCGTAAACGGTTTATGTTGTGTTTTGTTGAATCTCAGTTATAATAAAAAGGTAAGTTTAAAAATTAACTATTTGATAAAGTTTTCTATACAATAAATTGAACTTGAAGTATTTGTAGATATTAACTTAGTATTTATAAACTTGGCTTTGCACAAATATTGTAGACGAATGTTACTCGGAAAATATATTCATGTGTTTCATAATTATAAATTTTATTTTAAATAAATGTTATTTAGCTGTGTTTATAAAAGAAATATATTTTTTCGTGCAATTTTCGCAATGTTATCGTATAAGTAGTATCATATATTTTTCTTCAATAACACTTACTTGAAAACAATTATACGTATTGTATTGAGATATAATGTAAAATTATCTCAAAACTAGATATCCTATGTATGGAAAATCTAAACAAATCTATGAATAGATGCGTCAATATATATGGCCAGAAGGTATTTTATTATTATTTGTAATGTGTTTTATTATTGGGCATAAAACATTTTTCTTCGTGAAGTCCAATATGACACATTTGACAATGCTGGAGTGGAGGTTAATATATAAGAACATTGTAGTTAAATGCTGACCACCTGCACCAGGACCTTGCTTGCATATCGAAGTATGTAAATAATGGATTTAGGCATCAATTCATGTAGTTCTGTTATCAAATTTCACGCACACTATTAGTAAGTACGAGAAAAGATAAAATAGTACAACATACATAAGTGCAACCTTCACTCAGTCTGAACCGCCCTAAAGAATCTGAAAAAGCTTAAAAACATTTCGTAAAGTCTGTATTTTCAATAAAATCCCTTGCGTAGGTAGTGTTTCTTCCAACAATGTTTGTATTTTCGATTAAGCGTTAATATTAAAGCAACTCGCCATTTATTATGACTAAAGGATTAATTCAGCTGAGTACTGTGTCACTTCAAAGTGTATTTGTAAACTTTGACGATAACTCTGAGTTTCTTTGCTCATTGTTCATATTTAAAATGGTTTAAAAAAACGGTGAACGATGATGATTATGTCGTATTGTTTTGATGCGAAAAACTAGACAGTGGCAGATTGAAGCTTTCAAGAAGACGCAATCGATAAATATTCTTTCATTTGAGATATATAACTATTATGCGACAGTAAAACGTAACGACAAAAAATAAAAACGAAATAGTGGCAAGCAGATTAGACTTTCGTTTTACATTAAGAACGCATCCTTATAGATACTCTCTAAAGGTTCATTTACGATTACCTGTACTTACTTAACTTCTATAAGACCACACTATTATGTTACTTGGAACTTTCCGCTGAATTTCCGCATATTTTAACAATTATTTCGACATATCCTAAATACAAACGTTAATTATAGCTGTAAAAAATAGAACGTTAAATTGGAATTTATGGTGTGAAAAAAGGTTTTATTACGATCGTTATACGTGCGCCAGATTTAACTCGTAATGTTTGCTTGATTTGCTTTATCAATTTTAGTTCAAATTTTTTGCATTGTTGCATTGTCGAAATTCGTAATTTTTAATAAAATTTAATAACTCCACTTGCAAATACACTTAATAATGTGTTTGTTCATCTTAATACAAAACTAATATTCATTGATATATCCGGTCAAACAAACTGTAAAATAGATTAGTTTATATCTCTGTTTATTGGTAATATTAGTTTTTTTAGTATTTACCACAGCACCACTGATATATTATAGTTTTAATCCACTTCGAGAATATCATGAAAAAATTAAAAGTTACTCAATCGGTAAAGACTAACTGGTGCCATCAAGTTTGAGTCTATAGCCAAGAGCCAAAGAGCCACTTTACTGCCTTAAGAAATTTGAAACACTATCATTTTTTATCTTCTAATCACATATAAATAAAAATAATAAAAAACGAATGTCAGGATCAGCAATTACTTTCGTAATAAGTTATATTGAAACAAAATATGTCTATCTTGTGCTGATTGTTTGTACAACGCAAAATTTATTAATTACTAGATATTTTATATAATGAAATTGATAGTATTATATCTTTGATGTTGTAATTAATTCAAACAATATTGTTATTGTTTTCAGATTCAGTGGGTGAAATGTGAGAATGTCCACTTTCTATATCGGCGAGGACACAACGCCAAATTTACACGACATAACGTCGTGTGGGACTACTCTTTGTGAAAATGATAATATCACGTTCAATGACACCTTTGGAAATCACTCCAGGTTATCACCATATTCTTGTGATTTAGTCAAGAGGTCTGAAACATTTTTCACCTCAATCACTTTCCATTTATGCGTTTATTTTATGTATGGGATTATATTTACCATCGCCCTCGTCGGAAATAGCCTCGTATGTTTCGTCGTAAATAGTTCAACGCAAATGAAGACTGTGACAAACTTATTTATTGTTAATTTAGCTGTCGGTGATATTATGATGACAATTTTTTGTATTCCATTTTCGTTTGTATCAACGTTAATTTTGCAGTATTGGCCATTTGGACCTATAATGTGCAAAATTGTAAACTTCTCTCAAGCAGTTTCAGTTTTTGTTAGTGCGTATACGTTGCTAGCAATATCAGTAGATAGATATATCGTTATAACACAGCCATTGAAGCCAAGACTGGGAAAGACCATAGCAATACTAATCATTGTTGGTGTATGGTTTGGAGCTATTATAACAGCATTACCGATTCTACTAGTTTCAAGATTACAGCGACCCACACTATGGCACGAAGTCTGTGAATTGTAAGTAATATTCACATGAAATGTAGTGTTCTAGGATAAGATGAGAATTTGTCCAAAATAATGTATGTGATCTGCACCTTTAACACTTTTTCCTTGCTGATTTTTTCTGACGTTACATACTATTTTACTTGAACCGCATTCTTTACTGCAGGCGAATCGTTGAACATTGTAATATTAAATGTTATTTTCCTTATATCTTAACTGTGTACTTTCATTTTAGGGATTTGTGTTCTGAGATGTGGCCGGAACCAAAACAGATGACACAGTATACGTGGGCACTACTAACGTTACAGTTTGTGCTGCCTCTTACAGTGTTGGTAACCACATACGCAAAGATTGCCTGTATGGTGTGGGGTGAACGACCCCCCGGTGAAGCTGATATAAACAGAGATTCACGTATTCAGCATTCTAAAATAAAGGTGAGTATTTAAAATTAATGTTTATGGAATGTACTTTATATTGTTTGGTGGACATATCTTAATATTTTGTCTCAGAACTTTAATTAATTAACACAAAGGATTTTTTACTTTATGTACTTTACTTACTTTCGCATTAAGTTATAATATTCAATATTTACCAGACCCGCATTTTTATATATTTTTTTACAGATGATAAAAATGATGGTAGCTGTGGTCACTGTTTTTACAATATGCTGGTTGCCTCTCAATATATTTTTGGTACGTAAATGAGTTAATTATTAAATAAACGAATAACACTAAGCTTCCTTCTAGAGTGTACCAATTTTAGAAAGGCCGGCAATACACTTGAGTGATGTGTGAGTTCTCTTGGTGAGCCTCCTGTCTTTTCCCCTGCTATAAATAAATCAATAAAAACATCTACGTTGATAGTTCATACCTGTTTACCTTTATGGATTGACTATATTGTAGGAAAACATCCATCGCTTAACGATATTTCAATGTTGTTTTTATACGAATGACAGGTATTAATTGGTATCAATCTGGAAATGAAAATGTTATAATTTTCCAATCAACTTAAGTAACCCTCGTCCCAAAAAATTTAATTTATACCAATAATTTCAATGAAAAACCTCTCATGAATGTAATCCAATCTTGTGATTAAATTATTTTCCCAGAAAATTAATATTTAACTATTATTAAATATAAATTATTTATGAGTTGGATAATTTTTTATGGTCATAACTCAACACATATAATTTTTATTATTTTTAACCACTCTAATCTGGCTTGTATTAGTTTTTCGGGATATCGAAAACATAATTATTAGTAGCTGACAAGACCACCGGGTAGGCGATAGACTCCGATTTCTCTCCATTAATACCGATAAAGCGAGTATTAAATACGCTCACAAAAACATCCATTGATCTACAGAAATGTGTTTAGAAAGACCAATCATTGAGAGAGATTGTTGAGAGTTGTGTTCCTTACATTCATAAAATATAGGAAAGAAATGCTCAACGGTCTTTGAATATTTTGTAGAATTCGATTTTAACTTTACTACTATATCACAATCGTCCAAAGATGGATTAATTCGAAGCGAATTGTTTAGATGTTTTGGAGTGCATACGGAAACGAAGATGAATGGACGATGTGGCCAGGGATGCCATACCTCTGGTTTCTTTGTCACTGGCTAGCGATGTCCCACTGCTGCTACAATCCCATTATCTACTCTTACATGAATTCTAGATATCGTCGAGCGTTCCATGAGGTATTTAATTCCGCTTTTATCGAGATTAAAATATCCACTGAAGTGCTTATAGTTTTATATCAATTAACAAGCAAAATACGCATAATTTAATCGTATTATAATATTTTTTTCAGTGTTCATTTCTATTTAGACCTTTCTCACTTTATTCAATATTTTCATCCCACTTTGCTGGCAAATATTACATTGATCCAAAACCATACGTTAGTTTAGAACGTCGGTTAGGATTCTATAGACGTAGCATTCGTTTTTTTATCATTATGCACTTCTTTCAATGTCCGTAACGACATCCAAAAATGAACATGCTATGTATGAATAATCTTGTCATAGATGTTATGAATCGACGCGACGTGTGTCGCTTCACGCTTTTTCAATTTCTATTGCAATGCAGTTCGCATTGACAACAATGTGATACGATTATATGACGAAATATATGACAGTGTAGACACCTAAAACTGTTATTATTATATATACAATACAGTTTAAATTATATCATAAAACGGAAGTGCATTGGAGAGATTTTATACTTAAAAGGCTTTTCTTTGCATCAATAAATAATGTAAAATATCCGGCGTTGAAACTATTCTTACTCACAGCCTACCCTATATATGTCTCTGTTTAACAAAATTCCGAGAAATCACGTCGATAATCTCCTACTAATCTCAATAACATAATTAAAAGTTTCCCAATTAAGTCGATTTCCCTTCTCTAGCCTAGAACCGTCCTAAGCTCTAGCTAATTGCTAGCGTTTATAATTCATTTAAATTTTACTTCTTGATTGATCTCTTTCACCTTTGTACGTTAGTAGTTATCAAAGTTTTTAAATTTAAAGCCTTCAATTCAATTTAACGTTGTGTTGTTGTAAAACTAAATTATTTTGTTTGCTAAAAGCAAACTTGACGCACAATAAGTTTGCCTTTATTTTGCTACCTATGTGGAAATGCTTTTATCCTCCAAGCTCTATACATAGGAGACCCAGGCTCTGTGTCGGGTAAGTAATACCCAAAACAACGACCTTGAGTGTTCCCAACAAAGTTGCATTACAGAAGACTTCGCGGTCGCTTTGCATTCAACTGAGGAATTAGCGGCGCCGCCAACTTGGAACCAAGAAGGATTTCTGTAAGATTTGTCATTTATGTGTTTGCCTAGGTTGGGGATTGCAATTAGTTTTATTTTATACATAGCCTTTGGATATAAGAATTTTTGTATTTTCCATTCCATTTTCAAAGACCTTTCTTAAAAAAAATTCTCTAATCTTCATTGCAAATTCAAGCGATATCAAAATTGTACAATTACCGTCAACTATGTCAGTCAATTACAGTCAAAAACTGGATTTGAAAATTTGATTTAGGTAGCTCGCTAAAGTCATATACGAAAAAAGGGATTATACTATGAACAATAAGGCTAAATAATACCATTTGGAATATTCATGAAACCATAATCTACTTTTCCAGAATTGTTACATATACAAAAATGAAAACATATTGTCTATAATCTACAAAATCAATACAATCAAAATGACAAAATAAAACGAGACAAAAAACAATAATACTTTTGGACCAAAATAATGAATAAAATAATTAATAATGAACAAAAGATGAAACAATAGATAGACTACTGTGGTTAATTGCAAGAAATAATAAATTACAATAAAATAAATTTGAGTTGTTTTTGAGAGCTTACAATGAGCTTGTAAGATCACTTCTCTTACGGTTTCTTAAATAACGAAGAAATGTCAGCTTCATTTGGGGCTTAACGTTCGAGAGAGGAAATGTTTTCTATTTGCTCTAAATATTAAGTAAATACCGGTCGGTATCGTGCTTATGAATTTCACTGACGGATACTTAGAATGTAAATAAAAAATTATTTCGTTTATCTGGTAAAATGAAAGTACATGTTATGTTATATTTATGAAGGGGTAATGTACATAACACCGAACAATATAACCGAAACATATAACCGAATAAACTCTTGTCTCGGTTGATTTTAGTTTATTGAGACATTACCAATACAAAGGGTTTTGCTGGATGAATACTGATATAACGAACGCTGTTTCGCTTACTCGCTAATCAAAAAATTATGTCTATATTATAACCAATAATGATAAGACATGTTGTAGAAAACATGTCTTATTATTATTGTGTTTGTAAATTGTCAATTAATTTTGAATTAAATAATATAATAATCATGGCTGTATACAAACAGAGAGTTCCTCGGTATGTATAACTAATCCAACAACAAAGAATTTAAAAGCCAGTTGCTCCTGAGAGCAATTCCAATACACTAAATATATAATGTACTAATATAACAAAGCCGAAGAGAACGTTCAGTTCAGTCTCATGTAATAGTCAATATAATGTAAAAAATCTTTTCACAGGCCCTGAATTTTTGCCGATACAAAAATGTAAGAAGCTGTTCGAGCCATCGCTTTGGCGTATGTGATACAATTCCTTTGTCTGGTAAGTATTTTTATAGAAATACTAGCTGACCCAGCAAACGTTGTTTTGCCATACATATGATTTCAATTTTCAATTAATAAATAAAAAATAGGGGTAAAAATTTAGGGCTATCTCAGACCTCCCGAATATGCACACAAAGTTTCATAAGAATCGGTCAAGCCGTTTCGGAGGAGTATGGGAACGAAAACTGTGACACGAGAATTTTATATATAAGATGAACATTTTGTAAACTCACACTGAGTTTGATTACTAAGCATTTCTATCGTCTGTTAATCAACTCTGCAGATGAGGATAGATTTGTGGAGAATCGAGACCGAGGCATACCAACTCAATCAAACGAATTATTCATTCATACTAACGCTTGACCGAAATATCGTTTTATACAAAAACAACTTGAATTGACTTTATTTCATTATGTTTATCTTAAGAATGTCAAGATTAATATAATAAATTAATATAGCTTTTCGAACATTCATTCATTCAGTCAAGGTGTGACAATTGTCTGGCTCAATTTTGATGACAGTTGAAACAAGTCGCAATTGAAATGACATAACTTATATATATATATATATATTATTAAAATTATTCTCGCATTTACTTAACAATATATAATGATAATCACCGAGTGCTTTCGTCAACAGAGGGCAAGTGCAAGGTATATGGCCTTGCAGTTGCCAATGAAATAAAACTTAATCCTGACTAGCTCGTGCTCAATCAGCATTAAGTTTTATTTCTTTTCCGTATGCTTCAGCGAAATAAACTAGCGAATAGGTTAGCATTAGAAAAAAAATTGGCAATTTTGTTCAAAACACTTATATTATTATTTTTATAAAGCTCGACAATGAGTTGTCCTTTTTACTTTTATTTTCATTCAGAAATAATATCATGCTACACGTCTAAGAGGTATCTAAAAAGGATTATTTTCTTACACTCTTCATAACTACTTCCACTCAGTAATAGATAGATACTTAAAAACTATCAATTTTATTAAGCTTTTATCGCTATTATAATAATTTATTCTATTTTTTTTCTTATAAGTATTATAATTGTAGTAAAATAAATGAAATAACTAGTTATATACATTTATTATTATTTGAAGAGAAACCAGATGTACTTTTTTAAACAAGCTGGTTAAAAATACTAGTACTAGTAGTTTAAGTACTAATGAAAACAGTTTTAACCGTTAACTTATCGGAGATTAAATTGCGTTATAATAACGTTAAACTAAAATCTTTTAATGATGTGCGTGGTTGCATTTTAATTGATTATTTTTCAACAATAATTACGAAAATAATTGTTTCCGGAAGTAATTTGTAGAACCGTAGGTATGAAAAATAACATTGCATCGAAGTAATCTATATCATTCCAACAGAACTAAACGGTGGAAGACTATGTCGCCGCTCAACATGCACCTGTCAACGACGCGCCCAGCTGTCAACGAGGATTTGGAAACAAAATTCCATTCCACTATCACATAAAAACGTTTCTCTTCGATCGAAATTATACAATAATTAAATTTTAGAAATAAGCGAATCAATTGTTGAAAGTATTATTGAAATATACTGTGATATGCTAAATCGAGTGTATTAATGATCAATAAATTATTATTTTTTTGTATGCCATTACAGGGACCCGCCCCAATGCGACTATATCTAACTTAATTCTACTTAATCTATACATTACATTACTTTATGAATCTTATACTTAAAATTAACAAGCTGAAAGTTCAATCATTGTAAGACTTCAACATAGCTTTATAAAGCGCGACTATTTTATTCTACAATGTACTATTATCTAATATTTATATCAATAAATTAGAAGTTTAACTTTAGCAACGCGCGAATTGAACAGTGAACGATTGCGAATGTCGAGGGACATTCGCAAGGCCCTTACGGTATTCATCCACGCTGTAATTCATACAAGAGTTAAGCCGATACGATGATATAGATTATATATACTTACATCCAATGGTATGGCTCTAACTAAAGAAAATAATCTCGTTTAATCTCGCGTAATCGCAAATAGAACTTTAGTTAAAAGAGTGAAAAAACAGCTGATTTTACAGTACCACTTTTATGTCTTACAAGAAAAATGGTACTAGAAATGGTAAGTACTAAGGTTTTGGTAACAATAGTACTAATTTCACAATTTCTTCCTTTCCCGTACGAAGGTATTAATAGCGACCGAATCCTTATTTTTAGTATGTACCACATAGAAAGAAAAATTCATTGGTCCAGTTGGGATTTAAAAGGAACCCAGTGTTACAAATCGGACGCCTACTAAGAACGTTTTAAGTATTGTATTATTACCCTTTTTTAGCTGAGCACTCCCTATTCGATTGACGGGTTGAAAAGAAACAGGTCAGTGAATAAGTTGTAACAATGTAATACGACAGTTTTTATAAATAAAACAACCACATAGCAACCCTTGGCCCTCAGCTTTGAGATCAGATTTGAGATGGATAAGAATAATTTATTTTAATTTAATTCTAGTACATAACACAGGCGACACGACAACGAACCATTAATTACAACAACAATAGTAAACTGGAGCGAACTAGAGCTCTGATGATGCCAAATTAATTATATTACTATGAGGTATAAACCGAATTTTAATTGTTAGTTCCTGACAAAAAAATGTCCGAACGTAGGTAAGCCTTGTAAGCGGTCTCAAAACCGGACAAATTTTCGCAATTCCGCAAAAATGCGTACCAGTAAATAACATTGTGCCGAATTACCAGCTCCTTCGACTATTGTAATATTTTAAAGATTGACAACATTGAATTGAATCAATTGCTTTGTTGGAAAGTACTGGAATATATTATACTAGCTGATCCGGCAAACGTTGTTTTGTCATACATGTGATTTCAATTTTCAATTAATTATTCGAATATTATTTAAAATTTGACACTGCGTTGGTAGCGCCGTCTGTCGGATCCAATGTAAAACATTCCAAAATCAACAACTACTAATAAAAATTAATTAAAAAAACATTGTCCAGCGGACAAAATTGTGAATCTAAACCATTCCCAGATTTTCTAATGATTCCCCCTTGAACACACAAAAAATTTCATCAAAATCGGTCCAGTCGTTTGAGAGAAGTTCAGTGACATACACACTCACAGAAGAATTATATATATAATGACATGGCAATTGCAGTGACGAAATGACACTGACAATAATAGGAGTAAATTTCTTCGCCATTCTTTTTAAATTTTTATTTTTTGATCTTGCCTTAGCTTAGCTTTTTGTTTCAACTTTTACGTGGTATTTATTTATTTATTTATTTACTAACCCAAACAGCGTTATGAAACATATAGAATAGAATTTGATTATTACAACTAAAACCAAAATAGGGTTACAATATATATATATAAAAGACTAAATAGTAATACAAAAAAAAAGAAGTACAAAAACATGGAAATGAAGTGTCATGTGAGTGTGTGTGGTGTGAATGTGAAATGTGGTGTGTCATGGTAGTGTTCCCAAATTAAGCAGTGTTAATAGCATTGTTTTTAACTTTGGTCTTAAAGCAAATTCTCGATAAGTTAAATATATCGTGGTCCAAAGTCTAGGTTATACGTCCGGGCTGCGCGGAGTAGAACTGAGTTCCAAGCGTAAGTTGTCCTTACACGAGGAACATGGAATAGCGCACGACTACGAGTCTGGTAAGCAGGTACTTGAAATTGGAGATGTTCCAGTAGGATGCTACAGTTTATTCTTCCTGGTATACAAAAAAAATATTGGAAAATAGTACATAAAATTATTTATACATAAAAAATATTATATTGTAAACAAGTATGAAACTAATTAATGATAGGAATTTTTGTTAACCTTAGGGACTCGAACTTGAAATCTGTTTTAGTGTTGTCTAATTTTTATGAACTTCAAGAAATCCGTAGGTTCTCTGTGCCTGTATACGCAATGCATTCTATTTAGCTGCTTAAAAAACATTAATAATATTGTAAACAAAATCAATATCTTTCAAAGAGTAATCTGATAATTCCATGATAAGCGTGGGAACATCAATTATCAATGTGTCGTGTCCTAATTATGTATCGTATTCTATGAAAAATATTTAAGGATATTTTTTTTGAGGATAAAACTATTGAGTTGGACTGAGTGTCATTTAAAAAAGAAACAAATGGTGCAAAGCGAAGATATGTCTTTTTATTTTACTAATTTTTCAAGAAGTACATGAAAATTGTCAAGTTATTATAAATAAATATACTGCTGGAACAATCGATAATACATACATTTTATAATTGCATTTAGCACCCAGACCACAACCAACCATATTTGTGGGCTGTGCTCATAACACCGTATTTTTGACAGGGGTAGACCTTTGAGCTTTGATCGGATAATAATTCATGACAATATGATTTTGCACAATATTTTTATTATCAATGAAATTGTTTAATAAATGTAAACGATTTAATTAATATTTATAGAATAGAGGCCATGGAAACACTTGTGTTGTTAAATGAAATGAATGCTGGCTTGGCCAGAATAAGAAGATTATTTTAATTAATTGCTTACGTCTATTAAATTATCCCTAATGATAAATGCATATTTGATTAGCTACGAAATTGAATAACAAATTTCGCGAAGTTATTTTCCTCAAATTAAAACTGCGACGTCACGTCATCTTCCGATCTGTCAATATTAATAAGACTGATGAAATTAGATAAGGGTTATTGGGGTGTGGCAAGGGATCATTTATTTTAACTAGCTTAACTTTAAATTAGAACAAAGTTCCCAGTATACACTGAAGTTTATTTTACTTATACATATATCTGTATATCCTATCTTTTAATGAGAAATCTAGGTTTGTCATAATCAGATGTTTGGTTTAAACAAATCGTGTGAGTGTATCAATATTCACAGTTAAAAGACAGTAAGAAGTATTTATTTTTGATATAGGACTCATTACTTCAGTAGTAGTAGGTACATACATCTAAATAATAATCTAAAAGAAGTGAAATCGTTGATTTTTTATGAACATTTAAAGAAAAACACTTTGTTAACGGATTAAGTTATGTATTTTACAAAATTTAACTATATTACATTATCATTGTCTACCGTGACCACGCACGCTGTAAAGCACGCGAAACGTCGGGAAACTTTCAAAATAATGTACTTAAATTTGGTAAAATACATAACTTAATCCGTTAACAAAGTGTTTTTCTTTAAATGAGTAATAGTTATGTTAATAAAAGACAATATTATTTTATGAATATTTTAAAATATATTTTTTACCAGTGACATTTTTTACCGTTGTTTTACTGGCTTAAACTATGGATACAATTTTGCTATTATGTAGGCAGCTTTCCTATATAGTATCCGGTAAGGAGGCGACAAGTTCTGCGATGTGGTTTTGACACGCCGAGGAACACTGCAAGTTCAGCCGTATCTTAAGTGGGATCCGCTTCACTATCGCCGTTACCAACAAAAGTTAAATTAAATTAATCATATTCGACAATAGTTAACGGCTAAGCGTCCTTCAACTCAAATTTTACAAATTTAAAATGAATTTATACCAATGATGGATGGTGAAATTTTGATAGCAATAGGTCCGAATACTTTGTTAATGTGCGCGTTGTTTACGCAGCGGTATTTCCACGTAGGAACACATATTGGAAATTTTTACGAATTCAGTTCATCCGTAGCGAAAAAAACTATCGCTATTCCACGAAAAAATCAGTCTATAAATGACTGCGGCAAAACCCACTCAATTATGCCAAAAATATTTATTTATTTACTTACAGTCTATAGCCAAAAACATACTTAAAAACTACCTTAACCTAAACCTAAACTATATAAATATGCTAAAAATATAAATGGTATTGACCATGGTACCAACTGGGTCTTCAAACAATTAACGTAGCTAATTAAAATCAATTCATAAGAATTTATTTTTAATCAGTTATACTTCCGTTCTACGTCGTGGCTTCATGATCTGTTTAAAAACTTTATTTTTAGATTTACACGGAAATTAGACGCAAACGGCCCAGTACCGACAACACACTCGAAGCTGGAGTGCTGATCCAATATTATAATTTAAATTGATTTGGAGCACAACGATGTCGCGTCACTCACTTTTAGTTATTCTCACTCACGCTCACTTTTAGTTATTATTTAGTTCTGACTTTCCAGTACTAAATTTGAGTCAGCTCGCCTCAATTCCCGCGTAAAAAAATTTAAAGCCTGTGGGGGTCAGCCATAAAGAGCGTATAAGCATCTTAGAGGCCGGCAACGCACTGGTGAGCCCTCTGGCTTCGCGAGTGTCCATGGGCGACGGTGTCACTTAACATCAGGTGAGCCTCCTGCTCGTTTGCCCCCTGTTTTTAAAAAAAAAAAAAAAAAAAAAAGCCACTTGAGTCTGTCGTTGCATTGTAGGCGGACCTCACATTTTTGCTTTTTTAAAACGTGAAACCCTACAATTAAATTATATAGCTTTGGTAGTCCCACATAAAAGAAATGCCAAACACAATAATGCACAGACTTCATAACCGATATATGCACATGTCTGAAAAGCTGTTTCAAATAATTTCAAAGAATTTTCCCAGAAACATAATTTTTCCTTTCGCAACACTCGTCACTCATTCATGTAACTATAAATTGAGTTTTGTATAAACTATTACGCAAACTTTATGAATGTACGGACATCACTCTTAATGTATTCAACATTGAGATTTTTACGGCTCGTGAGCTGTTTTTATAGAAGTGATTTATTTTTACAATCGCGACATTATTTAAACAGCGATTTTCCACATCAAAAACACGAAAAGGGCACTATTCACCGCTTATATAGAATACTTGCGAAATTGAATTTCATTCAAGTTCTTGTTTATATCGAGTTAAAACTCTTGTCGAAATTCGGTTAAAATATATTTTTGAACATTTAATTATACTACATTTTGCAGGCAAATTGAATTTTGTTAAATGAAGTTGTTGATATTGGTTTTGCGGGCATAACACAAAATATACACACACGAATATGAATTACAATTACGTTTTAACTGCTTCCCAGAGAAAGTATGATTATATTATTATAATGTTTATTTACGTTAAAAAATAATGAGAGCATTCTCGAACACATGCTATAATTACCCCATCAAAAGACAGGGCATGTTGGTCTAATGATGAGCAAACAAAAATGTACCGAACCGGGTATGTAAATGGACGACCAGAAAATTCTTATTGTTTATTGTCCTTTTTTGGCCGTAAAATCATGACAACTTTTATATAATCTTTATCTAACCTTGCATTATAACCTAAAGAACAATATGTGTAAGTATAAAATTTACATTATTACACATAACACAAAAAGTACAATTTCAATATATTCCACGGAGATTTTTACTAAAGTTGTATTATTAAAAACGAGTGTCGAGTGCTTTCGCTTTTACTTTTTGGCGTCATTACTATTTATTATGCCCAATATCTATATAATCTATGAATTATTAAACAAGGTATTTAACTGGTAGTTTTATTATGTACAGTTTGCATGACTTACTTGACTTATGGTCCTGTGTCCCTATGTGGAGGGAAGGTCAATTTTGGGCCACGCACTCAGCCCGTATCATAATTCCTCATGCTTCAGCCAGAACTGCGCTTCGCCAGACGCTTTCTCTTTCCTTGGAGAATCCAATCCACTGCCTGTTTAGGAATACGGTTAGACTCTCTTCGCAGGGTGTGGCCTATCTAACTCTATTTTGTGTGGCTGATAGGTATCTCCCTGAATTCATTTGAAATTTTCTCAGGCTCAAAGTACCTAGGACTCGTTTGGACAGTTTAACAATAAAGAACTGCCAATAGTAACAGTATATTACAAGTCGGCAGTCATCCGGACGGAAAACCCAAGGATCACCGGCACTTAACATTCTCATAGTATGAAGCGTTAAGCGTCCGGTAAGGAGTGAGAGGTGTAGCAGATTGCGACAAATGTTCATGTAATACAGCAATTTATCAATTATTTTAATCTCCATAATATTGTACAAATTATATGAATTATTAGAATAAATCAAAACTGTAAATTTCTTGAAATAGATTAATATATAATAGTCATAAAGTTTAAATGTAATTGCAACATCTAATAATAGTAGAGTATAAGTATAAATAGTAAATAACACTGAAATTTGCGTAGTAAACTGTAAAAATTACAAACAATGCACAAATGTTGACTTAAATGGCAAATAAAATGTGCATCTTGCCGAAGGAAGTATGTAGAAATAGATGTAAAGAAATATTATATAATGTTAGAATGTAAAAATAAAAATTGTGTAGTCAGACTTAAATAAAGAAAACCAGGCCCCCGATATGCAATAGTTAGGCGGTAGGCGTAGCAGCTCCACGGCTCTGGGGCGGAAGTCACCAGGGTAGGCGGGGGCAATAATTAAAAAGAAAACATGCAAGATCCGTTAATAATTATAGTAAGGTGCTGCGGGTAAAAGCTCTGTAATATCTGTGCAAACTTAATAGTTTTTAATTCTATTACGATGATAAACAAAGTTTAATCTCACGAAGTTTTATCTCTCTTAAAAAAGAGCGTATAAACATCTTAGAGGCCGGCAACGCACTGGTGAGCCCTCTGGCTTCGCGAGTGTCCATGGGCGGCGGTGTCGCTTAACATCAGGTGAGCCTCCTGCTCGTTTGCCCCTGTTTTATAAAAAAAAAAACGAAGTTCAGTATTTCTATCCAAAAGCATGTGCGCATCCTCAAGGTGACAAAGGCTGATTAGGCTCAGTCGATCCGCGTTATTCGAGGAGTTTGTTGGCTTCCGAGCTTTCCCGTCGCTATTTCCTTGTCGGGTTCGTGAAAAGTGAATAGTTAAAAAAAACATATGGTAAGTTATTTTCCGAGTCTAAATTTAAGTTAACTATTTAAAAACGATATTGATACAAACACTTTTCGTAATGTTAAAAACGTTTAAACACTCGTTTACATACTTGCTTAAAGTAATTTAAAATTTATTCAAATGATACTTCTATGAAAGAACAATGTATAAAAAATATCCGCTGGATGATTTTGATTTCGACAAAAAAATCAATTAGAATTATTATATTTCTATTGTGTTTTTATTGACTGGTTAACCGGTTAACTGGTTAACACAATTTCTCAAGAATAATTTTTGTTTGTGTAATAACGACAACAATGAATTTAAAATTTGCAAAAATTCAGTCTGATTTAGATATTAAAATCAATCAAAAACGGGAATAAAATATGATCAACCTTAATAGACGTATTTTTAAGTGTTTTTGAGTTAAGCATACATAATAATATTAAGTTAAATGTTTTCATTAAAACTAACATGATATATAACAGTATAATGTAATTTCTTGAAGTATTTACAATTTTATTTTTAAATCTATACCAGCTGTTAGCTGTCACATACGTGCATCTATTTTTAAATATCATAAAGCATACATCGAATTTATTTTTATAAATGCTCGGAGAATGTTGCCGAATCGTAAATATCGTTTATGTAAAAATATCAACAACAAACTACTGGAATCAATTATCATAATTGTATACCTTACAAAAATTGGGCCCTCGATAAAAGTAATTTGTAAGGCATTTAACAATGTAAAACTTAGCAACTTAGCCTCGCACTACAAACTAGGAAATAGGAATAGGTCGTGTGGCCAAAGACATGAAAACACAAATTTTACTTATATAAAACACGACAGATCACACTGAGGTCATAAAACTGACATGAGAACAACAGGACATGACGGATCACTGTAGATTTACCAAAATAAAAAAAATGATAAAAATTACTTAATAATACCAGATTTATAACCAAAACAACTTTTACGACCATTACGAAGTTCAGATTTGTTTCTTTATGATCGTAAAGTTTGATAATTTAAGTTGTTTTCTGCTTTATTTCACTCTTGTTCTTGATATTTGTAAACAATGGAATATGTTTATTCCAAGAATATATAGTGCTAGGTAAACAGTCAAGGATATCTAGCATCTTTTGTCTATAGCTTGCCTGGAAAAAGTTTTTAAGTGACTTTATCACAATTTTTTAGTGATTCAAACATAGTCTATCGTTGATTGTTAAAATATATTTTTTGCATTTTAACAATAAATTCGCATGTTTTTCTTTCTGGAACATTCACAAAAGGTTTAATTCGTTTGTATGACAAATGTGTTTGTTTGTTTTTAGTGGCGTTGTCACGTCAGTCATAATTTCATTAAATTTTATTTTCTTAATGAAAGAATATTTGTACGCTTTTACAAATAAAAGACCTATCAGCCCGTTCCCGCCATATCAGCATACCCACTGAAACAGAAAACCAAATGCAAATAAATAACTTGCGCTTTGACTAAGTACGGGATCTGCTAATGAAAATGTAACTATAATATTAATTGAAAAATAGTCAGTAAAAATAGCCGAATCAGTATCGAAATACAGATTTCTCTTAGACGTTTTTGACTTTTATCGTCTATGATTACGTTATTCAATTATGCTGTTTTAACGATGTCAGATATCTAAATACAATAATTTATATTTCTATCGTTCTATAAAAAGCGGTTAGTACAACTGATACAAGATTATTATTAGCGGAGGTCTAGATAATTATTCTAGTAATATGAATTTATAAATTTTCAAGGACTGCTCATTGAATAATTTAGGGAAAAGTGCCGTCTCTGTTAGCTGACTACTATGTAATATTATTAAGCCGAAATATGGGATAATCAACTTAATGGAATGTAAACAACGGCCTCAACTTTCTAGACACGAAATAATTACAATGTCTACTGCGATGTGCCAAATTGTGCGTATTATTAAAAAATAGACCTGGTACAGATAGCACCAAGGGTCAATACTAAAACACATAAACATAAATCGGTATAGGTTAAACGTGTGAAAAAATTATGCAGTTGAAATTCTAACATGGTCATCAAATTTGTGTCGAGGAATGAACTAAGCCTTTATAGCGAAATGGTCAGGATGTGAAAAACAAACACTGTTATAAAAGCAATCTGTATTTGTTACATCAGACGTGATACTGATTAGAGTATACGAGAGCTTTTGCCAGCTACAATAAGGAATTAGATAAAGAATAGTATCAGGGTAACAGTATTAAAAAAATAATTGCAAATGGGTTCTATACTCTAGAGGAATTAATTAGGTTTCGACTAACATAATATATTTCATATTAAAATGACATTAAATTTGCTAAACTTACACAAATATTGACATTTGATAAAATTGTGTGTTTGATGCAAATAAATATAATTCTTATATTATCGAATTTAATATTTATAAATCTTATGTCTGTTGTTTCTTTGAACGCACTAATCTCAGGAATATGTGTTGGAAATTACGTTCATCAAAATAAGATATCGCTACTATCAATGTGAGCAGTGTATGATGTAAAAGTTTGGTAAATATTGCTGGGAACACCCGCTTTTATGGCTGTATAAAAGTATTCGACTCGTATAATCCGGTTTGGACAAAAAAAGACGACTTCATATGTCTATCTTCTAAGACTGTCTTAAGAACGAATTTTATAGCAATCATATTTGCAAACAATTTATAACTAGATATATGAAATGTACAGTTATTTCTTTGCAGTTGACGCTCTTTATATAAACATGGTATTAATTCTTGCCCAAACAAATACGATATTCAACACAAGATACAATTTTGTATAAGGTAGTTTTTTAGTGTAATAAGTTTATATATTTAAGTTAAGCATAAAATAATTTCGCAAAACAGTGTGTACTACGCGCGTAGCATCATGTGGGGTTAAAGCTTGGCAGAGCCCAGATATGATGAGACAAGAGAATAATCATCGTAGTTCATCCGCTAGCAGCGTATGAATACCGTGTCCTGGATAAAAATATGGTGTTAATGCACCACTCAGTTGGTTGTTATAAAAATGTCTACTTGTACGATGGACCAAGCGTCAACCTATATAACATTTCAGAAAAAGGTTATAAAAATAATAGTTAGCAAAAAAAATAAATTGAACGGAAGTTGAGAATGATATCTTGTAACATTACAATAATACTTAAACACTATGCATAATCTTTATATAAAAGAACAAATGGCTGTTTAACTAACTCGGCTTTGGCTTTGAACAAGGAGTCGTTCTAAGGTACGATGTGACCGTGGTGAACTGTGAATAATACAATATACCTCTCTGTTAAAAAACGCCAATTTGCTCAGAACTTAATTGCAATTCATTTTCTACAGTTAAAACAAGATCCGATTATAATACAGGCAAAGAAAGAAGGTTTCCTTTGCGTAAAGGTGTATTTTACAATAACGTATTGCTTTGGCGGTAGTCGTTCCATCTTTCGTCGCCACTTTGGAGATGATCAGACGTTAATCAACACACTTGTTTAATAAATCCAACATCAATGCTTGTTATGTTGTAATAACCTCGTGCTGTCTTAAATGTGCAAAAGGAAAGACTTGATTGATTTTCCAGCACTTTTATCTTTATTTTTCAATGTCAAACATGTTCTTTTTTCGGATTTACTTAAACCACATATTGACATAATTAAGTACATGCAGAGATCATGCACGCCTAGAAGTAAATAGAAATAGGGGCAATGTTCACACTGCTTGAATTTTATTAGTTGCTTCTAGATGTCACTTTGTAAATAACATGGCGTTTTATTACTTGGCATAGAGTTTCTTTACTAATTCTCGTACGCTATACACCCTTGATTTGTCAACAGGATTGAACTTTGAGTGAATTCGGTTTTTTCTTACCGACCGGACATGAGAAATCAAACTTATCTCAAATCTTACATTTTTCCCACTTCGTATATTTAAGCACCTTCTAATTCTTGAAATAATACCTACATTAAATATAATATCATTAATTATCTTTATAACAACTAACTTATTAATTCCTTATTATTATATAATAATAATGATATTATAATAAAGATTTAAGTAGTGATATCACAACTTAATTGTTTATAAAACCTATTAAATGAGCTGACTTTTAAAGTTTCTCTGTATCGTTCATTCATTGGTTGAAGGACCTAATCTTAATCTCGATACCACGTATATACCACGATTATAAAGTTTGTTAAGTTAATCTGAAACCATTTGGCACAGCTGATGTTTTTTATTAAGTAAACAATTTTGTTTTACTACAGGTTTACACTATTATATTATATTTACAGTTATCCCTAGAAGCAGGAAATAATAATAAGGTAAATAGATAAAGTAAAGCCTTAATGGAAGTGAATAGGAATGAACTAAAGTATGATTGATGAAGATGATGAAATAAAAAGCTGTTAAGCTTTTAAAATGTCAAGTAATGTCAAATGCCTATACGTATTCTATACGTCAATAGAATTATTACAATTAAATTTCTTAGTAATTCATAGTCCATTTGTCGACTTAACAAACCCTTTGTTTCTATTGTTTGTACACTTGCAATCCCTGGAGTATATGTAGTAATGTAGTGACATCGAAATTGCTTATACCAAGTAATAAATCTAAAGTTGTACTTTACTTTTTCTACGTTTTGCGACGACGAAAGAAATTTAATCTGCGTAACTTTTCTTACATTCTTAGTACAACATAATTCAGCGTTAAAACTAGCGCAAAGCTTATTGCAAATACCGTTCATAGTTTACGTTCATTAGTATTATAGATTTATAAAAATTTTATTTGACAAATTGCATGAAATAATTCTATTACACCTGAGGATAAACAAAACAAATCGGAAATAACAATTTGTAAACTGATTTATCCTTTCCTAATGGGATTGTAACTACTTTTTGCTGTTTCCACTTTATTTGCGGTCCTTGAGGGAAACTCTTAAAGCCTATCAGATTTATTGAGGGATTTTACGGGATCAAAAAATGGAAATATTTTCATTTTCATTGCTTTATGAACAATGTGAGTTATGAATTTAGAAGAATTTTTTTGTAAATAAACGCTGCAACCACTTGATCTATTTTTGTGTTTCTTTAGTTTATAATTTTTCTTTACATGCAAACTAGATTTGTTCTCCACACCTTTGCTTTTTAGATCTTAAATGTGCTGCTCTCCCGATATTTTTCTTTACAATTGTCAAATTTAATTGCGCTTTGAGAAAAATCGATTGTCAAACAATGGTTAGTTCACACGAGTTCTAGGTTGAAGGTCACTGCCGGGTTTTCAAAGTTCAAACCATTGAGCACCTAAATTATCCAGATTGAATGTAAATTCGTGTGAAAGTATGCTTAAATAATTATGATAAATTAGTTAAACAGATCAAAAATTAATAAAGTTATGCGTGTTAATTCATAAGAATTCTCGTAAAGTAATTAAAACTCAATCAAACTTTTACAGTCTTAAAATACATGCTTCGATTACAGATAATTTAATTAAATTTGAAATGATTCAGTCCCCACTTTTTAATAGCAGAAGAACTTTTTATGTACGTTATAATATGTTTACGAGGACTTCTCTTGGACTTCTTTTAAAACCTAGCAGCAAAAACTCTCAGTCTACAATCATTCCTAAACTATATTTTCCAATATTGTATTTTATTTAGAAATATATTTTGGGGCATTTCTGAGCCCTCAGATATACTCAATTAAACGTGGAAAACACAGACTTTACTCACAATATCTTTAGATCAACTAATATATATACAATATTCGCAATTTGGTAGAAACCAGCTATTTCTAGACAAGAGGCGCTACATTTACAAGTGGAAAACTGTATTCTCTATTTTTGATATTTCATGTTTAATTAAGTGAAGTTTCAATTTATAGAATACTGTAGTAATAAAAAACACAGGCTTCAACGACAGGATTTTTTCTATATTTAACATATTAAATACGTTATTACTACTGTCAGTACTGAAATAAAATAAAATTGAATTCTCTATTGTGTGTGTAAATACCGCTTTATGACAAAAAGCCCAATCTTATTTTGCACTTTTAACGTACTGTTTCATTGCATCATTGAATGATGAATGAGACTAAGAAGAACCAAAACCACGGGCTAAGCCTTAATGACATTGGATCGGTCCCTGAAGCTTCGACGGCCGCTGAGACAAATTGTCCTGGACGGTTTAATTCCTTGTGGAAGTGACAAAGTCCCTTTGTGTTATAAACCGAGTATAGCTTTCTGTTCGAGAATTGTTAGAATTGTAAATACGAAATGTAACTTTAAAGGTAAGCTTTGCATTTCAAATAATGTACAATGAATGCGAGGGAATGAGTTTCTAATATTTCATTCACTTTATAACTCAAAGGAAAAATGGGACCGTTAAATTGTTAATTGCAACGTATAAAAATAGATAATTTTTAAAAAAATACAAAAAAAAACACAAAAAATATATATCTATCAATTGCCAATACTGATGCTCGTAGCCGAAGCGACTTTGACATTGACATTTTAACTTTTAATTTTACCTGATTATAGAACGTTATTCAAAGAGACAGTAAAATATTTTTGATCATAACTAATGTAAAACGCCAGCCATCTTATTGTCTCATTGCCAGTCATCTTGTATGGATCGTGACAAAGTATATGTTGGGCACGTAGAAAACCTATTTTTGCTTACACCTATCGAATATGAGATGCCACAGACGATTAACTCAATACGGTTTTAATTATACAGAGACGTTAAAGATTGAACTTATATTTGAGTATATTGGCTTAAACTTTACTAATACTGAAGACTTTGTTTCCTCCTCTTCCCTCTTAGTTCCATCCTTGAAATCAGTAAGCATATTTTTATATTTCATTTATAAGAAACAAGGGTCAAAATACCAAAGCATGTGACGTTGTCCTTACCACAGTGTTATGGCGAGGTAAAGCACCACACATAGTTTTAATTTATCATTTAGTTTCACTGAAATTATTATCACCTGGGAATCGTAGCATCCGTCTCAAAGAAGAGCGCCACGGGAATACTAGATAGAATTGAAATATAGTAAACTGCAACATTTTATTCATTAAATATTTGTATTTATGAGATTGTATAAATTGCATAACGTTATTCAAATATGCTTTCATTAAAATTGTCATCTATTATATAACAGGTATGTAGTTTTGTTATTCGGTTATATACGATAGCACGAACGTACATATCTTCATTCAAAAATACGTCGTATCTTTACTGCGATAGATTTATGTGGCGTTTCTGCTATGACCTGGTTTGTAATAAAACGTAATCTGTAAGATTTAGGTACGTATGGACTTAGTATAGATAGAAAATGTGATTGGAATATCGAGGCGCTATATTACTGAAATTAGTGCTACTGCGACGAAATATATGATAATAAATCACTCTATGTTAATTTACGAGATCTCTGGCGACACTTGGACTTCATACTCTAAATTACTCTGCGTGTGATGAGCCGTAGCGTCATGAGTCATCAGCTACGCTTATGCTACGATCGTCGTACATGCTACGTTTGCTACGAAGTACCACAACGTGCACCACATTGTGTTTAGCCAGTCACTATTTATTGTTACACAACGGATATTATTTATTATCATATACTTACATATAACCTTTTTAATATAATTTACATACAGTTCACAATACAATTCACAGTCCAAACAGTCCAGTGCCTTTAATAATTCATTACTTGATTTGGTTTATTTTAACGTTCCATTTATTTGTTTTCCTGTTAAAATTCCATAAAATAATTCACTGTTTAATAAATATTTAAATAACAATGCTTAACTATTTCACTGTGAAATGAAACATTATCTCTCTATATTTATTTTTTTACAAACAGGGGGCAAACAGGCAGGAGGCTCCCCTCATATTAAGTGATACCGCCGCCCATGGACACTCGCAATGCCAGAGGCCTCAGCAGTGCGTTGCCGGCCTTTAAGATGCTTATACGCTCTTTTCTTGAAGGTCCCTAAGTCGTATTTGTTCGGAAATACCTCTTTTGGCAGCTGGTTCCACATAGGGGTGGTACGCGGCAGAAAAGGAAGCACTCAGTTGTATATATTATTATTATATACTTATATGGCCAAAGGATAAGAAATCTTCACGGAATTCGTTTTACACCAACCGACTACGGCATGTTCCCATATTATGAAGGTGCAACATTCGATTGGGCAAGCGAATACACGTTTAAAAATACTAAAACTCTTCAAATCTGCCTATACAGTATGAAGAGTTCCCTTGATTTCTCCAGTATCACACTCCTGATCTTGAGATCTAAGTTCCAAAGGTAAAGAGAGTGAAGCATAAAAATGGTCGTGCTTACGAACAAAATATATGCCCAATTCTACGTATTTGAATAAGCATCGTTGGCCTTACTAGTCTCATCAATCTAGATAAACATTAATCGTTTTGAATAAACACTAAAGATAAAATTATTGTAATAGCAAAATAGTGATGTGCTATTACGCCGGTAATTATATGGACTGTCAAATTGTGTATGATGATGGAAAGCGATAGAGTAGAACTTTAATGTGTGTTTATAATACACACATTGATAAGTGGAGAAAATATGCAACAACGAAATATTGCAAGTTTTAGCTATGAATGAATTTTGAAAAAAATTTACTTATATTAGTTGAATATGAAAGTATTCATTACATTAAGATTACGTATTACCGATTTGTATGTAAATAATAAAGAGTTATTCGAAATTAAATCGCAATAAAGCGTGTATATATATATATACTTACATATCGAATGATGTTCAATTTCGCGATCATTTGGAGGGTAAGACTAAAATTGCTTTCAAGAATCTTGGTGTGCTCAGTAAGGCGAGACGGTATTTCACACCGGGTCACGCAACTTCATAAAGCGCAAATTCGGCCCCACATGGAATACTGACGCATGGGAAAACTTTCATGATGCGGTTGGCGTCTTTTGCGACCTGTCAAAGGCCTTCGATTGTGTCGATCATATAACCCTGATAAGGAAGTTACGACACTACGGGATTGACGACAAGGCAGCTGATTTGCTTCAATCGTATCTAGGAGGAAGAATCCAGAAAGTGAATATTAATGGAGTTACTTCATCGGGGTCACAGGTGTGTGTGGGTGTTCCACAAGGCTCGATCCTTGGACCTTTCTTGTTTCTGGTTTACATTAATGATCTCCCATTCTCCGTAAAAGAGCTTGGAGAAATAGTATTGTTTGCTGATGATACTTCACTCTTATACAAAGTTGATAGAAAGAACCAAAGTATTGATACGATAAACAATGCTATTTCTTTAGTGGTTAACTGGTTTAACCTAAATAATTTAATGTTAAATGAAAAGAAAACCAAATGTGTACGATTTAGCACATGTAATAAAAATTGTAATACAGCCAAATTAAAAGTAAAAGATGGGGAGATAGATTATGTAGACAGCACTGTCTTCTTAGGTATAACATTGGATTGTAAACTCCAGTGGGGGGCACACATAGAAAATCTCTCAAATAGATTGTGTTCTGCTGCCTATGCAGTCAAGAAAATCCGCAGCCTCACCGACCTTCACACAGCCAAACTAGTCTATTATAGTTATTTCCACAGTGTAATGTCTTATGGCATTCTTCTTTGGGGTAATGCTGCGGAGGTTCAGACTATATTTATTTTACAAAAACGGGCAATTCGCGCGATTTGCTGTTTGCCCCCACGGGAGTCGGTGCGAGAGAGATTCAAGGATTTAAATATTATGACGCTTGCTGGTCAATATATCTATGAAAATATCATGTATGTTAGAAAACACATAAATCGTTTTAGTACTAATTGTGACTTTCATCAATATAATACCCGAAATAAAAACGATTTATGTGCTAAATCCACAAGACTGCATAAAATAAGCAATTCATTTCAAGGAAATGGTGCTCGCTATTATAATAAAGTCCCAAGCAAATTCCGAGAGCTGTCAATAAACAAATTCAAAAATATTATTAAAAGAAAATTGATTGCTAAAGCCTATTACAGGACCGCGGATTATCTGAATGACAGAAGTGCTTGGGACTAAATTGCTCCTGTTCTAAAAATTAAAAGTTGTAAGCATGATCAAAAAAAAGACAAACCCGACTGAGTTTCTTGCTTGTTCTTCTCAGACTCGGGCGCGTTAGTGAACAAGCCTATAAATTTAGTTTTAAGTGACGTGCAAAGGTGATCATGTAAAGATCCTATTTGAATAAATAAATTTGACTTGACTTGACTTGACTTACTGTTCTCACCTCTGGGCGGGAGCTCCCCAGTACCAGCTCCTTCCTCTTGATCGCATCCAAAGAAGAGCACTTCGAATCGTCGACGACCAATCACTTTCTGAGCGGCTTGATCCTTCGGCGCCGCGTAGAGATGTAGGGTCTCTCTCCATCTTCTATCGCATTTATCACGGAAATTTAGCTGAATCGGACATCGAGGCAGAATACGAAATTTCATCCGTATCACCTCGATGTCCGCCGTTCCACAACTGAGCGCTTCAGAAGGCACTTTCTGCCGCGCACCACCGCTATGTGGAACCAGCTGCCAAAAGAGGTGTTTCCGAACAATTCCGAACGGGACCTTCAAAAAAAGAGCGTATATGCATCTTAGAGGCCAGCAACGCACTGGTGAGCCCTCTGGCATCGCGAGTGTCCATGGGCGGCGGTATCACTTAACATCAGGTGAGCCTCCTGACATATATATAATACACTGCTTCCTTAATCTCATCAATATTAAGAACAATTAAACACTTCTTCCTACATGTATCAAATGAACTATGTTCAGTTTCAAATTAGAAAGTCAAATTAGAAAGACGAAATCATGCTTTCGTCATGCAATAAACCTGAAGGTAGTTTTCAAATCGACGCGTATCTTTTTCTTAAATAAACTAATGGAAACGCGAATGCACACGAGGTCCTATTTCTTCGTGTATTCGAACTCTGGCTGGTCGGCATTTTTCTTTGAAAATATTTGTTCCTAAAACATCGTGAATGTAGCGATACAAAAACCTAGCAACGAAATATCAAACCAAAACACTAAACAAAATTGAACTATGACACAATAGCTCAATAGTCTGGACTAGATACAGTATTCTTTTTTCAAATAAATTACATTCCCTTCAATAGAACCATTTGAAGCCAAAAGTAAAAATTGTAGCATCGTTCAAAATTCTTCGTATGAAACCATCATACGAAGAATTTACTTACAGTTACTTTATTTTCTATTACTCGGAGGGTGATATTACAAATTATTGGTAATTGGTATACAGCGACCACTTTCAACGACGTATAATAATATTCTACCGAAAGCCGAGTTAGGAGATTAAAAATGTCACTGATTTTTCATAATGAAAGAAAAACAATTGTAAGACTAGTTGCAAACACTCAATTTTCTTCCCCCAATTTTAAAACTGAACTTATTTTTACTTTCTTTTTTAAATTTGCATTCTTTGTTTTGGTGGGTACACTTTCTTTGCTATTTTTTTTTTGTGTTTGAGCTGATAATGATAGTGTTTCTTAACATCTCAGTGCCCACCTTTAAGTTAGATGTACAAATAAATGTTGTTTAAGTTTATATTAGAATTAAAAATTGTACATTAATTGGTAGGTCATAATATATAAATAAAATAAATATTAAGATAAAAGTCTTTTCTTACGCGAATTCCAAAAACATAACTGACTGAAACACGATTTGTTATATTACCATCACTCACTGATCACGTCTGCGTATTTAAGTTAATTAACTGCAGATTAACAAAATCGTCTAACATATTTTAATGAAATTCTGTGGTCACAAAAGGTTCTCCCTTGGGCTTATAAAATTCGTGTACCGATCCTAATATTCGGTGGTTACGATCCTTCTTGGACTTTAATAACACTTTTATAGCCTATTTCTGATATTTACGCTCAAGAAGTGACGAGCTATTGAGAACGTTAACTGGTTGAATCTTACCTACTGTCAAGTGAAGCTTTGTTTCAACCCTTATAAATTAAAATACCCACCTACTAAAATGACTTTTACTGCTACAGTTTTCATATAGGAATACTGCGATCTAATTGATAGTAGTGATTTATATAGCCTTCATCTGTAAATGAAACTCTTCAGCTTTATAATATTCCTGTAGATTTCCTCAAAGAGATGTGTATGTGTTATTTCATAATAAAAAATAGTAGTTTCATTATGATTGGAACGATATTTTTCGAGTAATAAAAACATAGAACTGTCAAAAGTAAAGGAATATTTGAAATACTTATTGCTTAATCGTTACATTCACTCGTATGTTAATAAAGTAAAATTACTATTGTCGCGTAACATTTCGCCGCTTTTTGCGGAAAGTTGCCTGTAAATTGCTTCTTTTACAGATGTACATGTAACGTTCAATACATTAACGAACGTGAAAAGTTTGAAAGTTTATTTTTGTTTAACAAAGTATTGTTTTGTTTAATTTATATTAAACAAAACAATACTTTAATTTAATTATATATTTTGTTAAGTACAATTTGTTGAGTTTGTCAACGAATATTCGATAGTAAAAGAAAGTGATACTTACAAGTAAAGGATACATGCATTTGTTTCCAGCTGGAGAAGGAATGTACAACGTAGAGTTGATGAAATCTCTTTACCACTAGGCTAACATGGATTTTATTGGATTGTACAACACTGATTCAAATATAATAAGTGTTATTGTTTGTATGGAAAATCGTAGTTCACATTGATTTTTTTATTGTTGAATTAACCTTGTAGATAAATCGTTTTTATATTTCGAATAGAAAATTTATACGTTTGTTTTATTTAAACTATAGCCAATAGTTATATCGTCGTCTCTTTCTTTTAGTATGAGCTTATAAAATACATAAAACATAACTATTGGTTATTTATATAAACAAACGACCGTGCCAGATATTGTCGTTGTGCGTCAAGCGGTTTGCAATTTTTGCATTGATATACATGAGTATACATATACATAAGTAGTACATGTATAATTTATCTGCTCGAGTTACAAATACTGAATAAACTTCAGTTTATTTTTAACTGTGAAATATTTTAAACAGATCTAAACTTATCGGTCTAACTATCTACTTCTTTTTCAAATATAAAATATGGATTTTGCCAAAAAATCAAATTAAAAAGATAATATAGGAGAAAGTTTAAATCCACCATTTAAACTTTGATCTTATTAAACTTAATAAAATATGTTAAAGAATTTATTACGGTTGGGGAAAAATTAGCAAGATGATACATTAAATGTTAGTAGAACGAGTAAGTTCAGGAGGAAGAATATTCAGAGGAGAGATGCGAATATTGCTACTAACTTTTGTTTACGATAATTTTTGACACTTGGCGTACGTGTCAAAAATTATCGTACAGTATCAAAAAGTATCGTAAAGTATCGTATCGTAGTGTTGACGTACTTATAATACTAATAATGATGTCCTTATAATAATTGATCAGAGGACAATACGATCGAAATTGAGTCCAGGATTGAGTTTTGATTTTTGTCATTCCTTTCCAGTATCTATATATAATTTTTATAGTGGAGAAGAAGAATGATTCAGTATTACAGCTTTTCAAATCCCCAGGCCCACACAAGTTTAATTAATTTCTTCTATACCGGTAGTTAACAGCATAATCCGCCGAGGCTTAACTTATTAATTTTTTGTGTGCGGTTACCCGTTTACGTTTTTCTTTTGCTTCCTGTATGTAACCTTATTACCTTTACCGAGGGTGCCTATTTTTAACCGACGCGACGGTTCACTCGAAACTGGTTACATCGATTTGAAAAATCCTTGTTTTCATCTCAAAAGTTATCTCGAATAAAAAATGTATTGTTATTAGTTGAAATAGTTTTAGATATAATAGTTAAATAAGTGCCTATAGATTACTTTGTCGATATATTTTGTACTTGTACGGTTTTGTTTTGAATATAATTAGTTCCTATAAATCTTTAAGACGGTTTTTAGTAGCACAAAATGTAAACGACCGCTATTTTTGCTTTTCATCTCCCGCCAACTGAGGGTACAAATGTGGACTTCAACTTAATCCAAATAAACCTTAAGAGAGCCGAGTTATAAATAAGTAAATAGCAACACACATTTCACTCATGGTCGTTACCTCCCAAATTTTTATTGCAAGCGTTATGGTTGCGAATACATAATATGTTTAAAGTTATTTAAATTTAAAACAGTCTAAAAGGATCGATCGCATGTCAGACTAAATAACTTTAATTTAATGAATTAGATATAACACCAAAAGCGTAAGATACGATTACGCTAGTGTAATAAAACTTAAAACGATATTTTATATTTGTTTAATGTAACAGTTCAAACAGATCTCGTTCGGGAACCACTGAACTATTATCGCATCGTTAAGTGCCAGTATAAAATGCAATTAAACGGTGATAAATATTATCTTTATGGTATAAACACCACCTGGAGAGAAAGAAATATCTTTCAAAATTAAAGTTTCGTTAGAAAACAGTTTGCTATCTTCAATACCCATGAAATTTTACGCCACCATCAAATTTACACTTTGAAAGGGTCTATACAAAAACCGCGTATCAGCCAAAAGAAATATCCGTCAGGGCTGCCTCGTATATTCGCGTGTTTATGGTGACAAGAGGAATTGCATTACGGGCGAGGCACATTCCATTGCCTTGTCTAATTATTTTGTTTTGCTTATTTGACGACTGTGGTTCGCGATGTATTTTGAATTATTTGTGTATTTCTTTATTCATTTATTGTATATACCTACTCTTGTATCTTTATTGCGTTTTTGCTCTTAATGGTTAGGATAATTTATTATACTTACTGTACTTTTATATTGTTAAGTGTGGATTATGTTGTTTTTTATATTTCGTATTAGGCTTTTATACAATGTTATAGAGGTATTGTGTAACTAGTTTTACATGATTAGCTGAAAACACTTAAGGTAGAGTAAATAAAGTGTTTTCTATTGTGGAACGTCATCATGCCTCTGTTGAAAATTATAATTTTAAACCTTTTTATAAGCATGAAGAATAATGTTTTCTATTACGGGACGGTGATCTTTAGCGCGCGAACATTGTCTACGAACAGTAAATGAGAGAAATGGGTCGGGTACATTCTGTGAATGTGAACGACATCTATTCTCAGACATTATGTAGGAAAATAATTGTATCACTATGACCATAACATGGTATGTATATATATAATAATCCTCTTGCCTATTTGCCCCCTATTTTATATAAATAAAACTAAAGGACACATGTTTTACACATTATTGTTATATTACATTTATTATTGTTTAGTTCAAAAACTTAGTGTTTTTATACTGAGTTCTAATTGCCAGTCCTACCCTGCGGCTGTTATATTTTCATCCTTGGTTGCTTTCAATTTTATTTCTTTATTTATTTTATTAAATTAAATTAAGGTTCTCCAACGATATATACATTATCACAACTAAAACATTATTTACTACAGTTACATACTGATGCATAAACCATAATGTTGTCTCTAAGTTACGAATGTGAAACATTTATTTCCACAGTACAACTACAGCATAAACACCTTTCACGTTGCTAAACGCATTTATACAACAAAGCGAATTACCTTCGGGTGTTTTGAAAATAATACTAAATAATATTTTTTCCACCCAGTACTATTCCACTATTCACACTCATTAATGAAACCTAAAAATATACTTCCTGAGTAACGTATACATTGTATTTGCTAATAGGTGTTCGTGTAAGATAATATTATCAAGAAATATTGCGACGTCAAACAAATCCGTATAATTTAATATTCATAAAGCTATCAAAAACAAACCACTTGTGCCGTCAAAATGTAAATTTATTAGCCAATTTATGCAATGTGTTTAGTACTATTCTTTCGCCTTCATGGTATATTTTTAACCTGCGAATAAACATGATAATATCGTTTTATGTTCTATTAAATTCAACTCTTTTTACTGTACGCGTTGTAATTGTAAACGTAGACATAAATCCCAATCTGGCATGAAAGTGTTTGGTCTAGGTAATAGTGTTTTTAAATAAGATTCCAAAGAATTATGAAGCTGTTTGAGACAAGTCCGATATAAATATGAACATAATTTTTTGTTTCAGGAATCAATAAGTACGGAGGTGACGTCGCCTGAAACTTACAAAGAATGATTACTCATGATGGTGGATGTTTCTGAGTACCAGGAGATAAGCACAGAGTACAATAACATCAATTTGACAGTCAACAAAACATGGACGAAAGAGCTGACCTGCGCTGTGGATACGACCAACTTCCTCTCCTCGCCATTATTCCATTCCCTGGTGTATATCCTCTACTCTATAATTTTTATCACGTCCCTTATCGGAAATTCGCTGGTGTGCTTCATCGTGCAGAGCTCGCCGAGGATGAAGACTGTGACTAACTATTTTATTATGAACCTCGCTATTGGTGACATTTTAATGACGCTTCTGTGCATTCCGTTTACATTCGTACCAATGCTGGTTTTACGAAAATGGCCTTTCGGTTTGGTGATGTGTAAGCTGGTGAACTATGCGCAAGTGGTGTCTGTGTTCGTGAGTGCGTATACGTTGGTAGCGATCTCGATAGACAGGTATATGGCGATCATGAGACCGCTAAAGCCCCGGTTGGGGCGGGTGGCGGCCAAGTTTATTGTGAGCGGCGTCTGGGCAAGTGCTTGTGCTACCGCAGCACCAATTTTTATTGTATCGGAGATAAAGAGACCGACTGAGTGGCACGAGTACTGTGAAGAGTAAGTTTTAAGCAATAAAATGTATTTTAGACAAACTTCCAGAGATTCTTTTCCATTTATGGGCTTCACGAGTCTATTAGTATATAACAATCTAATTGTTCTACGCTTAACTAAACTTTTTAAGATGAAATTCTGTTATAACATTAATAAAATGTTCCTCACAACCAAGAAACGAATAAATAGAACTATAATTATAATATCATCTTCGACCGTGGAGCGAAACATTGCGGTACGGTGCTTTTATGAATACGCCACCGACATACAACGAAACAAATGAGTACATTGTACAACTTTACTCAACGTACACATACATGTATCGAAATCCGCCAAACGTTAAGGAAAAGCTCCCCGGATTTTGTCATTTCGCCATCTCTAAATCACCGCCGATGGGCTGATCTCACGTATTATCAACATACAACAAATTATCTGTGACACGAACCTAAATAATTACGAGATACGTTCTTAATTTACATAATATGCCCTTTTGGTAAAGTTAATATATATTACATCTGTATCTTCAACTTACAAGACGGCTGTCAAACGCAAAAAACTGTTTCTAGCCTATTAAAAAAGATGATCAAAGAAACATTTAATCTGAGAACTAACTGACATTACTGGATTTTTATAAAAAATATCTGGCTTTCATATAAAATTTGCACGTTATATTATCAATTTCTATTTACTATTATATATTTGGCGGTATTTTTATATTGTAATGTATTCATAGGATACTGAATAATACTGCGCGTGATTCATTCGCCACCGAGTGAGTCGAGTATCAATATTTCCCATACTGAGAACTTCCAGTGGGATTAAGACTTCTGCTGCATGCGAGTTCTACCGCTGAGCAAACCCATAAACAGTTATTGCTGATTACCGGCTTCTTACCTGCCGACTCCTTGTTTTGGAAGTGATTACCAGGGGAGTACGGTGACGGTGCGGGTCTTACCGACCCTGACCTTAAAAGACCCATCTTGATTTTATTTTATTTTTCAATTTTTTCTTGTGTATTACAATTAAGATTTGTAATTGTTAAGTAAAATCTGCCGTTCTATTTTAGTGTTATAATTTGTTTAAAATAAATGTGACATTACAAAGGAAATAGTATGTAATGAACCTAAAACTAGAAACCTTAAAAAAATTAACATAATAACAAAAGTATATTATTAAATACGAGTCCCTTTAAGCAATGTTTCGAAGATAGTGACAGCTCCTCCCTTTGAATAGCTAGACTATATTCTTCATTCATATATATTTAAATATTTCTGTATAAACATGTGACGGCGGCCATTATTTTCATCCCTCGCACTGTCTTTATATTTTGTCTGTCTTTATATATATAATACTTTTCCATCGAAATAAGAAATACATTTAAAAAGTATGGATATTCAAAGCTATCATTTCCAGGGACTTATGCATGGAGCAGTGGGAGAAATCTGAACATAGCCAGCAGTACTCATACGTGCTGCTAATACTTCAATTTGCCCTGCCGTTGACAGCGCTTGTGTTGACGTATGCGAGAATAGCTCATGTGGTTTGGGGCGGGAAGCCCCCGGGCGAGGCAGAAAGTCTTCGCGATTCACGAATGCAACTGGCTAAGAGAAAGGTATTGTGAGAGAGAATGATAAATTTATTAAATTTACTTCCAATAGGGTATTAAAGATTAATTAATGTGCTTAATATAATGAGCTTAATATTAAAAGCTTTTTAAAAACTATGGCGAAATAGTCTCGACTTCAGTAAAAAGTATTTCCGACGTCAAATCAGTAGAACAAAATGTATGAATGACAGTAACTTTAACTTTAGTAAATAGAATATCCATTAACTCAACTAAAACTATGAATATAATTTGAATTTTAACTCTGCTATGTCCAAAAAGTATTTTAATATAAACTAGTTTTGAAAAATGGCTGAGAAATTATTTAGGGAATGTTTTAATTAAAGCTAACATATTATCCGTTAATCTATCGCGCGTAACTCTTAAGATATACAAATAAGTTCAGTGAACAAGAATTTATTCGGGTCGTGTCTGGTTTTACTTCAAAGCGTCTTTCACTCATAAACTAAATATGTTGAGGCTTATGCCACTTAAGATTCGGTTTCATTCTCAATTCTCTTATTTTTCCAAATATTTTATTTATTAAACAATTTATTTCTTTGTATATTATACGTGAGTATATAGGAAATCACATGGTTAAAATCATGATAACGACAAATACAATATTAAAAATTTCAAGTCCTCTATGTGTTATTTCCTCACGTCAAATACAGCCGAGCATGCGATAACAGAGTATCAGGTCTGTGTATGATGCTTAAACTAGCTCTAAATATCATCGCGAAAACATAGATTTTCCTACTACTACTAAATAAAATAACTTAATAGCACGAGAAACTGCACAGCACAACACAATTATCACAAGTGTGTAGCTTTGTGAATAAATATCTGGACGCCAGTGGATACTGAGATTAGCGCGTTCAAATGAACGAAAAAACTTTAGGCTTATATTGTATAGATAAACAACTTTTATTTAAGTAATAGTATAAGCTAATAATCAATTTAGAGGATAGAACATTTTAAAAAATATACTACATATTGGTAAAGATATAAATATATTTCAAGAAACATGTTTGCTATTGAAAATATAAATCCAATTTAAAGCGTTATGTTTTATTGATATTAGCATGCCGATATCCATTCTGTTTTAAATATGGTATGTAAATACAATAATCCTACTACTATATAATGTTTTCCGTATCATTGCAAGGAATTATACTACAGAAGGATTTTTAAAAGATTTATTGCGATCCAAAGTTGAACTTGAAGTAAATCAAATTGAAACGTTGCTAGGATAGTCGTTATTTACTCGGAAAGTAATACTTCTATTGGGAATTCCGAAGTTAATAGTAACAGTATTTTATAAGTATTCGCCTGTTGCTACACCGTGTGAATTTTTCAGATGGTAAAAATGATGGTGACAGTCGTGGTGGTATTTACGATCTGTTGGCTACCACTCAATATATTCATAGTAAGTATAAACATAATTATATAACCAAACATCGACTTCCTGTCGGTAACATGGTCTTTATATTATATATAATAGGTTGGGGAAAAAGAAATCCATTATTTTTACGTGAAATTCAAGACTTTATTTAACATGTTTTGCATTGTCCGATTTAGGTCAAATATGCACCATTTTGTTCTATAATTTGTTGCCATTTTAATGGTAGCTTTATTATGCCTCTCTCATAAAAGTCTTGGTCCTTATTAGCGAAAAACTCCAGCAAAAGGGACTAACGGCCAGAAAGGTTCTGCTTTGCGTTTGGTGGGATTGGAAAGGAATCATTTATTACGAGTTGCTTCCATATGGCCAAACATTAAATTCAGACATCTATTGTCAACAACTGGACCGTCTGAAGCGAGCAATTGACCGGAAACGGCCAGAATTGGCCAACAGAAGAGGTGTCGTGTTCCATCAGGACAACGCCAGGCCACACACTTCTACAGTGACTCATCAGAAACTCCAGGAGCTTGGTTGGGAAGTTTTGATGCATCCACCATACAGTCCGGACCTCGCACCAAGCGATTACCATCTTTTTCTTGCATTGCAAAACTTTTTTAGTGATAAGAAATTGGCATCAAGGGAAGAGTGTGAAAATCAATTGCTGGAGTTTTTCGCTAATAAGGACCAAGACTTTTATGAGAGAGGCATAATGAAGCTACCATTAAAATGGCAACAAATTATAGAACAAAATGGTGCATATTTGACCTAAATCGGACAATGCAAAACATGTTAAATAAAGTCTTGAAGTTCACGTAAAAATAATGGATTTCTTTTTCCCCAACCTATTATATTATGATTAAAAGACTTTCCGGAAATCTGAGGAAAATAAAAGCTGTACAACTTTGGTTTGAAAAGAGATCTGGCTCTGAAAAAAGCGGAGAATATTGGTATGGGTCCACAACCTCCACCGTCTTATGCGAACCGCTTCTGATCGAGGTCCTCCTTATCAAAACAAGAATTCTCCTTGTCTTCTACACCCCTTCTATCTCTGTTGATTAATTTGTATATTATGGAAATACCTTTAAATGTTTGCTCTTTATAAAATTATTATTCTTATGGGTGACATTAACACATGCGTACTAAGAGATGACTGTAGATCAAAAACTTACAATAGCAATTGAAATATTCAGTGGAATACTTTAATTTCCATTGCCTACCAACAACATACAATACAATACAAAATCCCTGGCCTCACTGTTTCCGCGTTGGACCTAATTTTCACAACTTTTCTTCTCCTGAAGTAATTAACAAACATAGCCAACTTCCTGCTTTTGCTATTTCTCCTTTATGTATCTTATAATATTAAGAATTCTAAACTAAAGCTCAACGTAGTTCTTAGACGCAATCTCACTGTGAGTGCTGTGCAAAACTGCATACTTAATACAAACATTATAAAATTTTTAAATAATTATACGAAAATTGAATTGAAGTAAATCAAATAAATAGTGGAATTAATTTATTAATAGCTCTTCACTAAGCTTCTTATGCCTTTGCCGAATTATGGATGGAGAATAATCATATTTATATTTCACTTTGTTGTGAGTTCTGATGCTCGTCCCGTTAATTAATTTCTGCGTAATTTGAAATCCCTTCTTAATTTTGTGTCGACAGCAACATTTATAAAAAAGTTTCAACTGGAATCAGTAGCTCCTGTTTAATGTGTTCAAATAAACTTTATAGTATTCAAGAATTGCTAGCACATTATAATGTTACAATGTTGTGTTAAATGTGACTAGCCGGTCGGCATTTTTTATATCACTTTTCCCACAGTTTTCACGTCAAATATTTCCTCTCCGTCCGAACTTGGGAAATTATCCGTTGGGAAATAAAGGAGCGCTCAACTTTTTGAAAGTTGACGGCTGATCAAGCGGGTATTTTTTTCACAGAAAATCAGTTTAAGTGATTGTGTGCCTGTGTTTAAGAGCCGCGCAGTCCTCCCGTATGTTGACTTATTTTTAAATGATTAATTAATATACTATTAATCGCCCCTACATAATAACCATCACAGTGTTAACTGAAGTACTCAATCCCTCTTCATCACACATTGTGATAGCACGACAGACTATAATTATTAATAATCTATAATATTATCTTAAATACTTTATCTCAACAACTATCAACATCTATATGACAACCTTAATTTGAAACATACATTTAATATGAAACGTTGATTTAATAGAACACCTCTAGAAATTTACATCTTTTAAGTCACTTTTTAGCGTTTATTCAATCTAGACTCTAAAATTCAAAATTAATTTCATGCGCTGCAAAATGTACGATACTTATAAAATTATTAAACAAGAACAGACTCACATAAAGCTACCCAGTGGAGACGTGTCATTTAATGCGGTTGAATGTTTCACTATAATAAAATAAATAACTCTAATAAAATAATAAAAAATGTTATAAAGTTTTCACTATCATATTTTAGTCAAGTATAAAGGTATCTTATTGGTTCAATATGATTACACACTCTCGTTGAAGGCAATTTAAATAATACATATAATTTTGTAGTTAACAAATGAGTAATAATTTTTTTTTTAAAGACAAATCCCTTAGAACCCTGAACTCTGAACCCTGGATGGGATTTTATATTAATGAAAACTATTTTTTTAGATACTATGGACTATTCACGCAGAAGACATGGTCTGGGCAACATGGCCAGGGATGCCATACGTCTGGTTCCTCTGTCACTGGTTAGCGATGTCCCACTGCTGCTACAACCCCATCATCTACTGTTACATGAATGCCAGATATCGTCGAGGGTTCCAACAGGTATTTAGAAAAGCAATGATCGGCATTTGTGGTCGAATATTATGTAATATATCTGTTATGTTATCATCAAGATATTATAACTTATTCGTTGTTCTCTAGTTTGTTTAGTAGAAATAAATTCTTCTTTTCGTTGGATAGGATTGGTCTTCTTAAGGTATATATAATGTCTTTTACCTTGTGTAAAGGTCTTTTTACATGTATTTAAATACTGTTAGTAGTTATTTCAGTTAGTGTGTGTTCTATGTTCAACACGTATTTAATATTTGATATACATACACTCGTATATAACGATTTGCTGACATATTATATAGATATGCTGAGTATACCTATATTGTACAGGTTTACATGCAAGTGAAATGCACAATTTACAGTTTTAAGACACACAAAATACTCTGGCCATATTCCTTGAAATCAGTGAGAAACAAATTTATCATACTAAACATTTCGCAAGAGTCTTACTTTGAAGCGAGCAACTGAGATGAAATATTGATATAGAGATCTAAAATCATATAAGACTTGCCAATTCATTTTGTAATTGGAATTTAATGAGTGGGACGATTACAGTACTATGAATGTCCAGTGAATAACCGTGGGTCTTTTCGAGGTTATTCGTAGCTCTTTTACCCAATAAAAAAGCTTGTTTTATATAATTTTCTTACTCACGTACTAGAGAGTCTAATAAAAATCACTTGTTTATCGCAATTGTTAAAATTCATGAAATAAAGTTTGCGACGTTTATTAACGCTATTTTTAATTAGCAGCGTCTACGTTCGCTTTGTTTACATTAACATTCCGGCATGAAATTGCTTTAGGCTAATATATCAAGAACATTGTTTTAGTTCAAAACTCTTTTCTTGTAACACCACGTTTCGAAAAATATTATTATCTGTGTCGACACCGACAAATTAATTAATATACAGTTTAGTCATAAAATAGAATACTCTTTAAAGACTTGTGTGTTAGCGGTAGAGACATAGACATGAGAATTGTGAAATAAATTTAGTTAGAATGGGCAATGAGGGAGCAATTAATTCGTAAATATGAATGTTTGAATAAGTTGTTAAATTGTTTACTTTCAAAATGTTTGATCATGCGTGCTAGTATAAATTACGCTGAATGTCGGGAAGGGCGCCTTTGTAATTCTTTGTTATTAACTGGAGTCTTTACATTCAATTGGATTGAAAATAGCGATTTTTACCATGTCTTTGTTGTTCTATATCTATTAGGATCTTATATGTTCCTACTTATGGTTATCAATATAACGCTGGAACTGGAACAGGTTTTTACATGAGAGAAGTTGCCTTAGGTGATGTATGATGAAAGATAAATTCATCTAACCCAAACAAACATTGTATTATACTTACTTATGTTTTTCTGTTTTTTTTTTTTTTTTTTTTTTTTTTTTTTTTTTTTTTTT
This sequence comes from Pontia daplidice, assembly GCA_963693355.1. Taxonomy (NCBI): domain Eukaryota; kingdom Metazoa; phylum Arthropoda; class Insecta; order Lepidoptera; family Pieridae; genus Pontia; species Pontia daplidice. Next base: position 7,798,611 of record CAVNZL010000140.1, on the reverse strand, counting down.
TTTTTTTTTGATGCCCCTGCCTACTTGGCCTACCTCCCCGGTGACTCACGCCCCGGGGCCGTGGAGCTACGAACCCACCCCCCGACTTATGCATATCAGGGACCTAAGTTATCTTTTTTTTTTTTTTTTTTTTTTTTTTTTTTTTTTTTGTACAGTTTACATTCTTTACAATTTTTCCTTCTTTTAAAACATTAATAATACTAGATTTACATAGAGTTAACACATTTTGAGTTCGTTTTAATATTTAACTTTTCGTTATTTTCTTTTAGTTCATGTTATTTATACATAATATTACCAATTTACATTTATAGTTTGCATTTACAGTTTTCCTTTTATAATTTATCTTTTCATTTAAATTTTCATATTTTTCATCTAGAACCACCTATTCATATTACATTTACGTATTACCAATTAATTTTTATACGTTATATTTACAATTTATAATTACTTTTAAAATTACATTTGTTAACATTTACCATTCCTGATTTTAACTTTTCATTTACATTGTTACATATTATTATGATCTAGAATTATCTCCAAATTCATCCCACAGCCAAACCGCGAGGTCATCGAGTAGCATTATTATCAGATCTTTCATAATTTCTTTACCAGAGTGGGACGGTGTGTTTCTCTGTACTTTACATTTGGCATGTGTGTGTCGTAAGTGTCTGTGATTAGTTGTGTGTGTTGGACTATAGTGCTTTCTAAAAGTGTAGTGACGTCTGAGGTGTTATTGTAATGTGATGTGAGTTCTTATTCGGAAGGCAACTGTCTAACTTTCTAACGAAAGCAGGTCCAGTTTCGCCTTCCGACATTGTATGTTCCATTTCAGTTAGCTCTGATAGTGTTTGAAGTTGGCGTCTCACCCTGGTTTAGAGAGTTTTGATGTAGTTTGGGATAAATAGGAACCACACTAAGCCCCCCTACCGCTTTGTTTAAGGACCTGGCAGCCATGTTCGGGCTGTGTATTTCGTAGTATTGTGTAACGAGGATGGAATCATCATCTTGTACGACAATTTTCGCTTTTGTCTGGCTGCCAGCTCCGTTTTTTCTACCGGCTCTTTTGTCTTTGTAGTCCCTAATCTTCCCGTTTTGTACTTTTGCAAGCTCATCCGTGGCAAGGGTGGATCTTTGTTTATTTACTTGCCCTGTCCAGATTTTGCCTAGGGGTACGTCAGCAGTACACAACTGATCTCCTGGCCAGTGCATCCCACTTACTGCGCACTGGGCAATCAGCGCTAAACGCGCTGTGATTTGCGCTGTCCAGTCCTGCTCTCTTGCAATTTGCACACTCTGGTTTTTTATCTTTGTTTTGGCAGTCAGACTTCAGATGCTCTCCCCCACACTGGGAGCAGGTCAGCCTTCCCTCTTGGCAGTGCTTCCTCGTGTGACCGTATCCGAGACACGTGGTGCACTGCACAAGTGGGGACTGATCCTCCACCCAGACCCTCTGTAGGTCAATGTGAACCTTCTGTGCTTGGGTCAGTGCTTTCCACATTCGCGGGGTGACCTGAGCAATGACATGACACTCGTGCGTATTCCTAGCGTTTTGGCGGTGCCTTTCTGTCATCTCCCAGTCCAACCCGGACAAGCTTCCGGTCACCGCCTTGTTCTGCATTTTGAGGGCTTTTTGTATATCGTCCAGGGTATTGTATCTTAATATGTTTTTGAATCTTACAAGAGGGTTTTTATTATTTATTTCCTTGACCGTTATTCCATTATTCTCCTGGTTAATTTTTTCCCTCACCCTTGTACGTTCTTCTTTGGACCCGCATCCAATGACTACCTTGCCTCCCTTTACTTTCTGGAGTTTTTTAATTTGGAAGCCATTTTCTCGAGCATCAAGAGAGCATCTGATTTTTTGGACTGTATCCTCGGCGGTTTCAGTTACATCCCTCGGCTCAACGATCAAGGAATACAGTCCAAGTTCTTTTTGATCGCTGCTTGCATTTTTACTATTTTCATCCCCCTGTTCTGTCCTTGCTGCGGCTACCACCTCAGCGTAGCTTCGTATTTCCCCTAATTTTGCCATAACCCTGCCCTCACTTTCTGTTATCATTGTCTCGAGTTTCACTATTCTCTTCTCCAGCTCACCTTCATCCGCTATTCCTTTCTTTTCTGGTTTCTTATCTTCTTCTTCTTTCTTATTGATTTCTTTTCTCTCGTTTAACAACTCCTTTATTATTTCTTGCATCCTTTTTGTTGCTGCTTTAATTTCCATTTTTATTTCTGTTTTCAAATTTCTTACACTATCGAGCTGATAGTTAATTTTTTGAAAGAGACCATTTATCTCTGTTTCGTCCGATTTGTAAGTTCTCCCGGCTCCAAGTTCCGGGGTTTTTGTTTGAGGATGCGGAGCTTTGAGAACTTTCTCTTTTTCTTTTCCTTCACTCCAACCCGATTTATTAGTAAGCAGTTCTTTTCCGACTAGCTTAGGCGGTGAGGTGGAAAAACGGGCGACCAGGGGTTGAACCAGCCCTTGGTCGCTCCGTCTTTTTGTTGAATTTTTTCCCTGGTCGCTGACCGGGGGCCTATTTATTTCTGGTTCAGCGGCGGTTTGGCCGCTCGTTTTAGCTTGCTGCTTCTTGACGGGTGTTCTTAGACCGATAACCATCTTCTTTTAGTGTTTCGTAATAAAGTATTTGTGGCAGGCCAAGGCGTCAAGTATAGTATAAAACTATTAAAATTAGGTATTTCCAGGAACGGCCTGTCTACTGTTTCGCTATATAATTTTTAAAATACAATAATAAAGAATAAGTGGAAAATTATGTTAAAACATTATAAACAGTTTTGATTCTTAATAATAAAGGGTATACCTCAATAGGATGGTAGCCAGTCAATAAATAACTAAGCCTAAGGTCTACCCCCAAAAGGGTGGTAGCCGAGTCAGTATACTAAGCCTAAGGTCTATCCCCAAAAGGGTGATAGCCGTGTCAAAATACTTAAATTCTAAGAGAGGTTTCCAATAGGGTAGCCCCTGTCACTTAACCTAGTATCACAGCCCTGATACTATTCGGGAGCGGTGTATCGCTTATTGAAATAAAATCGCGCGAGAGGGCCACCTGACCTTCGCCTTGGTGTGTGTGTGCCTTGGCACGTGTGCACCTACTCGAGGGATCCGCTGCAATCAGCGGAGTCGAATGAGGTGCTACACTTGTGTTTTTGCAAGTGTATTTCTGTATGTGTGTATTTGTGTGTGTGTGTATTTAATCGGATGTCAGTGCGAGTAGCTACAGTCGTCTCCCCGAGTCTCGAGGAGTTGAACGAGCCGTCGCACTTGTGTATTTGTGTGTGGATTTATGTCTGTGTGTGTTTGTGTGTGATTACTATGTTTTTATATGTGTGAGTGAATTGGGACCGAATTCAATCGACTCGCCCTATTACGGGGAGTCGATAGAGCCGTTACATGTGTATGTTCCGTGGGGTGACGATGTTGGTCCCCCAGGGGTTGAGGTGGTGAGGCAAGGGGAGGGAGTCCGAGGTTAGGTGCACGCGGCACGTCCCTATAACCCTATTTGAGCCTGAAAAAGCCGAGAAAATTATTATTTTTAATTTAGCGTGCACCGTTCTATCAAAAACTAGTACTGTTCCAGATTATCAGATATTTTTATTATAATATTTTAAGAGATTAAACTTATAATTTTTGAATTTGGTTCCCGATAGGATTCGACCGGGCGGTCAGAACTCCAGTATACTGTTAGTATACTGGATCCGACCTTAAAATCGCGCTAAAATGCACCGCTCCCGAGTTATCCCGCACTTTTCCCCTTTTTTTCCTTCCCGGGCTCCTGGGACCGCCAGTATTGGTCAAAATGTCTAAGTGAGTATATCAAAATGACCGGCTCATCGAGATCTATCCCGTGAGCCTTTTTGCCGCGGCGGCAAAATACCGACGGGATCTATGACCACGTGCCGCGTGGTCAAGAGAAAAAGTTTCCAGCAGCCTCAGTTCTCAAGGGAAAAATCTGAGACAGGTATCAAATGAAAGAGCTTACCCAGCTAAATAGGTACATACATTTTTTCACTGATGTTACTGGTTTAGATTTTGAATAATTAGCACTTAAAAGTTTATAATTTTTAGTTCTATAGTTTTTCACGCATAGATTCTTCCTCGCTCGTCTGATTTTCACGGTCGATACGGCAATCGACAGCACTCGTCGAGCCCGATCCAACGACGTAATGCACTGCACTCCTACTCCTCTCCTTAGATGACCTCGTGGAACGAGGTCTTTCACTTTTTCCTTATTTTCTTCGTTGATTGGCGAGGGAAAAATAAGAATGAAGTACCTCCGTGTGCAGCACGGCAAGATACACAAGATGGCAGCAGAAAAACAGCACCTTCTCGCTTTTGATTTTGCGCCGCACGTACTTTTATGTTATAAAGTTTTATTTTCTCCCCGTTTTTTCACTTTATTTCACTCGATGTGTCGATTTAAGCTTCGAGTTTCACTTAATTGGAATCGTCGTCACAAGATGCACAAAATGGTGTATCACTTGTACCGGTTTTCTCAAAAAATACCATTTATTCGTATTTTTAAGTACGGACAACAACGTTTTTGATGTGTATTCGACCGCAGTTCCGTTATCTCTATGTTTTTCTGTTTACGTTAATATATTTTTATTTATGTAAGTAAATGTATTTACCGCGACCTACAGACGGTAAATTATATTCGTTCAATTGATATTGTTAACCTATTATTTTGAAAATATATGATTTTCGGGAATTTCACTCGGTTCTTTAGCGATTATCTCCGGTCTATGTATAGTTCTAGACATCGATCTATTATATAGTTTATGCAGGCTACCTTCGTAATTTTATATATTCTGTTTCCTAATTTTGATTCCAACAGTTATATATGTATTTCCATATATAATCAACCATTACGAAACATTAATTGTTTTAATATAACCCAGGTTTTCGAGTAAAACACCATGTATGCAATAAGCGACAAATTTTTACATTCATTATTTTACGAATTGCAGTGCTAATTAATCTGTTCCATACTTTAACCGTTCGTTCATAATCTCAAACAAGTTATATTTTATCCGTAACAATTTATTTCGGTAATATTATATATAAGAGTTCTTGATTGCTTTTATTTCAGACTCTAAGCTGTATCCTGCGCCCGCGCACGACCGATGGTACCAGTCGACAGGGCCACTGTAGCGGAGATGCACTTCCTCTAACAGGTATTTAGTAAACATTCCTATCTATATAATAATCCAATCCAATCATTAATGTTTTTTATAACGAGGACTGACGAGGTGGATTTACAAGGTTCTGGAAAACCAAAACCAGGTCAAAATCCCCACAAACAACGAAATAATTAGAGTGGAGGAAGCGAGGTATACAAGGATATCTGTGGCCACGCCTACCCGAATGGGAACTTGACTTATATCAATAAATAAATACTTTTTTTTATTTTATTTATCAAATTTGCGAAATCAACCCAAGTAATAAAAATAACTTAGTTACATGTCCTACAATTCTTCACTGAACGGAAGCAGACATTCGATAGAAATAATATAATTGTAAAAGATCTCACAAACTTTAAATGTCTTTGATGATAATTAAGCTTGTGAATTTAAGCACGCACTCTTTCCATGGGAAAATTCCTCACTGCTAATCGTATGGTTTGCCTCAGGGACTCCAAATTGTCATGGCGTTTAGAGCAAGGCATCCTCTCTAAAAGGGACCAAAAATTGTAATTCAGCGGATTAAGATCCCGATCTTCCTGTCTAGACGATGGCTAATTCCATTTTTTTCTGTGACCTCCCTTTGCGTACCGCCTCAGTAATTGCTTTGATTTTAGCACCCAATTCCTTTTTAAATTATCAATTAAAAAATTACCAGTACGTCTCTTATAGGCGGAAAGTCTTAAGTCGTCTTTTAGAATACGCGACATCGTTCTAGGGGCTATCTTCATCTCCCGAGATAAAATCTTTTGTTTTTGAACCGGATTTCTTCGAATGCTTTAACCGCCTTTTCCGTACGAACACAGCGTGAACGGCCAGATCTTTTTCTGTCACAAACAGAGGAGGTTTCATTGTACCTGTTAATAGCCCGGTACACAAACATTTTGCTTATGCCAAGCGTATAGAGTGTTTTAAAAATTGGGCTCCATACCTACTTTGTGTAACGCAGTCACAGCGATTCTGTTCTCTTTATCACCCCACTCCATTTCAATATCGCAAAATATTAAACAATGTAATGGCGCCAACATGAGAAAACACAATGAATATTCACGTAAAAATGACAGATTCCAAATTCAAATAGAATATTATATTTATTTTTAAATGTAACAGTATTTATGGCCAGACTAAGTATATACGATTATTGTTAATTAAATTTATCACTGAAATATTTTAACTAGTATTAAACACAAACGTTCAAAAAATTGTAACCGAATAAACCAGTGTTGTCAACGATCATTGAGTCCCGATAAATTAAATTGAACAGTAATTATTATATATTATATATTATATCCACTTAAATTATCTTTTTCACATGAATTAATTTGCTTATATTTATGTTTATTAAATTGGAGAATGTTATTTTCAGCAGTATAGATTACTAGGAAATTTATGCTATGATATCGCCTATTAATTAGTGTAGTTAAGGTTTCAAATAACTATTGTTATACCAACATTAATGTGTCCATTATTATATTATATATTCAAAAGCACATTGTGAACACACAGTTTCGGGAATTGGGAACTTACATAAACATTATTTAAAAAGAAAATACAACATTTGAAAGTGGCATTAATTGACTGTAGAATGCAGTTTGCTTCATTTTGTTTTTATATTCCGGCGCCATTTTAAAAATTGCGTGTCTAAATTAACATGGATTTAAACTCGGGAAAATGTTCGTAGTATGATTTTCTACGGTTTTAAGTGTATTTTGACAGCTCAACAGAGCGTTTTTTATGTGTTTATTATTTAAATAAATCTTACAAAACACATTCCTTATTCATTAAAAATAAATCTTATAACACTGTTTTAGCTAAATTACTCATCTGCATTTTCATCACAATTTGATATTAAAGAACGAAATAGTACTTTACTTAACTAAGTACAATAAGATTAATTAAGCTTATATGACTACGGGTTAGCATCATATTAAACTAAAGACAAGAAATTCATCGAATTCTAAAGCCATTGTACTCAATTTCAATATTTGCGTATTCAGAAGATTACACTGACGTATATTTTCTTAGACACACCAACAATGCAATCGATATAAGAAAATTGTCTGAGGCTTATTTTAAATTCCGACTATATGCGGCTGGCCTAAAACAACCGTTAAATTGAGAGGGACAAATATGGTCAAAGTCTTTTATTAAAAGGTTATATTTCGAATAGGGTAACAATCCAATGGACGAGATGTATAATATATGTTTTTTTTTCGATTTCGATAAATGACACAATATAACTTGTTCCAGCAGATATCATGCCTACCAATGGTATGGTACGTCGGGGTACGTCAAGTACAAGTGCCAGTAGACGATTGACTGGATCATCTTATATGTCGGCTCCACGTAATGCACCAATCCGAGCGCTCTCCGTAAGGTCACATTTCCATTAAAATTCTACCCTAGTATTGTATACGAATTGTTATTTTATTTATAATAAAAATTAAATACATTTTGTTTTTTACTGACCGGAGAATAGTAAGAATATTTATAGCTAAAGCCGTTATTTAATTAAATAAAAGGAATAAGATTATAGAAGAATTAGATAGTCACACAAATTGTGCCGACTGATAGGATTAAGATCAGTTTACAAATTGTTTTTGGTACGAAATGGACACGAGGACTCAAAGAGGTGATTATTATCTCTTTGAATCGGTTCTTTTTCGCAGGAACTGCGATAGAATTTGGATTATGTCTCTGTTCAAACATCTGCCATTTGTCAATCTATAAACCTATTTATTTATCGACTTTATCGTATTATTTGCCTTAATATTACGGTAAAAATCTCTTAACACCTGTTTATAAATTACATGTATTATGTATTTTAACAAATATAACTTCCATTTGCAATCATAATTTAATGAAATTTTTACATTTTTTGCTTTTTTTATAACTATTCCTAACTATGAAAGTAAACGATATGCTTGATAAAGAATTAATACAAAATGACTAAAATTAAAATATGTATTCTTTTGGCGAAGTTATTAAGGTGGATGCATATACCTTCATATATGTATATATGTTTCATAAAATATTTTTACAACGTTACACTCGAACGCGTGTCTGCTGCACTATAGTTGTATTTTAATTGGGCTGGACTTATTTTTTTAGTTCTATTGTTGCCTGAGTATCATGTCCATAATGTCCATGTACATTAAATAAAATGTCAATGGATCATAGTTCCAACATCTGCCTACACCACCAATTTTCCTAAGAAAATGAGTTGACTTAATCTTTTATCTTTATATCAAATACTTCTTGAAAGCTTTTACTTAGAAACAAATACTTCAGCCTTTTATCATTTTCTTTAAAACAACCATAAATGCTTTCTTGAAATATAACAATATAATTTAATAACTTAATAAAAAAAAAAAAAATTAAGTTTATACTACACGTGCTTATAGAATATAATTTATACATATTTGTTGGAAGAAAGTGCTACGCGAGCCGAATAAAAATCTACGAAAAAATATCGTTCTACAAACTCTACGTAATTATTGCTACGAATATACGAGTTTACCCTTAATTCGCTACAAAGCGTAACGTGAACACTTCGTAATTTAGAAAATGTATTTTCATTCAATCGCCGATCTTACTTTAAAAGATAATAATCATGCAATTAATTATTTATTGATTATAAAGGATTTTGATGGGTATGACGAAGGTATATTGGTGCTCATTGTATGTCATTGTATACCATATCATTATAAATACAGAAAAGTCCAAAAGATCTCATATATATCCGCACCTAACAATATATATGTGGATATATATAACTCGAGAATCAGCCGGCAGAAGGTTCTATTTTGAATATCACACACGGCACACTTTGGAGTTTATAAGCTTTATAAATAAGTTATAAAGGCCGAGCAAAAAACTTTCCGATGCGGGTTGGACATAGCCATCTCGATAATCTGACTGACATCTTCGTCTCATAACAATTTAAATGTTTTTCGTAATTTTATTTTTATCAATAAAATGTTTAGTCGACAGTGGAAAGATTTGCGTATTGTGTGCACAATATGCCGGCAAAAACTCAATATGCGAGGTTGGTTTATGTAAATAAGTGTTGTGGGTTTATAATTATTGATTCAGACATCTTTTGTTTGAATAAAATAAACACAGAAGTATAACAAAATTGTATTGATAAAAACAATGTCGAAGTCATTCGGAAAACTGATTAAAATTATTGAGTGGGAAATATTATTATAGGTTTATTAGTAAGATCATAATTTACAAATTTTCACTGTATTTTAATGCTAATGTAATTTGTCTGTATCCGAATCATGAATACACAACGCTACGATGACACGAGCAACAATATTACAAATTAACTTTTCCTTGTATAAAATTTGGTAGGTAAAATATTTTTCATATCTCAAATATCCGACTATTAGCTTGCATATCTGTTTTTAAATTTTTTTCACTGTATTATTCAATATAGTTTCAGGAAGGGCCTGCGACTAAATGTTTAATGTACGTGAAATTGTTAAACAGTGACCAACATAAAGATGAAATTCTGGATAAAATAAATAATCGACGAAATAAAGTTTCATCCGGAGAGATACGTTCTTTGGCACCGGCTAAAAATATGCTGAAATTGGTACTTATTTTCATTTCAAGTATATATATCTTTATATATATATATAATTCTTCTGTAAGTGTGTATGTCCCTGAACTTCTCTCAAACGACTGGACCGATTTTGAAGAAATTTTTTGTGTGTGTTCAAGGAGATCTGGGAATGGTTTAGATTCACAATTTTGTCCGCTGGACAATGTTTTTTTAATTCATTTTTAATTTTTAATTTAGTTGTTGATTTTGGAATGTTTTACATTGGATCCGACAGTCGGCGCTACCATCGCAGTGTTAAATTTTAAATAATATTCGAAAAATACATGTATGGCAAAACAACGTTTGCTGGGTCATCTAGTATACTAGTATTGTTACCGCATTTGTTAGAGAATCATCTTTAACAAATGCTGTAACCAATACTTTTTCAAGCTTTATATATAAATCTATAACAGTATTATATTGTTTAAGCTTTACTAATAGCCAACATAAGACCCATTCCAATAATGGATGTTTCATTGAACGTAAGTTTTACGTTCTGTATGTGTTTAAAGCATAGACTGCCATTCCATTAAATTAATATGTTTCTAGCGAAATGAGAAAATATATTTGATAAATTACTTAATTTATTTTCTGTTAAGTTTGTTGAAATGCATTGTATAAACTGAACTAAATCGTTGTATGTCTTGACCTCATGCAACAATTATCCTTAAGAAGGCAATGCAGGTAAGTTATAAAATAATGGCTGTTATTACACATATAGCCTAGCCTATAGCCTTATTTATTATAAAAATTACGTATGACCTACAAGTTTTTTAGTAACTAATCCGATAAATATACAACTGTGATTTGTTTTTAATATAACGTACTCAGAGCAAATGGGATTAGTAATTTCAAACCTAATTACATTACCTAAACTACATTAGTCAGTCGTTCTGGTATCGGAATAAAAACATCTGAAGTGAATAATTCTATTAATTAGGAAAATAAATAAAATGTTATGCACTATGGTATGCATGGTGTCACGACGATTGTAATAACTCTCACTAGCACATCCTTCTTATGGATTTCAATGAAGTCTTGTACGTCGGGTCACCTTTTTAGAATCATAACAACAACTATCACGATAACCCTTACAAGAAAATATACCAATTAAACCTATAGTCATACACAGCTAATTCCAACGTTTATTCTTATCAATACCAATCAATGAACATAATAATAAACTGCTATAAACGCTTGTTTGACATCTAAGAGTCATATTAAACTTGCATAAAAGATCTAGGGTCTCGATCAATCTTAATATATATAAATCTTTTGTCACGATGTTTGTCCGCGATGGACTCCTAAACTATTTAACCGATTTTAAATTGAATTGGCACACCGTGAGCGGTCTGGTCCAACTTAAGAGATAGCATAGCTTAGATCTTTAATTATAGTCGCAATTTTATTTTATTGAAAATTAGTTGTGTAGTAGTGAAAGTCACAATTATCTTTTAACTCCAAAAGATTCTAACAGATGTCGATACTTTTCAACTGGATTGAGTAAGTAATCAATAGATGGCACCGCTATGGTAAACCGACAAACGTGTTATATAAAGATGACACAATAATTATTTTTATTGAACTAAAAAAATGATTGCTAGAAATCACATTTATGGCAAAACAACGTTTGCCAGATTAGCTAGTATATTTATATAATTCAAATAGAAATTACGATCACAGGAGTGGAATGATGAATTGGCATTTTTGGCACAGCGTTGGGCTGATCAATGCTTGAGAGACGACCTGATTGATGAGTGTGCAGGTAATCTGATTTATCTTTCGTATATACTAGCCATTCCCCCTGATTTGTAGAATTCATTGTAATACATTTCCATAACTGTAATTATAAAGAATTTAATCTGTTTTCGTGTGGTTTTTACGCTTGCGAGAACTCAATCATATTTTACGAATTAAAATGGGAATTTAAACTGACATACTGGAAATATTCAATTGAATTCGCGAAAATTTTAAACAGTTGAAATGTCTTGAATCCATTTATATTGAAATTCTAACGACCTAACCTTTTGTGTCACTTACCCAAAAATTCTATGATTCTGAAAACTGAAAAGTGATCTGGCACACTATGATGGTATACCTTTTTTAGGAATCCAAATAAAATCACCACAAAATATCGAAATAATATTTTTTTATTACAGAATACATACATACAAAATACATTTTATACTAACATTTGGCTTAGCAAATACAATGCTCAAAGTAAAAAAAAAATTATGCTTATTAAACTCTAAATACTAAACTCTGAATAAGAAACTTTTTTTATATAGAAGATTTATATATGCTATCAATTTATGTGATATTAAATAACAGTGATGCACCTGCACTGGCTCTAGCTTAACATCTAATAATTAATATAAATGCATTATTAGCGTGAACACGGAACTCCATATACTTGTGATATTTCTAATGTTGGTACACTACTTAAATTACCCTGACTATGAGATAATTGTAGCAAACGATGTAGAAAAATACTAAAGGATATTACTTATTAGAAATACGCAATTAAACCCTCTCAGATGAAATCATGACAATCAATTTACGATTTTTTTTCTCATGCAGGGCCCAGTGCCTTGAATTGACATTCATAATATACATTTCCATTCACTAACCTTGAACTCCCACCAAAATACTCTGTTTTGGCTTCCTTGGATGTGCACGGCACTGTATTGGCAACCTTTTCAGATCGGTGTCTTGGTATCATGTTAATGAAGTAACTAACACACCGAACATGACAAGGACCAAATAAATATTTTCGGTATATACAATGTGGAGAGGACAATGCGACAATAAATTAAACACCGTATAAGTCATCATGTCCCTAGCCAGTATACAAATATTCATTACAAATAATCTAACAGTTTAGTCACTGGACATCATTTTTTGTTTTGAACATTTACAACATACCGTATTTGTTTACTACGCCATCACTATCAGGTTAATGACCGCTTACAAATCACATGTTCTCAACTCGCCATGTCAAAAATCTTAGTCAAATTAGTCCAAATTCATTTTATACCTTATGCCCATTACGTAAGTCATAAAGCATATTACCAAAAAATAAAAAGTAGATAGTTCTACACACACAGTTAAACAGACAATAAACAATGTGGGAAAGGGAGAAATGAAGGTTTGATTGTTTCTATTTCATGTTTGCGACAGTGTGTCAGTGTGTCAAGGTCTCGCCGTTATCCTGTGACGTCGCTCGCGTCACGGCTAATAATTTCGTTTGCGTTCGCGCCGCCTTTGAAGAGCGGCCGCTCTTTTGTTTTGTGTATGAATCGTGCGAAATTGGACGCTTATTTATTATTAGTATTAGACTTACGTTTGTTTTATTTTATCAGCAAATTGGACGGTTATTTAATTTAGTGATACGACACGTAATAAATTAAGTGCCTACTTAGTGACTTGGTGAATTGTGTGAAAATAGACGCTTATTATTTGTGTTAGATTTAAGTTTGTTTTGTTTTTTTTATTTACAATGCCTCATTACCGATATACAGCATCAGAGTACACGGACATGATTTTAATTTACGGAATTTATAAGGCGATGCGAACTATGTGTCCGTATGAATGGGGAGCACATAAAAAATTTCAAAATTTGATTAATGGGATTGACTGAACTACTCGAGGTGAATGACGATCGTATTCAGTGTAGGTTTAGGTATCTAATTGTGTTTATTCGTCGGGCGATTGTAAAAGCGCGCCGCGCTGTTGCCGCTCTTCTTGCCACAGGTTAGTGAACCCATATTTCCAAATGGTGTTACATTTTGTTTCGATTTATATTGTATTTAGTTTGTTAGAAATTTTTATTTTTTTTATTTTGTTGTTAGGATTCATTTCATAGTTTCAAAATTATAGTAGGGACTATTACTGTTTGTGTTTTCATTTATTGTCGCATTGTCCTCTCCACATTGTATATATATATATCAATCAAATCAAAATTTAAATTCTTTTCTCGTTTTGTCCTCTTCGTTATAACAATCCACTCATACGTTTAACATTATTAACAAAGAAATACGAAGGTATTTTGAAAAAAGAATTCCCGTTTATTTACAGTAAATGGAACAATTGGTCAAAATATTGGAACAGTTTATGGTGAAGCACCGGGGCTCAACCCTGCTTCAATAGTTGATTTGTGGTATATGGAACTATTGAGTTTTAATGCTACCATCATATCCAATTATCGACCGTGAGTATGATGAGTAAATAGGGTCACAATGTAAAGGAAGTGTAGGACACAATATTTATACTTTAAATTTTTTGAAAAAAAAAAACTGCTTGTCACTGAATAACAGAAAAGCTTCGAGTTTTCGAGTGTCGAAAAGATTTTGACAAATCATAGTAATCTGAAATCTACACCCGCAGTGAAAATTCTTTCGAAAAACTTTTCAAGTCAAGGAACAGGACACACACATACATCATCAATCATTATTAAACCTGGTTTCAGTTCGCACGCTATAATAGCTTTCCTCAACTTTAAAGTGAAATTTTAAAATGAATCAATCTAGATTTTTACAGCTCCTCGGCGACAAATCTGCAACACTACGAGTATTTTACCCAACTTGTGTGGGCAAATACTAGAGAAGTTGGGTGTGGCGCTTCCAAATTTCAGGTAAGTTCCATAAATCATTCAGTTAAATAACTATACTAGGTAAGTATTATAATGAGAATTGCGATCTAGTTAAAATATTTTTTCTCATGTCATGCCCTTTGTATGCGAATGAAGCCAAACTCAAGGTTTTGTATGAGAGACCCCTTAAATATTCCTTATAATAGATTTCATTGATTGATAGCAGCATCATTGATTGAAAGCGGCATAATTATCACAGTTCGTAAGATACAGACAGAGAGAAAGACGCACAGCGAAGGCTCAGTTGCATAGTGACCGTTTATACCCTTTAGATATGGAAGCCTAAACGACTAGGTACCACCATTTAATTAAAAATGTTGCAGGAAATGTTATCGGGAAGTAAAAATAGAACAGTACACAGACTAGTGTGCAATTTCCTGCCCGTTGGAAATATAAACAAGCAAAGTGTTTATAACATAGGGAAACCTTGTAGTGACTGCCCTGAAAATGGGTGTGATTCACAGTACACCTCTCTTTGTGGTAATATTTAACGATTGTATTTAAGTACAAATCAAAAAAAATAAAAAACAAATTGATCATTTTGACATAGAAATTGGTCCTTACCCACTTTGGTTCAGTATTTACATGGATGAAGTTAAATTACTAATTACTTTAAACGTTAAACAAAAGTTTTCAAGTCTTAAAGACTTGAAAAGTTTGCTAAGCTATAGACTTACCACATTTATGATAAAATATGATATTTCTTTTAAAATAATACCTAACGAAAGTGATATTATTATATATTTCTTTATATACTTAGGCCCGGACAGTCATTTATTGAAAAAAAATGATAAACTAGAACACGCAAGCAAGCAATTTACAATCAGTGATCTGACTGCTCACTCATACATTAATAAACATGATAATAACGAGGTTAAAAGGGAATCAAGCAATTATACAGATACTGAGGTTTCATTTGATTTGTATGCACATCTTTTTAATGTCAGCAACTATGAAGATACTACAAAAAAGGAAGACATTACAACAACATTTTGTAAGGATGTATTTGCTATCGAGGAGATTATAGACTTATTGAGAAAAAAATTAAGTACAGATAATATATTTCGAGATTTATTGTTAACAAAATCACCGAGTGGAGAGAGTCAGTATACTGACCCTAAAATTGATGCGATTGTAGGTAAAATATATAGTCAAAAGACACCATCAACGACGACTAAACCAACAGACAGTGAGGTCATGAATTCTACGTTACTTGCTGATTTAGTCGAAGCTATCATATTTCGGAACCGAGGTAATTATTTTTCTTCTCAACTCAAGTTTTTTTTTTTTTTTTTAAATAAGGATGAATTGCCTTCACAGAGACAAATCATTTAAAAATTACGATCTAGCCTAGAGAAAGACTAATGAGTAATTTACATCTAACTTAAATTGCTAAAGTATATATAATATAAGAATAGTGTCCACTAACACTTCTTACAGTCTCTAATAAAGGTCTGACACTTTTTTAATGTGTACTTAAAATGTTTAAATATAATCATAGCACATCACTAATGACACTAGCACTAGAACACTAACTCGAACGGTTTTTTCCTTTTTAATCTTCTCACTAGACCGGTGGTGTCTAGAAGCTGGATAGCCTCAACATTCACATGATGGTGAAGTCTTCGGTCGTGAGCTCCAGCGATCTTCTTAATAACACTAGTGACGTCCTCTATACTAAGGTCCCGATGAAGGTCGTCGTTTCTAATATACCAAGGAGCATTGACAATTCCTCTGAGTACTTTGTTTTGGAAGCGTTGGATAATTTGTATGTTGTTCTTGTTGGTACAGCCCCAGAGCTGGCTACCATAAGTCCATACGGGCATGAGGACTTGTTTGTACAAAAGTAACTTGTTTTGCACTGATAGTGTGGAATGCCTTCCGAGCAACCAGTACATTTGACTGTAGCGAAGATCCAACTCTTCGCGTTTTTTTTTGACGTGAATCTTCCATCGGAGTTTGGTATCTAGCGTCATACCTAGATACTTTGCCGAATTATGGAATGGTACTTTTACTTTTTCCAAAAATACTGGCTGGTGTTCGTATGAGGTTTTATTAGTAAAGTCTATGTGAATTGATTTTGATTCATTTAATTTTATCCTCCACTTTTTTGTCCACATAGTTACTGCATCGAGGGATTTTTGAAGTTTTATTGCCGCCTCTTTTTGAGTAGCTGCTGTAGCCATGATAGCAGTATCATCAGCAAAGGTGGCAATAATGTTATCTTCTAGTCTTGGAATATCACAGGTGTATAATAGGTACAGGACCGGACCTAGTACACTCCCTTGGGGTACCCCAGCTTTTATTTCTTTAAGATTCGAATATTCATCATCTTGTCGTACTCTAAACATTCTCTGTGTTATGTATGACTCCATTAAATTTGAGAATTGCCTTGGCAGTAACTTTCTTAATTTTTGGATAAGGCCTTTGTGCCAGACTTTATCAAAGGCTTGAGCCACATCAAGAAACACTGTGGAGCAAACATTCTTTTCTTCTAGAGCCTTTTCAATATACGATGTGATTCGGTGAACTTGATCAATTGTAGAATGATTTTCCCTAAAACCAAATTGGTAATCTGGTATAAGATGCTTTTCGTCTAAAATAGGCTTCAGTCGTTTCAGGAAGAGTTTTTCAAAGAGTTTAGCTATTATGCTTAATAACGAGATGGGTCTGTACGATGTGACTTCGTGGGGCGGTTTACCAGGTTTAGGAACCATAATTACTTCCGCAACTTTCCACATGTCAGGTACATGCTCGAGTAATATAAAATCACCATGATGGTGATCGTAGAGTTTCTTAGTTAATTAGGTAAATATTATTACAGACAAGATTTCAACACCTGAAGTAGTATTCCCTGGAACCGAAGTAATAGAGCCTAAAACGGTTCAGATGCAAGCAGAACTGGGTGAAATTCAACGTAATCTAGAATTTACTGGACATTACTTTTTTCCTGAAGACAGTGACAGCGACGAAACTGAACCAACAGAGTCATATTATGATCAGTCCGATATACCTGTATCTGAAATTATAATGGAGCTGGAAGAATTAAAAAGAAAACAACATACAAAAGATTTCGTAGAAGAAATCCTTGATTCTGATACCAATGCAAATACAATTACAGAAAGTCACATTATAACAAGTGATAAAGACATCAATGGTAATTAAAACAATGAAAGAGTTTCAAACACCAAACACTGATGTAATACAAAATCATATATTATATCGTTATCTTACTTCAAATGTATTTTATTTATTTTTTTCTTACAGATACTTTTAAACTAAAAAGAAACAAAAATAATCTCGAAATTTGGAAACATGTGTATTTTGGTCCAAAAGGCATTGACAGGGTAAAGCGAGACAAACGGAATAAATATCAAAATACACACTTTAGGAATTTATATCAGCACGATGAAATAATTATGAATTACGAAAAATTATTAAAACAACTGGCTACAGATTTGAAAAAAATTAAATTAAACACTAAATTCCATTGCTCACGTTATTCTGCTTCAACAACTGCTAGCACAACAACCAAAACCACAGTAATTTTACCTTTTGTATATTATATATTTATTAAATAGTCAATAAAAATAAATATTATACTAATAACGTTGAAACAATAAAAAATATTAATAAAAACCAACAACTGTATTCTCTTTCATGTGAAAAATTGCATGGGCACTCTTCCGACTGTAATCTTTTGTTTACATTCCAGTTAGATATAATTTTATTAACAACCAAATAAAATAAATCTCCATATGACAGTGAACTAAATGTTTCAGTTTCTCTTTTCTTAATATATTCATTTTTAGTACTCATTCTTTTATTTCTGAGGTATTCCTCTCCACAGTCACAAGTTTGCGATTCTGTATCTTCATGTTTGGTTTGGTCTAAATTCTTATTTTTCAATTGGTGAGAGTTTAGAACAGTCTTAGGAGCATTATCGACAGTCTCTTGAGGATTTGAATCACGTCTAACATTTAATGATCGTTTCTCACAATAATCTTCATCATTTCCATCTTCGATTTCAGGCTCAGTGCTCGGCGTCGGAATAGTATCCATTTTATTTCTATTCATGAAGTCACGAGTACAGGTTGACGTACGAGTGCACCCCTCAACATAGCCGGGTGGAGTTCGCGAGCCTCTATTACCGATATCTGCGTTTCCTTCATTATTCCCTAACGAAGCGGCGGTCCAAGTACATGTTAACTTTCTTGTGCAGTGTTTTAAACGTATGAAAGGAGTATTGGCTGTATATTCTGATGTACTAGTTTCAGTTTCTGTCGATTTTTCCGGCTCTGGGGATGCAGGCTCATCGGCACGTCGAGCGTTAATATCAGCGGCATTAAGTTTTCTAAGCCGTAACAGTTCCTCAAATGATAAAAACTTTTCCGTGCCAAATTTGTGTTGGCTTACATTAATTGATACTGTAATCGGTTCAGTTACTTTCGTGAGCTTTTGTGTAATAGAAGATTTGATTGGTTTCCGTTTACGTGTTCTTTTATTATATGCCAATGTAGTATATCTTATTGATTTTAATTGATGCTGTTTTTGATTAAATTCGTCTTCTTGCCAAAATGGTTTAAACGAGTTTGTGCCTTCTCTTCTTTTTCTTTCGCTATAATTTTTTTAAATAATTAAAACACTTTATATTAATTTGAAAATAGTAACACAATTAAGCTTTACCTGGCATGTAACAACTTCTTTGACTTGTGTAATACAATTCGCGTTGGCGCATCTAAGTGCGATAATTCATCAATATCCTTTAATTTCAATTCTGTTTTTGGTGTATACAACATGCTATAATCATTATCACCAGATGTATCATATGTTTTATATTCTTCTTTAAAAAAATTACTTGGAACTTTTCTTTCTAAAATCCTCCTCATTGGACAGTTGCTTAAAAGTAGATCATCTCTTCTACATTGACAATTATAGGTTTGAAGACATGGAGATGGTTGCATTGAGGTTAAAGGTAGACATTGGCAAATATTTTGCGTACTTTGACAATTGTCTTTTATTTGTCTTGCAGTAGTATCACAAACTTGAGTATTAGCGGCCCAGTTCTTATTTAATCCTCTAGTACACTGGTTAGTTGGAGAAAAAAGTGTCCAACAAGGGGGCGACATGTTATTGTTTGAAATCTTCGTCTCAGATTTCCGAGTGCATTGTTGCATTCCAGTTGAATAATAAACCGGTGTAGGGGTAGTGGCTTGGAATTTCCTGAATTGATTGTGACTAGGATTAATGAAATCAAATTCAGTGGTGCGATCGTCACTTTGATATAAGCGGGAGTGTATCTTTTCTCTTGGAATATTAGTTCTTCCATTATTGAGTGGGCTCCAGTGGATGTCTTGATTATCCCTCTTCAAAACTGAAACTAAAAAATAGTATTAATTTAGTCTTAAATATCTAATGAAAAAAGTTTTCTTACCATAATGTTTTTGGCTGTGATGAGTGCTTTTGCCACCATTTAAATCGTCCTTTATAATATCATTATGGTCTTTGACAGGGTCGATATCACTTGTGACGAGAGTTATAATCCGGAGAAGGGCAGTTTGTGTTGTAATGCCTGCAAATACATTTTAATATTATAGTTTTTGCCAAGCAATCAATACTTAAATATGATTTACAATTGAATTGTTTTAGTATTTCTTTTTAGCTTTAACTCGTTTCACTGTTAAATACATTAATCTTTTTATTAACTACAAGTACTTTAAAAGTATTTCTCATTTTTAATTTCAATAAGATTCTTATACAGGGTGGGCCAGAAAGGCGTACGATTTTAAAAACACTCTTGCGCTTGAACGATATGAGAGGGGGCCGCGCGGGTGGTGGGGTTGAGAAGCTCGGTTCTCGGAAATTTAGTCGCGATGGATAACTTCACCGGAGCGCAACGTGCATTCTGCGTTAAACATTATTACAAAAATGGCGATTCGTGCGCTATTGTTCGGCGTTTATTTCGGCGTGAGTTTGGATTACATGACCTAAATCAGTGTCCGAAGGAAAGTGTGATTAGATCGTGGGTCAGAAAGTTCGAAAATACTGGTTCGACTCTCAAACAAAAGCCTGCGGGACGCCCAAGGTCAACAAGAACGAAAGACACAATTGAACAAGTTAGAGCTTCAGTTCAACGTAATCCTGGTCTATCGACTCGCAAGCGTTCAGCTGAACTTACGGTATCCAGAACATCTTTGCGTCGCATTTTGTTAAAAGATCTGAAATTGCACCCGTATAAAATTCAACTTGTGCAGGAATTACAGCCAAATGATCCAATTTTAAGACGAGCTTTTGTTAAAACAATGCTGGAACGTTTTCGGAGTTTCAACAATATTCTGTTCTCCGACGAAGCCCATTTTCACATAAATGGGCATGTCAATAAACAGAATTGTCGTTACTGGGCTGCAGAGAACCCACGTGCAAAACATGAAAAGCCTCTGCATTCGCCGAAAGTAACCGTTTGGGCGGCCATATCAACGCACGGAATTATCGGACCCTATTTCTTTGAAAATGAACAAGGGCAATCTGTCACTGTAAACTCTGACCGATACATAGCCATGCTAAGGGATTATTTCTTTCCGCAACTGCAACAATTTGAAGCCTATAATCGTGCAACGTGGTTTCAAGAAGATGGCGCGACATGCCATACATCTAATGCCTCTTTGGCGGTCGTAAACGAGATGTTTGCTGGGAAACTGATATCGCGCCGAGGTGACATTGCATGGCCGCCTCGAAGTCCAGATCTAACGCCACCGGACTTTTTTATGTGGGGATACCTAAAAAGTAAAGTGTATTCCAATAATCCAGCAACAATTAATCAGTTGAAGACCAATATCAGAAAAGAAATGACAGCTATTCCCCGCGCAATGTGCGAGCGAGTTTTTACCAATTTGAGGTTCAGATTCGAGGAATGTTTGCAGCGCGATGGTGCACACCTCAATGATGTTATTTTTAAGAAATGAATTTCCCGGATGTCTTCTTTTAATTGAAATAAAAATTGTATGTGAACTGTATTTAGTTTTTTTATTTTATTTTTTTCAAATTCGCAATTCTTTCTGGCCCACCCTGTATATATATTAACAGTATATAATTGGTGACCTTTATCAGGAGAACAAAGAGCTGTGTACTCGTTATCAGGTACCCAACCCTCAGCACACTGTGTTGCAGGAATACCAATAGTGTAGATAGGTCGACGATGAGCATTGCCTTCTGGTGAAAAGTTGCAAACTAGTCTATCAACTAGTCGACGGACACCATTCCTCTTAAGCTACAGCATAATAAAATTAACTGGTGTGATGTCTATATATGTCTTCGCTACGAAATTTTTTTAAGCAAAATTTTCAAGTTGAATTTTAAATTGAAGTTTTGCAATGGAATCCTGGCTGTGATTTTCCTATCTGGGTGCATTGATTAATGTTTATAAAAATTCACAATGGGCTTAATACTCACGTAAAACACGATTCTCCCGCAGCCGACACTGTTTGTTGTAGCCCAAATTAACTGTACGAATTTATTACATTTGCTATTTTCCAACCTGTTAAATAAAATGGCAATTTCGATCGTATCGTGAAAAACTTTATACCAGGGGTTGAATTCGCTTTCAAAAAAAAATTAAATACTATAAATGCATCTTTAGGACTCATCGATCGTCAGATCTGATTTGGAATACGTTATTTTATGTGTTTTACGTGAATATGAAAAGTGCTCCATAAACATATGCCTACCATATCACGCTGTTTTATCTGTCCAAACATAATATTTATCATTTCATTAAAGTTATAGAATTTTATATGTATTTATATACGATCGACTGGAGACACAAATAAACAAAAGAAGTGGTAGACCACTTCTGTGGCTGTCGTCATTTGTTTCGTAGCCTAGGGACACGATTCCTAGAAAATTTATAGAAGTTGGCAGAGATTAAACCCAAAGCGGCTAATATTAATCGCTTTGTTAGATTATTCCCGATAAACTATAGGAGTTCCAGATTATCGTCGTTACTTTTGAATTTATATGGGATTACTATTGCCTTTGTTAACTTACAAATTATAATATACTACATCTCCTCTAAAAGCAAGGGATTCCATGAACCAAATATCGATGAAAAATTTCACGTTTACTTCGTTTACACCCACAACTGTTGCTATGTTTTGTCCGACTTTCGTTCCTTCTAAAAAATATTTGTTTTTCAATGAAGTAAAGAAAATGTAAATCATACTTTAGAAGACTTATATTGTAAAATTAGCAAAAAATTGCTTATACGAAATTCTATTGTTTTTTTTTTTTCATGAAAAGCAAACAATCAATATTTTCAAGGTATCTTAAAAGCTTATACCATTTTTTAAATTCCTTTTACACAATACATCTTTTCGTCTAATATATAATATGAAGCAAATTCAATAGAGACATGAGAATTTAAATTTTTAATTGGCAATTATTTAAATTATATCCTATAGATCTGAACGATATAAAATAAAGGAAAACATGTATATGTAATACATAAATATGTAGTCTATTGATCAATACCTCATATAATTCCAAATGAAAATTATTAATAATTTATAAAAGCCCTGTTAACACCGCAAATTGGATGCCAATATTTAATGTATACATTCAATTAATACCAACCCAAATCTCTACAATCGTCCTTTTTGTCGGGCATAATTGATTCATCACATTGGTTCGCCCAACGTTGAGCAATCTCCGCCAATTCGTTGGACCACGCCTAGAAATAAAAGAATATCTTCTTCTTCCTATTATTTTTGGTTCAGAATCGACCTGGACTTAAAAATTTTAAGTTGGAGAAATGGTCGAAATAGATAATTTTGATGGCCGCTCCGACGCATCAAAATCCACCAACCTTTTTCGAACATTGATAAATAAAGTATATATAAAAAAACTTGAAACGGTTGGCTTAAGTCAGCTGAATCGGTCATGTCTAAAACGACTATCGCGATTTTAATGTTGCACAACTTATTTATTAAATGTTAACCGACAAATGAATATATTCTTACTATTTTCTTCATGTTAGCGGCTTGAGGAAAACCTTTTAGATAACCCATCGCAACAAAATTTCTTCTTTCATTAATTCTGTCCAAAATTTTCTTGATGTCATTATTCGTGAGATTGGCTTTGAATCCTGAACACCTCTCGTGCGGGCTGGAAACCTGTCAATTTTAATAATAATTTCTTAAATTCAGGTCAGCACCATTACGTATTACTAAATTTATAAATATATGTATCATCATAAACACATATGAATGGTGATGGAATAAGTGGCTTTATAGTTAATTTTAATATAAAATATATTTACAAGTAAAATTGTATTAAAATTAAAAGGTACATCAATTAACCCTCAAAATCATTACAATACATATGTATAAGAATCTCTTTATTTTACCGCCTAATTCATCTATGTCCTTGAGTGTAGTGTTGAACAAAAGGCCACTATAGTATTTGTATAAAATAAAGGCCATAATTAAGGCCGTAATATTTATTTGTAACCACCTCGTAATATGTCATAAATATATTTGTTTATTTATTTTCAGTTGTATTTTTAGTACCATTGTTTAGTGATACGTATAATATGCAGATTTTTAAGAAAAGAGAGTCTTGTGAAAATGAAGATTGGTTAAGATACAATTAAACGTCGTCTTTGGAAATATTTTAGATTTAACTATTTATTCAAGTAATACAATATTATCAGTTTTAATTAAATCCAGCATATACCTACCGTTGTTTAACCGAAGAAAACTAATATTTAACGGTCAATTCTGGTGATTGAGAACTCTAATTGCATTGTCTAATCTTGAACTTTATTCTGAAGATTTTTATTCCTAATACTTACTGTGTATTTGCACATTGTATGATTTAAACATATTTCACAGTATTTATTACATGCAACTAATACAACGTAATAAATTATAACACAGAATTTAATTTTCAACACAACCATTCCAGTTAAGCACAAAAACAAATCAAAGCCTAATAGATTTCTTAAACGCTATTTCTGTCAGACAGCATTAATATGTAATACTAATTTTTGGTTATGTTTATTGTGTTTTTAATTATTATTTTAATTCAAATTAATTATAGAACCACGACTGCTGCTGTGTATAGTTATGGATACGAGGAAGAATTTAATAAAACAGATAATGGTTCTTTAAATCCTAACTTATAGTATAATATTATTAAAAAATATATATAATTTCAGTATGACGGATATGAAATTGATTGCGAAATAAATATTAATTGTAAAACTTTTTCAGTTTCAACGAAATCAAATATGAACACTGCGACAATACCATCGAAAACTTTAATAGGAATATCAAATCTGCGTGTCAATAAGAATTTGAAAGACTTAAAAGAGAATATTTTCGATAAAATGCTGTCAGATGAAATTCTATCAATAAAACAACAAATATTTGAAAGAAATGTGACACCAACAACGGTACAACTAAGCAGCAAACGTTTTGTTTTCACACCAATTCTCGAGCTGCGACAGCGATGGCCAATCGATAGAATACAATCTATCAAGGAAAAGAAGTTAGATTTTGAAAAACACATGAAAAGTATAGACGAAATTTCAGATGTTGATGATAATAACAAACAGGAAGAGTCGAATTATACAAGTGAGAGAATTATAGAACTACGTAGTCTTTCCGAAAAATTACATAAAATTGATCCCCCAAAAAAGGAAAACTCCCCGCGTATGACAAAGCAGTGCACGTGTATCAATGGTTTCGAGCATTCTCACACATCTACTGCGAATATAGACGAATGTTCTAGAAAATCTACAATAGTACCTCCAATAACATATCCTTTTTATATTACGTATTCACCCTACTTTATTGGAACAGTAGCGGACTATACTATCTCTTATTATCATCCGGATGCAATAAGTGATTTAAAAGTACCTAAATATCATAAAAATAGGATACATAAAAAGCCTGTAAACGAAGAAATTGATGATAGTTTAGAAGATGACAGAGATTACGATTATTTTGGATATGAAGATAATACCAAAAGACCAAGCAAACATAAAGACAAATTAACAACAAATAATAAGTTCAAAATTAACGTTCATTCTACACATGAACCAGAGAAGAGTTCAGATAATAGAGAAAATTTTCAAATTGTTGATAAAGATCGATTCGTCGAAGAAGTAGTAGAAGATTTAAAATTATATTATAATGAAGCGGTCATAAAAGATTGTTACTGTTCATCGTCTACATTTCAATTAGGTTTACAAATAATGATATTTGTTTATGTATTGCAATTTTTAATATAATTATCTAGTTTTCAATGCGTATTAATAATCCAATTTATTAATTTAATAATATTAATTTTTTACTCGAATAAGCATGATTAAACATTAATTATCTTCATTAAACTTAATAAGTGTACAGCGACATCTAGGGAATATTGATACCTAAAAGCCAACAAGATTAGGCTTCCGTAACTGTCAATGTAAAAAAATGACGTTTACGAATGACGTCTAATAAGTTTTACTTTGTTTTGATTCTTCTTGCAATTTCAATTTGCGTAAAGTTTCACGAGCGTTCTCGTGTTGGTACCTGGCATGTGTACGGTGTTTTGCTAATATCGTGTTAAAGTGAATTATATATTGAAATTACTGAAAGAAAAAGTAAAAAATTTAAATAATAAACAACAAAGACTTTAACGTCAGTATGGAGGGCTCACACATTAATAACTTTGCCTTATCATTTAAAAATAATCGGGTAAGTACTGGTTTTATATAAAATATATTATTTAATAAACATATTACTGAAAATTTTACTTCGTAATTTTTGTTGCTAATTAAATACCAGTCTATCATGTCATATCATATCTAATATTGGTATATACACAATTCGTGAAAAAATACTAAAAATATAAAATGCAGTATTTTGAAAAAATGCCTCTCTACTTTGAATATCTGTGATTTTTATTATAAAAAGTTTAAGTAAAAGGTGCAATCTACTATGTAACACCTGAATAGCTTGTCAAAAAAAGTTTTAAAAGAAATCACATTCTTATTATTATAGGATGCTAGTTATTATTTTAGCATGAAATAAAATATAAAGTAAGAAATGTAATGAGCAGTTGACTAGAGTTACTTCATTAAATGTAAGTTGTGTAGCTAGCGAATTGATTACTTAATTACAGTAGAAAAACCTGAAATCTTAAACATTATAAAAAAAAACTTAAAAAGTATATTTTGATTCTACATAAAATAAAAACTTAACATTAATAACCTATGTTGAGTGCGCTAAACAAAACTGTTTACCTCTCTGAAACTATTTTCTCATATAAAATAATTAATGTAGTACGATTTACTTTTATTAATTTATTAGTATGTATATGTACTAAGAAATTATAGGGAGTTACACATAATAGGTGCCCCTGTTCATACCTGCTCAATTTTGTTCTACTAAAAAAAAATTTTGTTAACACTTAACTAACATTCAAAATACATTCTTTATACTGTTATTGTATATGCACAATATTGTGGAGATAAAGAAACCACTATCTGACAATGATAATTGGTACATAAGCTACCATAAACGGAACAAAGAGCACCCAAACTATACCTATCCAATAACTAATTCTTCTTAGTTTAAAACATTCCGTAGTTGCTTAAATGTATGCTATTTCTTTTTAAACCTGCCGCCATACTTTATCTCATTATAAAAACTCACTCTTATTAAATTATGCACTTGCAAAGTCTAGGGGGGTAATATGGATACAGTATACATGACATTCGTCGCGCCATATGTTTTACAAATATTAAAATGATTGTTGTGTTTTCACTAATATTCTCATATATGAGGAATATTTTCGTAGAGAACCAGCTTGCAATATTTAATATGGGTATTTTATTATTCACATTATTAGAAACCTATCTTTGTCCATTAGCAGTAATAAAGTTAATGTTTCTAATTAGTAACTGGAGTATGTTGAATACCTTGAATAGACCACTGTTTAAGTATAAGCATACATATGTTTTGCAGTTGAGAACTTTTAATATTTGTGAAAGTGTATACCGAGTTTCATTTGTTAGTATTGTGATGGAGGGGCAAGGAAATATTAAAAACTACAAGGTAAAGATTTGTTTAACTCATTCCAACCTCATTCTTAGTGTGTATTAGAAAATTGTGTAGTATAAATATTTCTAAAGAATGATTCAACTGGGCTATGAAATTTAATACTCCATGATTTAATATGTCACATAGGAATAGATACGGCAACAAACAGCCTTTATTGGCTTTATAATTACCTTATTAGAAATAGTATTTACTTTTGAGTTATATAACAGTTGACTATAAATGAATGAAAGTTATTTAAGTCCCAACTAGATTTGGATCATGTAGATTCTTCATACTGGATTATTCCAGAAGGAATCATCCAGTCCAGCCTAGTATGGCATATGAGCGCACAAAAATCGAAAATGATTTTATTGTAAATAATTCTAAATAAAACATTGGATGGATAATGAACGGAAATCCTTATTTACTGCCATCGTCAATCGGCTTAATGAGATTAAACCTAAATAGATCTTTGTAATGAGATTACATATGTTCTATTTATCCCACTGAGATAAAATCCGCAGTCAATTCAACAATTTTTCATGCAAACTCTCGGAAATGCCTAGCCTCCACGCTAAACAGACTTTTGTTTTGTTTATATATTACTGATCATTTTTACTGAATATTTATTTATGTATTATATATTTTCAAAATTATTTAAATACGCTAATTTTCTATCATAGTGCCGCAAGACCAATAAATTTTATTCATAGATTATGTGCGTGATTCACACTCATAACTATTTCGTGTAACAAGCCTAATTTATGACATAATGATTAAATACTTGACAATAGGGTATTAGAAGCGCTTTTATTGTTTTTGTATGGTTTTACTATCAATGACAGGTCGTTCAAAGACTGGGCTAGTTTATTAGCCCTGGCAAACCGGAAAATCTATGAAAAATAATTTGTTTAAAAAGCAAGAAACATTATTTACACAGTAAAGCCTTTGTCTTTTTGGTTCCTACTCACAAACTGTGCCTTGTACTTATAAGAGTTTCGGAAAGTAACTGATTTCGATTCGTGATCATTCAATGTGCAAATCATAACTGTTCTCCATTCTTATTCGGAGTTATCGCAAGAGGTGGTCATAATATAACAGATATGAAATGTCTATCGCGAATTTACATGGATGTATAATTACGTCGATTCTACGCGCACTAATTATCTGTTGAAATCCAAACCAAAACGTATTAAATGCTAACGTATTTGTAAAATTATAATCTATACCGGTAGAATACAACCAGTAGAAATCTGCAGATGTTTGCAGTCACCGGAGTTTAGCTTAACGCGTTGTTCATTAATATACAGTATCATTGCTCACAAGATACAATTACGGATTAATTTCCAAACCATATGGAAGCCCCCGGTCTGTATAATATATTTTTAAAATCTAAGACCGATGATAGATGATCGTTTTCAGAGAAAAATTTAATATTTCATATACAAAAATCATCACGATTTCATTAGTATATCACCTTGGATAAGTAAATACAACTGAATATACTGACAGGTTAAGGGACTCGATGAAAACATTAACAATTTATTGCGGGTTTCGCTTTAAGAGGAAGTATTAATTTAGATATGTTTACCCAAATTACATTTAACGCTGCTAAATTAGCTAACAGAATAGGGTCAGTTTAATTAGAGCACTCTTATCAATGTGTTTGTTGTACTTGTACAACAAATGTGGCGCTGTGACATATGAGTCCTGTGGTAAAGGCAGGTTGCGACCATTTAAAACCTTTTTTATATAACCAACTGAATTGAAAAAGTTGTGCTGTATATTAGAATAACATGTTTCTCATCTACATCATACATTATATTAAGTCAATTTAGAAGTAAAATTATACATAGCATGAATACAGTGAAATTATTTACAAACGACACGCACGTGATATGATTATTTATCTCCTCAGATAACTCGTTATTTATTCCTCGTAAACCTAATAAATAAAAATCATCATTATTTATGTACGTAGAAACCTTTTTATATTGTATCGGTTTCTAAATAAATATATAATAAGAAATCAGAAGGGGTACATTGCAATTTTACTAAAAAATAAAAATAGAAAAAAAATAGTTTTAATTTTAAATTGTTATACAATGTATAAATAAAATTATATATTTATATAGATTACATAAGAATTTTTTAATTCGTAGAGTGGGTAGATTGTCACCAGTGGGTAGTGGGCACAACGCACTAATAAATATTTAAAAAGCCTCATATATTTTCTCTTATTATCTTAAGTGGTAGTTACTCATTGCGATATGCATGACTGCCAACTTATCACGTAGAAAATACATCGTACATTATCTTAAATAAACAGGCTATTTATATAATTTACCATCCCTTCTTACTAAATTAGGCGACCCAAAAAACTTATTTGACATGGCATAATTACTTTGGCTACATGTATAAATTCATGTAATACATGTTTAATATATCATGTCTTTTATTTTAATAAATGATGTAAAAGTATTCTACGGTATGGAATAAGTACAAACATGCAAAGCCACAAGGTATACATTACCTTTTATATTTTTATGACCGACTAAAGGTCACATTTGTAAGCTCATTGAAAAACTTTCAAAGAATCAATATCATCAAAATAAACATGGTTTTGATAAGTTTATATGATGGGAGCGGTACTTCAAAACCCATCGCTGATGCCTTACAATACTAAACTATCAAGTTTCAGGAGTTTATGGTTTCATACGTAGACCTTTCCCTGTTCCGGGAATTTGCGGCGAGCTGAAGATAGTGGAATTTGATGTATAACTCAACTAAACTAATACTATATAAATATAGTTATTTCTAGAACCGATATTATACAAATGAGTATAAATAAATTCGCATTTATGTTTTCATTGTAACCGGCGCCACCGGTCAGGCACCAGATTATATTATGAGGTATAGCCGGTCGTTATTTATTATTTATTATATATTAGTCGAAAAGTTATTGCGTAGAAAATAACGTAGCAAAAAAACCATATATAGTATATACATATATATTTAGCGAAGGAACAATTTTATGTACGTGTAATGAAGTCCTCGGCAAATAAATGCAAGCATAAAACCGATAAAGTGACCCACAATAAAGATAACACCTCTATATGACACGATAGGACCACAGTGTGTAAACCACAGGAAAGAAATTCATAACACCAATACTTTACTAAAAGAATGGACATTGTCTTCAAAGAGCTTAAATTACTAATACTAAATACGTTAGACATTGGTGGTCTTTTTTGAATTCTTCTTAATTCGGGTTGTGGGTAGTTCTTGCATATACTTTGGTTACGCTTTCCCGACTAAACCGCAGTACCGATTTCGATCTAATTTGAATTGCTAATTGTGGACGACCCAAGGCCCAAGCTACTTTTTAACCCCTAAAACCAATGACAATTATAATTTGCAATTGAATCTGTAGTATTAAGAGAGACCATAGTTGTTTAATAAATTTAAACATTGGGTAATTATTAGTGATTTTTGTTTTTAATGCAGCATAACAAAGATACTTTTTTAATATTATTAACTGTATGAATATAGACTGTTACCGGAGACAAAACGGTTAAATTTGATGCGTTAAACTTGCGGTGTCTATCAGCGGCAAAGGAATTACGACGTAATATGAGAATAAGGGATCTATATTGTGTTTTTACATTCTTAATTTCGGAACGAAAAATGAGAGCGGTGGCACTTATTTTTTATCCTTCTATGTTCAATGTTAAAACCATATAAACTAGATAATGCCAATAGGGTTTGACACCTGTAATGGTTTATTTCTACAGAAAATCCATATTACCCAACGATTACACGCTTTCACGAATGTTGCGCTTTTGACGACGCTTCGTTAAAAGCATGCGAATTTTCTGTTGTGTTCTGCTAAATCCGAGTTTACCTTCGTTAGCAATGTTTTATTTAAAGAAAATGGAAATTTGCTCAATTGGCCTGGATTAGCGTCCGTCTCTTTGGTCAAGAGTTTAAGTCTCGGCTATACAACAAAAGGTTTATTTCTATTTGCCCAATTAACTATCGTAGGGTGAATGTACGATCTGTTATACGGGCTTGCAATTTTAATAGTTGGCAATTTAAAGCCTTCTCTACTACTCTATCTTTCCTTTTTCTTCACAGAATCCGACACATTGCTCCATTGTCAAGATTTTATATTGGCATAGAGGCAAAACATTGCAAGTTTTGTCATACTGAGATTATATAATGAGATTTCTACTGCTGAAACAGGAAGGCGAGAGCAATAGAGCCTATCAAGGCAATATGTGATTTCTACTAAAAAAATACTCGCTACTAACTTTCCTAAAAATTATTAGGCTAAAATAATTTGAAGCACTCCATATCATACCGTCGTCAACTGAACAGTTTGACAAGTTTTATAATGTTAGGCTAGCGGTTATTGGCTAACGAAATGCGAAAATGTGAAAGTCCTAAAAAAATAACGGCTTTTTAGAGTTGTATAACGATTACCTTTATACGTGGGTAAATGAAACCTTTTGAAAATTTCAAACCCTTTAAACCAACAAACTAATGCCTTCATTTTGGCCTTCAAAGAAACACCAAAATAAAATACGCCTCATAACATCAAAACAATTAGGAGACCTTTATGTGATTCTTCATTCATCTTCATTCTTCGTTCATCTAGCCTACAAAATTGTGGGTACTTGCTACTATCATTCATGACTTTCCATAAAAAATAACTTAAACTAAGATAGTGTCCATTAAAATTTTAGTATACATCTCGCGGTGTTCCTTTTCGACAATGCCTATGCCGTCACTCAAAGAAATAATATAGAATGGTAAGATACATTGAACTTTTGATAATGAAACGTACGGGTGTTCCAGTACTTATTCTCAACGTGTTAGATGATAAATTTAATAATAGGACTTATATAGATGACAATTCAATTGTCAATTGAAATGTTTTGTTTTTGTGCAGCTCGAGGCGCGGTTGTTCCTTTTCCGTTCTGCTGTTAATATTTTTGTTTCTAAATACATACGTCTGATACGTCTGATTAAATAAAGAAATCTTACTTAATCAGACGTATCAATTAAAATAACCTGAATCCAATACAACGAAATGAAGCCAAGTAAAAGCTGCAGCAAGTTTAAATTCTTTTTTTACTATTTCGTTTACATTCCAAGTTAATAATATGTATCGAGATATATTTTACACCCGGTCGGTTAGCCCTAAGGTAAGCTGGTTTATAGCTTATTGTTGACACAGATGAAAAACATATTGTACGTACACAGATAAATTTTAGAAATACAATTAAATATACTACATAATAAGATACTAAATATAATAGTAATAGTTATACTCGTCACACAAATGTTGACTTGACCGAGGATCGAACCTGCTGGTGATTGAAGTGCGACAGTTCGGTCCATTGTTCCGACTTTAATAATTGAGATAAATATAGAATTCCTAATATTACAAAAATCTCATAGATAAAGTAGCTAAACACCTCTGAGAATCAAATATCTGCATAAGATTAAAGGAAAATGCTATTGAGACCGGAATATCGTATTTAAATA
The DNA here is from genome assembly GCA_963693355.1 of Pontia daplidice. NCBI lineage: Eukaryota > Metazoa > Arthropoda > Insecta > Lepidoptera > Pieridae > Pontia > Pontia daplidice. Next base: position 7,765,511 of record CAVNZL010000140.1, on the reverse strand, counting down.
AATATTTATTGCACATATGTTTATAGCAGTATACGCTTATTCATAACAGTTTTCTAATAAAAATCTATATTTAAACGAGCACTCAATTGACAATACTCTTTGAGTTGCATCATAAATGTACTGAAATAAACTCGAAGGTTTTTTTATAAGACGTCTAGACGTGTTACGTGGTCGTCCTTGAGGTCGCAATTCTAAGTGGAAAATTTTTCATCAGTTAGGGTAAACATTAATAGAATTCACAGAAATCATATATCATATGAATCATTCACTGCTCAACTGTTCGTATCTTGGCTTCTAATTGGTATAAGATTTTGGCTTGAAGGCTTAGGTAAAGGTTTCGATTTTCTTTCTTCACGATTTACGGGAAAGTACGTTAATTGCGTTCATAGAAAGATCGACTGACAGCGGACGTGAAAGAACGCAGAAGAAACAAATATCATTATATTTGTTTCTTGCAAAAAGATTCTGGAATATTTCGGTTGTGTGAGTACTTTTGATATATAAATAACAATAATAAAAATAAACAAATCTTGTCAAAAATGATATAGCCTCATAGGTAGGTTTGGAATTATAAATTGAAAATGTATGTATGTGATATGATGACTGTGGCTGTAATAAATCGATTATTAATGAAATTATGCAAAATAATCTGGACGTAAATTAACGGTTGAGTTTTTAATGTTCATATATTTTCTTGCAGTTAAGTTACTGCGGTCAAGACTGTCAAAAAATCCCACCAGCTTTATGGAACATGTATGGTGCCAAAGTCAACTATTTAGACTTAAGGTATTGATATTAATTCTTCTGTTACGTCGGCATCCATATAATAATGGCTGAAATTCGAATTGGTATAATTAAAATAAAATATTATTAGGATACCGCTATCAAGATGAGCGAGTTCCCATTAAAATGTCAATAAAAATTGTCAATAGAGGTATTTCCGAATCAATAAAACTTAAGGACCTTCAGGAAATGGTTGTATTTTAAAGGCCGGCAATGCACTTGTGACGCCTCTGTCATAGAGTGTCTATGGGCGGCGGTATCACTTACGATGAGGTGAGTCTTCTGCTCGATTGCCCCTTATTTTATAAAAAAAATAATCTCCGAGACTCGAATCGCCCGTGCGTATCGTAAAGAGCGAAGGGCGATTGCTCAAAATTTGTAACATAAAAACAACATTTGATTTGGAACGTGCAAATAAGGCATGGCATAAGCTTGAAATTTAATATATATACTTAATAAAGATAAACTATTAATTAATACTAGACAAGTATCACTAACGTACGTGTCGTATTCAGTTACAACAGCATAGAAACTTTAAAGGGGCTGGAAAAATACACGAGACTGGAAGAACTCATATTAGACAATAACAAACTAGCTGATACTGCAAACTTCCCCTTCCTGCCACTGCTGAAAACACTGTCCTTGAACAATAATGAGGTAATGTAATAAAAACAGCTCTATCGATCGAATTTGCAAGATTGAAGCAGTTCATAGTACCTATAGCGTAACCTGAGGAACGGACACATTTGTATATCTGTTCCTTTGATAATTTTTCTTTAAGGAATTAAATGCACAACCTTCCATGTATTTTCCTTATGATTTTTGATCCGAAAATGCCGTTTTCTGCCGAGATTCTTTCCAGTTCTCGTCCGTTGGAAATTACGAAGCGTTTTTATTTTTATGTGAAGCGTGTAAATCAACGACACATTCATGTGTTAATTATTTTACATATACAAATGCAATTTTTAAATTCTGTTAAAATAAATATTTCCTACTATAAATTTTATAATTCAATGGTTAGTATAAAACCTTTGTAATTTCCTTGAAGGACCAAAAGCTTTTTGGTCCTTCGCGAGGCGATCGAATTAACTTTTATGAACTGATCAAATACTCATAGCTAACGTTAAGGCCTCCAATTCGAGTATAGAACCAACTGAATCTTGGAAGAAAATGACCTATAGAGCGATCGGTAATGGATTCCGCCGTAATCGATGTTATTTTATGATCTGCTAACATTACTGAGAATTCCGCTAACATTTCCGATATCTCGGCAAGTTTAAAAACTAATTTAAATTGCATCTTATATTGCTCGAAGTTACCGATAATATTATTAGGTTCGGATTGTTAAATATGTTCAATATTATATGTTTTGTAACTCGCAATTAACTATATAAAGTATAATATGGGAAACACAAGCGATTCAACTCAGTTTGATATGTGATTTTAATACAACGTTCCGCCGTATTTTTGCTGTCGGAATCAAGTTTCAATTTTGGAGTTGGAATTTTAATCAATTTTAATGTAAATGTTTTCTGATTTTGTTTTGAAATCTATTTATATTATTAAATAATTGGTGGCTCGTTTTTAATAACAACAATGGCTAATAATAAGACTTTACAGTAATATTATTATTATAAAACCTATAAGGTTTTTGATAAGAAATAGATCTTGTGTCGATCGCTAAGTGTTGCGGAATTCTGTATGTCCCTGATGATCTATAGAAGCCGTCAGCTCCTTTTATGGAGACGGTATTTACTTTGTGTTTGTCTTATTTTCTTAAATGTGGCCTTGTGTGCGTATGCCTTAATTAATTCCAATGACGCACTTTGTGACCCATTGAGGGCGGTAATTTAATTTCACAGATTACAAATCTAGAGGATTTAGTGAACAAGCTTTGTGAAGCATTTCCGGCGCTTACGTACCTCAGTCTGCTTAGCAACAAAGCCTGTCCAAATCAGCTTTCGGATCTCGACAAGGATGAATCAGATTACCAAAGATACAGGTAATATTTACAATTATACTTATTCTTATTGAAGATACAGGATTATTTTTAGGGTGATGGTGTTTTCTCGTTGCCAACAACAAATACATACTAAGCAATGTTTATAAAGGCGACGGGCAGCTGACATTATTTATATAAAACTAGTTACTTGCATTCGGACAATGCAGAATAAAAAACTTAAAAGATTACGATATGAATATTCTACATGACATGAGCAAAATTCTCCGACCACGTGCAAAATGTATTCCGATATTTTTATGTTATCGATTTAATTCAAATCCTATTCAAGATTTGCTTATATAATTTTGTTTCTTCGCAAAATTGTTCAAGGAAAATATTATTTTAGTGCCCGCAGGATCGATCCGTATCATTTCGGTGTAAGAGAACTAACTAACCTCATTTTCACTAACAAACACTCAGTTCTCATGTCGATAACATTATATCAATATTTTAGTGTCTGTAATATTATGATTGCAGAAAATGCCTCCTCTATTCTATGTTAAAATCGCGGCAATCGGTTATTAAATTTCGATAGAGATAAATATCAGTCAATTTACAGTCAGATTTAGGCAAAGAAGTCTACACTGCTCCTACATAAAGACGCCGTGCCTTTGCATAAATTAAGAACGAATGCAAATGTAGATTACATTTAAGATGCAATTCAATAACAGTTATGCTAGCTTGCTTTTTTAAATTGAAAATTTGTGAATCTTCTTTGGTAGACTTGTTCTTTCTGGCATCGTTCTATTTTTGGTTGAATCAGATTAAATTAAATCTTCAGGTATCGAACGCTTAATGATTAAAATTTGTTACAAAATCGTCCAGGCGCAAACGTGCGGTCACTTTGGTTCTATTGACGTGGTTAACCACCGTTCGATTCTGTAAGGAGGTATTTGATTAAATGAGTCCCGGTTTGATTCCCGGAAATAGAGCAAATTATATATATTAAAGTCGTTATAAGCTCCAATGCTTTTCAGCACGCTGTAAAAAACCCGAAACGTTGGATTTTTTTTAAATAATGTAAATATATTTAAATTTTGCAAAAATACATAACTTAAATCCGTTAATAAAGTGTTTTTCTTTATATAAATATTTTTTCAAATATACTCAACTAAGCTCAACAAAAGAAAATATCAAATCGGAAATATACAAAATAACTCACATTTGTTCATGGCATATATAAATTCAAAGTAGGCTATGTTTATTCATGCCAGACAGATACTCAAAAACCGGTGTGAATTTATACAATTTTAAGTGCTGTACCGGATTGTGGACTTCCTATGACGTAATCATCGTTATATCTGAGACAAAGACCTTTACTTAATTGATTTTTTGTTAATTCATTAACTCAAGTCTAATGACGCGAGCAGAAGAACGATTTTCGTACTTGATATTTGAAAAAAAATATGTTGCTAAACATTTACGCATTGATTTTTGGACCAAGAAAGAAAACAGATTTGTATCGCCGCGATTGGAATGGTCGTCCTCAGGGTTGGGTGGCAAATAGAGCCTTTATTTTAAATTGTAATGTTATTTGATCCAGTCTTCAATAATTTTAGTACATATTTCCTTCAGAAAGGTGTTAAAGTTACTTGGGCCGTCTCCGGATTTACCTTACACACTCGTATACTTGTGTTAACGTGGGAGAAAGGCTTTTATACAAATTAGAAAACATAACTGTAACGTTTTATAGGGTCTAGTTTATTTTAAGATCGCCCCTTGATGTCATTACATCTAGTGTCGGCTTTGAGCTTTTACTATTTGTACGTATAAAATATATTTATAAATCTGAAGCACTGTAAGAACGTCTAAAGTTATATATTATATTATTCATATATGTTATATTATATTATACATTTTAATTAAATGTAAATATCCTGATAAATATTTATATTTGGAGCATTTGTATGCCATTTTATCTAAAAGCTGTAACGTATACTACAGCACTTTGTCTTGACCAGTTCGTAGAACCAATATACGGATGATGTGATCCTTTAGGTATCCTGTAATATTGACCGTTCACAAACATTTAATCCATATCATGATCACAAAGGACAAAATTGTATAATTATAATTGTGTTTCGTAAACGATGTCAATATGAAAAACTTAGGCCCTTTATAGAGTCTTTGAAGAAGATATCTGCTCATACAAATGCTTTCTAAAAATAGCAAATGGTAGAAAAGCCATTATAACTATCGAAACTATGCAATCAATCTACCCTCCCTGAAATTAGATTTGCTTTCTTTCATCGGACTCATTTGACCTCGAATCGACAGTGACATTAAGCAACATGATTAAAAAATACTGAACGACTTTTTGATAAATTCTATTAGTATTATTTTTATTTCAAAATATTGCTGTAAGTGTATACATACATATATGGAAGAGCTGGGAACCTTGACTCGGTATATTTTACTTTAAATGGTTGAACGATTTACTCCAATAGGACAGAATTATGCAATTAAAAGTTTAACACAGTATCTTCAGATGCCCCTTACGCTCGACTATTGTCCTATTAAAAGATTTTTTGAGAAACAAAACGCTACTATGGAATTTAAACACACAGTGGTACGGTTCGTGTGCGTATTTCGACCTGAACGGAATTCTATATAAGTTTTAAAGAAAGTCGCATTCCTACTACCAAAACTTTCAAAAGCACCCAACTCGAGCTATTTTTTTGATTTGATTATTTTTCGATTTATTTTTTATAAAATCGGGATGTTTTTCTCAACCATTGCCTCTCGGCTGATACCGACATAATATGCTCTATTCTGAATGTTCACATAGCGATTAGAAGGTGCCCGATGAACAGTGGACATCGTGTCACTGATGATATTTGTAGCAAATATTTTTTTTCAGATACTTCGTAATATACAAATTAAAGAATCTCCGGTTCCTGGATTCGAGGCGCGTCACAGATCATGAGCGTGGGGAAGCGAGCTCACGCGGTGAATTCATGCGCGTGAGGCGACCTACCAGTGACGTCATTCCAAATGGCCCCAGCTCGCCTGAGATTCGCGCCCGTCCACTGCCTCTAGACCTGAACGCTCTTGGGAAACATAAAGGTATATTCTGATGTATAGGCGAAACTACGAGTTCTTAGTTCTTTATTTCGAACGTAGTCTTATCTCGTTCATAATTATGGTTCTTATCATCACGTCGTAAACTAGTTTTCACAGCAACAGACACAACGGAACTAGTTAAGAGTGCAGTAAAACTGTTTTTTTATGAAATTTTAAAATAATAAGTACTGAAACTAGTAAATTTAGTATACAATATTTTTACTATCATTTCTTCTGTATTTCAAAAAGAGTTTCTTCTTAAAGTAAATGCGTTATATATCTGTGATATGTATATGTATATGGAGCACACTGTTATTGAGAATAAATTTACGAAACTGCAACTCTTGTCTTGATATATACTTTTTATTGCCGAAAATGTTTTTAATCGGTTGGTATGTATCAAAATATATGCGTTTCGATTGCAGTGTTTCCTTCGAAATAATGCACGTACTCGTAAAAATAAACATCTGTTTTCATGCCTATTTTTATTTCCAAGAATTCATAACTAATATGTAGTCAAAATAGGTCAGGTAGTAAGGTCTTTTTCCCAGCTTATAATGAAATAACTTAATACATTTTTTTACGATTTTATGATGTACCCATAACATCACTCAGTGATGTTCCCAATATTCGCAAAAATAAGCCAAGAAACGTTTACGATATTTACTTCGGCAACGCTGTTTAATCACATAACTTTGTTTCCAAATTCAATATAATGAAACCGGTAGTACCTTTATAGATAACCAAATTGAAGCAATAAATTTCAGTTAAAATACCGACCTGGAGTAGCTTGTTACTTCTCTTTTTCTTAATGGAAATAAATCGGCGAAATTGCCTTCATTGAAATATGATCATCTGCATGACAAGATTTCCATAATACGCAACCAATTTGTAGGGTAGACAGTTATAAATATTTCGAAGGTACCTTATTACGCAATTATGCGTTCCTTGATTCAATTTTGAGAAAATTATTTTAAATAGTTACTATTTTGTCGGTTTCTGTCAAAATGTGTTGTCAACACAGAGAAAAGTTCAAATATTGTAATGTTTTTTTCCAGGTGCTTACGGTAAATGTCTCTACAAATACACGGGAAAGCACTCTGAAGGGAACAGATTCATACTAAACAGTGATTTGTGACAAACGGTGTTCAGTTAAAGTTTCACGAAATGTAGCGATTTTGTGTTAGGAAATACTTTAGTTAATCTTATCCGGAGTCAATTATCTTTATTTTTATCTCATATAATTGGGTTAATGCATTGCGAAAATTATTTGTGTATCATATGCGTAATTGGCCTATTATGTCCTTACCAATTATATGAAAATTCATATTGTTTTTGTATTATACCAATGGGTAGACAGGACTCTTCCCAGTATTATAAAAGAGATATTGGTTAAAATATGGCAAAGAACATTAAAGTGCAATGCGGTGGTGGTTTACGTGGGGATGAATTTTATTTATATTAATAAGACTGAATTATATAATATTAATTCGTATGATTCGTTGTCCCCCAAAATAACTTACTTGTATAATCAAAATGTCACAATTTTACTAATAAGATTAAATTTTTTTGTTCACGAGTGTGTTTTAATTGTAAATACCCTCTATCGTTGAGCAGTTTTGATAATTAGTAAATATTTCAGATTTTTACCGAAACTATTAACTATAAAGCCATATAAATATTTATATAAAAGTTGATTTTGCCAAAAATTTAAAAATCTATAGGGTTATATAAGTAAAAATTCAGAGTTAGGTGCTATCATATAAATGATGTGGGCCACACACGTATTCATACTTGCATGTGACTGTGTTATCAAAATACAAGTTTTGCCGAAGACATCTGTCATCCATTATTATCGAACAGTGCTGTTAAAGACGATACGGACGTCTCGTTCGACACAAACATTCCACTACACCACAGAACCTCGGCAAGGCAACAACCTGATTGTTGTATTAAATCCGTTGAGTAAAACTAGCCCATAGCCTGTGTAAAATGATTGCAAATTGTCTTTGACGTGTGGTGATAGGTAAAATCTCAGCATTTTATAACTCTACTCATAACCCAAACGGGAAAATAATACAGCTCATTTCTCTTACAAATAGGATGTAATAAAAAACAACATAATATCATAAATGTAATTATTCAATGAATACAGTACCATAATAAACATCTGGAATGCACGAATAATCTTAAAAAGTCACCTTACACTAGGTTTATCAAATAAACCCGCGAAGCTTATATACATTTGGGATTATCTATTCAATACATGGCTAGTCTGCATCAGAAACATTGGTTTGGTAAGGTCTGTTGTAAGGCGCTAGTATCCGTTCGCTAGTACTCGGTATAATTAGGAACAAAAGTTTGATTTTATTTACATAAAGTGTTTAGACACGGAGAGGTCAATTTCAGTATTAATTTGTTATTCGTATGTATACGAATTCGAAATATAGCAACTGTATTTGCTTAGTCAAGTCTAAGCAAATCAATTTCATTTTGGTCTGGCTAGTTTAAAACGCCTGTAAGGTGAGCTTCTATATAACGAGGGGTCGCGTTTCGCTCTATATTCATTCGTGAATAGTATCTCTAACTCTCTATCTCTATAGTCTAACTCATTATTTAGTTTATATAGCTTGATAGGAATCAAACGAAACGCGTTATCCTTCCCTCTTAAATTATCTGACAATTGTTTAAAATGACGTTAAAAATGTTTCTCGTATATCGAACACCCTTAATTAATCTCAGAATGTCACCCATACCTTTGATACCGGTTTAAAATACAACCATTACATTAGCGAGCAACTAAACGTAGTTAAAGCAAATACAATATACAGTTTTCAGCTCAGGTACCGTTCGTTATTTGGACAGTTACAGAGAAATAAATTTGCACCGATAAAAACCACAGAAGCTGCGCATATATTGAGCAATGTAACAAGCATGTAGAATTTGCAAAATATAATTTGTACCTACAAAAATATTACTATGGTTGCGAACGTTCACACATTCGGGGCTCACGTACGAGCGTACACCGACAATCTGGTTTCATCAGTCAATATTTTGCTTTGAAAGAAAACACCCACTGGGTTGCTATACCAGCGTAATATAATTAAATATAATTGATTAATCTTCAAATGCTTTCCAAATGCATCGAAAATTAATTTGTATTTTTTAAAAATGACATTGGTCTGATTGTATTATATACCCTCGTACGTATACGTGCGCCGAGTGAACGAACGCACACTGAAGACTTTTGTGCACGATTAAAGCTTAAAATTCTATATTAATTAGGCAACATTTATCACAATACCTAACGTTACAACCTATTAAGAAAAAAGCATTTAATTCATACAATTATTAGTTGAAAAAACATTGAAATAAATTAAAATCGACGCTTAAGAAAATTTCAACAAGAATTTATTTCGCAAAATCATTACAACACACGTATTCAACCTCAATGAATCTGTAGACAAATTTGAGCGTTCGTCGATTAATTTCATGTAAATATAATGTTCGGATATGTAGTACAAAGGTACACAGTTTTCTAACAACTATTTTATACAGAAAAACAAAATTGTAAAACATGGAATGTCAAATCACAAACGTCATATTCTAAAGGCTTCGTCTAACTAATATTGAAAGTATCAATAAAACGTTAAATAATATTTATTAGTGAATTAATTTGTACCTGTGATATAGCACTATCAATCACTACGAATTAACTTTAACAGTTATTGCACGTCTGATCTCAATTCTAATAGAACATTACATTCAAATTTTATTCAATTCATAAATTTAATGACAAAAAATTATTATGATAAATTCCACCTAGATTTTCATCTAACCTATCTACTCTCTAAACTACTGAATCTTGCAAAATAATGGAACACAAATTCATAATTTAATCTTTAACTTTCGACAACTTAGGCCTATAGCTTTCAAAGAGGTTCCAACACAAGACTATTACAACATGTTTTGGTGGTTTTTGTATTTTGTTGTCAGAACTATATTAGTTAAAATCTAATCTATATACATATACGAATTATTATTTATTGTATACAATATTAAGTACGTTCATATTATTAAAATTACAAGGCGTAAGCGGAAATAACTTATTTAAGCGATTTAACAACTTAAAATGTAAATATAATTTGAAAACAAATACGTACGTTCTCGACAGTACGAATGGCACGCTCATGTACTTAAAAACCAAATAGCACTTTAGAACCAATGTTTTAGTCTAAGGTTCGATTCAAAAAAAAATATGGCGACGTATGTCAAATAGAACTGGAAAAAACGGATAAGCGCGAGTTGGAAGCGCACGAAGGGTTCCGTACCAATATTCGAGTAACAATGAAAATTCGTTTGTTGTATTATTTCTATCATGGTTTATGATAACCTTGAGAGTAATAGACCAATTTTAGCCTTTGGTTACGAAACCCTGACGAATAAATTTCGTGTAAACTAAAATACACTTAAAACACACAAAACTCTGATCGAACATCAGACGTTACAATTTACAAAATCAATGCTTAGTCCAGCTGTAACATTAAGTGCACCTTTTCAAATAAAATAAAAACGGTGGTAAAATTCATTCGTTGACTTTAGACTAGACTCGAAATGCAATTGATTTGTGTGCTCAATTAGCGAATTAAAAACGGCCTTCTATCGATTGTAATAAAGTGCAAATTCAATCAACACTACACCTGCGTGACGCAATGCGCCAGTTTCTCCATTTCCGACTGGAGTGTTTGCCTCTTCTCCGTTTCTATGCAGAGCTTATTTGAGAGCTCTTCAATGGCCGCCGTGAATTTGGCGTTCTGTATTTCCAACAGCTTCTCGAGGTTTGATATCTGGAACCGAATGCGCTTAATCACATATTTGAGTAACAAATTAGCCATGTCGAGATAATTTGTTAATGTCTACATATTTGGTCTGTTGACTGTATTATAAGTTTGAAATCATGTTATTTCTCTAAGAAAAATTATAATTTATATATATATATATATATATATATATATATATATATATATTATAGTATTTTTTTTATGTTTATAACGCACTTACAGCTGAGCTCAAAGAGGAAGGCCTTACCACTTCACTTATTCCATTCAATTTCTATTAACTCAACAATAGAATGAGAAGAATAGATTCGGCAAAATCAAATCGATGGCTATGGCTCAATTTAAATGATTATGAAATACATAATGAGATTTAAAGGCAACCCCTATAAATGTATCTTAATATAATACATAAGTTTGTCCGGATGGACTCCTAAACTATTTAACCGATTTTAAATTAAATTGGCACACCGTGAGCAGTCTGGTCCAACTTAAGAGATAGGATAGCTTAGAACTTTAATTATAGTCGAAATGTTATTTTATTTGAAATTATTTGTCTATAATTAATTGACAGTCACAATTATCTGTTAACTCCAAAAGATTCTAACAGATGTCGATACTTTTCAACTGGATTGAGTTAGTAATCAATAGATGGCACTGCTATGGGAAACGGACAAACGTATCATATAAAGATTAATTTATCAACCTAAATGAAGCATACTTTTATTGTTTAAAACGTTTTCTATTATATACACATCCCCACACACTTAGAGCTGATAATTATTTTTATTTAACTAAAAAAATGATGGCTAAAAATCAAATGTATGGCAAAACAACGTTAGCCGGATCAGCTAGTAATATATAAGTATTAATAATAATCGTACCCTTTCATTGAGTTGAGCGATCAACGCATCGTTTCCTTCGTCCTGCGTCCGTTTGCGTCTCCTTTCCAAAGTACTCAGCTCTCCGCTGGGGCTGATGCTGGAACTTAGTATACTCGAACTGGAAAATAATATTTCAGGTCATTAAAGAATAATATTAAGACAATTTGGAAGAATAATCTCGGTGAAATGTGATAGACTCTTTGATAGTGTGACGGCTGGTGTATATGTGTTTGTATGTATGTACCTTTATCTGGCTATATTTGAAACATGAAAACTTACCTAAAACTAATCCCTTTCTCTTCAACTTCATTGAAAACGCTTGAAAACCTGCTTATAGTCTCCAATCGCTCCGTTTTCAATTCCGACTTATCTCTTAATTCTACTTTGTCAGACTTGTCCAGCGACTTATCGAGCGATTTGTCCGACTTCTCAATAGATTTGTCCGACTTATCGATCGATTTGTCGAGGTCCAACCTCGCGGAGGCTAACGGTGGGGACGGCGCTGGAGGTTTCTTGATTTCGTCGAGCATCGTTGTTAAAGTTCGGCCTACAAAGTTTTATATGGATACGTCAAGATATGCATCTACACTGATTCTATTGAAGAACGATTATTAATTCCAGTCAGTAAAATCACGTTTCCAGTGTTGAGGTTTTTAGTTCCACATAAAAAGTGTGTAAATCGGAGTGTTTTGAATGGCTTAATGCCAAAGCATTACTATTGTATTGTATCGGGTCACCCTTTCTTGTATCAGTGACAGTTGAACTTGTCATTTTACTGAAATTAATAATCGTACTATAAAGCCGTTTCTATTCCAATAAAGAAACATTGAAAGTGACGTAATTTTTTTTAAATATAATACCAGAAACTACGAATAATTGATAAATCTTAGAAAAAGTGAAAAGTATGGACTCAGTAGTTCACCTAGCTTCTTTAATAAAAATCAACCAAACTCCATCTCGACTACTATGATTAAGCTAAAACAATTTCCACAATTTTTTTTTTGTTTTTAACTACTGCTAACTTTATTTTCATCTAGCTAACTCAAGATCAAGCTAACATCTATTTTCATCCCCTTAAATGTTATGGGTGGTCCACCTTAAACTTTTTGTTTTATTCTTTTGGACAAAATTTCTTATTTTTTATTTTCAAAAATACATACAACCCTACATTTTTACTCCTCCACGATGAACCCCTATTTTTTATTTATTAATTGAAAATTGAAATCACATGTATGGCAAAACAACGTATACCAGGTCAGTTACTTTTTATATAAATAAATGTTGGACGATAATGTTCACTTTATAATAGCTAGATAATACCACATACCAGCAGCGGTGGGAGAAGTTAGTGGTGGTGGTTTCGACGTCGGCAGATCTGGCGGTGGACTTTCTTTCTTATCCGTCGAACTTCTGATTTTCTGTAAAAACATTATGATTTTACAATCGCAAATATTACAAATAACAAGATATAGACAAATATAAATAATGCATTATTGGCCTACACTATGGTCACCCTATTGTATTAGTAATATTATGTGCCTTTAGGTGAGAAGGGTGAGTCTGAACAAAAAACACCACTTTTTACACATATTTTTGGAATGGGGATCGTTGGCTCTATAAGATTCTTGAATATGACCGAGTTTATCTATACATTATTTCTTGAGGAATCACAATGTATAGATTAACTAATCGTGTTCACACCAAGAATCCAATTTTAACTATGATTATCGAATAAATTGTGACCTCACTATGATATCATTGAGACGGTGAGATCATCCAATAATGTATACATGACCATCACAAAAATGTCATTATCTCACACTGGGTTTATATTATAATTTATAAGATATTCTACAATATTAGTATAATATGTAATAAATATAATATTTAATTTCCTCCACAAACTAACGCCTGATTCTATTAAATATTTTTATTTGTTGTTTAATTATCAAGTTTCATGATATATAATCTAGTGATGATATCTAGCAGTCTCAGTAATAGGTCTCCCATTTATACCATCTCGGTACGGAACCTTAAACTCCATAGTACTTTTATACACAATCGCTTAACCCAGAGTATATATACTTTGTTATCTCTGTTACAACTGATTTATAATTTTTAATTCTCTTTTATATTAATTTTATAGTTTATTTTTTATAAATGCACCCAGACCACAGATAACACTTATGTTCATCATGACAACTGGGAGAATGTATAACTTCTTGAGGCACTTACCTCGAAACCTGAATCTGAAGTCTCCAAGACAGATATTCGACTGCTAATTGATGATGTGCTCTTTGACATCTCCATAGAGTGGGTCGATCGCTTCTCTTCTACACCGCAGTCGACAATTCTAAAAAAAGTCACAGGTATTGGTAACGAGGGTGATAAATACCTTATAATATGGCAACATGTAACAATAGCACATTATAGCCTATATAATACATTCATCTTACCTGTCCGTACTCGTATGCTGTTTCCTATCCCCTAATCCGCCTTTTTTGGCTTGGTTCAATTTCAATTCTTCCATCCAAGGCGCTCTATGCTTCTCCCACTCGCGCGCACGCGGCTTAATTTCCGAAGATTTATCTAACGATTTATCCGACGATCTGTCTGAAGATTTGTCCAAGGATTTGTCTGGAGAAGCTGAAATTAGTAAAAAAAATTAAATTAGTGAAAGTATTAGTACTCTTTCTTTTTTAAAGCCAACTTAATATTTAATGAGTGACTGAAAGATGTGTTTAAATGTTTTCGCTACAAGCAAATACATTAAATTTTAAATTGAGTCAATTGTCAAGTGTAAGTTCTGTTTTCGTAAACATATGATTGCCTTAATTTACCAAAATGTCAGTTAATAGACTTGTCAAAGTAACAAACAATCTAATGTCGCCTTTTTGAGTTTATACGAGAGGATAGATAGTATGGATAGATGGAATATTTAACGATATCTTGGTTTTGTTTTAAAATTAACAAAAAAGGTAATAAATTCTAAAAAAATCTTAATTGATGGCATATAATGCGGCATCTACCTTCATGCCCGTTGGTTAAACCAAGCGAGACTGGCGAATCATCTCTTAGTACTTGGCTAGGCGGCCTGCGTCGCGGTGCTTTTACTCTGGAAAAATAATATTATATCATTATTGTTTAGCTTAAAGAGGAACATCTAATGAAGAATCCACTAAACCTCTCAATAATATTTAATAGAACCAATTAAAAGTTCTGTTCAAATAATAGAAAAACACGAAACCGATAAAGATTTTTTTATTTGCAAAATCAGCGTCAATATAGAAAATAATCCAGCTAAAACAGGGAGCGAGACAAAACACAGTATCTCTGTCTCTCTGACGCGCATTAATACAAATACATAACTTTTCCCAAATGGGCATTGATACTCGGACTTTTAATATATGACCTGAATAAATAATATCATTCTTCAATTTATCTATACTAATATATAAAATTGGAGTGACTGTTTTTAATTTTCCCGATGTTAAAGTTCCCGATGTTAACGGGACTTTTATTGGTAGGTAGCTGATGTAATAAGGAATCACTTAGGCTACTTTTATTAGGGTTCCGCAGTCTACGTAAGGAACCCTTCGTCATGTCCGTTCATTCGCCCGTTCTCACTCTAGCGTCGAAACGGTTAATGTTAGAAAGATGGAACTTTGCACGGATATATGTGTATTTATTACTACGCCGATAAAAAGCTAAAATAAAATTACGTAATAAAAAACGTATCAAATTCTGTAGTCTAATTCAAAATATTGTGATTCATTTTTGCTGCTTCCCTTTTTTGTCTTTAAGTAATAACTATTAATAAAGTACATTTGTGTTTATTTAGTTAGTGACGTAGATAGTAGATGTATATTCTAAAATAAGTACTTTTAAGTTGTTATACCTAATCCATGCGTACGAAGTCGCTGGTACAGTTAGTAATATATATATAATATTTATAATTAGTTCAGCTTTCAATACAAGATAAAGGAAGAAGAGACACACAGAAAGAGATAGAAGATATGAAATACCTGCCAGCCCTCGGATCGTTTAGTATCGAGTTCCTCTCGACGTGATCAAATGTATTCGTATTGGCCACTTTACTAGAAGATAGCCCATCCGTCTTGTCTCCCTCTACGCTGCTGTTGCTGCTGTTCGATATAGATGTGGAGGTTTTCTCACTGAAAGTATTATTTATATTGGTAACAATTGACATACATATATAAACAAAGAAAACCAAACAGCGTACAGTACAAAACTGTGATATTTATATACATATTGTATCTCTGTCTACATAGACAGAGATACAATAATTAAAAATAACATAAATTAATTAAAAAACTAAACTAAGAATATTTATTTATATTTAGCTATGATTATATACAGTGACACTTATTAAAATACAAAACAAGGCGGAAAGATAAGAATGTAGATGGCGAGGGTAGGGCTGGGAGACCTGAACTTTTCTGGTCCGGATTCTAAATGTTCTGTAAAATGGCAGGTGAAAAGCAGCCCTAACCGGCGAGCTGGTATGATATGAATGTAAGGAGAGTGGAGGAAGCCTCTATCAAAATGAGTATATATGTACTACATACCAAATACAATACTGTATACCACATTAAAAACATAGGAAACTAAAAATTTAACGTGGAGGTGACAATAATATGACAATTTTGTGTTTTGTTTTATTTCATAAGTAGTGTTTTTTGTTTTCACATTATTTAGACTTTTATTATACATATTGTATTATGGCTTTATTTATTTAAATTGTATATTTGATCTGTCAAACCATATTTCTATTATTTCGATACATAAATAAGGACTGTGACTTGAGATGTTTATTAAATCAAAATTTGCTGATACATTCCATTGCACGATGACAAATAGCGATTACGAGACAAGATACCAGAATATTTTTCTGAAATTGACTACCCAAATGTTAGTCTTTTTACTAAAATATGGCCAAATTTGGACTCACCTCTTATCCGAAGAGGACAGCATTTTATTCTTAAGTCCACTGAACAATCCTGTTACAGCGGAAGTAGGGGTTGGGCTTTTCTTCACCGGAACCGGCGGTTTCTTCACCTGAAACAATATCGACATAACATTGAAAGGTTTTTTTATAGTCTGTGTTTCATTTGTGAATCTGTGAATTTAGCTTACCTACAATATTTAATTACAAATACAACATTTAATATTACCTACAATCATTACGTCATTATTTATCTTTTGTCAATACTTTATGTTATACTATGTACTAGGTATTTTAGTTCTGTCATCCACTATACTTTGTATTAGCATTTGTATTCTAAATTATATAACTACTAAAATCTTGAAAAGTGTTCGTCATACTACGAAACATAACGAAATGGATGTCGCAACGATAATTATAATTTAATAGACAATTTTCTACATAGAACTGTTTCATAAGAAAGAAAAACTGTTCTTGATATGGTTTTCGTCTTTTTACTAAAAAAGTATAGAAATGCACAAACTAATAATTTAAAAAAATACAATCCAGCCTAAAGCAAAGCTATTATTAATTTGCAAACTAAGTTTCCTCATGAAAAATATATTTAAACTGACACTTCTGGCTGTCCACTTTTATAATGTGTCCTTTAAATTGCTCTCTCACGAATACCCAGGTTTGGGAAACCCTATATTTTCTTACCTGACCATCCGAAGCGCCGTCGGTAACTGTTTCACTGTGTATCAACTTCTCTGAGTCGCTTTTGCTTGTATGCGTGACTGTACTTTGGGTGCTGCTCTCTTTGCTTGTCGTGTTTTCTTTGTGCATGCTGAAAAAAAAGTTATATTTCAAAACCCTAATAGACCCATCTACGAGCAATACTCCGCGGAAAAACCCACAACCAGACGCACGTTTCGCCCCGACACCGGAGCATCCTCAGTAGTACTATGGACTTCCGCAAAATAACGCCTGATTCTATTAATTATATTAGTTATATTTGTAAACTATGACGTGATCCATGCGACTCCTATAATATAGGCATGGTCATGCGTCATATTAGCAAAATGTTGCTTGAGCTGCTAGACTTGAATTAGTGCATGCGGTGGTACTTCTTAAATAACTTTGTTTTTTCTACATATTTTTATTTTATCATTATGATTGTTTCAAAATATTTAAGATGATATAGTTTCAGCGTTTATTGCTTTTAAGTCATGTTAATTTAAGAGTGGTGGAATGTTTATTGCCAGAGCTCGTCCGCTCCATGCCCTTGATTTTAAAACTGGCAGTAAATGTAAATTTAGCGACATAGTAGCTAACATATTCATTTAAATTTTTTTGGCCTTCAAATGTATACAATATTACTAGAAGTATTAAACTTATGTTATTTAATATTATTTGCAAGCAAGCCACGCGTCGTAGAGTTCTGATTCTAAAATATTCTGAGTTTTTAGAAAATATCGTATCGTATTATTTTGATTCGAGAGTAAATCAACATAGTCAAACAATTGCTAAAAGCGTCAGTTTCAAAACGATTATTTCTCACTAAGTTTTTCGATCAGATCTGATAAAATATTAATTACGCACTTATCCATTTGTGTAAAAGGGTAACACTGTTCAAGATATCACTATACACAACACAATTTTGTTTAAATAATAAACTGAGTTAAAATAATAAACTTTATAAATAAACCAACTTTCCGGAAGACGAAATATCAAATGTCAAAATGTTTAATAAAATCATTAACGCACATTAGTGTCATTAAAGGTCTCGTTAATGAATCATTATCAGATTAATAATGACTCCGATAACACTTAATGGGTGGGAGAGATCTTACCTTAGCTTAGTTGTGGTGAGTTCTTTGACTGACGATATTTTCTCCGAGTACTTATTGAGTACTGGGTATATTGAGTTGGGTGTCTTCGAAGGCGGTCGATCCGGCTTCTTTTCTTCGACATCTTGTGCAACTGTATAAAAATTTACGTTTTATATAGAGCCTAAAATAAATCTAATTTGCGATCAGATTTTAGTTAGTCTATTAAGCTGATGCACAACAGTCCACAGCTCCTTACAGGCTGATTGTACATAACTTGGCGATTTAAGAGGAACGGAATTGTGAACTGGCGTTTAATGATAGGTTAGAGATGGAATAAATTAATTTTTAATAATATTCACAGTGTTATATTAATTAAGATATTATTAACATTTAGACTGTAAGGAAAATGACATTTTTTACTATAACTGTGCAATAAGGTTTGGTGAATAAATTTCACGTTCTGTAATAAAACACGTTTTCCCACGTGTAACTAAAATAGATATGATTATTTAACTTTTTTAAATTTAGAACACTTACAGAATACATTTTTTATTATTATATTAATATTATTCTTTATTCCTTCTATTATATATTATCTGTCGCTCATTACATAGTGCCGAAAACATTTGAACTAAGAATGTTTTTTGACATTATTATAAATTTAGTTAACATAAAATAACATATTAACCATAACTCACTTTCCACCACAGACTTCATTGTTCGAAAATCTTTCTCTCATTTAGCATTGATACAAGGTCGCAAACATTCATATAAATTGTAATTAATTAGGGATGAACTGTTGGGTGAGCTCCGTAATTAATAGGCGCCTAATTGCCACGCAATAGTTCTACACAAATAGTCATACACACTATGTAGTACTTAACAGTTGCAAAAGAAAATAAATTTTAAAATAATTAGGCCGAATTTCGATCAGTGTCTGTGTCCAAACTGAAAAATTCGTATATATATATAAGACTTCCGATGCTTATAGTTCAGCCCAACTGTTGTTATCACCCTTACGGTCTTATAACAAAAATACGCAAATACTTTTAAATTGTTCCTCAAATTAACGAGGACAAATAAACTTTATACGTAAAAAACAAAATAGACTAACCTGGCCCAGCATTTTATCTAATAAACAAAGTCACAATCGAATTAGCTGCTAATAAATTATTAATCAATTAGTTAAGAAGCGATAAGTAGCATCATGAGCAAACATCGGAGCACGTCCTACGTGATGTAAATTCAACGATTGCATAACTGTATAACATTTTAATTCGAAGGTCCTTTCAATGACCTTTGCGAAATTCTAACGCTACATTTCTTATTAAAAATCATTGGGCTTCGCCTAGACGACAGACGATTTTATATGATACCGTAGTGTTTTTATGTTCGTTATTATTCAGAAATCAAAATTTATACACAAGTATCAACAGAAAAGTTGTGGTTACGAGACATTAAGACGATGTCTACAAAACATGATCAAAAAAATCGACTAAATTTTTGCTATTCTTAGATCTGACGTATTTTTTGTATAGCCTGCATATTATTTTTAGACACAGTGATTTGATTTTCACAATCAAATATAATAATATACAGATTAATTGTTTGATTATTAAATTATGAAAAGTTAACCAGCTTTTAATACTTTACTTTACTTCTAACTTTGTCATTTGTCAATATTAAGTCGCAGTTAAATACATACATTTAAATATTTACACGAATATAATAGATAAAGATAAGCGTATTGATTTATTTTGGTGCTAAAATCGAAAAAAACTAGTACAATAGATTTTTAGAGGTGGTACTGTATGTACTATCTGGCAGATTATACAGACAGAAATTTAAAATTTACCAGACATTATAGAAAGGCATTTGTTTTCATTAACTTTCTGTAAACAGTAACATTTCATTGTTAATAATAACAATAGACCAGCATTCAATAATACTAAACATAGATTTATAATGATCCTACATAAAAAACCTACGTTTCAGTCCATATTATAAGTGAAAAACAATTGAAGGTGTCAGAAACAATAGCAAAAACAGTTTAATTATGCGAATTTAGCCACAAATCCCAATCGCCAAGGCACAGAATCCAACAGAAGACGAGCAACACTCACTGGCAATGCCCATATTGAGACCACAACACAACACGGACGTGCTCACTACTTGACTGTCCGTCACGATGAGGTAATGCAATCACGACAGCCACGGCCTTCAACAAATGTCAATAGTAATACATGTAAACATTCACTTAGAATCAGGACTTTGACCCAAAAATTTGGAGCACAGCCAGGTTTTGATTGTAAAAGGCGATGATTTCTTTTGGAACGTATTTAACGCACAGTTAGCCCAAAGGCTAACTTAAATAGCTTAATAAACTTGCATATGTACTTTTATAAATACATACCAGGCATCGAACACTCTGTTCGGCATGTTAGCCATTGCGTCAACTTAAGTCGTCTATCGTTTAGACAAAACCGTTGTCAACAAAATGACCAAACAATCATTTGGGTTCGTCATCTATAAAATCATTGTTCACTATTATTTATACCATGGAGTATAAACAACACAGCTCTGCTATGGCCTAGACTAGCGTATATAAAAACCAAACATTTTTTTGTTTTGAAATTAAAACATTTTAGTGTATTAAAAACACGCATTTATTGATATAACTATATTTTCAAAGGAAAAAGCTCATGAGATGTTGACACTCATTTATGTATTATACTTAATTTTTTACTTAAATGAGAGAGATAAATGAAGGCCTCTAAAGGTTTGGCATTTTTT
Organism: Pontia daplidice; assembly: GCA_963693355.1. NCBI lineage: Eukaryota > Metazoa > Arthropoda > Insecta > Lepidoptera > Pieridae > Pontia > Pontia daplidice. The sequence continues at coordinate 7,744,374 of CAVNZL010000140.1, read as the reverse complement.
CGAACTTTCAACATCACGATTATAACATTTGTAAATGCTGCAGGAGACATATTTTTATAGCCAGCCTCACAACTAACATTTCAAGTAAGCGCGAGATTTTTCCTTTCATATTATATTGACATGGTAATTTGTTAATTTGACAGACGATAATACAAAAGGGAAAAAACTTGCCAGTTTTTATTATTTTTCCTTATTACTATAGAATAAACCAAAATTTAATATTTCTATGTGTAACGAGAAACTAAACGAATTTGTATCGTCACAGATTTTTTTATTCTAATGCGATTACGGCAAAGTTATTAATGAAATCAATAATATTTACAAGATATATCTCCAGATATGATAATTTACACAAGGCTCGGCCTTTATCAGCTTGTTTAACAAAACAAATGTCATATGGACATGGTTTATGTACACAATTAGTGTAACTGTTCAGTAGTTAAGGCAATTGCGAAAAATAACTACTATCCGATACCATTATTTTGGATTTTGGAATCGGAAATAATCACGTTTGTTGTACGAGGCTCCCATATATATTTATATTCAAGTTTTTGTTATCGTCTATGAAAATTTCAACTGTCTATCACAGTTCATTAAATACAGTCTGTTGACAGACGGACAGCTAAATTTAAGTAATGTACCCGTGTTGTACCTATAACAAGTAATTAGTAGATAGAGTTAATCTCTTTATATCATTCTACATTAAAATCATATCTACTACGCATTAAAACAACTTCTTCAACGGACACACTACTATACGACATTTTATTTTCAGTCCTAGAGCTTCCTGGAAGGTTCTTTGGTGATAAGGCTGCCGGTCGCATTCATTGCAACAGTGTTAGTAAATAATTTCTTTATTAATTTACTGTTTAACAGTGCTAGTTATATTTCCTATCATGACGTCACCCTGCAAATCGTCCGCTAAATGACGTAAAAACCTATCGGTTCGAAACGAAACGGATTCAAATTAGAAATCGATAGTTGTCGTTTTACAACTCATTTCACTCTCTCGGCGGAAAATGGCGAATGTTAGATGCTGTTATTAAAGAAAAATCGAGAATTTTTACAGTTACAAAGTAAATCATCGGCTCGTGTAAGTCGTAAATGAAGGATGAATTGATAACACTGATTATATGCTTGCGACAAGCACACTTCAAAGATTTGAAGCACGCATAATGCAAGCTATAAACAGCTTACCACAGTACTAATGGTGCGAGAAATGCCGATATAACGTAATTTTTATATTACAAGGCTCCGTGGCACCGAACTTCACCCGTGTTACAGATATACATACGTAAATATAAATACCACAGATAATCAACAGGACTAGCGAAATAGTTCACAAACATTACAATGAGAAAAAAACCCAAAACAAAGGAAAGATTCAAAATATATCATCACCGCATGCCTTTAAATTACAATAACAATGAGCAACGATGGACCAAACGCACGACATACTAGAAGGGACCCCGATTAGGAAAAAGAAACGTAGCTAGACCGTGACTAATGTGGGCAAATGATATGGTAACTATAGCGTAAACGTGGCTGGAATACAAACGAGAGTCATGAAAGGAAAGGAGGCTTTCAAACATCGGATTGACTCTATCAACACTAAGCACCTAATATAAGTAAATTTCTACCACTACTTATCCCAAATAAACAATAAATATTATAAAATTCTCGTGTCACAGTTTTCGTTCCCATACTCCTCCGAAACGGCTTGACTGATTCTCATGAAACTTTGTGAGCGTATTGAGTAGGTCTGAGAATCAACTAGCATCTATTATTCCCTCTGAATGTTAGGGGTAGTCCACCCCTAATTTTTTTGACAAAATTTTTAGTTTCTATTTTACTTTGATGCAGCATACAAAAATACATAGCACTTACATTATTACCCCTCCACGATCAACCCCTATTTTTTATTTATTAATCTTAAATTTAAATCACATGTATGGCAAAACAACATTGCTGGGTCAGCAGTTGACGAGCAAGCCGCATTGCCAGTATTTTTTTTTTAATTCTATGAACAGAAATCTACGTTTATCATTTGTTTTATTTACGTATTTAAATTGTCCACGGGAACGTACAAACTCGTACCTTTTAAAACAAATTTCACTGTCGCTACCGTCAATGGACGCACCGAACTGATATTTTCGTATTATGTACAAACTATTTTTCCATGTTTTGTATTTCACAATATGGACATGTTTGCTCCATTGTGGCTTTTTATAGATACGCAATTGTGGCTATAAGATATGTAGATATACTGAAATAGACTACTACCAGGACTAGGGTTTTGTTAAATTTGCATATATATATGTAGTATTATTTATTACAGTATATATAAACAATGTTTTAAAGTTAACATAATTTTCACTAGTAAATTGTCAAATTTCTCTAAGTTGATATTCGCACTACAACTATAATATTATCCATAATTACTGCCTTAATTAGTTTGTATCACTACACAGCTGTCAAACTAGTTTTATTTGACATCTTATTCAACATTAATGTCAATTGACATTGACACTCCGTCCAGAAACTTGCCGTGTTAAAATTCGTCGTTATGGCGTTCAGAAATCCTTGAAATTCATTTTAATTTAATACGACAGCAACGCAATCACGAGAATATAACCTGACAATAAGTGGGCGTCCCGTTTCTTTTTGACTTTAATTGAAACACCAAAGAATACGGAACAAATATAAAAAAAATCCTATTTATTCCTGCTAAAAATAAGAAAATAAGAAAAAAACCATATGTACTCAACATTTAAGGAATGTTAATTAAAAAGTTATTTATTGCTGCTAAAACATATTGAAATAAAAATAAGAATATTAAGGTAGACTTACCAGTAGGCAACAGCTGAACAAAGTTATCAGGGAACAATCCAACGCGGCCATTAATTTCGCCGCGCCACCAACCGCGATCCGGCGCGTCCTTAGACACGATTGTTACGATATCTCCTTCACCTAACGTCAGCTCGTCTTCATTCACCGCAGTGTACGGGAATAGCACACGACATTGTTCTTTCACTAAAACCAAAATTAATTTAAAAATTATCGTATAGCTTTCGATTCTGATCTTTATGTTGGGTAGAGTAAAGATTTACGTATTTATTTACATCAAATATTCACAATCAACACTTTATTTCTGTAATTTATATTTCAATTTCAAATTCCAAAAAGCTTTTATTTCTCTACTACAATAGCGTTCAAAATACAGCTGCAACATGACGCGTATTTTTACAACAACCTTGCCTCTCTACTTAACGTCATCCTACGATTTTATTGACTGAGAAAAGAAAGCTTACTTGCGCTGATTACTATCAATGTAAAATGTAAGTTCCTAGTTCCGTAGTGTATGCATTCAACCAAACAAACTCATCAGCAGCTTAATATAATTCACATACAATAAATACCATTAATAGAATCAGACGTTACTTTGCGGATGTCCATAGTATACAATTCTAATACACCAATTTATTAGCAATACTCCGCGAAAAAATCCCTCAAATACTTGGCCACGACACCGGTTGTTTCTGACGAACAGAGTTCATTAAGTCTGTTCGTATAATTGTATACAATAAATACCAGTTGATGAAAATATGACGCCCATATACGAGAACTACTTATTCATGTATTCTTTGAAAACATTACTGATAATATGATAAAACAATTTCTTCTTTGTTAAAAATTATCTAAAATGATATGAAATAGGCGGTTATATGAGACACAATTGTTATAAAAGAATCTATAGACGTATAACGTGTGTGCCCTATAATGGAGAACTATAATGTCAGTATTTTGACAGTGGAATGAAAACAAGGGAATCTTACCAGGTTTGGGCGGCAGGGCGGGCGCGGGTTCGACAGGGGCAGGTTGCTGGGCGGCGTTGGGCGGGTCGAGCATCACCACGAAGTTGGAAGGAAACACCCCAACCCGGCCCGCACGACGACCTTGCCACCAGCCTTCCTCTACCTGGTGGCAAAGGATAACTGTATAGGGACTTGTTTGTATAACGAATAAATAAAAGTTTAAAAAAAATACTTCTATATACAAGTTCTACTGACTCTCATAATATACTTATTATCGCGGACTTTTTTTTACTTTTACAACCTACACGAACAAATATCCTTCGAGGTGATTTATGAATATATATTATTTACACAAGGATTTTATTATATTTCAATAGTTTCACATTAATCCAAAGATACAATACATTTTTTTGAATAAAGGGACAAATGTTTAGAGATAATTGAGAAGTAATTAAGATAGTTCGTTCTCAAGTATATATTTCTCCTCGCCATAAACGGAGAGATGTGGTGGAAGTAAGAGACAACTCGCAGTGAGCCACAAAATCTATTTTTTTTATATATTTGTGTATTAGATTATTATATTAAGATTGTCGGCGACTTAGATTAAATTAGATTAGTTTGTTTATATTACTTTGTTAAGAGAAAAAACTTTGTAAATAATGAATGAATAAATAAAAGTCTTCGCCTTCGAAAGAGGTACGCATGGCTCTCGTCGCGGTATACCGACGTCGAGAGGTACGCAAAAGTTGCGTGGCTCTCGTCGCGGTATACTGGCGCAACAAGCGCTCTCGTCGCGGTATACTGGCGCAACAAGCGCTCTCGTCGCGGTATACTAGCGCAGTACTTAAGCTCGACGGGAGCTATGCAAAAATCAGTTCCGGAAACCGAGCGACCTCAAACCTCACGAACAAGAAGGCGGAGCATCGAAACCAAAAAGTAGTTTTCTTTCAAGAAAGTGCGCACTAGCAGGGGTGCGTGGGTCGGGCGGAACCAGCAAGAGAAGAACACTGCCCGGCATTTAAATAGTGGCAATACGGACTAGCCGGCTTACAACCGGGACAGCGTGAGTCCGCCACAATTTATGGTCCTTCGAGCCGGATCCTGCCATTGAAGATGCCAGTCACGAGGTCGCAACGAGGGATGCAGCGGGAACCGACGACGACGACTGCTACAACGACGTCCGCTTCGACGTCCGATTTAACCCGGACTACGAGCGAAGAAACAACGACAGAACAGTCGACGTCCGCGGATACAGCTAGCCAGCCAGGTCAGGCCATGACCCTGGTACCAGCGGGTTCTACCCGGCAAGCTGCATCCAGAGCTGCATCCAGAGCTGCATCCAGGGCGAGTTCTAGAAGACAAGCTGAAGCAAGGGAAGAACTCGCTCGGTGTGAATTAAGAGAAGCCCAGGCGGCGGCACGCCTGGCCAGAATAAGGTTGGAAATGGAAACAGAGGATGAGGATTCAGTCATCGAGGAGAAGGATCAAGATGAACGCAACGAAGAAATAAGAAAATGGATGCGGTCATCGGAAAAGAAGACGTGTGAGAAACTCGATTCGAAAAGCGACGTGCAAATAATAGCCGACGCCATTAAAGAAGCTATGCAGACTACAGTCTCACAGCCGAAATACATTCAGGAACTGCCAACTTTCGAAGGCGACAGCACTGAGTGGACGGCATTCCGAGTCGTTTACGAAGATACAGCGGCGATGTTTTCAAGCGTTCAGAATATGGCTCGACTCCGCAAAGCGATCCGAGGAACGGCAAGGGAGAGTATCAAGAGCCTCCTATACTCTGAAACTAAACCGGAAGAAGTCATCAGCGCGCTGCGTCGACGATATGGAAGACCTGACGCGCTAGTCCTGGCGGAGTTAGAGAAATTGAAGACGCTACCCAGAACGACAGAAAACCCGAAAGACATATGCGTCTTCGCTAGCCAGATTAATAACAGCGTGGCTGCCATCAAAGGACTGAAGAGGCCGCAATACTTGCACTCTCCTGAGATTATAAAGCTGATCGTCGACAAGTTACCGTCAGTTCTCAAGTTTCGGTGGTACGACTACACGGCTTCAAGGGATGAAGACTCCTTCTCAAATATTCAACTTATAAGCGACTTCCTCAACTTAGAAGCGGACAAATGCGGCGCATTTGCGGTAATGGAAGACTACAAGAGCCTGAGACCCAACGGCATGAGAAGACCAGTGAGGCAAGTGACACATAATGTGACAGAAGCAAGCAACAACACGAAAGAAGAGACTAAGTGTCCAGAATGCGAAGGCGCTCACAGGCTTACCGATTGTCAGCGCTTCCTCAAAGCTTCAGTAAATGCACGATGGGAAACAGCTAAGAAGCTAAAGATTTGCTTCAAATGCCTTACTAGCAAGCATCGGAAAGAAACATGCAGAAAGCCGCCGTGCAAAATATGTCGTCGATGGCACCACAGCTTACTACATACGGTTAACGAGAACGAGCAACAGCACGAAGAGACAGCACCAGCGACAGCAACAGTAAACACCATCAGGACTCCAAAGGCAATTCTAAAAATGATGAAAGTGGAAGTCTATGGACCAACGGGAAGCAAACAAGTACTGGCGCTACTCGATGAAGGCTCTACGGTTACCCTGATCGACGAGGACGTAGCTTCGAGTATCGGTATACACGGCCCTCGCACACCCCTCACCATTGAGACAATCGGAGGAGGACAACTGCAAACGCACAACTCTATGACTTTTGACCTCGAGGTGAGGGGCGTCGGACAGGGAGCAAAAAGCGTGCTGAAGCATACTAGAACCGTCCGAGGTTTAAAACTAACCCCACAACACGTAGAAAAGGCTCGGTTGAAAAAATGCCATCACCTACGCGGCATATTAAAAGATGTGTGCTACAACGCCGAGCCACCAAAACTGCTGATCGGCCAGGACAACTGGGAGTACATTGTGACATTGCAAATAAGAAAAGGAAGGCCAGGACAACCGGTTGCATCAAGAACGAAGCTAGGATGGGTACTACATGGAGCTGACAACAGCGGCGTCACTCCGATAAACTATATAAACACATGCGCGCACGCTTACACGTCAGAAGAGGAAATGAACGCACTAATCAAGAACCACTTCACCCTCGAGTCGTTGGGGATCGAACCAAAGAAACCCTCGACCGACGTAGAAGAACGTGCATTGCGGATTTTAAAGAAGAGCAGTAGACGTCTAGAAGACGGCCGATTCGAAGTCGGGTTACTGTGGAAAGATGAAAACCCGCGGCTCCCAAACAACTACGGCTCAGCTCTTAACAGACTCAAAGGTATTGAAAGGAAGCTGCAGAGAGACCCCGACTTGAAGGCGAAATACGCGTCACAGATAACAAATCTACTGGAGAATGGATACGCCGAGGAGGTACCAGACGACTGCATGTCGACACGGAAATGGTATCTGCCACACTTTCCAGTGTTCCACCCACTTAAAAAGAAGATAAGAATAGTTTTCGACGCTGCAGCCAAATGCAATGGAGTCAGCCTCAACGATATGTTGCTACCTGGACCCGACTTACTTCAGTCGTTATTCGGAGTTTTACTACGCTTCCGACAGGGCCACGTAGCAGTAGCTGCCGACATAAAAGAGATGTTTTTACAAATAAAAGTCTCGAAGGAAGACAGAGACAGTCTCAGATTCCTATGGAGAGAAAACAAAGAAGCGCCCATTAAAGAATACAGGATGTCGTCAGTGACTTTCGGCGCAGTTTCGTCACCATGTACTGCGATATATATTAAGAATAAGAACGCGCAGGACTACGAAAGGGAATATCCGGAGGCGGCACAAGCGATAGTGCGCAATCATTACATGGATGACTATCTGCAAAGTTTCCACGACATAGAAGATTGCAAGCGTATAATAAAGCAAGTCGATGAAATACATAAGAAAGCGCGCTTCGAGCTGAGAGGATGGGCATCAAATAAACGCGAAGTCACCGGGGTTCATGGAGAAGAAGAAATCCAGCTAGGTGAGAACGAAGAAAAGACTCTGGGGCTGCGGTGGATGACGAGGGACGACGAACTTGGCTTCAGAAGCCAATTCAGAAAGATTCCAGAAGAGGTGGCGCGCGGAGTGAAGACGCCGACGAAACGCGAAGTCACCGGCGCCGTAATGTCCACGTTCGACCCTCTCGGCCTCTTATCACCCGTACTCATGCAAGGGAAGAGGCTGATTCAGAAGATATGGCGAAGCGGCATCGGCTGGGATGAAGAAATCATCGAGGGCGACGTCGAAACGTGGAAAGACTACCTTGAACACATCCAAAAGATACAGGATGTGCGATTACCGCGCTGCATGTCGCCATTCTGCACCGAGGGGGAGCTGCATACGTTCACCGACGCGAGTGAATCCGCGTATGCAGCCGCCGTATACTGGCGGACGACAAGCAAAGGAGGTCATGCAGTACATCTCGTCGCGGCCAAAGCGCGAGTTACACCTTTAAAACCCATCTCGATGCCCAGACTGGAGTTACAAGCAGCTCTATTAGGTAGCAGGCTCGCAAACGCGGTAGAAAAAGAGCTTGATCTCCACGTGAAACGAAAGCTGTACTGGACAGACTCGAGTGTTGTGCTCTCATGGATAAAGACAGACCCAAGGACGTTCAAAACCTTTGTAGCGCACCGACTCGCCGAGATCGAAGACCTCACAAGACCTCAGGATTGGCGCTGGGTGCCCACGGCGCAAAATCCCGCTGACGATGCAACTAGGAAGCCCCCAGAAGAATTCAATGCGAACCACCGATGGTTTCGGGGTCCAGACTTCCTTTGGCGAGACGAAGAGCAGTGGCCGGCACCACGGACTTTCAGGAAAGAAAAAACCGACGAAGAAAAGCCCACGGAGTGTGTACACGTTATTCAACGACCACCGGGCATCACTCCAGCCCCCGAGAGATTCTCTTCATGGACCAAGCTGTGGAGAGCAACTGCGAGAGTTCTACAATTCATCGAGCTATGCAAGAGAAAATGCGAACGCCAAAGCACAATGCGCAACGTCACAGAAAGCACGAAAAAACAACATTATAAGCCTATCGACGAAACACACCTGAAAAGAGCCGAAAATTTATTAATAAAAGAGAGTCAGAGGACCAGTTTCGGTCTAGAAATCGCAAATATGGAACAAGGAAGGCAAATCGACAGCCGGAGCAAATTAAGAAGACTGGACGTGGCAATGCATGGCGATTTCATCAGGCTTCGAGGAAGAATAAACTCAATAACCAGTGTCGACTACGATTATCGTTCGCCCCTAGTATTAGACGGGCGAAGCATAATAGCAAGATTGATTATACGCGATTACCACTGTAAATTCAATCATGGCAACCACGCGACCGTAATGAACGAAATCCGACAGAAATACTGGATGATTGGCCTTCGGTCGGTACTGCGAAGCATACAACAAACGTGTCAACATTGCAAAAAAGTAAAGGGCAAGCCTGTGGAGCAACCAGCGGGAGACTTACCAGCGGAGAGACTACAGTACGGCGCACATCCGTTCACATGCACCGGGGTAGATTACTTCGGTCCCATGCTCATCGCGGTAGGCAGACGAAGAGAGAAGAGATGGGGAGCCTTATTTACCTGCCTCACAACAAGAGCAGTTCACCTTGAGCTGGTGCCCAGCTTGACGACGGATTCAACTATCATGGCACTGAGGAGATTTGCAGCAAGAAGAGGAATGCCAAAGGTGATCTATTCCGACAACGGCACTAACTTCGTAAAGGCGAATAAAGAGCTACAGAAAGCCGTTAACGAGATGAAAAATGAGGAAATCATCACCGAAGCTGAGAGGGTCGGCACACGCTGGAAATTCATCCCACCTGGCGCACCCAACATGGGAGGTGCTTGGGAGCGGCTGGTGCGCTCGATAAAGGTCGCACTCGATGCCACATTGAAACAACGCGTTCCTAGAGAAGAGGTCCTGCATACGCTTCTGTTAGAGGCAGAACACATGGTAAACTCGAGGCCGCTCACCCATTTAGCGGACAATACAGAAGAGGAGGCGCTAACACCCAACCACTTTCTGATCGGGCGGTCCAGCGGAGTCGCGCGCATCGGCCTCTTTCCTGACGTCAAGCTGATTGGCAGAGAAGACTGGAAGACCGTGCAGCTGTTGGCCGATCACCTATGGAAAAGATGGCTGAGGGAATACCTGCCTACGTTGCTGCCTAGGAAAATAAAAGGACGGGCTGACGATGCACAACTGCAACCGGGTGACGTAGTGCTCATCGTCGACCGAACGTTACCACGAGGTACATGGCCGAAAGGAATGATTAAATCAACATATCCGGGGCCAGACGGCCGAACGCGGATCGTCGACGTACAGACCAAAGGCGGAGTGCTGCGAAGACCGACATCAAGGATCGTACTGCTGGTACCTACGAAGTCGCCGGGCAGAGAAGATGGTGCTACGCACGAGGGGGAGAATGTCGGCGACTTAGATTAAATTAGATTAGTTTGTTTATATTACTTTGTTAAGAGAAAAAACTTTGTAAATAATGAATGAATAAATAAAAGTCTTCGCCTTCGAAAGAGGTACGCATGGCTCTCGTCGCGGTATACCGACGTCGAGAGGTACGCAAAAGTTGCGTGGCTCTCGTCGCGGTATACTGGCGCAACAAGCGCTCTCGTCGCGGTATACTGGCGCAACAAGCGCTCTCGTCGCGGTATACTGGCGCAACAAGCGCTCTCGTCGCGGTATACTAGCGCAGTACTTAAGCTCGACGGGAGCTATGCAAAAATCAGTTCCGGAAACCGAGCGACCTCAAACCTCACGAACAAGAAGGCGGAGCATCGAAACCAAAAAGTAGTTTTCTTTCAAGAAAGTGCGCACTAGCAGGGGTGCGTGGGTCGGGCGGAACCAGCAAGAGAAGAACACTGCCCGGCATTTAAATAGTGGCAATACGGACTAGCCGGCTTACAACCGGGACAGCGTGAGTCCGCCACAAAGATGATTATTATTATTAATAATTAACTAAACATATTTGGGTTTATTAGAATCCACAACATATCCACGAACAAGTATTTTCCGTGGTCGTCTAAAGCCAGCAGGGAAGACATCCGCTGGGAGCCGATTCCACAGTTCACTAGGTCGCAAATTAAAGTTCGTAATAAACTCGGCCATTACACTCATCATATGACAAGCTATAATGACACGTCATATAAACTATACACACCTCTCCAAGTACTTCCAGCACGTCACCTACACAAAGCGGTAGCTCGTCAGGGTTGGCAGGCAAATAGCTGAACACAGCACGGCACCGCCCTTGCACCGTGTTAGGCCTGAAGAATATATACTTCATAGAAAAATGAACCTTATTAAAACAATATAATCATAATTCTATGTATTTTACCCAAACTATTTTCAGTCTGTCTAATAAATTATTAAACTACACAGTTTTCACTCATTTTATTCCACATTTGAAGTAATTATTTCTATTCGTATATACACTCATATTCGTGATCAAGTTATTAGCTAAGATTATTGATTTATGAGCTAAAATTTTAAATAATTGTTTTTATTGATGCCTACAATTCAATAAACACCAATATATCCTTTTATAACAGCACAGCTCATAATTATTCTTTTAAAAACAAACACACACTGAAATCAAGTAATACATTGATAGTGCTTATCAGTTGTTATCATTACTGATTACTGATTAGATATCACAGTGATTAATAACTAATGATTAAGAAACACTCTGAAGTCATTATAAATGGAATTGGTAACTTTATTAGTTGTCGTTTTTATAAACATTAGTTTTTAATCTTTACAAATATATACTAATCACATTTAATAAAAAGTTTAATTTATTTTAAAAAATGTTCTGGAGAATTATTATGTGTATGCATTTATTGCATGATATAACCATTGTGCGATATTTTAAAAAACCACAATGTAAAGTAAGATTTTCTATCATCATTGTATACAATAATTTTAATTAAGTTCTAGTTAAACTAATGTAATGATTATCAGCCACATTTACTGCAAAGGATCTCTCCATTGCTAGTAATAGTTTGAAATCTCAATATTATATACCATTAATATTTAGTACATAAAAGTTGAAGATCTATAAATATACACCTTGTATGGGATCATCTATAACCTCAGTATCATAGATATAGACGAATGAATTACTAAAGCTATATAATAAAGTTAAGTAACACAATGGATTTTCAGAGGTAAAAACAAAAAAAAATTACCTATTTGCTGCATGTTCTTGTAGTACTGTAACAAAATTATCCGGGAACATGCCCCTTCTGCCTCTAAGCTCACCACGCCACCAGCCACCTGGCAGCCTCTCTATATCCTTTAAGACATCACCCGGCCTTATGGTCAGCTCATCTGCCTCTGATGCATCATATGGATAGTTCACCACACAGGATACTATAACAAAAAGTAAATTGTTAACAGAAAGTACATATTTCAGATTGTATAAATTTTCAACCAAGATTATATAAAACCTGGCAAGTTCAAATTAGCATAAAGGTTCAGTACTAGTATTTATGCAAAATAAATGTGTTATTTGTATGGTAACCAATATTTATTTTATGCAGAGCTGGAGTATTTGTTGTTATAACAGTAACAGAAATATCTTAAGAGGTTTTCAGTCCTGTTTTTACACTTTGTGTTGGACACTAAAATGAGGAAAAAAACAAAGGGACTTAAACCCCTTTTTCAAAGTACTGTAACTTTGTATTTTCAGACTTGTATTATCATGTTTAAAGGTTAGTAGATGATCAGTCTTTTGTCTTCAAATCTACAATAATATAATACACACTAAGCAACAGAGTCTACTGAGCTGACAAACTATAACAAATATATATAGTTAGTGAATAGCTTCTTGCCAATCTCATTTTATTTACAATTGAAATGGTGTGAGTAATGGTATTGGAGCACAAATAGTAACACTAATAAAGCATGGGTAGCCCTATGTAACCTTATATGTTTTGTTTATTAGCTTGTATATGACATCACAAATCACAATACCAGAAATGAGTCATACTTGGCATTATTCAAGGCAAGTTTGTCTGTGTTTACTACAATACGACAAATATCGTAATCAACTTTTTATCTTCTTAAACAGTATATGCACTAAATGGATGGATTAAATCTTGATTTATTCAGAATTTTAATTAGTAAGAGAAAGATAAAGACTGTTCTACTACGGCCGAAATTGTGTCGCAAAGAACAGTTATTCATACACAAACAACATAAGCAAACTACAAGTTCATTACTCACCTTTTTGGTTTGAATTAGTCTCCATTTCTTAATTGCACGAGTACGTCACGGTGTCACAACATTTTCACTAATATCAAAATTGCATTGCGTCCTAGCTTTGCATTACAATTTAATATACTACAAACATGAAACAAAAATAATTATTCAGATTGAGACAAGTTTCGACAAAACGTTCGCTATCGCGATTCGACGTCAAGTAGATTCACGTACATTGTTATGTGACAAAATGGCAGAATGACATTCATTCACAGATCAAACAAATTTATTCTGCTACAAGTATACGTAGTCCATATTCTATTATAAAACCCACCAAATGCAAGTCGGAATCACCCTAGAATTGTTCCAAAATTTTCAAGCATAAAAATTAAGGGTTTTTTTATGGAATCCGCTTTATATATTTTAACATTTTTAAACAGTATATCATAGTTCAACAGATACAGTCAGGTAGATAAAGAAGTGTCAGTAATACGGTCTCGTTTTTACCCTTAGGTTACCTCAAAACAATAGGATCTTAAAGTTTACTAGATCATAGATAAATTAGTCTTAAAAAGTGTTATTTTTTAGATGTGCTGCTTAGAAAACTAATATTTTTTTGGGTTCTGTAGAAAAATACTGAAACTACATTGATTCTGTATTTTTATTTGTAATTAACAATTATTATTATATTATTAATTTTATCTAACTATATGTATATTTTTTTACTGGCGAAAATTTAGTACTATTATTACTAAGACGGGCATATACATATATATGATTGTATACATTTAATAGTATATGTATTAATTTGAACAATCTTACTATTTGCTAAAATCTTAAATTTCACAGACAGGTGTCACCAGTTCAGTATAGTATACATTCATAACGGTAACTAATGTATTTATACAAACTATACATTAGTAACCATAATGATTTCCCATTAGATTCTAGGATATGAAGATCATTTGGTTATTACCTAAAAAAATCTCCATCCACCAGAGGGATTGTAGAAGGTACAATAAGTAATAGACCAAAACATAAAGATAACCAAATTCTAAACAATGTATTTTACATAAAATATAATAATTTAACAACTACTCCATTCAAGAACTATTTACTTCTTCAAGGGACCTGCAGAATCGTCAGGGATGCCCAACTCCTCATTTGTCCAAGTACTTGGGTCAATGTATGGCCATTCACCCTGTAATTAATATTTACATACAATATGACACATTTTACAATCCTGAAATAGAGTAAGAGAGTGAAAGCTTTATAACAGTCAGTTATTGCCTTGATGACAACATAAATGGGTGGAGAAAATTGTCAAGATATAATATTAGACCAACTGCAATTTTTCAATTCAAATTTAAATACTAATTTTCAAATATTCTATTCAATAAATTTAAATATATAATTCTTACAAATTAATGTCAATATTATTAATTACATACATAGATATGTTCTGGTTCAGTTGCAATATGGTACAGAATCCACCACCAGCAAAGCGCTCCGAGACCTTCAGCTAGCAAAGTCTCCTTTTTAGATGGCATGGGCGGTGGTACTCGGTACGTCCAGCTGCTATAATAAACAATAACTAACACTGAACACTACATTCTACTGATAGTATATTAATATTGATATTAAATATTAGTTAATTAGCAGCCTCTTTTAAGAAAAAGACAGTACAGATAATTTATATTTCTACACTCGTAACCAGTTTACAACTTAGTACAAACTTGTTGAATGTATTTTCCCTCAAAGGTAGATATTTGTTAGATTGATCCAAAAATTTTGTAGTAACCCAATGACATAACGCCAGCTTACCCATGTCCCGCATTTCTTATTTGCTTTAGATTGTTCGTAACATTTTTCACTGTTCTTAATAAAACTGCTTGTTTGAGTATAGCTCGACTAAGCATTTTTACTTTGCAATTTTAATCCCAAATCACATGTAACAATAAAAAATATACGGTCTTAAATATTAATTCCTATTTTCTAGTTTTCTACAGAAATGTCAAAATCACATCACAGTTCTGACAATATGAATATGACACTTTAAAATTAGGGCTTCTGTAAAACTAGTGTAACATGTTCTATAGTCCAAAATTGACAGAACTAATACGTAATCTGTAGACATAGTCAATATACATTTACTTGTTTTCTGATTATTCTAAAGCGTAAAGAATAAATTTAATGTTTCATGTTTTGTGTGCAAATAACTATCTTGTAATAGACCGATAGTGAATAATTTATTGCCATCATGCCGCGAATTATGATAAAAGGTGGCGTTTGGCGCAACACCGAGGTAAGCATTGTGCTACAAAATATTGCTCATTGAAACCGCATTTCTTTACTTCTTAGTTCTATATTTGGAATTTTAGGATGAAATCCTCAAAGCGGCGGTGATGAAATATGGCAAAAACCAGTGGTCACGTATTGCTTCACTACTTCATCGTAAGTCGGCTAAACAGTGCAAAGCTCGTTGGTATGAATGGTTGGATCCCAGTATCAAGAAGACGGAGTGGTCGAGGGAGGAAGACGAGAAGTTGCTCCATCTCGCCAAGTTGATGCCAACACAATGGAGAACTATTGCACCTATCATTGGAAGAACTGCTGCTCAATGTTTGGAGCGATATGAATACTTGCTGTGAGTTAAAATTTAAGTTG
Organism: Pontia daplidice; assembly: GCA_963693355.1. Classification (NCBI taxonomy): domain Eukaryota; kingdom Metazoa; phylum Arthropoda; class Insecta; order Lepidoptera; family Pieridae; genus Pontia; species Pontia daplidice. The sequence continues at coordinate 7,728,652 of CAVNZL010000140.1, read as the reverse complement.
GAGTACAAATTGCTTGTATTATGTATATTTTTACACAATATATTATTATATTGTTTATTAGTGACCAAGCTCAAAAGAAAGAGGAAGGAGAGGATATGGGAGATGATCCGCGAAAGCTCAAACCTGGAGAAATTGATCCCAATCCTGAAACAAAACCAGCTCGGCCTGATCCAAAGGATATGGATGAAGATGGTAATATAAGTTTCTTTTAATAGTAAATATGTTGTATCATAACTAATTTGTTGTTAAATATTTTAGTGTACTTTATGACCCATATGTAAAAAATTCTTTGTAGAGTTGGAGATGTTGTCGGAGGCTCGAGCTCGCTTAGCTAATACTCAAGGAAAAAAGGCTAAAAGGAAGGCTAGAGAAAAGCAACTGGAAGAAGCCAGACGGCTTGCTGCATTACAGAAGAGGAGGGAATTAAGTGCAGCAGGAATATCTGTGCCTATGAGGTAATCATTCACACTCATCAATATGACTTGTTGGTGTATTTTCCACTATAAGACTTAGATCAACCATGTCAGCAGTGTTTTATGGATTTTTATAAGAATTTGATTAATATAATTTTAGCTTTCCTTAAAATTCTAATGAAACTGTATAAAAATAACTATTAACAACAACACTTGGTTAAAATTGTATTTATTTTGGAAATTAAAAGTTCTATTTTATTATACAGACGTAAGAAGAAGCGAGGTGTAAACTACAACTCAGAAATTCCATTCGAGAAAAAACCAGCAGCTGGGTTCTATGATACCTCTGAAGAGGTTATTGACCCCATGGCTCCAGACTTCTCCAGACTAAGACAGCAACATCTGGATGGAGAATTACAGTCGGAGAAAGAGGAAGTAGGTTTCTTCTAGTTAATGTTTTTAATAGTTTTAATACATATTTATCTTATTTTCAGTAAATATTCAGCTACATTTTACATTTTCCCAGATTTTTTATTTTAATAAAAATCTAGTACTTGATTCCAAGTATGTTCAGAGAAGTGACTGATGAACAAATGAGGCCTATAGACATTTACTAGCACATTGCCTACATTTCTGTACCATGATTTTGAGTATTTGTGATTAAATAGGTTAGACACGTTTATACTCAGAATAAGACTAGTAACTAAAAAATAAATGAAATTTTAACACTAAAATTAAGAAAACAAAGCTTTTCTTTCTTTTTTTCTTATTTACTAGATTTACCAAACGAGGACTGCTATGAAGCAGCATGCTCTATTGCAGCGCTGGTACTAAACCATCTGTGTAAATAATGCAATCATTTCACTTTTAGAATATATGCATTAAACAATTTACAGCGCGACCGTCGCAAAGACAAGAACAAGTTAAAGCAGCGTAAGGAAAATGATGTTCCCCAAGCAATGCTGCAAGGAGATCAGCCGGCTCGCAAGAGAAGCAAACTTGTACTGCCAGAACCACAAGTTACTGATCAGGTTCGTTGTTATTTATATTTTACTTTTCCTTTAAAAAAATATAAATTCCTTTAGCTCCTAAACAATCTCGCTTTTTAAATATAATAACTATAACATTTCCAGCCAGCCCCATGGTAATCCATTGTGTTCAAAGAATGTTTATAAAATAAATTTTTTTAAATATTTTTGTTTGCCATACCGGGAAACGAACCCACTATTATTATTGATGTCTTGCGAATGCTTGACAGGAGCTGCAACAAGTCGTGAAGCTGGGTCGGGCGTCGGAAGTGGCGCGCGAGTCGGCGGGCGGCGCCGGCGCAGCCACCGACGCTCTGCTCGCTCACTACGCGCTCACGCCCGCCCCCGCTACGGCTCTGCGGACGCCCACGGCCCAGCAGGACAGGATAATGATGGAAGCACAAAACGTGATGGCTCTCACGCATGTTGATACGCCGCTGAAGGGCGGCCTCAACACGCCTTTACACGAGTCGGACTTTAGCGGATCTCTGCCTCAGTCGCAGGCCCTCGCCACGCCCAACACTGTCCTTGCCACGCCCTTCAGGTAAGTTTCAATTAAAACAGATTTGTTGAAAGTACGTTCTATGATTAAAAGGAATTAAATGAATATAGAGTTTTACTAAAACCGAATTTTGAAAATATTGTAAAGCACAAGTGATTTTCATGTTGATCCTTCTCCTTTACTAAATTGTAAATATTTCAGATCATCACGTAGCGAAGTATCGACTCCAGGAAGTTTTGCAACACCCGGACATAATCAGACACAACCTGGACTAATGGTATATTTATGAATTGTTTTCGAAATTTACATACAAAATCACTCAATTCATTTGCACAAACGGATAGTGACCTATACGTTATTCTCAAAATTTTTATGCTTATATTTAGGTAGAGAATGTGGCTTATTGAAAAAAATAGTTTTCCCTTATATTGTGAGTCCAATAATACATGGTAATGATTTTTTTGTTTAGAGGTTTCAAGGGTTTCACTTGTTAACAATTAGGAATTATGTATAGTTTCTACATATATGTCATAATATTATTTGTATTATATCCTTACTAGTATCGCAATCACTAAAGTTTAAGGTCATTTGCCCCCCCTCCCCATTTAAAAAAAACAATTATTCAAAGAAACAGTTTAGCTCCCTTTTTATTTTATTAAACACAGTTCTAATGAAAATGGTATTACTAATTCCAGACTCCAGGTCTCAGAGACAAGCTCAGCATAAACCCAGAAGATGGAACAGCAGTGGGTGATACTCCAGCGGAACATCGTCAAATACAAAAGCAGGTATGTTATTTAATTTTTATTAGCATTACATATAAGTCAAATGCCGAATACACATTGAATTAAGTTTAAAAACTATTTAACTATGTAAAAATATAAAACATATTATTTACGTCTACATAGCTGCTGAAGTGTCAGAAAATCTTAAAACTTACTAAATGTCTGAAATTTTTTTGGGCGTTCTCAATTGCTTCAATGAATAATATAATTGAAAAATGTATCAACATAACTATATTTAGTTTATAAAATGTCTCCTTTGGTACAGTTTTTGTCTTTCTTCAAATTGACACTGTGATAAAAGAGATGAGTTCTTTTGGAGTACTCTTTGAATTGTTCAGTTTAATTTTAACTCATAAAATTCTAGTTTAAAAAATGTTCATTCCATAATTTCAGTTAAAATCGTCGGTTAGGAGTGCTCTTCTATCTCTACCGACACCCAGAAATGACTATGAGATTGTGGTTCCCGACCAAGATAACGAAGAAAGGTCAGAATCTTCCGCCGAATCCAGGGTTGAAGATCAGGCTGATGCCGATGCCAGATTTGCCAAAGAACAAGAAGAAAAACGTGAGTATGACACTATCATGAAAAAAAATCCTAACCTATAGAAGTAGGTCAGGGTGAAAAGTTACATCTTATATGTAAATTCTCGTCTCACAGTTTCGCATACTCCTTCGAAACGGCTTGACCGATTCTCATAAAACTTTGTGAGCGTATTGAGTAGCTCTGAGAATCGGCTAACATCTATTTTCATCCCTCTAAATGTTAAGGGTGGTCCATCGTTAATTTTTTTTGTTTTGGAAAAAAAATCAGTTTTTTTATTTTTCTATGATACAACATACAAAAGTACATACAACCCTAAATTTTTACTCCTCTAAGATCAACCCCTTTTTTTATGAATTGAAAATTGAAATCACATGTATGGCAACACAACGTTTGCCGGGTCAGCTGGTAGATAATAATGTTAAGTATGGTCCGTTTGACTAACACAGGGCAAGCGGCCCTGGCGCTGCGCAGCGCCGCGATCCGGCGGGGCTGCGTGCGGCCGCTGCAGGTGTCGCCTATGGGCGCGCGAGGCTCGGCGCCCCTCACGCCCCTGCAGCGCGCCGAGGAGCTGCTCAAGGCCGAGATGATGACCATGCTGCACTACGACGCACTGCACGACCCCAATATGCCCGTTCCGAGTGAGTGCCACGCGTATTTCTATTATTTGCTTTATTCAATATTTGTTTATACTAGACTATAGTACAGAAACGATGAAATGTTTCAGGTGACAAAAAGTGGTCGGTCCAGCAACAGGCGTCCCACCTGGCGTACCTGGAGCAGCATCCGTACGAGGAGTTCTCGGCGGACGAGCTGCAGAAGGCCCGCAGCCTGCTGGACAGCGAGATGGAGGCCGTCAAGGCGGGCATGGGCCACGGCGACCTCAGCTTGGACGCGTACACGCAGGTCTGGGAGGAGTGCTTGGCACAGGTAAGGACTTCTCGTTTCATCACCGCCGTCAGATGAGTTTTATGTCGTACCAGTTCAAGACATGGAGAACCTTACAAATAAGTCCAATTATGTTTATACTGTGAAGAAAAGGGAAACTAATTTAATTGTATGAATTAGATTAATTTTATAATATAATGTGACATAATTTATTTGTAATTTTTTTCTGTTAAAAGTTTCGTTTCTTGCAGTCTTTTACCGTTATATATTTCAATGTGAACAACATCTCTTAATATTACTAAGAACTTTCATTTGTCAGTCTTAAATTTTATCGTTTAAAATTGCAGGTGCTATTTTTACCGGGTCAAAACCGATACACTCGTGCGAATCTAGCGAGTAAGAAGGACCGGCTCGAGTCGGCAGAGAAGAGACTGGAGCAGAACCGCGCCCACATGGCCAAAGAGGCCAAGAAGTGCTCCAAAATGGAGAAGAAGTTGAGAGTTTTGACTGGTTAGTGTTTTATTAAAAATATTTAAAATAATAATCTTACTTGGCCCAATTTAAGACTTAAAAATTATTCATACCTCGTCTTATTTACCAACGAAAATTTCAAAATAGTTTCCAATAATACAGTCTATATTTTCTATAGTTAAATATTGTTTATTAAACACAATCGTTTAGTCTGAAATTTTATAAACGATCTGTATGATCGAGTTGTAGAATTTAATTTAATTTAATTGTATTTAATTGACAATTGACATTATATCAAAGATATTATAACGATCGTTATACTTTCTTACCGAAAGATCAACGTGTATTTTAACAGATTATTTATTTATTTACACACTTCTATCTTTACAGCATCGCTAATACGATAGAACTTATTTACATTAATCGCATGATGATTTGGCGAATTCGGAATTCGGAATTTATATATGATAATATATTATACTAGCTGACCCAGCAAACATTGTTTTGACATACATGTGATTTCAATTTTCAATTAATAAATTTGTCTAAAAAGTAAAAAATAAAGATTAGGGATGGACTACCCCTATCATTTAGGGGGATGAAAAATAGATGTTGTCCGATTCTCAGACCTCCCAAATATGCACACAAAGTTTCATAAGAATCGGTCAAGCCGTTTGGGAGGAGTATGGGAACGAAAACTGTGACACGAGTATTTTTATTTTATAATTTTAGTGATATTTGTGGTATTTTTTAATGAATTATTTTTTATAATTATACAGGTGGGTACCAGAGTCGGACAGCTTCCCTAATAAAGCAATTCCAAGAGCTACAAGAGCAGATTGAGCAGGCCAATCTCGAATTATCAACTTTCCGGTTTCTCGCTGAACAAGAGAAAGCTGCTATACCAAGAAGGATAGAGGTATTTTCACAGAAGAAATCAAATAATAACACATAAAAAAATACCAAAGAAATTCACCGAGAATTTCGTTTCATTTCTAATTTGTTGTAATAATGTTTCGAAATTTATTTTAATTTTCATTATTATATTAAATTTCGAGTATTAAGTCCTTAATTAATTCCTCATCATTGTGTTGAAACCAATTATCGTGAGAGAAATAAGTAATAAATTCTGAAACAAATTTGTATTTTATGGCATAGAGTTATGTTTATGCCTGAAATAAATTTGTCAAGATTGTAATTAATTAATCGCGAATATTGAAATGTTTATCAACCAATGTACTGTAATTTTATTGTTAATTTCCATTTCAGTCGTTAACAGAGGACGTGAATCGTCAAACGGACAGAGAAAAACAATTACAACGCCGATATTCCGAGCTGCAAGCGGAATTAGAAGATTTACATAAGAAAAAGCAAACGCCTGCCGAGACTAATATTCAATAAATTTGACAAAATCTATTGTATTATTGCTTTGCAACTTATGCTGGCGCCATCTAGTTTAGTTAATGATTTCATAAATCCAACAAATTTGTTTAGTATTTTATTTGAAAATTGTCTTGTTTTTGTTTTAACCGAGAGTATTTGTAAGTTGCAACAAATATTTCAACTCAATATTATATGCATGAAGAGCGCAATAAAGTTTTAATAATGAATCTTGTTTTTATAATTGAGCCTTTAAAGTGTATGTTCAGAGTAATATCTTTAACTAATATTATTAAAAGTATACTGAAATGAAACTTCACAAATCTGTTGAACATTATTTACATGCCCAACTATTTCATTATTCATATTGTACTCATCTATGATAACTACAGTACTTGTCTGTATTTTTTAATCACATCAAAAAGATACTAAATAGTTGTTACTAAGTCGGTTTTTTTATAAATAATATATGTAAATTATTTTTTATTTAACCCGTTGAAAAAAAATTATATTACACATAAATCAATTGCAGGTTGTTTGAGGGACTTGGTATTAAAACCTTATGATTTTAATGCAATGAAAATACTGTTAACTGTATAGTTTTATGTACTTAAATAATTATCACAGATATCCACCGGTGGGATATTAATAAATACTGAAAAATCTATACAAATACAAAAATAAATAACAAAAAGTATTTTAGCATAATCACACATTTCAAAAATATTTGAAATTAACTATATGTAGTAACTTTTAATTTTTGGATTATGTATTAGAAGTTACACTGCTTGGTCAAACAAAATCTATTTAGTTTAACTTATCATAATTTTAACTATATTACAAAGGCAGTATTTTTGACTATATGTTATCCTTTATGAATAGATAACATGTAATTAATATCAACTGCTATCAGAGTCGCTATCAATTTGTCGTTTACATCTTTTAACTTTTCTCACAATTGGACTGTCGGTGATATCCATTTTTGAAGGTTTCCTCTTTCTCCTTTTCTCTTCTAGAATCATTTCTGCGACTTCCAGTTCGGACATGTCGTTCGCTTGTGTAAGACCAATGTGTGAGTCAACGCAAAAACTATCCTATAATAAAATTAATATAATTGAAAAACTTTCGGTTCAAGCAAAAAATTATTATATAAAAAAGCGTAATATTGATTTATGATTATTATATAAACTAAAAATATAAAACTGAAGAGTATGGTGTAACAGGCGAATTTCAAAAACTACTGCTGACTTTATTTTGGTATGTTGAAAAATATTTATACCCAAAATCCCAATATACCAGTATGATCCACAACATCTCCTGATGATGCTCAGGTGTCGGAGCGAAACGTGCGTCGAGTGGTTGTGGGTTTATCGCGGAGAACTGCTTTCATACTGTTCTATTGGGATTTTGGGCTATGGACTTCCGCAAAGTAACGCCTGATTCAATTAATTCCATATAAAAACTGGCTGGAAAAATATTAAAAAGGTATACGATAAAATAAAATAATAATCCTTTTACAAATAATAAAAAGCAATTTTTAAATCAAAACTAAGTATAATCGAGAATTAGAGTCTGTCTAGATATGAAAATAAAGGGCTTTCTAACAACATTTACCATTTCATAAGTATCCTCTTCAACAAATTGCGAAAAAATCTCTTCATTATTGAATTTCTTCGGCAGTTGAGGAATTTTGAAAACGCCATTCACAGGACTCCTGGAAAATAATATTAAAGGCTTTTATTCATTTATAAATTTTTAAGGGTAAGCCTAGATATAGGCTCAAAATAGTTTTTATTTTATAATACAGGGGCCAAACGGACTGGAGGCTCACCTGATGTTAAGCGACACCGCCGCCCATGGACACTCGCAATACCAGAGGCCTCACAAGTGCGTTGCCGGCCTTTAAGATACCTACAGATAGGTTTAGGCAACTTAAAGGCCGGCAAAAGGGCATAAGACACTGAAAACAGAACTCACTTGACGGAACGCAGATAGTGCGCTTGCATATCTGCATCGAGGTGCGCGTGAGCATCATCTATGAACTCCACGAGGGATCCCGCGCTGCCTTCACTCAGCTCGTCGCCACTGTCTGAAGACAGCTCCGCTTCCAAATCCAGGAATCCCTTGGCCGTTTTCTGAAAAATTATTTACAAAATAATTCAGTTGCTTATCCATGTTGAAATTATTCGTCGATAAGGCGGCAAATACCTTCTCCCTTATGGTAGTTGATTTTTTACTTTGTTCCTCCAATTTCTGGCTTTTGCTGAAGAATAGAGAAGCTACTATTTCGTCGTCATCTTCCATTTTCGTTTTTGGTGTTTTTGGTCTGTTTAGATGTGTATTATTTGACATGTATCCGGCAACGTTTTGGGATAGATCATTATTAGTTATACAATTGACTTCACTCACATTCTGTTTGGGAGATTTGAGCCCCTTACCTAAGTTTACAGTTTCTGTATCCTCACTGTATTCTTGAGTATTTTCATCACTATCACTCTCCAATATAATCAAACTTTCTGGTTTCGAATTAGCTGTCGTGTTTTGTTTCTCAATTTTCATTCTCCTGTCCGCTTGTGTTAAAAGTATGGGCGATAAACTTCTCTCTTTAACAATTTCAGATTTACTCATTGTAGAATTGTCAGTTTTATTTATCATTTCAACTAGTTGCGTTATTGTAAACATACTTTTACAATTACTAGTTTCAGCGATATTTGCGGTTACAGATTTCGAATCATTTTTCCTGTCTATATTATCTGGATCAAGTGTGAGTTTCTTTCTTGAATTAAGAGGTGTTGAACTTTTCAAATGATTTTTCTTCGTGCTAAGGTTAAGTTTGCGGGATTGGCTGCTGAGTATTGGTGAGGTGGGATGATCAAGGTGTAAAGTACCAGAAAGTAAAGAAGGGCTTCTAATTCTTGTGCTATTGTCACGATTATTTACAGGAGCCTTACATAGGATGACGTCATCATCTGATGGCATCTTATTAACTTTATTTTCATCTTTTTGAGGTTCGTCATCCGAATCAGCGAATATGTCCTCTATACTATCCAAACCAAAAAAGCCGAGCGCTTCCTTCGGTTTCTCTTCACTCTTATTCACATCAACACCCGCTTCTTCTGGGCTGCTATTTTCAAAAATATCATCAATATCACCTAAATCAAAATTATCTTTGACGTCAGATTTTGTTTCTTTCGGTGATATATCAAAATCAAACTCTAAATTGAAATTATCGCTTTGATTATAAACTCCATCTGTACTCAAATTATTAATATCAGAGGTTTCATGATTTATTTTCGAGCATTTCAATATTGTATCTGCATTTATAGTATCAATCAAATCAATATCAGGCAAATTGAGTGCACCATTCAGAAATAAAAGCGGTTTTGATTTTTGTCCATTCTTAGCATTTTGTATAATAGTACAGTCACAAATTTTTGTACAAATGTAGCATTTGTTAATATGATTTGTAACTTCTAGTTTGAGATCAACCAGTAGGTTTATTAGATTTGTGGGTAGTTTGCCATCATTTTGTACACCGAGATCATTCAATAATTTTGTATAGTCTTTGGTAGATTTAGTTGCTGTGCTGAACAGAGCTCTGATATCACCATGTTGCGATTTCATTGATGGTTTAACTTTTTTCTTCGTTTGTTTCGCTTTGGTAGGCGATGGTAGTTTTATATTTTGAAAATCCTGTGTATTGAAAGCTGAAACATAAACATTTACAAATTTTCATTAAATTATAAAATATATTGTACATTATAAAAATATATTGTTATTCTCTACTTACATGGATTTTGGGTAGAGGGTGGCGCATCGAATCTTTTATCATCACTGTATTTTAGAAGCGAGGTCAATATGTCTGTGTCAAACGAATGACCAATGACAATAGTGCTCTGGTTAGTTCTCTGCCATTCAAGCCAATTGTGCAGTTGGATAGAACTGCTTTCCTTCGTACTCAAATCTATGACCGCCTCTGTAATTAATTTTGTATCTGTGAAGCATGTGTTAGGACGCATCTAGAGTTATAAATTGTATCTCTTCTTATATATTCTGTTCCTGTGATGTGTTTGTTATGTTTCCTTGTAATAAATAAATAAATAAATTAATTAATTATTTAATTAATATATTTGGTGAGAATCATATTCGTATAAAGTATGTATTATAGTCGTATAAAGTCAAGGAATACTTATGACAGGAAGTTGTCATAAGCAGTTTGTTTTACGTTTTAAATCCTTTTAAACCCGGGTAAAAACGGGCACCATATCACTAAGGTACCCAGGTAGATCTCACGAATCGTGATAGACAGTTGGTGTGTTGATGGTTATATTTATAATAACAAATACTAAAAACATTTTAAATATAAAATATTTCATAAAACTATTTTTTTATATATTTTAACTCAAGAGTAAAAGAATAACCATTCAATAACTACCCGTCAAGATATATATATGACTTGTCCCCAGGAAAAGCTTATAACTAAAAGGCCGGCGCCGCACTCGCGAGTCCTCCGACTGTGTGAGTGCCCATGGGCGGCAGCATAAAAGTCAAGTGCTTAACATAGTATCATATAATATTTTCTTTTATTAACATAACTGTTACTCATTTAAAGAACACTTTACTAACGGATTTAAGTTATGTTTTGCAAAAATACATAACTTAAATCCGTTAAAAGTGTTTTTCTTTAAATGGTATCATATACCCGGTTGCTACCTGGTTTAAAACAACTTTAATTTATATATTAATTTTACCTTTGGTCATACTCCAATATTCTTTGGAATCGCTCAATCGCTGTAGTTCTTTAAACCCATCAGGAAGCAATTCACCGAACTCACATTCGGTGATTAAATCATCGTCCTCAACCAATCGCGTGTTATTTGATATACTGGTCGATGGCCTGTCTTGTAGCATGCTCCATATATCTTTCTGGCCCTAGCAAAATGTATAATTTATTTAATATGTACTTTACCACACATTAACATAGTTTTAAGATACAATAGTAAGAAATATACATAATGTGTAAAGGGCGGCCTCGTCGCTACTAAGCGATCTCTTCCAGGCAATCCAACAGTTAAGGAGATATTAAAAACGGTTGTAAAGAGAACATATGCCGATATGGTATAGGAAGAAAGAGTAGACAGGTGACAAAAAATAATAATAATGAAATACAGTTTTAAAAATATTTTTACGATCATGTTATAAATAATTGTGTATATGTTAAATAAATTACTTTTGATATTCTCGTTTTTCTATTAATCAACTATTTCTAAAAACTATGTAATTTTTGTTCAACTCATCGCAGTACTGCTGCGAATTAAACAATAATTTTATTGGATACACAATTTATTTTAACATCCCGTTAAGAGCGGAGCATACACGAAAAATATTGTGAAAATGAAGAAAATTGTTACTTGAACTAATTAAATCTAGTTTATACAGAAGAAAAATATCCAAATTGTATTTACGTGAAAAGTTATAAATTTTTTTCTTATGAAAACCTTACCTTTTTATCTGATCTCTTAGGCACAGTGATGTGCATCTTCTGGCACTTAGGCATGAAGTCGTGCGGAATCATTCGCGGGTTCGATGTTCTATGTAGTGCATGTTGTACTTCTTTTGATTGTTGTATCCTTGTGTTTAAACCGTCGCGTTGTCGCATACAGTCTATTAGCGTCTGTAATTATTTATTACACCTAAATACTAGAATGAAAAATGCAACGTAGCAAAAATTAAGGTGACTTAAATGTTTTGTGTCCAGTAAGTGTAAAACACTAAGATTTAAATTATTGAATTTTCATAATTAAAAAAAAAAAGAAATTGATTGCAGCACTAACGTATAACAACGCGAATCTATTCTATTTTTTTTAATCAAAGGTTTTTAAAATCTGGCTTTGCAGTTAAAGTCGCTAAAACATATCATTCAGATTTTTTTCACAAAAGGTTACAGTAATCACTCATATGATATATTATTCAATATAGTTTATAGAATCAGGCGTTGCATTACGGATATCTATAGTATACGATACTATTAGCCCATTTCACCGTCAAACACTGTACGTTTCTTCGCGGAATATTTCAAATAAAGTCTAATAGAATTATATCTCATTCAGAAGTTTTATTTTTACATTATCGTTCCGTATTTTATATTCAGGTGCCCGTGAGCTTTCCCGAAATAACCTCATATGTAGATAATATATATTGCTTAAGTAGTGTCTTAAAGGTATTTACAGATGCAAAGCTTTATACTGTCTGGTATCAGGTATGCTATAAAAAAGCTTTCCTACCTCGAATGTGATCAGTATTTTTCCATAATTTTGTTATGGGTAAGATTAAATGACTAACCCGTCATGTAATTCTTCTATTACTTATTTTATGTAATGATTTCGCTTAAGAGAAAAGAAAATAAAAAATGGTTTAAAGTTCAGTAATTTCATATTTACATAAATCTAAGTGGAAGAGGTAAGGCAGGTCAAGAAAAACAATTTATTAAGGGATTAAAGTTATGTACTTTTGTAAAATTTAAATATATATTAACTTCTACACGGTAGACTACAGCCTACCGTGACCACGCAGTGAACGCACGCTGAAACATGCATGCACATGAAAGTACGCGAAACGTCGCAAAAATTCAAAATAATGTAAAATATATTTAAATTAAGCAAAAATACATTACTTAAATCCGTTAATAAAGTGTTTTTATTTAAATGAGTAATAGTTATGAAAATATTAGGTAAAGCGTGAATAAACATAATTTATATCTCACTTAAAAAATAAAGGACGTTTTTTATATTAATCGCTAATACCTGTAATAATTCACGATTTTTTATTTTAGTTATATTTTTTACACTTCTTGTTATAGAAATCTAAATATATTTAAAAGCTTGCAACCTGTTTTACCAAACACGAGTTCTTAAGAATTTAATAAATATACCTACATGATATATGAAAAGTAAAGTTTAATAACAGTCTAAGTCTCACCTGGTGTTCCCTACCTTCTGTGACTAGAATGTGGACTTGGCCGCCTCTCTCGCGCCCTGTACGCCCGCATCTGAACGATAAATCGATCCATTCTTAACAGTAAACAAATGTTTTTATCAAAATCGTATAAATCGTGCCCATGGGCAAGGTTAACATCAGTTGCGCGGGAGTTGATCTTTTCGCAATGTATATTTTTCCATAGAAACGCCTCCCTACATTGTAAATTTAACGAAGCGATTTCCTCGATTTATGTAAGCTTATGGTAAATAGAATCAGGCGTTACTGCGCAAGCCCATATTATAACATTTTCAAAACACCAATTTACTACCAACACTTTGCGAAAAAATTCTTAAACGACACAAATTTCACCAGAAATATTGGATTCAGGTTATTTTAATTGATACATCGCATTAAGTTAGATTTCTTTAATCATATATATAGAAACAAAAATATTCACAACCGAACGAGAAAAAAAACAAGCGCGCCTCAAGTGGCAGAAGAACGAAACATTACAATTCACATGTAAATCCTATAATAAAATTTATAATCTAACAAGAACAATGTCAAGATGTTGCCTCTACGAACAGCGTTCATTGAGTTCACTCGCTAAATAATATATAGTTAAACAAAAAACGTTTGCAATTATTATTAGAGTTGGGTGGTTCTGATAATACCTTTGGACAAGGCGTATCGGCGACCTGGTGGAGATATCAAAGCAAATAATGAGGTCCACGGAACCCACGTCGAGCCCTTCCTCCGCGACGCACGTACACACGAGCGTGTTGCACGTGCCCTCGCGGAACGAGCGCATCACTCGCAGCTGCTGCTTCTGCGACACAACTGCTTTGCCGTCCTTGCCTGCTCGTCGACAAGGAAATGACAAACTTTTTATATGTGTCAGGTATCTCTTACTTCCGTCAATTAAGAATATTTTTATATTGTTAAATTTAATTGATTACACAAAATATAAAAAGTCTGTTCGCGTTGAAGGGGAGCTTTAAGCTAGATGCTAAAAAATAAGCTATCCTCATTCTGATTTTTGGTATTTTATAGACAATAGGTTGATTAGCTTTGCCTAACGCATGAAATTGATTCTCAAAGTTGGTAAATATGTCGGTTGAATTCTGAAACTGGCTAGTCAAATACAAAACTATGAGGAATATCAAAAATTTCTCAAAGGTTAGGATTTTTATGAGAACTAAAACTACATTTTTCTTAAATACAAAACTATTGTTTATGAAATAAATGAAACACCATGTATTATTACACAAATCAAAACTGTCGCAAAGGAAGGACATAGAACTAAAAGTCAAGTATAGTTAAAGTTAAGTCCGTTTAAGGTTCAGCTAAATCAATAAATGTAAAAGTAAAGTAATTTATTATTAATAGTATTTATTGCCCCGGAGTTGGCAGCTTATTTTGATTATCAAGACCTATTGTCTTCAGTCTACCGTGACCACGCACTGGAAAGTACGCGAAAGGTTAACAAATTGTTTTTCTTTAAATGAATAATAGTTATGACAATAAAAGACAATAATGTAACTATAATAAAATATAATTAAATATTCTACTGAGTTACAAATAATAAATTCTATGGTAAATAAACTTACCAGAAGCACCCTGGCCTACGAACATGAGTGGTAGGATAAGCGGACGACACTGCAACAGCAGGCAATGGACTAAATTCACACTCTCCCGGTATTCACAAAACACTGGAAAGAAATTGGATGGATAAATTTCAGCATTATTTGTAGAAGAACATTTTTAAATTTGAGTTCAAATCCCAAATTATATTTTATATCGATTCGCATTCCAATTAAACAAAATTTATCTATGAAAATCTATCAGAAAAATATATTAATTTCATTCTTTGAATATAAATTGCATTCTTTAAAAATTACATATAATTATTGTATAATTTCATTGTTGAAGTGTCACAGTGAATATCAGTCATAGGGTTCCTCTTTTTACTCTTAATAAAATCTTAGTATCAAAAATCTTGTTTACCTATGGCTTTAGTAGTTTCGCCTTTATTTTTGGCCTTTTCAAAGTGCTCCAACATGATCTCTTTCAACTTGTAAAACTTTGGATGGCCGAAGGTCAAATCTTTTGGCATCTGAAGAGTTAAAACAATCAGTATCCAGTCTATACACTATTAGAAATATCAAATACGGGATTAGAATAATTAAAATCTCACTCTAATTCCATAACCATTTCTTTTTTACAGCACATACAGTTTAACCAGGGACTCCTGTACTGAATCGTGAAATTTGTATATTACAAATAATCCTACCTCAGGCACAGTTCCGTCAGGCAACACACTTCTATCCAAAGACAACGGATTTATTCCCAGGTCATCCCTCAATCTCTCCAATATTGCTGTTAATTTATCATCAGCCTGTATCCATGACTTTTCTGGGTGTTCGTCAAAGAAATTTAGGAAAACTCTTGAACCGTGTTTTAGGAGTAGTTCCAGGCCGTGGTAGAGTGCTATTAATAGTGTGAAATCTTTCATTATAATATTGTGTTGTGGGTGTCTGTAAAGAACATATAGAGCCTATTTAATTATAATTACATATTACAACATATGTTTAAATAACTACAGGTATATAGGGTTGTGGGTTGTGGTCAGAGGTGTTAGTTCATATACCCTTAAGTTTAATATAAATATTTATATAATTAAAAAAAGGAAGAATATTCCTAAGGAATGTATAATATTACTTATATAAATTTGTTTCCTGTTTTTAACAATAGATTAATTATTAATATTGTATCACTTACCTTATTGAAATGAGTTTTGTAACATTTCATAAATGTCTGAACGACTGTCTAATACTTATTAATTATTCTATGGCATCAAACATTTTTTATTATACAAAAATAGGCTGCTGGTAATAACAGTATTTGTTCCTGAGCATTATAAGAGATTTAGTCTGGCCTAATATATTTTCAATAAAGAATTTGCTAATCTTAATAAAGTAAATTTCATACCTGGCACTTTTATCTCTAGTTTGAAAGTCCTTATATAACATAACAACTCTACCCTTCGACAAATTCCCAAGGTTATGTGGCAAAATGTTTAATTGTTTAAGTCTTCTTGCGTATCCATCTAAGATCTAGAAAAAAATTTATAGTAATAGTATAACTCAAAACTTATATTAACCAATGTTTTATTAATTATATATCTAAGAAGAATAATATTTTTTCTATTTTGGGAAGTAAATAAATATTCATTATATATATTATGTATACAGAAACATTGAATGATTTAAATTAAGAAATAAATTTGCATAGATATATTTTATATAATTCATAGGAAAATTACCTCAACATATTGCTGCCTCAAGTGAGTTAGCTCAGGTCCTAACTGAATTACTACAGTATTAATTTTTCGGGAATGGCTATAAGGAGCGACATCAATACAGTTTTCGGATCTCAACTCCAAATGGGCAATGTTCAAATTTTTTACAATCTGTAAAATTTACTTTTTCATAAAAGATTGTATAAGCATTTTGAGACTAACTGCAAACTTATCATTGGAATTCACAGCAAAATAAATATTTATTATAACATTAACTTTTAAAAATATATAAAGTTACAGCAATGAGCAATGTTATATGATACAACACCTGAAATGTTATTTTTGTATAATAAGACTGGATTTGGTAATGAACTCTCTATTAGTCTTTTTAATTGCCAATAAGAAAAATCTAAGATTTAAAAAAGCTTACATTAACCACATCTTCCACTTTACTACCTGGCGTAGCTGACAAAGCAAGTATTCTGTAGGTCTTGTGCCCCATGTCAGCAAGTGTAGATACAATTTGACAATAAGCATAGTTCCCTCTTGCTCTATGAGCTTCATCTACAACTAGACATCGTAAGCTCTCACCAGGACATATACCAGACTTAATATCATTGTAAATAACTTGGGGTGTTGCAAAAAATACTCTTTTACTTAGCCAATGTTCTTTTCTTGTACTGACACGCATGTGACCTGAAGTAAATGAAGAAAATTTTCTTATTATCTGAATTATTAATTATAGTAATATTATTTCTAAATGTTCTAAATCTAACATTCAATTAATTACAAATGTGTATACATATTAATTAATTTGTTTGCAAAGAAATGTATCAATTTACCTGTCATTTCTATTGTATCTTTTGTTGGTAATGCTACAATACTATAACAAGCTTCAATTTGTTGAGCAACCAAAGGCCTGGTTGGTGCAGTAAATATAATCTTGCCAAGGGGATACCATCGGTAAAAATTATACATTATAACAGCAGCTATAAATGTTTTTCCCAAACCTGTAGGAAGACTTACCTGGAAATATCATCCTAACATATGAATATGACAAGGTAAAAAGGTTTGTCATTTGAAACAAAAGTAAAATCCATTATAATAGGTAACATACCAATGTGTTTTTTACTATTGCTGCTTGTATTATATTGAACTGATAATCCCTCACGGGATAATTTGTTGGGTATATCCATGTTTGACCAGTTAGTCTATCATATCCACTAATTTCTTCATCACAGCACAAAGCACTGCAACAAATAGAACAAAATTTAATATAGAAAAAAAATTAAATTTAGAAAATCATATTTTAATTGATCCTGGAAAAATAGTATTACTTCATTAGTCTTACCTTATGTTTAGACTTGCATTTGCATTTCTATCAATAAAAGAGTCTTCTCTGAATGCAGAGTTCTCAAAGTTAGCAAGTAAAGCAGAATCGTCAAAAACTTCATCCTCGACTTCTACTGTATCGTGTCTCTTATTGTTATTCATCATAAAACTGATGATTGGAAAACCTACTGAGTTTATATTAAAAGTTAGGAAGTTGTTACGCTATGAAGTTTTAAATTTTATTTTACAATATATATAGATACTATTTTTATGATTTATAAATCAAACTCAAAATTTTAATTAATACTTCTAAAAGTCACAACAGTACGCCAATTTAGCCAAAACATGATTACAATCGTCTTTTATTAACATAACTGTTACTCATTAAAAGAAAAACACTTTATCAACGGATTTGTGTATGTTTGCGCTGCAAGGTACGCGAAACGTCGGAAAATTTAAAAATAATGTAAAATATATTTAAATTTTGCAAAAATACATAACTTAAATCCGTTCATAGAGTGTTATTCATTAAATGATTACAATCAGTAGTTTATAAGTTGTTTATAAACTGTCCATAACGGACATCCAAAATGACAATTCTCTAATAAGTACCTAATAACAAAATGCTGTCAATCGGACAGGTTTTATTGTCATCCACCCATAATGAATCCCATCTAAAATAGATGGGCAATGGGCATGAAACAAAAAAGGGCAGTGGTATAAATGATTTTAATATGTGCTTTAATAAGATCTCACGATGGAAAATTCAAAACGCATAACAACAAAAGATGTGGCTTAATGGTCTTCATAAAAAAAACAAGAAGGATGTATAGAAATTAAAATAAAATATAACACAAATTGGTATGGTCGAAACAGCATTCAATGTGGGCGAAAGGAACGAAAAAAGAGATTGAAAATACAATAGATAAACAATTGTTACTTTTGTGACATTCACCTTTTAATTTTGCGGACTGTCACTGTCAATTAACTATCAAAAACAGCTGTTGAATACTTTAAATATTTTGCGCAAATTCAAAAATCACGAATCAGAAACACCCTTTTTTCTTTAAATTAATACTATATCACAGAATACGCTATTACTTAATAAATATATATACTTTAAATAAGTTTAAATATGGAAGAGGATGGCTTAGATGACTTACTAGCCCAAATAACTGAACCCACATCACCAAAGAAACCAAAACAAGATGAACAGCCCGGTACATCATCAGTAACCATAGCCTTAAACCTAAATTCCTTAAAATAATTCTAACTTCCTTTTTCAGGAACATCAAAATCCACTTCGAAAACTCATTGTGTTTTAGTTAATCAAAAACAGGTAAACAAACAATTTATATTTTATTTAACAAAATACTTTTATTAAACAATTATGTACGTAATCATAAATTATAATAGACGTAATTGACATATTTGAATATTAATATTTAAAATTATATCTTTGCAGAGAGGTAACCCATTACTAAAGTTCATCGTGAGTGTACCATGGGAGTATGATGAAATAATACCAGACTATGAGATAGGAAAAACTATTGGTATCCTATTTCTATCTGTGCGTTATTATAATCTTAATCCAGATTACATCAACAATAGGCTAAAAGATCTGGGGAAGAAATATGATCTCAGAGTGCTTTTGGTTCAGGTAATAAAATTAAGAAATGGATTATCAGAAGCATTGTTTGTAGCAACTAGAAAATTTTCAATGTTTAGTCAATAGGATTCATACTACTGTGTACAATAAATGTATAATAGATAAAAATTTATTATTCACTTACAAGTCATAATCATTGTATTGTAGGTAGATCTTAAAGACCCTCATGCAGCATTAAAAAACTTAACAAGGATTTGTTTGCTAACAGACATGACCCTCATGCTTGCTTGGAGTCCAGAAGAAGCTGCAAAAATTATAGAGAATTACAAAATTTATGAAAATAAACCACCTGATAAGATAATGGAGAAAATTGAAAATGATCCACATCTAAAGGTATTATCTATAATTGATAATAAGTATATGTAAACCTATATATTATAATTAATAAAAGCACCATTTAAGTTATCATGCAATTTAAAAAGTAATTTTTAAATTGGATGATAACTTGTAACAGTGCACCTTAAATATTAACGCTAAATTTAATACTTTTTGTGACTATGTATATATAACGTATAATGTTATCTATGCCAATCTTTTAGGAATGAATATTAAAAATAGATCCTGTTAATCTGTTATCACATTTTACTTCAATCTGGGTTGCTTGCTTTCCAACATTATTGTCTTTTAATCTCTAAACCACTGCTGTGGTTCACACCAGTATGGACTTGTACCAAGACCTAATTTGAAATTCTAGACTGCATTCTTCATACATTGGCACAGTCTTCTTATCTGAAAAACAATAGATATGCCAGCGGTAGCATACCATTATTATATATATATATATATAATATTGATTTTATTTTCAGATAGTCAACGCCCTTTCATCAATAAAACCAGTTAATAAAACAGATGCATTAACACTAATTGCAACATTTGGTACTTTAGAAAACATCATTAAAGCTTCCGAAAAAAAATTATCAGAATGTCCTGGCTTTGGCGCTACTAAAGCTAAAAAACTCTATAAAGCTCTCCATGAACCATTCCTGAAGAATCAAGCAAAGCAGGATGAATTTGCAGGCGATATTAGTATAGATGATATCGAAAGTGTTGAAAATAACGCGAAGTAAAGAATAAAAAAAAATTATTTTTTATTGTGGTTCTATTTACTATCGCCGCCGTAAAGTGAGAAAAAAATATGGGAGAAAACAAGACACTGAAAATGTTATATCGTTGAATGAATGCAATTTATTATTCAAATATGTGTCTAAACTTTTCATAAGCTGAAATTTGGTCATTTGCACCAAAAAATTAATTTTAACGGACGATGTAAAAAAATAATCAACCAATACCCTTAAGTAAAAATTACGCATATACATTTGGTATACTACAAAAAGATTTTTCGCAACCTAAAAGATACATTAGAAAGCACCTAGGTCACGTTTCTATGTATTACGAAAATATGACCAATCGGCCAATTAAAACAATAGAATGTGTAATTCTACTAGATTATTGCTGAGTTCTCTCCTAATTTCACAACTACTGCTTTATGCATACTAATGTAGTGAGTCGTGAAGTGGCTTTCTTCAATTTATTTTTTATGAGATTCTTGTGGCGGCGCGCGGGCGTCAAAATAAAACAATCAACAACTCGACCGGCTTTCCTTGGGATCGGACGCGCGTTGCTCGAGTCGTTGGCCGCGCGGAAGGAAAATCCGCGGGAGATTTGAAAAAAGAACGTTACAGTTTAAAAATGGGACTTTGTGTTTTTTGTGTAATTTGACAATCGTTTGCATGATTTGTGTGTTATGAAATGCATTTAGTGCGTGTTAATGTTGAACTAAAACAATAGCTGAGAAGTGTGGTTCTTTTGTTGACTTTAAAATTAAGACTCTGTTGGAGAACTTTTTTGGAGCTTATTAGTGTTAAGGTAAGCCTAAAAATTTGTATTTAGATCATTTTCACATGTAATTTTAAATCGAAAATTATGAATCTAAAAAAAACAAACATATACGAGTCATGTTATCGAGTTACGTACATTGCTTCTATACCTTAATTGGAGATCCGTGTTTGACGCCCATGAAAAAAGAATTAAATAGAAAATATCAAATACTTACAAAAAATCTAAAATATCCGAGTATGAAACATAATTAATTAAGATTTAGATTGTAAACTCAATACGTTTCTTGTTAAATCTATTTAAAAGCCAAAAAGTATGCATACCTAGCGATATGCTGGCTTACATAATTTCTGGATTAAGTAAAATTGGGACGTTTTCAAGTTAATTCCTCTGTAAAATTGTCTATGTAATTTCTTGTAATCGGCTAATGAACTTATAAATTACGTAATCGGTGATATTCTCTAATTAGAAACTGAAGTTTGACCAATTCAATTAGTGAAGCCTTTACGTACAATTACGAGTAACGAGCGTGAATTTTTCTGTTTATCAAATGTATAGATAAGTAGAACTGAATTTAAAAAATATTAATATTTAAACCTGATGGCCTGAGGGTTTCATTTGTATACTTTTAACTAGAACACAGACCCATCATACGTATTGAATTTATTATCAGTGATATTTAAATTACTACTGACTTCATGCACATATTAAATTTTTGCTTTATCGTTGATTTACTACCTTCTACATAGTATAAGTACTTGGAGTATAATAAAATATAATTTAAAGTTTTTGATCACATCACAAATACAATTTGAGATAATAAGCACTTAGATTAGATTACAATAATTATAGTTTTCAATTGTACACCCAAAATAAAGAAAACTGTCTGGCATTAAAAGTACTATGATACATAGTACAAGTACATATTGTATATAAGAAGTGTATTTATGGATCAGTAGGGTGAATTTTATAGAAACAGGTGAAGGCAACACGTGCGCAGTCAGGTGGTAATTTTTTATTCATATTGTGAAGAAAATATAGCACCTTACAAGTTGTCACAGATAATTGTGTCAAACAGTATGGTATGCTATTATAGGTAAAAAACTATTCTTAAAATATAGAGTATCTAGCAGATGTTTTATCGTAAAACAAAATTATATTTTTTAGTGTTACGAAACCTGACAGTATGGATACGGAGACGACTCGTCCAAAAGACAAAGTCGTTCTTCAGTTGTGTGAGTTAGACGTTTATGGTTTTGGAGAAACAAAAAACATATCATACTTATATAATATGTACTGATCTTACTACTATTACTTATATGTAATACACTGATACTCGAAGACTTCAAGTCCGAGATGTCTATGACACCGATCAATATAAATTTGCAACATCATGAAATTCCACACGAACGAAAGGATGGAATGACCACAACTCATTATTCCAAAGTCATTCAACAATCTTTGTAACCCTGTCATAGTTAATGTTACTTTGTCACTGCATTATATATAATGGCTTTATACCGATACTTATTGTGATCTTCGGATGTCCAGTCACGCTATTTAAAACACATTTTTCAATTCATTTGAAAATGCATCGACGCAGCCTCCATGAGGATATTGTATGACGATTTGAAAAAGGAATAATAAATGACTTTGAAATTATTTGAAAACATAAATAGCATTACAAAGCTATTTATCTTAAACTGCGTTCAGTGCTTGAAGTAACATTCAAAAGAATGTAACTGGTTTGGCTCGAATTAACCCTGATGGCTGCCCTTTGTCCGAACTTAGCTGGGTTTAATTATAAACACCGTAACAGAAACGTTAATTTCTCTCACTGAGCTTTAAGTAAAGCTTTGATCGTGGATCCTATTGTATGATCAAAAGGTTTTTACTTCCTTATTTAGTTAACGAACCATTAACTAAATAAGGAATCCAAAATTTAAAATACTAGTATCAATGTTGTTATAGTTTTTATATAAACGGTAATAATATTGTTTTCTAATACAATACCAGCCAAACAAGATTTTAATACCTACTAAAATTCGTGCCGAGCTGATTTGACTCGTGCCACGGGTCGGCGCACGCGCAGCCTCCGGTTTTGCTCCTTTTGTGTCACGTACAGGTTTTATGTGTGTTCACTCCTGTGTCTGTGTACGCACGTGCATATTGTGTACAATATATATAACTACGTAGTTAATAGTTATGATAATGTAAGTCATGTATTGATTATTGAACATGAATGTGCTACATTTTGAAAAGGTCAAATCATCTTACGTATATAATTAATTATTAGTTTATGTATTAGTGTTTGTATTTGGACTGATAATCCTTTGTCCTTTTTTAATTCGGTCGGCTTCAAGAAATTAGATAGTTTTTCCAATAAAGTATACGATTTTGGATATTGTTTGAAATATCAAGATAACAAATCTACGAATTTTATTAAAGTAATTACGTTTTAAGTTATGCATAAATATCGACGTTTGTTTGTCTTTGCGTCTTAGAAAAACCGCAAAAAATTGGGACTACATACATAACAATTATTTTGTCAGTGGTTCTTTATGATATCCATCAGAAAACAACGCGTGAGCTTATATTGTTACAGGCTTTATTATAAAATCCCTTTAAGAATGTGAATGAACCCGGGCGCTTTTTGTAGTTACAGCTATGTTAATTGATGCGGCAGATAGACAGTCGATTACTGGCGTATATTCAGCAAAAACTGATTAATAAGGCATGTTAAAAGAAACAGCGGAAACCAATACACTTTTCTAAGGATAACTTTAGATGACATACGATGACTTTGCTTGGCTTGGAATATTCGATATTGGCATGATCATTTCATGGATAATAACTAGTTATTACTAATGCATACGATTTGTATAGTTTATAAAAATACAAATTGAAAAATAAATACCATATTTCCTTATCGTTCGTATATTAATGGTCCATCTTCACTTTTTCCGGTAGACATCATCGCCTTGAACTTTAAGCTCCACTTGAACCGTTATGAGGAAGCTTTTAAGGCTATCGTCTTTAAATTATTTATTACTAATGGATACTTGACTTTTTATTATACGAAAGTTCCACTTAAGCCGTTCTTAGAAATGAGCCCTAAAATATTTCATCTCAAGTGACTTTTTTGCGAAGAAATCGAATATGGGATCTTAAGATGCCGTTGAGAGCGACATTAAGGTACGACTTTTTAACCGACTCAAAAACCTGGAGGAGGATATCAACTATTATATGGTGAAAAGTCCATATATTATACTTATTCTTAAATAAACTTTATTTTTGTTTCTCTCTTGAGGACATTATATATCTTATAAAGAACCATCAATGAACAAATTAGAACCGAGGGTAATTTTTTTAGCAAATATTTATTTTATGTTAGTAGAGGTCTCTTAGATTTTTTTATATATTTGAGTGGATACTTTTCAGAATGTTAGATGACCCTGTCGGCGCAATGGTCACCATGACGGAATGCCGAACTATGTGTTTGGGTTCGACTCTTGCGATTATACATATATTATAAATTATCTGTGTATGTATATGTATATAATATAATAGGAATATATATATTGATAAATACATTTTTTCAGCCAAACATGTATGTAGTATTATATTGAATAAGTTCCCTTAAATATTTAAAGTTAAAAAAAATATATATATTTCTTGTAAATTTCTAAATAATAAGTCACAATTATCTTTGTAGTAATAAACTTCTTTAAAAATCTTATAAGGACTTTATAATTTGCTCCTCCGGTCCAATTATCAATACTAATTATGTCTAAG
This sequence comes from Pontia daplidice, assembly GCA_963693355.1. Taxonomy (NCBI): domain Eukaryota; kingdom Metazoa; phylum Arthropoda; class Insecta; order Lepidoptera; family Pieridae; genus Pontia; species Pontia daplidice. The sequence continues at coordinate 7,703,733 of CAVNZL010000140.1, read as the reverse complement.
AAGACAGATTCAATAGGTAACATTAGGGCAATTTGTCAGCTATATTTTTTTATTACAAAATGGTCACCCATGTCAGTTGTCACTTTGCTACCACAGAGTGAAAAGTGAGCGTGTCTTACAAAGGAATGCTATCTGCGGTCGTCTGATTACAGTTGATTACAATTATTATGACTTATTACTTTGAAGAATTCACTTACTAATTTTACTCGACTTACGGTAGTTGAATTTGATATTAACCTTCTATCAATTGCATTATTCTGAGTTGTCTTTGCGTAATCACATAAAGTAGTACGTCTAGTTATGACTAACAATAGACAATAGGTAAATACCAACGCTATACTAACTGTTTTAAGATTTTAGGATTTGGAAGAGTATTTACGTATTCTCGACGAAATAAAACTCGGCAAATCGTAGCTGATTTAATGTAAATACAACATTAACAAATGTAAACGGTTTATGTTGAAAAATCTGTGTACGTAAGTTTGCTTCCGTAATGGTTGAATTCCTGTGCGAGACGCCACAGTTTACTATCTACGTAATAGAAAAATATTATAGAAAAGTAGTATTTCTGAGCTTTATTAAAGTCAGATTGTCAATTGAACTCTTCTTTAGCTTTCGTTTGAGCGGATTGTCATTTCAGATACCTATTGGAGTACTCACTGATTTGCTCTTGAGACCTTTAGAGCGCTAACCGTTTACTAATGTCATTTAAATCACTCGAGAAAGTTCTATAACAATCTTTTGTATATTAAAAACTGTAAGTAACCGTTTAAAAAATTTCTTACTCTATTTAAAAGAATGTTGTACCATGCTTCAAATATTATCTAAGGCGTTTTATTATATCAATTATGAATCGATAATCGTGCGTGCTTATAAATATTACGTGAAATAATCTTTAATTCTTGTATTTACTTATATCCGTCTAAATGTATGAGCGAAAACAAAACGTTGCAACACTGAAGATGTATAGTCTGTAATAACACCAAAGCAAATCGGTTTACGCAATTGATATCCAGGAATTAACCTCGTTTTTTCGTAAATTGCCGAAAATCGAAACCGATCAAAATAGTTCGATTGCGTAACAACATCTCAAGGAAGATCCACATTGCTTAGCTTTAGTATATAATATCTATGAATCAAATGTTCATATAGATTCTTTTTTTTATAATATTTTAATACTATAACAATATTATAAGTGATTTCACGTCTGCAATCTAGTGTATATAATAAGAATTGACTTCTCAAACAAAGGTCCTAGCTGAGACACCAGGGATTCTATGGAGTAATTCTTTGTTATTAAAGTATTATTATTACTCATATAAAACTGTTTCCCATTTGCTCGAGATTCGCCGACGCCTCGAAATAATATACCTAATAGTCGACAGCAAATTATTGAGTTAAAAAAAAATTGTATTCGAAATGGAATTAGCAGTAATAATATCATTATAAAGTTGTTATCCTGTTTTAACTACAATCTGATTTAGGTAAGTAAATTAGGAATTTTTTTTCTGATTATCAATTATAACTAAAACTTTAATAACTTGGCTAGAATTGACACCGTGAGAGCGTAAGTACCTTTACGAGATTAAACGCGTATTATTTCAATCCATTACAATGATAATAGTAAAATTGTTCTCTTAAATTGATTGGTTAAAAACCTAGAAATAATGTATGATAAATCTTGCAGAAAGTATTATTACATATTAGAATAATATATATTAGAAACAGATCCAATTTGTATTAAAATGTACGCAAAATTACAATGTTGGCAATTCGCATATAATTATATATAAATAATTCGCAATAGAGACGTTTCGGTATTACCACAGAATCGCAAATTAAGCAGAAAATCTCAGAACCGGCAATAAATTTGCAAATAGGTCTGTATTGCACAGAAATAAATCATTGTTTAAAATAGATCGGTTTATCGTTTTGCTGAAGTTAACACATCCACCGGACGCATTTATCGATGTCTGGTTTACCTCATAATTATATTTGAGGTTAATAAAATAACTCGCACATTTTAAGAATAAACCGGGCGATTGTGATTCGGACGTGGGTTTTTGTTCAAAATCGAGAAAAATATCTTGTTTTTTGTATGGGAGCACAGCTAGGTATTTATTTGATTCTGTTTTAGTATTTGTTGTTATAGCGGCATCATCTACGAGTGAACATTTTGATATCCCAACGATACAGACATACGGACAGAAAAGTCTCAGTAATAGTCCCGTTGTCAACCTTCGTTGCACAACCCTGAAAAAGAAATACTCTATCCATAATTATCAAATTTTTAACAGATACGTATGTCATGTTGATTGGTTCGTAATGAGCAAATAAATAGTAGCTCAAAATATTAATATGTTTTTAATTCAGTCTCTGATCGTAAAGCAAGAAAACGGTTGCCAAAAAATTTACGACAATAATTTCGTTGTATTTATATACTTCCGAAATTACGCCTTTTATTTATGACACTATCCTTTCAAAATTTAATGACTGCAAATCGTTTTTAATTATTACGTCAAACATGAAATATCCTGTCAATTTTAAAATAGGAACTATAAATCGTCCTCTCTTGTTTTAACACGAAATTTTCATTCTTATTGGTATCTTCTATTGTATTTCTTATATATAGTACCGGTTCCGTCATGAAGTGTAGGAAATATAAGCAATAATCTTAATATATATAAATCTCCTGTCACAATGTTTGTCCGCGATGGACTCCTGAATAACTTAATCAATTTTAAATTAAATTGGTACCCCGTGAGCAGGCTGGTCCAACTTAAGAGATAGGATAGCTTAGATCTTTAATTATAGTCGCAATTTTATTTTATTGCAGATCATGTGTCTATAATTAATTGACAGTCACAAGTATCTGTTAACTCCAAAAAATTCTGATGTCGATACTTTTCGACTGGATTAAGTAATCAATAGATGGCACTGTTATGGTAAACCGACAAATGTGTCATATAAATTTATTAACCTTAATAAAGCATACTTTTATTGTTTAAAACGCTTAAAACATATCCCCGCACACTTATAGTCCATAAGAATTTTTATTGAACGAAAAAATGTTTGCTAGAAATCACATTTATTGCAAAACAAACGTTTGCCGGATCAGCTAGTATAAAAAAATAATAAAATATAAATATATAAAATAATATAAGCAATGAATAGCAAATTTCTTAATATGAAAGTCGTCATTTACAGATAATATTATTTATTACAAAAGTTCAAGTATGAGTTTATTCACGTAAACCAAACGGAAATGTATGTGTATTTTAAATACCTCTAAAATAAAATATCTTCCTATGTATTGTTATGTAAACTATATGATTGTAGTTAGGCGCATATGAATATATTCTCACACAATATAAAACGATAAAAGATTGAACTATAAATTCAGTCAGTTCATTCAGCTAATACACGATGTGAACAAAGAGAAAGAATTTTTTATACGTGCTAGTTTTTTTTTATCACGATGGCTTATAGTGTATGTTGCTATTCTAAATCACTTATGAATATTTGAATGGTATACAACACAAACAGGAATATCTGATTTGAAAAATAAAATAAAATTATGGTAACAATTTTTTATACAAATAGAAAATTAATCTCTAACAATTATAAATATAAATTATAGAATAACAAACATACAATCAATGCTCAGTAAACGTTACGATGATTTTCAGTATATCAAATATTGAATACGAAATGCATTTCTGCTCAAATGTATTTCCACGAATACTCATTATTTGCGGAAAGGTGAAAATGTAATGAAACAATGTGTTGTTCGAAATTAAACAATGAATTAATAACGAACCGCATTTGAAACAAGTAATTGTGTTACGCAATTATTACTTAGTAATTATGTATTTCGTAAAAATCGAATGCATGAGAAACTCATTGTTTTCTTCGAGGATTGTACTCGAGGTAGCTTATAAGATTTAGCCCAGTTTTTAGGAGGTTCGATTCGTATGTACCTTTACCAATGAGTTAAAGACGCTTACATGTAATGTATTTTTTTTTAACCTAGTGGCCTACCCCCGGGCGAGGTTTTCCCCGGGTTTTTATCTAGCTAAATTAAAACACAACATTTTAAATTGTTATTAACAAAATTACAAAAGTACTTATTTGCTATTTACATTTTGATCTTAAAACGTTATTATCCCGTAGCTTTGCAATTATTAATATACAATTATTATAAATTCGATTTTATATAATGTTTTCGATACAAATTATTAAATATGCTATGCTATTATTAAATAAATATATTCACATAATTCTTAACATAGTTTTAACAATAAAATAGTTAAAAGTGTAAGTCTAGCTTGTATTCCTCGTTTTGTTCCTGTTTATGCATGTCTTTGCTATCTTTATGCAGTATTCAGCGAAGATGTTTTTTATCTGCAAGGATAGGAATGGTTTCCGCCTTCAACGTTTTATCCAGTGGATATTCCAATTGAAATAATTCGCAGTGGTATATCGGACATTCTATTAAAATGTGAGGCACTGACTCTTCATCTGCACCGCAAGGGCAAACAGGACTGTCCTTGCTTTTGAATCTGTAAAAGTATTCCGAATACATGTAATGTTAGACCATATCTCTTCTTTAGAACTCATCTAGGTCAAGGTCTAGGTTATAAATGCAATAATTAAAGTCATTTTTAGCAAGAATGCAAGCGCTTTAAGAATATGTTTTAGATTGTATTGTAACAATAGATAGGACACTGGGTCTACCGTAATGCAGATTCAGTAGTTTGGGGTTGAGTCATGAGTTAGGTTGGGGTGGAGTCATATCACTCTGATTACAAACACAATTCAATGAGCGCGAACAAAGTCGCTTAAAGCAACTACTACAAACTTACTACAAAAGTTTTTATTTTAATTAAATAAATGTATACTCTTTCCAGACTTACAATGTATCCATCACGGGAAAAATCTTGACTCGAAATAAAGATGGCGACAACGATGTCTGCGCCAGCGCACGATCTCTACATCCACGACGGCGAGCTGAGACCTCAGCACTCTCGTGACAATTCCAGAGATTCAGGAATATTTCACACGACGAAAGGTCTTTGGAATGCGCCGGGACTGAATAATTGCTTCCTCAACAGTGCTGTGCAGGTAAGACAATACATATTAGTATTTAATTTAGAAAAATATATAATCAAATTAGTTATAATCTTAATGATTATCTTACACATACTGAAATAAATACTAAATTAATAAAAGTCCAATTGTTCAAAGGCATAATTCATGCATATTAAAAAAATCTAAAAAATAAAAGGAAAAAATAAATTGTGAACTTATCACATTGACGATTGTTAATTCAGCAAAAATGTATATGTGTTTAGCAAGTAAATTATGAAGTAAATTTTTAAATATGATTGATGACAAAGACCAGTAATTAAATGAAAAACACTTTGTTTAAGTTATGTATTTTACAAAATTTAAGTATTTACATTATTTTTAAATTTTCCCAACGTTTCGCGTGCTTTACAGCAAAAAAAAAATAATGTAAACAAAGTGTTTTTCTTTAAATGAGTTATAGTTAGTTTAATAAAAGACAATATTAAGACCAAAAATTGTTTTTAATACCTTTAAATGGGTTACATCTACAATTACCAGCTAGATACATAGTTATAATTTGGAAATAACCAGCTACCGTATTTAATCTCGATAGAAATTTAAATCCCATAAAAAATGTGACAGCTTTCGATATCTTTCAACGAGGCTTTGTGCTAGGGGATTACGTAAATCGGGATAATAAATGACGGTTATTAATTCGACAAGCTTTTGGACTGTTTCTACTTATTTTAAACGTTGACGTCACAACGCTGTTAAGATTATTAAGACATCCGCAAGTCTCTCTCTTCTCTCTCCTTTCTCAAAGTTATGAATCTATACCACATGATACATGCAATTTTTCTTAAATTGTGATAATCTCCCTAAAATTTCATTTCATTTTACATTGGCATTCTTACAGCTATATCATATTAAATATTCCTAAAAAAATTTAATCATTACATACTAGGCGATTTGGATTACACATTTAAACACTCACAAAACACAGTTAACAGTACAAAATTATATTAATTTTAAAACAATGGAACCGTGTCAAGGATAAAGCCATCTTGACAAATGATACCACAATTTTTAATTTTGTTCTTAGGTATTAAGATTCATCTTCTAGTCAAATTAAATTTGTCTATTTGTTGAAAATGTGCATTGTAATCGTAATTTTATTTAGAAAATACATGGAAGACTCTAAAGCTTTTTCGCAAAGGGCACGTATGAATTCGCGGAATGTATGATTCAGCCATGTCTTTTTGCTCAAATCGTCGAGGGCGATTAAAAATAACATCATGATTTTTTAAGTAAAATAAAAAACTAAATAAAAATAAAAAGTATTTATATTTAATCACGAATTAGACGTTTTACCGAGCTCATTTAATAACACTTTATTAGCGAATTTATTTTTAATAAATTCTTAATTAAGCCTAGAGCTTTATGCTTTACAAAAGTTCAATTTAAATTTTTAATAATAAATTTTTAAGTTTTGATATATATAAGAAGAGTTACCTGTATGAATAAATATATTTTGAATTGTCTCTCCTATACGAGGGTCATCGCTTTCCTTTCTACGGTTAAGTGTAAGATAAACAGTGGTCACTAAACAATATGACATTCGTATCTTATAACGGTGAGACTTATTTACCTACATGATGTGCGAATTTAAATCTTATGTCTATAATAAGAGAGTTTACAATATTTTCAAATAAATGATGACACCAAGTTGGGGTCGGCCGATAACGTGACTTTACTACCAATGTGGTTTTATTTTGATGTTACACTGGTTTTTGTGTGAAGTTTTTTATTATTGTTAAATTTTGACCTTTATGGTCATATAGTCCTACAGAAGGGTAGATTTTTTACGGGGCGGAGACACGATCAGACGGGTCACGAATAATATCAGTGCAGGTAATCCAACCTCATCATCAGAGCACTCCCCATGATATATGCGGTAGAAGATGCAGAGGGCACCAATATCGTATAACCCTAGGTTAAGTGGTGCGGCTTCTACTGACCCTGAGTTCATAAGTTCAATTACTAGCAAGTCTTCAATGGCCAAACATCAACAAGGGTTGTTATTTCCTCACCATTGTTCGAACGAAGCCTTGGTTTAACTATATTTTGGAGCTTACATCACACTGTGAGGAAGTCATGTCTAATCTTATCTTTGTAAACTACATTTCGACAAGTGTAGCTTTTACTTTCTTGTTCTACATTTACAAGATAATCTCCACGAAAGAGGCGATTAGGCAACACTGTCACATAGGTATACAAAATATATTCTTATTATCTTGAAAGTATTTTTATAAACACGTCATGGCTGGATCGTAAAATGTATCATTTCATGAAATAACCACCTTAGTTTACTACATAGTACATGTTTAACGATATTTAAATTAACGATTTGACATATCGTATTTTTTATCTGATGTAAATTGTCATCACATCAACTATGGGCATTTTGTATCGTCTCTGGCCGTTTTTAAATCGATTCCTTTCCTATTTTATCGAAACGATATTAATAAAACCTTTTTGTATTAGAACTGCATTGTATATAATAACAGCGTTCTCATTTCAAATATCATAAGCTAACGAGAAAAAGTGTCGGAAATTCCAATGTAGTTTGAGGTTGATGAATACGCTCAATTTTACATGCCCATAATTACAAGTAAGTCAAAAAGGTTGGTCGGCCGTCAAGCGTTATAGCTTTGGGTCCCAATCCATAAAAAAGGCACCATTGTTCAAGAGGTTTGTTAGTATCAAGTCTATTGAGGTCTTTGTTTTTTAACAACAAAAATATCGAAATAGCAAAGCTTATATGTAAATGCAATGTAAATAAAATATGTTAGAAATGTAATTTTACTGCTTTTATTATAGAAATTATGAACAACGACTACTAACAGATTAATGTCTTCGTTTTTTGTTGGCAGTTAGAATGTAATATAACTAGTGGAATCTTGAAAATGAGTCTATAAAAATCGTATTACTTGAAGAATTCTTAACATGTTTCCAGACGCAAATTGCATGCAAATACCACAGAATCATAATAAAATACGACAATAGGCATAACTAATGTTATTTTCTAGTTTCAAATCATAATATCAAGATCGACCTAAATCCGTGAAAATTGCCCCAGACGCGTGAGGGCATTGCAAAAAATGTGGCACGCGCTAGGAATTCTAGAAAAAGAGAAAAGTATATTGAAGATTACTTTGATGGATTACTCGTCGGCCATCGGCGACTCAGTAATTTACCTGTTTTTGCTTTAAAAGTTCTTGGGAAAAATAGTTGCGTCACTTGAAACATTTTCATTTACGAATATAATATCGATTAATAAAAACTTTTTAAAGGATACCTTATATTCTATATTAGGTATTGTTACATAAACCGTCGTATTTTATACAACTTATTATTATAATCATTCCCTTAATTATTTGGTATACATAAAGTAGATATTTTACAACAAAATCTCACTCTTATCCACGGCAACGAAAGGAAACTTCACTGGTCAGTTTTTGAAGATCGAATGCCTGGCGGCTGCTTGCCGCTGGTTATTTAAAGACCGCGTTTGTGATCAACTAACTGATAACAATCAACTGGAGGGGTTAAGTTGTAAGGCGGTAGACTACAGAGACAGATTACTAGATGTTGTCTATGGAATTGAAATGAAGATAAGTTAAATATGATTAATATCTGTAACAGTATACATTATAATTAAAACATAAATGAATATATTCTGGATAAATATATAAGGAATATTTAGCATGTATATAATTATAAGCAGAGACATCCGGTGTATTTCAAAAAATATAATAATTGGTGAGATTTTCATCGTTCACTCAGTATTTTTAGTATTATTAATGAATATTGAATAAAACAAATAAATCCGATCAAGAAAAACAGCTGTATTGACGGATATTTTATATAACCTCTCTGTATGTATAGTAGATACTGTAGATGGAACCTCTTAATGAGCTTTTGATAATCTTATCTGTGGTAAGGTTCATTAAACTCCTGATGGAGTGACGCTGAGCCCTTCTATCTTTTTATTGTTTGCGTAAAACATAATGTTTAAGCTCATAAATTTAAAAGTGATAAAGCTACCATAAACTAGGTTATAGAAAAAAAAAACTATTAAGAATGTATTAATTTTTTACGATAGAGTTAATCAGTACAGCAGCAAAGAAATAAAATTTTACTTATTTATGATCTTGACCAATTAACTGAATACAACCTAAATTCGAACCAGACTTCCTATTATGGCTTCCAACAGCAAATTGCAGTCATCACAGGATTATAAAAACGTTTAATCTCACGTGGAAATAACCTGCGTGTTGTTTCTTTCATACATATGGGGGAATCATAGGTGCGAGTGAAAGGGAATTTGTTCCTGAAATGGCTTCTAAACAATCTTTGAACAGGTGCGCACGTGATTACAAAAGTTTTTTATTTCTTGGTATTGAAGAAGGTACCTTGTAAGGATGGCTGTATTTTGGGTTCGCGTTATAATTTTGTTTTTATAGCGGACATTAAAATGCAATGCGTTTAAGAAATAAATCATTAGTCTTTCTCTGGGCTAAGGCATTAAGAATACAATGAAATTTGCATACAAAAAGGTATCTTTTACACTATTACGTTTACTCATCGTCTTAAGTAAGTTACATTAGTACATAAGATGTCTTTTTATATTAGGATATTTTATTTTCCATACCTCTGAACAAAAAATACAAGCCAGCAAAGCAAAGCCGATTTTTTAAAGTCATTACTAATGCAAACGAACAGCAATTGTCGAAAATAAATTATGATTTGTTCAACGTGAAATGCTTGATGGTAACACATGCATTAAATTACTTTTTTCATATAACTTTGTGCATAAACGCCAGTTAAATTATCAGGTTAATCCAAATTACATCACTTCCTAAATGGGTTACTCACAATATCTAAGAGGAGCGCATCGTCTAATGCCGACTGACACAGAGCCTTTTATTATGACTTCTGATCTTGGACAAAGACCATTAATCTCACAAAATCTGTGATGGTTTTAAAATGTCATTTATCTTGCGTTGAGAAATACCTATCGCTTTGATTGATGATCATTGGGGTCATTTTATGATAATATATACATTTTTGTCAGAGGCTTAAGTGTCTGGTTCTACAGCGCTTCTGTGAATTTTGACAAATAATCTTGTTATTTATTAATTAAAGTAGACTGTATTTTTTTTAAACATCAATGTGTTTTTGCTCTTGCTAGGAGTTTTGTACAGCGTAGGCCTATTCCACTATATTATATCTATGAAGATTCTTTAATCAATTCCTTAATCTATTCTAATATATAATTATGGTATACATATCCTTATACGACAACTTTTATATGTCGTAGTTAGTAAAATTCTTCTGAATAATGATATGTGTACGTTTTTAAGCAGGCCGCACGCCTTTTTATATCAAAACTTGATTATAGATACTGCGTAGAACATCTGTGAGCGCAATGCTGCTATATCCAATATATATACCGAATAACTTTACTACAGAATACAGCGCTGAATACAAAATATCCTTGGCGCCAAAGAGACAGGGCTTTGACCACTTTGTTCGCAGAAATTGGCGAAACGTGTCTATGGCCTTATAGAGAATGGCTTTATAGACAATTAATTGAATCAACCCAAAACAAATTAAGTTAATTGAATAGAGGCGATTGATAGGAGGACTTTATTGTTAATTATAAATAAGGATATCTTTAGATCTTTATTATCTTCTGTTTAATATCTTATATTTCACTTACATATGTTTTTTGAGTTCAATGTACATTTTGGTACCATACGTTAATACAACATCGGTAAAGTTTCATTTTTAAAGTTTATTTGACGTTCACAAGTTTAGATACAAACATATAAATAATTATGAATATGAGTTTATTTATTGCTTATTTTTCATTTTAGCTGTTTTTTTTACAATTTGACTACATTTCATACGATGTCTTTATAACCGTTTAACTAAACAAAACCCTAATAGACCAATATACAAGTAATACTCCGCGAAAAATTGGGTTTTGTACTTTTGTACAAAGTAACGCCTCATTCTATTAATTAAACCGTTTAACTACCAGTTCGGTCCCTTTTATTATAAAACCTCTTTCGTTATACTCTTCTTAATTGTGCTATCAATTAACAATACTGTTACTGATGAGTCTTTATGCGCATTTCTTAAATAGCGTCGTGTGCTGTCCGGCCCGCTCGTTATTTCCGACACCGCTCACATTTTTTCTCAGAAACATAAATATTTATGACACAGAAGTTAATCGCCTTATACTTTAACTCAATACAATTTAGCAAAGTGCCATATTAGTTCGTATCTTTTATACCCGAAAGGTCCTAAGAACAACACGTTTTTATTATACATAATTCTTATTACGAAAGAATTAAATACTAAATTTTGTAGTCCGTGACTGGAAGCCAAACAAAACCAGATAAACAATTCGAATGTTCTTCTATAAAATTAATTCATTGTTTTAATATCATATCAACTCTATATTGCGGGGATAGTGTTCTAGTAATAATTCAAAAGAGACACCTCTCACCTTACAGTGATCGCTGTGTGAGTCCTGAAAAGTATCCAAAACCTGGGGGTTTTTATCTGATATACAGTATTTGATTTAAATATTATTCTGAAGTAAATTTCACCATATATGAAAAATCTATTTTTGCTACAAACCAACGTATCTATATTTTCCAAGACTGTCATGTGTGGCATTTACAAAGCTAATTATTTATTGAATTCTGCTTTAATCCGGGAATCAATAATATTTGTGAAAACTATTTTATTGGATAAATGACGTTCTACTGGTTTATATTATTTACGCCACGTAAATAAGATATTGGAATTAGACGCGTGTGAAGATCTTCCAGACGGTAGCGTTACGGGTCGTCGCTCGTAGTTACCGGAAGATACCCCGTGGGAATACAGGGTGCCTTTTATAGATCTATTTAGCATATTACTATAATCACTGGAGCGGTATCAATTGTAAAGGAATCGACAATTATAGTATTTTTTGTATGAAAAAGTTGTTTTTCTTTTGTGAGCTTTAAGTGTATTGCGTGCGTAATATTTACAACTAAGACACATTTTCCACCGCTCAAAAAGTAAGAACGATGACGTATAAACATTCTTTTTATAACGATTTTATGTAAACAAATGTAGCAATACATTCTCTAGCACTATTATTAAAAACTATCTATGTTTGTAATAAATATTTCTTTATGTCTTTTATAATTAATCCTCTCTGCCCTTAAAGCAAGAAACATTGTTATAATTAGTAAGGACAGGCGAGTAATTCGCCTCTATAATAATTTTCTAATGTTACCATTATAAAAATTTCCCACAGCCACGCAGAAAGTAATTTTAATTACTATTCAAGTTCACTGGGTCGTGTGTGGCTATTGAGTTATAATTATGAAAGTTTTACACAGTTAAATATGTTTTTCAAAATTCTCACACACAGTAAACAGAATATAGATAATATATATCTATAAAGTTTATTTAGAAGATTATACTCTTTTACACAAAGATTTTAATAGGGATGAGTTGCCTTCACAGAGACAAATCATTTAAAAGATTACAATTTAGCCTAGAGAAAGACTTCTGAGTAATTTACTTCTAACTTAAATTGCTAAAGTATATATAGTATCCATTAACACTTCTTACAGTCTCTAATAAAGGCATGATACTTTTTTTAATGTGTACTTACATAACCTTAACATAAATGAATTATATTTTGATTTGTATATGGCATGATTCCTTAATACAATATTCAAATTAATAAATCTTATTTTAACTAAACATTACAAATTCTTTGTTATAGCCATACTTAATGTTTCTTTGGAAAAATATAATATCGTGTCGTGTATACAGTAATCAAACACAATCAAATAAAACAAGATAAACACGAGATCAACTTTATATCACACATAATAGCTTCCTATAACTTTAATGTCGTAATGACGTGTCCGCTAAAGGCTTCTATGGGAAAAGCTCTGTATTGTTTACGTTAAAAACTTAACTGTATTTTAGATTAATCTTTTGTTGTTCGATATTGGCTTGGTAAATCTCAAATATTTCGTCAAATTTAGTATGAGAACATTAATATAAAAACCTCAATATTATTGTTATATATACATATACTATATACTAGTAAATTTTATTGCTATAACGTTAAATTTAAATATAAGTTATAAAATTTACTTTACTGACTGGGTGTTGAATGAGACAAATGAGTTCTTGAGTAAAACACTAGAGGGATTCAAAGATATAAAGGAAAAATTTAATATGAAATCAATAATTAATCTAATTAATATATGCTATGAAAAACTAACACTTTCTGTTCTACCTTATATGTACATGTTATGTAACAAAACGAAAGTTGCAATTAATTATATACTTTTTACTACGATATTTTAGCCACCGCCAATGTAGTATGATAGTGACGATGGTGATGGTGATCGCTGAACCATGAACCTCGAGTCTTGACCTGTAGTTTGTTGAGTCACCCTTCCTGACCTCAAACGAACACGGGCCTTGAAGCACTGTGACTAATACAAGAATAAAATGTTAGGAACCCCACAAAGGCGATCAGTTTGGGTCAATCCGGACATTATCTATACTTATATATAAAATTGGAGTGTCTGTTTTTTACTACATGCATATGAATATTTATACGATACATACACCAACAGGACGTTTTTTAAAATTTTTGTCTGTCTGTCTGTCTGTTTGTTCCGGCTAATCTCTGGAATGTCTGGACCGATTTTGACGGGACTTTTTTTGATTGGTAGCTGATGTAATAAGGATTTACTTAGGCTACTTTTATTAGGGTTTCACAGTCTACGTAAAGGAACCCTTCGTCATGTCCGTTCATTCGCCCGTTCTCACTCTAGCGTCAAAACGGTTAGTGTTAGGAAGATGGAACTTTGCACGGATATATGTGTATTTACTACGCCAATAAAAAGCTAAAATAAAATTACGTGATAAAAAACGTATAATACAAAATAAAATAGTGCATCAAAGCTACGCTAAGGCGGTACGAAGTTCGCCGGGTCAGCTAGTTATCAATATAATATAGTGTCCGGGATAACTCAGCTCAGCCATACACATAATTAAAATCCAACCCTGGATGAAACATAAGTAATATACTGATTCACCGTACTAGTAGTGTCAGTTTTCACGGCCTCCGTTTAAAATAAATATTTTTTTCAAGTTCTAATACAAAAAATTACTTCGGTATAGATCCTACAATTTAAAGATTACTTTATTAGTATTGCTTTAATGAGTTAAAGTGGATTATAGAAAAAAAAATATTTTTTAAGGCCGTCGAAAGGTTTTTACGACACAAGCTCAACTTCAGTTAGTTACGGCCGTAAATTGTGTATTATGTTCACAAACGCAAATTAGTTTTGGAGCTTGTATGTATGTAAAGTTTTATTCAAAACAGTTTTAAACGCTGTATTCTACTACAAAGTATATCTCGTTAGTATCTCACCCTTGACCCCGTAGATAATTTGTTGGTATATATCATACCTATACCCATCACTTTTCTAATGAAAAGCTAATATTTTAAATTAATTAGTATTTTGCTTCCTTTTTGCTATTCGGCTTATTTTTGCATGTCTTATTTATTTCATTTCTATCCAATTCTAGTATAACAATTTATTTGACTATAGTCAAACACGAAACCCTTCCAAAAATAAAAATATACTATATGTTGAACTATATACCGTAACAGAGAAGTTAAGATAATCTTGGTATAAGTGTGAAGACGTGGGAAAGGCATCGATGCAAGACGCTCATGATCTTATTACAGGTGCGAGGGTTATTTATGTATTTTAGGGGAATTAGTACAATTAAATTTATCATTATGTATACGACTGCCTATATGAAGACCGTTCGAGGTGAAATTTCTTGGGTACAATAATTGCTTTATAAAAGCACAAACGGTAGATAAATTAATTATTGAAAGTTTGAATAATTCGAAAAGCTTAAATTGGGCGTAAGCATTTGTTAAGCCTGAACTTGAATTGAACTGATTGTGTTTTTAGTTATTATGGAGAATCGAGATTCAATTATTTTTGTATTGGTTGACTAGAATGACTTAGAATGGACTTTGAACTGGTATATTTCAAACCATTTTGGTCATATTAGCTCGCTCTGGTACTTTAGATATATGATGCAACGTAAAATAGTTTAAATTAAATATAGTAAAATACATTGTCTATCCCATAAAATCAAAGAGTAGAAAAATAAAATTGATAAATAAAGAAAAATCAATTTATAAGGGCATAGACCATCACTTAGACGTTTATGGCAGGATAGTGTGGGATCGTGGTTGCAGAGCTATTCCCTTCCATTTTTATGTTGTGGTTACACACTTATGACATTGTGAAAGTAATAATTATTTATAATAACCTTATTATTATTAATACAATTGCTGACCCGGCAAACGTTATTTTGTCATAAATGTGATTTCTAGCAATGATTTTTTAGTTCAATAAAAATAAACAATAAAAGTATACTTTATTTAGGTTAATAAATTAATGTTTTTATGGCATGTTTGTCGGTTTACCATAGCAGTGCCATCTATTGATTACTTACTCAATCCAGTCGAAAAGTATCGACATCTGTTAGAATCTTTTGAAGTTAACAGATAATTGTGACTGTCAATTAATTATAGACAAATAATTTGCAATAAAATAAAATTGCGACTATAATTAAAGATCTAAGCTATCCTATCTCTTAAGTCGGACCAGACTGCTCACGGTGTGCCAATTTAATTTAAAATCGGTTAAGTAGCTTTGGAGTCCATAGCAGACAAACATCGTGACAGGAGATTTATATATATTAAGATTTGATAATAAGCAAATTCGACATTTACAGGTCATCGCAGTAAGCTTGTTCGTTAACTTTTCATCTCATAAATATTTCCTAACTGTGTAATACTCGTCATTAGTTCTATTGTATTGTCAATATGTATTCTTTACGCGGCAACTATTTGCAATCGGATAATGATGGATGAATCGACGTCAAACCGTTCCTCACATCAAATTCCCACTGCCCACATCTAGCAAACGCGTGAGAAATATAGGCCGGTCGCGGATCATGAATTCGCCTGTCTTCCGACTTATACGCGTGGATAATTGGTTGCATATATTGGTAAATACAAATTATTTAAACATATAGTAAATAGTAAAATCCAGGAATATGTACTCGATGTCATTAAAGACATGAGGTGTTGACTGACATTGGCTGTCTATGGGAGATAAAAGTTCTCCTTCGAGTTAAAGTAGTAGACTACCTTTTAAATGAACATTTTATGGCAAATTTTGACTTTATCAATACGTTATACGTATAATGGGTTGAAATCGTGAATGCTTCTTCATTTTAAATATGGAGACAATTATACTTATGGAGACATGGAGACAGGTCTGATGCTGTTATCTTTAGTGAAAGGAAACTCTTGTGCGATAAACATAATAATTACATTAAAGAAATTATGTCAGCATAGGTGATAATATGCGTCTAGACAAGACATATCATAACGATTACGTATTAGACCCGTTTGAAATCAATAAAACGTTGTGAGAATAAATATTTGCTAATTACGATAGAAAGTTTGAATCTAGGACAGGCGATTCAGCAATATTATAATGAATTTCAAATTTTGTACGTAATAAATTCAAGTTACTATAGTAATTCAAATTGAAGCCGTTTACCAATTATCCTGGTTGGCAATGAATATTAATGGCGAACATAATTTGTGGTATGATAATGTTTAAAGGGAATGTCGATGCCTTACCTGTTTACTGAAATAAAATATAGGAGTTTAGCTTCATGTTGCTACTCGTATAGCTTTTAATGAAATTTATATTGTAACTGGATGACCCGTGATTTCAATTTTCAATTAATAACTAAAAAATAAGGGTTGAATTGATTTGATTGTATGTATTTTATATGTTATATTATAAAAAATAGAAACTAAAAATTGGGGTGGACTACCCTAAACATTTAGGGGGAAGAAAAATAGATGTTCGCCGATTCTCAGACCTACTCAATACGCTCACAAAGTTTCATGAGGATCGGCCAAGCCGTTTCGGAGGAGTTCAAGTTCGAACCCCTTGACACGAGAATTTTATATATTAGATAAATTTGTTACTGTTAATATAGTATTTGTCTTTTGTGTACGTTTTCTAAAAATCCCAGGTCTGGCCTGTAATCGCAGGCTAGAGTAGGTCTAAAATTCGTTTGACTACTTGGTTTATTTTGTAATTAAATCCATAAACGCTAACAATGATAGTATCCACGTGAAACATACTCTGAATGAGATTTTAATTCATTTTTTATCGAACAAGCAACGATCTTATGTTTTAACAACGTGAATCGAACGTGGGAATTCGTCTCGTCGGGAAAGTTAAACAATTATTGTTATAGAACAATGGAACAGGGTGGTTTATTGTATACTGCTTGATGGTTCTTGGTAGTTGTATTCATTCATATGCATATTTGGTAAATTCATAGAACCTCAACAATACTGGAGTAGAAAATGTTGTGTTGACATCTGTTAGAATCTTTTGGAGTTAACAGATAATTGTGACTGTCAATTAATTATAGACAAATAATTTGCAATCAAATAAAATTGCGACTATAATTAAAGATCTAAGCTATCCTCTGCTCACGGTGTGCTAATGTAATTTAAAATCTTTTAAATTATTTAGTAGTCCATCGCGAACAAACATCGTGACAGAAAATTATACATATAATAAGAAGATAAGATAAGAACAAGGTGTATGTAACTCAATATACTTTAAATCCGACCGCAAAGGCTATACTTATGAACTTCAAAAATCACTTTTACCAGTTAACAATAATTTACATTCACTGCTTAGATTTGATCAGTGAGAAGTATTGCTTTAAAAAAATGTAAGGCGTTTTAAAGTTAAGTTACATTTTGGTGCAACTTTATAAGCTGCAGATGTATCACCAATGTTACAATAATACAATCTGTATATTTATTTATGTATGTAGTTTAAAGTCGACTCTAACGGGCTGTGATTTTTCTTGTGTGATTAAACATTTACAAATAGCGCCAATAGATTTTTCGAGGCAATGTGCGGTTAAATATTGCTCAAACAATCGTGTAGACTTTCGATAGTTAAGTTTCCTCGATTTAACAATTACTATCCTCATATAATACATTTATAAATTGATTGTTTCCATATTTTTTAGTTTAAAATGTATATCTTGTATTACGTATCGAGATTGTTGAGTGCTCTGTTCAATCAACAACTTGCAGTGAGTTAAGAGAATCTTGGTTTGTTCTTGCAAATGTTACAAAGTTAAATACATTAAAAAACAAAGTACATTATGAAGTTCCGCAAAATAACTCTTGCTTGTAAGTAACTAAAAATAGTAAAATGAAAAATTTTAACAAATATATTTTTGTGGTCACTTCCATTAACTTCGAACGCTAAAAGCTTCGCTCGTAAGTTATGTAAAACATGATATTTAACCTATTTAAATAAATTCTTTATTCATTCAAGTACTTAATTTTGAATACATAGTAAACACCTTTGTCTTATCTTAGGACAAATAAGCCGTAATAATAATAAGCGTAAATAAATTATGGTAAAAAAATCCCGCGTCCAGTCATAATAACAAATAAAAATTCTACCTCTACGTGTTTTAGACGTTACAGTCAATACATTTCGTCTATTCTCTACAGCGATACGTTTAAAAACTGGTTCCATTTTACTACGATTACTATAGATTAAACAAATGAAACGGGTTATCCGAATTTGTACCTTAATTGCCTGGGCTAAGATGATTTTTTAAATAAATTATGATGTCTTGGCGGGAAAGAAAGCGAACCGGTTTTAGAAACGTGTGTTTGAGATTTGAGTTTTGACCAACTTTTGACCACAACATACTTACACAGGACCTTTACACTTGAATCTTAGTGGCTTAACTTATATTCCTTGACTATATTACAAATATAAATTCACATGTATCATTTAATTGTAGTTCAATAAACTCGTAGACTGAAATAAGAATTTGATATAGAAATAATGATCTAACTGGGCATGAGTCTATATTAGTTGTTTTTATAATTTGGAACTTTTCTTCATCATTTCATAGATAATTAATAAAATAATTACGTCATCATTAATCGCGGTGTAAGAGCAGTTCGAGGATCAACTTCAATCTTTTATATTTCGAATTTGAATATATCCTCCTTCGTTGTCTAACAATAAGAAAAAAACAGTCAATTAATAGTCTGTGTTTGCGCTAATTACATCACGACTGTTGCAGGCACTCAGTGTAGTATTACTTAGGAATGCGACATTGTGCATTTAGCAGAATAAGGTTTCCTTAGACACGTAGTCTTATTATATCAGCTACCTGCCGTTAAAATTGGTTCAGCCATTTCAGAAATTAGCCGAAACAAACACACAGAAAGGCAAAAATTTTAAATGTTTGTTTAGTGTACCGTATTTGTAGTGTGTGCTGTATATGCGCTTTGGCATAAAAATGATAATATTTATAATAAGGAATATATAAAACACTATGTAATCTTATCTTTATTTCTATTATTTTAAAAATTGCAAGCTGCAAGCAAAATAAGGATGCTTTTTTTATCAGCAAGGATCTCCCCTCAACGCGTTTACCGACAATTTTTTATCAAAACACCTGCCCTTCGGCTATAAAACCTTGATCTATACTTTAATCCGGTGCACTACTGATTATTAACAATTTAATATGAAATTATTGTGAAGTAAATAGTAACAATATTTTAACTACCAACTACCTAACTTATTTGGTATATAATTATTTTCATATTCATCCATTAACAATTTATAGTGTCGTGGTCGTAGTCGTGTTATATTAAAAAAACTCCCGTCCCAACAAAATGGCGTCGAGGCTTCGAGCGCGGTCGTTTCACGCGTGAAAAATGCCTAGTTCCTTACTATACCGTGCGCGGCGCTAGCTTCGAGCCATCGTACGCGCATCACTCCTACGTAGACTTCACATTGTAAACACGGCTACGGCGCGTTTTCCCAAAATAATACGACTTTCCGTCAATATGCAAGTGTTGTGAACGAAATACTGTGTTGTGATAAGGATTTGACGATGACAAAGGCGAAAATTAATCGGAGCAGTGCATTGTTTCATAGCGCAAAAGTAGGTTTTAGTGTGTACAATTTATTTTTGTTCTAAAATGCGTTTGTAGATTTTGCATTTACGAAGAACTGAAGAGGTTATTGTAAGCTAGGAACGAAGGCAATGCGAATTTTGGTTGAGCTTTTAAAACTAAACCCGAATAGCTGCGACAAACCGGTCGTTGAAGGCTCTTGAATTCAGAATTGATTCCCCTCGCGATCCTAAACCTTTTATTTATATCAACCAGTTTGTGTATTTAGTAATAACAAAATTCATTCAACAGAGAAAGTACAGATTTTCGAAAGTCACTTGCATGCAAAGTGAAATAACATTTGAATTTGATCTCGTTTAAGGTTCATCTTAGGTTCTTACATAAATTCATTTCGGTTTAGACTTAGTTTTGTTATATTTTTGAATATAAGACGTTCTTTTAAACGCCTTTTCCTTCGAGAAATTATAAAGGGCACCTCTTAAAAGAACGCTCACGCTATCAAAAGACATCAACGAGCTTAGAGAGAGACAAAACATATGTTGTATGCTTTAAAGAGAGATGAGTATAGTGTATTTATATGTAATTGTGGACCGGGATTTTGTATACAGGTACGATGGACAGGTAGCTACGGTTGGCCGGTCCCCCCAATTAAAGGGATGCCAAGTTTTAAGTAAGGGTCCGTTTCGGGCAGTTGGTACAAATGATGCATGAATTACTTGAATAGTCTTTTATCGTATTGAAAATTCGTCTCAAGTCTATTGATTTGGCCTACAACGCTTATTCCGTGACTTAATATATTAACCATATTATAGATGTGAAGATTTATTTGAATCTTAGAAAGAATTGGTTGGAATTGAATATGATGTTGTTTTTGAGAGTCCATTTGTCGAGGAAGGCTATATGTCTGTGAATAAAGGTTGAGAAAACCATTTAAATCTTTATTATGTCCATCAAAAGGTTTAGGTTCTTTCTCTTAGCATTGTCAAGGACACACAATCTGACATTCATGCCCAAATGATTGTTATTAATTAACGATACCCATTAGAACTACAAATTAATATTGGACTAAACAAACCAGGAATCATGATAATAAAGAAAGGACATCATTATTTGTTCATTATATATCCTAATTCATATTTAATGATCCGATGACGTAAAAAGTAAATGAGCTAAGACAAAGTTCCTAGAAACGTGACCACACTCTGACCGGTTCTAGCCGGCCATTCGCCTCTTTCTCTCAACTTTGATTTGTTTTTACACATTCACAGCAAACTTCAATTAATGTATTAATAACTGATTTGCTTGTGTGAGATTCAGGTACAAATCGGTAAATTATTTTAGGCAATATTTTGAAGAAGGAAAGTTTGAGATATCTATTTATTAGAAGAGCTTTTGTCAAACGTGTCTGTTCTGTTTCCACAAATAATAATTTTGCTATAATTATAACTATAATTGTCCTTAGTGACTTCAGTTATAGTTTAAGTATAGATTATTTTCATTTCTTATTTTTGGCAGATTTTATGTTACGATTTTCAAATACACAGAATATTTAAAAATACTTAAGTAATCTGTAGTTCATAAGCCGAGCCTCTTGATGAGTTTTATAATTTATTTCATTGACGTCTCTCGAAATGCTAATAATTTACACCGCATATATGAATATCGCTCTTAGCAATAACTTTTTGTTTGTATTAATTATCTCTCATTACTATGTAAATAACAAGTTTCGCAAGTGTCCTTCGGTTAAAGTATGTCATATTGTTTTTATAACATTCCTATCTAGACTATAATTTCATTGTATAAAATTTCAACTTGGGATCAGGATACAAAAAAATGTTGTGTTCTTATATTTATCGAAACTGGAACAATGAGCTGAAAAGTACTTTTAAATTGTGCTTAAAGTCTGCGAAAATTTCCTTTTAATTTTATTTTATCATTTAACAATCTAACCTAGCGTAAGACTTATTTAATTTGCAAGACTTTTCGAATTAAGGATACTAAATGCTAGTCATGGATAACCTCTATATTCACTAGACGGTTACTAGACTTTTTGATGTGATAAAGAAACAGATCCCATCGGAGTGTGGTATCTAGCGTCGTACTTAGATACTTTGCTGAATTATGGATTGGCACTGTGTCTTATTCTTAGTAGATTTTATTGGTAAAAATTAAAAAAACCTATCCAGAAATTATATTCAGTACTCTGTTTAAACATTATAAAACATTTACAAACATTCTAATCCTATGACGATTTGTCAGATTGATATTGTCTCTCAATCTTGGACATAAAGTAGGTATATAAGAACTAAAATCATCAATGTATCATGTATGTAAGAAATATAGTTATTTTCAAGGTATACAACTAGTGTCGTTTACAAGATATCATACTTGTATCATTATTTGAAGCGTGACAGTCACGCTTATACTCGTTATGAGTGTGTTCAGTTTATTTAAAATCTATATATTTATTTCGTAACTCCGTACAGAAAAGCAACTTTTTTACTATGCAGAGATGATCCAAGAGAGATTGTTTTACATATACAATATACAGAGATTATTTCAACAAATGTAACAAACATTAAGGATAAAATTATGTCACTTTTAACGAAACCAACCCGCAGTTTGGCCAAAAACAAAACATGAAAAAGACAAAACATTTAATAACTATTTGAGGAATCGTTATTATGGAACCAGTTTTGCAACTCAATGGTTTGAGCCAATTAAAGTACCTAATTGCAGGTAAGAGTAGAACATGTGTTCCATTTGGTTGTTTCAACCTTTTAGTATACCGTCAATTGCTTGAATTAAATCACTACTTTTGGACGTTCAAAATGTCAGTGGTTGGGTTTCAAATTCGAGACACAATTATCTGTAAAATCAAAACTAATTTAACTACATATTATGCGATGCTTCATATATATGTAGATAAATAAGTATATTTACTTATACTATATTCCACGCTTAGCATATAAGATGATAAAAAATCTCTGCCAAATACTGCGAAAGTTCAAATTGCAAGGTTTACACATATTACACACTTAATACAAATTCTTTAACGCATAAAGCTTTGCTACAGATTATATATAATCTATAGATAAGGGAAAAGGTTTCAGTAATGTAGATAATGCAATAAATTTGTTCGCGAATTTATTAAACACACTTCAACAGTGTGGTTTTTCCTTAATATTCCTCGCCTCGTTTGCTATAACAAATTCATGGTTATAGGCGTTTCCGTAGGGGAAATGTTCTATCCTTATTTCGATTCAAATCAGTTTCCGTTTGTCGAAACCTCAACATTGTTTTTTCATAAATTATCTAACCCATGAACCGTCTTTACCTACAATTTTAGTAGATCGTTGGTTGGTCTTGTATTTACAAATAAAAAATTATTAAATTTTCTATGGGCATATCGTAATAATACATTTTGGCGTAACAGTGCTTACAGCTAACGCTGGATAATAATTAATCATTCAATTGTACACAGTAAACTCAAATTGTCTGATACTAGCCTTAACAAAAAATAGTTTTTTATGCACAAACAGTCATATCAGTATACATCTAAAGCAATAACAAAATATACCCAAACAGGAATCTTATACCAAACAAAATAAATAAAATTTGTCAATCTCTAACTGTCTCAATTAATGACACATTTAAAATTGAAAATACGTATTACTGATGCATCGATTAATATTACATATCACATATCATTTAAAATACTTTCTTCCCACGTTACGCATCAACTCAGCATTATCATAATCAGACGCATCGCTGCACTCCCTATATAAAAACGTGTAGAATGAGTGAATACTCATACTCTATAAGAATTCGGAAATGGTCGTTTAATGTGATTCATTTCAATTAAAGGTTTTTGCTTATGGCGTATTAGCAAACTCCTCGAATGTTGCCGATTATACTGTCATATTGAAGCTTATTTATTTAGTTTAGTATAGTTATACTATACTAGATGATCCGGCAAACGTTGTTTTGCCATACATGTGATTTCAATTTTCAATTAATAAAGAATAAATAAGGGTTGATCGTAGAAGGGTGAAAATTTAGGATTTTATGTATTTTAGCATGTTGTATCATTTAAAATAAAAAAAAATACAGGTGGACTACCCTTAGCATTTAGGGGATGAAAAATAGATGTTGAACGATTCTCAGACCTACTCAAACACTCACAAAGTTTCATAAGAATCGGTCAAGCCGTTCCGGAGGAGTCCAAGTTCTCGTGACACGAGAATTTTATATATTAGAATATACCAATGAGATTTTGTCACAGTTCTTGTCAGTTTTGATGTCCATAAAAATCATAATTAATAGGCAAATTGTAAAGGCATACGTCTAACTACGTCAAATAGCGATACGAAGTGAAAAAAATCAAGTTAAAGAAATACAAGGAGCAAGAACATTAGCAGTCACTAGTATTAAGAATGGAACAAAGTCTAAACAGTATTTAGATTATATTTAAGTAAATCTACACTTTATGTTTATAAAAGTAAGATTTATTATTGCTTGACAAATAACCAGTTGGTACCGTTAGATGGCTGCCGTAAGTCGTTAAACGCACACATATACCTATGAAAACACGTGGAAGGATTTTATATTAGTTCTTATTGTTGAAACAGATTTAAAATATTGTCATACGAAGTTTTCGTCATTGATTTATATGTAAAATGATTTTTATATACATTTCGAGGTTTGTTTAATTTTTTGGTTATATTTAGTCGAAATATGCCTTTCATATGTTCGTTTGATAATACGTAATATAAAAATAAATGTTATACTTATACTAAAATATTTTTTTACCGAGAATAACGTTTAACATATTCACATTGAATGAAAATATAAAGCTTAGTATAACAATAGAAGTAATAAATAATACGAACAGTCTAAAACTAACAATATTTTGAAATAGCTATCGATTTTAAAAACACGTATTGTAATATAAGCCAAACTTTAATTCCTGTTTCGGCACTGAACTGTGACTGCAAAACAAATGATGATTGTCCGCGATGGACTCCTAAACTTCTTAACCGATTTTAAATTGAATTGGCACACCGTGAGCAGTCTGGTCCAACTTAAGAGATAGGATAGCTTAGATATTTAATTATAATCGCAATTTTATTTAATTGCAAATTATTTGTCTATAATTAATTGACAGTCACAATTATCTGTTAACTCCAAAAGATAACTATGTCGATACTTTTCGACTGGATTGAGTAAGTAATCAATAGATGGCACTGCTATGGTGAACCGACAAACGTGTCATATAAAGATTAATTTATTAACCTAAATGAAGCATACTTTTATTGTTTAAAACGCTTTCGATTTTAAACATATCCCCGCACACAAGCTGATAATTATTTATTTAAAATTATTGCTAGAAATCACATGTATGGCAAAACAACGTTTGCCGGATAAGCTAGTTACATTTATATAAAAACAAATGCAGAGTTCATTTCAATCGACGTACTATCGCACGTACATAAACATATCACAAATGAAGAGTAGGTACGAAAGGTTTTAATATGTACAAAAAAAATCAGAACATGTATTGTGTTTCACATCTAAAATTACGAAGAACTCGTGAAACGTTTGTTCAAATAGCCTTTTAGAGCTCTCTTGTGGTTTGTTTGTGCTCTGATAAAGACATTGTCTGGTTCAGGCAACCGATAACAAGAGATAAAACAATTTTTTACATAACTTTATACGGGTTTATGTGCGGGTAATTTACTAAGAAGGTAAGTCTATTATCCTTTAATCGTATGCTACAAAAAACACTTATGGTATATATCATTATCTAAATTAAGACTCAAGCGTTCGCTGTGATTGATGCCATGTGTAAAAAACAAATATCTTTGCGATCGCTACGTACAGTTATCTTATTTATCTTATTTTAGTGTACGAAAATAAAAAAAACATTATTGAATCTCACATTATAGACCGTGGTAAGGCTTTACCGGAAAATTGCAACTGTCACTCTTCCGTTACTGCACAAGCCTTTTTGCCTTGATTATCTTAAATAATTTTAAATATACATTAACCTGGCACATCGTATGAAATAAAAGGTGACGATAATATTCGAATAAAACCTTTACATTTTATAAAACGTCTGTGTATGTAGCTATAATTTATGTTATATATTAAGACGTTACAAGTATTTAGGTACAAATTATAATTTCAAAGGCCAATATGTATAGTATATTGACTTGCCCTAGCAATTGTTCAATACACGCTGTTAGGATTAGGGTCGCTAACTAAACCTAACCTCTCAACGAAAACAACTTTATAAAACTCGTTGTTTCTCTATAATCCAAGGCTTATATTCATTCCTAATAACCATAAGCAAATGCTTTAGAATATGCCCATATACTCCAAAGTGAATAAAAAGATGAATTCGCATTATCAATGTCTGAACATCTGCTTAAACAAGTTGGAGCCACCTGCACACCAGACGGCCAAAACAATTGTAAATAGGTACGCAGGTGAATGCTATAGATTATTGAGTTTGAGTAATTTGAATTAATAGAACACTATTAACATCTACTTTATGGAGGTTTATCGAAGAATTTGACACGCTCTGTGGAAAATAGTTTTTGTCTAAGTTAATTTTTTTTCAATTGAGACGTGTAACGAAAGACTTCGCCAATAATTTTACTTCCACAGCGTATTTTTGATACAACAGGTGCAAACGGCATTAAGCATTTGTGCTTTGGTGTTCTTGTTTGAATTAAAATATTAACTAATAATATGTCGAAGTGTTAAAGTTGATAATCCAGTTTTTAAGTACGGTTTTTGTACTTTTATTTTATTTTGTATATCCGAAAACACCCACTTGAAATATATAACAGACTATTCATTTATATTTATGCAGTATACTTGTTCTAAATTATAGTTTGCGTAGGCGCAGGAAATCGTTGAAATATTTCTTTATTTATTAACTAACGAATAAATTCCTAATATTTCAAATGTGGATCAAATTTAATGGATTCCTAACTAGAATAAAAAGTGAAGTTATTTTAGTCCTTTTGAAATGGACGTCACAAGAAAATATTTGTACAAAATTTGTTTTATTTTGTATTTATAAGTATTTTATAAGTTAGAACAGTGAGGAAATTTTCTACATACCACAGCAGAGCAGTGAGGAGTGGTTTTTTCGCGTCACATGTCGCCTGCACCTGACGCGAAACGTGCCAATGTCTCAGGTTCTGTAACAGAACCTTACCGGTATAAAGACATCAATATATTATAAATCCACTGTTATGAGATCCAAGACAGAGATGTTATACACCACTAAATTCAACTAAGATTACTCTATCATTGAGTCATAAGGCGTTTTATAGAAGTATAGTAGTTTTCTATAGCTTGCGCGCCATTAAATTGTGTAAAATATTCGTACCTAACGAAATTTAGCGGTATCGTACTATTGTGATTGGTCATATATCAAAAGCAATTACATATTACACACGGTATTAATCACATAGTCTCTAATCTTATGTTTAGAACAGATGCATAATTAACATAAAATCCGTGACACCTATTATCGTTGCAATACTTTCTTTCCCACTGTAAAATTATACCATTTCTTAGAAACCGCTCTGCGTTTCCATTAATTCACATGTATTGTCTGCGCGTGAGTTTCTGCTAATACGTGAGATTATCGATTTTTGTGTTATTAATTGAATAAAATATAAGATTTAAGTAATTCCATCCTGCGTGTATAATTTGGTCGACAGATTTACGTGTCACCTAAATTTATAAAAGTGGGCGTAAAAATAAAATCAAAATTCATATGAATAATCATAGAAATCAATATAGATTTTGGGTGAAGACTTTCATTCTAAAATTTTTATACAACAATTTAAGACTTTAAACTTAGTTATAATACGTAGTTTTGGAGGCACAATTTTCTTAAAGACATTTTTAATGGTTTTTAAGTTAAGTTTCTTTTTTATTATTGCAAAATTTTCTACACACCTTTACCATATGTGAGTCACGTTACAACTTTTGATTAACTCTTTTGATCTGAATGAAAACACTTACCTTTTTGAGAATCACAGATTATGTCAAAGTGGGCGTTAATGTCTGTTCTATTGGCAATTTTACGTAAAACCGACCATATTTTGATTTTATAGATATTTAATTAATTGCATAGTCTTTATATTACAATTCAATAATATTTAGGAACGTTTAATCTTAAAGACTTCAATAGATTCAATTCCCGACATCAACATAAATGAAATGTTTCCTGAAGTCTATTGTTTTGAAAGTTTTTGTACTTTATACAAGACTATATTTTCTTAACCTAATGAATCTAAGAGATACTAAATGGCATTTTCCTCTATGCAGGTGCTCTGGCATCTGGACATCTTCCGGCGGAGTTTTCGTGAGCTGACCGGCCATGCTTGCCTCGGCCCATCCTGCATTTTTTGCGCCCTCAAGGTGAGTTTTAAATTCATTATTATGACATCGTACATACTTAAAAGATAATGAAGAATTATTTATTTATTTTATTAAGAGTAGACACTACATAAGGTCAGTTGACATACAAACATAAACAAGAAAACAAAAAGAATAAGTACAGTCAACCGACCAAAACTGTGATATGTGAACAATCAGAAATAGCGAAAATTAAAACTACCATAATATAATATATATTAAAGAAAAAATGTGATATAGGTATAATAATTATCTAGGCATATAGAGATGTTCATAAAAAACAAATTTTCATTTGACAAGAGAGCATTTCGCCTCCTACCGACCGTGATTTTGCTATGATACGATAACTTATGTAGATTTTGATCCCAGAGCATCCGTTTCCTCTTTGGATTCTATGTCTGTCAACTGCAAGTTATATGAATAATAAAGAAGAAATAAAATGGATAAATCGCAAACTGTCGAATCATTGCAATCTATGTTACGAGCAGACGTGACCAATATGCATTAAAAATGCCTATTTTTTGTGTACCTAAAGATAATAGCAGTTTAAGCAAACGTGACCTTTGAACAATACCCAGTTCATTGGCTGGCCCACGACCTCAATCTTGAGAAACTTTCGACACACGTAAAACGATGACGTTGCAAAAAGGTTTCCTAAACGTATCTAGATCTAGAACATTCTATCGTACTTCACACATTGACATGACGTGACAACTGAGAAAGAGTATAGTAATATTTCTGTCTCTCTATTTTGTTTCTTTATATTTTTAAGAAAATACTTCTGGATATTAATAATTCTCAACTAAGCCAAGCTTGCCGTTCGTACTATGTGCTAAAAGGAATCTTTGAAAATGATGAATTAACTTGGATTGTGTATGTTGTGGCTGGTAAAAACTTGCAAACCATACAATATTGTTTTAAATTACGTGCCGAGGCTCATTCAATCAAATGTGATCAATACATTAAAAGTTTTTCATAATAACGAGCCTCAATAAAAAGCTTCTCTATTACGCGATTCACGCCATGATTCGCGGTCATTCCAGGACTGGTTTGAATTATGTCGTGATTCAACCATATTCTACGTATAGCATAAGACTGTATTGCGCTTTGAAAGCTTTATGGTTCTTTGTTCTATAGCCTTCAGATAAATGACAGCTTGTCGTATAATAAAAAAGAGAGTTTTTTTAAAAATCCTTCGTCGACGCTCTAAAACCTTATGTATTTTTTAGTAATAAAAAAAAATTGAAAATTATCTTTCTTTGATATCATCCTATATCTGTAACCTATTTTATCTATATAAATAGAAAAAGGTATAGGTGCAAGCATGTATCATTCCTCTTACATCAC
The DNA here is from genome assembly GCA_963693355.1 of Pontia daplidice. Lineage (NCBI taxonomy): Eukaryota > Metazoa > Arthropoda > Insecta > Lepidoptera > Pieridae > Pontia > Pontia daplidice. Next base: position 7,673,675 of record CAVNZL010000140.1, on the reverse strand, counting down.
ACAACTGTAATAGTCGTGTTATAGTTTTGAAAATAAAATTGTTTACATTGAAATGTATAAACATTTCTCATTTCACAATCAGATACAAAGACTATAAACGCTTCAGTGTATAACTGCTATTTAGTAGCCGCGTTATTAATATAACATTTCAAGAACAAGCGATTGGGATAGATAATACTTTGATCATATTTTGGTGCAAGTTAACTGTTGGGCGCGATTCAACTCGCTGCGGAAAAAATTGAATTTGTCTCGCAAATAGTATTTGAACGACTGCGCAATGCTACTTCTACACAATCGACTTCATGGCCACTTTGACGTTAATGATTAGAGAGTTCTTGCATGGTCAAACCTATGTATAGTATTAAGTTGAAGAATTACTTTGGTTGGTTGACACTCTAAAACAAAATCTCTAAATTTAAGTTTAGAGCTGTCAAACGTGTGTAACCTATTCTATATATTTCTACATTCACAATTTAAACCTTATTGCTATCTATTTAGAGCTGTCAAACGTGTGTAACCTATTCTATATATTTCTACATTTACAATTTAAACCTTATTACTATCAATTTAAAGATATACAGAATAGGTTACGCTCTCTAAAACTGTATGACAGATCTAAAGCTAAATTTAGAGATTTTTAGTTTTAGAGGTGTACATCAGAATTGCCATCAAGTGATTTATGGAGGACGGAGAGTTAACGCAGCTATCAATATTAGGGGAGCATTGATATTATTGATAAATCTATCTGCAATGTTCATGGCTCTCTTATTTAAGGCGGCAGATAGCTGATTATTAATAAATAAAATATAAATTTACTGTCTGCCCTAGGTAAGTTAAGACTAAGCAACACTAATACATAATATTGTCTTTTATTAACATAACTATTACTCATTTAAAGAAAAAACACCTTGTTAACGGATTAAGTTATGTATTTTTACAAAATGTAAGTATATTACATTTTTTTTAATTTTTCCGACGTTTCGCGTGCTTTACAGCGTGCGTGGTCATGGTAGACTGAAGACAAAAGGTGTTAATTGTCAAAATAAGTGTCACAGCTGTAGAGAGGTTATGTGTTATCTGTATTTATTGCCCCGGAGTTGGTATTCCGGTTTTAGTCGACACTTATACAATTAAAGTGTATGTATGTGTAGAAAAGAATTGCTGATTAAGAGTCAAAGATGAAGTAAAGCAGGTTTGTAGAACGTACTTGATTTTGTACTAGATTTTCCTATTAGATCATATCTAATATTAAGTGTTAAACGCAATTATAACATACCTGTGTTTTAATAAATTATTCATGAAATATATCGAAGTAATTCCTGCCAATCAATTATCGTTTTAATGAATTTAGTTGTGATATACAATGTTATAGGAATTCTATATTTTCCGTACTTTATATTTATATAGGCAAACAGTGTCCCTTTGGGATAATATTCGTCAAATGCCCGACGACTATACGACGAGAGAAATCTTTTAAGTAATCTGATCTATGTGAATAGAATAGTTTTAATCACAGTACTTACATAAAGTACTCTTTCGACTTTTGTTTATTTGTAACAACAAATTGAACAATTGAAGCAAAATGGTCAATACGCCTTAAGTAAGCCTAAGTACCTTTTTAATAAGTTATTTATATTTTTATAGAAGTACCTCTGTGATTAACTCTCTGTGTCTTCATATCGTTTTAGAAAAGTAGAGATAGACTTCTTTATGTCTAAGAGGATAGGGTAACATCTAACTTAGAGAAACTATTTTTTCATACAAAATACAAACCATTGAAAAATTACACTTCTGTTTTACGAAAACTCAAAGCGCGAGGTAATTAAATGTTTTGTTTATAGATTCGCGTTTCCGATGTTATAAAGCAGATCACGCAATAACATCTCGTGAGAGTAATTACGTGTCGCAATCTGTTGAGATTCACTAGGAAATTGATGATAAAAACATATCAATAGACCGGTAGTGAATATTGTATCTTATATATTTATTATTTAACACTTATACGCTCACACAAGGAACAACAAATAGGAATATTATTTTGGGGAAACTGAATGTCAATAACGTATAACCAAGAACAGGTATATCGGTGCTATTTGCGGAGATGGATCACTGAATGTTTATCGACTATTAGTGTCTAACCATTCCAACTGTAACGGCAATGTTCATAGTAGAATGTACATAAGCTATCTCTACCATTATCAATTTCATTTACGCCTCAAAAAAAAGCTTCATTATATATTCTATGCAAATGTCGCGCTCAAATGCCAAATGCAAAACATATGACAAATGAGTAGAAAAAGTCATAATTGTGTCTATGTAAGCATACTATGTATTTCGTATGTATAGTACATACAATTTATTAAAATATGATCGCGCGCGCAGCTGCATAGAACCGGTTTTCAACTGGCTCACCACGAAGTACAATTTCGTGATCTGCCTATAATATCTATCTATACTTCATGGCAGTGACCGATTATGAATAATATGTACCGAGATTGATCTATGGCTATTTTCTTGTTTGCTTGACCCGATAAAACATATAATACATAATCATCCTTCCGTTATGTACATAACTAATTTCCACAACCGTACCCTTCTTATCTTAATCAATCCTAAGACGTTAATCTTTTAGTTAATTAAACAATATTCAAATATTTTTCATGTCAGCGATCCTTCCCTGTAAGAGAAATTTCTGCACTTTATTGATAATACTAGTGGCAAGTAATCAGCTTTTTTACCTACGCCTTCGCTACCGGGCTAGATCTCAGCGCATCTTATAATATTCGAAATCTAATTACCACAAATTTATGAAGATCTCAAATGAAGGTGATGACTTGCTTGACCGTTAAGTTGCGAAGTACTTCGAGATTTCGTAACATCCATGATTCATGTATGTTTTAGCAATTTAAGTGGTTGTATGTTTATATTATATAGAAATTAATGAATATATTTCGTTCAAGAGTATATGGGAATACATGTAGAAAATTTGTTTTTTACAGTTTTTTAGCTGGTTCCTAACATGCCACTGAAAAAACCTTTTGAAACAGTATAATTACAGCTCCCATTTAAAGTCTTTCGTCACTTTTTCTCTTTTCTGTGGTGACGCTGTGATGATAAGAGATGAATTTCGGTAAAAAGTTCAAGTTCGTGAACCTTTATTATATTTTCTTCGCTTAATGGGAGACATTTCAACCTCTTCTTCGTATACACGAAATAAACATATATTTTCTTATATATGTAATGCATAAAATAATTTATTTATGTAAGCTTTTAAGTCGGCAATACTCCCATTATAAGAAATTTAATAAATGGCTAACCCACTCGTTTGCCTCTTGACCGTGGTTCAACCCACTGCTACTAAATGTAGGGGCGTGATCCCAATCAACTACCCACTTTAATAATTATTGTATAGTATAAATGTAGACTGTTACCAATACATAACAAGGTTGGGCGGTCAAATTTGGGTTTCCCTAACTAATTTATATATATTGTTAAATCACACTTTGACGTTATAGTAATTAACTTTAGAGGTTCAAATATTACACGCAAAATAAAATAACAAAGTTCAATCAACTACAATGTATACTTGAAATTAAGATTTCGTATAGGGATGGATGCCGTTTACAATGGTTTATTAGCGTCTATCATTCAATACGGTAATATTTAAAAAAATGGTTATTTATCGTTAATAAAAAAAACCTTTGTTGTATGGGAGCCTGCTTAAGGATGCTTTATTAAATTTATTTGTTGTAGCGGCAACGGAAATGAATCTGTGAAAATTTTAACTATCACACTTCATAAGATACACAGCCTGTTTACAGAAGGGCAGAGAAATCAGTAACGGGGGTAACGCTATGGGGTATGGAATCCTTACAAGACATTTTCTTGCAAGGAAACGAAGAAATATTTAGTGCACTTAAAATTTTTGCGTCACTTTATTGATTTAGTTATTGAAAATTGTATTGAGAGCGTCACATTAATTGTTCGAACTTAACAAAAACACACACACACACATATTTCGACGCGTATGTTTCCTGATCATAAATTCCATCACAACTCCTAGAGTAATATTTTTATCGAAGGAAAGTCATTATTAGAATTACATATTAGATGAATCTTTTAAACGTAGCTTTTCCAGTTATAACGTTATTATGATAATGAATAATTTCCCTTTGTCATGGTGTGGGCACTGCGTAGGTAGGGCTTATATTAAAGTATAAAATATCGTCATTTTAATCATGAAATATCGTTAAATGGTCGATAGATTGCAGCGCCACTTAGTATATTTATTAATAAAAAGTAAAAGCGTGTCCTTCTATATTCCTAATGAAACATTGTTCGGTTTTATAGGCTTTTCATCTAATAGCCATAAACTTCACAAAAATGTACCTGCCTCATTTGTATTCACGACACTTTAAAGACATCGTAAACCGGCAATTTTTCCAGTTTTTCAAATCATATTTGTTACTAAAGATTCTTCGATGTAGAAACAATCGAAAACGAAATAATTGTTCATATCGTACCGAGCAACCCAACTTTTATAATATAACTAGCTGACCCGCTGACAAACGCTGTTTAAAAAGTTAAAAATCACATGTATGCATGTGATTTTTAACTCAATTTTTTATTTATTTTTGCCGATTCTCAGACTTACTGAATACGCACATAAAATTTCATAAAAAACATACGAGCCGTTTCGGAGTAGTTCAGTTACGCACCGCGTGACACGAGAATTTTATATATAAGATTTGGGTCAACTAAAATTTTGTTGCAACTATAATTTGCATTCATTGCTATCAGCGTGGTGTGAATATGACATTTAAATTATCATAAAATGATTCTCATAAAGTTCATGGTAATTTATTACAAGGACAATAGAGGTAACTCAGGTACTAATTAATTCGATAGTGAAGTGAATTTCAAATAATCATTCCTCCGAGGATTCTAATCTCGAAAATGGCTTATACTTAGTAGTATTGTATATAAATATTATATAATTAGGCTATATATAGCCTAATAAGATTAAAGTCAATAAATATGTTTAAAGTATTATTTGTGAATTTGTGAATAGTAAAAAATAATAGTTTTTGCGTTATTTTGCCTTGACCAGGGAGCCTCGCAAGGATCATGGTCCCAAACAAGACATTAACACTAGCTGTCTCTTAGTCTCTGTTGTCCCTTTTTCAATATGACTCAACTCTTTTCTTTTATTTCTAAAAATGATTTATGTTATTGACAGAGAGAACTCTTTTATGACCTTAATGTTGGCGTAATAGATTTTTTGTTTATACAATTTTCAGTCATGTCTGTGGTATTTCAAACGCGTTTATTTTGACTTATAAAAATGTACTTTAAGCTCAATATGTTATCCACATAGACCATACAAACATCTGACCTTCGACGGGTGAATGGTCAGTCGCTGTGGATACAGTCGGAATGCGAATTACTTTGCAGCTATTATCTTGCCGCGTCTATTATCTGTGGTAATTAAGACGGCTTGATTATGATTGTACAATAACCAATATTAAGTTCAAGTTTTTATAGCTTTTATCGAACTTATGTTGTTTTGTGGATTGCTTCAACGCTCTCCTCTCCTTGAACTTCGTATATATTTAAGAAACAGAAATATTATACTCTTTAAATGTATCCAGTAATTGGAAATATGCAGGTTTTGTTAATGTGAAAAATTGAAACATTGAGTATACGACCTAGTTGGCGCAATGCCGGATCGCCGAACAGAGGCTTCCAGGTTCGATCCTATGTACGGTCAACGTTTGTGTACATCTGTGTGTGGCTGTTTTTCTATGTTAGTTATCTATGTTAGTATATGATTGTCAGTTCATCACCTATAAAAGAAGCTTACCTTAGGTCTAACCGAATGGGTGTAAAATTGTGTACGATATATTATTGTAATCAAAATCCAGCTATAGCCTATTTTCTCAGACATTTTGAGAAGTCAAATGTAGGGTCGCCAAACAAATTAAATTCGTATGAAAACTATGTCATGTATGTTGGTCGGTCGGTTGAAAAGCAGTTTGGCGAGTCGCGGGTGAAATGGTCAAGTGGATTTTAAGTGGCACACGTTAGTCAAAACCCGAGAGGTATTCGCTGAATATACCAGTTTTAATGGAAATTGTAATATTCAAAAGTGGGACCTTATTATTTTCAAATCAGGTTAAATTTTTCCGATTGAACATACTCAAGTCTGGAAGCAACGTGACCTAATATCGAATAGTTGGCGTTATAGAGTAACGATGCTTGTATGAAAAACATGCGCGGGCTATTTGGAACTAAAATTGGGGCTGATCAGGAATTTCGAAAGGAAGTCTAGTATTGTTACGTATATCATGGTCAAAATGACCACGGAATACATGAACAGGTATTACAAAATAAAAATTACAGTTCTCATTCGATTACGGTTTGATTGATTGAAATGTAACTAAAAGTATAACGCCTTAAAATACTGGTGCCCCAAGGTGAAATCTGGAAAAACTAGATAAGAATTGAACATCTTTTCAAATGTACTTACTCCTAGACTATACTCATGAAAACTGTTCACGTACTTAAATGGCTGATTTGTTGAACAACTCGAATTAGCCTAGTATCTAAGCCTATGTCGCGTGTAAGGCAAAAGTGCGCGTAGTGAATTTTAAATCAAGCAAATTCAAAAGAACGGTCTCGTCTTCTTAAGGCTTCCATGTCCAAAAGGTAAAATCGTGAGTTGGTAAAATTTTCAATGATGTTGGCGCCGTTACGATTAAAATATGGAGTAGGATAAATATTTGCAAACCATACAAAAATCCGTACGATACCCATCGTGCGCGAGATTCTCCTTGTACGTTTAGTTTGTTTAAGGCCTGGAATATGCTTCATATGTAGGTTTAGAAAATTTTCGAATTGCTTGGGTGAACTTCCTACATAGAGATTGAACTGATAATATGTATTTGATAAGTTCTAAATGTAAAACAAATGTGAGTAATTAATATCTTTGCATAATTATTTACACATTACTTCTCATTTCCTTTTAACAGATTTTATGGAACAAAATTTTTTATTGCTACTTTTTTTATAAACCAGTTGAATTAATAAAGCTTTATTTGATACGTTGTGAGCCTTTTTAATCAAGATACGCTGACTCTATCATTAAACATATGTACTTGACGGATCAACACATGATAAGATACGACATCGTTTTCATCAACGGTACCTTATATGACAGAGATTTAATATAGGATTCAATCTACAAATGCTTAATAATCAGGCGTCACTTTGCGGTTCATAGTATACAATTCTAATAGACCAATTTTTTAGCAATACTCTGCGAAACGAAACCCTCAAACACTCGACGCACGACAACGCCTCGACACCGGAGCATCCTCAGGATGTTGACTCTACGAACAGCGTTCAGTGGGAACGCTGCGAACCAAACCGCCCCCATTTTACATTAATTTAATTTTTAATTAAAATGGCTTATTAATCTGTAAAATTATGACCCAGTCACTATTATTTTCTTTGATTTGAATGCTGTCCTTATCACTCTACTGTCGTCGACAAAAGTTTATTGTACTTTTTGTAGGCCAAATAAAGCCTTTTGCGAGTATAAATTAAAATTAGAGATTAAAATCGTGAAAAATAAATTAAATAAAAAAATCATTTTAATATTTTATAGTAAGTACCTACAATAATTGTCGTATTGGTCGAAACGTATACCCAGAGAGGCTATATTATATTTCCTAATTATCTTAACATTATATGATACACTTCTGTATTACTTCTGTATTTTTGTATAAGTTGATTAAATTGCTTCTAAATTGAGAGATTCACCAATTTCCACAAGTTGTTATACTAGCTATTTAACATGGCCAATACATTATGTAGAGACGCTAATTAAAAGTTTTAAAAAGCTCGCCAGTCTTCATCTCTACAACTACCATATCGAGATACGTAACCGGACTCCCGCTATTGCCTCCCATCTATCTCCCTCGCACTCGTTACCGGTGACATAGGCGCTACAGCCTTCCAACTGTCTCTATCGCACCTGCGAAGCCAGTCGCTGGCGCCCGCGACCCGCGTACACGCAACTTACAACCGCTCTACGAACGCGGACAGACGCGTATGTGTTTGAGAATCGACAAAATTCGCGCATTTTGGATTGTTCAGTGCTTAGTGATAGTGTCAATAGTGTGAAATGCTCAGTGACGTTCATTTAATGTTGTTGGCCTCGCGCTGAACGTATGTACCAAATGTATCCGATTGCGATAGCATTCAGGGTTGCATTCCGTGTTGGCTTGACATTTATTTCGTAATTATCATAATTATGCGATCTTGTATTATTCGAAGCCCACTCAAGGCACTTGTGTCAACAAATTCGCCAAATTGTACACCTACGATAGTCTGCTCTCTTTGTCCCCGGTGATACTCCCACTCGTTTCTCCTGTTTTGGTAAAGAAAATATGAAGTATTAAGGTTTTGGTCAAAAGAATTTAATTAAGCGCTGAAACGTTTTATATTATATTAATTTAAATTTAAGCATTGATTGTATTTGAACTATTTGTGCTGGTACGAACAAAGTCCGAAACCGAACTTAAATTTTCAGTTCATACATAAAATTCAATGCCATTTTAATATAGCAATTAGAAAGGAGCTCACCTTTCGAATTGTGGTCGAATCCTTTATGTTTATACTTCGATTGCCTTTGACTTTATTCGTTATTAATTTTGAAATAATATTATTCGATAAAGATTTATTCTTCAAATATAACATATACTTAGTAGAAAACTTAATTCAATGTTGCGTTGTTTCTTGCCAATTTCTATCCTTTCTAAGTTGTAACTGAAAATGTCAATACGATGTACTAACCACAATCCGGTTTGATTGAATTAGAAGTTGCGTGAACAACGCGAGACCGATCGGATGCTATGAGGTCATACGTGAGCCTTATAGAGCCTTATTTTATATTAATTGGTTTTAGGTCAAGAACATTTGCGTTTCTTGTTTGGAATAATTGAATTGTCTTCAGAATAATTCGTCCATTAAATGCATATTTATCAAAATAAGTAGAATGTTACGATACATTTCAATTACCGACTGATACACGTTTGTTTATTAGAAGTTACCAGACTCGTGCTATGAAATTACTTTTGTATTTCTTTATCCTATCAAACATGATGTTCTTTTGATGTCTTTATATATACAAATTTAATGGTGGTTCCGAAAAAATCATAAAATATAATATAGAAATATTAAAAATCATTGATAAATCCCCTTCCTAGACCGCTTTCATGTATTCCATTCAGCATTTTGCATCCAACGCTTGCTGTGTCTATGGCAAAATTATTGTGTTGCCAGAATAGCACATTTAATACGCAAGAAGGTAGATAAGGATATAACTTTACCTATCAATCATTTCGCCGTAAAATTATTGCAACAACGAAATTCTATGAATTCAAAGAGCGTAGACTTTATAACCAATTGTTTGAATATAACAATGCAACGAAATAACCAATTTCCAGAATTTGTATGATAATCACGCATCCTTCTATAGAATAGCAATTTAAAATTAAATTAGCATTTAGGAGTCTTGCTTAAATTTATATTTCGCTAACGATTGATCAAAATTGCTTAATAGGATGTTAGCAATCTCTTGGCTGTTTGAGAAAACCCGTATTTTGTAACGGCTTATGCATGTGGATCGGGTCCGCTTTGGACTTCTCAGAAGTGATGACGAAGAACAAATCGAAAGCTACAACCTTCTCAATCGGGTTCATAAGGAAAATGTATAGAAAAAGCCTTTAAGCGGGTAAAAATATAAGTCCTAACATATGCGCTTTGAGTCGAAACAATTCTGGGTATATTTTACAAACATTTTTTACAAATTCATTACTTTGTACGTTGTAAACAATTAAAGAGCCTTTCTTTAAACATCTGTGCTGTAGGACTAAAGTAATAACGCCTGTTATTATTGTTGTCACAAATTTCCTCACTTACAAATTAATCGATCATTACGAGTAAAATCGTGTTAATTATCTGTGAAGCTATATGTAATTGAATATATTTTCTCATAGTAACTGGATCATAGACGGTGAGAATTATCTCACGATCGTCATTTCATTGATATTGTGGTGTTGTTTTACCTTTGTGCTTCGGAATCGTGTTAACACGGATGTATCAATAGAAATTATGGTGTATTATGGCGGAAACTTTTACCTACTCATCAGTTGTTAGTTACTCATTTTATACACAACAATTTTTGCAAAAAACAGTTATATGTGAGCTTAAACCTTAGACTTTATGTACATTGTCAAAACTTATTCCTATTTTGACAAGTTAGTCAAAATTAATACCACATGTAATCGTGTCAGGACTTCCATGATGATGATTAGATATTGGTTTTGTTGAAGTCCAAACCATGCAGATGCGGTAAAGTCACCAAACACAGTTTAGGTGAACGTGAATCACGCTTAACGATTTCCCATTACGATAAGGAGTCAGTCGAGAAACATTTTAAGTTACATACGTTTCCGCTAACGCGTGTCTAAATACGTTATTTACATAAAAGCTTTACAAAAGTTATGTAAACAATTGCGTAAAAGTTACATAATTTTAAGGTAAGTTAGGAAGTGCTAGTTTAATGTCACTTTATATTCTCAGTATAAAAATAATTTGTTTTTTTTTATTTATGTATTAATTATAGAATCATGAGATTCATTGTATATAAACTTTGTTGCTGAAGTTAAATACAAAAATAAATTGAATTGATTATGAAAGGGAACCCGAGTATTCGAGTACTTGTTGGATCTTTTAGAATACATCAAACAAAAAACAAAATTCTCTACGTTAATTAAAAAAAAAGAAATTACTTAAAATCTTTGATTGCGGTATAAACAATACTTTAATTATAATCTTCTTGGGGTTGAAAACTCTACAACCGATGACGTGTGTTCCAAATAGTGACACATTCATAAAGGAAGCTGATTATGTACCAAATACTTCAACACTGACTCACCTTAAAGGAATGGAGATCGAGTTATCCCATCACATTTCTGTTATTAATTTAAAATATTTAAACGTAGTTTTTGTATATCAAACCTGATCAGTTATTAATTTCATTCTTCCTTCGTGAGTCATTTGTTTTAAGTACAATTTGGAAAATTGGCTCTATAATTACAGTTACTATATTAAACTTTGGATAAATACAAAGTTAGTGCAAATAGAATATTAATATCTATATTATTAACAATGAATTTGAAATTAATTTTGTGTTGAGTAATGATTCTATTGCGAAAAGCTCATGCTATATAACATCTAACTCGCGTTATGCTACGTATGTTAATTTACAGTGCTTTCGCACAGAGCAGCAACATCAAACATACTTAAATTAAATATCACATCAAAACATGATATTTCCATTTAAGGTGGCAAAAGCCATCGGTTTCTATCTTTTCCAAATACACGTTTGACGCACGTGTTCTCAAACAAAGCCTCTAAAACCTTTTCGGCACGATATGGCTTATTCTATTTACTACCATAGAAGTATAAACAAAGCGCCGTAGCCCATAAACGAAAGAGACAGCAATAAACATGTATCGTAAGTGAGAAAGAGATTGCCCACGTGAGTTAACAATAGATAATAAAAAGCGGCTCTACCTGCAACGTTTTACGCCCGCGCGTTAGTTTAAACTCAGACGTCTCTCTGATCGCCATTCGTTGGAACTATTAACTTATTTTCTAAACTAATTACAAGTGATATGTCGATGTCATAGACGTCATTTGGAGTGACGCAACCCGCCAGTTGTTCGTTAGCTTCCCACTTTGAACCACCTGTCGCCTACCTGCTTTCGGCTGATGGGTTCGCGCCTTTTATTAATATAGATACGTTGAGTGTGTTTCAAATATACCTCATTTGAATTGAATTCCAATGAAAAGCCAATACGTGGTTAGTTTACGAATTGCCATAAGCGTTGCGGATATTGTTGTATACATATGTACAGCGCATTGTCTTGGTCTTGCAGTGATGTGTTGAATTAAATAAAACTAGTGCAGTGTTTGTGCGAGCGATGAGGACTAGCGTGTGAAATGATTAAGTTTCGGTATAAACGCAAGGAGGCGAGCGATGGAGGGAAGAGGGGAACAGCGATTCAAAAACAGAAGATCGAAGGGCTTAAGGATAGAGAGCTCTTGCCGCCGAAGGATTTGCTATTGTCCGGGTCGCTTGCAGGAGTAAGGCATAATACGCTTCCGAGATCGCGACCGCCTTCCGCTAATAAGCGAGACCCACCTGAGACGCCTTTGAGCCAAACTACTTTGACGTTGTTTAGAGTAAGTTTTAGTATACTAAACTTACTTTTAAGCAATATTGAATTTCAAGTTTGTGTGGTATGTTTAGTATATATCATTCGAGTCTTTCGAGCGAGCTTTATCTTTATGTTGAACTAAGTGTAGACTAAAAGTATAAAAATACCTGTTGTAAATACAGAAAAATTCAATCTATCTATATCTAAACATAAAGAGCAAACATTTGTGTCAATAGACTCCAAAATATCTTGCTATATGCTACATTATAAAGTATCGCAGACTATATAACATCACACCTGTCCAACACAAGCAAAACATTTGTCACAACGAATAATTAAACACCTGTTGCGAGGCAAGTCCTAGGAATTGAAATTACGATTAATAGTAAAAATTATATGATCCTAATGATACCCGTCTTGGCCCTCTCGATCAAATTACGTTAATTCTGTGTCGAAAATTACAGAGGCGTGAAAATGGGATAAATAGCTTTGTAATTATTGTATTAGTGCTAGTTTTAATAAGAGATGCGCTAAATCAAAAAGAAAGCAATTTTACGAACATCTTATAATTTTTTATTGAAAACATTAAGATAGATGCAACTTACTCATTAGTAATTTTTTTAAGCTAGATCGTATTCAGTTATATGTCCGAGTGTAGGCAATTTATTTCATTATAAAAAAAAACCGTCTGGTGCGGTTTAAAATTGATATCTGAATTTAAACTGTTTTAAGTGGCAAATTACCAAAACACCGTGATACTCTTGACTAGTAAGAATCACGATTGAGTAGTTGAAATTCATTACATCAATGTAATTAGGATAAATATTAATGATTAACAAGTATTCATTATACATGACATTAACTTAACATAATTGTATAATTATACTATCATTTACAAATTATTTAAAGAAATTACTTAAACTTAAGCCAGACCCATTGTAAATGTACTAGCAATGTATCACTAAAAGCAAGTATTTGAACCGTCTTTGTTTTAACGAGTAACCATATTCATAATAGGGTTAGGTCGTTCAATATTCAAATTTCTCAACCCGTCTTCATATATCTTGGTGTAGAAAAGCCGTAAGTTTCCTAAAACAAAGGGCATTAACATTTTACGTAAAATAATAAATGGCACACACAAATCTTTAAACGGTTACTCGTCAGTGTTGGCATTCAGTACTCAGGTGACCCTAGCATAAGGCAATTTGTAAAGTTAAGTAAGACAAACGTATACGATACGAGAATCGGCTATGCGTTGCGTGCTTTGAATGGTGTATTTACGATTCGATTCGGACGAGTGTCGAATATAAATATTTATTTATTATGGCCTAACAACTATATGTACAATGTTATAATATAAATTTAAACGATATGTATTTGTACTTACTTAAAGCTGTTTCACAGTTAATTAAAAACGTTAGGCTTGAACACAAATTACCAAAGACAGTGTGCCCAAATGAAATATTTCAGAGCCTCCAAAATTTTCCTAAATTTGTAGACATTGATACGGACTATAACATATCGATACTTATCACTTAATTGTGAATACAATCAATTATTGTCCGTGAAAAAACTATATATAATTTTTAGATTATACATTGTATAAAACATTATTTTATTTTTCTATGAATTGCTGGGTAATATATTCTAGCATGGACTATGTAGCACCTATATGTAAGGAAAATTTTCGGTTAGCTATATTGATTTGATTTTTACAATAGTCATCAAAATGCATATGAAGTATGCCTATCGTATGTTATACTTTCGCCCCTTTCGACAAAAAATAACTATTTACTCTCTAATTAACGTATTTTTAGACATTTTTTCAAAATGTCTACCATAAATATTAGATAGATCTCTAAAGAATATCTATTTATTATTCTGATTATGTTTAATCTGTTTAATATGGCCGACGTACCAGCGGAAAACACGATGCACTATGCATCCGCTCTTTGGCATCGGATAATCTGTATTATTCAATAAAGATTTTTATAGAGCCATAATATAAATATGTTACATAAACTTTATATAAACACTCATCAGCTCATTAAGCTGCTAGCGTGTTTTGGATATAAATATAATTAGTACAACTATATGTCAGTTGGTTATGGTAATATAATATTGAATAATGTTAGTACAATGGTTTTATAGCTAAGTGAAAGGCCGTAGAACAGAGAAGCGATTGTATTAAATTGTGATTACACGAGATAAAAAACAAAATGCTATCGGGTCAGAGAACGCATATCTGTGACCTACCGCTCTTTGCTTTGTAATGTTCTTCTTGAACTCAATGTTGTTAATACAATTTGTTCCATCTAATACTACGAAAGAATCATATTATGTATACATTTTTATAACATATATCTTTAAAATAATTTTATCCATTGGTATGTAAGGCTGCTATCTAAATAGTATTACTATTTATTGATCGATCGTACGGAATTAAAAACCGAAATCCGCAAAGGTAAAAATTACCAGCCATCAATTATATTTGTAACCATTGATTCAAATTATTAGTAGCTTATATTCAGAATATGTTGATAAACTTATATCAAAACTTATTCTCGAAATATTTCGTAACCGTTTGGATTTTGTTATCTTAATTCGAATGTTTCATTTTATATGTAGGTCATACATTGTGGCTTGCCAATTTAGGCGAAAAAGATGTTTTATAATTACAAATTTAAAAATATTATTAAATTAATTAAAAATTACAAATAATATATCACGGAAATTATAAGCACACATCTTGTTCGTTGCAGGAATTATTTGCGCAGCTGCAATGGTCAGCAGAGCGGGCTCCAGCGGCAGACAGTCTACGTCGTGCCTTGGGCGGTGTGGGCGCCAGGTTCCAGCTTGGTTGTATGGCAGACGCCAGCGAGTGCTTCGAGCATCTACTCCTAAGAGTCCACGCACATGTGGCCGCTGGTACCGGTGATAAAAGAGACGATGACGCCTGCAGAGCACCGCACTGCGTGCCGCATAGAAAGTTCGCGATGATGCTCGTTGAACAATCTGTATGTGGAGCTTGCCAGGCGACATCGGAACCCTTACCCTTTACACAGGTAAGTTTTATTTAAAAATAAATATCTCGTACCAATGTAGACTAGGAAAACGCAATTTAATTTTAGCAAAATATACGTCATATTTTAGGAAGTATTTAATTTGAATTTTGCAATAATTGCCAGATGGTCCACTACGTATCAGCTACAGCCCTAACGGCGCAGGCAGCGCTAGGCGAACATGGCGACAGCTTCGGTCTTTTGTTGAAGAAAGCGGGAGGCATGGGCGATATACGCGACTGTCCTGTAAGTTTCAATTTAAAAAAAATATCTTTATTGATACACTAAATAGGTATTAGAAACATTTGAATACCAACTATATATTAATTTATTAAGTTTTAGGTAGAATTAATAATTTAACTGTTAAACACATATAATAAATTTAAAAATAGGAAATACTCGACTTAGGAATTTAGTATTTAATGTATTTTTCAGAACGCTTGCGGTGCGAAGATTCAAATCTGCAGGACGTTAATGAATCGACCGGAAGTTGTTTCCATTGGCATGGTCTGGGACTCTGAAAGACCTACAGCTGAACACGTAGCTGCGGTTTATTCAGCTCTCGGTACTGAGCTGAGACCAACCGATGCCTTCCACGCATGTGTCGACCGCGCCTGGGCCGCACGAGCTACGCATCGCCTCGTCGGTCTTGTCACATACTACGGAAAACACTATTCAACTTTCTTCTTTCATAGTAAACTCAAGCTGTGGATATATTTTGATGATGCTGACGTTAAAGAGATCGGACCTGAATGGTCTCAAGTGGTTGAAAAATGCAAACGAGGAAGATTCCAACCTCTCCTGCTGCTGTATGCGGCAGTTGATGGCACGCCGTGCGATACACGTCACGCCCCAAAAGATGTTGTGCCCTTCCCAGCACCTGAACCCCGACGGGCCGTAACCCCAGCGCCAGAGAAGCCCAATACTGGCTTCGCTAGGCGGGCAATGACACCCGGGCCTGACAATGATACTGATTATGTCAGTAGAAAGGCAGTTGAAAATATGTTGGAAGTACATGCTAGTAGACGTGCACAATTGGCACGCAGTCTCAGCACTAGCTCAGCGTCTGATACTCAAGAGAGACCGCGGGCGAGAAGGGACTCAGGCAATTGGAGTGGAGATAGAAACAGTGCTTCCTCCGCATCGTCTTCCACTATTGAAAGTCCCTACATGTATCCGCGAGGTAGAGGGCCTGGCAGCATACCGAGTAGCCCTACACGTAAAGGAGAATTGTCCAGCGGTGGCTCTTGTGATGCAGGATACGATTCCTATTCTTTATCTTCGACAGATAGTCTACCGTTACAACAAGGCCTTCGACACAATTTACAACTTGCTCAAATCCCTGAACTTATCACTAGGGGAGATTGCGAAGCATTGTGCATGGAGGCTGATCGGTTATTAGAAAAGTCTCGTCATGCAGAAGATGCTGCTGACTATGAAACTGCGTTAGTATTATGCGATGCAGCTGCTACAAAGGTGTGCGCAGCAATGGATGCTCCCTACAATAATCCGCACACTATGACATTTGCAAGAATGAAGCATAATACCTGTGTAATGCGAGCTAGAAGTCTTCAAAGAAGGATGGCTGGTTTCAACAGACAGACTGAAATCCCACAAATGGCACCTGTTAGAAATACAAAAGGAGGACTTGAAAGCGCTCCTACAACAATTGAAATTTATGCCACTCTACCCAAGAAAAAAGGGTCTTCAAAAAAGTCAAAAACTATTGAGGATGATATTGACAATATACCACGCGAACGACCACCTAGACATAAATCCCGAGATGAAGAAAAAAGTAGAGACAAAAGATCTCGAAGCGAGGATCGTGGCCGTGCAAGAAAAGAAATAAGTGTAGCTGCTGATAAAAAAGAAGAACCGGTTGAAGATAAAAAATCCAACAAAAAACAACATAAAATTAGAAGAAAACTAATGGGTGGACTTATAAGAAGAAAAAACAGGTCCATGCCAGATTTAACTGAAGGTGCGGATGTTAAGAAAGAAGAAAGCAACAAAGAAAAGCGAGTCGGATCTATTGATGACGGTGATGTCGGAAGAAAAAAGACGGAAGACAAAAATAATTTAAGTGGGTATTTATCAGAGGGACATCTGGAGTATTCTGCAGCGAGTGGAACTAATCCAAATCTTGAGAGAAGTAAACTGATGAGGAAAAGTTTTCATGGAAGCGCCGGTAAAATATTAACTGCTGCAAAAGTTCCTCCCCCTCCACCACTGCGCACTACTTCCCAGCTTAGCGGGCCTAAGTTTGAGTCGGAAGTCATAGAACACGGCATACAGAACCGTCCGCAACAACCATTGCCTCCCCCTTCGCAAGGAGTATATAATTATACTAATGACAATGATGAAGATGGAGGTTTCTCGGAGCAATACGGTGAAGAGCCGCAATCATTGCCATTTATACCATCGTATGATGAACAATCAACCAACCACTACAACTGCACTTTAGATGATTCTCCAAATACATCACAAAATTTTCAGACTGTCGTGACTCAAGCGATGGTTCATCAAGAGCAAAGTCCAGTTAAGAGAGATCTCACCAAAATATTAGATATTTTGCCTTCACATCAAACAATACAGAATCTCACTAAATCATTCGATAATGGTATTGATGTGGTCGATTGCCCTTTTCCACAAAACATAAGAAGGTCACCGCATATGTTGGATTTGCCACCTTACCCGAGCCCAATGAATTCTGTCAATCACTCCAGGCAACCTAGTGAAGAATTCCCACCGCCGCCTCCTCCTATAGATTTAACACCATTACAAGAAGAACTCAATAAAATCAACCATAACTCTAACATGGATCACTATATTCAAAAGACAAATGACGAAAGTAATGATGTACCAAAAGGGTCTCTCCTAGCACAGCTTCAGGAGAAGAGAAACCAAATTTTGAGAAATGAAAACAACCTCGCTAAAATGAATCAATTGGAAACAATCGGCAGCTCTGGCGATACCTGGCTCAAAGAATTACAAGCAAAACAGGCTGCAATAAAACTGAAGCGATCGGGATCTCTAGAGGGGCAACTTTCCTCTCCTGGAGAGAGCTTTTTAAAGAAAGCAGATAATAACTCAAGTGTTAAAAGTCTCGCATCTCGTTTTGAACCTAATCAAAATTCCTGTATCGACAATGAAAGATCTCATGTGGGTTATCTCAATATGGGTTCAAATAGAGATGTGATTAATTGCTCAATCCAATCCAGTAATGGGCATTATAATCGTCGTACCTCTTCATCGTCTGTTGAACAAAAGCAAAACGACGAAGAATACAATTTAGGAAAAACAAACAACATCAATAATAATGGTGATCGAACAAAACCAAAAAAGAAATCAGTATCGTTTTGCGATCAAGTAATTTTAGTGGCGACAGCTGAAGATCAGGAAGATGATAGTTATATACCGAATCCCATCTTAGAAAGAGTTCTAAAATCGGCAATGAATAAACCTGAATTGACAACTGTCCCTCTTCAAACAGAAAAGCCATCACTTCATAGGCAAGAGTCCTTCGATAGCCAGTCTTCACGTTCGACTATTTCATCCTTATCACAAACCTCGTATACGCCAAATGAAGCCAACGAATACTTTAGAAATCAAAACTCCTATCCAAGCTACCAAGTAGCACCAACACGGTCCCAACAACAAATTAATCCACAGAAGAACACGGTTTCGTGTGTACAAAATCAAGCTATTCAAAACAATAATCAAATATACCAAGCATTACCTGCAAATTCTCAAAATAACAGCAACCCAATACCATATACGCAACCACCATCAGTGTATCCAAATCAGAACACAGCGAGTCCACCAAACTATAGTCATAACACTGCTAATCGGCTTACACCTGTCGTTCACAATCAGCCTTATATGACAAAGCAAATTCAGAACATCCAACGATCAGTTCCCAATACATACCCACACCCGCCAAGTCAACTGCACCCATCAAATCATGCTACTAATAATAATACATATTATCATCGCAACCCGCAGCCTTCGACAACGCCAATACCTTCTGCCAACTATGGACAAAACCGTCAATATAATCAAAACGTACAAAATCATAGTTCCTCGTATCAAAGCGTGCCCACCAATTCACCAGCTTATCAGAGCTACCATAACCCACCGACGAGTTACGCTAATAACGATTATTCTAGTCGATTTCAAGGTGGTAATGCAAATCATTACAATGCTTCTCCATATCAAAGAGTTCCTCCCCCTCACGGTGAAGTGCTGGTTGAGAACTTTAATGGAAACCATTACCAGAAAACACCAAATAATTACTACCCCGACACCAACTGCAACCAACCACGTATCGATCCAAGAAACTTAGGTCCCCACCGTGAAAGTGGAACTGAAATCAGCCAATACCATCAGAATGGTTATCAGAATTATAACCCGTATCAACATTTGCAACCACCCAAGCAAATACAGAAGAAATCAGTTTCATTTGAACCAGGTACGAAAGGTGGTACCGATTCGCCTATACCACATCAATTGAATGGAAATTATTCAGAAAACCAATCGAACACCGTGTCTAGTGGACAGAAAACCATATGCAACTTATGTCGAAAGAAGACTCTAAATCCTCCAGCCACGTATTGCCCAGATTGTGACTTTTATATGTCAAGGTTTAAGCCACGATCATAGCAATGAAATGTGAATTGAGATATTGTACCTATAATTTTTATTTGAATGCGGAATGCCACCGATTATGTTAGATGTAATGATGTAAGATGTAAATAATAAAATAAGATGCGACTGATCTCACGTGAGAATTTAATCCATATTATAATGTAGAAGTACTTAAATGTAGCTTCAAATATAATCTCAATGTGTGTAAAATACAGATTTTTGTAGAAACATATGTAATACGTAAATTTTTATATTTTAGATGTATTATTATTTTTAAAATACCTACTTACAAATAAAACAAATTGCTTATATAACTAAGATTATTTATTTCATACTTTCCTTATTTTTCTGACTGAGTGAGACCGACGATATAAAAATATATACAGACAATAGTATATTTCGGTACGAAAAAGTTAAAGGATTTCTAGATTCCATAATAGATAGGGAAGGCTATAATGAAACCAAAATCTCGAAAAAAAATTGCACATTACTTATATTATATTCCTCACGCCATCTATTGTGATTATACTCTAAACCAATACCAAAGTTGTCTATGCCGATCAAATCGAAAAAGTATTGAGTAGCTACTTTAAAGAACGACCTGTCTGGTGTTGTGAATCTTTTAATAGCATTCCAAATACTTATTTATTCATAAACGAGTGTGTAATATTCATACTTTCGAATATTATTTGTCAGGATGTCATGGAGTGACAATACAATAGCTGCTAGTTACAGCGCAAAACGACAAGACTATGGCAGTTGACAAATCTGTCATTGAAATTTTGACGTTTCAAGCAAGATTTTTGTCAGTTCTTTAATGGCGACTGTTGATGACGGGTCGAGAGTTAGTAGAGTTTGGCATTGTTTATTTAGAACAAACATCGTAATTTAGTAAACATGACGGGAATTTTACCGAGCTACCAAAGGTTTGTTAATGGCGTTCCTGTTCCATCTATATCACGTCGCTCATTTCGTCTCCGAGAGAAATATCTAATTATTTCAGTACTGTTGACATTCGGAATTGTGTGGTTAGGTGCTCTTTTCTATTTGCCAGAGTTTAAAAGTTCTACCAGCGTAAATGACAGTGTTTATAATGTGTATAAACGTATTCAAAAAGCTGGTCCAGAGCTCCTTATGCCACCGCCTCTTGCTCAGAACGAAGTAGGGGACTTTCCTGTGGTGGGTATTGTTCGCCATGGAGAGGATGGAGACGATCCTCACATTGTTCAAGATAGAAATCGTTTGCGTGCAAAGATCGATGAAGATATGGGAATGAAAGTCTTGGAAAGGCCACAGTTTGACTTGGCGCCGTCCATTTCATCTTCTCGAGGTCCCAGCAAGCCTCCTGTAGACGCAATTGAAGAACCAAATATTGGAAATAACGCAGCAAAAGATGCGTCACCTGCTGGCGAAAAATCTGTCCTGGGAAGCAATAAATATGTTTTACCTATGATGGACTCAAATATAGATCCTGACATCAGACATAAACGAGAAACTGTTAAAGAGGTAAGTTGTAGCATTATAAATCATATTATTTTGTGTTGTCATAAAACTGAGAATATATTTTACTTGAAATTCAGTAAAAATTTAGAATAAAGTGACAGGTTTTTATCTTAAGTTAACAACATTCACAAATTTATCCAATATAAGGTAATCTGATAAATAGCATGCATGGCTTATACCAGAATTTTTCACTGATAAAACTATTATGAGTTACTATGTAAATTATCATATAAAATATTGAAATACATTAATATTAATTGTGATTATAATAAGTTGCTGGATGATACCGTCATGATAGAAAATACCAGCCGCTATTTATCTTTTTACTAATTAATAAACTACTAAAAAATCAATGATCAGTGAAATTTCATGGGACAAATTAACAAATATAAAAAACCATTTCTAGTTTTCTACTATAGAAAAAAGTTGCAGCTGAACTAAATGAGATACTTATTTTTTTATTTTATTGCGCCACCCAATTTTGTAATCTTGAGCAGTGTTAGTAAAATTTTGTACTATAGATGCCTTAGAAGAGTTCAAAATGAAAACTGATTGACTACTTTATAATATATTATGAAAGTTATATATTAGTTAGAGTTTTCAGGCAGACATTTTTACTTTAAAATATTATAAATGGTGAGGCGCAATATCTATATTACTATAATCCTTTATATTTTTTTAAATTTTAGTAGTAACTTACTTAGTAACTTTAATTTAATTCAGCTTAGATGATTCACCAGTTTAACAAAAGCTTCATTAGGGTCAATAGCTTAACAGTTTTCTTCTGTAGATTTTTGTCTTTCTTTATATCAGTGAAAAATCAGGAAAAAGTGAAATATTTTCGAAATAATATTTCAGATTCATAAATACTAAAGAAGCATTTGTATTCAAGAAGTCAATGACATTCTTCTGTGTCTCATATAAGTATACATCTATGGTAATAGCCGTTGAGGCGCCGGCGCATACTCTAACAAATTTTTCTAAATATTTGTTCTAAAAAATTACATTTCGCTGCCCTCATAAACTCATTTGGAAACTTTCCTAACAACAGTAATGTCGCTGACGTTGTTAAGGTGTCAACCGGTAATTGCACCAAAGTTTCCTCAACTAGTTTTTTTCTGATTGCTCATTGAATACCGCGTACCACACTATGCTAACAATATAATGAAAATAAATATTTATATCAAGGCTCATATAGACTCATCGTAAATAAATGTTTATATAATCAATAACGCGTCTTGAGTTTGACGAAACCGGATTTCTACCAGACGTAACGTGAACGATGTTTCTAATTTTTCAATGCATAATATTACACATCGTATGATGCATTTGTTTTCCTTATTCTTCAGAGATTCATTATTAGTTATGTAAGGACCTCGTTTAAGAACTTTCCTTTTAAAACCTTTATACATGGTGATGATAATGATCAAAGCAAGATTTCAGTATTTGTAAATTAGTATAATATATTCAAAGATGATTGATTTTAATCTTATTCATACGGCTTCTGTTCGTGGCGATTTTGAATGTATGTTTGATTTGACTGACTGAATCGAGTTTAGTATAACCTACTTCTAATATTTAATTTGCCAGTGATAAATATGTGAGGAAAATTCTATTTAAACATTCTTTATTAATCAATATAAGTTACCTATGGTGAAAACGAATACCAACAAAGAAACAGAAATATTTTATTTCGCGATTTATTATTACAATTTAAATAAGCTATATGGTTATATTATTTTGAAGCGTATTTCTATTTGCGCAATTCAATTGGTGCTGTCGTGGTTGAATCAATATTTAATCAGCTTATTTTCATTTCGCTCGCATTATTATTCTTGTTGACAATGTTTGATTATTCACGAAGCATTATTAAAAAAATATACGTTGATTTAGATACGGAGTTCTTTGTAGTCATTTTCCATATAAACATACACAAGTAAAAAATTAGTACTCACTTTAATTACAATTAATAATATGATAACAATTATTATACGATATACGAACCAGCTGCCAAAATAGGTATTCCCGAACAAATAGGACTTAGAGACTTTCAAGAAAAGAGCGTATAAGCATCTTAAAGGCCGGCAACGCACTAGTGAGGCCTCTGGCATGTCAGCGTCCATGAAGTATTACGTTACATCAGATGAGCCTCCAGCCCAGTTTTATAAAAAAAATTCTCTGCTAAGATCTTCTATATAAAAATTCAACCCTAATAAGTCTGCATGGGTCCTAAGCTAATTTGTATAATGTGTTGAAACTCTCAACTCTCAAGTCGTTGACAGTATGTGCGTAATTGCGAATACTCGACGGATATTGGGCGACATTTCGGCGTCTGTTTAATTGTTCATTTATTCATAGGCATTAAATTCTATTTGCTTCTATAGCTTAGCTCTTGACTCATTTATCATCATTATTTACGTAAGTAGAACTAATTCACGTATTTGAAACTGTACCACAGAATACATATACACCTAGTCACGGACCACGATTATTGTTATTATTATCTACGGCACACAAATACTGGCCGATTTTCAAATTGTTATTGGTTCCGTTCGCACACGGTTTAATTTACCATAACTATTGTTAACAAACGAAGTGGAAAACCGTATTTTCT
The DNA here is from genome assembly GCA_963693355.1 of Pontia daplidice. Classification (NCBI taxonomy): domain Eukaryota; kingdom Metazoa; phylum Arthropoda; class Insecta; order Lepidoptera; family Pieridae; genus Pontia; species Pontia daplidice. Next base: position 7,649,556 of record CAVNZL010000140.1, on the reverse strand, counting down.
GTCCTCGTCGAAAGTTTTCTATTTTCAAACTCTTCATAGAAAAATGTTTACGCGAATACAAATATGTATTTTGTCAGATATAGGCGAATGTTTTGATGTCTTGTCTTGTAAAAGTTTATGTGAAGGAATGATTTTATGCGAAAATGGTACACATATACCTATTTGATTTTTTTTGAAACATTAATCTCTTTTCAGTAAGTTTTATTGCATGAGCAGCAAGTGACGGTATTCGAAATTTGGGTATTTTACGTTTATTTAAATTTTGACTAGTTCTAGGTTTTTAAAACAATCGGTCACAACGTATTCGAGTGAGAACAACGAGAAGAGGTGAGCTATTTAGGTGAGGTGATTACTAGCTAAACTGTTGTTTTAGTGAAGTTTTCATTTGAAGAAAGTATATAGAAATTAAGCGTTCAAGTGTTGGAAACAAGTTTTTCCTATTGGTGTACTCACAAGGAATGCTTTGGGTACACTATTTGCGACAAGGTAATATAACGGCGTCTCGGTCGCGTTGTGTTGACACACATACATAATTGAGAACACAATACAATCGCACCTTATGATAGCGATATATATTTTAAAAATATTTTTTTTCAGTATTTGCATCGTAGTAAATCATTAATCAAGTAATAAGCTAGATTCGCTACGTTAATTAAAGAATTACATGAAATCATTATTGAATACTTATCAAAATAGACAATAGATGGCGTTAATATACGTCGCAAACTTAATGTTGCTGAAAATATGTACAATTTCTAAATTAATTTGGTTATTGTACTATGCGCTTGCTTTGATATTAATAATTTTCCGTTAATAAACATCTCGTCACAAAATAGCCAACAAAATAGTGAAATTTAAAGATTTGCATTGGAATAATGGAATTGTTTGGCCACAATTAACATATAAACGAGGTGATTATGGATTCACTTCAAAATTCTAATTGCATTGCCGGATAAGGATTATCCAACACGCAATTTCCCCGTGCACTTTAACAAATTCATCCATTGGATAGTTGAATTCTGCATTTTGTGAATTATTTAGCTAACCACGCTTTCCCTCTTCGTGCGAATTAAAGTAAAATTTTGCATATTAATAAAATATGGATTTAGAGCCATGCGCTACATTAGGGCTGGCATTGGACATCTAAGAACATCGTAGCAAAACTGAAAATAACGAATGACCCGAACCAACGACCTTTTTTTTTTGAATACTTGGAAGGAGTCGAGGTCATACAAATTGAGAACAAAAAATTTGAATAGGAATATCTACTTGGTTTGACATGATGGCTTATCTGGTTGTGACGCCTATATTGAACTGGACTATGGTTGGTTCGAAAATCTTCAAAAATAACTTACCTAGCTTTATGACATAAGTGCAATTTAAAGCAACATTTCTTTAATGCGACGAAAAAAGTTTTTTTTTGATAAAACACTGGAATGCCAAATAATGATAGTCTTGTATTTATTACAAGAAAATTCTCGCTGTATTTTGTTCTGATTTAGTTTTCAACTTAACTTTTTCTTTGCGGGACACACGTGTGTGTTTGATTTTGTTTCCTGCTTAAATATTTTCGTTGCACAGATTAAAACCAATGGCACAGATTAATAATTACAATTTGGTGTGGCAATTAATTAAAATTTCACATTTACCACAGAGTGTACGACATAATTACCATCATCATTACTAAACTCCGATCGCGATCCCGAGAAGTTTATTAATGTACCTTAAAAAACGAAATTACATTTAAAACATAATTAAGGAGCAATGTATTGTATAAGACAATTGTTATACAATTCTGTTTTATAATTCTGGTTCTCTTATCGATGTTATGATGTTAAATATAAGAGCGTCCGCTGGACTAATGCACATCAGAAGGTAATTAGATCGCTTGTTCCGGCCTTTTATTAGCTTTGATGACGGCCCGCGAAACATTATCCGACAAGTGCCATACTAAAACTTCGTCTGATAAAATCTTTAGGCTCAATATTCTAAACTAAATCGTTATACATCTGTTTGTAATAATGAAGAGATGTCTTATCTGTATGGTAGTGGTATATAAACTTAAACATTAACATAAATATGATTTTTGCGTTAACGTTAACGAGGTTTTTTATTTTAATTAGTATCTGAACACAGCAGCTAAAAAGCTGTTAAAGTCCTGAGATCGAACTGATTAATGCCTTAGTTAACAGTCTAGTAGGATTTCTTGAACATAAATATTAATGTACTATCGTACTTATGCAACGTTCTAAATTTGAATGTCTGCCTTTAGTTCATTAGAAAAAAAACTGACAAGGATTGATTTATTTATTATATTAATAGCTGATCCGGCAAACGTTGTTTTGCCATACATGTGATTTCTAGCGATCATTATTTTAGTTCAATAAAAATTGCTCTATTTAGGTTAATAAATTAATCTTCATATGACATGTTTGTCGGTTTACCATAGCAGTGCCATGTATAGATTACTTACTCAATCCAGTCGAAAAGCATCGACATCTGTTAGAGTCTTTTGAAGTTGACAGATATTTGTGACTGTCAATTAATTATAGACAAATAACTTGCAATAAAATAAAATTGCGACTATCATTAAAGATCTTAGATATCCTATCTCTTATGTTGGACCAGATTGCTCACGGTGTGCCAATTTAATTTTAAATCGGTTAAATAATTTCGGAGTCCATCGCGGACAAACATCGTGATAGGAGATTTATATACATATATTTAGATTAGCTCAACTAAATATATTTCCCATTTAGAAGTTATGAATGAAATAAAGTGGGATTAATTATTTCGTAATGTTACCGTCCTTTGAGTAATTTAGCTTTTGGGCAGACACCCTCGGAAACAGAATACCGTCTGGCGTTTGGAAGTTTTGTCTCAAATTACCTGATACGATGTATTTCTTTCCTTAAATCGAGGTTAACGACCTTGTTCCAAATCTAATTACATTCTTCTATATGTCTATGGTTTATGTACGTACGTGCTACAATTTCATAAAACCTCCATACGATTATTTTCCTTCAATTTCGAGTGCTTTAGATATATCGTTGTTAGTAGGTGATGAATTCGTTTTCCAAAACTAAAGAAATATACAAAGACTGCTTTAAAACAAACGATAAAATACTTTATCTATATATTAAAATTGTATATGTTTAGTATTTGCTATTTGCTGAATATCAATTCCGAGTACTTTATATTTACTAGTTATTATTTTGGATAAAAAATGTCATGAAAATGTTTACACAATTTTGATGAGTTACTTGACGCAATGCTGCTCATGTGGGTTGCCGAACAGGGAAGCAAGGTTCGATCCCCGGTACGGTAAACATTTGTGCGATGTGGTCTGGATATTACATGTATATGTATGTATATTTTTTACACATTATACAAGCTATAAATAGCCTACTTTGAGAGTAACCGATCGTGTGCCTGGTATTATTTTGATAGACCAAAGCTGTCTAAATTAGAACACTACTATTAGACAATTTTTTCAAAAAAAATCAAAGTTTTTATGAACAAGGAAGCTGACTAATGCCAGTCACCAAGCTCGGCTAATACGAGTTTCATCGTGTGGATTGGAGGCAATGAGGTACCGCACCTTAACCTAAATCGTCTATATATTCAGATAAGGAGAGCGGTATCGGTACAGGACATTCTAACAGCAATGGGTACTTCATACGAGTTTATCTTAAGATGTTTCCGTCACAGCACGGGTACTCGGTAATATTTTGTTGAAATCTGAATGGCTTCTAAATTTATACGGTAATCCGTCTGTTGAGAATACGATTCATTTTCTAACCTCGTTAATTCTGAGATAATGGGTCCATTTTAACTAAAAGTGTCACTTCATCACGATGTTGAAAGAGTTTTGCAGAGTACAATCAGACCGTTATTTATAATAGCTAGTTGAAGTTAGTTTTGAATGTTACATTTTTCATTTCTCTTCACTACGATTAATTTACTAAAGCATTTTTTTATGTGGAATATTATACAATTCATAAGAAAAGTATTGAATGTTAGTTATTTTACTACGCTACTTTGAAATCCACGTTTTAATGGGTTACTATGACAACCAGCTTACTAAAACATATATCATTTCGTGTTTTGCTTCGCTAAGCGTGCTGTTATCTCTATCGTTAGTGCTTTGGGAGCTTGCAGCCGATTTAGTAGCGAACGCTGCCATATAAACACAACGTTATAGTACAAAGCATTTTGCGCTCGGTAGAGTAGCTTTTGCTAGTGTGATGTTGTATATTATACTTTAATTTTATAAACCTTAAGGCTCTTTTGGTTGGTTCAACGCTAATGTCAAGTTATTTTTTTTTTGTATTGGTCATCTTTACCGAGGCGGTAAGCCTAAATTACATCTAAATACGAGCGGAGAATTAATGAAATATGTTGCAAAAAAGGGAGCCATTTATCTTTAAAGCATGATTTGAACTGAAATGTTATTAGGTCTTGGTTATTATCATAAAATCGAATGAATTTTTTTTTGGTTTATTTTGATGACTTTGTGTGCATATAGAGCAAATTTTTCTGTTTAAATAACAATTATTTAGATTTTATGGGGTCGTAAACTCCGATGACTATTTGGTTGATGACGTTAGGTCATCCAATTCCAACTGGTGCTTTAACTGCGCAAGCACAGTCTTGTATTTATAATATTAGAATGGATATGTGTACATAGAGAATTTAATTAAATTTAAACATTTCAGAATATAAATTAGAACATAACGCCGCAATTGTTATGCATATATAAATTACCCAAAGATAACGTATTTGATATTCCAGTAATGCGAGGCATACTTTGAAAATGTTAGCTGATAATGTGTTTTTAAATGAAATTGTTTGTTTCAGGTAAGAAGCCAGAATTTTCATTGAGTATATGTAAGTATAAGTTTAAAATTTAAAATATTATGTTTAAAAATTTGGAGTCGCCTATTCAATATTGAATTCACAGGTTACGTAATTATACTAACTGTGGTAATAGGTGCTTCTGAAATATATCTTTAAGATATAAAATACAAAATATCGGACACGCCACAACTGCTCGGGGACCCATCGTCAATACGCTACGAAAAACAAGTACGAACGAAGTTTTTTCGAATTTGTTTGCGTAGCGACACTCAGCATTTGAGTCTTAGCTAATTCGTTATGTTATACGAATTATCAAACACACACAGACAAAGTACGCTTTCACACAAACTTATGGTTATTTAAAATTAGCACTTATATTTTTATTGCTACTAATTCTTACGATGTTAGTAAAAAGTTCTGCAGCTATACATATAGAAATGACTCGGTTGAAATTTCTGTATTGAAATATTTGTGGAAGTTCAGGCGAGAATAAACTATGAAATTATGAAGATATCGCGTAAGTGGCAAACCTAATTAATACCCGTATGAAAAATATCGACTGTTTACTAAAGTTTGAATATAGTTTTATCGTAATACCTAACCTGTGTTAATGCATCCTGCCCGTATGAAGCCCTTTACGTTAAACATGATATTTATAAATTAAACCGTTATATTTTAATTTCTATCCGTTTTGCTAAATACTCGCGTACAGGTAAACTAAATGATACGTTACAGTACGTAAAACAACATTTATTTTAAGGCAGTTCGAAACTGGTAGTCTTAGATTACAATAATAATGGCTTGCGACATTTCTTCCTGCCACTAAATCAAACCGCTCAACGTTTTCACAGTAATTTTTTACACTCGAATATTAATACCTACGTAGAGTTTCAAACTCAGCGTTACATAATTTCCCAAGCAATTTTCCGAGTGGAGGATTTTACTCCGCAAGCGATTATATAGCAGCTAGACCCGCGGACCGCAGATATTCGGTGATGAAGAAATTCATTGTAAAGGCCAGAACACATGACTTATGTACCGTCAAATATTACAATTGAGAACGAATAATGTTATATTTTAATGGAATCCCATAAAGCCTTATTCCTTTATAAATCAATGTTACCCTACTTCTGTAACTAATACTCTCTTTAGTTTACATTAGTAAAAACTGATTTGTTTATTTACAAAGTGGAGATGAATCTTTGTTTTGAAGAATGAATATGACGTCAGTAATAACTTGTAATTTTTGTCCCTATCGTTATTATCTCTTTTCAGAAATGAATGTGGTCTATCGGATCGGATTTCTGAAAAAAAAAAAACTATATTCTCTAACTGTTACATAATTCTTGACAGAAATAAAATACAGTAGGGTGCTTTTGAAATAACACCAATTGCAAAGATTAGCATCTCAGAAATGATTACTCTATGAAACAATGATGAATCGCTCTACAGAATATATTTATAATTTATATTTCACTTGAACTAAGTGAACCGCTTGCTGAATTCTCGGATCTTTTTCGGCAAGTGTTCGTTGCTGCTAGCCGCAAAAAACACAATTGTAAATGAGATATAGAAAAATCAATTATACGTATAAGGATTCCTTAGGATATTCACGCTCATTTTTAAACTATTGAGTGCTTGAGGCCTGTAACGAGGCTTTACTTCTAGTTATCTGTAAAATTGATTGACAATATTTTAAAGTATTTAATATATATAATTAATACATTCGTTAATATTTTTGAACTTTGAATAAAAAATATTAAAAAAAATAATAGAATCAGGCGGTACCTTGCGGAAGGCCATAGTACTTTTTCTTTTGAGTGGTTGTGGGTTTTTTCACGGCGTATTGCTTGCATATTGTTCTATTAGGGTTTTGTGTATAATATATGGTTTGTGAAAATTTATGCTTGTCTCCGGAACGCTGAACTCAATGTTACGGTTCGATCCCCGGTTAATCAATGTAGTGAGAATAGTTATGCTTATATACACATACCAAATAGATGTTATTTGGGGCGAACCGACTGTGTGTAAAATGTGTACTGAAATTGTCGTTTATAATTATTTTTATGATAAATATAAGATCATATGCTCAATTTGCATTCTCTTTTCAACAATTTTTGTAACAATTACATTTTACGCAAATTGAGAAACGGAAATTCTTTAATTAATATGTTAATGTGCTTGAACATTATATAAGAATAATTGTATTCATTTTGGAATGTGAAAATTTCTGTAGTTCTTAGTTAAATTGCTTGTTTAAGCACTAACCGAGTTATTAAAATTAGCAAATATTTATACAGGGAATTAAGGAATTTATGTATGTATATGTTTAGTACAAGGGGTTGCTAAAATGTAAAAAACTTAACATATATAGTATATTTACAAGGTCATTATTATTACACTGCTATTTTTTTAATTCTTGATAAAAAAAACGACGACAGACAGATTCATAACGTGCAAAACGAGCTAATTTTGGTCGTTTTAAGAATATTTTTCATTTATTCATCAAATAGAGCGGCTAGTTGATAGCAGTGAGATTTGATATAACGAATATATGTTTGCGCTATATAATAGTTTGACTCAAAACTTAGGGCAAGATTGAATCAATCCCCATCATTAAATAACGGTAATTACAACGTCAAAATCGTGATAACGTTAGAACCCAAAGAGCTCAATACCCGGAAAGCCCGATCTTGCGATAATTCCCATACATACCCTGAGGGATTGGGAGATCAGCGTTCGCCTCCGAATTAATTCGCTTATATGAACTAGATCGCAATAAAGATATCTACGAAATATCGGCCAATACCACCACGGTTTTGTGGCAACATGCTAATTTGTCAAAACTCCCGATCCGAGATTCGCACTGCCTTGCTTTCAATACGGCGAGATGGAGATAGCGGTGATTTAATATAGGTCTGTGAAATGTCGGCGAATTTACGGGTCAAGAAGATTCAGTGAACATGTGTGTGACGTATTGCTTTCCGAGGCAGTGTGTTGAGTTGGACAATTTCTCGGAGTGACGTCACGCATCCTTGAATTATATCGATTTGACAAGTTGTGTACCATTGCGTATCGTTCACAGCGGAATTTCGATCGAGGAGGTTAGTACTTTTTATATTGCAAGCATAGACATTAAAACATGAATGCGGTATAAGCACCTTAAAGGCCGGCAACGCACTGGTGAGGCCTCTGGCATTGCGAGTGTACATTGGCGGCGGTATCACTTAACATCAGGTAAGCCTCCTGCCCGTTTGCCCTGTTTTATAAAAAAGGTGTAATAATTTCTATCGAAATAATTATTATTCAAGTATTTCGTGAATAAAACAGACGGTGCACCTCAAACCCGATGAGGCTTCTTTTGCGGCCTGGTTTTCGCTCCATCCGTATATTTAAGCTATTTACTTCAAAATTCGTCCTAATAGCGGTGTTTCTATGAAGAAACGGCTTAAGAATGATCATTATATGATGTATTCTACAGGCTTTTACAAATAACAATTTCACATTCATGAATTTAGAACGCAGGTTTAATTCGTTGCCGGATGATTTTAAATTAATTTCCATGTTGCAACACAAAACTTTAATCAACATTTTACGAATATTTCTGAAAACAGTTTTTAAATGCCTCCCTTTCAGTTAAACGCCATGAAAAGCCTCCGTCAACGGAAATATTAAAAACGTATGCGAAACAAACAATAACAGGAGGGCGGAAGGTTTTCCGCCTCTGAGCCAGTGTTTGTTATGATTGCCTAGATTTTTCAACTAAAATATTACTTTGTGGTCTTTCGAGATGTTTAAATAATGTTTCGCATTAATGCTCTTTGAAAACAATATAAAAATATTATGATGAATTTATATTTTAATGACTTAAAACTATACAAATTACACCTGTTTTGGAGGGGGTCGAATTATGGAATGTCTGGGATGTTGGTTTATAGTGATCTCTATGGTATGTCCGATTTCTTTATGATGATGGTGACATTCTGTGCTATGAAAAGAAACACTGCAGTTGATGAACCTCAGTTTTATTGAGTCTAGACAAGTTTATCTTATTCAGGAACGTCACAGACTCCAGCTATTGACTGCTTCGTAAAACTTAAGTGTTATAGACGTAGTTGGCAATCTAATCTAATGTAACTATTGGAGACTTGAACCACATCAGAACAAACAATACGAATCAGAAGTAAAAGCTCAATTTATACAAAAAAACACGTAATATGCTTATAAGCTCTGATTATATTTGTTATAAGTATGCCTTTGAAGGATCACGTCCTTTATCGTTGTGTTTGCTCTGCTTAGTGGTCTCATTAACAGTTTTTCTTGCCAATTGTTTGTGCAATTTGAAATAATTAGTTTCCTCGACGATTGTAATGTTGCCCATTTGTTTAGCTTTACCGCTGTGGAAATATCTCGTGTAACTAGTGTAATTTATCAAGATCTGAGTAAATTGTCTATTGCTAGAAAGAAATTGCTTTTTCGTTGTGGTTGTCTGACATATTGAACTTTTATGCTTATATTACAACTGTTACACTGATTAATAGTTTTCGCTGCGCATGCTATGTCATGGATAAATTTTACTTACAAATTTATTATTTATTCAGAATGGTTATTTATTGACATAACTTTGAGGAAGGTTGTCGATAGAAATGGCCATTGGGCCTCAATATGGTCAAAGTGGGGTTGCTGACAATTGTTGCATTTTTATTATGCTAACTAAAATTTTAATTATTTGATATGAATAAGTAGTATAATAGGTTTATTGTATTGTTAACTTTGTGTAAGATATACAAGAACGCATAGTAAATTCCTTGAAGTAGCGCTCTGAATTTGAGCGTCTTTTTTTGTGTAAAATGATCTTAAGTTTAATACTAATCAACAAAGTTTTCCACGAATAATTCTTTTTAGACGCGTTCAGCAGTTAAAGTTTGTGATGTATACGTGAGTTGAGAGCTTGAAGTCTGTAAAATCGATGCCGAAATTTAAGTAAAGATTTTTAATAATAATAATTATCCTGCCGTCGAAGATGTTTTACCATCATCCTTAAGAACATTCCAATGTTCAGTTTCAAGAATTGACGTAACTTAGTATGAATTGTAATTAACGTATGTGAATTACGCTCGCGAGCTTTTTGTTTTGATTCTCGAGATCCAGTTCGAATCGGCGAAGCTCGCGGTTTGCTAATAAATAACACTTTTTAATTGTCATCTCGCAAAAAGATGTGTTTATCGACAAATGTGTGCTCGCTTTAATTTTTGCCGAAAATAAACGAGCCTTGCCGATAACGTCCGTCTTTATCTGCCTTTGAATAATGATGAAGAGTATATTTAATTAAATTCGTTTACATTAAACATTACCCCCTGTCGCGATGTGTTTATCTGTGTACTTTAATGGCCCGTTTCGGCTTTTCGTTCGATTATACAAATGGTTAATCGGAAACCTTCAAATACTATAAACTAATCGAAATCGTAAGGTTTTAATACTATAACTAATTTATTGATTTTTTTAATCTTCATGTGTTATTAAAGTAATTTCAAATACAAACGACACTGAGTAAAATGATTTTCCAATTGAGACCACCAGGTTTAAATAACCCAAAATAAGATATGATAGCTTAGGTTGCTTATGTTATTGGAGACGCATAATATTTTTTATTGGTTAAACGCGCTAATCAGGAAGTGCTTATGGGAATTAAGAAATTATCTTGGATAGTCCATTTATAGATTAAGAACATAGCATCCACACATGTTTAGAAAAAGTGCGGGTATTTTAATTAATGCATTTAAAATAGGATTTAACTCACTTAGAACGTTTGTATTCGATGCAGTACTAGCAACAGCATTGCAAATAATACATAGGAACTTAGAACACATTCACTACGACATTGTCAAATTTAATTTCTCCACTCGATTCAGGTTTTTGTGGCGATGGTATGTCGTCATGTTGTTTAATAAATCAAGCCTTTGTACCGAGTATTAATCATGTGTTAGGGATGTCACATATTTTATACATTAACAAATAGGGAATGCTATCTCGTTGTTTTAGGGTGACATGATTGGACGCTTTTACTGCCTACGTCAAGTTTATACTTACTTAGAACCTGCACATAATATATATAAAATTCTCGAGTCACGTCGTGGCTTCGAACTTGAACTCCTCCGAAACGGCTTGATTCTCATGAAACTTTGTGAGCGTATTGAGTAGGTCTGAGAATCGGCCAACATCTATTTGTCATCCCCCTAAATTTTATTTTAGACAAAATTTTTAGTTTCTATTTTTTTTATTATACAACATAGAAAAATACATACAATCCTAAATTTTCACCCTTCTATGATCAACTCTTATTTTGTATTTATTCATTGAAAATTGAAATCACATGTATGGCTAAATAATGTTTGCCAGGTCAGCTAGTTACTTTATATATTAAGGCTCTGCTATCAGGCTCCCACTCATGACCCGTGGTAGTAAGAGTGTTGTAATATTTACAGATGATGTATTTTTTCTGTCATCACTTGCCAACATATAAGGGGGCCACTCAACAGTAGTGATTTCTTAATCTCGTCGTGCGCGAATTTTCAGTCACACCTGCCCGGTTTTTATGACTTAACGCTTCCGTTAATATTAAAAGCTCCCAAATTGTCGATGTCAGCGAAATAGTAGAGTCTGAAGAATGACGAAATATGGAGATGAACAAATTAAAGTTTTGTTTACTATTAATTAAGATACATAGTGGTTTAGAATAACGACAATTTTTAACCACGGCAAGGTTATTCACGCAATTCAGATAGCATCTGTGTCCTTGTTCAATTCTTGACATTCTATTCATATGCCATTCTATACTTTAATGATTTGGTTATTATAATAATAAAAGCGGATTTGATTGGTTCATCCGGTCTTAATTGTAACAAAACAAGAGTTACGTTTTTGGAATATTTGTTCCCATGAGAACGGTCTTAGCGGGAGATCTGTGAAAGCGCTTGCTTCACAATGTCCTAAATTGGAATCCAATGGCATATTTTTTATATAAAAGATATTATGAGGATGAATATAAAGTAACATTGAATGCGAATCAATAAATGTTATTATTTTCATGTAGTTAATTGGTTAATTGGCTATTTTTAAGATTCTCACTCTATTACCCTAAATCAATCGAAGTTGAATAGACGAGAACTAGAAATAAACTCATTTTTTAATTAACATCTTTTATTTATACATCTACACTTACATTTATTTATGTTATAAGCGTGTGTTAGGGGTCCATTACTAGTAATCTAGTACCTACATACATATGTATATAGTATAGTATGATTCAGTATACATGTCAACTTAGAAAAAATACGTATTTCAAAATTTCCTAAGGATACGATTTAGTATCAAAATCTTAATATATATAGATCTCCTGTCACGATGTTTGTCCGCGGTGGACTTCTAAATGATTTAACCGATTTTAAATTAAATTGGCACACCGTGACGACGACAGTCTCTTAACTTAAGGGAGGGCTCCAACTTAAGGGATGGGATGGCTTAGATCTTTAATTATAGTCGCGATTTTATTTTACTGCAAATTATTTGTCTATAATTAATTGACAGTCACAATTATCTGGTAACTCCAAAAGATTCTAACAGATGTCGATGCTTTTCGACTGGATTGAGTAAGTAATCAATCCAACAAACGTGAACGTAAAATAAAGCATTCTTTTATTGTTTAAAACGCTTTCGATTTTATAATCGAAAATGATTTAAAATCGAATATATGTTTATATATATCCCCGCACACTTAAAGCTGATAATTATTTGTATTGAACTAACAAATGATTGCTAGAAATCATATTTATGGCAAAACAACGTTTGTCGGGGAAACGCTAGTTGATTATAAATTGTTTTAAACGGTAGCGAGGTGTGATACCAAATGAAGTATTCAATTGATTAACTGGTTCTCATAGATTTTTATAACAATTGAATCCGTTACTGCGGAGACTAGTAATAGGTGCAAATGCAAGTCATGGGAATTGATAACATTGAAATGCCTGTGTGAGATTTTATATTAATTGTTCGTGAGTTGAATGCGTTTTAGGCTAGGCTCGGCTTGACCTGGAATACAAACAACGGAATTTTACAACAACAAGACGGAGCGAAGATTTCTGTTCAGAAATTGAAGATTTAGAGAAAAACACTTTGTTAACGGATCAATTTATGTATTTTTACAAAATTCAAGTATATTAAATTATTTTAAAATTTTTCGACGTTTCTATCCGGGAAAATGGAGGACACCGTGAGCCAGTTCTGTAAAAATCCTTCCGGTTTTAGTCGATATCAACTCCGGGGCAATAAATACAGATAACACATAATCTCTCTGCAGCTGCGAAACGTCGGAAAATTTTAAAATAATGTAATATACTTAAATTTTTGTAAAAATACATAAACTAATCCGTTAACAAAGTGTTTTTCTTTAAATGAGTAATAGTTATGTTAATAAAAGACAATTGAAGATTTGTTTGCCTAATTGTATTCAGTTATGTAGACTGATCAATAAATAATTATAACGAACGAAGCAGCGTTACGTTCAAAGCAACAATTTAAAAACGACTACAAACAGGAAACTTTTTTTACTTACTGAGGTGGAAGCTTGAGCGAGTCTAAAACAGGGTCCTAAGAAATTTCTCTTTTGAGGTCGGTTTGAGCATAAAACACGATTGCAGTTTCAATCTTGATTGATTGCTCACACGTAATGGCGGCCCACGGAGACCGAATTTTGGGAGAATTGTTTTTATTTTGTTACTCGATGCCATGCAACATCTGCCACTTTCGCTGTTTGTTTTAAAAATTATCCCTTATCTCTATTGTTATAAGCAGCTTGTAAATGCCCGCATATTTTCAATAAATGCATTAATACAATTTAAAATTTTATTGACTGCAGTGAGATGTTAAACTCTGCAACAAGGTTCATAGTAATTGCAAAATATTCGATATTTGTTAAAAATTAAATCAAATTTTTCGATATTAGTTAATAAATAAATCGTATTAACCTAATTTTGTTTTATTACAACGTTAATGTTGTTTGTTTAATCTATACATCCTTGTTCTCAGTATTGGCTTAAACATATAAGCTCTTAATCCGAGGCTAATAAACAGGAGCATCCATTAATTCTACAATAATCGTAAATCGATTCAATATTATTAATGCTTTAAATTCGTGATTTGGTTATTATTGAGATTATATTTACAGTGGCACGTTACTCAAAAGATAAGATGCGCTCTAGGTCATCGTTTTTTTTTGTAGTTGATAAAAGGGAGCTCTTATTGCCGTCTTTAAAGCAGCGACAAAAGACACGTCGAATTGGATGATATATAATACCACTATTGTTGAGTAAGGCTGGTGAAATCGCAGATTCCATATAAGTATGGTAACCATGGCAACGAGTGTGGCACGTTCATGCCTAGCACCGTATAAGTATCCGCACGTCTTTCAAAGATAATTTTAACTCTCCGTGTGCTTAATTATTCTTTTATCTTACGCCGTACTATTTTAATAAAGTTCGTAATTGCCTGTTTCCCTTATTATTGACTCGTATCGCGTATTGTCCCAAGCGACTTTGTACGAGGGCTGCCTTTTTAGATGTGTTTTTATAATAAAATAATTTAATAATCGCGAGTTTGAAATGTCCCGGCTACAGTAGTTATGTCGTCTGTGAACATTTGAACTATCACGTTTTGTACGGTTCATTGCTTTATATAATACACCATATGATAAGGAAGAAAAGTAACAATAAAACAAATTAAAAAACTAATATATAAATAAAAGGTCTTCTCGCTAACAAGCGATCTCTTCCAGGCAACCTGACAGATGAAAGTGAGAAAAGGGTAGATTATAAAGTACATACAACAAATAAATTAGGATATAAGAGATAATTAAATTAATGTCAATATATCGAGGTTTGAATTGTAATTGAATATTTACTTGACTTGGATATATGGCTAATCAATTTATCAATATTTTATATAAGTTAAAGATTGCGTTATAGAAATAGTTTTGGATATTTTTAAATCATTATCTCAATTTTATTTACGTTTTAAGAAAAACACTTTTTAACGGATTGATTAATGTATTTTTTGCAAAATTTAAATATAATTACATTATTTAAAAAATTTCCCCGACGTTTCGCGTGCTCTACCGCGTGCGTGGTCTAAATTTTGCAAAAAAAAAAATACACAACTAAATCCGTTAAAAAGTGTTTTTCTTTAAATGAGTAACAGTTATGTTAATAAAAGACAATATAATGTCCATTCTCCTCATTTTATCTGGTGATTCTTATGACCCGATGATAATAATTAATATAATACTCTCACGTATTGACTGCATTGTCATATATGCGATACGCTATATCAACTTATTAAAATATTATACATATTCTACATTTACATCTATTTTTATGTTACAAAATGTCTGCTGAAAATAAAGAAATACTAATTATACCACTGAGCAATTTTGATAGTGTTTAACACATATAAAAATGAAAAAAATAATCACATATAGGCGCGATATTGAACTCGGCTCGACCGATTTTTATGAAATTTTATATGCGTATTCTCGGCTCGGCTAACATCTATTTCTCTCTTATTTTCTATTTTTCTATGATACAGGATACAAAAATATATACAACCCTAAATTTTACCCCTCTACGATCATCCGCTATTTTTTATTTATTAATTGAAAACTGTAATTCTTTTCGCAAGTTTTTTTTTATTTTGATATTAAAATATATTAGTTACTTTAATAAAGATTAATTTATTAATCTAATTAAATCATACTTTTATTGTTTAAAACGCTTTCGATAAAATATCCCCGCACACTTAAAGCTGATAATTTTTTTTATTGAACTAAAAAAAATATGCTAGAAAACACACGTATGGGAAAACGTTTGCCGGTTCAGCTAGTATTCTATTCAATTTTTATTTAGTTTATGAATGTGAACAGCTGACGAGAAATGGCTCGTATAACTTCATATACATAATTTGAAGATTATTGAACGATTGCCAAACACTGTGCAAGTTTCAATGAACTCATTTCGTTCGCTATTGCCATATAATTGCTGAAAAGAATGTTATTCTTAAATCTTTTTCAAATCGACCGATACAGTTATATTTGTCCGCGGATGATTATTAGAAGGGAGATAATCAAGGATCTGATGATGGTATGAGTTATTTAAATTTAATTTGGATAATTTACTATTTACTTCATCCATGCCGTCTTGGTAGCAACCTTGCGCCTTAATAGTAATACAAATATCATCTTGTTTTATGTTAAATTTCTCTTCAGACAGATACGAGAATTTTCATCATCGTCATATTAAGTAATCGCAAAAGTGCGAGTTACCTTTACTAGAAATCTATTCATCTCTTTTCATCCCAGCACATACGCAATTTGATAGACAGAGACAGAGTAATTACTAAAACACTGAATTAGTCTGTATGACACGAAGAAAACGTTTAATTTACTGACAAGTTATTTACATAGAATTACAGTTTTCAATTAATAAATAAAAAAATAGGGGTTGATCGTAGAGGGGCAAAAATATATGTTCATATGAATTTTGGTATGCTGTATCATAGTAAGTATGCTGTATAAAAAATAAGAAATTTTATTCACAAAAATTTAGGGTTGGACCTTCCTTTATGGGGAGAAAGATAGATGTTAGCCGATTAGACCTTTTAAATTTCATAAAAATCCGTCGAGCCGTTTCGAAGGAGTCCAATTACGCAAGCCGTGACACTTGACAATTTTCTATATAAACAATGTCTTGGCTGTATAAAATTTATTTTGCTTCCTAATAGTTTAGACCTGTTTAAAATATATGAATGTATATGTTTACTGAGAGCTGAATAGCCGCTCGATATATCCGCACTGAATCCACTTAGGACGAGACTTGGAACTAAAAAGTAAATGACAAAAGGAGCTCTTTATTATTGAAAGCCACATCACGAAGTCACCAAGTTTATTTACTATCGCAAACTCCTCTTTGTGGAGCTCTAAAGCTGTAGTCCCCTTTCCGGTTTTATTACTAAACTTTTTCCATACGTGCCTAAGAAATTTATGAAAAGCCTTAAAATTGCGTCACCTCGTGGCCTTTGGCGAAGTAATTCATTTACGAAGTTGGATACGCGTCGGTGGAAGTTTGGCGAGTTAAATTTCTCAAAGTATTAATTGATTCGTTTAGCACGAGGGTTTTATATAAGAAAACATATTACTGTGTTAACTATTCTTTAACGTTTGACAATTGTTTATAATTATATTTGTTTTAAATAATTTATAATATGACTATGGACACAAGTCCTTCAGCCGGCTTTAATTAAATTATTTGAGACTCTTGCAAGTTTATAATTTGTGTTATTTTGATAAAACACACATAATAACAAAGGTTTTTTGATGAGAACCTTCGCTAAATATTATTTTTTATTGTCTACGCTGTATATTTCCTTGTTCTATATTCATCAAAAATACAATTAAACTTTAAGATAATAGTACTGTACTGAAATGTAAAATGTTATGTTTCATAAATAGTACAAAAATTTTTACTCGCAGGCATTTAACCAAAAATAAGTATGTCTGTAATTAATTCATATTATTTAAAGCGTGCCCTGGCTCGACCAAAATTAGTGTATTAATTAACAGAAATGTTAACTACGCCTTGAGAGAGAATCTTGAAGCATTTACGTTAAATGAAATCTGCGCCAAGCTCGGGAATTCTTAAATAGTAAAGCTACAGTATCTTAGGCAGCTTCGTAGACAATAATGTCTGTGAACACACGATACTTTAAACTTGTATCTTCGGTGTGAAAATTTATGACTTGAAGATCTGTTTAAAATGCTCAGTACAGAAATCTGTGTACGTGTTCTTGTGGTATATCCTGGTAGAAAGATCTCGCTACACGTTGGAGTTTTCTACCGCAGCTGAAACTTAAAATCTGCTAATCGCGTCAGTTAACGAATAATAAATAAAGCGATAAATAAAATATTAGGTTTTATGAAGATTATTATAGTTAGGAGATAGTGTTCAAATCTGATTCACGAAAGAAATCATTTTAATCAACTTGCAACGAATTCAACTCCGCATGAAAGGATTATGGCTGTAAAATCGATAGTGTGCGATGGGCCTAGCAAGGCTTAGCGTTGGCACTTTGCCGGCAAACTAGGATTGGTGCATCTGCGTCTGTGGACCGACCGTCCAGATCACGTAGCGACCATTAATTGCTCTCGAGGGCCTCAGCTGAAATTTTATCGATGCGGTCAACTTATTTTTACTTTTGACTATGCTTTAATAGACCGTTCGCTACGTACATCATATGCGACCAGATGTTTTCGGCTATTTTCAATTTTATGTCGCCATTAGCATACGAGTTAATTTTACGGCGCGTTATCGGCGGGGCAGTTGTATTACACACTTTATGTCTAATTAAAAACTATATTTTATATTTGCGTTTTTATCCTTCACCTCACTTCTATATATAATATTGCTCCAAATTATATTTACGTAAGAAACTGATTAATGTATACCATCGCAAGAATACCACGAATATTTTTCCTTGATACAGACTATATGTCACGAATTTACTCAATTAGCAAAATCATACAGTACATGAATGATATTCGTACGTAGTCGTGACAGACTCGAACCCAATCGTATCTGATGTTGAAGCGGCCTCTTGCAAAGCACGCCTGACCAGTCTAAGCCGCCGTATAAACGCACTCATAGTTAGAATCATCTTTTAAACAGAAAATTTAAGGCTAATTGAATATTGATGGGCGTTTGTTGAAATTTTGTTTATAAGCGCATCAATGCTCCTTTGAACAGTAAAGTCAGCAGTGTCGAACCCGCCTGCTAATTGCTCGAGAAGTTTCGATAGCCCTTTAACAAGACCACGTCCAATTAAGGCCGGCATACAGACACGATCATAACACGTATGAATTTGCGTTTCTTTTAACCTCAATACGGAAATGTTCTTCCACTTATCTAATGATATTACAAATAAATATTGCTAATTTTGTAATGAATGACAGTACTATATCTAAGACGGACTAGATGACTCGAAGATTAAACGGATTATTAATCAGATATGGGTTCAATAGGCTTAATGGGTGTAAAACCATGTCGCACAACTAGTTAAGTATAAATAAATAGTTGTCTCTTCATTTAAACTAAAGGAATGTTATTTCAATTTTGTGGTACGGACGTTATATGTCACGCATTGTACAACGAAGTCGACCCCTTGAATATAATAATAACAATTAATACTTTATTTATAGGCAAAACTTGCAGGTCAAAAAAGAAAATGTCAGGCAAGACAACACAAACGTGTTGCAAAAAAACACTTTTCCAAACAACTAAAATGAAAAAACGTATTTATTTTTTTTGTAGAAACTTCAATTCCTAATTAATTAATCATAATTTTAAGTATAAAATTCAATAACAATTTATTAGCAAAACACTCCGCCAAAAAACCCTCAAACACTCGACGCACGTTTCGCCCCGACACCGGAGCATCGCCAGGATGTTTCCTCTGCGAACAGCGTTCATTGAGCGCTGCTGACCAAACCGCCGTCTTTGTTGAGGGTTTTTCCCGGAGTATTGCCAGTAAAGTAGTCTATTAAAACTGCAATTGTATAATTATCAAGGTTTTTGTGAGACAGCCAGGTGAGGTATAACAAAAGTTCATTGATAGACGAGTAACATAACTAGAAGTTTCATAGTTTACATATTACCTTAAGTAGATAAAACTTGAATAACATTTTCTCAGCAAAGTGCCTACTCAGCCTATATTATATTCATCAAGGACCAAGTCGAGACATGACACGTTATAAGTGCTCAAAGCCATTGTGTTCTCAAAGTGTCAAAAGCCAGGGTGACTCCCGGCTGACGCGTGTTATTCTGGAATTTGTCTTGACATAACGAAAGACTTTTAAATACTTTGTAACAGATTAAAACGCCATCTATTATAACGAGCTATGTTAATATATTCTATTGTTATTAGGAATTTGGTACCCTGAGGACATTAAGTTTGTCAGAGTCCTACGGGAATTCCTTACCTACGGCACGTGCCCGACATTGCCTGAAGGCACTTTCTATATCGTACCTTATGTACGTATTTAGTTTGTGTGCTCTGGTGAATATGGCGAAAATATTTTTATGCTATGTATTTTGTACAGCAATGAGTAAGTTTAAGGTGCATGCAAAGTCTTTCAATTATTTGTTATGAACCTTGCTTGAATCAGTGGGGTGATTAAAATTATAAATATTCCTTATAATTTATATGAATGATGAACACTCAACAGAGGTCTGAATATAAATGCAATGCGGCAGCGGGTTACTTATGCTGTTAGTCCGAAGATTAGAGAAATCGTCGTCACGCTTATCTAAGAAAGATTGAGCACGCAGAAATATACAAAATTTGCTGACGTTCCCGTAGTATGTATATTACTTTAGATGTGTTAACGAAACTTGGGTTATTAATTATAAACTAAATCCAACTACTGACTGATATAAACACGATGACATTGATTAATTCGCAGTCTCAAAATACGATCCTGTATCAGGGAGGTTATAATTTGTTATCACGGTTCATATAAGAGAAAAATGTACTCACGCGTGAATCACATGAGAACACGTGTAATAATAAAAGGGTGATTCATAAATTGTAGCGTGTTTTCGACTACCGTCTTCAAGAATTCATTCGATTTGAACGTTTTTAAAAGAGACAAAGTTCAATTTAAACTGACAGAGAAGAAAACAATGTCATTTTTGTGGACTATTAAGTAAACTTACCGTCAAGAGATGGCGTTTAATTCAATGAGGGTTTTCACGACAATAACGTCATTAGTTGGCGCCATTTTGGCAAGAGGCCTCATCCTAATAATCGCGCTGTCAAAGTCCCTAAAAGTTCTTCGTTTTCCGGTATTTTAAAACCTGCTATATTCTATCTAGAATATATTTCAAAATTTACGTTGCATATGTACAAAAAAGGTTGCTGAATTAAAACTGGAGCTCGAAAGAAGACTGTGGTATGAGAAGTGACAAAAAATCTTATAATATGTAGTTATCATTTATCGACTATCCGCTGTTTATTTTTGAAAAATTAAAACTTAATATTGATAACGTTTCAGACTAAATGATTATAATGGAAAGTGTAACATCAAATCCAATCCCTACAAGGTGGTGACATTTCATATGACGAGAGACGATTGTTCAAGTGTCAACTCAAATTCTACGATACCTCTAAAGTCGTTTGGTGGATTTGTGTCATTCAAATATATGTGATATTTAGTGTTTAGGTGCCGTCATTACCCTTATAATTTCCACTTCAGCAAAGTCAAAAGATAGCATGCCAGTTGTATTAAAAGATACATTTTTTTTTTTTAATTTTTTTGACCTCAAGAGTCTAAACGACACAGTTATCTTTTCATTTGTGATGAATCATAGATAGCTTCATTCCATGGAAATTTACTTTACGCTACATTTTTTCAACATAGTCTGTATGTTTATGGTTTTATAAAATGAATAAATGACGGTATTAACATTCTGACCAAGTAGAGAGGAGTTAATCTAATCAGAGAACACGGCTTGTTTCTCTAAAATTGAGAGTTAGATCATATGTATCGAAGTTACTGGTGATGTTTACGGAAAACATTGTAGGCGCAAACCGGTCTCTATGAATCGCTACAAACTATTGTTTTAAACGTATTTTATGCTTAGAACTCGATTTTTGGGCACACAGGAACATCCAGAGATCTGGATCTGACAGCTCAGTGCTGACGAATACCCTCATTAGATACCGTTTTCATTTACATTTAAATGTCAAAAATTTTACCTATCAAATTGTATTACTTCGATTTAATATTACAGTCTCGCGGTCACCACGATTGCTATCAAAACTAATGTAATTAATTTCTGGCTTAATGATTTTGATTAAATCTATTATATTCTTGTAACACATTATTAAGAACGATAAATGAAAATATTATTTATATGTATTCTAAATTTTTTGGCACACACTGTCCCGGTCGACATCTTGTAATCATAACAAAATGTTTAGAAAATATCTAAGGCGCTCAGCAGTGATGACATAAAGCTTCTTTAAAAATATTCTCGTACATTTTCCACATACTGTGACCGAAGTTAAGTTATATTGAAAAATTGTGGCTCTGAATGCACAATTTTTCTTCGTTTTAAATTTTGTATCGCTCCTCGGAGATGCGGTCTCTCAACAAAGATTTACGTATAAGAAATAGTAATAGCCAAAACCTTATTTATTCATGACAAAATCATGCCGAACACTCGTTCGCATCGCTATTTTTAATATCACAATCCCGTCTCTCTTTGCCCTACATTGCAGGGCGCGTATCAGTCATTATTTAACATCGTCGGAGCACAGTACTTATCGACGAGATGACACGATCTAATAGAAAATTTTCATATTCATAAGACCGAGGCAGATTTGCATATAAAACGAGCGAATTCACCTGACCCCCAAGCACCTTGTTTTCATCGTAAGAAGACGTAAATGTCCTCAGGGAGTCGTTGGCGTAATGTATGCGGAAAAATTGCGGACGTTTCGATTTTTGTTGCCAGTATCGCATAAACTTAAACACCTATCGATCATTGAAATTGACATATTTTTACTTATGTCAAAGTAGCGGCAGTTCTAGTGGGTAGTTCAAAGCAAAACAAACAATCAAACTGTTTGTATATTTATAATATAAGGATGGGCTAATTTGATCGTTGTCCAATGCAAAATCTTGAATAAAACTTAGACTTGAAAATGCTAGACCTTTACCTATATATAATGAAATCAAGTCAACTATCCACCAGCAAACAAACTGGCACCAAGTTCAACAAACAGTTTGTTCAGCAAATTGCCATTAGGGAACTCGGTTTTTCACGATGTGTTTTAAATTAAAAGCTTAGCAAAGTTGAAGCGTTCAAATAAGCCCGTATTTGCATCGGTCAGTTTGCACCCGAGCGCTAACCGCGGCCTCGTCTGGACGGTACACTTGGATTGAAACTAAAATGTATTGTTTGCGGGGACGGAACAGTTATGCGGTTTTCCTGAATACGGGAGATAAAGCACTTATGTTGTAGAACGAAGAATAACGAAGTATTGATGAAATATCAAGGACATGTTTTGTGTGGTTCCTCAAGTTATTTGTATAGTCGAGTGTTGATGCAAAACTGTAGTTTTCAAGTAAGAATTCGGTACGTATTCTGCGTTCATTTGTTTTCTGGATAATTTAACAACAGCTCAGATTGTGGATTAACACCAAATAATGTACATACTACATACATATAGATTTAGTAAGACTTGTTCTCGCAATAATAATGGATTTTTTTAAATTATATTTTTTTTATTATTAACACTTTGGCGTCTGTTATGATTGTTTGTGAAGTATTTTTCAGTGTTTTCATTTATGAAAGAACTATAAGGTGTTTAGTAAGGGACCCGTGGAATCGTACCGCTTACTATATAATAATACGGTTTGTCAGCTTTATGCATACAAAATTTTAATAGAATTAGGCCAGTCGTTTGGGTGTAAGATGTTTAATAATATACATTTTATGTAAACAAACATACAGTACAAAAATTCGCGCACTCTTCTTCCGCCTTTATAATATTATTATAATTATTCAAAATTTCCCATGATGTATTTGTTCCATGAAATAAATAAATAATCCTAAAAATTCATGGACTTTAAACCATGCTTTCAATCTGCGAAAGGTGGCTTATTCACGTTAGTATGTTTATTAAGTCAGATCATCAAAAGAGATAGTTGAAATAAATTATATTCTATTTGTAGAGCTTGGAGCGGTCTCGCTCTGTGAGAATCGTATTGTAACAATACTCCTCGTGACCACAGATGCGATTACTGATTCGATTAATACTTTGACATAAATCGCATTATATTTATTGCGCCGATCCTGCACTATCTTTGCCTCGGATATAAATTATAAGGAGTACACGTTTTGGTCCTTCGCGTAACAAAACGATCAGGTAAAGGCATCTAAGTTGTTTAAGTAAGCTATTGGCAATAAGCCCTGGCTGTGCTTTTAATAGCTTATATTCACGTAATGTAACTTGAATATAAGCTATTTGAAGCCTCGAATGTAGCGGTTCTCATTATCTAATATATGTATACCAGTGTCATAGGTAAACCTAAATTAGTCACCTATTTAAAGTCTATAACTAAAAAATATGATTAATTTCTACATTTTTAGGGTTCAAAAGAGCGTTGCGTTATAGCGCTACGCCCAACGGAACAAAAAAAACGCCTGCTGGAGATTGGTGTTTCAAAACTACAACCACATACAATAGCAGGCCGTCAATACCCCATTACAAGTATATATTTTAGCTTTAAATCGCAAAAGGTTTAGTTAACAATGCATTCAGCACGTGAAATGTTTTGTTCCGCCATTGCATTGGCCATTACGTCCGTGCCATACCCTAACTTCTAAATTTACACGCAAATAGGGACCTTAGCGGTGAATACCCATATTGGTCGTAAAATGTAAGCATATGGTTTCAATGAATGGTAAATAGTTATTTAGATTTAGTCGCTTCAGTATATTATCACATCGTTCCGTGACGAACGCGCTATATTCTTGATATAAACATTCAGGTAACGAGAGTGTTGTTAATTTTTTTAAGAATATATAAATTTAATATTTTGATAAATTTTTTGGTTCTCAATAGTTCTGGAATGTCATATTTATTGTTGATTTTTAATATTATAAGAGGTAGGTAGATTAGAAAGAGGTAAGAAGCAGGTAATTGCCTTTTGTAGCGTCTATAATGAAACCTTTTGATCCTTTGGAATTTAAAAAGTAAATCTCTGTACTGCATGAAATCGCCGCTAAGCCGACAAATAATTTTATTTATCTATTCATAGTTGCATGCTTCTTATAGCGAAAGTGATAGTTTTGTGATAAAAATTAATTATAAAGATTTCTGGTTAAACACGTTGGTTATTTATTTAAAGACAATATCTCTAAAATAAATCGCTTATTTATAATGTAGTATATGTATTAGTATGTGTATTATTTATAATGTGTATAACGTACAACAAAGCAGCATTAATTACAAATTAAGAGTGGACTGGCAGTTTTATCGTCAAACTCTCATTTTAGCCTGTTCAAATTGAAATCCGTTTTCACAAAATATTCAAATATAAGTAACTATAATATATTTTAAGCGAAGTTTTTATAAAATTAAATAATAAAATTATTGTTCTTGAAAGCAATTTTGATTAGATTCATCCAATAGAATTTTTGAATTGAGTCACGATCTAAAAAAATATAACCTGAAGCTCCTTTTGCAGTCGGTTAAAAATACAGCGTCGAATTACTTGGAAATATATCATTCGTTCCATTCGTCGGTGTCACAAAAATACATTAAATCCAACGATGGAACTAACACCTATTTTCTTCAGGAAAAGCTATTAACTTTGTCTTATTCGCAATCCCTTTTTCTCAATGTCTATACTATAGTGAAAGCTATAGGCTTTATAATATACCATACTATATAAATTTGTTCGATCTCGGGCAAGTAAAATGTGGGTACTAATTATCAAGACAAACACACACATTCGTACTTGATTTTATCGAACATGTACACACTCACACATGAAACAAATGTGGCGAAAATTCGACCGTTTTCAGTAACGGAAGTTACGTCTTGAGCTAAAAAGATTGACATTGGTCTCGATTCTGAAGTACAATTTCTAAACTAAAAATCTCGAAAATTAGCTTTTAGACCTGTCAAATGTGCATTAGAGAGCGTAACTTCTGTATGTTTCGAAATTGACAAAAATAAACCATAATGCTGTCAATATACAGATTAGATTACGCATGTTTGACAGGTCTAAAGCTAAATTTCGAGATTTTTAGTTTAGAGAATGTACATCAGTATCGCCAATAGGTATAATTTAATTTCAATGCATATCTTAGAAGTTGTCCTTATTAATGAAGTCAACCTGAAGAGTAGGAAAATATCGAAAATTTAGAGAATTAAATTTTGTTACGCTTTTGTATGAGATCGTTTCGTACTATCAAAGTGCACCTGACTCGTTTTGACTAAAATTGCACTTCAAACGAGTTGGGCGTTTAGCATAAACTGAGGAAATTGAAAAATAAATTTTTTGACTCTCAAAAGCTTAGTCAAATATCCGTAGTGGTAACGTGCTACTTAGGAATCGTTTGTCGCCAATAAAACAAAAAGCCAAAAAATTTGAGGAAATAATTGTTAATAGAGATATTTCCGAACCAATACGACTTAGCTTATCTTCAAGAGAACGGCGTATCGTCATCTAAAAGACCGGCAACGCGCTTGAGAGGTCTCCGGCTTTGAATGTAGATGGGCGGCGCTATCACTTGAAGATGATGGTTTTAAAACTACAGTCAATGTATGTAAATATATTCTTGTATACTATATATCATTAAGATCTCTTTATACAAATAAAAAAATATTATTTCTACATATGTTTCTAATCATATTACACGGTCTTAGTGACCCATTTTTCTAATGAAATGTTTAAATAAAATATCTAATTTCGTCCGCAGCGGTGTGATTTCAAATATTACGCATGGAATATGAGAAATGCGATGGATTTATCCTCCCACAATCCGGTGTTCTCGCTAAATTTTGCGCTCATATTTGATGTTTATTTATATTGCGGTTTCACTCATAATATGTTGTTCGTGCGGTAACTGTTTGAATTTATCCTCGGTTTTCAGTTCTTGATTACTCCGCTTCTGGCTTTTGAATATTTCATAGTTGTTTGAAACATTCTATTGGCTATATATTAAAGTCGACATGTGTAAGGAAAACACTTAACGGATTTAAGTTATGTATTCTTGCAAAATTTAAATATATTTAGATTATTGTAAATTTTTCCGACTTTTCGCGTACTTTACAGCTTGCGTGGTCACGGTAGACTGAAGACAAAAGGTGTTAATTGTCAAAATAAGTGTTACAGTGCAGAGAGGTTTAGTGTTATCTGTATTTATTGCCCCGGAGTTGGTATCGACTGAAACCGGAAGGATAGATATTATTGGGTCCCAGATACTTCTGGTATATATCAATAATGTTATATTATTAAATATTAACATAATTTTCGTTTTACTGTTTATATTGTCGCGAGTCTTCTGTCAAGAAAATATGGAGTTACAGTATCCAAGGACGATTATCATTTCTATACTTGAGGAGATTCATTGGAGAACAATAGCAATTATATTTCTTCCCATTTTACTAAAGATGTGAACACTTATTACAGATTTAATTGAAATTGGGAGAAAATGTTAATGTTATTTGATAATAATCAAATTTGAATAAACATTTATTAGTACAAATTAAATAACTCCATGTACGATTCTAATACGAAATTTAAGAACCATTAAATCGTTGAATATCTAGAATTTTTATAGCATTCATGCGAAGGTAAATTCTATCGGAAACACTGTATAACGAGCGTTTTTCAAGTTTGTGTCAGATTTTGTTTTTTTAGGAGCAATCCTCACTGCGGTATTTTCTAATTGAATGAATAAAATTTATTTTTAAATAAATCCGCTGATTGTAAGATTTATGCAAGTATTTTGTATTTGAACAAGCATTGTATTGTAATTTCAAGTTGATATTCATTACAGACTTGATTTCAATCAAATAAATATATATTTTGATTACAAATTAACTATAAACTTTTGTATTATTGCTTGTTTTAAAATACAATATTGACATTATTCTTTATAGAAATACTATCCTGACATGTGTGTGTCGGTTAGCGTGTAATGATTTTAAAGGATCTATATGGAAACGATTTCAGCTAGTAATATGCGAGTGGCTCTTTTCATTCATCTTTATTTCAATATTCCCTGAAGGGTTTTAATATCGAGTTCACTCCGCATCAACGAATCCACATGACAATACTATTTTCATGTTAATTTCACTCTAGATTCCAAATGTCGTGAAGGAATTATGAATAAGATCCAGCTCACGCTTGGGAGCTGATGTTTTGCGACGTCAACAATCACGAGCAAAGGTTTACCATCGATTGTTTATATTCGTTTCTAATTGGTTTATAAACTTCCTGTGCCGACAGATAAATCCTACAGCGGAACGCGCCCTTATCGGAATATTTTACTATCCCAATTTAAATTATGAATATTAATTTTGGTCTGTTTAACCATCGTTTGAAAAGATAAAAAATCTACTTACTAGCTGATCCGAAAACGTTGTTATACCATGAATGTGATTTCTGGCGATCATTTTTCTAGTTGAATAAAAATAATTATCTTTAAATGTGCGGGGGGATATGTTTATACTTAAAAACATTTTAAACAATAAAAGTATGCTTTAATTAGGTTAATAAATTAATCTTTATATGACACGTTTGTCGGTTCACCATAGCAGTGCCATCTATTGATTACTCACTCAATCCAGTCGAAAAGTATCGACATCTGTTATAATCTTTTGGAGTTAACAGATAATCTTTACTGTCAATTAGTTATAGACAAATAATTTGCAATAAAATAAAATTGCGACTATACTTAAAGATCTAAGCTATCCTATCTCTTAAGTTGAACCAGACTGCTCTAGGAGTCCATCGCGACACACATCATGACAGGAGATTTATATATATTAGGATTTTAAAAAAATATTTAAGAATTAGTAGTAAACTTATGACAAAAAATTAACTTAGCGCAGTGTCACGTGACGTGATCGTCGTCCTGTCCCGCCCTTTCCGTGTCCTCCGGGCCGTAGGACTATGATGCTCTTTTTATCCGCTACTATATATAAGATTGGATATAAACGAATAAAAATAAAATAAAATTTCATACACGGTAAGTTAACCCCAAGGTAAGCTTTTTATAGCTTTTGCTAAAACAACTGATAATTATATACACTTTTTTTAAATACACTATAGTCGAGATTAGCCTTGGATTATAGCCGAGAGGTCTGATGAAGTATGGTGACAATGACCCAGTGCATGGTGACAATTACCACCACCTGCATATTTTAGAAAAGGTATGAATTCATCAAAGCTTATTCTTTAAACTGTGTGAGTTTATTGATTCAGGGTCTGATATATATTTACCATACCTTGAACCTTTTTCCATTACTAGCGTATCAAGGTCACCTTACATCGTACGGTAAACTAAGCCGCATGCTAAACCGTTGTTAACTTTAACATTATCGTATTGTTATAGTACGCAAAGTATAAAGATAATTCAAATTTTACAAATAACAAGTCCGTACTCCCAGTTTTATTGTATGAGAATATAGACTCGATCGATCCCTTATTAAATAACTCGACATACATGAAGTGAGAAAGTTGTTCTAACGTGTCGGCTGTCTATTTGTAAACGTTGTTAAGTTTCTATTACATTTTTAATATAATTATTTAAATCAATTTATGTAGTCGTAATTTTAAAAATATATAAAAACTACATTAATGTATTTAGTTTTTCATTTGTTAATTAAATAAAAATCTATTTTAGAACATTCAGCTATTACACTCTCGATGGTCCATGCTTTAGCTGCGTTTGTAAAGAGGCCCGTGCAGGTCATTATATAAATACACATATAATATATCTAAATAAAAAGCGATTTTCTTATTACCAAACTTTTTTCTTTAATGGAGAATTATAGGATACATTTCCAGCGTACATCACATATGTGTACCTCTTTTTATGCAGCGACCACCAGAATAACGGTGGGAAATTTTTCCTACTTACTTGATTCGTATAATAATTGTAGCCTACGTGGATATTTAGATGTATAAGGTATAAAATAATTTAAATTAGCTGAGTATTTACGAACTTATATGAGGATAGAACATGAAAATTGTTGTATTTTATTCTTATCCTATCGGAATCGTAGAAAATATTTAAGAAGATATAACAAAAACCGATTACCAATATCGAGATAACGGATGAGATTGTTGAGCAAAATCTCCAAGGGTTATTTGTAAATAACTAATTCAATTTTTAGTTTTCAAGTCGATTTATGATGCGTATCCTTATTATTGAATATTTATAAAAAATATAAGTCAAAGGAACTTTAAAAGTATTACGACTTATCTAATATATAAAATTCTCGTGTCGAACGTGGGTTCGAACTTGAACTCCTCCGAAACGGCTTGACCGATTCTCATGAAACTTTGTGAGCGCATTGAGTAGGTCTGAGAATCGGCTTTTTTATTTATTTTTTATTTTTAGTTTCTATTTTACTATGATGCAGCATACAAAATACATACAATCCTAAATGTTTACATCTCTACGAACCCCTATTTTAGATTTATTAATTGAAAATTGAAATCACATGTATGGCAAAACAACGTTTGCCAGGTCAGCTAGTATATTAATTATAATTTTAATTATTAATATAATTAGTATTCATAGGATACAATATAGTCAAATGAACTTTCGAAGTATTACGACTTATCCTTCTATAAAAATGCTCAACGATTTCTAAAATTGGAAAATACGTAGCTTTCTCTCCATTTGCCATTGTTTTATATAAAAACATTTATTTAATTTATATCAGTAGGTACACAGTGAAAATAAAAAAGGATGACTAAGGTTGGGAGCCACGGAAATAATATGAAAAAAGTTTTCTGTGAAAAGGGTTGTAATTATAAAAGAAAACCGTTTCTGACTACAATTCAACCACCGCGATTTCATTGCGTAATAAAGGAAAGGGTTATTTCGTAGATCTCGGTGTCTTTAAATTACGAATTACTATTGTTAAGATACAGTACTGTATACACAGTTTTCACTTCCTGTTAAAAAATATTTTCGGTAATATTTCTTATTGAAATTTTAGGTATTTAAATTTGACTCCTTCTCCTCTTACCCCATTATTGACTAGAATTATATCAATATATTTGCACTGATAACGATTTTATTACTAACTAGCTGACGCGGCGAACTTCGTACCGCCTTAGCGTAGCTTTGATGCACTATTTTATATTGTATAGTTGACCTATCTTATTTCGTATTATAAGAGATAGAAATAAGCCACGACTCTCTCACTCTCATGACGTTGACATTCGTTCTGCGCGTTTTTTAATGCAATATTAAATGTATATTTTTTAATATTCCTGAAAGATTTTCTTAATATTTTTTTCCGTAAGAACCATCCTTGGACTTCCACAAACATTAAAAAAAGAATTATCGAAATCGGTTCAGCCATTCACACGTGATGCCGTGACAACGCGAAACGGGTTTCATTTTTATATATATAGATAGTAATTTTATAATAAGGCAAAAATTAACAAGAAATAAGAATCGATACCTATCAAAACTCAATTCACGCCTTCACTCGAATTTAAGCTACAACTTAGTTTGCTAAGAGCAAAAGCTCTCGTAATAAAAATTTAAGTTCGTCGGTGATTTTCGAAGTGCAACGCTTTGAAAGAGCTAAGATGCAGCTTTACCTAAGGCTTTAAATCCAGCTTAACGAATTTTGTACAAAAGATATCTTTTGAAGGGGACTGAGGTATACCTTCCTCGATACTTCGAGCTTTCACCTTAAAAGCTTTGAAGGTTTGTTGAAGATTTCTATCAATAGCAAGTTTATTTTTAATACACTATAGATCCTTTTAGTGATTTATGTCTGGAATTTAATAAAAAAATGTAGTGGCCATATAAAATAAGTGTCGTAGATATCCATACAAAAAGAATGCTTATGGCAACCATTAAAATACCTTTCGACACCATTTTATAGTAATTTGAAGTATTGTGCGTAGAGAGAGTGATAATAATCACACCTATAAGGTTACATTAAAGGTTTATATAAGAAGAAGCATATAAGTAGAAAGCACCATTCATAATGTTCAGCATAAATAATATACAATTTATAAAGAAGATAAAACTCTTATATGTTAAGGAGAAGTAAGATAATAACAGTTAACTGATCAGTTAATTGTTTTATTGAGATTATTTTAAATGTGTATGGAGTTACGTAGTAGTCAGAAACGTAAGCTTTTAATATATATATATTAAGGTTACTTATATGAAGGTTACTTATAAGTGACCTACTAAAATCTACTATATGAAAATTAATCCACTGATATCACGAATTATCTTGATTTCAGTGGATTAACGAGAATGTAGATTGAATTTTCGTTGTCCATACTTTGTTGCTAAAATCACCTCTTATTATTATACAAAACAACTCCAAGTCAGATAAACCAATATCCCTGGTTAAGTAGTCGTAATTTCATAATATTTCTGTTAGTCGAAAGGGTCCTTCAGAACCCATAACCGTTACGTACAGGTCGAACCCTCGAACTGATGTTTGGTCAGTTATTTACGGCCATATAACCGGTGCCATTTTTATTTCTTGCGACATTTCAGACACTTTCCCAGTTCGAATGTTTGCATGATTATACGTGTCGGTAATTTCTCGTAGTCGACAATGTTTGCTAAACTTATGAAGGTGGAGAAGTTGAATTATGTCCTTAGGGGAACAAGTCTGGAGATTTCATGTTTACCATGAATTCGTGTACATATTAGCAAATAAACAGATGACAATCCAGCAGTACTAGGATTAGTCTGCTCTAATAATCTGTATAATAGTAGTATTGTAAATAATACTAATTCTTCTACGAATTTAATACGAGAACATTTATTTATTTGGTCTCATATTTTACAAACTAACACATTAAACGATGCTCTCATAAAATCAATTTGCACTTGACCAAAGAGTTGATCGTTGATAAGTTAATACGTGGTTCAGCTTTTCCGCACGTGGAAATTAGTTTTTCATCGCTCATAAAAGTATATATAATATATCTTAAACAGTCTGGATGTTCAAGAAATGTCGTAGGGATTTTCGCTCAGCAGGCAAAGGGTTATTCTAAGCTTCAATTGCTCATTAGAATTTTACGTTCAATGCATTAAGATGTTCCGGATTTTATTGAATAAGTTTGTTTGCAAACCGAAGACGTCCATATTTTTTTTTCTTTTTATAAAACTGAGGGCAAACGAGCAGGAAGCTCACCTGATCGCCGCTCACTGACAATTCCAGACACAGGTCTCGGTATAGGTTGACCATTTTATTAAAATTAGATTAATCTTTTACTGTCTCCGCCAGAGAAAAGATAATGCCGTGTTTAGGAATTACAAAAGGACACTATCCTTAAATTCGCAAAAATTAAATGTCGTATAGAGATTTTATGCTAACCAAGGAAAGATCGTTTGCAAAGGAGATATCTGGTCTTATTTAGATTTAATAAGGATTGTGTGGCGTTCCTTGGGGGGGGGCCACCCCCCCCGGGGGGGGGAAGGGGGGGGGGGGGGGGGGAGAACTATCTGATGTCTATTGTTGCGAGCTTAATAAGTTTAAAAACGTTAATATGCGTGGATGCAGACTGTTAGCGATGCAGCTTTATAGTCGCCTCACTTCAAACAATCCACATGTACTTACTCTACATTGCCGTTTACTTACCTTCATTATATTTTCACATAGGAATAGGAATTGAAAAGCTACTTTAGATATTGTCCTTTATTGACATAACTATTACTCATTTAAAGAAAAACACTTTGTTAACGGATTAAGTTAGGTACTTTTACAAAAGTTAAGTAGGACGTTTCCCCTTCTTTACAGCGCGCGGGGGCCCCGTAGGGAAATTTCCCCCCCCCAAAAAATTTTAAAAAATTTTTTTTTCCAAATTTTGTAAAAGTACATAACTTACGCCGTTAACAAATTTTTCTTTACTTAGATATGGCAAAATTCTTCAAGTCAATATTTTTACCTATGTTTAATTTAAGTGCACATATTATTTCTCGTTAGGATTTTTGTGGACATAGTTGGTAGGTCAATGTTAAGTCGCGAAATAAATTTTTTGGTTCGCTTCAAATCTTAGCTAAATAATTTATTTCTTATATTTGTATCGCTATTATAGTGAGATTAAACTGTGTTGTTGAATAAAAAATTCGTCGTCCGGGTCACACGGGAAAGCACAAGTGTGAATGTACCATTTACAAAGCGAATTTAGATCTACGTGCCAGGATTTACGTTAATGTGCTCAAGCGTCGAAAGTCGTGACTAAATAATCTAAATTGTCCTTTTTAAATTTGTTAAAACTACGGAGCTATATAATTTATCGACATTTATAAAATTTAAAAATATATTGATGAACTGTCTAAATTGCCTGCAATAACTCGGTAATGATGGAATTGTTATTAAAATGTCAGCGCAACGAGTTTCCCCGAACGTCGTGTTATAATCACAGAACTTGGCTTGTATTGGACGCTGGCCAACATCGCGCCGTGCATCTCATTCTCTTTCAATTGTGAATTTAAAATCCTTTATTTCTTTATCGAGGTAAATGAGCAGAGTGGGTGAGGCAGATGCATTTATTGCGTATGTGGCACTGGAACCTTAGTAACGATTTTTTGCTAGTTTTGTCTCGGTAACTGTGATAGCTTCAGTTATGATAGCTTCGAATCTCCATACAATTTTTGCAGTAAACTGTGCTTGTAATTGAACTATGCCTTCGCATTTTTTTCCTTGCAATACACAAAGCTTACTTCTTTAGTCTTCTACTCTTAAATACCTTTCTGCTTAATCAATCTAAATTATGCGTTTAGTTAATCTAGTTTCTATTCTCTTATAGGAGTTATGTTTTGTTATCATTAGCTAATTTGTTTCACTGATTACAAATCGTATTTTATATATTACATTAATCGTAGCGTAGCCAATATGATCGAGGTGATATTTGCAGTTTAATTAAAATAAGCTGTAGCTAAATTGTGATAGACAGCTACGGCCAGGTGCAGTGTCAAGCTAAGTTGGGGAAGTAATTTGACTATCAAATTATTAATACTCAGGAGGATTCAATCGGGAGATTAAATTCATAAATCAAACGTCTAAGGTCACTTATCACTCAAGCGTCTCAGATCTGTTGCGAAAAAAATCTATATTTCAGAAGGGTACGCGCGGCCGGTCGACATGATAATGACAAATGATCGCTGCTAAAAAAAATATATTCTTCCAGCGAAATTGAATTTGCATTGTTATAAGCAACAACAGACCGGATTTCAGACTGAAATTTTTCATCGGGAAATGCTAACAAATCTCTCTCGGCTCTTAGTTTCCTTAATTTGGGTTCTTTGATAAAGGGATTGAGATTTATTTATTTTTAGCTTTATAATTTTTTAGTTGACATAAGAGACGTGTGTGGTACAAAGGTTTGTACTGGAGATCTCGAATGTACTAACGTGTGTGTGCACATTCGTCTACGTCGATGAAAAAACAGTATTTTAGGAACAGGAAAGATATTACATTGTTTTACTTTTTATAAATACGGTATTAAGTTACGGTTCGTTAATCTATAGTACGGTTGACCTTTTATTTAGGTCGAATAATTTCCGAGTAACAATAAGAAATTCTTTGTAATACACTTTTCAAACTATCCGTTGATAGGGTCTTTGATTCCACCATTATAATGGATGGACGCTGCTCCAGGGTAAAACGTTATTGGATATCGCTTACAAGACCCCATATTTGTCGGGTATAGTCCGTCCTTTTATAGAATTCATTTTATATTGACTGTATAAGCAAATAAGCGGCCATTAAGGCCGATCGGAGTTTTTCCGACAAATCGAATCACGGAGGAGCCCATTATGCAAATTTTCCATTATAGAAAACTCAGTGACGAAGTCATTTTCGTGCCTTAATGTGAGTACACGCGTCCATGTTCTATAAATTTGCTTCGACTTGACCAAGTACAATTGCAAGTCTTCGGTTTTTGGTTGGTTTCAATATAATTGATATTGAGACTTGCATGGTACACAAACGAACTTTGTTTTTCGAATTTGTACGTGCCCACTCAACATTTGAGTCTTTAGATGATTTGTATCAAAGAACACACGCAGACCGACAGTACTTACATATTCACACTAACCTTTTGGTTATTCAAAAATTAAATTTAATATATATTTTAAAAGTTATATATTGAGTTTTGAATATGATATACTTATAATCAAACTTAGAGATCAATTTCAGTACACTAAAAAAATTCTAAAAACTGGGTCAGAATTGAGTAGAGAAGAATACCTTAAAAATATATTAAATTTTCTATTTTCATCTAAAGGGACATTTCACGTGAAGCGGACAGGGAAAAAAAGTAGGTTCTAAAACAACATTCGGCCCATTTGTACTTCTAGTAGATATGAATGTGTACCAAAATATTTTTGCTAGTGTAAATTTACCAAGTATAGGTTTCAAAAAATTGACTTGATTGGTACTACAAGTTTTCGAAAGTAATTTTCAATATAAAAAAAATTTTTTACAAGCGATTATTAAAAATATATTTCTTTTTGACAGTAAAAAAAAATAAAAATAAAAAAAAATAATGGTCAAAACCGGAA
Source organism: Pontia daplidice (assembly GCA_963693355.1). Taxonomy (NCBI): domain Eukaryota; kingdom Metazoa; phylum Arthropoda; class Insecta; order Lepidoptera; family Pieridae; genus Pontia; species Pontia daplidice. The sequence goes on along the minus strand of CAVNZL010000140.1, from coordinate 7,613,281 downwards.
GTAAACTTTTCAAACCGGAAACAGTCACTTCGACCAATTTTTTTTCTTTTTTTTCTTTCAAAATAAAATATAATAAAGTAACTAGAAAATTTAAAATGGGATCTCTATAGTAGGAGATACGTTGAATAATATAACCCGCTCCAAGGGGCGTCATATGTACACTGCTTAGATCTGGTTGCGTCAAAAAAATGCTTGTAAAATTATTAAAAATAGTTCGAAATTATAAAAAATGGTACAACACAAAAACTTTTATTTAATATAATTATGTAATAATTGATGTAATTTTAACAATTTTACCATGGGAATTTATGGCAGAACTGGTCCTCTACAAAAGGCCTGTGGTTGTTGAAATAAGTTGAACTTTTGTTTCCTGAAATGGCGACCGTAGACCAAATCGGGGTTCCAAAAAATTTTAATTAATCTTTAGAAAAAATAAATGGCGGTTTGTTTTAAAGATGATTTTGCCCACAATAAGAGATTGGTGTTATAATTTATTTGTCTTTCTTTAGATAGGTTTGACCGTTGATCAAGAAAAAAAGTAAAAGTAACAATGGATATATATATCCAAATATAAAATTTTCTACTGCTCAAAAAGTTTTTTTCTTATAATATATTATTAACTTATATTGGTATTATGTAGTTATATTTATATTTATATATGAATAAAACTATTTCATATCATTAAATGAGGTAAATATACTAAAATATATAAAATAATAAAGTGCAATACCGAAACTGTTCAACCTTAAGCCTAATATGACGCCCATTCGACGCGGGTGTATATTTCAACTATCTCCTAAACTAATAGAGATCCCATTTTAAATTTTCTATGTACTTCATATAATTTAAGTTATTGAAAGAAAAAAAAAAAAAAATTGGTCGAAGTGACTGTAATTCGGTTTGAAAAGTTTACTTCCGGTTTTGACATTAATTTTTTTTTAATTTTTAATTTTTTTTTTACTGTCAAAAAGAACAGTATATTTTAATATTATCGCTATGTAAAATTATTATTGTAGTTTGTTATATTCGAAAAATTACTTTCGAAAACTTGTAGTACCAATAACGTCAATTCTTTTGAAATTAACTTGGTAAATTTAACTTACAAAAAAAATATTTTGGTAACTTCATATCTACTAGAAGTACAAATGGACGAATTGGTCGATTTTTAGAACCTCACTTTTTTTCCTTGTCCGCTTCACGTGAAATGTCCCATAGGTGAATCGACAACAACAAATATGTTAGAATATGTTTGTTTGTCTGCTGTATGGGCTAATCTCTAAATTTTAAGATACTGGCATAATTCAAACGTTGGCTGTCCTTATAGTATTATTATGGCTTTGTTAAACATAAAATACTTTGTTCATTATTCTTACCAAAAGTATGAATAGTTGTTAATATTTTCTAAGATCGGATCAGATAAGACATTTGCTGCATGGAAAACTTGAGAATGATTTAAAAATAAACTATATTAATTGAAAGCTCTAGAAATACTTTATAATGGGCCTGTCTGAACCACTTGGGTTCCTCAAATTTAACAATTATAAGAAAATTAGTTTTAAAAAGTTACCTTTCTCACCTGATATCCGCTCAGGAGTCACAAGGCCGAGTTACACAAACACATGAGGGTCTACAGAGAAGCCAAGGTTTCATCTGTTTGAAAATAATTATGTCTTATCTTGGCTCTGAGATCTTACTCTAACGTGTCTCTAATTCGTTTTATTTGATATTAAAGCTAGAATGTTTGTATGAGTAACAAAACCAAACAAATTCCAAAGGAATGCAATATTAATAAACCGATGGAGTTCCACGTGAGATATGAATATTCCATTGTAACGTTAAAACGGGCCATATTCAAAGTGACTATTGATCGTGATGATTACAGCCCCGAGGCCAGATCAAAGTAATAAATTCAAAGAGAATAGAAATGTCCGTCCGCCATTATCGAGGTGACTTGTTTCTCCAATTTTAATTTTCCGCTTTGATGGCTCTTTGAAATATTCAAGTGTTTTAAACTGAATTTAACAGCCTCCTGATACTGTAACTTTTAATTAAAACCAATTCGCGAATAGTTCAATTTCGACTAATGTGATTTTCCATATTTACTGTCGAACCGCAAACAACTTATGAAGCTTTGTAACTTTGCGTAGGATGATTTGAATTAAAGTTTTGGTTATTGGTAACCGACTGCCGAAAACCGCAATTTGACGGGTATATTTTTTAAAAATCTCGTTTAACAACAATAAACTTCAAAACAAATGTGTGACAAATTTTGAGTGTATTGACTGCAATAATAATATTTTTTGACAGTCATTAACACTTTGCTTTACTCTGTGCAAAGATATTTAGTAATATATTATGTATATTGTCCAGACGACCCACCTCGTTCGAGGTTAAAAGACGGACGAAATTATAAAGACAGCAGGCGAAAGGTTGAAAACAGCAAAACATAGAAAGATCTGGTAGTCTTTGGAGGTTTTACAGATATGTTTTTTTTTTCTAATTTTTTATTATTTTTAGCTATGATTATTATTAGTATTGTCTAGACTTTTAAACGCAATGTGCCTTCCAAATGAACTCGATAAAAAGCTCCAGCAATCGATCACCGGCAGTCGGTCATCTGTGACAGCACAGACAGGGTGTGGGCGGCACTTATTGTATGATCTATGCCGCCTCATTGAGAACAGCGGGACACCTGTATGTGCCATTTATATCTGTGTGTGCCTTGTTTACTAATGGGAGTACTTAATTTGAGCACAGAGATACATTTGCTAGTAAATTTATTATAAACCACTAGGTGCCGGCAACTTCGCCAGCGCAGGATTTATATTAGTGTAGCGTATTAGTGTCATTAAAGTTATCGCATTAGCAATTTTTGAGAAGTATTTAAAAATATAACGTATTATTGCAGTATTCAATAATAACGTAATAATTTGGATATTTTATCTACTTTAAATACTAGAAGCGATCATATTAAGTATTTTCATTTAGCAGTCTATTTTTACCAAATGTGTATTTGAATATTTAATAAACTATCAATTTATTGTAGTTATTGTTCACTATTTTTACTATATATAGCAAAAATAAAAGAAGTTAGAAGATATATACACACATAAATAAGGGTGCACTCTTTCATTTTAAAATAAAAACCAGTTTTGTGATAGAGTTGTTCCTCGAAACTTTCCCCATTTTTGTTATGAGTTTTCACGATTATAACACATTGTTCTTTCGAAAAGTGCTCCATTTTTAATAATCGGAATAAGCAGAGGTGACAGTTGTCAAATTTCAGAATTGCCACTGCCATGAAAAAAAATATTCCAGTTTTAAAAAGTTTTTTAGTGCACTCTTACTGAGACATATAAATTTTTTCACCAATTTTTCTTTATAAATTGATTGTGTATTTTTTTATGAACTTCACGTGGTTATTACGACAGAATAAAGTAGACAGAACATTTGCTAACTTAGTTAAACGTTTTATATTAATAATATTCCTGGATCAAAATGTAATTAATATTAATAAGGGTGTATCTTAAATTATATGCTCAGTTTTGGCATTCTGTCTGACACCAAGCTGTATCTCATGAATTGTGATAGTTAAACTGTTGAATTTTCATAAATATACTCCTCTTGCCATTTCTGTCACACCAAAAAGCAGAAAGAAATATATATTTAAGGGGGGATTCCTTGACAACAAACGTGGCCTGCCATGCCAATAAATACTTTTTAATAATACAATACTCCACAATTTAACGTGACTCGAAGAAACATTATATTTTAGGCTCATAGATCTCTCATGAAAGTGCCTTAAAGTATACAGGATCTACGCAGCAGTTTAACCGCAAGGGAAACACAAGATGTATGGAGGGTCGGAAGAGGTTTTCTACCCTATCCGATGACTTCGGGTTCCGATTGCCTGTAATAGCTCTGAAGTGGAATCTCGAAGCTTTGTTGAGCTTTTGAACAACATACAGTACACTCGTTCATAATTCTTATTAATTATTTACTCTAGATTCTAATAGTTAATCAGATAAAATACTATGTGATTTTTACATATATGGGTGGCGGTAGTCACTCAATCTGTGTGACTAGATTAAAACGTCTTATAAAGACTCCATTTTGAATTCTGATTGTTAGCTTTATTATGTACAAGAAAGTTTCCTTTTATTATATTATTATTTTTAAATGTTTTTATTATTACTATGTATATAATATTGATTGCACTGTAGCTCCAATAATGAAAAAGTAATTTCGCACTGAGTACTCAATATATAACAAACGATTACTAGGAGAGCAGCGTATGCCCGGAGCAATCTCGGCAGGCGGTAATTAAGTGTGAGTACGGACGCCCGCTGCACCTCGAAGAATAAATCTCTGCAAATTTACTGTTATGGCTGTGCTAAGAAACTCAAATATAGTGAAAAACTTGTTGCCGTGAACTTTAAACTTCTTAAATTTCAGGTGGGGTTTTTTGTATTACGAGATTTTTATAGGCAATCGATGACCATTATTAATTGTCATCTTCATGTCAAATTCTTAAACTTATATAAGGAAAGAAGCGCAATTATTGTTTCGTAAAATATGGCAATATAAACCACGTCGAAAGATATCAATTTTTTTTTCGACTGTTATTTTTATTCCATTACTGGTTTCTTATATGTCTCTATACTTTTGGAATACTAACGCATCTACATATGTAGATATTATAACAAAAGCAGACGTACATCAACAGTGAAATTTTCACCTATCGATCTATGAGACAGAGGATAACTGAAATGAATCCAGATTTGACAATAGCACAAATGCTTTTGCCGTTATGAAAAAACATTTCCCAATGAGGATAAAAGAAATTCCGAGCGTTAGGAATATGCCAGTCGCCTTCACGCTTCGGCCGATTTTCTCGTAAATTGCTCTAGCGAAAAATTGACACGCTGCAACGTCATGTCCTGTCTGATATCAATCACTTGGATTCTTGATAATTCCCTCGATAGTGCACGATTTGATACGTCGGCATTTTGTAAGATTTCTTGAGTGAGAGATTGGGGCTTTTTTTTTTAAATAATCAAACCCTTTCCTTCAACTAAAGTAGCGGTCTCTTTACCTTAAATTGTTTGTGCCGTGTGTTGAAAAGAGATAGTTGGACACGTCAGTAAACTCTGCAAGTGGACCGGTATTTTTTTAAAATAACATACTTAATTTTTAAACATAGCAAAAATACTATTTTTACTATTTGTAGAGAATGTCATGTTTTGTAATGTGTTCCTTTAAAAATACAAATAGACGAAAATATCATGTGTCGCTATTATCTTTCAAACTTCCGCTTTAAATGTAAAGTAATTTTCCGCTACACGCACAGGCATAAAAATCCTATTAAGTATTCCAAATTATACTTTCTTATCTACAAAAATGCTTCAAAAATAAAAAATCTACTAGTCTTAATTACTACTAATGTTTTGTACACAGGATTAATCTATTTTTACAGTACCTAATTGTCGTAGCAGACTCATGCCTTGCCACGTGGTTCGACGTTAAATAGGATAACCCCTGACCCACTCTATGTATGTCACTATCGTAACATACAACAATCTATATCTTTATATGCTAATAAATTATTTTTATTTTATATTAGAATAGTATTAAAAGTCAAAAGTAATACTTAGTGCTTTTCTGTGAACGTTTAAACGAATAACCGAACCTCTTTTGAGACGCCTTTTTTGTTCGATATATAATTTATTATATAAAAAACGTTGTATATTTTGTACCTATTCAAGTATTTTAAAATTATTAAGCGGACATCGTAGTGTGTACAATAATTAAAATACAATTGATTGTTTAGATTTTTTACATGTTTTGTTCGCGTGTTTATAAATCTCAATTAGTAAATAATAAAATAGTAGTGTCAGTTGTCTCTAGATCACGTTTGTGATATGGCGTATAGGGCGCTTATCGCGTTTAGATTACATTTGACAAAACTCCATTACGCTTGTTAGAATTCGCGTGGTATAGACCGCGATAGTACGTCAATACGTATAATATTATGAGTGTAATAATAATGTATTAAATAAGGTGTTGTGTAGTTTGTTTTTAAGAACTCTGAGGCTAAACTCTGCGGGTTTTTAACGAGAGTGATCCTTCACTTTATTATATCCTGGTATTTTGAATAATTTTAAAATAATGCGTAAATTACGACTGTTGATATCAGTTGGTGGCACTCTCGTGGTGACTCTCATGATCTTGGCGTTAAATCGATTAGACAATACGGACCAATTGGAAAGAGTGCCTCGTGAAATTATAAATGCTACTTGGGATAAAGTTAGTGTTCACGGGAAACGACAAAAAGTTGTTGAGGTAATTAATGTTTTTGCATTTTTTTTATTGTAAATGTTAAATTTGCTCCAATTTGCATCTACCAGCCTTATTATGTTCATGCCACCGCCTAGTCTGTTCGACCGAACGTGAATCCGTCTAATTGCTTACAGTATTATTTTCCTTTCGTTTTCCTTAGGTACAATGAAAGCGATTGATATTAATTAGAAAACGGGACCTACTACTTCCCCGCCAGTTTTCATATAAATCGGTTGAGCCGCTCTTGAGTTATAGATAGTATAACTGACACTGAGTCTCAAAACCACTGAGTTGTTGTGTAAAAAGGTCATTAATAAATCCTACGGTCCCCGTCCTGTTAAGCCACTTTTTACAAGTTCCCGTAAAGTTCGTCCTAATAATAATGAATGGCTTCGGGATCCTTTCATTAGTCAGGTCGTACGGAGGCGAGATTAAAACTTGCGCTGCGGGCGACTCGCGTGTCGTGCCTTTGAAATCAGTGAAGGCAGTTTTCAATATTCATTAGAAAATAGGCTCACGGCGTGAGTTTATATCAACAAACTTCGATAAACATACAAAAGTTGGGAGCAAAGCAAAATATGTTACGTCACTTTTTGATGTGTGGATCTGATTTGGGTTGTGGTCTTAAATAGTCCAAAAAGTTGCACAACTCAGTTGATATTGTTCTATGATATGATTAAGAATCGAGCAGCACTATATCGAGGAACACTATTTCCAATTCGAATTTTAGACATATTTTGAATAAAACATTGATATTAACTTACCTCAAAATCAGACTGGCATAGAGTCACCTATACAAGTTTTGAAGACTCAAAAATGGATGTGATGAATATGTAATCTATTCAAACTTTTGGGAAAAATAAAAAAAAGTAACGTGCAAAGAGTAAAAAATCTGAAAGTAGGTGTTTTGTAGTTTTTTTTTCTGACGCTTTTACAATCATACACACCAGACTAATGTATTGTAATCGCATGTTCTTCCTTCGTCATGGGATCATCGGTCATACGATGTTGATACCCATATAAGATAAATAGGGCACGTGTTTTATACATTTTGTATATTTAGGAATGGGTTATGTATAAATTACATTTTTACATCGCACTCGTACGGCTAATGAGAATGCAGAACTGGTGAAAATTTTTGCAGTGCTGCGAAAACACTCGAGTTCCACTTTCGCAATTAAATGTAGGCCACTAGGCAGAGCTCTTCATTAATACCACGATGACACTCCATTTATTTTGATGTGTTTACAGATTAAATTTAAAAATATTTTTGTACGAGAGACAAATAATTTGAGTGGTGCTGGAAATTACCACTATTTATTGTAATATTGGCTTAAATATAAAGTATTTGGGATTTTCCTGATATATTTGCCTGGAGCTCAGCTCGTTTGGGTTTCAACGTCTAAGTACTAGGGTCGCAGAAGCTAATAGAGCATTGTCATTACAGATGATGCGGCACGCTTGGAACAACTATAAGCTATACGCGTGGGGCAAGAGTGAGCTGAAGCCGATATCGAAGCGAGCGCATCTTACCAGTGTTTTCGGTGGTGGGGATATGGGAGCTACAATTGTTGATGGCCTGGATACGCTGTACATCATGGGACTGATGGATGAATTTCGCGAGGGACGGGATTGGGTAGCTGAGCATTTCCATATCAATGAGATTGTAAGTAATTCTTTTTCTTGTTTATTTTAATAGGAATAAAACTTGAAACAATGTTCATACTACGTATACAAATGGTGGTGTATGTAGCACAAAGGGTGATTTAATAAAGGTACGTCAATTTTCTCCATTATAGTCTTATAAAAAGGACTGACGTCATTCTAGGTTTTTGTGCAAAAAGACAATAGATTTCCAAGGTTAAACTAACGCTAATATTACCATGTTCATGTTTTATAAGTTTATTTGAAATGTATGTAGTTTTTAGTATCTAATACTCTACACTTATTCTAACCTAGTACCGAAACAATTTTGAATAAGAAAATAAATTAAGTAAGACAAACAAAATCACAGGAAATGTATTTTATTAACCAGTATTTTTATCTGCTATATAATCTAAAATCTATTTACTAAAGCCAAAATAGGGTTATTTTTATAATAAGACTAAATGTGAATACAAATAAGACTACAAATGAAAACAATACAAGAAAAGGTAAACCACACACGAGAGCACGACACTCGTGTCTTGTGAGCGTGTGTGATGGTGTGCCCAATTTAAGTATTAGTGCTGTATTTTGGCCTTAAATAAAATGACAATTACCACTGCAAATCATCGAAGAATTTTCCACAATAACTCTTTATAACTTATAGAATAAGCATTATAAAGTAATCGGAGTAAACATTAAAGTTGCGCAACATTGACGTGGTTTTAAACTTTTTTCATTTGCCAAATGCATTGGACATCAGCTACGTCCCGGCAAGAATGGAAAGAGTCAGACAAAAGTTTTATTTTCACAAAGAACGTTCATGTGTTTTCGTTTCTCTCGTGAATAGTAGCGAATCGCTAAAATAATAGCTAGTTATACTATACAGTTATCAATTCTGTTGTTTGCATGCGAAACGAACAATATTCGTTTTCACAAAAAAGTTATTATGCTCCACTCTTATTCATAGTATAGTAGACCTTCCACGAAAATATATAATTCGATAATAATTTGTTTTAATTCGAACCAGTAGTTCCGGTGATAAATGCGTTCGAACAAACTCTTCTTTATAATAGTAATGTCGGTTCGAGAACATTAATTTAATGTAGTTTTTACAGTCGTTAAACATGCGACGATACGATGTGCAAAAATCAAATATATAATATATAACCCACCATTAATATAAATCTATTGGCTAATTACATCCTTCACTAAAGTTATATGTCTCTTGATAACCACAAGTTGACAGAAGAAGACGCCACTGCGGCTCATTTAAAAAAGAGCACTAAATATTTTTTATTTATGATTTGGACATATGGCATCCAGCTCTGGGGATCAGCGAGTGACACAACGATTAGCAAAATCCAAAGAGCCGAAGACTCGATACTAAAACAGCTTGCTAACTCACCCTGGTTCATTAGGAACTCAGAGGTTCATCACTACCTAAACACCAGAACTGTTAAACAAGAAATCAAGTGGCATGAAGAAAAATATAAACAGCGTTTAGCGCAGCACCCAAACCAGCTCGCCAACCAGCTTACCATTCCCAGTGCACTGAGACGACTAAAGAGGCGTCACATATATACATAAGAGGTGTCAACTAAGGGTACGATGTACCTGACAGTACCTAAGGAGTAGTTCCAAGTGTGGAATAACCTCCACCTGCCATTGCATCTCGCCCAATCAACACATCTGCTAATAGTCTAGCGACTGATTGCAAGATAATTAATTTGAAAAAAAAAAATATATTTTTTTTTAATAAAAAGGGACTCTTTGATCGAGTTCGTATACGTTTTTTTCTTGGAGCATTGAACCTAGATTTAAAACACGAGTGTTCGAGAGACGTGAAAGCACCGTGGAAACTTTATCGGATTGCTTTGTAACCGTTTTTCCTTTTGCAACTTGCACCTGCCTCTGAATTCCAACCGGCACTAGATCAATCGATGTGAAAATAAAACTTTGACAATAGTTTTTGTTTTCCGTTGCTTAAATGCACCGCTTTTACTGGAAATATTATGTTATTAGATTTATAATGCTCGTATAATCGGACTAAATACAAAAAAACCATGTTGTTTTTAATATAGAGATAAAAACAGATGGGAATTTCGCTGTTCTAATATGCCCAAAGGTATCTTTTCGCCATCGGGTTTCTTCTTTAACAATACTTTTTACTGTATATCTTTTACAATTCAAATCATATTAAAAAAACTGAACTGATTGGCTTTTTTTTAGTATGTATATTCCCAATAAAGTTATTTTTTTAATAGGTTTTGTTAGGAATTTGTCTTGTATATAATTACAGGAACAAAATCTTGGACTCCATTATATAAACATTCAAACATCAAAAATATCGTGCTCTCAGATAAATATAACACCTAGCTATTCCCTGAAATCCATTATAGTTCCAGTTTTTAGAATTTTCCATTTATGATCTGTAATAGTAGCATTATTAACATATTCATATAGTCTATCTGAATATCTATCGAACGCAAAACGATTTCTTCAACACGTGACACTAGAGATAAGAGCGTTTAATTACAATTGAATTTTTTCATAATCCGTGATCATATCAGCAAAATGCCTGTATCGCTAAAGCAAACAGTAAACAATATGCAAATGCTAATTTTTTGTGCAGGCTGACACAAAGCGTTGTGAATTTACGTAAAATATAATTTAATATTTCACTATATTGTATTCACAGTACAAGCGAGACAAAAGGTTCTCGAGTTAATTGTTTGTCACAATCGTGTAGTGGGCCGCCGCTGAAATGTAAAATTACTGAGCGTTTTATAGCGATGATTCCTATACAATTTGTGCCTCTATGTTTCGCCTTTTGGTTTGCCGCATATTTGAATAAAGCAATATTAATGCAAAATAGATTTAATTTCGCTAAATTAGTTATCGTGTAGTTGCGATCGTTTCTATCAAAGATACATTATATGATGTTTATTATATAATATGATGTTTCAGGACTCCGACCTATCAGTGTTCGAGACAACGATTCGTTTTGTGGGCGGTTTCTTGTCGTGTTACGCACTCACCGGCGATTCAATGTTCCGCGACAAGGCTGCAGAGGTCGCTGATGCGTTGCTGCCCGCCTTCGACACACCCACTGGACTGCCTTATGCGTTGATCAATCCAAGTAATAAGGTAAATAATTTAAATATATTATTTATATGTACACTAAAATAATAGAATTGTACCAGGCGACCAAAGGTTACATGGAGTTCATTGTTGATTTGGTAACACAAACAAAATCCCATACTAATACCGAATGTTCCAAATTAATTTCTAACTGATATGTAAATTGACTAATAAATCGGAATTATCACTAAAACGCTACCGAACTGAACTTTAATCTCAATTATACCCAAAAAGGATACCGAAAACCGATAGTGCATTAATTAATCAATGACCCTTATTAATCGGAGCCCGACTTGTCGCTTCAAAGGCCAACTCCACTTATTATTCAAAATACATACCTAATCAGCGAAGACCCTCAGAGTTTGGATATCTCTAATGGCTGCAAAGCCTTAATTTTAATAATTGTAAAATTAAAGTAAATTTTTAACATAGATTTCGTCGAAAATGATCCATTTTTCCAAACCAAGAGGATAAATTTGTTTGTCTTGGTATTTCGTGGGCATATTAGCGTTGCCATTTTGTATTATTTTATATGTTCTCTGTGGACCGAATCACAGATTAACATACATTTTCTTCTATGAAAGCTTTACATGCCCTTAATCCGTAGAAATCCAATCATTATATGTAGATTTCATAAGATTTCTTCGAATGAATTGAAAAAGAAGAGTTATTTAATTTTTGTTTGTAATTTGGCTGTAACAAGCTCATTATACATTTCCGATTCACAAGAACGCTACGCTTAAGAACCTTTATTTTCTTTACATTCCTCCATTTGGAGGTTATAAAGCTCTTGGCGGTTGCGTCTAAAGTAGTCAAATTATATTTCGAGATCACAATTTAAGAGACATCAACTTCAATACCTAATGCTATAAATTTCGCGATACGCCCACGGAGCGCTACTCAGTTTTCCCATTCAAAACCTGTATTGTATTCAACGTAATAAACATCGTATTCAATTGATGATTATAATCGTCTCAAGCTTTTCTCAAGTCTAATTGTGAAGTGAATATTTTTCAATAACGAGCTGCTATTTCATTTAATGAATGCTGAATTGTTTATCTAACACAACAATGTCTTTTGTATCTAAGATTTTAAACAATGTATTGGTGGTAAATTGGTATTGATAATTGAACTGGCTCAATTGTAGCAAGTGCTTAAGTAAGCGTTACGTACCCAAAGAGACTCATTACTGAGACTTTGCTGCCGTCTATCCATCTATCTATCTTACTATATATATATAGCTAACTGTCACCAGTTCGTATCTCATGAAAATTTCAGAGATTATGTATTTCTGTTGCCGCTACGACTACGCAAACGCAATTTGGAAGGCGGCCTACAAAAGAGGCACGAGGAAAACTTGCGGTGTTTTCATTACCGAATTTATATGTTACGTTATATTGGAATGCTACGTTCCTTCCAATAACTATATTTTTGGGAAAATAATTTCAGGCGAGTCGACAATACCATTGGGCAGGATCGAACAGCATTTTGTCAGAAATTGGCACCCTACACCTCGAGTTCACCTATCTCAGCGATGTGACAGGCAAAGAAGGTATGGGCTAATGAAGGTTTTTTTAAACAAAATGCGGTGCGAAATTATAATCCAGGACTCATCAACGGAAACAGAGGAATGTTTATGTTTTGAATGGGAGGTTGGCACTATTAAGAAAATTAATTAAGAAGCTGCCTCAAGTTGTTAAAGGCAAATTTTTTCTTTATGTCAGGCTTCGCAGCCGTCTTCATTCTTCTATTGATGTGTTTCGGACCATTTACTCGGTAATTTGGTGGTCTTCTAACATCGGTGATCGCTAACTCAAACATGTGATACCTCTATGAATCAACCATTTTGTATTTTTTATTCATATTTATATTATTTGTACATACTTAAACCTTTTTTTATGTTTACATTCAATATTACTGTGTATTAACCTGTTTTTAATTTTGCTCATACAATCGATCACGGTATGGCTCTGCAGGTGTAAGGTTAAACCCCCTGGTAGTTTTTTGGTGCCAGACATATGTATTTGTTTATTTTTTCTAAATGTATTAAATAGTAATAAAAAAAGATAAAAACTCATGTGTGTTATAGTTTACAGGGAGAAAGTAAGGCGAATCCGTGATGTCCTCCACAACATTCAGAAGCCGGACGGACTTTACCCCAATTACATCAACCCACGGAGCGGCACCTGGGGACAAAGTGTGTACAATACATATTACATTTAACAATTGCATTTCAAGCTTTACATATTTTCATATATAACAACCAAGCCATTGCGATTGTGGCTCGCTGTTTTTATATCGGAAAAGAACATCACTGTTAATAAATACATGTTGGAATGATAATTTGTAACATGAATAACTCGTTAGCGGTTTAAAAATGAATGTTGCCTTCACGGTTTTAATTGGGGACATGTGTTAAAAATACAAAGCTACTAGCTGACCCGATAAACGTTGTTTTGCCATAGCTGTGATTTTTAAAAAATAATAAAAATCATTATCAGCTTTAAGTGTGCGGGGATGTGTTTATAATCGAAAGCGTAAACAATAAGAGTAGCTCTTAGGTTAATATTCTCTTGACACGTTGTCGGTTTACCATAGCAGTACCATCTATTGATTCAATCCAGTCAAAAAGTATCGACATCTGTTAGAATGTTTTGGAGTTAACAGATAATTGTGACTGTCAATTAATTATAGACAAATAATTTCCAATAAAATAAAATTCGGACTATAATTAAAGATCTAAGCTATCCTATCTCTTAAGTTGGACCAGACTGCTCACAGTGTGCCAATTTAATTTAAAATCGGTAACGTAGTAGGGAGTCCATCGCGGACAAACATCGTGACAGGAGATTTATATATATTAAGATAGAACAGTTTTTAAATAATTTTATGAACAATCTTTGCAAATTATTCTCAGTCCTCGGTCTGCGAAATATTGTGAATTTTAACTATTTTTTAATGTGATATAACGAATATACTACTTAAATAATATTGAATTCTATATAATAACTAATATTAACTAATAATAATAAATGATAGTAAATTTAAAAATTATATACAATTTTTTACATTACAATTAGAGGATTTTTAATCGCACGACGATAATCGACGGAAATAACTTCATATAAATTTTGATTTTGTATCAAACATTGTATGAAAAAATTTGAACCGAAATTTAAATTTCAATTCTACAAAAATAAAATATTCACTTGGTTATCCTGAGGTGTTCCGTTTCTATCTTTGTAGTTTTCTAATGTTTGACAGAATGCTAGACTCGTGTACTATCTAGGCTATTTATATATTATTTGTATGACAACATATTCTAAAATTGTTAAATTCTGTCTTATCGCAATGTTGGTGTTAAATTATGGATATGATAAGATATAAATTACTTAATATATTAAATTACTCCAATAATGTGGATATCTAACGGAAATGCAAGATTATAGGTTAAACCTTAGTTTTTCTTGTCCAAAGTACAGTTTACTCAAAACTAGCTGACTCATGCAGATTACCGACACTTTCACAAGATTTTCACCAATATTGGTGGCGATTCTGATATACAATATCTAAAGTTTAAATCTTCAAATTTTAGCTTTAGACCTGTCAAACATACGTAACTATTCTGTATATTTCTAAATTAATTTGCATTTAAAATTTTTATAAATTATATTATCAATTTAGAAATATTATTAATAAAGTTAAGCTTAATTTACTGATTTTTAGTTTGGATAGTGTACATCAGAATCGCTACCATTATATTATTCTGTTGGTTAAATTTGATTTTAAATTTAATTGTGCTCAAAATTGAATTGTACAGACATAAAATTGCAAAAATACCTTATTGTATTGTATTTTAAATATTTATTTATTTATTTATCATCTAACTACTATTATAACAGGATCTTGTCCTAATGCAATATGTAATTATTTCAGGACACATGTCCCTCGGGGCCCTGGGCGACTCCTTCTACGAGTACCTTCTGAAGGCGTGGCTAGTCTCCAACAACGAAGACGAAGAAGCTAGAATAATGTTCGACGAGGCAATGCAGCCGGCCCTCGATAAGATGCTGAGGACGTCTCCGTCCGGCCTCGCGTATTTGGCTGAGCTCAAGTACGGCAGGATATTCGAGGAGAAGATGGATCATTTGTCGTGTTTTGCGGGTGAGTTTTGAAGGCATCTAAAACGCGACTTATAGCTTTACAATTGACGCTAAATTACATTTTATTTTCTACATATCTTATAAAGAAATTTTCTTAAAAAATGTAAATTAAATGTGGTTGAAAGTGATGAACCGATTTCAATTTTTTTAATACTTCGCTGCTGACTGTGGTAGGAATCTTAAGATGTTTAAAAAAAGCATATTTATATATCTTGAACTTGAGTAATATCCATTATAGGTAGTAGTTCCATCGAATGCAGTTTATAGAATTGATAAAATGATTTTTAGAGGTTAGATTAGACATTTAGACATCTATTATAAATATTATTATATCATAAGATCATCCATTTATTTAAAGGAAAACACTTTGTTAACGGATTAAGTTATGCATTTTTACAAAATTTAATTATTTTACATTATTTTAAATTTTCCCGACGTTTCGCGTACTTTACAGCGTGCGTGGTCACGGTAGACCACTTAAATTTTGTAAAAAAACATAATTTAATCCGTGAACAAAATGTTTTTTTTTAAATGATTAATAGTTATGTCAATAAAAGCCAATATTATCATTCATTAATTTCTCCCAACTATAAATATTTTTCACTGATTGTCCTTCTATTGATTGCAAGGTTTGTATCCATAATATACCTTCAAAGTATATTATAACCATTTCTTTAAATACTTGGGTTCCAGAATATATATGTACAAAAAAGTTGAATAATTATTACAGAGACGCGTAATACGACCTAAAAGTAAAAAAAGCCTCGCTTAAAGCCAAACAAACCTAACAATTGCTTGGCTCCATATTTAGAATATTTTTCATTTTATATAAATTGATTTCAGGTGGTATGTTCGCCATGGCATCGACGAGTTTGGAGAATTCCTTGTCTGCACGGTATATGGACGTTGCTCGCAAGCTGACCCATACCTGCCATGAGAGCTATGACCGGTCTGATACTAAGCTTGGGCCGGAGGCGTTTAGGTAACTTTTAACACTGTATATTCTGCCATTAACCGCATCGCCGTGTATAGTGTCCATTGCTGCAGAACGCCGTAGAATATTTTGTACTGTTCTAGCGTCGGCGGTAATGTAAGTGCTTTTTAATTTAGAAACGAGGATCCATTTTGGTGTAGAGTTCGTGTGGTATATATATATATTTTTTTTTTGATAACCGAGGAGGAAAAGCAATTTACGCAGTCCCCGCAGCACAGAGGCTACGGGGATATGTGGGACTCAACTCACACCGGCACACTCTCTGCTTCTCAGAGAGCCGGGTAAACAATACCCACTTCCGCATAAACAGAGACTCCCGGGGTCGCTTTCGCATTCTACCGGGGCCTCCGCGGCTTAGCCTTCTGGCTTCCAGCAAAATTTTACGCTAAGGGTAGGAGAGAAGCAGAGTTCGTGTGGTATAGGTAATTTTACAAAATATTTAGAATTCAAATGAGTCCTGAGAATGAGAATCCAATTTCCTAACGTCTTCAGTATCGACCCGTTATGCGTCAAGGTAATTGAATACTACAAAATATATATACTTTTAATTTCAAAATAAAATGAATTACACTCTATTGTAGATTCTCCGGTGCAGTGGAAGCTCGTGCGATGAAGAGTAACGAGAAGATGTACCTCCTAAGACCAGAGACCTTCGAGAGCTACTTCATCATGTGGAGACTCACCAAGGAGCAACAGTATCGCGATTGGGCCTGGGAGGCCGTTCAGGTAACTAATTTGAGGATTTGCCAATTCTACTACAGTAGGAAAGAGACGTAAAAGCAGCTATGCGGTTAATCGCTGCGGTTTTAGTCGCGGTTATTATAACAGCTGCGGTAGCATGGTATCCAAGTGTTTAGAAAAGTTTTGCTATTTCGTGTGTTGCCACAATGCGGTTAACGGCTGAGTTAGTAGTGCGGTTAAGGCCCTAGAATTTTTGTCCATTAATATAAGATGACAAGTAGGTGTTATTAATATATATAATATAATCAAATTATTTGTATAATTGAAATGATTTCCAGGCCCTGGAAAAGCACTGTCGTGTAGAAGGCGGATACACCGGTATCGTCAATGTCTATCACTCGACGCCCGTCGGTGATGATGTCCAGCAGAGCTTCTTCCTCGCTGAAACACTTAAGGTAACGATGGAATCTCGCTTCTAACCAAGTTTTGACAAAACGATTTAGTGATTTATAGTAGATGCGGTTTCGCGTTACAAGTTGCATATCGTACCTTGCTAAATGGAAGAATTTTAACCCTTTTCCAATATTTTTCGATTCCGCTCCTATATAGCCTTAAAAATATAAAAAATAATTGATGCGTTTATTCCAGGTATATACTAGTTTTTTTTTTACTAGAACACATAACAATTTTGTCATATATAAAAAAATATTCTAAATAAAATGAACTACATATTACGATTATCTAAACTTAGTGTGCTCGTATATTAATTGTATTTATACTTTCAGTACTTATATCTGATATTCTCGGACGACTCTCTGGTGTCTATGGACGAATGGGTGTTCAACACAGAAGCGCATCCATTGCCGATCAAAGACAAAAACCCGCTCTATAGACAAGCGTACAAAGCCATAGATAATAATGTTTAATCTTTTAAAATTCCAATGAGTCTGCTATTTGTAGTCTGTTTTAATTTTCTTCGCTCGAATAAAGGCCATCTTATTAACTAGTTTTTATTATAAGGCAATTGTTTAGTGTAAATCATTTTTAAAATGAGACATTTTTGAAGTAGTTTTAGTTTCGTTTTTTTTTTTTTAATTTCGATGTGTGGTATCGTTCGTACTTAATTTTTCAACAGTGTTGCCAACTTACGAACGTAAAATTTGGTTAAAAATAGCAGGCTCAAGGTTGAAATAATTTAAAAATCCTTAAAATGGAACGCTAATTTATTGAAACACCTAAAAACATATTTATTAATTTGTTATGTCTTCAAAATTAGATAAAATTAATTTTAAAGTTTTTTCCAATTAACTTAAATACTTTAACTTTGAAAAGTGCGTTCGTGGTTAAATCGGCCTAAGTTGTGATTGAAAACTTCCTCTTCGTCTAAAAAATATTGTCTCGGAGAAAGGGATCGCGATATTTGCTTTGCAGTGCACTATCTCTTTCGCACAACGGGTAATTGTATTTAGAGGTGGCAATTAAATCGCCTACAAAACTAGCATGCTGTCTCTTTTCTTCACACTGTTTAAATGAAAAGACAGATGAGTACTTTAGATAGACCGGTGCATTTTAACCGATTTATTTTTGAATAATGGAATAATCAGAGTATGATTTTTTAAATAATGCCAGAAGTAAAAAACTAATTGGTGGAGGTTGCATAAATCCTGTTTTCGTTTGTACCAGGCGACAAGCACTGGAAGGTATTTATTTGCAAATCCACCAAAATGGAAGATTTCTTTAGGTGTTCATAAATACACAGCATTCTATTTCAAAAGTTACTCTTTACTTAACGAAATAAAACTTTAAAAAGGTTAATTTGACAAGGTTTTATTTGGTTAGGCATAGATAAGACTTAGTGCGCGTAGCGAATGCTAGTTTTTATATTTATGTAAATTTGTACGAGGTTTAATTATTATGTATATTTGGTAGTTTAATATTAGGCAATCTTCTCCAACCCTGGTACATTTTCTCAGAATACGTTTAAAATATTAATAATTTGTTTTAAGGCGTTAATTTCCTTCCTATTATTGAAAATGGTATCTCTTGCTCAAGTCAATTATACCTTTTTTTAATTTAGAGATAATTTTTTTAAACCCTTTTTTAACCGTGTAATACTTAAGAGCCAGTTTAACTACTTAACAAGTTATATTTTTACTTCACGATAAATCATTATGAATTTATAGGATTCGTTATTTCATTGTTTTCATGAGTTAACCCCATTACATATCTATAATAATATATAATTACCTAGTAATGAAAAAGTTAATAATTAATGGCGACTTTTTTATTATTAGGCCAATTCTCTTGGGTGTAAAAAATTGCGTAAGAAATAGAGAATCGTTTAGAACACCACTTATTGATAATGATGTTAGAATTTATTCCACTAATATTTACTTAGTAATATTAATCGCGTATATCTGTCCTAAAAATATTTATCCGTAAATTATTATTTAATAGGTAGGAAACTAGGTTGGCAAGAATAATTGTTGTTAAATCTTCCTATAAAAAGTGCGTTTTCAACTCCATTTAAATAACAGATTATTTTACATAACGTTCTTCAACCGAACAGCTATGACTGAAAGAGAAAAACATTTTGTCTTCTCGGTGACGCACCCGTAACTAGGGCATAGATTATAAAATATAGTCGTGAGATTAGCTGTCATAGACAATTGTAATAATCTGTACAGTGTATATAGATAGTATATTAGTGTGTGTGTGTCGCAGATGAGTAGTTAAGTCGTTTATTTGTTTTTCGATTGTATCAATATTGACTTTAATGATTATATTATGTTACAAAAATGTTTTATCTCTAGTGGACACAATTTCGCTATTCATCTGCGAGAATTTTTTATATTTTTTTTATATGGCGTGCTAATTATTTAAATCATGTAACAAATATGTAATTTAAAATAAATAGTAATCCAATTTTAATACCTTATATACCTAATCCTAAATAAGAATTGTTATTATCTCATGTTATTTATTTAGTCCTAATAGTTTATTATATTAATATTCCTTTTTATCGATTTAAAATCGGTAAAATAACTCTCACTTACTGCCATCGTAATTTCGTCATGCAAACAAATTTACACTTGACATATCAGGTTAGAGTTTTGACATGCTGTCGTTAAGACCAAAAAACTCACCAACTCATAGTTTTGCATCAAATTATCTTGACGGTACCATTTAATGCCTGTTTATTATAAATAATAATTATTGCGATTACTAATTGACTATTTCCCTTCCTGTCAAACTACATTGAGGCAGAAATTAAAGGAGACAGACAAATCCTAATAGCAAGCCAATCTGCAAGTAAAACTCCGGGAAAACGTGCGTCGACTGGTTGTGGATTTTTTTCGCGGAGCATTGCTTTTAGATTGGTCTATTAGGGTTTTGTACTATAGACTTCCGAAGTTACGTCTGATTCTGTTTATTATATTAATTCGGAGACAGACAAGTTAAGACAATATTTATTTCTATCTACACTGATCTCATTTTTCCTTACTTATGTTGGTTTGTCAATTGTCAAATAGACTCAGACTCAATATCAAATATAGACGCAATATTTGTCACTATATGTATTTGATATTCGGTATACTCTTCAGACATAAAAGACATATTACAATATATTTTTATTAAAGGACATATTATACCATGTAAATATTCAGTTCGATAGACTGCTTGTTAATATGATTATGTATGAAGATGTAGTAATAATTGTAAATTTTCGTTTATTAATAAAATGTTTATAAAATATGCTGTAGTTTTTATTAACCCTTTTTTAGGTCACATTTAATATACGTAGTCTTGGAGCGCATAATGGATATTCAATAGATGGGTTGAAATTTTATACTGATTAAAAAAGAAAATGTATACGGTATATGTATGAAATTTTACAGACTACTAAATATTAGAATGATAAATTCTAAAGAACGTGGGTGACATAAAGTTAATCCCAGCACACGAGACTCCACTAAGATTATCCTCCCACGCTGCAAAAACTACTATATACATTGGAACAAAACGTATAATTCCTTCTAAAAATTAAATAAATTTAAAGCAATGTTTGTTTCTAACTGTGTAGAATAAACAATATGTCACTAGGAATATATGTACTGAAATGTATTCATACATCTTATATGTATATATTTGTCCACCTTTACCGTTACCGTATTAGAGAAGATCTACGCCGCAGAGGCGATGACTGTAGATTCGTGAATTAATGTAGCTTAATGATATATAATTAAAATTGTCTAGCTTAAATATAGTAGAAATAAAGGCTTTATTTATTTATATATAGTTTTATTTTGTATTAAGGAAAGCTCCGTTTGTCCACCTTTACCGTTACCGAGAAATAATTTTGAATTCTGCAACGATCCATAGTTCAGTCATTTTGCTGTATTTAATTTCGTTTTTAACGTTACTAATACATTTCTGTCATAGAAAAATTAAAATTGTAATTTTGGACGTTTTACCCCACGAACATTTACTACATCCGACATTGTCCATTATTGAAAAATGTATTATATATGTATGATCCCTGCTATCTATATATATGCTTTTCAAAAATATCACTAGCCATTCCTGTGAGATGCAAATGTCACGGCGCTTATCGGCTGCCGAGATGTTGATAACCAGGCACTCGAGTACCTAACGAAACTAAGTAAGTGGTGGAGGTGGAGGTGCAGAGGGGCTATACATCCGATTCCAGAGTATCTTCGGCTGTTCTTTTGGTCTCGCTCGAGATAAAACACAGTCGTCGTTGGCACAGTTAGTTGGAGCGTAGCATCCGTGTTAATTTATTGTGATTTCTCTAAATAACAAATACCACTTTAACAACATTGTTAATGTATTTATCGCTAAATCGGCGTCGTTTTAATGAAGTCCCGGTGACGGTGGTGTCAATCAAACAGCCTTAGGTTATTTCAATTCCGTTTGACATCGAAAAAACCAAAGCCAAAATCCTAGGGCAATTTTTTTAAATTAGAATCCACTGTAACGTTATATGTACGGCATATTTCTTAGTACGAGTATCTAAACTAAATTATTCATTTGTTAATTTAGAACTAAAATATATACTTGTAGTTAATCGTTTAATCGTAGTTAGAAAACATTTGTTTTAAAATGATAGCTCAAAAATAGTCTGTCATACACGTAATTGATGCATTTCTGCGTGGATACCATCGAGCATAAAAAATATAACAAGAAAATCCCAAAGCTCCCCTAACAGAACTCATTGCGGTGTACTAGGTAGATAGAAGCAGTAAAGCGGCCATCGACACAAGGCCGTGGAAATGTCGCGGTGTGATTGTCCAACGCTAACATTTCAAAGGGAACCAATTAGGGCGAATTGTTTTACCTTGGATAAGGGTTTTTTAGATTAGAGGATTCACTAAATATAAGTTGAATGGTTAACACAAAATGCAGAATCGTTTAAAGCTCTATCAGGATGTGTAAATTTTTAATAAACACTATTTTAATAGCGGTTTTTCTCATAATCTCCGATTGTCACATATCATTTCAGCGTATACACAATTTTTTACAATCGAGAGAGTACTTTAGTGAAAAGCTGATTTATTTTTTATAAATATTACTACTGTTTATAAGTTAGCTCGTTTTTGTTTTGGTGGCGTGTGTATTTTGTATTCAGGTTATATATACTTTCTTCTTAGATCTGCACATTACTATTTGGAACCGGTGTCCATCTTTAACGTCACCTTAAAACTTAAACTCAAAAAAACTATACGATCAGATTGCTTATCGTATATATCTACACTATCGAAATGTTGTTTTGCCATAAATGTGTTTTCTAGCAATCATTTTTTTTAGTTTAATAATACGGGGATATGTTTATAATGGAAATCGAAATTAAACAATAGAAGTTGCTTTATTTAGGTAAATAGATGTATTCTTATATGACACGTTTGTCGGTTTACCATAGCAGTCCCATCTATTGATTACTTACTCAATCCAGTCGAAAAATATCGACATCTGTTAGAATGTTTTGGAATTAACAGATAATTGTGACTGTCAATTAATTGTAGACAAAAAATTTGCAATTAAATAAAATTGCGTCTATAATAATTAAAGATCTAAGCTATCCTATCTCTTAAGTTGGACCAAACTGCTCACGGTGTGATTAATTTAAAATCGGTTGGGTACGTAGTTTAGGAGTTCATAAGGACAAATATATTAAGATAGAATAGATACAGTTACTGTTGTTTGAATATCCATGGTCTTAACTAAACGTACAAGCATAGTGAGTTTAATACGAAAAATTAAATGAATTTGCGTAATGTGACAAATATTTTTTTATACGCTGACATATTTAATGTGCACAACATTTTTCTATCAGTTAATACATAATTAAAAACTGCATCGAGTTTCTGTCAAATGTTTTACATTTTACGTCTGAAAACAAGCAGCCTTAAGAATTAAAAGTTGGGTCAAAATTCTTTGAGAAAAAATAATACTAAACTCATAAAACCACACAGACAATTTAACTCATCAAATAGTGTTTAATCAATTATTAATTAGCACCAAAACCTTACCCCAACCAAACATAGATTCAATTAGTGCAAGACAATTTTCTTTATGGGTCGGACGCTCCCTGTCCCCATGACATCATAAAGGGTGGTGGGGTTTGGGGTTGAAGCCTTCAGGACCAGTCGCTGAATTCAAAGCTCGCTTGACGGCCACGTGAAATTCGCGCCTCAGATGCCTCTATATTAGCAATAGTGAACATTTACATCGCGATGATTATAATAGTGTTGATAGCTGTTTTTTGCACCGGTAAGTCATAATTTTAGGGATTAGCCTTAAAAGTTAAAAAATTCAGAAATGAAAAATTACAATTTGAGTAATTATGTGAAAATCTTAGCTTATAAATGGTTTAAACTATAAACGTTCGATAAAGAAATTTATAAGTAGGTGTCTTATATTGTTGATACACCTACTTATGTCTTATATTGTTGATTATCGATGGCGATTAAAAACAATTTTTGAGCGATAAAATATTATTTTATTCTATTGTGTGTATCAACTCGAATTTAGTCGGAAATGAACTCATCCGCATTATATACAACTCGTTCTAAATATGTAAAATTCCAGAAGAATCATATAAAATTATTTAAACAAAATTGTTGTAATTGTGAGACCACTACCTGCGTCTGCTTTACAACTAAATATAACTTTATTATTTATATTTATGGTGAAAACTTAAATCATTAAGATACTCTAACGAAGGGTTTATATCCGTTTAAGAATAGTTAAATTGAGTTTTGTAATAAGAGAGGGTAAAAAACTTTTAAATAATCATAGAAAGAAGAAAGAAAAAATTAATCAATCAAAAGAAGACAAAAAATCAAAATTTTAAATAGCGTGCCCAAAAGTTTTCGAGCTTTTGGGTCATTTCCGTCTGTCAACCGATATTCCGGGCCAAAAAAAAATACTATACAAATCCTTATTACTATGTATTTGGATACTATAATGTTTTTTGTAAATCAATACTTTTAACATAACCCCGCCATCCAGTTGGCAAAAATAACTGAATCCAGTAAAATTATCAATTTCTAACTTAAAAAACACGATTACATTTTTAAAAAAATAATATTTTCTTGCTTATTATTCGAACAACGCGGAAGCTAAGATGGTTAATAATTAATGAATGTTTGATAATTAGCGTACCCACCGCTTCGCTTTATAAATGCTTCTTTGTCTTATTCTATTTTAGGATTTTAAAATTTATGTAAGTGTGTAAAGGTATAATTATGCACATGACTCCTGTTTACGATAATTTCCATTGAGATGAGTAAACCGTATCTATAAACAGTGAATAGTTTTAAATTCCTCAACAGAAGCTGCAACCTTAAGTGCATATGGCTAAAGGGATTAATGAATCCTTCGCTTTATACGACCCTGGTATTTCGGGATAAGAAATCTCGATATTTCTCACGATCCTTTGGGATTCGTTCTCACTTCCCTCAGGATCAGGGACAGTCTTTCTTGGGTGCATCACCGTCTACATTATATTTCCCTGGTAAACTGGGAACAAATATCTCAACTATTTCTCACGATCCCTGTCCAGGATCTAGGGTAACTTTTATCGTCTATACGTTCCTGGTAGACTGGGAACAAAAATCTCAAACTTTCTCACGATGCTTTTTAGATTCTGCTAAAATAAAAAAAATGCGTGCACACACACACACACACACACAAACACACCACCAGTGTGAAATATTTTGATTTAAATATTCACCTGGGTTATTTATTTATATATATAATGGCATTGTCGAATTGGAATTACCACCAAAAGAGCAGGGGCGTTCTCATCATACATACGACAGATTACTTTAATTCATTAATTGTTGAATTAAACCATTATTGCTTAGCAACACGGTCTCGTCCGTAACGTATACCATAAAGTAAAAGGCGGCCGGCACTCCCCTGACATTTATCCGTACCCCATAAAAATAAACATAGACTAGGGTAATATCGTCGCTGAGGGTTCGCAAAGGCCGCACCTATAAATCTAGTTATATCATTCGCTGATGCCCCACTAACCCGTTTAATGGTGCGATTTATTTATAATTGTCTCCTTACATTTTGTTCACTTATAAGCTTATGTTATAAAATCTAAATAATGAAAATTGATAGTCTTTTCGCTTCACAATAATTGAAAAATAAGAAAAAAAAATCAATGTTTCCGATTTTGCCGACTTCAAAAATTTTCTTTTTAGTTCGTCTCTAAAATCGCATTATGATATAAGTAAAATTGAAAGGTACTGGTTTGGCACCCAAGTAAAAATATTTGTGTAGACACAGTTGACTAATCACTCACATGAACTAAAAATTTAGGTGTATAATAGATATGAATTAGATCTATAAATATTTCTCCAAAAAATGTTTAAAAAATTGACTACACCTTACACCTCGATCGGTGAGTTGCGTGAGCCCTGACAGAATTGACAAATGACTGACAACATAATGCGTAACAGGCCATTGTCTTCATTAACCCGGCTGATGACTGGCTTAAAAGGGATTTAGGTCAGTAATATGGCATATTTGAATAAATCATCTTTATTCTGCATAATATAACAAAATAAATCAACTTTTTGTAATGTAAAAACCATATAAAAACCAAAACATCTGTTTTGTGGGAGGAGTTCGATTAACTAATGATAGCAGCAGTGCATTGAAGTCGAGTGCACTTGACGCGGGTCGATGCACTTTCCACCACCACGCTGATCTGTTCGCCTGGTGCTTTGGCCGCCGCGCTCAACCCGTTACGATGGCCACTTGGCAACGTACAGACAAACTGGACGCAAACAAAACACCTTGACCAAAAAAAAGTAAAATTATAGGTATTTATTATAAAAAAGGTCTTCTCATATATAATGCTCATGATAATTATTTGAACCTCATTCTAAATATATTTAGAGCTAATGCAAGTCGGGTTAGGTAATAATAACATAATAATAAATACAAGGTAAATATCAAATTTTTTAAATTCCATTCTGCACTTACCATAGCGACTTGCACTTGTAGTTCCAACATCTTGTCAAACCTGCTTTCCTAGTGTAAAGAATTAAACGCAGTTCAACCCTTTCCCCGATACACATTTTTATGTGATCAGTGTGAGAGACCCAGCATAGCCCGTATATACCGAACGCTGCCGTTTCATTTCTCCCTGGTATCGTGGCCAGAATGATTTCAGGATGCCGCAGTCTTCGGCGCAATGTCGAATTTCCTGCTGTTTATTATTATATGCATAGGGCGGCAAAAGCCCTACTAGCTTGCTCCTTGAAAATATGCTGTCCTTGTGCTTCATCGATCTAATTACGCATATCATTACCCTCCTTCGCGCCGTAAAAAACATCACAGGAATCGAACCCATATGGGTGGGTTTCTTCCATTAATCTAAATTATTATTATTTCCTCGATTTTTGTTATTTGCAATTAGTTTATTTTAATGTTGCTAAAATTATATTTATACTGGATTTATATATACAATTGAATGTTAAATGGATCAGTTATATTTAAAGGTTCTTTAATACAATGTGCCGGGTACCTGACCTCCTCGTTTTACCTGAAGCGTAACAAATAAGAAGGTATTGGGGGAATATCGATTTCTGTTCACTAAGCTCCTTAACAATCATGTATCCTTGGTATTTTCCGAACGATTCCACGTTATCGGTAATCGCCAATAACCAGCAAGCCATTCGATTAATCGGAATTGGGGGGGAGGATCGTTAGGAAATCCAAAATATTTCCCAAACAAGCTATGGTGAAAAATTAAAACTATATGAACAAACACTTATTTAAATGGCACATTTTTAATAAAAGTAAGATTTTTAACTCAACCACTTATTATTTTAACTATGGTTCGTTCTTATTCCCTTTGTATATTTATAGCCATTTGTATATATATATATATATATATGTATATATATATATTTTTCTTAAATATATAATTAATATTATCGATGTAAATTTATTTATTTTCTTAACACCAAAATTGAGTTATAATCGGACATTCAGTAAGTTCCATCGCAATGACTACTATGTGGGATTCAGTTTCCGAGCTTCACACACAATGGGTGGAGCCACGAGTTTAATTATCCATGATTGAATTTTCGAATTAAAATACATTTTACACATCTAGATTATTGTTTCAAATTAGTTGTTATATGATAATCAATGATGAACCTTCCAATTTATGGCGTAACTTTTTAGAAATTATCTGAATACTTTATATAAATAATAAAAAATGTTTCTTCCCAATAAGTAATACATTTTCAGATTCTCTTATAATAGGATAATTTTTCCACAAGATTAGAGAATCTCTGACGACTTTTGATTTTTAATTGATTGTAGAGACATATTATGTACCGACACTGAATTTTATCTATAAAAGCAATTCTCTCTAAAGAAATAATAGAAATATTTATAGACAATTAAGGGCAATAAATTAATGCCCTTTTAATTTATTCATAATATTTACATTATTAGATGCATATAGAGTTTAGAAAACTTCATTCCATCTCGAATTCAATCAAATCGAGTGTTCATATTTAGTTCGATCTGAAAATAGAGAAACTCTTTCCAAATTCACTTAGTAACGTAAAAAATTAAAACGAAGAAGAATTTGATCAGCATGCTTTGACATGGGATCATCATAATTACTACGTATCAATAACAAAAAACATTAAACATTGCAATGTAATTTAAAACACCGTAGGTATCTTATAAAGTATATGAACAGTTTGTATCTCTGAATCCACTTGCGTAAGCATCTTACGCACGATTGGTCGGTGTCGCCACGCCCAAAGCCCATTGCGTGTGGACCTTGAGTCGCCAAGCCCTTTGCATTTGTAGGCCCTTCGATACCACTTTACGCCTTCTGCGTTCCCGGTATCTTGCGTTTTATTATAAATAATTTAAAAGGGCTTTCTCCATTAAACAAACATTCCCAAGACCCTTTTAAGTTTTTATCCCTTATAACGTAGGTGTATTTTTAATATTTGTTGCTCCTGATTGGTTGCTAGATCCGACGTAGTTAAAACAAAGTAATGATAAAAAAAATCATTAATTAAGAAAGAAGCAAAGGAGGAAAGGTGTAAAATAAAAATGACATCAGAAAATAATGGGCATGTCACTCCCAATGACTTTGTGTACCAGGGTTGTATGACCGTTGAGGAATATTTAAGAATGAATTCAAGGGCCAGAGAAGGCGTTGCTCGTTGCATTCGATTGTTTGTAAATACATAACTTTATTTTGTGACTCTTAAATAAGCACCATTTCGGATAAACTTTTAAAATGTATTATTTTTTGTCTTTATTTTATTAAATTATTAAAAAGGAAATATTCCTTTTTATTACTAATGATTAACTAAGTTCTAAAATTATAAATGTTATATTATATATATGCAATTATTTCTAAATCTACCTACCTTCCTCCACGCCCGCATATTTTGATCGCGCTTATTTATTTTTATTTGTTTGCGAGCAAAGATGGCCTCACTTGAATCTCACCGATTAGGAAAACATGAACTAAAGACAGTGTAATGGAATGTCTTCAAATTCTTCACTATGGAACGAACTGTGTTTTAATGTGGGACAATCAAACTGACAGATTATAGCAACAAATATATTATACCTATTATACTCAGTTGGATGGAAATATTGTCATATAATTTAGCCCATTTATTACGATATTATTAACATAATAATTTAATCTATAAATGAATACAAATTTATATAAATACGCATATATTTTTATAAATTCGTAGTATAATCAATGCTATTTTTTGCGTCCCACGTATGGAATTAATGATGTCGTACAGTCGTCAGTGACCATAATTGGTTTTTAATATATTCAATGTAGTTTAAAAATATTAAACACAAAATGGATTATTTTAAATCATTCCTAGAATGGTATTTATAATTTGAGCTACCTTAAACCAGCCAAATGACAGGAATTTTATTTTACGGATACCAGTGTGACAGCAGCACACAGACGAGGCAACACCCAACCCAACAGCCATACAAATACACAAGCTCCACCCTCCTTAAAAGGGGTTCCACGGTTCCCACACATGGAATATTAACACATACTGTGCTGACTTTACTCCCTCACCAGTCATACAGCCTTGGTATATGTAGCCCACATGTTCAACCCTTTCGGACAACATGGCCCACACATGCCGACGACGCACGTGCTAATTAATTATAAATTATTATTATTAAGTAAGTTAGCTTTTATATGGGGCCAAATATTTAGGTAATTTTTTTTAGTAAAAATAAGTACTTGTTAAAAAGTCTTCTAAAAAATGGGTGTTTATTAGTGGCTGTATTGTTTTTAGCAGGGTCAGACAAACGTGAAACGGACATACATTTTCTATTCTATAGCGCACAACAAAACAGCACATTACACACTGCTATATCAAATATGTGTGCGTAATATATATTACCGTAAACTTAATTTCAAGCAATGAGCTGTTTGTTTTTAAAACTTAAATCGTAACTTTTGTTATAATTCTCATGTAACCGTATTTTTAATTTAATTTTGCTTGTATGTTTACGTCTTGATTTTCATCCCGCTTTAATTATTCATTGTACACACGAGTAACGCGTTGAAGAACGCATCAAACGTAATCTTTGATTTTTACTGTATGTGTGTAAAAAATTGATGTGTTTGTTGTGTTTCTCTTCGAAAATAAATAAATAAATACACGAGTAGGTACGGGACGCGATTGAAAAATTTAATTTCGATTGGAATTCGAAATTGAATAATATATATAAACTAAGGTTCAAACAATAATGTTTTTAAGGATATTATAACAAATGAAGAAAAGCCACTCGTTTTAGAGTTTTGAGTTCTGAATTATATCGGTTTGTATTCTATTTGTTCCAATAGATAAAATATTTAATATAACTGCCCAGCTGATGCACCCGCGCTTGGTTGAAGACGTAACAAAGCAGTTTTGGTGTACCTTCTATATTAATTTTCACACTTTACTCGTTAAAAGGACAAATATTAACTATTTTTGTTATAATTAAACGATTCATTTTAATTACAATTGGTGTAATTTTGTCAATGAGTAGATCTAAAACAGCAACAAACCGTTTGAGTGTATCTCAATCTTTCACTATAATAAGATGCAAAGACAGGCTTTACTTTTTCATTTGAATGTTTGTCATTCGTTCTTAAAGAGCCAATTAACAGGAAAGCTGCTGATTCAAGAAAAATCAAAGCTTTAGGCTTGATTTTAGGCTGGTGACAATATGCTTGCAAATATTAGTTTATTCAAGTATAATCTGTAATCCATGCTATATGATCATGACATATTAATATGTATGTCGCCTTGCAATTGATACCAGAAGAGCCTACCGGCCCCTTCAGAAGGCATAGGTCGGTGACAAACCGAACATGACAGAGTTACTACAATAAAACATGGACGAACAATGCTATTTTTCCACAGAAGAAGTGGATATTTCGGATGTTAAAGATGGCGACAGTCGTATTACAAAAGGCCAAGATGCGACTCCGGACCAAATTTCAAACCGTGAGCGGAGAAGTGGTAGATAAAGATACATTTGTGAATGGTCTATTATAAACTAAGAGTTATATTATAAATTAACAGCATCTTAGATATCTTACATATCACCTAAGGATAGTAATTCTCTCAATTGTATCGTAGATATAATAAAACACTACATTGTTTTAGTAAGATTTAGTAGTAGTGATTAGTTATCGAACAGCAAGATTTGCCCTCTATTATCTATCTATAAAACACGTCAACTGTACAAACAAATTTCATAACACCCTGCCACTGTACGGTCGACCTACCCATGGTCTACATACCCTGATACTTACTGTATGCAAGATTAAAGGAATTATTTCGAGCAAAAAAACAACTAGATTTTAAAACATTTAGAAAAAAACTATAAATCATAAATTTATATTCGGTTTTTGAACTACCATTTAGATGAATGGTAAGATCAAATTCGCTCTGAGCCGTTGGGTGGCTCATAAACGCAGCAACGCGTCAACACCGTCCGATGTATCAAGGTTTCAGCGATGCACAGGAGTTCATTGGCCAGAGTACATAATATGCTACTTCAAGAAACCCGTCGTGCAAGGGTAATTTATTAACTTGCTCATTACTTTTTCCTTAGACATTGCATATGTCTCTCTCTAGCTCATATTAAAAGAAGGAGAAAGAACTTATTGCAACTATTGCTCTCAGCTTGTGTGTTAAATATTATCGATCTATTTATTCACTGTAAACTTCTGTGGTTTTCTTCGACAGCTCTATAGCTGTGTGTGAAGATAGGTATATATAATAAAGGCATCTTGATATAGACTCTAAATAGTAAAAAAAAACAATTCATGTAACTCTAGTACTGAGACACTGCGAATTAGCTCATCTGAACATTGTTTGAAATCTTGCCATGCCTCAACTCAGGAACTGGGTGATAAACACTACTTTAAACTATTTTTTTTAATTGTAAATGTTAATATTTTAACCTAAATAATAGTTTGTGAATAATGCACAAACTGTGAATTTGCACAGAATACTTATACTAACTAATAAACAAAACAAACGTAGAAAAATGTCCTACCCTATAGAAAAACACGTAGAAAAAAATATAAATATAAATGTATAAAGCCCTACCAGGGTTGCATAAGGCACGCCTTATGTAAACTATTAGTAAAGTACCTTCTCATATGCATTAGAAACCTAATACATATTTGAGTATTTTACATCTCTCTAGTTTCAGTAGATCCTAGTACATTAATATCATCATTAGCTTTTGTTACATATTATTTAATTAATCTGTAATGACGTTGTTAACAAGTAAGTAACAGCGCAATTCTATATTAGCTATAGCGGCAGCTCACCGAATGTTTTATTTGAGTATTTATATTTGATATATAAAACTATTTAAATAGTATTCATTAGGATTACATGTACCGTATTAGCATTTTTACCTTCTATGTAAAAAACCACAAAGTTAATTTTATAATGACTACCTTTACACATTACATGACATATTTACTCCCCTTCGTCCTTCATGTAGACCTAGTGAAAAGATGACGTCAGCTAGGAAAGCTAGCTCACTGGGAAAATATCCTTTTTCTTCATGTTCAATTCTTCTTATGTTTCAATTCTGTGTCCGGAGGTAAATAATTTACAAGAAAGCTTTTTTGTAAAATTATTTAAGAAAACAGACCAAACTGACTTTTCTCATTTAGGTTTCTCATAAACCACAAAATTACAAATTGACTCTTGTTTGCAATTAGGGTTGATTTTAATAAATTGTAATCATTTTAGCCCTTGGTGTAGTTTTCCTTAAGCTTCGTTATAATACTCAATGTTTATTTACCTATCGGCCATTGATACCAAGACAATGGTATGCACGCCGCCCTTCAATGACCGGTAACCGTTATCTCCATCCATGTGCCATTGTTCACTCGAAATTTTTATCTCCACGCAGCCTATATAGCCCTGGTACAAAAAGGGAGCAGAGCATTGTTCTCACGCACACGCACTTTTTTATTTTTGGTCCAAAATCGAAAATAAAAATACTTTTTCTCACCCGCGCACGTTGATTGAACGCATGCGTCTACCTACAACCAGTAAATGTAGACCCCTCCGGTTAGCGGTGTGTTTGTTTCACGTGTTGCAATTGGTGACGCATTAATCGTATCAAATTTCTTTCTCTAAAAAATTAAAATTCACGCGGAACATTGACATACATACTAAAAATTGCTCTCTCGTATTACTTACAAACTATGTTTTACATTCAAGGTTATTTAATTCATTCGTGGATTTAAATAAATTCTTAAAAATCGTCAGTATATATTATTGAGACTATGACATTAAAAATATTCTGTTTAGCAGTTATCATTATTTCAATACATGACGTAGATACAATGCAAACGTGTGATATACATCGATGCAGATGTGAGCGGCCGATGCAAGGGTGCAACGCCCTGCAACGCGATGTCCTTGAATGATCCTTTCGCAGGATGACGACACGCACAAACCTCTTATAATAAAGTGCTGCCCTGGTAACCACAGGATATTTTGTCCCTTTGGGAATGCGCCTATGCGTCCTTTAAGGGTGCGAGAAGTTCCTCCTACTTTTGTTTGTTTATTTGTTTAATTTTATTTACACATACATGCCAATTTGAGCCATTCAGTCATTGGTTTCTTATTTTCCTGTTACAAAACTTGATACTAGTTCGTATATGAAAAATATACATAAACAACCACCAAATTTACTCATTTTGTTTATCAAAAATAGCGGGTATACTAAGTAACGGAAAGAGAAAGGAAATGTTTACTTCGTTTGTAAGAAAGAGCTAGATTGTTTATTGGTGTAAACTTGCAACGTTCATAACGTGAGGTACTTCTAAGCCGTTTGATAAAACGCAGTTTTTAAGAATAACTTAAAATAATATTAACATTAAAAACATCTTCAATGTATCGCCTTTAAACTATGTACACACTACATATTTCTTATGTCGGCTCCATTCCTGTGAGCTAAGTAAAAGGGAAAGGGATCATTTTGAGAACACCTCTTCGAATCTTCTACGTTCCTACTAAATGTTGACGTCATCTCTATAGATTGTACATCCTTTCGGTACCCCAAGGCCAGGATCAGAAACCCCAGAAATAAATAAACACTAACTAACATACATTTACATATAATAATAATAATAAAAGTCATTTATTTCAGATTATTTACCTTTTGAAATTCACCATTATGTCAAATTATACTTTTTCTAATTATAATTTATATATATAATTATATCTAGCTACATAAAACTGAGGGTTTTGAAACAAGGTGCTATTTTTAAAATAGTAAAGACAATTAAAAAATATATACCCTTTTAATGCCGTTTGGATATGTTATGTGTATATCTATCTTTCTTTGTATGATCATGAACTGGGGAAGGGATTTGAAAGCTTTAGAATAAGAGAGAGACAATTCCGTACCCTCTATCATCCTTGTCTAACGCGGAGCTTTTGAAGAGCTTTCAACCTTTCGAACTGTTTATTACTCTGACATCCTAGTACCTTCCCGCGCCATTAGCGCCGTTGTCGCTATCCGAATTTCTCCTCTTTTTGGTCCTTTAAAAAGAGATAGATAATGTTGCCTGTTAGGTTTATGAATGGAATGTTACTTTACCATTCCAACTGAAATTCAAATTATCTTTGTTAAATATAGCGGTACCATATGAGATGTAAAATGTAAACCATGTGTGGCGTTGTTATAGCGAAAATCGGGACGCTTTTCAAATCCATTAATGCTTTGTCAAGACTAATGTCAAGGAGCGTTGATTCCTGACGATAAGTCTGGCTTTCGTCAACAGTTTTTTAATAAAAAAACTATGTAATAGTGCTTTTAAACTTTTTTATCTGTGCTAACAGTTAGTTACAAACAAACGTTTCCAATGTTGGCCAGCGAAGGTGACATTTTTTTGGTATTTATTTCACCCCAAAATACACATATAAGTCGATGTACATTTCTTATTATCTTTCAAGCTTAGCCCGGCCTTCCATGGTAAATAAATAGTTTTGTAAGATGATATCTGCTATGGCCGAATATACAGGAATAACGTAGGCAAACAATAAATGTTAATACGATTAATATTTATAGTTCCATACTAAGCAAACTAAATCATCACGAATCATTACGAACTACGAAGTCTTTTTTAGTATAACTATTTCAAGTATTTGAAGTCGGTTTTATTTAAAGACACTAAGGACAAAGTACATTTAAACGATATCATTAAATATAACAATTATTCTATGACAGAATGCAGCGGCGTGCGCGTGGCATATGTACCCACTACAAGCACAACTGCGATGTCTACAAGCACGCAGATGACCACCCCATCAATGCTGCAAGAGCTGACTCCCGCTGCCCCGGCCTGCCCTGAGGCGACCAGCATCACAAACCCATTGGGAAAGCTACGAATTGCTATGAAAAATTCCCCCTATTTGGACGCATTCCTTGTTTTCTTTAGTGACGAACACTTGGTAGGGGGTTAATCTTATAAGTAGTAGTATATATGTCATTAAAGCTTCCAAAAAAATTGTCCCTTTGCTTGTCTGACGTCCATTTTTATTCCTATGTCTTGCTTTTTTTGCCTCCCCGGAATCTCTGCACTCGTACTTGCACTTTATTTTATGGTATTAAAGTTCAAATTAAGTTTTAACTTTTACGAACCGTTTGGCCTATAGTGGTGTATATAAAGTTGGTTTGGTTTTATCGGGCAATCTTTCAAAATGTTATCTTTGTACAAGCCATCCTCGTGCCTCAAGGAATATTCTTGAATCAGTTCAGCTTGACAACACATTCATTTCTATATTATAGATTTATATGCCGTCAAGGATGACATTGGGCTTCTTATAAACAATTTAAAAGTTACAAAATGTAATATAACATACATATAGATAATATTTCTAATATTTTTTTATTCATTTTAAGAAAATACACTGGAATTATTCGCGTTTAATTATCGCTTTGTTTGATATCTATTAGACCTTTGATATATCTTAAACCATTCCAGAAATAAACATGCATTTATAATAATTCAATAGATTGTTTAGGAAGGTTATCAATCTTTATATTATATACATTATAGTAATAAATCAAATGAAATTTAGAGTGAAGAACCGTCTCCCGACGAGCGCCGATTGGAATACATAAGTGGTTGGGACGGTGCTGGAACAGCGGCGGTTTTAGCAGCCGGTGGGGCAGCCATATGGGTTCCAGCTGTTGACGTGCGTCGCGCCAAGATGAGCCTCTCATGTGCTTGGCTGGTTCTTGATGGGGACGATCCTAGCCAGCCGACTATTGCAGAATGGATTGGGGTATATTATGTATTTAATTTACACAAATATTATTACATAAAACCTCTCAATATTTAAACTAATTTAAATTTATTGACTACACTTAATGTTAAATTGTTTCGACGTTGTAATAAAATAACTAGATACTAGGGAAGGAAAGGAAAGAGCGTATAGGCATCTTAAAGGCCGGCAACGTACTAGTGAGGCCGCTGGCGTTGCGAGTGTCCATGGGCGGCGGTATCACTTTACATTGAGTGAGCCTCCTGCCCGTTTACCCCTATTTTATAAAAGATAGATATTTGTAGACATTTACTCATTATAATCGCTAATTTTTATGAGTACATTAAATATCCGTTTGACACATTGAAAGAAAGAAAAAGAATAAGAAAAGTAAAAAAACTAACTTACTAATTGCATAAATAGCTGTAAATTACTTGATGTTTCTTGGTGGTTCATGAGTAAATATCGTATAGAGATGCCTCATTATAAATTATAGCTATTTACTAGGTTATTTAATTTAAAAAATGTATTAAGGATACATCTTTATTTAAGAATATGCTAAGTTTTTCTTCTCCACATTCATTATACTAATGTTTTTAGAAAGTAAACAACTGATAAACGTATTTTACACTTATGTATTAGTCTAAATATTCCGACAAAATGTTGCCGGAATGCCTATTATAGGGCAAGTTGTATAAGTGGCCAATGTACTTATAAAATAAACATATAATGAATTATTTCAAGGGTAATGCTATTCACAATGGTCGCGTTGGTGGTGACGTTCGCCTAACATCGTTTGGGGAGTGGCAGGCTTTGTCCACCAGTCTTCAGCGAGAGAATTTGCAGCTAGTTCCTCAGTCGACTTTGCTGGACCAGATATGGAATCAGGAGACAGATCCTATGTGGAAACGCCCCCAATTCACTAGAGTAGTGGCAACGTCTCATCATGCTGATTTCACAGGTAAGAATGAAACTAGAAAATTAATATTTTACTTTTACAAAAGCAATCTCCACAATCTGTACTATAAAAGCTAAATATAAAAATTACCTTTTTAATAATAGCCTCGAATCAAGAAAGAAATTATTATTTTTGCGTTAATATTTATTCCCCCTTTTTTAAATAGGTATACATAAGTCTAATTTTCATCGTCTGTTTTCATCACTGTGTAAACAGTTTCACAGAAAAACTAGAGAATAGTTGAAACATGGATTTAGGTTTCGTTTTTATCTCTTAGACTTGTTCAAGCCAAGTAACAAATGATTTTTATCAGGTCTGTCATGGCGGGAGAAGCTGTCATCAGTGCGAAATGAGTTACAAGCAGTTGGAGCGGATGCTATGATCGTGACTGCTCTCGACGAAGTTGCCTGGCTCCTTAACCTTAGAGGCAAGGACCTGCCTTACGCGCCACTTCTAAAAGCCTTCGTCTTAATCACCCATAGGGACGTAAGGATATACGTACCTCCTGGGAAGCTTATGATGCCCGAGCGTGACATCCTCGCTGCATATAATTGCTATCCTAATGTTGTTAATTGTACCAGGTAATGTGAATAGACTAATAGTTAAACCATTATAATCATTACAATTTCTCTATATATTATAGTATAGAAATTATAATTAATAATCATTTTTTTTTTGTTAATTATCTTGATAACTACATGGGGAGGGGAATCAGTAAGTTGTCTGGCAATTCCAATTGTAAATATTTCAGTGTAAAAGACTACGAAACCGTGTACTCCGATTTGCGGAAGGCGGTGGAACTGAACAAGATCCTCATACCAACCGGAGGGACTTTTCAAAGAGGGGCTTCCGCAGCTATCACCCAAGCCATCCCAGCCTCCAAAAGGCTCTTTCAACCGTCACCAATAATATATCTTAAAGCTCAAAAGAACGCAGCTGAAATCAAAGGCATGAGGAAAGCTCATTTAACAGATGCCGTCGCTATGTCCACTGTTTTGAATTATCTTGAAAAGAAGGTAAGTTTATTCATAGACAATTTACTTACGTTAATTTATTTACATTTTTAATGCATTGCTGACAGTCTAAGCTCTAAAGCGTGTTGTAGAACTCTATAAGCTTATTTATCTTATTGAATAAATAGTACACAATAATTATGATGTCAACAAAATTTATATATTTTTAGGGAAAATCAAACCTCAATGAATTGTTAGTGAGTGAGAAGATAGACGCAACACGCGCCACTCAGGCGGGCTACAGAGGTCTATCTATGCGGACCCGCGCTGCTTTCGGACCAAACGGTGCTGAGCCAGAGTATCAGGCAACGAATTCGACAAACAGGCGAATATTTTCTAACTCCACGCTTATTATACAGTCTGGAGGACAGTACGAAGGTATACTATTACTAAAATGCAGTATAATTGTGCACTCAACTTAACTGAATAACAATAGTAAACTAAGTGATGAAAATAAATAGCTTCCGGTCTCTGTGACAGCTGGAATACTGGTCTAAGTAATATAGTAATATAGAAAAAATATCAGTGAATATCTCTTCTTTAAATGTTTTACAGTTCATTTGCAACTTTTATCGAAGTACTTCTTCGTATTCTTTAAAATTATATAATTATACTGTGGAGAGCAATTGGTGTGTTTTTTTTTTAATTATAAGCGTATACGTATGTCCAATTCAGCATATAATATCAAATTTAGCTTTGAGTGTGGACTTGCGAGGGGTTCTGCTAATCCCAAAACTTCAAAGCGATGGTTAAAACTTGACGAATAAAATTATTTCATTTGTTTTTATAAAACAGGGGGCAAACCGGCAAGAGTCTCATATAATTTATGATCATATAAAACATGTATTTTTTTTTTAATTATAGAGGGTACAACCGTCGTTACCCGCACTTTGCACTACGGAACACCAAGTCGTGAAGAGAGGCGAGCCTACACTACAGTATTACGGTCTCTAGCTGCTTTCGCAACTCTGCAAGTGCCGTCGACACTTCCCGCAGCTCATGCAGACCCAGTAGCTAGGGCTCCATTGTGGTCACATCGCCAGGATTATTTACTACCTACAGGACATGGGGTTGGAGCTGCTCTTAATAGAAGAGAGGGTTATTTATTTGTACATTTTAATTAATTATTAATGTGTCATTTCAAAGTAAAAATAAAAGGAGTCTCTCTTTCTAGTTTAGTTAGTGATTAAGTTATATAACATATTTCACCATGTTTAAATATATTTATAAAAAAACAAGGTTTTAAACAAGGTGAAATATTTAGAACATATTCTGTAAAAAACCTTCTTTTATTTTCGTATTGACCTAATTCAATCATATTTATTACAGATCCCGTAGTTATAGATTACAGACAGGATACTAACCTGCACACGTTTCGGGAAGGCTACTTCGTAACTAGCGGTAAGTTTTAAAAGCTTACCCTTAAAAGGAATTGTTAGTACTTACATATTTTTAAGTATTCATATTTATTTCTTAATCTTCATACTATAAATATATAACCTATCCTACTCAATCAAAATTATATCTGAAAACAACAGGTATTATAACTTCCTTATGCCAGGTTTTTTTTTTAAACATTGACATTCACAAATATGAATTTCCCACTAACAATTGTTTATGTTCTGTGCAGAACCAGCTTGGCACGAGCCTCGTAAATTTGGTGTGAAACTAAGCAATGTTCTCGAAGTGGTCCAACGCCCGTCGGGATACCTTGGATTCAAAGAAACCACACTATTGCCCTTCGAACCAAAGCTTATTGACAAAAATATGCTGACAGATTATGAGGTAAAAAAATGAACTAAGTTAATGAATTCTTATTTTAATAAAATTCATTCTACTTTAACTGATATAAATACTAAATTAATTAATTCAATTTTCTTCGTCATTAAAGTAAAGTCAAAGTAAGTTCTAAATTTAGAACATGTTACTTTATTAGGCAATTGCCTTACACGCAGCTTTGATTTAAAGCGCTGCCATCTTGTAATAAAAAACGTTCGCATTGCACTTATTTTGGAAAAAATATATTATTTTATGCTACTATTTCGCGGGTTTGGACTGAAAATCAGAAAGGAAAGTCTATAATATGTCAACACCATATTAAATACTTTAGATTTATAAAATTAATTAACCTAAAATGAATATAAAAACGAACTAAATAACTAATTTAACTAACGCCATCTGTTGGTAGTCCTTCGAAATCCAGGCCGAAATAATATGGCCGCCGACATTTAAATTTCACTCCTACAGTGGAACTTTTTCGATACGTACCTTAAGTGGATTAAAATCGAAGTGGTTCACCAAGTACCTGCCTTCTCCATATGATAATAAATTTAATAATATACAGATAAACTGGCTAAACGCATACAACAAGAGGATTCGTGAGACTGTCGGCCCAGAATTAACGGTCCAAGGCTTGACGGATGTGTACTACTGGGTAATGAATAAAACGATCGAAATAGAACTGCCCTCAAAGAACAAAAAAGCGACCAACAACGGAATAATTAACGAAGTCACTGCCTTATTTATTTGTATATTCGCTTTAAATGTTATTTAAATATACTTTTTTAGGTAATATAGCTAGTAAAATTATAATATCATCATGTATTTATCACTGAATTGCACCTATAATACGATATATGAATTATGAATATAAAGATTATAGAAGTAATAAGATGTAGAGATTCAAGTCAATGTTAATTATAAAATTAGACTAAAGTATTATTTATTAGTAAATTAGCAATGTGTAGTATTATTAATTTATTAGAACATGATTCATATCGATATAAGACTTAAAGTCATTTTGCAATAATTAGATAGATTCACAGTGTTTTTTTTATTCGATTAGATTTATACAAATAGGCATTTTTATCCCGCATCTGGTAACAATCATGTGTTAGTACCTAATATACATACTTTAATATTTATCTATGTAAA
This sequence comes from Pontia daplidice, assembly GCA_963693355.1. NCBI lineage: Eukaryota > Metazoa > Arthropoda > Insecta > Lepidoptera > Pieridae > Pontia > Pontia daplidice. The sequence goes on along the minus strand of CAVNZL010000140.1, from coordinate 7,572,038 downwards.
GTAAGGCAAAGGCATTTTATCGTGTTTAAAATAGATCGTTGTTATAGGTAGTTTTAGATTAAATGTTTATTTAAAAAAATATATAAGAAATGGTTAAGCACCGAGTGCCTTATTCGAGTAGTCTGTAAAAAATTGCCGTTAGCTAATTTACTGTGCCTTGTAGTACTGTATATTAACGATTTAATACATTAAATTTAAAAATAAGTTTCTATGTGGTTTTCGTTTAGCGTTTATTAATTTGTCATATACCCCAAAATTCATCTGATTTATTTTTATTATTAAATTATTTTAACAAATATGTTATACTAGATGATAGGGTAAGCATAGATGTTCCTAAACCCAAAATTATTGTGTAGATATAGTTGAAATACCATTAATAGCATAAACATATCTAGCTTCGTCTCGCTCTACCAAGCTATATTTAAACTATGACGAAACGAGACAAATATATTTTATTTAAAACGGTGCACACAAAATTAATTACCAATATATCGTTAAATCATCGAATTATATACTTATTCTCTTATGTGTAATTGGGTTTTGAATCTGTATTTTACTACTTTTTAAGCGAGTATAAACTGTTTGTCACAATAAAACAACAGATATATAATGCCTTTTATTTACATTGGTCCAGCAGCAATCACTATTTCAATAAATACATACCTTACCTGTACCATCTATGATAGGTCTTCGGCCTATGAGTACACAACCTGAATATAACAATCGCTTTGTCATTTATCACAATAACTGATGCTGAATTTTCGCTAAGTGTTATAGAATCAAAGGAACATATTTTTATATATTAGAACAATAAACAAAAAATAAGCATATATTAAAACCATATATATTTTAATATAATTAACAAGAATTAACGACCCAATTCAACAATTTACATATTAAATGAATATATATTAATACACCTCATTCTCATATAAAATATCTCTATTTTCATATCAGACATTTTGACAGATGCTGAATTTTGAATTAAATTAATAATTGGATATATATAACGATAAACTCAAAATTCTCGTGATTATAATATCGCTCGCGGTGAGCCTATAAGCTGTTAACCGCGAATACATCGCGGTTAAACACCGCGGTTTTTAACCGCAGCGTCGACTGCAAGCAATAATAAATCCAAAATGAGATCGAAGTGTTTCTCGTGCACCGACGCAATGTTTTGTAGATCATTCATCTGCGTAAATCGACTATTTCCACTTGCGACGCGTTGTCTTGGTATATATGTTGCACGTTCTGGAAATAAAAAAAATATATTCAATTGTATATAGATTAACTTGAAATAGTAAATATTTTCATGTGTATCGCCTTTTTATTGGCTGACAAAAGATTTATAGAAAAAAAATTCAGGCACCAATAAACCACTGGGGGGTTTTTTGGCGGTTGGTCGCTCAAATATGGGCTGAATAAATCTTAATATATATAAATCTCTTGCCATGATGTTTGTCCGCGATGGACTCCTAATTATTTCAACGATTTTAAATTGAATTGGCACACCGTGAGCAGTCTGGTCCAACTTACGAGATAGGATATCGTAGATCTTTAATTATAATCGCAATTTTATTTTATTGCAAATTATTTGTCTATAATTAATTGACAGTCACAATATATCTGTTAACTCCGAAAGATTCTAACAGATGTCGATACTTTTCGACTGGATTGAATCAATAGATGGCACTGCTGTGGTAAACCGACAAACGTGTCATATAAAGATTATTTTATTAACCCAAATAAAGCATACTTTTATAACGCTGATAATAATTTTTATTGAACTAAAAAAAGCTAGATATCATATGTATGGCAAAACAACGTTTGCCGGGTCAGCTGGTAACAATATAAAACTCTAATAGATTAGACCATTGTTTTTCAACCTGTGGGTCGCGACCTCCCAAGCTTCTGCAGGGGGGTCGCCAGAGGTCGAAAAAAACGGGAGCTTTAGTAAAAAAAAAACAAAATTAAAGACATACATGATAAAAAACCGAAGGTCAAGGGGGTCGCGAAATATTTTTTTATACCAGGGTCGCATCATGAAAAAGGTTGAAAAACACTGGATTAGACAATTGGTCTATTAGAGTTTTGTATATAGTTTCGCAAAGAAACGTCTTCTATTAATTTTAATATACATGACAAAAAGATAAATAAACTACACTTATAACACAACAAATACGGTGAAATATACGAATTATGGACAAATAAAGATCGGTTAATTTCTCAAAGAATACCGTTCATTTGGGATAATTTTTTTTTTTTTTTTTAGGAACTCGCCCTGGGGGGCTGGGGGGGGTTGGCCGCAGGGCGGGGGGGGGGGGGGGGGGTGGCTTTGTTCTGCCGGGGGGGGGGGGGGGGGGGGGGGGGGGGGCCCCCCGCGGGGCGCCGCCGCCCCGGGGGGGGGGGGGGGGGGGGGGGGGGGGGGGGGGGGGGGGGGGGGGGGGGGGGGGGGGGGGGGGGGGGGGGGGCGGCCCCCCCCCGGGGGGGGGGGGGGGGGGTTGTGTTTGGGGGGGGTTTTTTTTTTTTTTTTTTTTTTTTTTTTTTGGGGGGGGGGGGGGGGGGGGGGGGGGGGGGGGGGGGGGGGGGGGGGGGGGGGGGGGGGGGGCCCCCCCGATTTGGGATAATCGTTTGAAACTTACATAAAAGAGGGGTGGGTCGTTGGGGTGGGGATGAAACCCAGTCTGTCTGCAATTCGCGATGTACTGCATCCCGTGCTCCGGTGTTAGGGCGAAGTATCCTGTCCTGGATGAGACAAAATTACACACATTTTATAAACACACAAGGCTTTACTTGAAAATGGTTGACAAAACACAAATCTTTTACGACATTTCTCCAACTACTTTAATGTAGTATCTTATAATTTAATAAGTATTTTTAAAAATATATTAAATAATAATTTTAAGTGTGAGCAATTCCGTCACCAATTCAAATTTAATTAACTAAAAAATAAATCAGTACATTTTTTTATAATATTGAATAGCAAAAAGGTTGTCTAATGGGGCAACAGACTAACTCTTACCAAGTACATACAAAACACTAAGGTTTATAATTCAAACTACTGTTTTGTTTGTCTGTCGAATTGTTCCTTGGCCATAAAAAGTGAAAAAATTTAAAACTATAATAATATTTTTTCGAATTCGAACCAGTAGTGTCTGAGATAAGTCCGTTCAATCACACAAAATCTTCAGCTATATAACATTAGTATGGTACGTACTCGTTATATTTAGGCGCGCAGACGATCGCGATGGCTTCAGACATCATCAGTTGATACGAACACTGAGTATGAAGGTCTACCGACGAAAGAAACGCCGTTTGAGTCGGGTGGGTCTGTAAATATTCGTCAAATTAACAAGGCGATTACTATGACGTCATTCGGGAATTGACGTCACGCGTGCGTTCAAATTTAGTGCCTATTATATCTTAAACTAATAACAACAATATAGTTAATAAAAGATCATCCTTCATTGAACTCATTAATATTTTATAAATTTTATCAAAATCTATATATAAAAAATATATATAATTTTCGTGTCACGGGGTTCGAACTTACACTCCTCCGAAACGGCTTGACCGATTCTCATGAAACTTTGTGAGCGTATTGAGTAGGTCTCAGAATCAGCCAACACCTATTATTCATCCCCCTCAATGTTGGGGGTAGTCCACCCCAATTTTTTTTTTTACACAAAATTTTTAGTTTCTATTTTTTTATGAAATCACATGTATGGCAAAACAACATGGCTGGGTCAACTAGTAAGTAGTAACTAATATATAGTTATGAATATATCGAATGCTAGCATATTGTATACATACATGTATCCATCCCAAAGTAATAAGATTATACTGGTCCTGGTAGTGGAATATTTCCTCTTCATTGTTTGTACTGCAAGAGTCCGATGTGCCTGTCTGCTTTGGTACTATCACATGAGTTATCTTCAACTGATTTCGTTCCTGAAATTCAATATTGAAATACAATAGCACATTTTTTTAAATTGAGTAACACACCTAAATTGACTTTGTATTACTGTCAATAACAATACCATGAAAAATAGTAAAATTTTTTATGATACATCTAAAACGCAGAAAAATTATAAATAATTTGGGGAGAAACATACATGTAAACCTTGGGTTAAACTTAAGACTGTTTAGAGTCTAAAATAGCACATTAAAGCTGTATGTAATGTTTGAATATTTTTTAAATAAACAAAGAAGCATATATATTAATTTAATAACATATTGCTTCCATACAGATTTAAAAACTCCACTATATTATCATAGGTTATAGAAAACAAAATTGGGGTCAATATACGACGCAGCAATTTGTAAAGAAATTATTAACTAAATTTAATTTATTCAATTTTTTGCTTCGGTAAGATCATTCAGGTTTCTTAAATAAATAAGTATTATTATTCTTAGTATGGTGCTATTGTAAATTTTACCTAATAAAAGTAAAAATAAATACTTTGATAGTGGAGAGTTATTAAACTAAGAATATTACAAAAACACATAAATTATCCTATTAGCACTAAGCAAGACTGTATAATGTATGAATTTTAACGTCATTACTTGTGTTAGAAATTACATAGATTCGCGAATTTAATAAAATAAAATAAAATAAAAAATAAGCATTACTTACCAGCTTACCAGCCAATATGCCACACAGTTCAATATTTCTAGCTGTGTTGGCAGCAGCTATAACTAGGAATTTAGTGAGTAACGTTGCTGGTACAACAACGGTTCGTAAGCGACCAGACATTGGTAACAATGATTGGTACTCATCCCTGGAAATTAAGACATAACAAAAATATCATATCTACATATGATAGATCACACTGAGATATTAGTAATAGAATAGACACTATGAAAGTAAAAAGTAACTTGGATTCATCTCCGGCGTGATGCCCACATCATTTCCCTTACTTGAAAAATGAATTAAGGGACAAACTACGTTCTTTGGATAGACACATTCTAGAAATTGTTTCCCACAGCTCTGATCTTTTCATGTTGTATATTCTCCCTAACTGCGTTCACCTAGCCTCCAAATTGCTTTCAAATATCATCATATTATGGTACGAATATATACCCAAAGTGTTGAGAAATATCTTGTTGTATTCTCTTAAAAAAAAACTATACTAACTCTTGTGGCCTGGATGGTGGTATCAGTGGTGGGACTGGGCTATAATGATGGGCGGGAGCTCTAGGAGGTTCACTGGCAAAGTCATCTGGGTACAAAACATTGTCCACTGGAGGTGCACTTGGGTTGATAGTCCAATTTGTCTGATAGAGCAAACAAAATATTATAAGAACATGAACAATCCCTAAATTTATTTCAAGACTTGCATTCTTGAGATTATATGACTTCTCAAAAAATTTACTTGAGTTACAGAATTGCTTAGCTGTACATACCAACATGAACAAAGTGATATTCTTAAAAATAAATTGTAAAATATACCGTTGGTATTAATTGTGGTTTATTCCCATCTTGTTTATTCTCATCAGCTTGAAGTCTTTGTGCTAACTTTTTATCCTCCTCTTCTTGTAATTTCTTTGCCTCTTCTTCAATTTTTTTCTTGGCCTGTAAGTAAAAACTTATATAACTCCATTTTTGGTTGTCCTAAACAATCATACATTGAAAACATTGGAATAATAAACATGTATTATTTGTTAATTATGTTATTAGTAATAAAACTCCAAGTAAACTTAACCACTATTTAACCAATGGGGTGCTACATATAATGTTTTAATAAAGTGACTTAATATAAATGTTTTAATGAAACATTTATACTTAATGAAACAAACAACATAATATTAAGATATTCTGTTATTGTAAGTTTTTAGTATTTATTTAAGTCTAAGGGCTCATCAAAAATTCAATTAAATAAAACATGTGACACTCAGTTTCAGTTAATTCCACTCTAAATTTTACCTGACCTTATTTCTTTTATAGATAGCATGTTCCTTCTCATATTGCTCTAGAAGTTTCTGTTTAAGTTTCTCAGCTTTCGGCATAACTTCCTTCAGTTTTGTTTGATTAACAGATTTGACATCAGCAGGTACTGTGCTGTAATCTGGGTGTTTACGAATTTTTTCCAAAAATAATGTCATAAATTTCATATATAATATGTAAGCATTTTCAAGACTGCCCTCAGCAAGGTAGACATTGGCCATTCTAACCATTTCAAGACCTGAGCGATAATATCTGAAAATAATTGAAACCTCTTTTATCAGTAATATTTCCTTCTATATCCTATTTCTATGACATATATAACAACTTCTAACTTCTTCTGAATTAAGTTGTAAAGTAATGTCAAAGCTTGAATTTTTCTCACTCTCAGTGTAATCTCATAATCTCAAATTTTATAAGATAAGAATTCCCTATTATTAATGTTCTGTAAATTAAATATGTATCTTTTTTATATGTTAAAATGATGTTTTAAAACTAGTGTTATAAAAAAGTATATTAATGTTTAGCTGTACATCTATGAAATTATTTAAGAATTTCTTTACCTTCTAGGTGGAACATTAGGATCTACTTCAACCATCCCTCCATAGTTTGCTAATTGTTTTACCCTATATGCTGGTTCCAGCGAAGCCAGATTTGTTTCTCGCTTTTCAGAGGATTGCATATTACAGTATTAAACATTTAACAATATAGCTTAAAAAATGGTTTTATATTCATATCTTCATATTCGATGAAACTGAAAAATTTTTTTTTTGTTAAATTCAGGAACTAAATTAAACTTAATTATTATATTTTTAATTCTTTTTGATGTTATTCAAAATCACTTACCGGAAAATAGAAAAAACTACACAATTTTTTTCTTTATTTTTAATATTTAATAGATGTCAGATGTCTATTCCTACAACAACACATACCACAGTCTATCCGGTAGTATCCACAGACTAGGTAAGCTAAACTCAACAAGATTTTTAAAATTAAATATCAAAATGGTCGCCTTCATTTCGGAAACTAAACCGTAATAGTAAAATAAATTCAAAAAAAAAAAAACTTTTTTTTTTTTTTCCGATAATAGTATGCTTTTTATTATATAAATTCAAGCAATTAACCTGTACTTAAGGTTAATTTATTTTAGGTTAATTTTATTTTAGGGTAACGGTTATAGATTGATAATGATTATTAATATTCCGTGAATATTCCCATTTTAATTATCCATAGATTAAAGACCAACACCAATTGATGCAAAGAAAAAGATATGTAAACATATCCGACAAAATTTGTGTATTTTTATTCGCATTATTTTCTTATCGTGTGGTCATCGGCCAATCGCCATATTGTTTTAAATTTTTCTTTAGGACTTGAGGTGCGCTATAGAACACTGTAGACCATCTACTGCTAATCGCTTTCGTGGAAGCTGTTCGGTCTTCATCTTTTATCATCATTAACATTTTATATTTAGCTTCATCACATTATCTAGTGATAACAGGTATATATTTTATACTATTTGAATTTAATTTATTAATAGATTATCAAATATAATACATATATTTTAGATATGACACACTAAATTCTCGGCTTCTCATTTGCAATAAACATATTAGGGGATAAAAGTTTGGATCTTCACACTTCCCTGGAGAATTAATTTGATCTAGGCCTTCTACCTTCCAAATTCCAACCACCTCGATGACGCCATGTTTGATATTGGACACCCAAAATCCTAAAGAAAAAAGAAATCTTAACTTAATTATGTATATAGTCGATTTCATATTAGTTCTCCTAAATAACCTAATTAAAGTTTAATTTATTTTTAATTAATTATTGCCTAAAGTTTAATTTTATTGAATTATTAATATTAATTTACTTTACTTATGTACTACTTTAATATTACTATTAATATTACTTTGTGATTAAGCAGGCGTAGGGTCTATTCCATAGGCAATAAGAATATTAAAAGTGCCAACCTACATAATGTTTTTTGTAAAATACGAAGCTTTTTTGCTGAAATCTTTTGTAAAGTTATATATATATATATAGTTTATGGGAATAAAGTGTTGACCACTTGTTGTTGCAACCAGTCAGGTCGAAATGGGTGATCGTGGCGGGGTAGGAAGGGCTCGTGGTCGAGCAGGGCGAGGTGGTGACGGGGGCCAGCAGCACAGACGACCGGGGGAGCAAATGCGCCCAGCACAGGCTGCGCCTCGTCCAGGTTCAGCTGCCCCAAGACCTCAACCACCTAGTGCATGGGGTCCACCCAGTGTAGCGCCACATGTCAGAGCTGGAGTGCCCCAATCAACTGAACCTGCTGGCAGAGCCTCTCACCGTTCGACTCCATCCACTCATGCCCACCCTGGAGATGTAGATGTTCAACAAAAAATGCAAAATTTAGACATAGGTGAGTTAAAATTGTTCTATAAACATATGAGCATTAACTACATTGCTGTGGTGTTTAAACCTTATGGTCTGTATTATTATAAAAACATATTACACAATCAATTAATTAGGTTCGTGAAGTTTTTTAAAGCCTTGGCTTCATCAATTTTGAAGAAAACTATAAATGTATACAGGTAGAAAGGAAGTTGGAGGAGGTGATAGTGCACCTGCACCTTCACGAGGCTCTTTCCGAGGCGGTGGTCGAGTCCTGCCTGATCAAGTTAAAGTTCTCAGGACAAAACCGGAAGCAGTGACATCCAAAAAAGGTATGTTTAATTCTTAAGCTTATTGTTAAACTGAATGTTGCGGTGTACATGGGTCAAATGCGGCCAGTGAGATGTCATATAACAAAGAGAAATTTTCTTTCTGGTTGAACATGGAGTCCATGGAGCTAGTTCTGATCTTAAAAATGATGCTCGGGTGTATTCTAAACTGTGTCCTATACCAGACCCTGTGTGTGTGGTGTGTTCAGTAAGCCGAGACGGTATTTCACTCCTAGTCATCCCTTCCAACTTTACAAAGCACAAATTCTTCCCCACATGGAAATACTGTTCTCACCTCTGGGTAGGTTAGGTTCGCAGTATCAACTCCTTCATCTTGCATCAAACGACGAGAGATTCAAATGGTTGATGACCAGTTACTTTCCAAGCTGTTGATGGTTACTCCGAACAGATCTTTGGATTGACAACTTCGAGGTGGAATACGAAATTCCACTCTTGTCATCTCGATGTCCGCTGCTTAGTAAATGAGCGCTTCACAATGCACGTTTTGCAGCCCACATCCGCTATGTGGAACCAGCGCCAAAAGATATATTTTCTTACCAATACGACATAGGGACCTACAAGAAAAGAGCATATTGTCATCTGATAGGCCGACAACGCACTGATCGGCATTGTGAGTGTCCATGGTATCTATGGTCCACAGTATAGGCAATATCACTTATGATAGGTTGAGCCTCCTGGCTGCTTCCCATTTATTTTATATTATAAATAATAATAATAAGGGAGATGGGATGATTTAAGGGAATGAGATTCACCTAAATTAATAATGAAATAATGTATTGGTGTAGTCACTTGAGGTTGTGCAGTGCAATGTACCTCTACATCTGAGGGTTTATAAATCCTTATTACAAAGGACCTAGATTAATTTCCTGTGTCCGTCACATTGTTGGGATTTAATGCCACTACCCTAATATCAAGTTAAAGTGAATTCAAGAATTGAAAAGTGTAATAAAAATAACATAGTCCAAAGATAATTTATAAATATTATTATAAATAAATAATTTGGACATTGTGAAAATAGGAATTGGCATGTTCGATAGGGCATAAAGATTAAATATCATGTTATAATAGCCAAAGTTTACTACTTACTTTTAAATGTAACTAGTAGGTATTTACAATTTGTTCATAAGTCTCACATTACTTGTCATAAGGTTTATTGAGGTAGTGGGTATATTATATTACAAGCTACAATCATTTCTTATTATTCCCAGAAGCTTTGTAAGCATTTTGATTGTTTTGTGCAAAATATTTTATTGTTACTAAGGAATCACAACAAGCCCATTAGTATGCTATTCTATAATTCTTTCATAATTGGTCAGAGCTGTTATCAAAAAATATTAAATGAAATATGTATAGATATTTGATACTTAAATCACAATATTGTGAGTGTTTTCACTTTTTAAGCTATCATTTTGGCAATTTCACTGACTGAACTGAACTGATGATTAATATTAGGTCATTATATATGAAATTGACGTTTTGTATGGGAGGAACATAAAGGCGATTTTTTTATTTTTTATTGATCAATGTAGTATGTATCATTGCTATCTATACACTTTTGCCATCTTATAGGTAGTTCATTGATCCCTTTACTAAAATAGCCATTCGGACGGGAATTAATGAAATCTTTAAAAGCGGTTTGGACTGCCTCATCGGAATTGAAGTTTTTTCCTTGCAAGAAGTGATCCAAATTTCGAAAAAAATGGTAATCTGTTGGATCATGGTCCGGAGAGTACGGTGGATGTCCTAGATATTCCAATTGAAGCTCTTCTAACTTGGTAGCCGTCTGTTGGGCCGTTTGTGGACTAGCGTTGTCTTGAAGCAGCAGTGGCGTAGAGTGATTGACAAGTCTCTGTTGTTTAACAGCGAGCTTTTCCATCATGGTTTCCAGTTGCTGAAAATAGACATCAGCCGTAATCGTCTGGCCAGATTTAAGAAAGCTATAGTGTACGACACCGGCATTAGTCCACCAAACGCTTAAATTAACTTTTTTTGAGTAAATTTTCGCTTGGGGCAAGATTTTGCTTATTCACCAGGGTTCAGCCATTGCGATGAGCGTTTACGATTATCGTACAGGATCCTCTTGTCATCATATGTAATGATCTGATTTAAAATTCCTTCATTATTGTGCCGGTTGAGCAATGTAATGCAGCTGTCGACGCGCGTACGTATGTAGATTTGCTTCACTCAATTCATGAGGTACCCACCGTTCAAGCTTTTTCTTCTTCCCAATTTGCTTCAAGTGGATTAAAAAGGTTTTGTCACTAACACCACAGCCTGCAGCTAACCCTGATGTGGTTTGCGATGGATCTTGTTCGGCCCCGGTTGAATTTTGGGGGTAAAATTGGGGGATCCCTTTCCCCCCACCCCCCCCCCCCCCCGGGGGGGCCGCCCCCCGGGGCCCCCCCCCCCCCCCCCCGCGCCCCCCCCGGGCACACCCCCCCCCCCCCCCCCCCCGGGGGGGCCCCGCCCCCCCCCCCCCCCCCCCCCCCCCCCCCCCCCCCATTACCCCCCCCCTTCGGGGGGGGGGCCCCCCCCCCCCCCCCCCCCGGGGGGGGGGGGGGGGGAGGGGGGGGGGGGGGGGGGGCTCCCCCTCCCCCCCCCCCCCCCCCCCCCCCCCCCCCCCCCCCCCCCCCCCCCCCCCCCCCCCCCCCCCCCCTTTTTCCCCCCCCCCCCCCCTTTTTTTTTTTTTTTTTTCCCCCCCCCCCCCCCCCCCCCCCCCCCCCCCCCCCCCCCCCCCCCCCCCCCCTCTCCCCCCCCCCCCCCCCCCCCCCCCCCCCCCCCCCCCTTTTTTTTTCCCCCCCCCCCCCCCCCCTTTTTTTTTTTTTTTTTTTTTTTCCCCCCCCCCCCCCCCCCCCAAAACCCCCATGGGTGGGGGGGGGGCCCGGCGCGCCCCCCCCCCCCCCCCCCCCCCCCCCCCCCCCCCCCCCCCCCCCCCCCCCCCCCCCCCCCCCCCCCCCCCCCCCCCCCCCCCCCCCCCCCCCCCCCTTTTTTTTTTTTTTTCCCCTTTCCCCCCCCCCCCCCCCCCCCCCCCCCCCCCCCCCCCCCCCCCCCCCCCCCCCCCCCCCCCCCCCCCCCCCCCCCCCCCCCCCCCCCCCCCCCCCCCCCCCCCCCCCCCCCCCCCCCCCCCCCCCCCCCCCCCCCCCCCCCCCCCCCCCCCCCCCCCCCCCCCCCCCCCCCCCCCCCCCCCCCCCCCCCCCCCCCCCCCCCCCCCCCCCCCCCCCCCCCCCCCCCCCCCCCCCCCCCCCCCCCCCCCCCCCCCCCCCCCCCCCCCCCCCCCCCCCCCCCCCCCCCCCCCCCCCCCCCCCCCCCCCCCCCCCCCCCCCCCCCCCCCCCCCCCCCCCCCCCCCCCCCCCCCCCCCCCCCCCCCCCCCCCCCCCCCCCCCCCCCCCCCCCCCCCCCCCCCCCCCCTCTCTCCCCCCCCCCCCCCCCCCCCCCCCCCCCCCCCCCCCCCCCCCCCCCCCCCCCCCCCCCCCCCCCCCCCCCCCCCCCCCCCCCCCCCCCCCCCCCCCCCCCCCCCCCCCCCCCCCCCCCCCCCCCCCCCCCCCCCCCCCCCCCCCCCCCCCCCCCCCCCCCCCCCCCCCCCCCCCCCCCCCCCCCCCCCCCCCCCCCCCCCCCCCCCCCCCCCCCCCCCCCCCCCCCCCCCCCCCCCCCCCCCCCCCCCCCCCCCCCCCCCCCCCCCCCCCCCCCCCCCCCCCCCCCCCCCCCCCCCCCCCCCCCCCCCCCCCCCCCCCCCCCCCCCCCCCCCCCCCCCCCCCCCCCCCCCCCCCCCCCCCCCCCCCCCCCCCCCCCCCCCCCCCCCCCCCCCCCCCCCCCCCCCCCCCCCCCCCCCCCCCCCCCCCCCCCCCCCCCCCCCCCCCCCCCCCCCCCCCCCCCCCCCCCCCCCCCCCCCCCCCCCCCCCCCCCCCCCCCCCCCCCCCCCCCCCCCCCCCCCCCCCCCCCCCCCCCCCCCCCCCCCCCCCCCCCCCCCCCCCCCCCCCCCCCCCCCCCCCCCCCCCCCCCCCCCCCCCCCCCCCCCCCCCCCCCCCCCCCCCCCCCCCCCCCCCCCCCCCCCCCCCCCCCCCCCCCCCCCCCCCCCCCCCCCCCCCCCCCCCCCCCCCCCCCCCCCCCCCCCCCCCCCCCCCCCCCCCCCCCCCCCCCCCCCCCCCCCCCCCCCCCCCCCCCCCCCCCCCCCCCCCCCCCCCCCCCCCCCCCCCCCCCCCCCCCCCCCCCCCCCCCCCCCCCCCCCCCCCCCCCCCCCCCCCCCCCCCCCCCCCCCCCCCCCCCCCCCCCCCCCCCCCCCCCCCCCCCCCCCCCCCCCCCCCCCCCCCCCCCCCCCCCCCCCCCCCCCCCCCCCCCCCCCCCCCCCCCCCCCCCCCCCCCCCCCCCCCCCCCCCCCCCCCCCCCCCCCCCCCCCCCCCCCCCCCCCCCCCCCCCCCCCCCCCCCCCCCCCCCCCCCCCCCCCCCCCCCCCCCCCCCCCCCCCCCCCCCCCCCCCCCCCCCCCCCCCCCCCCCCCCCCCCCCCCCCCCCCCCCCCCCCCCCCCCCCCCCCCCCCCCCCCCCCCCCCCCCCCCCCCCCCCCCCCCCCCCCCCCCCCCCCCCCCCCCCCCCCCCCCCCCCCCCCCCCCCCCCCCCCCCCCCCCCCCCCCCCCCCCCCCCCCCCCCCCCCCCCCCCCCCCCCCCCCCCCCCCCCCCCCCCCCCCCCCCCCCCCCCCCCCCCCCCCCCCCCCCCCCCCCCCCCCCCCCCCCCCCCCCCCCCCCCCCCCCCCCCCCCCCCCCCCCCCCCCCCCCCCCCCCCCCCCCCCCCCCCCCCCCCCCCCCCCCCCCCCCCCCCCCCCCCCCCCCCCCCCCCCCCCCCCCCCCCCCCCCCCCCCCCCCCCCCCCCCCCCCCCCCCCCCCCCCCCCCCCCCCCCCCCCCCCCCCCCCCCCCCCCCCCCCCCCCCCCCCCCCCCCCCCCCCCCCCCCCCCCCCCCCCCCCCCCCCCCCCCCCCCCCCCCCCCCCCCCCCCCCCCCCCCCCCCCCCCCCCCCCCCCCCCCCCCCCCCCCCCCCCCCCCCCCCCCCCCCCCCCCCCCCCCCCCCCCCCCCCCCCCCCCCCCCCCCCCCCCCCCCCCCCCCCCCCCCCCCCCCCCCCCCCCCCCCCCCCCCCCCCCCCCCCCCCCCCCCCCCCCCCCCCCCCCCCCCCCCCCCCCCCCCCCCCCCCCCCCCCCCCCCCCCCCCCCCCCCCCCCCCCCCCCCCCCCCCCCCCCCCCCCCCCCCCCCCCCCCCCCCCCCCCCCCCCCCCCCCCCCCCCCCCCCCCCCCCCCCCCCCCCCCCCCCCCCCCCCCCCCCCCCCCCCCCCCCCCCCCCCCCCCCCCCCCCCCCCCCCCCCCCCCCCCCCCCCCCCCCCCCCCCCCCCCCCCCCTTCTCCCCCTCTTTTTTCTTCTTCTTCTCTTCCCCCCCCCCCCCCCCCCCCCCCCCCCCCCCCCCCCCCCCCCCCCCCCCCCCCCCCCCCCCCCCCCCCCCCCCCCCCCCCCCCCCCCCCCCCCCCCCCCCCCCCCCCCCCCCCCCCCCCCCCCCCCCCCCCCCCCCCCCCCCCCCCCCCCCCCCCCCCCCCCCCCCCCCCCCCCCCCCCCCCCCCCCCCCCCCCCCCCCCCCCCCCCCCCCCCCCCCCCCCCCCCCCCCCCCCCCCCCCCCCCCCCCCCCCCCCCCCCCCCCCCCCCCCCCCCCCCCCCCCCCCCCCCCCCCCCCCCCCCCCCCCCCCCCCCCCCCCCCCCCCCCCCCCCCCCCCCCCCCCCCCCCCCCCCCCCCCCCCCCCCCCCCCCCCCCCCCCCCCCCCCCCCCCCCCCCCCCCCCCCCCCCCCCCCCCCCCCCCCCCCCCCCCCCCCCCCCCCCCCCCCCCCCCCCCC